>OY728140.1:393802289-395116789 GCA_963277665.1 Viscum album
ATATTACAACATTCTTGAAGATACATGCAATGAATTAAAGGATAAATATAAATCATTGAAGAAACAACATGCTCTCACTGTAACTGTTAAATCTGAACTTACTACTGAAAAAGAGAAAAGTGCTCAACTGCTCATAGAAAATAATGAACTAAAAATTTCTAATGAGAAATTAAAGAGTGACTTAGAAAAGTTTACTAATGGTAAAAATACCCTTACCCAAATGCTAGGAAAACTAATTGCTCCTAAATATAATACTTTCATTGGTTATCAGCCTGGTAAAAGAAACCTTGGTAGAACAAATTTTGTTTCAAAGTCTAGGACATATAGTTTTGTTCCCAGTTCTGGACATAACTCGACTAGATCGATTCATGATACACATTATACTATTTCAAGTTTTTGTGGACCAAATAGAGTTTATTTTTCAAATACTTTACATAATGCTTATAGGAAACCTATGAGACAAATATTGGTTCCTAAAGTACTTATCACTAATGTTACTGGACCCAAACAAGTATGGGTACCAAAATCTATCTTTGCTTGATCATGTTATAGGAAAGCTTCTTAATGAGATCCTGCAAAAATATATGGTACTTAGAAAGTGGGTGTTCAAGGAACATGATAGGAGTGCTTCAAGAACCTGGTAAAAGTAGATGGAGGACATGTCACATTTGGTGACAATGCAAAGGGGAAGATCATTGGCTTAGGCCATATTGGTAACTCTGATTCGATTCTAATTTCTAAAGTACTGTTTGTTAATGGTCTAAAATATAATTTGCTTAGTATCTCACGATTGTGTGATGATGGATATCATGTTAAATTTGAAAATGATGCCTGTAATGTCTTTGATTCTAAAGATAAATTAGTATTTTCTGCATCAAGGAATGAAAATGTTTATTCTGTTAATTTATATTCCTTAACTTCTCAAAATTTTTTATACTTAAGTGTATTTCATAAAGAATCTTGGCTTTGGCATAGGAGACTAGGACACTTTAATGTTCACTTCCTTAGAAAGTTAACTAGAAAAGGCCTAGTTAAAGACTTTCCCAAACTTGAGTTTCCAAATGACAAAGTTTGTAATCCCTATCAAAAGGGAAAACAACAAAAAATCTCTTTCAAACCAAAGAAAGAAGTTTCTACTTCTCAACCTCTCAAATTGGTTCACATGGATTTGTTTGGACCATCTAGAGTTTCTAGTTTAAATGGGAAGCACTATGTTTATGTTCTATTAGATGATTTTTCTAGATATACCTGGACCTTCTTCATGGCTCACAAAATTGAAGCTTGCTCTTATTTTACTAAGTATGCCAAGTTTGTAGAAAATCTTAGTGGCCTTAAAATTAAATCTTTAAGAAGTGATCATGGCCGTGAGTTTGAAAATCAAGAGTTTGAATCCTTTTGCTCACAAAATGGTTATAGTCACAATTTCTCTTCCCCTAGAACACCTCAGTAGAATGGTGTTGTAGAAAAAAGAAATAAAACCTTGTAAGAAATTTCTAGAACAATGCTTAGTGAATATGACCTACCTATTTACTTTTGGGCTGAAGCTGTTAATACAACATGCTATATAATCAATAGAGTATTTATTAGACTAATTCTCAAAAAGACCCCATATGAACTCTAGAATAATAAGAAGCCTAAGGTTAATTACTTTAGAGTTTTTGGTTGAAAAGTATTTATTCTCAACACTAGGTATAATCTTGAAAAATTTGAATCCAAAAGTGATGAAGGAATTTTCCTAGGTTATTTAATTTCAAGTAAAGATTATAGAGTATTCAATAAGAGAACTAAATGTGTGGAAGAATCTGTCCATATTAAGTTTGATGAAACAGATCCACATGAGTCTAGAACTATTCTAGAAAATCTGGAGGATGATGTATCAAATCTGAACATCAACTCAAAATCCTCAAATACCTCTGTGAAAGAATCTGTGAAAACTTCCAATTCTATAAATTCGGTGCAATCAAATCATAATGAACCTGAATCTGTTGATGAACCTGAATTCACTAGTCCCTCTTTTTCTAGAAAGGTTAGAACCCTTAGAAACCATCCCTTAGATGCTGTTGTAGGAGACTTAGAGAAAGAAACACAAACTAGAGTTTCTCTTAGAAATCAGGTTGAACATCAAGCCTTCTTGTCACAGCTTGAACCTAAAAATTTTGATGATGCCATCAAAGATGAATTTTGGGTAATGGCTATGCAAGAAGAACTCAATCAGTTTGAAAGAAATAAAGTTTGGAAACTTGTTGAAAGACCCAAGGACACTTTTTTCATAGGCACTAAATGGGTGTTTAGAAATAAGGTAGATAAAGCTAGAAATATAGTTAGGAATAAGGCTAGATTAGTTGCACAAGGCTATAATCAAGAAGAAGGAATTGACTATGAGGAGACTTTTTCTCCAGTAGCCAGACTTGAATCCATTAGAATTCTACTTTCTTATGCTGCACATCTGAATTTCAAACTATATCAAATGGATGTTAAGAGTTCATTCTTAAATGGGTATATAGCTGAGGATGTTTTTGTTGAACAAACCCCTGGATTTACAAACCCTCATTTTCCAAATCATATTTTTAAACTATAAAAAGTTTTATATGGTTTAAAGCAAGCTCTAAGAGCTTGGTATGATAGATTGAGTACTTTTCTAATTTCCAAAGGTTTTACAAAAAAAATAGCTGATCCTACCCTCTTTATAAAACAAATTTCTAATGATGTTTTAGTTGTTCAAATCTATGTAGATGATATTATTTTTGGATCTTCAAAAAATTAATTATGTATTGATTTTTCTAAAATGATGCAAAATGAATTTGAAACGAGTTTAATGGGTGAACTAAAATTCTTTCTTGGATTTCAAATATTTAAAAATAATGATGGAATTGTTTTAACTCAAAGTAAATATACTAGAGATCTTCTAAAAAGTTTTGGATTGGATAGCACAAAAAGTAGTGAGACTCCCATGAGCACCATCTGTAAGCTGGATCTTGATGAAGATGGAAAATCTGTTGATCAAACCACTTATAGAGGAATGATTGGAAGTCTACTCTACTTAACTGCTAACCATCCTGATATTATGTTTAGTGTGTGTATGTGTGCTCACTTTCAAGAAAACCCTAAAGAATCACATTTAAATGCTATAAAGAGAATTTTCAAATACCTCAAGCATACACCCAATTTAGGACTATTCTATCCTAAAGGACATTCCTTTGAACTGGTTAGTTATTCCGATGTTGAATTTGGAGGCTGTAAGTTAGATAGAAAGAGCAACTCTAGAACATGTCTCCTTTTAGGCAAGTCACTAGTATCATGGTGTAGTAAGAAACAAAATTATCTTGCATTATCTACTGTAGAAGCTGAATACATAGCTGCTGGTAGTTGTTGTGCACAAATTTTCTGGATGAAACACACTTTACTAGATTATGGATATCAATTTAGACATGTACCAATAAATTGTGAGAACACAAGTGCTATTAACATTTCAAAAAAAAATCCTGTTTCACATTCTAGGACAAAACATATTGATGTAAGACATCACTTTTTGAGGGATCATTATCAAAAAGGTGATATCACCTTGGAATTCATTGGAACTGAATATCAACTTGCTGATATATTCACTAAAGCATTAAATTCTGAGAGAATAGATTACATCATACATGATCTTAGCATGATCAATCAAAAATAGTTATCTTACTGGTCTTACTGTTTAATCTTTTACCACTTTTTTACTTTACTGTTTCATGTTCACGGTTTCTCGGTTACTTTCTCATGTTTACGGTCTCACAGATTAGCACTTTGTATTCACGGTCTGTTATTCACTGTCTCACCATGACGACCACTGATTGTCTCACCGTGACAACCACTGAATGTCTCACCATGATGACTATTTACCATCACACCGTAACGACTAATCACAGTCTCACTGTGAAAATTATTTATGATTTTATTTTAATTCGTATCGCGGAAATTTTTATTTCACCACTTTTTACTTTCCCACGTTTTTACTTTTGTGACGATTGACCTTCCCAAATGATAAAACAAAAGGATTTCACTCGATTCTTCACCCGAAATCCCTCCTACTCATTCTTTTCGAACCCTTTAAACCTAGCAACTCTTTCTATCTCTCTCGACCGTTAGTGGATTCCAAAGATGAAGCATCTATCTTCATCTTCATCTGAGAAGCGCCGCTCGAAGAAACAAAAGAGAGCACCGAAGTTGGCACTCGAAGGACCCCTAAATCCAAATCTGGTAAATCGCGCTATTGTACCTAAAAAGGAAATTTTTCCTAAGTGGCTATTGTCTAGAAAATCTCTGGTTTTAAAAGTTTTAAGAGAACAAGGCTGGCCCGAATGGTTCTCAAGTAAGGATAGACCTATTTACCCAAGGTTGGTAGCTCAATTCTATCAGTATGTACAGTTTTATTTTGATGCTGGTGAAAGTTTTATTGTGAGGAGTTGGGTCAATGGCCAAAGATGCTCCTTCTCATCAAGGTTATGGGTGACATGCCTTAGGATACCTCATGAAGGGATTTGTGATGATTATCAGAGAGACCCCCCACCTACAACCAATTTCTTTGACCTGGAAAATGCACTAGAAACCCTAACTGGAAATGGCACCAAGAGAAGGGCTATAGTTTCTGAACTTGATGGGAAGAAAAGGATGCTGTTTAAATTTGTTCAAAATTTTATTAGCCTGAGGAAAGGTGACTTTGCTGTCTCGAAGTATAAATATGTGTTCTTGATTCATCTTATGAAGAATGGACACAAAATCAATCTGTGCAAGTATATCATTCACCATATGTGTGAATTGATCAAGGTCACATCCAAATCCACCTCTTTGTTCTATTCTAGGCTGATTTCAGCAATTCTTGTTGCCAAAGGAGTAGTTGGACCAAATGAAGAAGCACTGGTGGACTATGAATATTGTTTATCTAATCCTACCATCAGAAGGATGAAAATAAACTGGAACCCCTGGAAGAAAGAATGGGTTGAAGATAATGATAAGATTTAGGAGAAGTATAATCCTGTGGATTATCCAACAAGGCCAAAGGACATTTCTGATCCTGGTTTGGAACTAGATGAAGTTGTTGTTTATCCAGAAGATGAAGAAGAAGAGGAAGAGGCAGCTGAAATACCACATAGAGAAGAATCTGATATACCTTATAGGGAAGAAGTTGTTATTGAGGAAGAAATTCCAATTATTCCTCCTGTTGTTCTTGAAGAAGAACCTCCTACCCCTAGAGATGATGTTAATTTGGAAATCTAGTCTAAGGCTGCAAGAGAATTAATTGTCCCAGAATCTGAGCAGTAATCCATGGAAGAGGCTGTAGTAGGAGAACTCCCTACTATGTAAGAAAAAACTCAAAAATAACTCCCTATTATAGAAGAAACAAATATGGAACAACTCCCTGCTGTGGAAGAAGCAAATCTAGAAGAAATCCATGTTAGGCAAGATGAAAATCAAGAAAAACTCCTCGAAGAGCAATCTGTTCCTGAGATAATACCCTCTACTGAATAGAGGATGGATATATCCTTTCAATTGGATAGGCAATAAATGGTTGAATAAATTAGAGATGAACCAGTGGATTTAGAACAAGTACCTGAGCCTCAAGGTCCTGAAAAGGAATCACTTATTGAGGGGGAGGAACCTCAAAATCTTGAGACTGGTGAAGCTGAGTCTGTTGAATCATCTCAACCAATTGAGTCATATTCTATGTACAATCGGTATATATTCCCTAGCTTCTATGATGTGAGTGAATCTTAATAGGTTACTACCACTGGTATTGATCTTTATTCTTTGTTTCAACTGAAATATGCCTCATACTTTGCACCTGAACCTGAACCTAAAATTGAACCTCAACCTGAGCCTGCACCTGTACCACTTCCTACACTTTCCCCTTTACCTGAACAACACTCCTCTATCAGTAAGGATGATTTGAAAGTATTTGGAGACACTATCTTAGCTGGAGTTGAGAAAATTATGTCCTCTCAACCTCGTCTTGTGACCAAACTGAGTCAGGAAGATGCCTCTATGCTTTTAGAAAAGATTATTTGGAACATTCAACCCAAGATGATCAATGAAATTCAGGAAGTATGATTTGCGAATAAGTTACTCAGTACTGAAGTTGCAACCCTAAAATGTATGGTTGAAAACCTGCAGAAAGAACTGTATTCAAGATCAGAGCCTGCTCCTGCATCTGCTTCTGCTTCTCCTAAACCTACTATTTCAAACATCTCTCGATAAATTGTGTCTCAGATTCACCCCTATCTGTCATCTTTTGATGAAAAGATTGGTGAAAGGCACAAACAGTTGTTTTAGAACATGAGAGAACTTTTGGTGAATCTTAATAAACTCACATATGAGTATACTGGCTGTCTTCAGAAGGTTCTGAATCAACTTAAATCTTTGACCACTGCTGTTAATGCTTTTACTTCCTCTGGTCAGACCTCCACTCTTTTCTTGGACAATACTTTGCTTAGATCCATAGTAAAGGAAGAAATTCAGAATGTTTTCAGTGGTTTTGATATGGCTCCTTTATTTGAAGTTGTTAAGAACAGCGATAGAGTGCTTGACCTGGTTCAAATTTACTCAAAGATTTCCAATGATGCCCAGCAGGAGATCTCTAAGAAAGTGGACTTCTATTTCAACTGGATTTTCTCCAAGACTGATATGACCAATCACTTCAAATATCTAGTAGAAAATCTGAGAATTCCTCCTGTAACCCAAGCCTTCAAAAACCAAGTCCATAAGCTAACATAGTTTACCATATTTTTGGACAAGTTCATGGAAAATAAAGATGATTTTGAAAAGGCCATGCAGTATGGAGGGGAGATTATTGCAGACTTCATTAAACTTTTGAGACCATATCTTCATGTTCAAAGTACAACCATTGTTGCTCCAGTGGATTATCCTCTCAGGCATGGATTAACTACTTTCACTTCTACCTTAGCTTCTAAAACCATGTCTGTTGGCCAGACTCTTAGTCAAATCAGGCCTGTCATTCTTGAACAGCAACTGCCTTGATCTTCTACTACTCCAACTTTGGATCCATCAGTCTTTGAAGGTATAACTTTACCTTCTTTGTCTACCACTTCTATGCCTTCTTCTACATCAGCAACTTCCCCTATGGATTCCTCTTCTGCTGTTGATAAAGGCAAAGAGAAGGCCACTTCCTGAAGATGACCGGTGACTTATTTTTTTGATGGGGATATCATTAGTTATTTGTATTTCTACTGTATGTTGTATTCTAAACACTTTTAATGTCCTATGCACTGTTTTACCTCTATTATTTCTAATTTTTGATAATCCCAAAAGGGGGAGAAATATGAAATCTATGTTAACATATGTTATTTTTTTCTCTGTATTTTCATTTAATTTACCCTTTACCACTATATGATTTATGATCATCAAAAAGGGGGATATTCTTGGACTCCTCATGTATTAATCATGTTTTAATGATCACAAATCTCAATAATAATTACAAATATTATTAATGATCACAAATGTCACAAATCTTATCAATCATGTGTATTTATGTTTCATGTTATCTCATACTTGATAATGGCTAAGCTCAATTCATTTTATGTATATTACTGTTTAAGTCTAAATTCTGTTATTTTCCTAAGTATAAGACACCGTGAACCCTAACACCGTGAAGACTAAGTCTCAGACACCATGACCACGAGATACCGTGACACAGTAAGCCTGACACCATGAAGCAAGAAACTAAGAACAAACATCGTAAGCTAGACACTCTGTTTGCCTAAGTGTCAGACACAGTTAGCAAGACACAGTCATCAAGGCACCGTGAAGCCAGAAACCGTGAAGGAGACACCATGAAGGAGACACCGTGAAGGAGACACCGTGAAGGAGACACCGTGAAGGAGACACCGTGAAGGAGACACCATAAAGGATACATCGTGAAGGAGAAACCTTGACAAGGAGATACCGTGAAGAAGAAACTGTTTGCATAACATACTGTGACACCGTTTCTTAACCCATTTTGTCGTCTTTCAATTTATCTTTTTAACGGTAATATTTGACATCTTTAATGCACTGACATAATTAATGTTTTCTTGTATACATAGTACGAGGTACGAGGTATGACACATATGGAACCTTTTGGCTAAAGCTCATGCATTGTGAAGATAAAGAGAAGTGTGCCCAAGAGCAACAAACAGAGCGACAACACAAGAAATGCGAGTGCACCGTACTCAACAGAAAATAAAGTCTGAGCATAACCGCGAAGAACACATTGCAAGATCTTCAGAGAAAGCATTGTCTCATGCATGAAATCCAACTCTACTGAAGAACACAAAATGTACACTGGAATCAAGAGAACATCTTTACTTGTGAAGAACACAAGATGAACCACGACACTCTGTTTTTCAACACAAAAACCAGAGAAGGACTCAGAAGCATTTCTGTCTTATCAAAGGAGTCTAGAGCTACACTGCTAATCACTAGAGCATTCTAAACTCACATTTACTCTCTCTTAGTGATTATTTTATTTACTTTTGAGCAGTGTGTGTACTCTGTATATTTTACACACACACTGGCTCCTGTGATGAACTGAAGGATTTCAAAATCCTTGAACCAAACTCTTTACTCTTGTTTACCCACGACAACTATGGAAGAGGTCCCTGTGTGGCCTGATCATTATTTTTTTCCCACGAAAACTATTGAAGAGGTCCCTGCATGTCCTGGACAGTCCATGTACTATTGTTAACCCCGATCTAGGGTGTGGATCGGAGTTTATTTATATAAACTGCTTGGTGGCAGGTGATCACCAAGTGGAGTGGATTGGATCTTGGCTTGAGACTGAACCACTTGTTTTTTATCCACTGTGCCATTTAAATTTAGTCTACTCTATTTTACTGCTTTATTGAACAATCCAGAAAATACTAAATTCACTTTGATTGTTAGTCTTGGAAAGAAGTTATATCTGATTTTTCTCAGTAGGATAACTTCAAAAGTAATTTTAATAAAACCAGTTAAGATTACTGAGAATTAATCAATCTTCTAAGAAGTTGTTTAAACAGTCAAACTGTTATAACAGTATAACCTTGATTAACTGGGCTGTATCTATTTTTGGGGAAATCATTATTTATAAAACTAATATTATTTTAAACAGAAATTTTAATTGGAACTCAATTCACTCCCCTCTTGAGTGTCCACTCCGACCAACAGGGTATTTTCAAAAATGGTTTTAAATGGAATGGATATTTCAATATCTGAAAATATTTTCTTATGGGTGAAAAGAATATTTTTATGAGTATGATAATGGAAATGAAATATTTCATATATTATTATTATGTTATGGTTATTGAATTTTTTTTATTATGAAGGGTTATCTTGATATAGATCATGATGATGGGTGAGCCTAATATATCATGGAAATAAAACATGTTATATATTAAAAATTTTGTATTGTGGAAAAAATAGATATTGAGTGGAAGGGTCCACATTGTGATATGATATTTATTTATGTAAGGGTGATGAACTATTTATCTAAAACTCTAAGCTTTAATGATCCAAAAAATTTAAGAGAGTGAAATCTTGACTTAAAACTCATGATTATGTAATGTTTAAGGCTAGTTACTTATAGTTGGTTTTAGAGGAAAGGTTTAGATAAATTTAGTAGTTATGATTTAGATAAGGATAGTTTAATATTTTTAGACACCATTATAGATTAATAAATCTATATATAGGATAATATCCTAATGTTTGGTAAAAAAATATTGTACGGTTTCCCTATAAATTACATCCCTGTATGGATACTGGAAAGTGGATGAAATTATGGAATATATTCACCTAGGGGTAATAACTCTAAAAGGGGTGGATTGGGTATTTACCTGATCATTACTCAGTGCACAATGATTGAAAATAAGACTGCACACCTGACTAGAAACTCTCAGAGGATATGCTTGGGTTAACTCACATGTTATCTATGAACCATTATAAAATATTTGAATATAAGTTTATAAAATTTAATGATGACCATGGATAACTAATTTTAAACCTAAGGTGTTATAGACCAGAAGGATGAATTTCATAGAGTAAGACATTTAAAATTTAATTAGATGTTCACATTGATTTCCTTAATGAAATTATTGGTTTTTGACTCATAAGTTTATTTCATCAGGGTAAAATCTATTCTATAATATGGAAGTAAACACAAACCTCCTTTCTTAAATAGAGGATCCACTTATAATGATAATTGAAAAATCTAGCTTAAGTCACCCATAAATTTTTTCTAACATTGAAATTACAAGAAAAACACTTTATAATATATACCAATCCTCTTATATTCTTCAATATCATGATGGAACATGGGATAAATTTAAGTATATTCTGAAAAATAAAATTTCCCATCTTAGTAATTTTGGAAAATATCATATGAGGATTTATTAAGTTTTTACAATGGATGATCATGAAAAAGGGATGACAGACCTCTATTTAGTAACAAAAAGGGTTATCTTTGAGCATCGTACATATTTATTTTATTATTTAATTTTTTTTATTATCAGAGGTACCAAACTTTATTAAAAAAATTCAAGTCAGACCATATCCTAAGTTATTATAGAAAACTAGTTAGGGGTGATGTTTGAAAAATTCATGTTCAAAACCCAATATTGTTTACAAATATTGATCTTTATCAACATCATTTTCAACCAAGATGTAAAAAATCTACCTGGATAAAATAATTATAAGAAATTGAAATGGTTTTGAGGTATTTTGATAACATAAGGACTACACTGGCATATCAGGTGACCTCAGACATTGCAATTGGTACTGGAATGAATGGTAATCAATATTTCAAAGGTATGAATAATTTTAATAGTTTTTCATAAATTTTAATTTGAAATCATGATTAAATTGATTCATATTTAAAATTTTATAAGGTAATCCTTATGTAATAAGATTAAAAATCATGGTTAAAGGTTTAATAAGGAAGTTAAATAAAGTATGTGTTTATGTAATGAGTTTTTATAATTATAACATAGTGGTATTTGTCAATAAAATTTTGGTATATTCTAAATGTTATGAGGAACACGAAACACCTAAGGATTATTCTGTTATTGGTTTTGTTTTCAAAATTTTGAAACATTTGTGGAATGGAATCTATACCTTTGAATAGTGATTTAGTTGCAATTTGATATTTTAAGAACATACGATTGAGGGATAATAATACTTTGGGTTAATATGTGACTGATGATAATAGTAAATTAAGATTATATTATTTTATGTAAAAAATAATCTATATAGAAAAACTTAGATTTTAAAAAGTGATTTGATGAGTACAATTATGTTTGATAAATTTCATCATATTTTTGGGAACATATGTTTTATCTCACAAATAACCATGGGATTGAAAAGTGATCTGGTGATTATTGATTAATGTTATTTTAGAAAAATATTACTATATTTTTATGGGGAACATTATATGATTAAGTTAAACATAATATTATTAAAGTTGAGATTTTATTTGAATAATAAAGGTTTAATTATATTTTAGAAGAATATATGATTTTAATGCGATTTTATAGCGATTCAGGTTATTTATGAAAATGATTATAATTTTTTAGAGATTAAATGATTAAGACATATACATTTTTTTGGTATATGAATTTATGAGTGACTAATATTGATTAGAGATAAATATTAAATTAATATTAGAAGAATATGTGATCAAATCATTTTGATTTTTGGGTTTCAAAGCTTGGTTAGGAATATTTTGAATAATTTTAAGGTTAGTTATTTATTGAATGATCTAAGTTGAACATTGGGTGTTATTATTGAGGCTTTAGATATTAATGCTGTATTTCATCATATGAAGGTTTATTCATTTTTGTAATTATCTTAACTTATGCTAACCATTTTGGTTTTGTTTATTGTGTAAAGATAGGATGAATATATTGATATCATTTTTTAAATTATATGATCTATTAGAATTTTATTGTAGTGCTTCAAGCCTGAAAAAATCATCTTGAATACTCACCATTTAGAGAAAAAATGATATTGTGGTGGAAATTGATTAAATTATGAAATTATACTTTTCAAGTAAGTATATTTTCTTATGTTCTTAGTCTACTTGGTAAAGGAATTCCCCACCTCTAGGAAAAATATTTTAAAACAAAAAGGTTATACCATTACCTTCATTTCTAATGAATCTATGGTATTTTTCACGTCTATTTGGTTTATAGTTTTTAGTCATTAAATTTCTCATGATCATTCACTTTATTGAGATTAATGTTCTCTATCACTCTCTATAATTATTTGGACATTAAGTTTTTTTCCATGTCTTTATTTTCACATCCCACTAATTTTATCCTATTTGAAAACCTTTTATATGTTATTCTATATAACCTTCGTATTTCCATTTCCTTATTTTCAATAAGAAATTTTATTAAACCTTTTTATGATGTAATATTTCTAAAAAGGTATATTAAAATGTCAAACCCTTGGTTACCGAGATCTAGTTAAAATTGTGAGGAAACAATGTAAGAACTCATCTTTTCTATGAGGTATGAAATCCTTTAAATTTTAGTTATAATCTTTAATTTTGTTTTTATAAATGTTCCCAAGAGTTTAAGGTAGGGTTCAAGAGAATATAGGGCTATTCGGTGCTTGGAGCTCCAAATTTTGAAGAAACTGCATGAGGCACATGGTTGGAACATAGTCAATAATAACTGTGAGGATCAACTGTGCAACCCATTTATAAGAGAGTATGGTTTGAAAAAATAGTAGAGGGAGGTTGTGAAACTGTGTGAATATTAAAAACCTCATTATAGAGGTGTTTTTCATAGTTTGTGCATAGTTAGTCTAACCATGTTCTTAGCCCCTGTGAGGGGTGTCTTGGGATAATGCTTGTCGCATGGTTGGTGAACGATTTGGCCAACCATGTGGCCAAACCATGAAACTTATTAAAAAAGATGAATTAAAGTTATTTATCCTCCTTATATAAATCAAAATTTCTCCTCTTTTCCCTTCACTTTTCATGCACAATAAATAACCACTATTAGAGATCTTCTCCCACACCTAATCTAGGCTTTGAGGCATCTCTCTTGTCTGGAATCCAATCAAACCACAATTCATTAAATTAGAATCATGTTGGTAAGTTCTTTGATCTATTTTCTTCTTTTCTTAGTTTCTTTCACCATATTTGGCACTATTTTTGGGCGAGATAATATGCCATATTTTTAGGTAATTTTTCTATTATTATATTTTATTCTGATTTTGACCAAACCAAAGGCTGATACTAGAAAATTTCTCCTTTACCACTATAAGGTAGGTGGTCTATGAATTTCACCTCAAGTCTCATCGTTGATAATTTTCACCATTGTGTTGCACACTGGGTTCACTCGTGCTTTGACCCTAAAATCAATTTTCCTTAAATTAGTTTTTTTATTTGGAATATGAATGAACTATTAGACCCTTTATTATGATTGGAGGCTAAGTACATAAACTTGAGCCACCCCTTGGATGTTCCAAACTAGTTCCTATGTGGAACTTTATATTTTTGATATCCAAAACACCATTGGTGTGTGGAGTTTGACTTTTTAAACTGTTTTTATTAATTTAAATGGATGAATTGAAAATTTATTATTGGTAAAACATGTGTATCTTGGATATTATTTAATTTTAATCAAATGATTAATGGTATGAAACCATCTATATACATTTTCATTGTTGAATGAAAAGGTATAGACTTGAATTATATATATACAATGAATGAATTGGCATGGTTATCACATTTACTTAATTATTTCATTAAAATTAAGGTGCCTATTATTACTATGGACCTTTTTCTTTTTATAAAAGTGTTCATACTTTAGCTAGCCTTTGATTCATAAGATAATGAATTGAGAACTCAGAGGATGCCATTTCGATTTATTGGAATGGTTTCCAAGGGAGATACCCACCTTAGAATTTGGTCAATGTATTATTGTACATGAATGCATCGATATAGTTCTAATGATTCACTAGACTCTTTTTTCTAGATATTATAATGCCTTAGATACACTCGTTGAATTCAAATGATGTCTTAGAATAGAAAGCACCTTGGATTCTCACCTTAGGCCCCAATCATGCTTAGATGAATATTTAATATAGAAATCCTCCATGTAATCAATTAGACATTATTTTAGTGGAGTTACTTAGGTGTACCCCTTAGATCACACTCACACCCTTATCTTGGATTAATGGTTTATCTTCCATGAGTTTACTTGACTTTATAAGTTCAAGGATTCCTTGATTCCTCTTGGATCCTAAATTACTATAATTATGACTTGGATGACTTGGTTTTACCTTGGGTCTTATTTATGATTACTTAGAATAGTAAACTATGGTTATACATGCTATAACCTAACCTTATTACAGTTCCTTATTCAGAAATTACTGATATGAGCCAAAGAAAGTGTAGTTGGCTGGGCATCCCATGAGGAGCCCAATCCCAACATGATTATTAGTTCATGCATGATATCCCATTAATTATATTTATATTTACACACTTCTGATTTTATACTCATGTAATGGACTTGTATAGAAACTGTTGGTAGTGGCCTACTGAGTATATCTCACACCCTGTTCGGGCTTTCATTTGGTACCCAAACTGATTCCATGGATGCAGGTAGGGATAAGGGAAAGTGCTTGGTCTTGGATACTTGATTTATTATAGCATGTGATATTGGGATCACGAGACCAAGCCTTGGATCATTATTTTATTGGATAGAGTTTTTGGTCTTTTTTTCTTTTGATATACATGTATAATTATGCCTAACTTTTTTATATAGTTCCAAGACATACTCATCATTTAGTACATGGTTCCACTTTTGGATTGTTTATTATTATTATCAAGATTAATTAATTCCTCTGCTTAGTCTTTTATTATTATGCTTCCGTTGTTTATTTATTCATTTATTATACTGTTTTTCTACTCTGATCATGAGGGTATATTCTCCCCACCATACCATCATGAACCCTTGTTGCTAGTCGACAGCCTCTGGCATATGAGGAGGCATGCTTGAAGCCATGTGATTAACCAAGTTCGGTTACATAAGAGTGAACCGAGTCAAAGAAATTAATTTTTTTAATATTTGGGGGGGGGGCATAATAATATATTATTTTTAAAGAACACTATGTTCAATAGCATATACAATACGTAACACTAAGCTTAAACTAACTATAAAATATTATTATCTAAATGATATAGTTATAACTTGTCTTTAAATTAGTGGGCATGAATAAGATTAAAAACATTATAATATATATATAAAGTTAATACTCAATAAAATTTTATTGAATAATTCAAGGGAAAAAACTCATTTTTAGTAAAGTTAGTTTATGCTTTAAAAATTTGTCTTCTTCAAAAATGATTTTATTAGTTTTTGTGAGCGAATAATATAATTAGTTTCTATAAATTTTAGAAATTTTATTTGATAAAATGGTTATTATTTTTAAATTTATCATGATAAATTATCATATGATTAATTTTTTATAATTATTAGAAAAGTTAAATTTTTCAATGAATAGTGAAAAATACATATTTTTATTGGAAACTGTAATTTATTTTCAAGTATTTAAAAAATCACATTAAATTTTTGATTAGTTATAAAATTTAATTAGTTAATTTTTATTAAAAATAATTCAATAAATGGTATTATAATCAACATTATACTTGAATTTGGTATAAAAACTTTTTTATACTTAAAATACATTTGTCTGAAAAACTTTTTTTCATCATATTTTGTGGGTTTTATATTAAATTAAATCCTTCAAATTAAGAGAACTGGATTTGATAAAATGGATTAAATATTTTGAATCAGTATAATTAATATTTTTTTAATAAGTTTAACTTAATTTTTGGTCATAGTGAATAGTAAAAATAGTAAAAATCTGTTAGCACGGTTAAGGTTAAAACTGGTTTACTAGGGGGGTTAAACTTATGAAATAAGGGTTAAAATGATATATAAAGTTGTATAAATTTTATTTTATGACCATATTTATAACATATATCATATAATATTTATAAATGGTCCATTTTGTATCTATTTAGTTTGAGTAAGACATTAATATATTTTAATCCTTCTTAAAATTCCAAGTGTGTCGTCTCTCCACTTATAAAAGAACACCCACTATCTTCTACTATACACACTTAATTATCCTTTTGGTTCATCCAATACCATCCAAAATCCCTTCTTAACATCCCTTCCCATGTCCTAGAGGCCTTTTTATGATCAAAAAACCAATCTAAGAGGTATTTAAGTATAAACCTAAAGAGGCTGTCTGAATATGAGGTATAATTCTTAAACAATCATTTTTTGTTTTATTTATTCTTCTACATTCTTAAAATATTATTCAAACATGATTAAATAATAACAAAATTAACTTTCATATAATTATATATATTTTTATTAATTTCATAACCTATACCCATATCCTTCTTCCATCAAATGGGAAATGAATAAACCTTTCATGTGTATGGAGAACTACAACCTCATGAACTGATGTAATTTATTTTCCATCACCACCTATCACAGATGGTTATAAAGATGAATTTAATATATATATATATATATGATATTCATGAAATATTTATCATTATGTAAATATAATATGTCATCTTCTTTCTTACCTTTACATCAATTGAAAAATGATAACATTGTTTGTCCGCACATGTGGATTACCACATCCATGAAGTGATGCAATTTTTTTCATGAATATATCACATGGATACTATATATAAGTATATTTTAAGAAATAATTTAATATTTTTGACATGATAATAATTCTATAAATATAAAATGATATTGACCCTTTTCCCTCACCCTATTTGAAAAATAAAAATGATACTCATGCATATGTATGACCAATCTTCTTTATGATTGTAACATAATTCATTTTTCATAACCATATTTCATGGTTTTTTTAAAATTATAATTAATGTATAAAAATTATAATTATTTTATAATTATTATTATTATCATAGATATGATGGAATAATTAACTCTTTGACCATATTCAACTTACCAAAATGGTTTTGGACATCTGAGCTGAATATTATCGAAACAGATGACATGAACTTAATTGATTAAGTAATTTTATAAAACATGGTGATAAATAAAATAAAAGGAATAATAAAATTGAAAATTTTCTTAATCAATCAAATAATTAATATAATTTTTTTTATTTATGATGATAAATAATGCATGTGATCAGTCAAACTTGAGATAAGGAATGATTTACCTTAAAAAACATGTTTTAAATGTTTTAAAGATTTATTTTATAAATATTTTTCTTCCATGTCAGTATTATTAAAATAATTTTATATATGTATTTATAAGGATATAAATGAATTATAAATGATATTTTATTTCAGTTTTGACTTTATTTTAAAGGTTTACAAAAGGAATCTT
The DNA here is from genome assembly GCA_963277665.1 of Viscum album. Classification (NCBI taxonomy): domain Eukaryota; kingdom Viridiplantae; phylum Streptophyta; class Magnoliopsida; order Santalales; family Viscaceae; genus Viscum; species Viscum album. The sequence continues at coordinate 393,819,695 of OY728140.1, forward strand.
TTTATATATTTTATATGGAAAATTTTGACAAAAAGGAAAAAAGGAATGTTCTATTTTAATATATAAGATGTTAATGATTATTTTCACCTCCATAACCATTATTTAATGTTTATATTCCTTTACAATATTTCTAGTTTTATTTTAATAAAAACCCTTTTTCCCTTTCTTCTGGGTATTTTAAAAAAGGGTTTTAAATAGAACTAATATTTCAATATTCGAAAATGTTTTCTTACAAGTGAAAAGAATATTTTTATGAGTATGATAATGTAAATGAAATATTTCAAGTATTATGATTATGTTATGGTTCTTGGTCATTTTCTTTTGATAATGGGTGAGCTTGATATTGCTCATGATGATGGGTTATCCTGATATAATTCATGATGATGGGTGATCATGATATAACTCTCCAATGCCTTGGGTAAATAGATGGAGTTAACCAATTAGTTTTCTCCTAAGAGATTATTTGAATTTTTTAGGTAGGTTATTCCTTTTGAAAGAGTGATTTTAAGTGTAATATGAATTTTTTCCCCAGGTTAACAACATGTTTTATCTATGATTTCTATGGGTTTGTATATAAATCTTATGATTTCATAAGGTATACTAATGATCACAAGTTTAAAGGGAAGTTTATGATACTTATTAATGGTGAAATATATAACTTTGTGAAAATGTTTTAATGAGTTATTTATGATTTAATATAAACCTTTATGAGTTTTATTTTTTTACTTTAATATATCTTTTGAAGTGTTTTAAAAAAATATTTGGGCACAAAAGTTTATTTCTTGGGTAAGAAAATATTTATTTTGAGCCCAAAGTTTATTTTGAAAAAGGAAATTTTTTATTAGTATTCATAGAGTAATAACTTTATTTATTTCTTTTTTACATGCCCTTACTGATATTTTTGTGTTCATCCGATGTATTAATTTTTTTCACTAGGTTTTAAGGACAAGTAGGGAAAAGGATGAGGTCAAGATGAAAATTTTAAAGATATGTAAAATGACTTCCCAGACCCGGATGCCACTTAATAGGTTCCCTGAGCACGGTGGTCCACATGGACTCAAGCACATCTCCCCTAATGCCAGAGGCTACCAACTAGCAGTGAGGGCCTAGGGTGTGTCTATGGGGAGACTATTCCCTCATTAGAAAAGTTTAGCTAAATGATTAAATATAAACTAAGGTAAATAATGGAATTAATATAAGTAAATAGAAGACATAGATGAAAAATAGAGACAACAAAAACAATAACTTAAATAACTAGAATAATACACAAAAAATGATGATGATATGTCATGTATCTAGAAAAATAGAAAACATGGATGCAATATAGTAGGTATAATATGTTCCAGAAAAGTATAAAGGAAATCAAAAGACTATCCCAAGAATCCCAAGCCCCGGCTCGGTCATCTACTATCAAGCTCCATCCTAAATAGTAAGCAATCAAGTGTTCAAATCCGTATGCTTCCCTTTGTCAACACCTATAACCATGTAATCTACTATGGGTACCAAATAATGCCCAGAGAGGGTATAAGATAAATCTCAATGGGATACCACCAACGGTGTCTATAACATTTGACTTTTGAAATGGGAATGTAATAGTGTGAAAGCATGTATATATATAAAGTAAAATAATACAATGTAACTAAATTCCCATGTACCCGATTCAGCCCTAGGTGGGTGTCTAAACATGTAACCATTTTTTTAATTAATTAATTACCAATTTATGCTGGTACATCATGCGAGGCATATCTATAACTAACATCACCTCATTATAATATAAATAGTTAAGGTTCCAAGATGTAACAAGGCAAACATGATTGATGATATTTAATAATGAAGTCCCAAGTTAATGACCAAGGAAATATAGAACTCAAGTTACACTAACTCAATATTATATGAGTCTAGCTAATGTGTAAGAGTGTAATCCAAGGATCATGTTCCAAGGCATTCCACAATAAGGTGTCTACCAAATACAAGGTGACCATCCAAGGTAAAATAGGGATAAGTAGTGACTAGGCCCTATGAGCTTTAACCATGACACCTAATTTTCAATGATGGATCCAAGGAGTGTATCCAAGCCATCCTTTAATACTATGTGAGGGATCATACAATGTCATACTGAGCATCCAAGAATAGAAAAGGATTGGGATCTAGGTGGTTTTCAACCTAAGAAAGCCGTATCCTTGAATCGAAATGGGGTTCCTGAGTGCTTAAGGCATTCCCCGATAAGAAACCATGGCAATATAAAGTCAGGACACTCATATTTTATAATCAATTAATATATAATTTCAATTGGTTCGATCCTTTCCTTTCATTAGTGTGATAAGTCCAAGTAACATGCAAACCTTTAATCAATTCATATTTTTCCAATAAGTCTGTTCGGTTCAGGCCTTGCCTTTCATTAGTGTGACAAGGAAAAGTAGCATGAAACCATTCATTTAATAAATTTAAGCATATTAAATAACCAAGGTTCATTCTTCTACCTTCTATTAATTTGGTAAGGGGTGCTACAGACATGCAACCTATCATTCATTTACATTTAAGGCCAAGTCATATACTAGTATAATTTCCAATTCACATTTCACATTCAATTATCAAATTGAAGCACTTACCTTAGGCAGGTCAAGTGGTGAAAATACATTCTACCTTCCATTATGTGATTAAAAATTTACAAAAAACCTTTTAATATAGAAAATATTACCCTTATAAGGGTCAAACCAAGTCACACCCAAACAGTGGATCAAATGTGTAAAATACTAAAAACCCAATCATGGAATAACATCCTACATGAGATGGATGGATTTGTGGACATAACAAAAAAAATCACATATATGGAAATAGAATAACCATTCTATTCTAATTATTATAAGCATGAAATATAAATTCAATAAACGACACCTGATGAAATCGGTGGGCCCCACAAGACAACTCCGAAATCAATGAACTTTAGGGATGAGTTATAAACCACACACATTAGGATTGTATGACTCTCCTCCTATGATATCATTCCTTGATTTGGCTCAGATTATATTAGATCTATAAAAAGAGGAAAAATTCTCTTACCTTGATAACTAGGTCGAGAGTAAGAGAGACGAAGAATGACTCAAAAGGACTCGAGTAATTATCATTTCATATCTAACACGATGAAAAGAAGATCAGTCAGAACATAGATGAAAGATATATTTCAATCCCAATATTAGTCATTCAAAAATATTTAAAATGAGATAAAAATAGGTTAATCCTGTAGGAATTTGGATTAGGATGGAGGAGGCTTAATTAGACCATTAAGAGAAAAATAGTAAAATTACCCTGAAATTAGACCGTGCACGGTTTGGATACATGGTTTTCTAGACCATGCACCAACCATGTATGGGTACCTAGTAAGGAGAGGGTACTTTCATGGTTAGGCCACATGTTTAGGGAAACCTTTCACCAACTGTGTGGTAATCCTCTGTCCAAAAAGTCACCATCTGCATGGTTTGTTATAACCGTGAGGCCTTTCTGCACAGTTTACTCTAAACTGTGTGACATAACTATTTTCCAAAAAAAGGTTATGTTCTAGGCTCTAAAAAATACTTGGAAACCCTCAGAACCTCCACTAACTCAATAGGCATCGAAATTAGGTCCAAAATAAATAATTTTACTGATATTTAAAGGATCTATACCTGAGTAAAAACTATGTTCTTCTATTTAATGAAAAGAAAACTTGTTATATCTTAAAATATTTTTATTATGGGAAAAATGGATACTGACTTGAAGTGTTAACCTTATGATGTAATATTTATTTATGTAAGGGTGAAAACCTAATTCTCTAAAACTCTAAACTATAAATATCTTAAAAATTAAAGAGAGTGGATTCTTAAATTAATACTCAAGATCATGTAATGTTTAAGGTGGAGTCATTATAGAGAAAACTTCAAGAAAACATGATCCCCTATATGAAATTACAAACCCTTCCTTTGGTTATAAATATATATCTTTTTATTAATTTGAGCTACCATGATATGTCTCTAAATAGTTCTCACTTTCATCATTGTCTCATCAACAAGTTTTGGGCCTAAAATCTTCCTTTCACCAACATCATCCCAAAAAGTTGGTGTATGAAATTTTCCCCATAAAAAACTTCATACAATGACATTTGAATACTTGAATGAAAGTTATTATTATATAAAATTTCCATCAAAGTTAATTACTAATCCAAAATACCTTTAAAATCAAGTGATCATGACCTCAACATGTCTTCAAATGTTTGAATAGTCCTTTTATATGATCTATATGTCTGAGGATGATAAACAGTAATCAAATGTAGTTCAGTATCTAGAGTCTTATAAAGGATTTTCTCAAATTTTTATATAAAATATGGGTCATGATCATATAAAATTGAAAGAGGTTAACTATGATTTTTTACAACTTCATTGATATAGATCCACACGAGGTGCTCAAGAGGTAGATCCTCTATTATAGTGAATAAATGTGAGGACTTGGAAAGGTGATCAAGAATAACCCATATGACACCATTTATTTTAGAATTATTTAAAAATCTAGTAACAAAGTCTATATTAATATCATCCCACTTCCATATATTATTAGGAAGAGGCCACATGACTCCTTTAGGATGTTGTTTCCTAACATTTACCTACTAACAAACCAAGAATCTTGATATATATCCAAAAGTTTCTCATTTAATATTATCCCAACAAAAAATTTCCTTTAAATAACTATATACCTTGGTACTACTAAGGTTTATAGAGAAATTTGAGCTATGGTAATCATATAATAATTCCATTTTCAGCACAAGTATTAATGGAACACATAGTATTTTTTCAAATTTCAACACACCATATTTATAAACAAAGTATGATAAATTCCCATAATTCATGGAATTAACTATATTTTATAAAATCTTATCATAAATCTAAGAATTCTTTATCTTATTTATAAAATATGTTTTAGAAATAATTTAGAAAATAAGTGATGTTTCTACTTCCATAATGATTACCATATCTTACTTTACTAAATCCATGAATGTAGGATCTTTATCAATCCTCATTTTAGTTATAAATCCATGATATTTCCTACTGAATGCATAAACCACATTATTTTCCTTTACAAGGTGGTAGTGTAATGATAAATAACAATCCTTGAGTAGATCTATATATATCCCTTTTCACATGTTGATCTATTTTTTGAAAATATTTATTTCAAGATTTTGTGATTCATATATAACTCACATATTTCACTATAGAGATAATGCCTACATTTATTCAAGGTAAAGATTATGGATACCAACTAAAGATCAAAGGATGGATAATTCTATTCATGGATCTTTAATTTTATTTATGAATAAGCAAAAAATATATTATTCTGCATAAGGAAGCATCTGATTCCTTTCTTCAATGCATCACTATATATCACAAAACCATCCCTTTCTGGTGGTAATTTCAATATTGGTGCATTGGAAAATATCCAATTTAGTTTTTCAAAACTTTATTTAAAATCTTTTGACCATATGAACTTAAACCCTTTTATGAGTCAATTTGGTTAATGGGTTAGATAAATAGACAAAATTTTGAAAAAATTACTGATAATAACATGATAATCTAAGGAAACTATGTATCTCAGTTATATTCATTGGTGTAGGAAATTATTTAACCACCTTTGTATTTTAATGATCAACTAATATTCAATCCTTGGAGATAATATGGTCAAGAAAATAAACTTCCTGAATCCATAATTCACACTCACTAAATTTCCCATATAACTCAATTACTTTTAGAGTTTCAAGAATGATTCTCAAATAGATTTTATGATATTAATAGATTTTAGAGTATACTAATATATCACTAAAAAACAACACAATGAAATTATCAAGATAATATTTGAATAACCTATTAATCAATTCATAATTTTTTTCATTATTCAACCTAAAGAGAATTACTATAAAATCATAATGTTCATACCACATGTGAAATTCTATCTTTGAAATATATTCCTTCTTTACTCATAATTGATGATACCATAAAATGAGATCAATATTTGAAAAATATTGAGCACCTTGAAGTTAATCAAACATTTCATCATTGTGAGGTAGATGGTACCGGTTCTTTATAATAATGACATTGATTTATCTGTAATCAATGCATAACCATATAGACCCATCCTTCTTCTTAACAAAAGAACAAAGGCTCCCCAAGGTGAAACACTAGGGAGAAAGAATCCCTTATTAAAAAAACTTATTGTTTTTGATTTATTTACACTAATTAAATTGTGTCCATTCTATGGGGAGTCTTAGATATAGGTTTTTCATCAGGTATGAGTTCAATAAAAAACTCAACTTCATGATTAGGTGGATTTCCAAGTAACTCTTCAGAAAACACATCAATGTATTCTTAAAAAATAGGTACATCTTCTATTATAAGGTTACCTTTACCATCCATTTATTGTGTTTTATCTTCTTATAATAAAATTTCATTAAGGAGAGATAACAAAGAAGGATATATACATGATTCATATAATACAGTCTTCCCTATAGTGAAAAAAATTCCACAACTCCATCATGAATCATAATATTATTTTATTTGAAATAATTTTTCACATTATACATTGAAATAGAATATATATCAAGGATTATATAAAATTTAACCATAGGTATAATAACTATGTTTTAAAATAGGGTATTCTTATGCATCATAATGGGGATTGACTGATATATCCTTGTTACAATAAGATTTAAACTAGGTGTCTTGATTGAAAACTCCCTTCTTACAGTGCTAGGGAATGATTTAATGTTCTTGGAAAGCATATAAGATATAAAAGAGTTGAATATCCAATATAAAATAAAGCATTAGATAAATTTTATTTTATGAACATATTACCTTCCACTACATCTTTAGGGACTTAAACTTTAGCTGTAATATTCATACAAAACCGACCTTCCCCCCTTGGCCTTTTTTGTGGTAGGTTACATATCTTTATAGTGGAAGCATTGGATAATAGTGGTTTCTTTATTTCCATTGAACCCATGATCTAGGTGGTCCTTATCTCAAAACTTGTAACAAAATCCCATCCCCTTTTATCATTTACTATGATGTATCTTTCCATAATTATCACATTGTGTAAATCCCATCTTTCCTTTCTTCTTCTTTGGTGCATTTATTTTCCCTTGGTTCTCACCTGAACTCTTCTTTTCTTGATTTCCCTTAAAGATATAAAACTTATAGAATTATTTATCTTTCTTGATATCACATGACACTATATCATTATATGATGAAAACATTTAGAAGACTAGTTCCCTTTAAAAATTATGATTAATCCCATCAAACAAACAATAAATATTTCTTTTTGGATTATGTATGTAGTATGTTTCATTCCTTTCTAATCTAGTGAATTTAGACTCATATTCAATAACACTTTACTCTTTATACTTCTTTAGATTGAGGAACTCCATCTCCATTTTAGTTGGTTTCTATCAAGGAAAATATTTATCAAATAATATCACTTTAAAATTTATCCATTCCATACTTTCTATTTCAACATGTTCTTTTATATTATGGATTAATGAACCAAATCTAGGATTATCCTTTCAAGGTACTTTATCCATTTCTTATCTACCAATGTATTAGTATCTCTGCCAATGTATATAGGCTTATCTCATATAAATAGATCCAATATTGGTGAATCATGGTATGGAACAATAGGTTTCACTGTATGAGAAAGGCTATTTTTCATAACCTGGGATAGTTAACCTAATATGGCCACGATCTACTTAGCTCCAACACCAGCTATATTGAATTTATCATAAGGGAAATCCCTACATTGACTATAGGTGTTGATATGATTTCCCTTTCTTCCACCAAGATCCATTTTTAAATAATGGAACACACATAATTAGATCATATCATCATGAATATTGAGATATGGAATAAAAATACCTAAAATTATCTCAAATATTCAAAGGGATTATCATAATGCTCATACTAACTATGTTCTTCTAAAATATAGTTCTCAAGGGTCCTACTAAAATTACTTTGATACTAAATATAACCCCTTGACTCAAGTAACCTAGATATGGTGTTTACTATATTATATTTATACATGATACAAGGGATAAAAACATAAATGATCGATCAGTTATGCAGTCATGGGATACTAGATACATATTTGATTTCCATATTACATTATAAAAATATAATATAGAATGAGGAACATTCTTACATCCTTGAAGATCATTCAAATATCCTTTATCCATATCCTAGGGAAAGGAAAAAATAATAATAGGTGATCTCAGATGCTCAATAAGGTAAAATATACAACATAAGATATTATGAATAGATAAGGCATTAACAATATGACATAGGGAATAATAAATACATATTACACTTAATCAAAAACTTGAGATTCAAAATATATTCATGGAAAATATCACCATAACAATCACATAGACAATAATAACTAAAATCATAATGAATAAAATGCATAATGACATATGACATGATCTTTCTAGAAAGGCCTCATGCCTAGAAATCATGAAACTTACCATCAAGGACTTATACTAATACATTTAAATTAATGGGTAGGTATACACCAAATACCTAACTAATTTGGCCAACTATTTATCTCATGAGACCTATTGATGAATCAAGGGGATATCTATAACCTATACCCACCCATTACTTATATTTTTCTAATATAATCCTCATATATTGAATCAACTACATCTTAATAAATATGACTTATCAATCAATAAATATCTATATTTAATCAAGAATATATAACATCAACATTTCCCCAATCAATGAAATAGATTTATTAATAAGCTTCCTTAAACTAAAACCGTATGATCTAATGGTATATAGTTAAGAAAATATTAAAATGATAAATATATCAATGATGAAAAATAATATGGATATAAAGGAGAAAAATAATATCTAATGAATAATAGAGAGTGATAGAGAACATGATCACAAGAAATTGAATGATCACAAAATAAGGTATAACCCATAAATTATTAAAGGATGATAAAATACCATCTATTCCTTGGAAATGAAGGTTTAAAATAAAGGAAATTATTTTATTAATTAGATATTAAAATAGAAGAAAAAATTTAAAAGTAAATTTCCTTAAATATTTTGTAACTTTACTGTAAAAATGAAGTTATAAATTATCACCAAAATTCTTCTCAACCTTTTATAAAAAAATGAATTTTTTATTTTAATATAAAAATTAAAATTCATGGAATAATGGAAAAGAATTATCTTTGAAAAAACATAGAAAATTTTAAAGTAATATTGATAATTATTAACAAATATTATGGTTGGGAAATCCATTCACATTGTATATGTTAAAAATAAAATTTCTTTAAAACTTTGTAAAGAAAGTAAAAAACAACCTCTTCAAAAAACATTAAAAAGATTAATTTATAAAATACTTAAAATAAAATTAAATTATGGTTTAAAATGACTTTAAAAAATTATTCTATAATATAAAATTACATTCTTTAAATATTTTATACAATCTTGACATGGAATAAAAATATTACTAGCCAAAAAAAAAGTTCAGTTTAGTTTATGAAAACATTCTTTTATTCTTTGAGTAGTAAAGAGAGAAAAATTTGGAAGAAAAACATAGAAACCCAAGAAATAAATATATGATAAGAAAATATATTAGGTTTAAGAATATAAATATCATATAATTCTTCCATCAAATATTTTAACATGAACAATCATGAATAAGAATGAGATTATAAAACTAACCTTTATGACAATAAATTTTGAATCAAAACCCCTTAAAAGAGAAAACATATACTAAAACTTTAAATACCATGAATAAAGTTTACTTCATACTATAATATTTCAAAGGGTAAGTATATACACCATATAAAATAAATTATGTGCATAATATAAAATATGTCTCATTGGAGTGGAATTGAGACAAAAACCCTTACCTTGGATTCCTTCTTAGTCAGACACATTATATCCTCCTAAATAAAAAATTTAAATTTATTAAATAAATTATTCAGAACCTTTTTCATATAAATTTAATTTTTAAGGTCCTTTTATAATCATATTATATCCATTCATTGTATAGTTATTACTTACATTGACCACTTATGGTTGTTCAGTTAATTTCTCTAAAATTACTTCAGTATGTTGACCATGGTCAAAGGTGTTATGAAATGGTTCCATAATTTCTAGAATTTTAATAAAGTCATGAATATATTTTTTATTCATTATATACAATTTTATAATCATGCATTTAAGGTGGTAATATAAAAACGAATCACATCGCTTTGTGGAGGTGGTGGTCCATACATACGCACAAACAACATTATCATTTTCCAATGGATGTAAGGATAAGAAGTTAGTTGATATATTATATTTATAGATTAATAATTATATCATAAATATAATATATATTCATTAATTATATATTTATAACCATCCAAGATAATTGGTTATGATAAAAAAATTACATTGTTACATGGAGACTGTAGTATGTACGTATACACGAGTGATGTTTTCATTTTATGTAGGATGGAAATGTGATAAAAAATAGATATACCATTAAAATAAAAACATATAAATATGTTAAATACAATAATTTAATTATGTTAAAATGGTTATTGAATATTTTTATGAGGTTTAATAATAAAGAAACTTGAAAAATATTGTTAAGAACATATACCTATTCTTTTGGTAACCTCCTTTGACTTACACATTAAGCATTCTTGAATAGGTATTTTGAGAAGACCCGGACCTATAAAATGAGAAAAATAATGTTGTTATGGTATTTGGGTAGTTATTGGTTGATCTATGTGGCTCAATAAGTGTGTAGTAGCGATGAGAGGAGGTTCCTTTTTATAAGTGATATGGATGGTAAACTTGTAAATATTAAGAACATTAAAATATAATAAAGTCACTATCATGTCAAAGTAGATCCAAGAGGATAAATTTAAAATATTGGATAATATAGGGTTTAAATACATTTAAAAAATTATATTTATATAAGTTTTATGTTATTTTAACCCTTATCTATTTAGTTTAATCTCCTTGTTAATCCATTTTAACCCTTACTAATATGTTATGTTTTTACCATGGTTACTATTCATTATGGAAAAAAATTAAGTTAAAATCATTAACTAATATTAATTATTATTATTAAATTTATTTAATTCATTTTATAATATTAAATTTTTATAATTTTTAGAAATTAATTTTAATATAAGTTTACAAAATGCAGTGAAAAACTTTTTTAGATTTTTTTATTTTTAGCATAAAAATGATTTTATACCCAAAGAATGTATAATTTTTATTACTATGGAATTAATTAGATTATTTTAAATAAAATTAGACTTATTTTAATTGGAAATCTAACCAAAAACAAAAGGAACCTTATGAATAAATGATTAAAATAGAAAAGCCAAAAATAGTTTTTATTTGAATAAAAACATTACTTAGATTTCCAAAATATCAAACATAGATTTATAAGTTAAATATTATATTTTTAAATGAATTATAATAATTAATAAATGTATATCTAGTATATAAAAATGTTTGATTAACTTTAAAGGTATTTTTATATCATTATAATGTTATAAAAGTGACATTATAGTAAAATCAGTATTTTCACTATTCACCCAAAAATCAAATGTTTATGAAAAATATCAAACCCCCCCTAAGATAATTTTTAAATGATGAATTAAAAAATTAAATCAATTTCACAAAATTAATTTTTTTATAATTTAGGTTTTAATCACATTCTTGAATAAAACTACGTGCATTATGATATGGTTTCTTTAGAATATAATGCTTACTATAATTGAATCTCGGGTATTTCACTATGAATAAAGGTAGGTTATTATACCATTTTATATTTATTTGAAATAACCATGGGTTCTTGGGAATTTTTAATTGACTTATAATCCATATAATTTCTCTTTTAACTATATATATTGGTTTTTTATAAGAGTTGTACTCTTTAATTGTAAAATAAAGGTGACATTAAAGGGATTTTCATGATTAATACATAATTTATGATTTAAATGGGTTATTTAAATTCCAAGTGTTTAATAAAGTGTGATTTTATTTTATTATTAAATTATTTTATTCTATAATTGATTATATGGTGGATTACGGGGTTTTAAAATATAATTTCATGGTTTAAAATTTAGTTTTAGTAACTCAAAACTTCTATAGAATAACATGAATGATAATTGAGTTTACTTTACTATAATTAAATTTAATAATTTAATCTCTGATTTATTATTTATTTTAAATGATAATTTCAAGACTATTTATTCTAATTTTAAATTTAAAGGCTTTTTATCTATAAAATAATTGTGATGTTTATTTTATTACACCTTATGGTTATTACCCTTATTATTATATATGTAATTGTTATATTTTTATAATATTTAATGTTTTGATAATTATGTGTAAGGGTATTATTCTATAGAGGGCATGTATAAGGTGATACTAAAGACTTATAAATTTTTTGTTTGATCTCTTGTTGATGGATTTAGAAAACCTCATGGATACCCTTGGGTATTTAAGTGGAAGTCTAGTGATAAATAAATCATTAGGCTATGGTTTCACTGTAACTAGATTTTCCTAATCTAGATATTGATTTCACTCTAACTTATCTAGTCTAGTTTAATATTTTACCATTTCTAGATCTATTATGGGAACTCTACTAGTTTAGGATTTCTCTCTATCTAGTGTCTTCTATGCAATTATTAGATGGATATGAGGATCATATATTGACTCCTTGGGTACGAGGTAGTTATCCCGTGATACATAATTTGAGATTTTTATTCATTCTTATAATGTGATTTACTTTTTATTGGTTCGTTTTATTTTAGAAAAATTTATTTAATTATAAAAGGAAAGATAAAATACTTGATTTGGTTTCTTTATTCATGTTTATGTATTAAAAGTTATTTATTATTTATTTTCAAACTATCATTTATGGTTTGTATTATGAAAGGAAATACATATAATCTTTAGAGGATTTATAATAGGTTTATACCCACTTCTTACATGCACACATTTGGTTTGAGTGTAGATTAGTTCTTTTTATTTATCTTATATATACATGAAGAGTCTCCCCAATCAGTAGGAATAGACCATGGGCTTGTATATAGAACTATAGAGGTAGTGTAATATGAATGAGACCATGTTTCATGAGAAGATAAATGGTCATTTCATTTTATTTACTCTTGTGTTAGATTGTACACATGGTCCAAATAGGTTATAATTTTCATTGATTTATAATTACAAGGCACTATGTATAGATTCTTGTATGTTTTTATTTATAGAGTTGGATTCTCATTTTATTAGTTATATAATTTTTGGTTTTAAATATCTATATATGCACTTCCTATGTTACATGTAAAGCCCAATGTATGATAAATTCATGTTTTATTTTATGATTTAAATATTTCATTTATTTTTAATTATTTATCAAGGGAAAATCATTCCCATTTCACATGTTTGATACTTATATCACTTTTTCTAGCCTATGGATATCAAGAACACACCTAACTTTTTGTAATATGCCTATTTTTTTATGACGTCCAAATATTTGGGTCAATATGTTACATAAAACCTATAATATAATGTGCAATGAGAAGAAAAATAAGAAAAATAAGAAAAACATAATGAATATGGTTGAACATTGAAAAAACACATTGAAGAGATCATTATATGATAAAGAAGTATGATGCTATGAGAGAATATCAGTTATAGTGATACTAATTATAAGATATTGAAACAAATAATCACATAGTGTTAGAAGGTAAATATAGAAGAATATAATTTGGATGGGAATTATGTGGCGGGGAAGAAGATTTATCTATCATCAATGGATACTAACACCATATGAATCGTATTTTTTTATGATTTGAAATCACATTCGTATACTTGTATTGGGAGAAAAAGTAAAAGTCTTGTAAATTATTGAGATACATATTTGTAAAAGTGTTCTAGGATATCACCTTTACCTATTGGTTAAAACTTAATAATAATAATAATACCTTGTGAAGTGGGATATCACCCACAATACACTATGGAAAAGATACTCTCATCAGGTGATGAACCTTATAAAAACTCTCAACGTTAACATGTAATTATTTTTATTCTTCATATGTGAGTGAGAGTGATAAATATTCTTACATTATAAATGATGACTAGGGATTTTTTAAATATTATTGAAAACCCCTCTCAATTTTCCTTGATCTGAAATGGTATCTTTTTCCATACGATATGAAATATGTCAATATTGTATAGGAAAATCGATACATTTTAGATCCTTTGAGTAAAGATTGATCAATACTATTAAATACATCACATGACACTTATCTATATAAACACATTACATAATATTTATCTAAGTATATGAGTACATCACATTTCATTCAATAAGGAATGGACATAAAATTCCCCAGTCTTTCTCATTAAGGGACCTCATGTCATCCCTACCATACATGAAAACCCACCAAAATGATCTATAATATACCCAATGACCCCAGATTATCTTTGAATCAGGCTTAACATAAGAAAGGTATAAAATTATAAATATTCATATGTAGGGTAACTTTTTAACCTCATGTAATGGGGATTACTATGAAACATGCACCCCAAACATACCATGGAAATTATGTATGAAATTTCTTATGGTATAATGATGAAATTAAATCTAGATAACGAGTTATACTTATGTCGCATAAGTAAAATCTATATCTTTAAATATTCCTCTACCCTAATTGATCTTAACATATCATAAAAACCCATTCCTTTCCATGATAATAATCGACTAGAAAATACTTAGAGATTTATCTCTAAGGGGTTAATTGTGACATCTCGGCCCATGTTCCACTCAGAGGTGCCCTATTTTAGTGGGCCACATGACATCAAGAATGCCTCCCCATATGGCAGAGGTTGTCAACTAGTAGTGAGGGAATATGGCGTGTCTATGAGGAGACTATACCCTCATGTTAGAGTGGATAAAATCAGATAAATGATAATATATAAATAGAAAAAGTAGTATAATAATAAAGAATATAGTAAAATAAATGGTAAACATATAAGCTGAATATAGTAAATAAAATCTGGAACTGAATCATATACAAAATGATGATAAAGTATTTCATGTCTTTATAAAGTAGGAAAACATGGATACAAAGTAGAAGGAAATACATTCTGTACAAAATAATAAAAAATAATCCAAAAAAATATCCAGAATCTCGAGAACTGGCATGGTCATCTTCTAACAAGATCCACCCTAAGAAAAAAAGTAAGAAAGATCATGTGTCCAAAGTAGGACTCTTCCCCTTTTCAACACCTACATACATGTAATCTACTAGGGTACTATCAGCTTCCCAGATAGGGTGTGAGAGAAATCTCAGTAGGCCACTACTAATGGTTTATATACCATCTAGTATGTGAATATAAACTAAAACAATGTGCAAGTATATATATGAAAGTAAATACAATACATTAATATAAATACCTTAATACCCGCTTTAACCTTAATTGGTGTCTAAAAAAGTAATAATTTAATTAATTATGTTCTAATTTATAATAAGTGAAGTAGAAGGATCCACAGTATAACCAAGGCATCCTATAATAGTAATAATGATAAAAGAGGATCCAAGGTAATAAATAAGGCATCCTTAATAATGATAATAATGAAAATATAAGGTAATAATATAGGCATCCTTGACCTCAGGGGTCAAGATAACTTATTAATAAACTGTAGCCTGGCTATAAGGGGTTTGAGTGTAATCCAAGGGGAATCAACCAAGTAATTTTATTGTAATAGATTCTTACCGAGTTTAAGGATCTCGTCCAAGGTAAGCATGGTATAAGCAAGGGATAAGCATGATTGGGCCTGATGGGCTGAATCCATGGCCCAACGTGTCCAAAGACATCACACTGGATCCATGGAGTGTATATGAGGAATCCTAATATCCATAAGTTAGTGAAAGGATCCTATTAAATAATGCCGAGCATATAATATTATATAAGGACCATGTTCCAAGGTGGGTATATCCCATGGAAACTAGATCCTTGAATCATAATGACGTACTATAAGTGCTCAAGGAATTCCCATGGTAATCCAAGACTGACTCAAGTCTGAACACTCCTATAAAGTTGATAAGGTACATATGCAATATAAAACATAAAAATAATTCCTTATTTATTTTAATACATGCAATAATCATGCCTTTTAATAATTTAGAAGGTTCATTCCATTTCATTTCATACTAAGAGACAAGGCTAAATAGGACATGTAATAATTTATTACTTTCTTTCCATATTTAATTATCACTTCCGTACATTTTATAAACATGACAAGGTGGTCTAAGGACATGCAACCAAATTCAATTCAACTATAATTAACTAGGAAAAGTGATATATATATATATATATACACACATACTTTCCATTTAACATTTAAAATATTCATTAATAAATTTATCACACTTAAATTATAAGGGTCAAGTGATACTATACATGTACTAGCCATAGATATAAGGCCCCGACCTTAATCATTTCATAATATTGAGTTTTAGTTAGGAATTTACATTCTCTCATATTGAGGATCTTTTTAGGTTTATAGTTTTAGATAATTAGGACATAGTTCATACATAAAATCCCATATTTATAAAAATTGTATAATAATAAAATAGTATCCATTTCTTCCAAAATATAAAACTTTTAGAAAAAACATGGTTTATTTTCACGATCCGTCATCACAATTTTCCCCTTGATCTCATCCTTGTATCTATTCTCTATTTAGTCCTATGAAAAATATTTTAAAACTTAGGATGATCACAAAATCTTAGTAAGGGATATAAAAGGAAAGGAAACCGTTAGTTTATGAAAAGAATGAAAACCCATGGAAAACACTTTTCCTGAAAATATAACATTCTACCCATAAAGGTAATTAACATTAATTTAAAAAGATCATTTATTTAACCTTTTGAAAATAAATTATTCCCAAAAAAAATTATTAGAAAGAATATAATATTCATATATATAAATTGGTACATCATCACATAGAACCATTATATAACCATTATATATTAGAATAACCAAATTCCTAACTTCCCATATAATTCTCCAGACTAATGCATTGGAATGCTATCTCAGAACACCCATAGTTTAAGATATAATGGGATCACTCAGATCTATCTACGTGTACCCATCACTTATAATGTCCAATAACCATGTCCTGAATAAAACATTTAAAATATCATTTCAAAAACATATACAAAGAATAAAAAGAGTTTGATGGAAAACCATAAAAGAGTATTTTTTCAAATAAAAGACCCCTATCACTTAGGAAAATCTTTAAACATAAATTCCATAAAAGAAAGAAATTAAACACTAAATAAAATTAGAATAGGTAAATTATTTATATATAATGTCAAATAGGCTATATACACACCTTATAAGAGAATAAAGGTTTATAACATCAAGAATTTCCTCAATGAAAGGAAATTGAGACGAAATCCCTTACCTTGAGTCCAATTCATCATGTATGTACTTTAATTTCTTGAATAATAAACTTATGTTTTATATTAAATTTATTTATAAAATTTTAAACTTTATTATTTATTTTAGATCACTTATTATCATGTTATAATAGTTAATTAATTATTTAAGTCCACATTGGAAGTTTTGACGATATTCGGTATATGAGTCCAAAATGAATTTGGTATTAATGTCAATAGCTAAAGTGGTAATTAGTTCATAATATACAGAATAATTGTCATGAAATTATTATAATTTTTATAAATAAATTATACTTTTAAATAAAACCATTAATTATGGTTATGAAAAATGAACTACGTTATAATCATAGAGATGATAGGTCGTACGTACGCATGAGTAACATTTCCATTTTTAAATGATCATTTTATAAAGAAGGTAAGTATTATTTAATTTTTGTATAATGATAAGAATATAATTAGTATCAAATTAAAAATTTAAATATACTTATATATATATATATATCATCCCTATGATGTGGTGATGAAAAACGAATCACATCACTTCATGGAGGTGATAGTTCACACGTATGCACAAATGACGTTATCATTTTTGTGTGCATAGAAAATTAAGAACATAAATGATATATTATTATTATTTAATAATGATAAATATTTCATTAATACCATATATGAACATTTGTTCCATTATTATAACCATTATTGAGAGATGATGATGGAAAACGAATTATATTGGTTTGCGAGGTGGTAGTCCTTCACACACATGAGCGAATAATTCATTTCCCATTTGATGAAACTGGAGATAGATTTAGGTAATGATATTAACATGATAATAGCTCAGTATATTTAGGATACTGGAGTTATTATTTTATAATGATTTAATAATATTTGAAGTAAGTGGAAGATGAAATAAAATAGAAACACTTAATTAAAAATGACACCTCTTCCTCAGACCTCCTCTTTTACTTAACACCTTAAGACCAATAAGGGTGGCGTTAGGACTAAACTAAGAGATATATGATGTGGGTATGGATTATAGGAATGGATTTGGGCATATATTATCTAAAAAATAGGTTTTAAGTGTATTTAAATGAGAATAATGGGTTCCCTTTTATAGGATAGGGGTGGGGTACTCTTTGAATTCTTCAAAATATTAAATTAATATAAATTAATTTTCTATTAAAAAAAGTTCCAAAGTAATTTATTTAGAATATAAAATGATTATGGGTCCAAATATATTCATACAATAAAAATTAGACAAGTTTTGAATATTTTTTAAATCCTTATATTTTTGTTTTAACCCTTATTTAACCTCTTTAATTCTTACCATGATATCATATAATTTACACTTTGAGGGATAATATAATTACTATAAAAAGAAAAAATAAAAATAAATGATTCATTGATGAACTTTTAAGCCTTATCCTAATAATTTTTATGAAATTTATATTTTTATAAATTTTATATCAATTAATAAAAGAGTATTTATTTTAAAATATCAGTAGTGTCAATTTCAATACTATTCATTACTTGAATTTTAAAAAATTTTATAACAGTCAGATAAATTCAAAAAAAAAACTTATTGAACATCAATAACATGTAAAATTAATATAAAAAATTGGTTTATTACATTAATAATATAAAATTATATTTATTTTTGTATTTTTACTACTATTTATTTGATATTTAATTTAATTAAACAATTACTACATCATTAATGTGCAAGAATTTAATTTAATTATTTCTTCCTTAAAAATTAAAAATAAATAATCATGATAAATATAAACATTTTAGATTTCAAAATATCATTTATAGTCAAATATATCCCCTATATAACCCCTTATTAAAAATATTTAGCTTGTTAAAAACACAAGTGTGAAAAAATTCAATTTTCTTTGAATATAATATTATAAATGTCATACTCTTATACAACTGGATTCCAAAGGTTGTAATTTAATCCTAAGGATTATTTTAGTAAAAAAACCCTCAACCAATAAAATTAGAATAAGTGTTAGGGTAATCTTATAATATAATAATATTATTTTTACCTTTAATTACCCAATTTACCCTTAACCGTGGTAATAAAAATATTTCTAAAGTCACTATTCATATTATAAAAAAAACTATTAGACTCATCATGTGTTAATCAGGTTTTAATGATCACAAATCTTATACATTCTGTAAAGCTTTTTAATCCCATTTAATCTATCTAAAATTATGTGTACAGATGATTAGTTTCTTTATGCCTTAAATAATTATTGTAAACTATTTTGTTTATAATGAAATTATATTATGAATAATTAAGTTTAATTAATTATATGAATATTACTATTTAATTTTGTGTATAGATATTTGTCTAAGTCTGAGACACCGTGACCATCCAGACAATGTGACCATCCAGACACCGTGACCATCCAGACACCGTGACTATCCAAACACCGTGACCATCCAGACATCATGACCATCCAGACACCATGACCAGACACCGTGATCCTAACACCGCATCTGTGCTACTGGTTCCTGATCTCTATAAAACTATGCCATCATAGCTGTCTCACCACTCAAAGATAAAAAAGGATACACCGTTTCATGGAGACACCATTTACAGATAGATTGTGACACCGTTTCTTATTCTGTTTTTTTTTCATTTTTCAATTTAATTTCTAACAGTCATATTTGAAGTTTTTAAATGCACTGAAATAATTAATGTTTCTTTGTAGACATGTCACCTGATAGTACAAGGTACGAGGTTTAGAATAGATGCATCCTGTCATCTCCAACACATGCATTCTAAGAATAAAAAGAGAAACGTGGCCAGAAGAAAAAGGGTGTAACTGTGGTGACTGTGGCGACAATTGTGATAATAAAAAAATAAGTGTGTGCGTGATAACGAAGTAGTATGAGAATTCATGAAACACTATACTTCTGAAGAACACACGAAGCATACTCAAATCCTAGAGTCGAGAATATTTCCACAATATCAACTCCATGAAGAACACGAGCTAGATCCAGCCGACTTATGATACTCTGTTTTCCATGAGAGGACTCGATTTATACATCTATTTCATCCCATAAGTCTTGAGATGCATAGACTAACACTAAGAACACTTCTAACCTTATCTCATCATTTATAATCTGTTGTGTATTATTTTTATCTTTAGAATAGTGTGTGTGTCTATATAAAAATACGCACTGTATCCTGCATCAAACTGAAAGATACAAGATATCCTTTATCTTAAATCTTTTTAAAGTTGTGTATTCCCATAGATAAGTGTGGAAGAGGTCCCTATGTGACCTGGTAGTTCATACCCACGAAGAACTATGGAAGAAGTTGTGTGACCTGGACAGTCTTGTATACTGTTGTTGGCCCCGATCCAGGGTGTGGATCAAGTTTATTTATATAAAATTTTTGGTGGCATGTGATCACCAAGTGGAGTGGATTAGGTATCAGCTTGAGACTGAACCACTTGTTTTATATCCACTGTGTTGTTTATTTTAGTTTTCTCTATTTTACTGTTTAATTCAGAAATCACTAAATCTACTTTGATAGTTAATCTTGGAAAGAAGTTATAATTGTTTTTCCTTATTAGAATAGCTTCAAAAGTAATTTTAATAACTGATATTAAGATTAGTGAGAATTAATCAATCTTATAAGAAGGTATTTAAAGAGTCAAACTTTCATAATCGTATAACCTTGATTAACTGGGCTACATTTAAATTTATTGGGGACCATTTTAAGAATACATTTAAAACAATTTTTTTATAGATACTCAATTCACCCCCCTCTCGAGTACTCTACTTCGACCAAAATTTGGTATCAAAGGCTGTTTATTAAGACTCTATTTTTGACCCTATTCAACTGTGCTTGTAGTTTTACTTTAAAGATATGTAAATTTCTGTTAGTTCTAAATTTCTATCTCTTTTAAAGTATTTATTTATTATGGATAATAGATTGGAAGGTTATATAATAAACATACCACCATTATTTAATGGAACCAATTATGTTCAATGGAAAATAAAAATGAAAATTCATTTAGAAAGTATGAGCTTTTAAATCTAGTCTTAAATTACAGATGAATATAAGATTCCTACTACTGATAGAATCACTTGGGATGAACCTACCAAAACTTCCTACAATAACAATTACAAAGCTATGAATGCTTTATACTTCTCTTTACGAGATGAGGAATTTAATAGGATCTCTACATGTAAAACTGTCCATGAAATTTGGGATACCTTGTCTGTTTCACATGAAGGAACTTCTAGTATGAAAGAAATGTGACTTAATACTTATACTATTAAATATGATAACTTTAAAATGAAACCTGATGAGCTTATTTATGACATGTATCTCAGGTTCAATGAAATTGTCAACACAATGATTTCTCTTAGAAGAGAAGTCACTGCCAAAGAACAAATCATGAGGATTCTCAAATTCCTACCTGATAGATAAAGAGGAACCTCTGTCTCTATTAGATATTCATGAGACATCAGCAAGCTACCTATAAAAGAACTCATTGGAAAACTGATGATGTATGTAGAGGATTTGAAAGTCAACAAGGAAGGGGAGGATTAACCCAAAAGAAAATATGTTACATTCAAGACCACCACCTCTAAACACAAAGAGAAAGGTAAATTGAAAGTTTCTATAGAAATTTCTAGTAGCGAACAATCATCACCTGATAGTGATGAGGAGATAACTCAATTAGCTAGAAGGTTTAAGAGATTTTACAATAATAATAACTTTTTCATAAATCCTAACTTCAAAGGAATATATGATCAAAAAGGAATTTGGAAAAAGGAATGGAAAATAAGTGACAAGTTTGATGAGATTGTTTGCTATGAATGTAAGCGAAAAGGACATATCAAGGATAACTGTCCCAAGATCAAGTACAAAAATAAATTTTAGGACAAATATAGAAAGTATAAAAAGGCAATGAAATCAACATGGAGTGCTTCTGAGGATAGTTCAAGTGACTCAGAATCTTCAAATGATGAACACGATAATAAATCCAATATGTGTTTTATGAAAAACACATCTGAGGTAACACTAGAATCACCTATACACAATTCCTATTATTCTGGATATGAGATTGACTTTGAAAATATGTCTAATAAAGAAATTTTTGAGTACTGTAATATGCTTGAAGATACATTCTATTAACTAAAATATAAATATAATTCTTTAAAGAAACAACATGCTCTTACCTCAAATGTTAAAACTGAACTCACTATAGAAAGGGAGAAAAATGCTTAATTACTCAAAGAGAACAACCAACTAAAACTAACTAATGAGCAATTGAAAAAGGATCTTTAAAGGTTTAATAATGGTAAAGATACCTTAGTACAAATTCTAGGTAAATAGATTGCTACTAAATATACTACTGGCATTGGCTATCAACTTGGTAAAAGAAATTTTGGAAGAACTAATTTTGTTTCTAAATCTTGGACATACAGCTTTACTCCTAGTTCTGGAAAACATTCATCTAGTTCAGGTTATGATACACTCTCTACTGTTTTAATATTTTCTGGACCAAATAGAGTTTATTTTTAAAATAATTCACACAATTATTATAAGAAACCTACGAGGTAGATATGGGTTCCTAAGGCACTAGTCACTAATATTACTGGACCCAAATAGGTATGGGTACCAAAATTTGTTTTTATTTGACTATTTTATAGAAAAGTTGCTTAAAGAGTTCATGTAAAATATTATGGTACTTGGATAGTGGTTGTTCAAGACACATGACAGGAGACTATTCATGCTTCAATAACTTAATAAAAATTGATGGTGGACATGTCACCTTTGGTGACAATGCCAAAGGAAATATTATTGGGCTTGGCCAAATTGGTAACTCTAACTTAGTTTTGATTTCCAAAGTACTTTTTTTGATGGATTGAAATATAATCTGCTTAGTATTTCACAACTATGTGATGATGGATTTCATGTAAAATTTGAAAATGATGCTTGCAATGTTTTTAATTCTAGAAATAAATTAGTGTTTTCTAAATTAAGAAATGAAAATATATATTCTTTTAACTTACATTCTTTAGCTTCTCAAAACGATTCATGTTTAAGTGTGTTTTTCAAAGAGTCCTAGCTTTGGCATAGGAGACCAGAACACTGTAACACTCACTCCCTTAGAAAGTTAACTAGAAAAATATTAGTCAAAGACCTAACCAAACTTGAGTTTCCAAATGATAAAGTGTGTAATCCTTGTTAAAAAGGAAAGAAAAACAAAATTTCCTTCAAACCAAAGAAAGAAGTCTCAACTTCTCAACCTCTCAAACTGGTTCACATGGATTTGTTTGGACCATATAGAGTTTATAGATTAAATAATAATCACTATGTTTATATTCTTGTAGATAACGTTTCTAGATATACTCAAACTTTCTTTTTGGCTCAAAAAAGTTAAGATTGTTCTCATTTTACCAAATATGCCAAAACTGTAGAAAATATTAGTGGACTTAGAATTAAATCCTTAAGAAGTGATCATGGATGTGAGTTTAAAAATCAAGAGTTTGAATCCTTTTTCTCACAAAATGGCTATAGTCATAATTTCTATGCCCCTAAAACACCTCAACAGAATGGAGTTGTAGAAAGAAGAAATAGAACCCTGCAAGAGATTACTAGAACCATGCTTAGTGAATATGACTTACCTATTTATTTTTGGGATGAATCTATAAATACATCATGTTATATTATCAATAGAGTATTTATTAGACATATTCTTAAAATAACTCCATATGAGTTGTTGAATAATAGAAAACCCAAAGTTATCTACTTTAAAGTATTTGGTTGCAAAGTCTATATCCCTAATACTAAGGAAAATATTGAAAAATTTGTATCCAAGAGTGATGAATGAATATTTTTAGGTTATTAAATCTCTTATAAATCCTATAGAGTGTTTAATAAAAGATATAAATGTGTGGAAGAATCTATACATGTCAAATTTGATGAAATAGATCCACATGATCCTAATACCACTCTAGAGAACCTAGATGATGATGTATCAAATCTGGACATTAATTCAAAATCTTCTAACCATCATGTAAAGGAATCTGTGAAAACTTCTAGTTTTATAAATTCTTTAGATTCAGGTCACAATGATCCTAACCCTATTGAAGAACCTGAAATCACCATTCCTTTTTCTAGAGCTATTAGAACACTTAAGAACCATACCTTAGATTCTATTGTAGGAGAATTAGATAAAGGAACTTAAACTAGAGCATATCTTAGAAATCAGGTTAAACATCAAGTCTTCTTGTCACAACTTGAACCTAAAAACATTAATGATTCCATCAATGATGAATTTTGGGTGATGGCTATGCAAGAAGAACTTAATTAGTTTGAAAGGAACAAAGTTTGGAAACTTGTTAAAAGACCCAAAGACACATCCACCAATGGAACTAAATGGGTGTTTAGAAATAAGGTAGATGAATATGATAATATAGTTATAAATAAGGAAATATTGGTTGCACAAGGCTGTAATCAAGAAGAAGGAATTGACTATGAAGAGACCTTTGCACTAGTATCTAGACTAGAAGACATCAGAATTCTACTTGCTTATGCTACACATCTGAATTTAAAACTAAATCAAATGGATATCAAAAGTGCATTTATAAATGGGTATATAGATAAGGATGTCTTTGCTGAGCAACCCCCTGGGTTTAAAAACCCTCATTTTCCAAACCATATTTTTAAATTATCAAAATCTTGATATGTTTGAAACAAGCTCCAAGAGCTTGGTATAATAGATTAAGTACTTTTCTTATTTACAAAGGTTTTACAAAAAAGAATAGATGATCCTACCCTTTTTATAAAATGAATTTCCAATGATGTTTTAGTAGTTCAAATCTATGTAGATGACATTATCTTTGGATCTTCAAAAAATTCTTTATGTATTGAATTTTCTAAAATGATGCAAAATGAATTTGAAATGAGTTTAATGGGTGAACTAAAATTCTTTCTTGGATTTAAAATCTTTAAAAATAATGATGGTATTATTTTAAATCAAATAAAATATACCAGAGATCTTCTAAAACGTTTTGGATTGGATAGCACTAAAAGTAGTGACACTCCAATGATTACTACTTGTAAGTTGAATCTTGATGAAGATGGAAAATTTGTTGACCAAACTACTTATAGAGGAATGATTGTAAGCTTGCTATACTTAACTGCTAGACTATCTAACATTATGTTTAGTGTGTGTATGTGTGCTCAATTTTAAAAAAATACTAAGGAATATCATTTAAATGCTATTAATAAAATTTTCAAATACCTCAAGCATACACCCAATCTAGGACTGTTCTATCCCAGAGGAAAATCATTTGAGTTAGTGAGTTATTATGATACTGACTTCGGTTCTTGTAAGTTAGATAGAAAAAGCACCTCTAGAACATGTCACTTTTTAAGCAAGTCACTAGTATCATGGTGTAGTAAGAAACTAAACTCTGTTGCATTATCTACTGTAGAAGTTGAATACATAGCTGCTGAAAGTTATTATACACAAATTTTGTGGATAAAACACACATTACTAGATTATGGATATCAATTCAGGCATGTACCTATAAATTGTGACAATAAAAGTGATATTAACAGCTCAAAAAATCATGTTTCACACTCTAGGAAAAAACACATTGATGTAAGACATCTCTTTTTGAGAGATCATTATCAAAAAGGTGACATCACTTTGGAATTCATTGGAACTGAATATCAACTTGCTGATATATTCACCAAACCATTAAATTCCGAAGGAATATATTACATCATACATGAATTAGGAATGATAAATCTTAAGTAGTAAGTATATTGTTTCACAATTTATGGTTTCACAAGTCACTATCTTAAGATTAGTGTTTAACTCTAACAGTTCTATAGTTTTACTATCTTAAGAGTTGATGTTTCATATTTATGGTCTCACAGTTACTATTTCTCGGTTATTTTCTGGCACTTACTTTCATAAACAATATGGTCACACAGTTTAGAAATCACACTACTACGGTCTCACCATGAAGGCTTGTTACAGTCTCACTGTGAAAGTTGATTATGATCTCACCGTAAAGACACTTTATTGTTTTATTTATACATTATAACCCGTATCGTGGTAATTTTTTTTTTTATTCTTTTTAATTTTCTGTGATTTTGATCCCACGATGCTTGATATCCCTAAATAATAAAATAAAATATGTTTAACTCATTCTTCACTCGAGCACTCTTCTCTCAAACCATAACCCCTCTTTCAACCCTTCTCTATCTCGAACCTTTAGTGAATTCCTAGGATGAAACACCCATCGTCATCAACTCTTGAGAAGCGCAGTTCAAAGAAGAATTTGAAAATCACGTCGAAGTTAGAACCCAAAGGCCCTCTAAATCCGAATCTAGTGAACATAGTAGTGGTACCTGAAAAGGAGATATGCCCTAAGTGGATTCTGTCAAGTAAATCCTTGGTATTGAAAGTTCTAACAGAGAAAGGATGGCTGGATTGGTTCATAAAGAAGTATATGACTATTTACCCAAATCTAGTTGAACAACTTTATCATTATGTTCAATTCTCTTTTGATTCAGAAGATGACTATGTTGTGCAAAATTGGATCAATGGAAAGATTTATACCTTTTCTTCAAGGTTATGGGTGCATGAATTATGATACCTCATGAGGGTATTTCTGAGGACTACCAGAGAGTTCATCCACCTCTAAGTGAGTTATTTGTTTTGGAAGAAGCATTGAGAAGTTTAACTAGAAATGAAACTAAGAGAAGATCCATAACTGCCAAGCTAGATGGTGAAACCAGACTCTTGTTTAAGTTTATTCAGAATTTGATTAGCCCCAGAAAAGTTGATTATTATTACTCAAGTATCAGGATGTATTTTCGATACATCTCATGAAAAATGGTCATAAGATCAACCAATGCAAGTATGTTATACACCATATGTGTGAGTTGATAAAAAAAACCTCCAAGTCAATATCCCTATTCTATTCAAGGATTATCTCAGCTATGCTTCATGAAAAAGGATTGGTTAGACCAGACGAAGAATCCATTAAGGACTATGAGTTCTGTATTTTGAAAGTTACAGTAAAGAGACTGAAAATTAGTTGGAATCCATGGATAAAAGCATGGATGGAAGATAATGATAGGGTTTATGAAAAGTTTAATATGGAGGAATACCCTTAAATACCTAAGGATATTTCTAATCCTGGTTTGGAACCAGATAAAATTGTTGAGTATTCTGATGAGGAAGAAGAAGAAGAGAATATTGTACCTCTGAGAGAAACTGTTCTGGTTGAGGAAGACAATGAATCTTTTTATCAAGTCTTATTTGAGAAGGAAATTCTTGTTCCTGAAGAAGTTGTTGATCTGGAAGAAAAAATTGCTTCCAAATAAGAATTTGTTGCTAAGGTAAGTGAAAAGGATGTAGTAGAAGAGCATATAAAAGAATATCTTTCTGTTGTGCCAGAAACTACTCTTGAGGAACACCCAGAGGAACAAGCTGTTCCTAAAGTTATTCCATCTACTGAAGAGAGAATTGTTAAATCCTTTCATTTGGATAGAAAGGAAATAGGTGAGGAAATTAGGGATGAAATCATGGAAATAGATCAAGGATCTAAATCGCTTAGTCCTGAGAAAGATGCATGGTTGCGCCCAAATTTACCCTACTGGTAAAAAGCGGTCGATGTAGTACATGTAGGGGTCGAGTCCACATGGACCGAAGAAGTAACCTTGAGACGCTATGATTTGGTGAAGGATGGGATATGAAGTAGACAACTTTGGTTTTGATTTTGGATGGTTTTAAAGAACACTAATAAACCTAATTGAATTCAATTCAAAGAAAATGGGTTGATCTTAGGATTATGCTCGGGGTGGATTGAATGAATTTTACTTCTTTAGACAATTTTGGGTTTATTAATTCTTGATGAATCCATTCTTAAAAAATAAAACTACCTTCATCATTTTCTGGTTTGGTGCTTACTAAACACAATTAATAACCCCCTATACACTTAGAGAACCAAATTCATGATCTCTCCGTGGTATATGGTCATTTAGTAATTGAATTTAGTTTGCTCAAACACAGTAAAGATGAAGAGTAGAAATAACTGAAGAATGGATGTCTTAAATTAATTATCCAATTAAAAACAATTAGTTCATAAAATAACATTCAACCCAGACATTGCATCCTCCTGAGATCAACCCATTAAAGGGTTAGCCCTCTATTGATGGTATACTCTCAATGGTGGGCGGAAGATGGCTTACAAGAATTGGATTGAAGAAATTAAAACCGCAAAAATAACGAGCACTCCTCCGTGTGTGTGAATGAAATTCACACCTATGTGTGAACTAATTCACCACAATGCAGATATATAACTGTGATTTGCGAAAATTTAGTTTTAAAAAATGAATGGAAAATATAGAAGATAAATATGTTGATTAAGAACAAAAAAAACTTACATGGAAATTGAAAACATTACGAAGGAACTTTTGCAGCGTAACCTTACAATGAAACAAGAAAAAAAAGATGATAAAAAATATCCTCCCCTATTCCCTTCACCACTAGCTCCTTATATAGGCATATTAGGAGCCTTATATCTGCCCCCCACAATCAATTCACCCCCCAACAATTAATAGAGTCAAAAGGAGGGTGAATAATCAAAAGGAAATTGACGTTTCTAAGTTGACTCGGAAAACTGTCCAGATTCGTCCACCATATTGACGTGTGAATTCGTAATTGAAGAATGCCGAATCCGGAGGGGTTGTATAAGATAAATATCTTCTTCAATATGTCCTTTATGATATATAAAAATTTCAGGAAATTTGACTTATCCGTTTGGAAGTTATGGTTGAAATGGTGGGACGGATTTCTGTGCATTAATGTCAGGTCCACCATTTAAATCTCAACTTCAGATCCCTTTATCATCATGAAAAAATCAGAATTAGCTCCGGCCATAGTTGAATAAAATGATACTCATATTTTTATTTTTCTAATGTATAAATTTGAGCTTCATTGGGGTTTGTTTGTGGGCCCCACATTTGTTTGATGGGCCTTAGGCCCATTATGCATTTTCTAGCAAGTTTCTGCCTTCAGGTGCAAAAATCTCCATCTTCACTTGTGATTCATCCATCAGATCTAAAAGAAAAAATGTTCCAAATAAACAGATGAATCATATACCAAAATATAAAATTAAAATGATTAATATTGTAATTTCCACAAGAAAATTATTGAGTGGGCCCAAATTGACACTTTAAGCATGAATTGCACAATGATGGGAAATGAAGTTCAATTTCTAAATTGGACTAAAATTGATGTTTATGAACTTTTAAACACATTAATATTAAGATATTAAAAATGAATATTAGCCACTTTCAGTGACTAATCACACCCCCTAACTTGAGTTTTGTTAGTCCCGAGAAAAATATATTACAAATATGAAATTCAAATCCCCTTTTCCAAAAACATTTAAATACACATTGCTCACCCAAAGACCTCATACCAAAAAAATTATAGAACCCATCAAAATAATTTAAAACAATCTAGGTCCATAAGAATATCCCAAGCTCATTCCTTTGTTCAAATTCATCACCACATTTCATCCAATTTCAATTAAGCATGATAAAGTGTTGTGCATCACAAAAGATATGGGGCCAATTTTATTATTCAAGGGGAAAAATGGAAGTGCTAGGTGGGAATCACATTAAACCTTAATATGAGTATCCATTTTTTTTTTCATTTTTTGATGATTTTTTTAACCACAATAGATATGAAAAGACTAACTCTGGGAAAGACAACTATGGAGTCACTATCCCCAAGTGCCAGGTGCCACACATATTGTCAATTTCATGCTCTACAATAGAGATATAAAGCCTAACTCTGGGCAAGACAACTATGGAGTCACGATCCCCAAGTGCCGGACGCCATGCATTTGGACAAAAAATTTCTCTATGTGGTCAATTTTGTTTTGTTTTTGTTTTGTTTTTTTGGATACTAAAATTAAACTAAAAGTGACCCCAGAACCCTATGCTATAATGAAAGGGACCCAAAACTCAAATTTACACCCACGATCTAGTAGATGTGCACTGTGGAATTTTTATTAAGAGGATGAAAATGTAAACATTGAAAAATCACATCGGACAACCACATTTTCCAAAAACTATGCTCATGAACTTAAAATTGCATTAAAATCAAAATCAAGGCATGCATAATTATTTGATATCCAATTTCAGAGTTTGCAATGTGGGTTATCATGTTCAAGGTTAATGGAATTTTTCTTTTCATGCATGTTTTTATTCACAAAGTAAATTTTTTTTATCTCCCCCCAACTTAGAATAACACTGTCCCCAGTGTTTAAAGAAAAGAAAAGTTAGAAGGGGGTAGAGGAAGATGAGAGGTGTTCTAAAAAAATAAAAAAATTTGAAACAATTAACATGGAACAAATTCACCTAGTTTTTGACGTTGAAGTTCATGATGCTCAAGATTACTCCTTTGATCTCCAGGGATATGTAGGCACCTCCTTGATTGAATATGTATCACCCAAAACAGTCCCTGAACCATAAAAAGAAGAAAAAACCATACAAAACAAACAACACAACAATTTATTTAAAACCAAGTATCAACATTTTTATGGTTTTCCCTGTTTTTTATTTTTTTTATTTTAAAAATAAAACTGATGATACATTGTCTTATTTATATTTTCTGGGTAAGGTATTACTAAAGGATCACACCGCGTGACACAGATGAATACGGTGCTCCCCTTTCATACCCATCCTTACTCATAAAAGAACAACAGGTCAACATCCTTTGGTAAATTTTTAAATGAAAAAAAATGACTCACAATGATTGGAAACATAAAAATCATGGGTTGCCTCCCATGCAGCGCTTTTTTTAACATCGTTAGCTCTACTTGAACCCACAAAATTATCCAATTCCAACTTTCAACATTTTTAGGACCCCATTTTTCTCTACTTCAACAAGATTGAGATTAATTATTTTTTAAAATTTTTTGTCATGTGAAATCCCATGATCTACAATGAGTGGGAAAATCCATGTAACATCAGAAATGGATGATTCAGTTTCATTTGGAGTATTTCCTAAGATTTCAAGGTTCATTTCTACTTTGTGAGATTCTTGATGAAAATGGATGATAATTGAATGGTATTGGTTATCATAAATGGAAGGATTCTTGAGTGGGTAAGGAAGGATTATAACGTTGAGTTCAATTTGATTGAATTTTCCCAAAGAATAATGGAAATTTGAATCTAAATTTGTTTCTTCTACAAAACTTTTTGAAATAATTGGTTCCTTTTGAAAATATGATTCATCCCCAAAATTATACAGTTGAATGTCAGGAATGGGTATAGACTCAATGCTTATGATTTCTCCTAGTGGTTAAATGATTGGTGCTTTTGAAAATTTATTATTGGAGTTAAATTTAGGAAACTCAATCCATAATGTCAAATTTTCCTCTTTTGAATCCAAAAAATCAATTTCCTCTTGATTTAAAGACCCTTCAAAAACTCCTCGATCCTCTCCAATTATCCCAAATCCTAAGTTTGGTTCTTCAATAAAGGAATTAGGGGTTTGTGTGTTACAATATTCTTCTATAAATATTGAGGAATATATGGTTTGAGTGGTAATGGAGTCCACACAAGTTTTAATGCTTTGTAGTTCTAGTCTAAAAGATGAAACTTCTGAATTCATTTTATCCATTTGTTCACACAATTTTTCAAGAATTTTTTTCAGGATTAGGGTTGATATAATTTTGTACATCATAGAGTTCCTCATTATTTATCTTTTCAATCATTCTTGATAGGTATGGAAATTGATCTTTTAAACATTCATCATCCCATTGATTGTACATCTCATCTGGTGTGGTGTATTCAATTAAGGTTTGGTCAATGAAATTCCCTATGTGAGGTGTTTCCCAATATTGATTTCCGACTTGATTACAACATTGTTTTATGAATGGGTATTTTGGAGGATAATCCATTGTAATTGATTGAAAATTGGTTTTGGGATTTTTTTGGACACACGGAAATAGAAAGGGGAAAAGAGAAGAGAAATTAGGGTGAGAATATAGAATTTGGTGTGAGAAAAGAACACAAGGTTCTAAGGTACTTACTTGGGTCCTCGGAAATGGCGCCAAAATTGGGTTGAGCCCAAATTTACCCTACTGGTAAAAAGCAGTCGATGTAGTACATGTAGGGGTCGAGTCCATAGGGACCGAAGAAGTAACCCTGATATGCTATGATTTGGTGAAGGATGGGCTATGAAGTACCAAACTTTGGTTTTTATTTTGGATGGTTTTAAAGAACACTAAGAAACCTAAGTGAATTCAATTCAAAGAAAATGGGTTGATCTTAGGAATATGCTCGGGGTGGATTGAATGAATTTTACTTCTTTAGACAACTTTGGTTTTATTAATCCTTGATGAATCCATTCTTCAAAAATAACACTACCTTCATCATTTTCTGGTTTTGTGCTTACTAAACACAATTACTAATCCCCTATACACTTAGAGAACCAAATTCATGATCTCTCCAAGGTATATAGTCATTTAGTAATTGAATTTAGTTTGCTCAAACACAGTAAAGATGAAGAGTAGAAATAACTGAAGAATGGATGTATTAAATTAATTATCCAATTAACAATAATTCATTCATAAAATAACATTCAACACAGACTTTGAATCCTACTAAGATCAACCCATTAAATGGTTATCCCTCCATTGATGGTATATTCTCAATGGTGGGCGGGAGATGGCTTACAAGAATTGTATTGAAGAAATTAAAACCGTGGAAATAACGAGCACTCCTCCGTGTGTGTGAACTAATTCACCAGAACACAGAGATATCACTGTTCTTTGTGAAAATTTAGTTTTAACAAATTAATGGAAAATATAGAAGATAAATATGTTGATTAAGAACAAAAAAAAGTTACATGGAAATTGAAAACATTACGAAGGAACTTTTGCAGCACAACCTTACAATGAAACAAGCAACAAAAGATGATAAAAAAATATCCTCCCCTATTACCTTCACCAATAGCTCCTTATATATGAATATTAGGAGCCTTATATCCTCCCCCAACAATCAATTCACCCCCAACAATTAATAGAGTCAAAAGGAGGGTGAATAATCAAAAGGAAATTGACATTTCGAAGTTGACCCGGAAAACTGTCCAGATTCCTCTACCATATTTAAGTGTGAATTCGTAATTGAAGAAGGCCGAATCCAGAGGGGTTGTAGAAGAGAAATATCTTCTTCCATCTGTCCTCAATGATCTGTAAATATTTCAGGAAATTTGGCTTAGCCATTTGGAAGTTATGGTCGAAATGGTGGGACATATTTCTGTGCATTAATGTCGGGTCCATCATTTAAATCTCAACTTCAGATCCCCTTATCATCATGAAAAAATCAGAATTAGCTCTGGCCACAGTTGGATAAAATGATCCTCATATTTTTATCTTTCTAATTTATAAATTTTTACTTAATTGGGATTGTTTTGTGGGCCCCACATTTGTTTGATGGGCCTTAGGCCCATTATTCTTTTTCCAGAAAGTTTATGCCTTCAGGTGAAAAAATCTCCATCTTCACTTGTGATTCATCCATCAGACCTGAAAGAAAAAATGTTCCAAATAAAGTTATGAATCATATAATAAAATTTCAAATTAAAATGATGAATATTGTAATTTCCACAAGAAAATTATTGAGTGGGCCCAAATTGACACTTTAAGCATGAATTGCACAATGATGGGAAATGAAGTTCAATTTCTGAATTGGAATAAAATTAATGTTTATGAACTTTTAAACACATTAATATTAATATCTTAACAATGAATATTAGCCACTTTCAGTGACTAATCAATGCACCTGTTGAGGGGGAGCATCACCCCAATCTAGAATCTGTTGAAGTCCTTAAACCAATTGATCCAAGATTAGTGGATACATGGTATAAATTCCCAAGTTATTTTGATGTGACTGATTACTAGGAAGTATCAGTTAAAGGAATTGATCTATCTACTATGTTTCATTTGAAATTGGAATCTTCTCCTGAAGATATCTCTACCAAAGAACCTGAGCCTATCTGAGCTTTTATTTATGAACCTTCTCAAGAACCTCTAAACCTGATAAATAAGGATGATTTGAAAGATTTTAGAGATACCTTATTGGATAGAGTTTAGAAAATCATGAATACACAACTGGCTCCTACAACCAATTTAAGTGAGAGAGATGTTTCCCTATTGTTGGAAAATGTCATATGGTAGATTCAGCCCAAGATGCTTTATGAGATTCAAGAAGTCAGAGTCGAGAACAAACAGCTCAATGATGAAGTAAAAAATCTTAGAGGTATAGTTAAAGATATGTAGAGAGTGATAACATCAAGACCATAACCTATTTCTTATCCTTTTGAGGATGTTTTTAGTCAGATTCCATAGGAAGTCGCTTCCCAAATTCAACATAATCTCACTTTCCTAGCTAAGAAGGTAGCTGAAAAAAAAACAGATTGTTCAAGCGATGCGTGAGCTTGTTATTGGTCTTAACAAATTAACTGATGAGTATAAGGGATGTATCCAGAAAGTTATAAATCAACTAAAATCCCTTACCTCAACTATCACTTCTTCTCGAACTTCTGGACAATAATCTCAACCTTCTTTAGACAATGATCTGCTCCGAACAGTTGTCAAAGAAGAACTTCAATCTGTGCTTAGTGGCTTTGACAAGGAATCTATATATGAATTTATAAAAAATAGTGATAGAGTTCTTGATTTTGTGAGAATTAATTCCAAGATTTCAAATGATTCTCATCAAGAAATTTCTTAGAAGGTGGACTTCTACTTCAATCAGATATTCTCTAAGAATGAAATGACCAACCACTTCAAGTACCTTGTGGAGAATATGAGGATTCCTCCTGTCACTCAAGATTTCAAAACTCAAGTCCAAAAGATTAAAGATTTAACTTCTTTGTTGGATAAGTTTATAGAGAACAAGTATGAATTTGAGAAATCTATGCAGTATGGTGGTGAGATCATTGCTGACTTAATCAAGCTTTTGAGGCCTTATCTTTATGTCTAGAGTACTACAATTTTCGCTCTTGCAGCTGCACCCCTGAGATCTAGTTTGACTACTTTCTCATCATATGCCATTTCCACTATCTCTATGTCTTTATCTTAGGCTTTGAGTTAGATTAGGTCTATTATACTTGATCAACATTTTCCTCAGTCTTCCACTGCACCTACCTTGACCCCTTCTATTTTTAAAGGAATCCCTTTACCTTCTCTGTCCACTGGTTCACTCCCTTTCTCGACTTCTACCTCTACTCCTATGGATTCTTCTTCTGATGCTGTTGCCAAGGGAAAAGAGAAGACAAAACAGTGTGGAAGAATAGTGACTACTATCTTTTGATAGGGATATTTTCTATATTCTTGTTACTTACTATTTGTAATGACACTTTTTACCCATCTAATGCATTTTTCACTTTTATTTCTTATTTACTCTTTTTGATAATCCCAAAAGGGAAAAAAATATGTATTCTATATGCACACTAAGGGAGAGGCACATTATATACGAACATATATCTCACTCACATGATTTGTGATCATTAAAAAGGGGGATATTGTTGGACTCCTCATGTGTTAATCATGTTTTAATAATCACAAATCCCATACATTCTTTAAAACTTGTTAGTCCTGTTTAATCTATCTAAAATCATGTGTACAGATGATTAGTTTATTTATGCCTTAAATAATTATTGTAAACTATTTTTTTTAATAATGAAATTATCTTATGAATGATTAAGTTTAAGTCATTCTATGAATATCACTGTTTAAGTCTGTGTACAGATATTTGGCTAAGTCTGAGACACCGTGACCATCCAGACACCATGACCGTCCAGACACCATGACCATCCAGACACCGTGACCATCCAGACACTGTGACCATCCAGAAACGGCAACCATCCAGACACCGTGACCATCCATACATTGTGACCATCCAGAAACCATAACCATCTAGACACCGTGACCATCTAGACACCATGACCATCCATACACCGTGACCATCTAGACATCATGACAAGACACTGTGATCCTAACATCGCATCTGTACTACCAATTTATGATCTCTATACAACTATGCCATTATAGTTGTATAACCACTCGAAGACAAAGAAAGAGACATTGTTTCATAGATACACTATTTATAGATAGATTGTGACACCATTTCTTAATCTGTATTTTCATTTTTCAATTTAATTTGTAACAGTCATATTTGAAGTTTTTAAATGCACTGACATAATTAATGTTTCTTTATAGACATGTCACCTGACAGTATGAGGTACGAGGTTTAGAATACATGAATCCTGTCGGCTCCAACACATGTATTCTAAGAATAAAAATAATAACATGGCCAGAAGAAAAATGGTGTGACCGTGGTGACTGTGGCGACAATTTTGATAACAGAAAAAAAAGTGTGTGCGCGATAACGAAGTAGTATGAGCATTCATGCAACCTGAAACTGATAAAGAACACATGAAGCATACTTGAATCTTAGAGCTGAGAACATTTCTTCACTATCAACTCTATGAAGAACAAGATCCAGATCTAGCCGACTTACGATACTCTGTTTTCTGCGAGAGGACTCAATTTCTGAATCTACTTCATCCCATAAGTCCAAAGTTTCATAGAATAACAGTCAGAGAACTTATAACCTTATCTCATCATTTCTTCTCTATTGTGTATTATTTTTATCTTTCGAGTAGTGTGTGTGTCTGTATAAAAACACGCACTGTCTCCTACATCAAACTGAAGGATACAAGATATCATTTCTCTTACATCTTTATACACTTGTGTATTCCCATGGATAAGTGTGGAAGAGGTCCCTATGTGACCTGATAGTTCATACCCATGAAGAACTGTGGAAGAGGTCGTGTGACCTGGACAATCTTGTGTACTGTTTTTAACCCCGATACAGGGTGTGGATCAAGTTTATTTATATAAACTGCTTAGTGGCAGGTGATCACCAAGTGTTGTGGATTAGGTCTCAGCTTGAGACTAAACCACTTGTTTTATATCTGTTGTGCTGTTTATTTTAGTTTTCTCTCTTTTACTATTTAATTCAGAAATCACTAAATTTACTTTTATAGTTAATCTTGGAAAGAAGTTATAATTGTTTTTCCTTATTAGAATAGCTTCAAAAGTAATGTTAATAACTGATATTAAGATTACTGAGAATTAATCAATCTTTTAAGAAGTTATTTAAATAGTCAAACTTTCATAACTATATAACTTTGATTAACTTGTCTATATTTAAATTTATTGGGGACCCTTTTAAGAATACCTTTTAAACAGAATTTTTTATAGATACTCAATTCACCCCCTCTTGAGTACTTTACTCCGATCAACAAAAATAGTCCTATTTAATAAATTTTTTCCTTTTTATTTCAAATATATAATCCATTTTTAAAAATTAAAAACATATAAATTGAATAAATTAATTAAAAATTAATCCTATTGAAACAATGAGAAAATGAGTTTTTAAAGTAAAATCATTCAAAATTTCACAAAGTTTTTATATCCAATATCAATATGAAATTGATTCCAATGACCTTAATTTGATTAAATAAAAAAATATTTATTTGAATATACTTTAAAACCAATTAAAATATAATTAAATACTATAAATTATTTATATGAAAAAGCTGCTATCAATTAAAAATGAAATATTTTTTTACTATTAATCAAAGCATGAAACTTATTTGAAAAATATAAAAAATTAAATCAAAGTAAAATTTGATATTCCAATTCATAATAAGAAGTCAATTTTTTCAAATAGAATTTATGAAAGTAAAAAAACTAGATTTAAAACAAGTGCACCATCAAAAGGCGGTAAAACTACTTTTTAGAAAAATAAAATTTTAAGTGTAAAACTAGATTTATTCTTATATTATACCTATTAAATCTATTGGATTAATGTAATTTTTTTATAAAAGAGTGTATTATTATTATATCATTACCTGGGTTGTTACATTCTTCCCCCACTTTTGAAATTTCATCCTCACAATTTTATTCACTTATTAAATAAGTGGGTATATTTCTCCCTCATAGTATTTTCAGATTCTCATGTTTCCTATTCAACCATATAGTTTTTCCATAAAAAATTAACCCTATGAATAAACTTATTCTGCAACACTTTCTCTCTATATCTAAGAACCTGAATAGACTATTCCTTATAAGATAGATTCTCTTCTAACTGAACTACTTCAGGGCCCAAAACATGAGATGAATCCAACACATCTTTCCTTAGCATTGAAACATGAAATATGTTGTGTACCTATGATTAACTCAGAGGTAAAGACACTCACTATGAAACTGATCCAACTTTCTTTAGGATCACATATGGTCCACTGAATTGTGGACTCATCTTTCCCTTCTTACCTAAACACACCACACTTTTCCATGGAGAAACTTTGAAAAAGACATGATAGCCTACATAGAAAGAAATATCCTTACTCTAGTTATCCACACAACTTTTCTGACTTCTTTTACCTATTCTCACATGTCTCTAAATAAAATTAAATTTATTGTCTATTTTTTCTACCAACTATAGTCCCATAAACTTCCTTTCTTCAACATTATCCAAAAAAGTTGTTGTCTGATACCGATTCCCATATAATTACTCAAATGGTGCCATCTGTATACTGGAATAAAAACTGTTATTATAAGAAAACTCAACTAAATAAAGATATTGATACCAAATTCTTTGATAGTCTGTTGAACATGCATATATCATATCCTCCAAGGTCTTATTTTTTATGTATGTTCATCAGAATGAGGATGAAAGGCTATTCTAAAATTTAATTCAATTCACAATGACTTATGAAGACCTTTCCAAAAGTTAAAATTGAATCTAGGATCACGATCAAATACAATAGAGAGAGTTACTCCAAGTAACCTAGAAATTTATTTTAGATACAACCGATAAAGTTTATATAGAGATAGGTTGTCTCATATGGAAATAAAATGTACATATTTAGTCAATCGATCAAAAATAACCCAAATCACATTATTACCTTGAGATGTATTTGGAAATACCACTATGAAATACATGGAAATATTTTCCCATTTACACTATGGAACTAGAAAAGGATGAAGCATCCCCTTCAGTAACTGTCATTCTACCTTAACTTGTTGAAAATCCAAACATCATAGGGTAAAATCAACAATATCTCTTTTTATTCCATCCCACCAATAATACTCTCAAAGGTATCTGTACATCTTAGTGCTGCCAAGATGAACTATAAATGGATAACTATGACCTTCACATAAAAACTCTTTCTTTAACTATGAATCATAAGGAACACATAATCTCTTACCAAATCTCAAAAACCCAATCTTTATCAATGTTAAATTTAGTCAAATTATCCTTTTTAACCAATTCTACATTGTTTTGTAACTCATGATATTTCTTATTCACTTGCTTAATTATTTTTAATGGAGATGATTTCACTGATACCTGAAACAAAATAGAGGAATTTACAACACCAATAACTTTCAAGCCAAAATTCATCAAATTATTAACCAAAGGGTCAAGTTTCAAATATAACATGGTTAATGTAGAATTATTTTTAACTCAAGGCACTAGATACTTTATTTTCTTTTCTAGGATATCATGAAATCATAATCCTTGATTAGTTCCATCCATCTTCTTTGTCTCATATTTAATTTTTTCTTAGTGAATATATACTTAAAAATTTCATGATTAATATATATTTAAAAATTTACTCTGTATATATGATGCCTCCAAATTTTTAATGAAAAAAATAGTAGATAATTACGAATCATGTGTGGGGAAATTTAACTCATGGGGTTTCAATTGAAATAAAGTATAAGCAATTACCTAATCATTATGCATTAGGACACTACTAATTCCTTTCAATGAAGCATCAATGTAGATGAAACATTCAACATTTCTAGAAGGCGGGGATAGAACAAGAGCATTCACCAGTCTTCCTTTCAATTCCTAAAAAAAATCATCACATTATTTTGTCTAGATGAACTTAAATCCTTTTAAAGTTAAAGTAGTCAGTGGGATCAGTAACTGTGAAAAGTTTTTAAAAAATCTCTGGTAATATTCTATTAAACTAAGAGAACTATGAATCTCGGTTATATTTATAGACCTTTTACATTCATCAAAAAATTTTGTTTTATAATGATGAACGATTATTCCATATTTAATAAAAATTTGACTAAGGAATGAAATGTGTTACAACTAAAATTCACACTTT
The DNA here is from genome assembly GCA_963277665.1 of Viscum album. Taxonomy (NCBI): domain Eukaryota; kingdom Viridiplantae; phylum Streptophyta; class Magnoliopsida; order Santalales; family Viscaceae; genus Viscum; species Viscum album. The sequence goes on from OY728140.1 coordinate 393,860,480, forward strand.
CTAAACTTTCCATAAAGTTTCTTTTCTTTTAATGTTTGAAAAAAAAATTCTTAGATGTATTTCATGTTCCTCTTGGATTTTATAATATACCAAAATTTCATCAATAAACACAACCAAAAAATTATCTAAGAACTCATGAAATATTATATTCATAAGACCCATGAAAATAACATGTGCATTATATAATCCAAATGGCATAACTAAAAATTCATAATTCTCATATCTAGTCCAAAACACATTCTTTTGAATGTATGATTCTTTTAATTTCAACTGATGATAACCCAAACTTAGGCCAAACTTTGAAAAATAATATGCCCCTAGAGATGATCAAAAAAATAATCAATAATAGGAAAAGGATACTTGTTCTTAATAGTGATGTTATTCAAGGCTCTATAATCAATGAAAAGTCTCATTGAACCATTTTTCTTTTTCACAAAAAAATATAGAAGCACCCCATGGTGAAGTTATAGTTTGGATGAAACCTTTATCTAATAACTCATGCAATTAATTTTTCATCTCTAAAAGTTACACTTGATCCATTTTATAAGGGGGTTTAGAAATTGTCTTAGCATCATGAACTAAGTCAAAAATAAACTCAACCTATCGATCATGAATAACACTAGGAAATTCATTCGGGAAAACATCTATGCATTCATTTACTACTGGAAAATCATTCTCTTTATTTTAAAAAATATAAGGTAGGTAAATTACATTTCCACATCTGATCAATTTCTCAGTTTATTGGTAAGTTATCAAAGCATCAAATCATTGAACACAACTTTCTTAGAACTTTAATCTCTTTTAGCATGATAAACTGAAATCCAATCCATATGAAGAATAATATCAAACTCTACTATGGATATTTCAATAATATTTATAAGAAAGACCATCCCACCAATAAAAATAAGAAGAATCCTATAAATATTTTTTTCTTTAATACTTACACCTAGATTTTTAAATAAAATATCTATCTTACTTTGATTAGCTGATATTACAAAAATACATGAAAATTTATCATAAATGAAATAATATAAAGAACCAGAGCCAAAGAGGTTATTTTAATAATTTGAATACATAAGTAACATACCTATCACCACTTACTCTCATGGTCTAACATCAACTGTAGTAGTAGAAAACGACCTTGCTACACATTTCTGTTTTCAATCATGGAAATTTCCATCCTATGAAACTAACTTTGGAAACTTATTAGGATAATGACCTAACTCATTACAGATAAAACATATAACTATTTTATTGCTATTAGTTACCCCATTATTTAGTCCCTCATTATTCTTTTCCTTTAATTCACTAGCGATGTGGCCAAACTTTCCACATCAGTAACACTTCCCTGTCTTCATAAGACATTCCCCGTGGTGCTTTTTACCACACATACCAAAATATTGGAACTTCATTTTCTTACCACTATATTTATTTGTTGTATATTTCTCCATCACCTACCATATTTATAGCTTCTTACTTTCATAATTATGAGGAACATAGGAGTAAAAAAACTCCATATGAACCTTTTCAACACAACAAAAAACTTTCTCATAAATTTTAAATTATCATTCACCCAAATCTATTCATAGAACTAGTTTTAATCATAAGTAAAACTGATTAATTTTTATATCAGTGTTCTAAATAAAATACGGCACATACACAACCAATCTTGTAAAGTTTTCATCACAAAAACCTATAAAATATTCATCTTTTTTCCTTAATTCTAGAAACTATTTTTTCATTCAGAATTGAAAAACCTTAGGGAAATATTTATTAAGGAAAATATCCTTGAATTTTTTCCATTCCCTGGAATCAAGATCATATTTCTATGGTATTCTTAACCAAATACCACCATATATTGGATTCACCTTCAAAATGATAAATGAAAAGGGTTACCTTTTGATGTTTTGAACATCCCATTACATCGAATATATTTTCCAAAGTGTTGATCCATATTTGAAATACCACTCAGATGATCCAATAAAATATGGGGGATGTTGGCTAATGAAATGTTCCAAAAAAGATATATTCCTATATGATAGACTGAGTTCCTCTTTAGCATGGATACCACCACCATTTATCACCTTGGTCCACTGAGATATCACTGCAACAAACTGTGTTGTTTCAATTCTGAACATCATCTGATTTGGAAGGATATATTCCTCTCGGTTCCTTCCCACTATAACCTCCCTATGTCCTATGTGGAAAAAAATGAACATACATAGTTTAGATAGAGAAACATGGTAATATTTAAATGCTATAACATTTTAAATTTTCCAAAAGGTAAAGTCTTATAATGTAAAGTTATTAATATTACCCTAACCACTAAAGTTATATAAACCAACCTTTGATACCAACTATAAGACCCCAAACTTAATCATTTCATAATATTGAGTTTTAGTTAAGAATTTAAATTCTCTCATATTAAGGATCTTTTCAGGTTTAAAGTTTTAGAGAATTAGGACATAGTTAATACATAACATCCCATATTTATATAAAGTGGATACTACTAAAAAAATATCCATTTATTCCAAAATATAAAACTTTTAGAATAAAACATGGTTTTTTCTCATGACCAGTCATCACAATTTTTCCCTTGATCTCATCCTTTTCTCTATTCTCCCTTAAGTATTATGGAATTTTTTTTTAAAATTTGGATGAGAAAAAAATATTATTAAGGGATATAACAAAAAATAAAACCATTAGTTCATGAAAGACATGAAAACCCACATAAAATATTTTTCTTGAAAACATAACATTTTATCCATAAAGGTAATTAACATTCCTTCAAAAAGATCATTTATTTTACCTTTTGAAAATAAATTATTCCCACAAAAACTCATTATCAAGCATATAAAATTAATATAGTTACCTTGGGACATTATCACATAGAAATATTACAGAACCCTTACAAATTAGATTAACCAAATGGATGACTTCCAATATAATTCTCTAGAGAATATAATCATTACCCAATGCGTTGAAGCACTATATGGTCGCACCCAATGTTTAAGATATAACAGGATCACCCAGTGCTATCTAGGTGCACTAATAATTTATAATTTCCAAGAACCACATCATGAATACATCATTTTAAATATCATTTAAAAAACATGGACATATAATAAAAAGAGTTTGATTGAAAACCATAAAAGATGATTTTTGAAAAGAAAATACCCTTATCACATAGGAAACTATTGAATCATAAATCACATAAAAGAATGAAATTAAGAATTAAATATCATGATAATATCTAAATTATTGACATAGAATTTCAAATAGGCTGTATATACCCCTTATAAGATAATAAAGGTGCATAAAATTAAGAATTTCCTCAATGAAAGAAAATTGAGATGAAATACCTTACCTTGAGTTTGATTTATCACATATATCCTTTAATCTCTTGAATAATAAAATTATGTTAATTATTTACTTTTATTATAACCTTTTCAATTTTATTATTCCTTTTATATCACTTATTACCATGTTATAACAATTAATTAATTATTTAAGTCTAAGTTGGATGCTTTGATGATATTCGATACATGAGTCCAAAATGAATTTGGTATGATGTCAATAGTAAAAGTGGTCATTAGTCCATAATCTCTAGAATAATATTCATGAAATTATTATCATTTTTATACATAAATCATACTTTTAAATCAAACCATTAAGTATGGTTATGAAAAATGAACTACCTTATAATCATGGAGACAATATGCCATATGTACGCATGAGTACCATTTCCATTTTTAAACAATAATTTTGGAAAGAAGTTAAGTATTATTTTATCTTTAAATAATTATAATAATATAATTAATATCATATTAAAAATTTAAATATACTTATATATATCATCCATGTGACATGGTGATGAAAAACGAATCACATCGCTTTGTAGAGGTGATTGTTCACACGTGCGCATGAACGGCATTATCATTTTTTGTGTACATGGAAAGGTAAGAAAATAAATAATATATTATTATTTAATAATGATATAAATTTCATTAATATCATATATAAACATTAATTCCATCATTATAACAAGTCTTGAGAGATGATGATGGAAAATAAATTATATTGGTTCGCGAGGCGGTAGTTCGCCGTACACACGAACGAATAATGAATTTCCCATTTGATGAAATTAGAGATGAATTTTGGTGATAATATTAAAATAATAACATATAATTATTTTGAGGATACTGGAGTTATTATTTCATCATGATTGAATAATATTTGGAGGAAGTGGAAGAATAAATAAAATAGAAACACTTAATTAAAAACGATACCTCTTCTTCAAACCTCCTCCTTTTCTTAACACCTTAAGACCACTAAGGGTGGTGTTATTACTAAAATAAGAGCTATAGGACATGGTTATAGATTATATTAATGTATTTGTGTAGATATTGGCAATTAAAAATAGGTTTTTAAGTGTATTTAAATGAGTATAATGAGTTCCGTTTTATATGAGAGGGGAGGGACACTCTTAGAATTATTCAAAATATTAAATTAATATAAATTAATTTTGTATTAAAAATGAGTTAAAAGTGATTTATTTAGAATATGGGATGATTATGGGTTGAAATCCTTTAATACACTAAAAATTTGACAAGTTTTGATTATTTTTTTAATCCCTATTTTTTGTTTTAATCCTTATTTAACCTCTTTAATTCTTACTATGATATCATTTAATTTACACTTTTAGGGTTAATATAAGTACTATAAAATAATAAAAGAACAATAAATGAGTTATTTATAAAATTTTAAGACTTATCATAATCATTTTTTTAAATTTATTTTTTTAGAAATTTTATACCATTTAATAAAACATTTTTTTTAAAATATCAAGAATATAATTTTTGACACAATTCATTACTTGACTTTTTAAAAATATCATAACAATGAGATAAATTCAAACCAAAACTTCTAAAACATCACCAACATGTCAAATACCTATAATATTTTTTGGATGAATTCAATCATCTCAAATTATATTTATTTTAGTATTTTTAATATCATTTATTTGATATTTCCTTTAATTAAACAATTACTGCATCATTAACGCACAAGCCTTTTAATTTAATTATTTATTACTTAAAAATTAAAAATAAATTATCATGATAAATATAAACGTTTTATATTTCAAAATATGATTTATAGTCGAATAGATCCCCTATATAACCCCTTATTAAAAATATTTAACTTGTTAAAAACAATAGTGTGACAAAATTGAATTTTACTTTAATATAATATTATAAATGTATTACTCTCATAAAAGTGGATTATAATGGTTATAAATTTATCCCAAGGATGCTTTTGTTCAAAAAAAACTCATCCAATGAAATTAGGACAAGTGTTAGGGTAATATTATAATATTTTAATGTTATTTTTACCTTTAATTATCCGATTTAGCCTTAACTGTGGTAATACAAATATTAATAAAGTTACTTTTAATATTTTTCAAAAATAAATGGAACCTATTTACAAAATTTGGACCTTATGATTCCAAATATGGAATCCATTTTTAAAAATTCAAAACTAAAGGATCTGGACACAGCGGAAGCATGGCAGTTGGGAGGTCCCAACTTTGCTTTTTTCGTAATCGATAACCAATATGAGATCAATATGATAATGAATTAAAATATCCATGGATTGGAATAAAAGATTTAGAAAAAAAGAAGAATATATTTGGATCCAATAAATAGGATCCTACACATCATCTTTATAATTAATTTAATAATTTTTGAAGAAATTAAATACATGGGTCTTAGGTACTTTCTTCGTTGACAATAATTGATCGTTTAGAATGACCCTTCCGGATTTCATTTATTTCACTTATGAGAATACAAACTTGAATCCCTCTAGAAGTAATCTACACGTACTCCAATGCTCTCCGATCAACGTCACTCGTTATTTGGGTGCTAGCATGGTAGAACGAATGTCTTGCGTCAATCATTCTTGATCACTCATTCTTTGGTCTTGAAGAACTTCTCTCGTTCTTGAGAGGGAGATATGCGAAGAGTCGAGAGAGAAAATGTTTGGTTCAACAGTTCTCAATTCAAAAAGGTTTGGAACAACCTACTTATTAATCGACATGGGGTTTCAGTTACAATATTTAATTGAAAAACATCAATTACATGCAATTATAACTATTAGAGAAAACCCATTCCACACAATAACAATAACAACACCATTATTTGTGGTGTACCAACTTGAAAAAAACAAAACCATAAATGAAATACCATTCCACATAATGATAACAGTATTATATATAATTCTTACACCAACTGGATAAACATTATTTACTGACTTGTAAATAATTAATTTATCAAAAGACATGGTCTTAGTCTGTTCGAACTCCTCTTCCATTTATTAAGCACCCGAATAAAATATTTTATTCTCTCAAATAAATATTTTTTTTAAAAACTAGTAAATAAATATTTATTAAATGTTCAATAAAATAAATAAATAAATTTTATTCACAATCTGGTGAATAAATATTTATTTAATTTATGCAATCATTTTAACTTGAATAAAATTATTCCTTAGTCTTGAGAATAATATTTATTCCATTAATTAAATTAAAATATAATTTAATTGAGACCACCAGAAACACTTAGTTTCTAACCCTGTAGGATCATTTTTCATTGGCATTAGGTGAGCTTGCCTAAATTCTAAGATTAGTATCTAGAAATGGGTCAAGGCACGCAAGAGAAAGAACTTAAATTCATAATGACGACATCCACATATGAATTCTCACTGTGTAATATAATCCCTTTGTCACAATATCTCATCAAGAAGGTTTCATGATAGTGTCATAAACCTATATGCTTGATACACCATTCTTTAACTACCTAAAATAAACTCATCGTGACACCATAACCATGGAATTTAGGGAGACGGTTCTATTTCAATCAAAGGGATGAGATATCAACTTCCATAAATGGAAGGGTCAAATCCTTCATCGACTTATCTATTAATAGCATGTCATTCATGACATACCCAATATAACCTACTTACCACCAACATATGGTGTGATGGTTTTCGTCAGCAAATATAAGTGTGTGATTCATGAAACATGTTAATGATAATATTAAAGTATAAGGACCATTACACACGATCAAAGATAGGAATATTCGATGACACCAAAACATGTAGAATTCCTACTGGAGGGTCTGTTCTCATAATATCTCATCTTAGATATTACCAAGTGAGAACTTCATGGGAAGAAGTCTCATCTTCTTACGAGTACACGAACTTGATGGTCTGTATACTATGTGTCCCATCATAGTATGTCACCCAATCATAGAACTATATTTAAGAATACTGTCATAGTACTTCAAGGTTCTTATCATAGAGGGGAACTTATATGACCTTATTAATGAAACAAATACTCTAGGAAATTATTATATTATAGTCATATTGAATAATGAAAAATATATAATAAGATGTTTAATATTTATATACATTAAATATTCTTTTAATCAATGTAAAAATTGTTGGTTCTAGGACACCAACTCCAACAAACTCCCACTTAGACTAGAGCTAACTGCCTACATCTTTCAGTCTACTAGACCTCACATGATGATCATGTTTCTGTTGATTCAAGTCTTTAGTCAATGGGTCCACTATATTGTCTTCTGTGATAATAATTCTCACTACAACTTCACATATATGAGAAAAATCCCTCAAGAGATGATACCTTAATAGTATGTGCTTCGTTCGCTAATGTGACCTTGGATCTTTTGCGAGATCCACCACTACAGTATTATCATAATAATGTGTGATGAGATCTTTACTGCTAGGTACCACATCCAGCTCTTGGACAAAGCTTTACATCCAAACTGCTTCTTTAGCTGCCTTAGAAGCTACGATATACTCAGACTTTACTTTAAAATCTATGACCACACCTTTCTTTGAGCACTTCTCACTTACAACACCTCCTTTCAAAGTGAATATGTATGATTTTTGTGACTTCATGTCATCTTGAACAGTTTGGAAATTTGCATCTGCATATCCTCTGATGACTAGTTCCTCATCTCATCCATAAACCATGAACATATCCTTAGTAAACCTTATATACTTAAGGATAGTCTTGATTGCCATCTAACGATGGTCACCTAGATCATCTTGATATCTTCCCACTGTACTCAATGCGTAGGCGACATCTAGCCTAGTACATAGCATATCACACATGACTGACCCCAATCATTGATGCGTATGAAATCTTTTCCATTATCTTTATTTCCTCATGCATCTAAGGACACATTTTCTTGGAAAGATGAATTCCATGTGATGCTGGAAACAATATACTCTTGGATTGTTCCATACTAAATCTCTTCAGTATCTTGTCAATGTATGTAATTTGACTTAGAGAAATCTCTTGGATCTATCATGAAGGATTTCAATCCCAAGAATATATGCTTCCTCACCCAAGTACCTCACGGAGAAGCATTTATTCAACCATGCCTTAACAAACTATAAGACTGGTATTTCATTTATAATAAATAATATGTCATCAACATATACTATTAGGAAACAACTATGCTCTCATTAAACCATTTATATACACAAGGCTCATATTCATTATTTATAAAACCAAATTCTATTATGGATTCATCAAAACGAATGTTCCATGAACTGGATGATTTCTTTAATCCATAAATGGATTTTTTAAACTTGTATATCTTATTAGAATCCTTTGGAGTCACAAACCAGGTTGTGTCATATAGACATCTTCCTAAAGGTTCCCATTAAAGAATGCTATTTTGATATCCATTTTCCAAATCTCATATTCATGGTAAGTAGAAATTGTCAATAGAATTTTAATGTATTTCAGAATTGAAACTGGTGAAAAGGTTTCATCATAGTCAATGCATTGACAGTGTTTGAACCCTTTTGCAACCATTTTTGCCTTATAGGTACTGGCTTGTCCTTCCATGTCCAGTTTCTTCTTGAATAACCATTTGTAACCAAGAGGATTTACATCTACTGGAGTATCTACAAAAATATAGACTTGGTTTTGGTTCATGGAATCCATTTTAGAATTCATGGCTTCTTACCACTTGGAAACATCTATTCCACTTACTTCTTCCTTGTAGGTTAGAGGATTATTAGTATCAACTAATAATGAGCACCATCATTGGTAATTAGAAAACTATACTATTCCAGTTCTCTAACCTATCTTTTACTCCTATGCAGTACTTGTATCTCTGGAACTGATCTTTATTCCACGACGCTTTGTGGAATCTTTTCCTGTAACAAATATTGTGTACCTTGATCCTCAAATTCATCAAAGTCTATCTTACTCACACTATATCTTTTGGAGATGTGATCCATCTTAAGAAATATGGAATGTATTTCCACTATAACCTTTTTTTATGATGGTTAGTATAGGTAGTATACCCTTGTTTCCTTGGGGTATCCTATAAAGGTACACTTTGTGTCTCGGGGTGTGAGTTTGTTACATGAAGAGGACTTAACAAATTCTTCGCTTCCCCACACATTTAAATTACATAACATGGCTTTTCTTCCACTCTAAATCTCATATGGAATACAATTTATCGATTTAGTTGGTACCTTGTTTAGTATGTGTGCCTCTGTTTGTAATATATATCCCTAAAAGGATAATAGAATACTTTATTTACTCATCATTCATCTCACCATGACCAAAAAGGTGCAGTTCCTCCTTTCCCTTATACCATTCCACTAGGGTGTTTAAAGTGGAGTGAGTTAGGATATTATCCCAAACTCCCGTAAGTAATCAATTAAGTATTGATTAAGATATTCTCCACCTCGGTCTGAGAAGAGTCTCTTAATATTATTACCAAGATGGTTCTCAACTTCATTCTTGTATTCCTTGAACTTATCAAAAGAATCCAAATTATACCCCATTAAGTAGATATATCCATATCTAGTAAAATCATTAGTAAAAGTTATGAAGTATGAGTACTGAACCCTTTATTCAACTGGAAATAGTCCACACACATCGGTATGAACCAATTCAAGAATCTCTTTGGCTCTTTTATCTTTCCAACTAAATGGGTATTTGTTCATTTTCCTTGTAAACATGCGTGACATACACCAATTGGTTTTAGTTCGAAAGAATCAAAATATCCATCTTGATGTAATTTTGTCAAGTGTTTATCATTTACATGACCTATCAGATGATTCCAAATTTGGGTGTGGTATGAGTCATGTGAAGTAGTTTTTTTTATCTATTTCCATTACTTGGTTTGTGTAATATAACATGTAAAGACCATTATATAAATGGGCCTTACCAAAACAAATGCTATCTTTATAAAAGAAGAAAAATTAATTTCCAAACTTGAAAATAAATCCACATATATCTAGTCTGGATATAGAAATAATGTTTTTGGTTACATAAGGCACATAATAACAACCTTTTAATACCAAGATCATCCTAGTCAACAACGTGAGGTGGTATACCCCAATAGCTACAACAAAAAGTCTAGATCCATTGGCTGCTCGTAGATCTACCTCCCCTCAGTCAATTTTCTTGAATCCACTTGGTTTCTCTATTTGGATACATATTTGAGCACCATAAGCTATATATAATACCCAATTCATAGAAACAGATAAATTGAACTCGATAATGAATGCATATGAAGCTTCCCCTTGCTTCTTTAGCTGGGTGCAGTTTTTCTTCCAATGTCCCTTCTTATCACATGTGAAACAAACATCTTTACATTCCATTCCATCCCCTTGATCTTCCTTTTATTATACGGGAGTGTAGAATCTTTGGACTTAAAGATATCCTCCTTCCCTTTTCTCTTATTCACCATAAGGACATAAGGCTTTTCACACTTCATGTCTTTTTCCACTTGGAAAAGGAGGATAAGAAGATTTGGTAGAGACTTCTCAATGTTGTTCATATTGAAATTCAAAAATAAACCAGAGATGCTCTGAGGAAGTGATGCAAGAATGAGATCGGTACCCAGTTCTTTGGGGAGTTTAAAACCTAGAACATCTATATGCTCAATGTAGACAATGAGCTTGACTACATGAGGACCAGCTGTGGCACCCTCTCCAAGCTTACTCTAAACAAGTTCCTTGGAGATCTCAAACTATTCATATCTTTCTCTCTCATAGTAAAGACCACAGAGGTTCTCAAGCATGCTATAGGCATCCATATTTTCATGAGACTTCATGAGTTCACTTGACATTGATGATAACATCAAATATTGAATGTCTAACACGTGGTTTATATGTTTTTTATAGACCATGAACTCTTCATCACTTGCCTCTTTGGAAGGTGAATTAGGTAATGAGGACTCCAACATGTAAGATATCTGTTAATGGCCTAGAATGAACCAAAGGTGTCTAAACCATTCCTGGAATTTATTTCCAGTGAGGATGTTATCTTTATCCAGTATTGATCGCAAAGATAGTGTGGTTGACAAGTTTATAATTTTTATTCTATAATTAAAAGTGTAGATAATTAGTAATTTCTTGATTACATTTTATGAGAAATAATAATTTAATTTTATTAAGTCTCCCACTATTTTATCAAGTCCCAATTTCCCTCACTATTGAACTTGGAATGTCTAGTTTCTTGAACATTCTAGTGACAAGGATCCATATCCCCCTTCGCATAACCCCAACAAGGGTTGGTCAAGCTATTTGAAGGTATTTAGGTAGGCAGGTCTTTGCCAACTGTGGGCTTTCAGCATCTTGAAACATTGAGTGGACTCCCTAATCTTGAAATCCTATCTTGGATTTCCTCAACACTTGCCTCCAATATTAAACCAAGTCTAGAAAGGGATACTCTTATTGATGTAATATGGTTAAGTCAACCTAAAACTTTTATATGGGATTCCTGTATAAAATTAAGTGTACCAAAAATGGTTGGTCAAACACATAGTTTTATTGAGTCTTTCCCTTAATCAAGTAACAGAAGGATTAGTTTGACTTAATGTTTTATTTAGGGATTTTTATCTCTTATACGTAAATTGCTTATTATCTTTATCACATGCTTGTTAATATTAAGTGGAACTTACTTAAGTGATTAACCATTTCTTGATAATATTTACACATAATCCTGGTTAATTTTAATTCCATATTTCATGCTTATTTAATTCATTAATTATGTGATCGAGATAACATATCCATAATGATAAACCATGAAAATGATAGAAATAAAATAAAATAAAGGGCATGATCATGAGATTTTCTAATGGTTAGTTTATCTAGTATTTGATAAACTAACCATGAAATAGGGGAGAAACACATTTAACCTTTTGGGTTTGTGTTTATAGATTTCCACCTATCCACCTTTGTATCTCCTTGGATTGGCTTCACCTCAGCTCCTTACTTGAACCACCTCCACAAGCTTGGGAGCTCCATCCATTAAATATGCTTTTTAACTCACATGCAAGTGAGGGGTAAAAGGGGGGTTTACATAAAAGAAACCATGGGCACACATGCCCTATATATTAATAAGGAGAGATATCACACATACCAATAATTTAATTCAAAATAAATTAAAAGGAAACCAATCACATATAAAGGTCTGTTCTAGCTCACGATCATCCAAATACATGCAAAAAATTAGACATTTAATAAAACTATCATTCAATTATTTAATCTTTCTTATTAAGATAAATCACACTTGAATCGATTAATTATTATCTTTAATTAATCAATCCTTTTATCTTAATCCCTTTCTTAATTTTCTTGAGATTCACACCCATAAACTTGGAGGTAATATGATGAACAACCATTAAAATATACATGATATGTAATTCTGAAAATTACACAAACATTAAAGTTTTAATTCTGTTTAATTTGGTAAAGTACACGGTGTGCAGTTCCAACTACACGATATGTACCGCCTTCACCATCTTATCCAAAGTACATGCCTAGGGACTTGGTGTGTGAGGTGTACTTCAGAAATCTTGGAGTACACAGTGTGTCCAGTGGTCCACATGCTATGTTTTCCTTGGGTTGCATAACTGTCATCTTAGCCATGTATGGGATACATAGTTAGGCCCTTGACCTGAAGGGACTACACGTCATGTCCAGTGAACCAAACGACATGTAATCTAGATGACCAAGCACCAGTCTATCTTGGTCAACATGCGGTGTAATAATTAACTACAAGATGTGTCATTAATGCGCACAACTTGAGTAATTTCCAAATTACTCTCGATGTACTGAACACAACTACATGATGTGTAATCCATATTACACGATGTGTATGACAAATTACATGACATGTAACTCTGAATACATGGTGTGTACTGTTGTGTTACCTAGACCAAATCATCAGTACCTCTTGATGAGATCCTTGATTTAATTTTAATTAAAAAATTATTTGTTTCTGTTAGATCTGTGAGAAATGAAAAGAGGAATAACAAATCTTGAAATTCAGATTACAAGAACAATTAAACATTCACTGAAAACTAAATTATTAAAGCGTAAATCATCAAAAAATTATTTAAATAAGTATAAATAAAGATAATCCCGCTCTGATACCACTTGAAGGATCTGGAAATAGCGGAAGCGTAGCAGTTGGGAGGGACCAAATTTTATTTTTCTGTAATCGATGACCAATCTGGGATAAACATGACGATGAACGCTAATATCAATGGATTGAAATCAAAGATTTAGACAAAGAGAAGAATAATGCCAGATCTAAGAAAGAGGATCTTGCACATAATTTTTATAATTAATTTAATAATTTATGAATAAATTAAATACTTGGGTCTTCAGTACATTTTTTGTTGATGAGCATTGATCATCTGGAATGACCCTTCCGAATTTCCTTCATTGCGCTTGTGAGGATCCAAAGTAGAATCCCTCTACCGGTAATCCACATATGCTCCAATGGTCTCCAATCAATGCCACTCATTCTCCAGGTGCTAGAATAATGGAATAAATGTCTTGTGTCGATCATTCTTAATCACTCATTATTTGGTCTTGAATAACTTCTCTCGTTATTGAGAGGGAGAGATGAGAGGAGTCAAGAGATAAAATGTTTGGCTCAACAATTCTCAATTAACCGGGGTTTGGCACAATAGATATACCTACCTATTAATAAAAATGGGTTTTCAATTACAATATTTAATTGAGAAACAATAATTAAATGCAATTATAACTATTAGAGAAAACCCATGCCACATAACAAAAATAACAACACCATTATTTGTGGTGCACTAACTTGTAAAAAACAGAACCATAAATGAAATCCCGAACCACATAATGGTAATAGTATTATTATTATTTATTGAGCCAACTGGATAAAAATTATTTACCAACTTTTAAATAATTAATTTATCCATGGACATGGTCTTGGTCCATTCAAACTCCTCTTCCATTTATTGAACACCCGAATAAAATATTTTATTCTCTTAAATAAATTTTTTTATTTACAAAATAATAAATAAATATTTATTAAATATTCAATGAAATAAATAAATATATTTTATTTAAAATCCAATGAATACATATGTATTTAATTTATGTGATCATTTTAACTTGAATAAAATTATTCCTCGGTCTTGAGAATAATATTTATTCCATTAATTAAATTCAAATATAATTTAATCGAGACCACCAGAAACACTTAGTGTGTGACCCTCTAGGATTTGTTTTTGTTGGCATTAGGTGGGATTTCCTAAAGTCCAATATTACTGTCTAGAAATGGGTCAAGTCACCCAAGAGAAAGAACTTAAATTCACAATGATGACATCCACATTTGAACATTCACTGTATAATATAATCCATTTGTCAGAATATCTCATCAAGAAAGTTTCATGATAGTGTCATCAACCGATATGCTTGATACATCATTCTTTGACTACCTGAAATAAACTCATCATTACACCATGGACATGGAATTTAGGGTGAAAGTTATATTTAAATCAAAGGTCTGAGATATTAACTTTCATAAATGGAAGGGACAAATCCTTCATTGACTTGTCCATTAATAACATGTCATTAGTGACTCACCCAACGTACCCTACTTCCCACTAACATATGGAACGACAGTTTTCATCAGCAAATATAAGTGTGCGAGTCATGATACATATTAATGATAATATTAAAGTATAATGACCATTACAAATGATCATAGATAGAAATATCTGATGACACCAAAACATGCAGAATTCCTAATGGTGGGCCTGTTCTCATAATCTAATGTCTTGAAGATTACCATGTGTAAACTTCATGAGAAGAAGTCTCATATTCTTACAAGTACTTGCACCTGATGGTCTGTATACTATGTATACCATCATAGTATGTCATCCAACCAAGTTACTACATTTAAGAATATTATCATAGGACTTCAAGGTTCTCATCATACCAGGGAACTGCTATGACCTTATTAATGTGACAAATACTCTAGGACATTATTACATTATAGTTATGCAGAACAATGAACAACATGTAATAAGATGTTTAATATTTAAATACATTAAATATTCATGTAATCAATGTAAAAATAGTTGGTTCTAGGACACTAAATCCAACAAAAACACATAAATTATAGAAATTAATTAAAAATTAATCCCATTGATGGAACGAGAAAACTGGTTTTTAAAGTTAAAACGTTCAAAAGTTCACAAAGTTTTTATACCCAATTTCAATATAAAATTAATTAAAATGACCTTAATTAGATTAAATGATAAAATATTTTTATAAATATAAATTAAAATAAATTAAAAATATAATTTATCACTATAATTTTTTTATACAAAAAAGATGTTTTCAATTAATAATGAAATATTTTTTTACTATTAATCAAAACATAAAACTTATCAGAAAAATATAAAAAAATAAACAAAATTAAATTATGATATCCCAATTACAATTAAGAAGTTTATTTTATCAAATATAATTTATAAAAGTGAAAAAAAACTAGATTTAAAACAAGTACTCCATCAAAAGGTGGTAAAACTGGTTTAAAAAAAATACATTTTTTAGAATAAAACTGGATTTATTATTATATTATGCCTATAAAATCTATTGGATGAATTTAAAAAAATTGTATAAAAGATTTTAATATTATTATATCATTACCTAGGTTATTATAATTAACAATTCATTCATTTAATTAAAACACTTACTTTTATAAGGACAAGTCAAAGCACACCCGAATGGTGGTGCAGATTGTCATGAAAAAACACTTAGAGGCATTAAATAGGGAAAACCCTACTTGGGGTGGTCAATGTTGAGGTCATAACCTATAATGATGTAAATAACATATATAATAAAATCTAGAATATGAGAACAATGATTACTAGCATGTCATATGAAATTAATAGGCAACATCCGATGGAATTGGCGTGCGTACAATGATGGAAGTTTTGTAAAATGATGAGACTTGAGGGTAGAGTCATAGACCCCATACCTAGAGCTTATAGAATACTCATTGTCTGATATTTTCCCTTATTTTTTCCTGATTCAAAGGAAAACTGAATAGCATATCAACACCCTGAAAAATAGAGCATACGAGCTTGCACCAAAATGGTGTTGCTAATAAAAAGAAGAATAACGAAATGAGCCTAAAGATTAAAGAGATTATATAAAGGAATACGATGATACCAATAGAAGCTCAATCAAAATTAGTTCAGAGAAGATATCAATAAACCTATCGAGAAGACATTGGGGGAGATCTATTAAGATAAATGGATGCCTCTTTTTTCTAGAAATAAGAAAAACAGAACAGGGTTAGGGATAAATTGAATTTTAGGAAATATGGTCATTTTACCCAAAAATTAAAGGGCTGCACAGTTTGGCCACATGGTTGGCTAAACTGTGTGCTAAATATAATCCTCCCACTTCTTAAGGAGATACCCCACATGATTCATTCTCATGGTTTGACTAACCATGAGAAAACTATGTTGCACACTCTGTTAAAAACTATAGGTACCACCACGTGAGTGTGTGCCTTAGGATGCATGGTTTACTCTAACTATGTGGCCTCCTGATGACCTTTATCCACCCCTTGCACAATTAGGAAAACTGTGCAGACTGGATCTCATAGCTTCTACTAACCATACAGACTAGTCCTTTTCTCCACAAACTAGGGTTATGAGCTCCAAAAAATCCTTGGACACCCATGAAAAAACCGCAAACTCATTAGGCATCGATATTAGGTCTAAAAAAATAACTAAACTAAAATTTAAAATATCTATACCTCATAAAAAATAGGGTTCTTACAGTCTTACCCCCTTAAAGGAATCCATCTCAGAGTTAACCTTCCAAGGGAGGCAAAAATTCATCTAAAAACAACTCTAGCCACTGAGCATGTACGCCGGCCTCCCGCTCCCAAGTCTCATCCTGTGCCCAGCTGTTCTTCCATAGCACCCGTACTAAAGGGATAGTCTGGCCTTAGAGTTACTTCATGATTTGATCAATGATGTGAATTGTATAATCCTTAAATTAAGCATCCACATCTAACTCAACCTCCTCAGGATCAAAAGTTTGAGATAGGTTGACATGATAACAATGAAGCTATGAAATGTGGAAGATGTCATGCATGGAATGGTACCTATGAGGTAATAATATCCAATAGGCTACCAGACTGAATATATCCAAGATGTAAAATGGGACAACATAACAAGGTGACAACTTCCATTTCCTCTGTATCCATTTATGCCCAAGCCTAGATGATACCTGTAAGAAAACACGATCCCCAACCTCAAACTCTAGAGATCATTGATGATGACCAGTGTAAGTATTCTGACTAGACTGAGCAGTATACATCCACTTCTTGATTAGCCGAACCTTCTTCAAAGTCTCTTGCATAATATAAGTACCTTGTACAACTTCTTCACCTTCCTCTAACCAGTATAGGGGTGAACGACATGACCTACCATACAAGGCCTCATATAGATCCATGTGAATAATATCCTAGAAGATATTATTGGTGAACCCAATGAGAGGGATATGATTCTAAAAAAAACCATTCAAAGTAACAAAAAATTCTCTAAGTATATCCTCTAACACCTGTGTCATCTATTCTAACTGGACATCATCCAGAGGGTGAAAAGATATGCTCATAAGCACCTATGTACCCATTGCTCTTTGTAACCCCTTATAGAACCTCAATGTAAAATGAGAATCCCTTTCTAAAATGATAGTACGAGGGACCCTGTATAGCTATATGATCTCATAGAATCATAGTATTCCCATATCATTAACTAAGAAAGTTTCTCAGATAGAAAGGAATTGGGATACTTTCTTCAGTCGATCCATGACTACCCAAAATGCATCGCTACCTCGAGGCGACCTCAGTAAGCCAAAAAAAATCCATCATAACATATTTACTTTTCCATTATAGGGATGAAAATGGTTGTAACAAGCCAGTAAGTCGCTGGTTCTCTACCTTCACCTACTGATAGGTGTAACACCTAGTGATAAAACCTACTATTTAACATTTCATCCCAAGACACCAATACTGACATCGCATATCTCGATACATCTTAGAGATGTTTGGAAAAACATACCACTATGAAGTGATGGGATCTTGAATCAGTTCCTCTCTCATATCTATAGGAACCTATAAATTCCCATGTATACATAGAATTTCATCTTTATTTATAGACCAATTCATAAGTGGGTCCGCACTATAAATACTCTCATGGAGAACAAATAATTTAGGATATGAAAATCACATACTTTTCACCCTATCAAGGAGTGTAGAGGTAATAGTAAAGAATGAAAGAGAAGAATGATCATGAATATCATGAAAATCTATATGTAGCTTAGAAAATTGGGTCATCAATTTCCATTCATCACTGGCTTCCTGTAGGGCCTGTGCATGAGTTTTTCAACTCAGTGCATCAACCACTACATTGCACTTTCTAGGTATATAGGAAAGCTCAAAGTCAAAGTATTGAAGGTATTCGACCCATCTTCACTATTTTAAATTCATATTCAGTTAGGATAAGATATATTTAAGGATCTTGTGTTCTGTATACACCACAAAGTTCTTACCCACCAGATTGTGTCTCTAGCAGCGTAAGACATGGACAACATTTGCTATCTTAAGGCCATGCGTCGGATAATTTCTCTCATGAGGCCTAAACTACTAAGAAAATCGCATATAAACTCGATCTCCCTACATCATTATTGGACACATCCCAACATAACACTATATATCCCCTACTGGGATCTGAAAAAATCAGAATCGGTGTAGAAGTAATCCTACCTTCCAGCTTTGGAAAGTCCTTATCACATGCTTCTGACCACAGGAACTTCACACCCTACTTTGTAAGACTAGTAATAGATACATCAAGACATGATAAGTCCTATATAAAATGAATTTAATATCCAACCATCCCCATGAAACTCAGTATATCAAAAATGTTCTTGGGATTCTCCTAGGAAACCACATCACTCACCTTCTTTGGGTCAACTGATACTCCTGATTTTGAGATAATATGACCAAATAAGTGAAATTTGTCAATCAAAAAGTGGAAATTACCAATATTAACATATATATGATCCCTTATCAGTGTATTAAAAATTAAATCTAGTTATTTAGCATGGTCTCTTTGAGTACGTGAATACACCAAGATATCATCTAAAAATACCATGACAAAAGAATCCAGATAGGGATGGAACACCCTATTAATCAAGGCCATGAAAATGGAGGGCACATTTGTAAGACCTAATGACATAATGAGATACTCTTAAAGACTTTACCCACTATGAAAATTCATACAAGGTATGTCGGAAGGCCTGAATCTCACCTATTGATAGTTTGATCTCAATTTAATCTTCGAGAATACCCTAGCTCCATAGAGCTGGTCAAAAAGGTTTTCTATTCAAGGAGTTGGATACTAGTTCTTAACTATAATCTAGTTCAACAATTGGTAATCCATGTATAAATGAAGGTTCATATCTTCCTTCTTTATGGAAAGTATGGGTGAACTTTAGAAAGAAGTGCCAGGTCAGATAAAATCATTAGACTCCAGATACTCCAACTATCTATCTAGTTCATAGAGCTCAGTAGGTTCCATCCTATATAGAGGAATGGACACTGAAGCCACCCCTAGAAGGATATAAATAATAAATTCTACCTCTCATTTAGGATGCAATCTAGAAAAATCATTAGGAAAGACATACTTGAAACAAACTAATATAGAAGGAAAATCTGTCAAATGTATTCCCTGATCCTCCATAAAAAGACTAGAAATTTGGGAAGTAAATGTTGGATTGGTGTAGATTGATCCATTTTGGATGATGTCTGGGATGAATTCTTCCATCCCACACTATGTACCAAGTCGCAACTACGTGGGTAGAGCTCCATTATGAGCTAGTTAGGGGTTGTAGGGGGTAACAAGCCCCAGCTATGGGGGTCTAGGGGCAAAGGACCATAACACAAATTTTACGGAATTGTAGCACCACTAACTAGCTATAACAGAGATGACCAATCGACACCGATAGGGAACTATAGTAGTGCAGACTTTGGCATGACTACTATAGCAGGTCAAACTTTGGAGAAACCCGTATTATAGATTTGTGGACTTCCATCCACTGGTGATTAGTCACTGAAAGTGGCTAATATTCATTGTTAAGATCTTAATATTTATGTGTTTAAAAGTTCATAAACATCAATTTTAGTCCAATTCAGAAATTGAACTTCATTTCCCATCATTGTGCAATTCATGCTTAAAATGTCAATTTGTGCCCACTCAATAATTTGCTTTTGAAAATTACAATATTCATCATTTTAATTTGAAATTTTGGGATATGATTTATCACTTTGTTTGGAACATTTTATCTTTTAGGTCCGATGGATGAATCCCAAAGGAAGATGGAGAATTTTGCGCCTGAAGGCAGAAACTTTCTAGAAAAAGCATAATAGGCCTAAGGCCCATCAAACAAATGTGGGGCCCAGAAACCAAGTCCAATGATGCTCAAATTTATACAGGAGAAAGATAAAAATATGAGTATCATTTTATTCAACTGTGGCCGGAGCTAATTCTGATGTTTTCATGATGATAAATGGGTATGAAGTTAACATTTAAATGGTGGACTTGTCATTAATGCAGAGAAATCCGTCCCACCATTTCGACCATAACTTCCAAACGGCTGAGCCAAATTTCCTGATATTTTGAGAGATTCTAGAAGACACATGTACGAAGATATGTTATATTTATGACACCTTCGGATTCGGCCATATGAAGTGTCAAACTCACACGTCAAAATGGAGGACGAATCTGGACAGTTTTCCGGGTCAACTTCGAAACGCCAATTTCCTTTTGATTATTCACCCTCCTTTTGACTCTCTTAATTGTTGGGGGGTGAATTAATTGTTGGGGGATGTACCTAAGGCTCCTAATATGCCTATATAAGGAGATATTGGTGAAGGGAATGAGTGTGGAAAATTTTCTTATCATCTTGGATGCTTTGTTTCATTGTAATGTTTTGCTTCCAAATTTCCTTTGTAATGTTTTCCATTTCCATGTAAGTTTTTTTTGTATCTTTATGTTCTTAATCAACTTATTCTATTATATATTTTCCATTTCATTTATTAAAACTTTATAATCACAAAGCACAGTGATATCTCTGTGTTTTTGTGAATTAGTTCACACATAGGTGTGAATTTCATTCACACACACGGAGGAGTGCTCGTTATTTCCGCGGTTTTAATTTCTTCAATCCAATTCTTGTTAGCCATCTTCCACCCACCATTGAGAGTATACCATCAATGGAGGGCTAAACCCTTAATGGGTTGATCTTAGGAGGATGCAAAGGCTGGATTGAATGTTATTTTATGAACGAATTGTTGTTAAATGGATAATTAATTTAAGACATCCATTCTTCAGTTATTTCTACTCTTCATCTTTACTGTGTTTGAGAAAAATAAATTCAATTACTAAATGACCATATACCTCGGAGAGATCATGAATTTGGTTCTCTAAGTGTATAGGGTATTAGTAATTGTGTTTAGTAAGCACCAAACCAGAAAATGATGAAGGTAGTGTTATTTTTGAAGAATGGATTCATCAAGAATTAATAAAACCAAAATTGTTTAAAGAAGTAAAATTCAACCAATCCACCCCAAGCATAATCCTAGATCAACCCATTTTAATTAAATTGAATTCACGTAGGTGTCTTAGTGTTATTTAAACCATCCAAAATCAAAACCAAAGTTGGCTACTTCATAGCCCATCCTTCACCAAATCATAGCATCTCAAGGTTTCTTCTTCGGTCCCTGTGGATTCGACCCCTACCTGTACTACAACGACCGCATACCTGTAGGGTAAATTTGGGCGCAACCAAATTTTGGCGCCGTTGCCGGGGACCCAAGTAAGTACCTCAGACACTCATCTTCTTTTCTCACCCCAAATTCTCTATTCTCACCCAAATTTCTCTTCTCTTTTCCCCTTTCTGTTCCTGTGTGTCCAATGAATCCCAAAAACAATTTTCAATAAACTCCAATAGATTATCTTCCACAATACCCATTAATATACCAAGGATATAATCATTTGGAAAATCAATATTTTGAATCACCTCACATAGAAAATTTCATTGACCAATCCTTAATTGAATACACCACACCAGATGAGATGTACAATCAATGGGATGCTGAATGTTTACAAGATCAATTTCCATACCTATCAAGAATGATTGAAAAGATAAATAATGAGGAAGTCCAGGATGTACAAACATATATCAAACCTAATCCTGAAAAAATTCTTGAACAATTGTGTGAACAAATGGATAAAATGAATTCAGAAGTTTCATCTTTCCGATCAGAATTACAATGCTTTAAGACTTTTGAGGAACCCGTTCCCACTCAAGATGTTCTTTCCTCATCTTTGATAGATGAATCTTTTATCCCAAAAACCTCTCATGATTTGAAAAAAGAACTAACCTTTGGATATGGGATAACTGAACAAGATCAAGGAATTGTTAATGAGTGTTTAAATCAGGATGAAATTGATTTCAGGAATTCACAAGAGGGAAATTTTTCTTCATGGATTGAATGCCCGGAATATTTCTCCAATGATAATTTTTCAGAAACACCAATCATTGAACCATTAGGAGAAATCACAAACATCAAATCCATACCCATTCATGAAACTCATCTAGAAAACTTTGGGGTTGAATCTTCAATTCAAATGGAACCAATTGTGTTGGGAAATGCTGAAAATGAAATTGATTTTGATTATAATTCCTTATCTGTGTTTAAATGTCCTATCCAACCTGAACTCAAAATCAATGTCCTTACTTCCCCACCGAGGCATCCCATCATAGGTGATAAACAAGAAATTTCAGTTGTCATTCATCCATATCATGTAATCAATAATGTAGGAATGATCCTTGGTGTCTTAGGAAAGACTATAGAAACAACTCGATCAACCATTTTAGATATTCCTTGGATTTTACCAATCATTATAGAAAATATGATTTCATACGAAAAAAATTTCAAAAAAACAATCAATCTCAATCTTGTTGAAGTGGAGAAATATGGGTTAATTAAAATTTTGAAAGTTGGAATTGGATAAGTTGGGGGGTACAAGTCGAGCTAACGACGTTAAACAAAAGCGCTGCATGGGAGGCAACCCATGGTTTTCATGTTTTCTAATTATTTTGAATCATTTTCTTTTTCATATAATAAATTACCATAGACTGTTGACCTGTTCTTCTTTTATGAGTAAGGATGGGTATGAAAGGGGAGCGCCATATTCATCCGTGCCACGTGGCGTGATCTCTGAGTAATACCTTACCCAGAAATCTAAAAAGAAGACAATGTATCATCAGTTTATTTTGTTTTGTTTATTATTATGTTTTTATAGGTTAAAAAAAATAAAAGGTCATGTCTTAAGTCATATGGAGAATCCATTCACCACCATCCAAGCTGCTGAGACTCAAATCTAGGAGTGAAGGGAGACTGTGGCACGCACTATCATCATCAACCACCAGGTGAATTCATTCCATGTTTATCATTCTCAATTTCATCTTTGAACTCCTCTCCTACCCACTTCTAACTTTTCTTTTCTTTAAACACTGGGGACAGTGTCATTCTAAGTTGGGGGGACATAAAAAATGATTTTTTTTCAATAAAAACATGCATGAAAAGAAAAATTCCATTAACCATAAACATGATAACTGTTGGGCAAAAATCCCTCAAGGTAACATTGCAGTATTTTTGGGTTGATTGTGTTTGTTGACAAAGCAGGTTTCCATGGAGAATTGTCGAGTTCCCGAGAAGTTGTTGACATTCCATGTTGACAAAGAACTTTGACAAAGGAAAGGACGATCTGGAGGCGGTACAAAAGAGCAGTACAAGGTGGCGCCGTTTTCCAGTGTTTGCCAAATTTTTGGGCCTGAAAATCGCCAATGGAAAATGGAGTGATATGTTGTTGGCAAAGGTTGAGGAGAGAGAAATGAAGGAGGTGTGCGGAAAAATCAAGCGTGGCGCGCAAAACTAGCAGGTTGCGCGAAATCTTGAAGTGTGGCGCGCAAAACAGCGGGTTGCGCGAAATTGTATTTCGCACAAAAGATGTTTCAAGGCCGAAAGCTTGAAAATCGGTAAAGGCATGAGGCGCGCGAAATTTTGGAGGCGTGCGCGGAAAATTGAAGTGGCGCGCGAAATAGCGGATGAAGTTTTTCGCGCAAGAGGTGTTACGAGGTCCGAAGCTCGTAAAATGGAAAAGGCATGAGGTGCGCGAAATTATGGAGCAGTGCGCGGAAAATGTTTGTGCGCGGAAGATCAAAGCGGATTACGCGCTCAAGGAGGGTTTTTCGCGCGGGGTCGATTTTGCCTATAAATATGAAGTGACCCTCCTCCATTCAGGAGAGCTCAAGACATAGAAAATACCCGAGCTCTGGTGCGCGAAATTGAAGTTAGAAAGGGTGTTGCGCGTAAACTTAAAGTTTGCGCGTAAAGTCAGCTGTTGTGCAAAAAGCTAAGGCTGCGCAGTAAGTTGGTGTTGGCGCGTAAAAGGAAGATTGCGCGAAAAGTGGATTTCGCGCAAAATCAGTGAATTGCGCGCAAGGCAGTTTCCAAGCTGCGCGTAATATTTGGAGGTTGCGCGAAAAAGGAATTTCGCGCAAATCATAGAAATTGCGCGCAAGGCACCGTAAGGGTTGCGCGTAAAAATTGAGGTTGCCCGGTACATCCGGTGCAAAATGAGATTCATCTGCGGGTGAAAGTTGGACTTCAACAGAGCATCTACATACAGAGAAAGATGCATTCCTTAATGGAAATGAAGAGACCTACAGGTCTATAAACTGTGAGTGAGTGAATCCCTTCTGGAGCAGTGAGCTTAGGAAGAGGAAGAAGGTGATCCTCTCCACCGGCAGTGAGCCAGAGAGAGAGAAACAGGGAGTGACCCTTGGGAAAGCAGTGAGCTGACCCTAAACCTTGTATAGGCAGTGAGCCTGGGCATAGAAGTGATCTAGCCCGAACATTGTAATCCACAGCTAGTGAAGACTAGTGGAATTTGGTACGAACCGGCAACTTGTCGGCGTATGCTCCTTGGACGTAGCCCTTAGCGGTGAACCAAGTAAAAATCTCTGTGTCTGCCTGCTTACTTTCCTGCATTGCATTCAAAGCATCATCATCAGGTAAAGGAGACAAGTGATCATAGTAACCACACAAGTTCAAACAAAGTGACCCTTGTAACAAAGAGGTCAAGATCCAGTGGGGCAGGACGAACTTGAAAAAGAATATCCATACCCTGATTCACCCCCCCTCTCAGGGTATATAGGCCCCTATTGGCCCCAACAATTGGTATCAGAGGGACTGGTTGCTTTTATCAGATTTGTTTGCTTCAACTTTGTGAAGTCGATCTGTGTTGTTGAAGATATTGTTTGCGCTTATCTCGGTCTACCATGGGAAAAAGAAAATCTTCAAAGAAGAATCAGAAGTCAGGTGGTATCCCTCAGTGTGGAAGTGTTTTTGGAAAAAGTGTGATTCAAATAAAAGAATCAAATAGCTTACTGAAGGAATCATGTAGTGAACAGAAAAATGATTTGGATAAATCATACAACAAAAATACTTACTCATTCAAAGATGTTGACGGAATGAGTGAAGAACCTGACTTTCCAAGTGACGTTGGAACCACTGACGATGAAGAAGAAGAAATTGAAGGAAGAATTGATATGCGAGCTGAGTTGGAGGCTGCTCTGGAAGAGATAGATGTTTGGAGGGCCAAAACCAAGAAAGCTAACAAAATTGTTCGCGATGCCAAACTCTATATGCAGCAGCAGGAAGAAGAGAAATCTGAGCTGATGGAAGAAATTCAGAAACTTAATTTATCAACATCAGAGAACTCAGAATCCGTTAGTAAGTATAAGCTGAAGGTTGAAGAACAGAAAAGAGAGATCGATGGCCTGAACAAAAAGGTGGAAGTTGTCCATGGGACTACAGAATTGGATCAGAAATCCACTGAAGAAATTAAATCTAAAGGCATACAGATCAATGCTCTGGAAACTGAGGTCAACAAGCTAAGAGGCTTAAATCAAAGGCTTATCGATATAGTTACTGACCTAACAAAGAAGAATGATTCTCAAGGTGAGGTATTACAGAAGCTGGCTAAAATGAAAGGAAAACAAAAGGCTGATGATTATGAAGAGAATCAAAAGTCAGATGAAGTACAGAATCTGAAAGCTAGAAATGATGATCTAGTAGCACAGTTGTCTGAAGAAGTTCAGAACAATCGAAGCCTTCAACAAGAGAATGAATCTGTCTCTAAATCTGTTTCTGAGGAAAAATTAAAAGTAGTGAAGAAAAGTTCAATGGTGGAAAAGCTCACACAGGAACTAGAAGATGAGGTGAGTAATGGGAAGCTTCTCAAGAAAGAACTGGATGTCCAACTTGAATCAAGGGAGACGAAGATTAAAAAGTTGGAAGAGGATCTAGAATTAGTAAAGAAGGATGTGGAAAAATCTAATGCTAAAGGAATGCCAAAAATGAAGGATGCCTTACACTTGCTATTTGATCATCCTTCGACAAGTGATGATAAAATGAAGAATAGGTATGCTATTTCTGAAGAGAAACAACAAAATATTTTCTCAGCTCAAAGACCAGCAAGTTTCAGAAAAGATGGTATCGGATTTGATGAATCCCCTCCCGTGCAAGATAGAAAGAGAGCTATGAACAGTTCTAGATGGGAAAGAAATCCTATAGGTGCTGGAGATAGGCCTAAAAGGACAGATACAAAAAGTAGTGATGACATGTGCTATTTTTGTGGGATTCATGGACACACATCAAGCTTCTGTTCAGAGGCTCTGGAATACATCTCAGTGTGTGAAAATAGAGACATTACTAAATCTGAGAATAAGAAGAAGCATCATGAGAAATCAGAGAGAGGAGTCTCTCAGAGGAAAGCATATGTTAGATGCTATTACTGCGGAAGAATGGGACACACAATGAGTATGTGTCAGGAAGCTCAGGAGCCCAATATCAAAAGAAGAAATCAAGGGGCATCAACATCTCAGCAGAGAGATGATGAAATGAGGTATGTCTTTGAGGGAAAATGTTTTATATGTTCTCACTATGGGCACATGGCGAGACATTGCAGTAAGAAGAAAGCAGGAAAGGGAAAGGAACAAGAAAAGAGATCTCCACCACAAGAAGTGTACAAGAAAGAAGCCTGTACTGGGAGACAAAGTGGTAAGGAGAAGAATAGGCTTAAAGCCTTGGGGAAATCACATGGAGCTGAACGAAAGTTGTATCAGTCACCTCCTCTAGCGTGCTCACAACAACTCTCAAGGAGAGAATGTGAACAAACCTGGAAGATTAAGGGGAGATCTACTCCAGTTGTGATAAAGAAGAATGAATGTTCAATGGAGGACCCACCACCAATGCAAAATAGGGTGGCGACTCATAAATCTGATAAAAGGCAGATAAGAAAAGAATGCATTGCAAAATTCGCCCCGCAACGAGAAGTGGAAGAAAAAGGCAGATCCCTGCAATGGACAAAGAAGACGGGGAAGATGACAAGAAAGGAGATTCCTACACCGAGAAACAATCAAGGGACATGGAATTTCGGTAGAACCTCAAAGAAGGAAATGTGTACTAGTGGGTTTAAACCCCAAATGGTGAAAAAGGCCGAGCCTACCAAATCTACATATCAGAAAAAGGCTCAGAATGTAGGCAATGAATGCCTAGTCATATGGCCAGAACAGTTGAAGTTGGCTAGGCAGTTGGAGGAAGCAAGAAAGGAGTGTGATGCCCTCCAAGAAAGAATCAATGGGTTGACCCATCAGGATCAACCACAATCCTCATCTTGAGGAGTCCAGAAGACACCCCTCTCCCTATATATTTAAATGCTATTAACTGATGATTCATGTGTTTCAGGTTTCAGGGAGATACGATCCATGGGGTAGTGGCATCTAAGGATGCGAAGTGGAGAAGTGATTTTCTCTAGAATTTCAATTGATTCAAATCAGGTACTAGAGTTGATGAAGAAAGGGAGCAACAGAGCACAATAGGAAGTGATTGTGTTATTAACTTTATCTCTTGTTTCCTACACCGAGTTTCAACTCCGTAGGCATAGAGATTTTGTTAATGGCTCAAATTTGAGTGGAAGATGAGAAAAAATGATGCAGGAGGAAAAGACGTGTTATGGGTCTACACTGTTGGGCCTAACAACTGGAAGAGTTGCATAACACAGGGGGAGCATTCTATATCCAAATCAGATTCAAGAGCTATCAATGCAATAATTGGATGACTCGGCTCAGGTGTTTCCTATTGAGGGAAGAAAGACACACAGGGAGAAGCAGCAATAACAATGCATTTCATGCTTATCTATTTGCTCTAACAATATGGTATCAGCTGACTGTTTTCAGGATACCAAGAAGCTGCAAGAGAAAATCAAAGGCTTCTCAACAAAAATTTGAGAAACCTAGATGAAAGAAATGAAGCCACTGAAAAATGAGTCAGTGAACAACTTCCTGATGGAAGTATTGAGGAAGAAAGCAACATAGGGAGATCAGAAGTGGCTTATGTTGATTCAGAAGAAGACACCAATGATGAACATGAAAGTGTCTAGTTTGTGAGTACAAGGAAGTAAAAAACCTCATTTGCACAACAGTCAAAGAGTTGAGCTGAAATTGACATGCAGAATATCATTGGTGATTAGTTAGCTCTAGCTTAGACAAGGAGAATGAAATCACTGCAGAAAACATCTTTTATATCTCAGGTTGAGCCGAAATGCTTTGCTGATGCAACTGAAGATGAAAACTGGGATCATACCATGGATGAAGAGATAGATCAGACTTGAGAAGAATCAGACGTGGGAGATTGTTTCGAGGCTAGATGATAAAAATGTCATCAAGAAAAAAAATGGGTCTATCAAGACAAGATGAATGAATATGGCATGATGATTCGGAACAAAGCACGACTGATGTGCAAAGGAGACTCCCAGATAAAGAGTAATCAAAGGATGATTAGGATGGCAAGGCAGTTAATATCACAGAATACAGGCAAATCATTGGAAGTCTGTTGTACTTAACCGCAACAAGGCCTGATATTGTTTTCGCCACATGCCAAGCAGCGAGGTATCAGAGTAATCCCAAGGAAAGTCACATGCTTGCAGTGAAAAAAATACTTCGGTATATCAAGGGCACGGTGGACTTCGGCTTGACATACAACGACAAATCTCAGATAGATTTATTGGGATATACTGATGCAGAATGGGCCGGTTCAACAGATGATAGAAAATCAACGTCAGGTGGTTCATTCTATCTTGGTGGATTGTGCATTTCTTGGCTAAGAAATAAACAAGATTGCATTTCATTGAGCACCGCAGAAGCTGAGTATATTGAGGCCACTCAAGCATGCACACAATTATTGTGGATGAAGCAGCAGCTTGATGATATGGGAGTTGAAGTGAAGTCTCCGATCGGAATCCAGTGTGACAACTCAAGTGCTATAAATCTTAGCAAAAATCCCGTTCATCATTCAAGGACAAAGCACATTGAGATTAAGTATCATTTTATCAAGGAGAAGGTTGAGCAGGGAATCATGAAGTTGGAGTATGTGCCTACAGAGCTACAGGTTGCAGACATTCTGACAAAGGCCTTACCCAAGGAAGCTTTTGAGAGGCATCGACTGGCTCTGGGAGTTCAGTCGATTCCCCGCACTTGAAATAGTGTGGATGTGGGTCCCCCCCCTCTTCCCGAGGTATGGTGTGTTTTTTCCCTAATGTGCTGATATGTGTTCTCTACTATGTTACAGACTACAAAGGCGTGACCTTTGGGTTCGTTGACAAAGGGGGAGAAAGGTGCTTGACAAGTGCTTGACAAAGGGGGAGAAAAGTGTTAGTTCAAGTGAGAAAATAGTGCGGAGATTTGATAAATCATAATTGATACGGGGAGAAGCTGACAGGTGGAGCAGCCAGAAAGGGGGAGCAATGAGAAAGGGGGAGTGTATTAAATCTGACGATGCTAGACGT
The DNA here is from genome assembly GCA_963277665.1 of Viscum album. NCBI lineage: Eukaryota > Viridiplantae > Streptophyta > Magnoliopsida > Santalales > Viscaceae > Viscum > Viscum album. The sequence continues at coordinate 393,890,872 of OY728140.1, forward strand.
GATCGATCAAATCATAGAAATCATGACAGCTAATGATCGTGATAAAAGCAGAACAGTGGTGTTGGAATGGTGTGAGACGGTGTCCAGCTATCAACAATTGGTATCAACTTAAGAATTCACCAATTGGTATCAGTGTGGTTCAACAACTGGTTTTATTTTAAGAATTGGTATCAGGGTGGAATCGACAATTGGGGTCTGACATGAAGTGGTTCATTGATGAACTTTTCATACTACTCTTGTTTCTCACGCCGAGCATTGCTCATGTGGGCTTAGAGTACGTGTTAAGTGAATCCTTGAACGCTATCATAATCGCAAGAGGCGAATGGTGGTAGAAGCTGGAAGAAGACTCAGTGAGTTATCAAAGTGCAGAAAATATTTCTGAGCAGAGTTGTGAAGAGTTGTCAACAAACCCAAAGGGGGAGATTGTTGGGAAAAAATCCCTCAAGGTAACATTGCAGTATTTTTGGGTTGATTGTGTTTGTTGACAAAGCAGGTTTCCATGGATAATTGTCGAGTTCCCGAGAAGTTGTTGACATTCCATGTTGACAAAGAACTTTGACAAAGGAAAGGACGATCTGGAGGCGGTACAAAAGAGCAGTACAAGGTGGCGCCGTTTTCCAGTGTTTGCCAAATTTTTGGGCCTGAAAATCGCCAATGGAAAATGGAGTGATATGTTGTTGGCAAAGGTTGAGGAGAGAGAAATGAAGGAGGTGTGTGGAAAAATCAAGCGTGGCGCGCAAAACTAGCGGGTTGCGCGAAATCTTGAAGTGTGGCGCGCAAAACAGCGGGTTGCGCGAAATTGTATTTCGCGCAAAAGATGTTTCAAGGCCGAAAGCTTGAAAATCGGTAAAGGCATGAGGCGCGCGAAATTTTGGAGGCGTGCGCGGAAAATTGAAGTGGCGCGCGAAATAGCGGATGAAGTTTTTCGCTCAAGAGGTGTTACGAGGTCCGAAGCTCGTAAAATGGCAAAGGCATGAGGTGCGCGAAATTATGGAGCAGTGCGCGGAAAATGTTTGTGCGCGGAAGATCAAAGCGGATTACGCGCTCAAGGAGGGTTTTTCGCGCGGGGTCGATTTTGCCTATAAATATGAAGTGACCCTCCTCCATTCAGGAGAGCTCAAGACATAGAAAATACCCGAGCTCTGGTGCGCGAAATTGAAGTTAGAAAGGGTGTTGCGCGTAAACTTAAAGTTTGCGCGTAAAGTCAGCTGTTGCGCGAAAAGCTAAGGCTGCGCAGTAAGTTGGTGTTGGCGCGTAAAAGGAAGATTGCGCGAAAAGTGGATTTCGCGCAAAATCAGTGAATTGCACGCAAGGCAGTTTCCAAGCTGCGCGTAATATTTGGAGGTTGCGCGAAAAAGGAATTTCGCGCAAATCATAGAAATTGCGCGCAAGGCACCGTAAGGGTTGCGCGTAAAAATTGAGGTTGCCCGGTACATCCGGTGCAAAATGAGATTCATCTGTGGGTGAAAGTTGGACTTCAACAGAGCATCTACATACAGAGAAAGATGCATTCCTTAATGGAAATGAAGAGACCTACAGGTCTATAAACTGTGAGTGAGTGAATCCCTTTTGGAGCAGTGAGCTTAGGAAGAGGAAGAAGGTGATCCTCTCCACCGGCAGTGAGCCAGAGAGAGAGAAACAGGGAGTGACCCTTGGGAAAGCAGTGAGCTGACCCTAAACCTTGTATAGGCAGTGAGCCTGGGCATAGAAGTGATCTAGCCCGAACATTGTAATCCACAGCTAGTGAAGACTAGTGGAATTTGGTACGAACCGGCAACTTGTCGGCGTATGCTCCTTGGACGTAGCCCTTAGCGGTGAACCAAGTAAAAATCTCTGTGTCTGCCTGCTTACTTTCCTGCATTGCATTCAAAGCATCATCATCAGGTAAAGGAGACAAGTGATCATAGTAACCACACAAGTTCAAACAAAGTGACCCTTGTAACAAAGAGGTCAAGATCCAGTGGGGCAGGACGAACTTGAAAAAGAATATCCATACCCTGATTCACCCCCCCTCTCAGGGTATATAGGCCCCTATTGGCCCCAACAATAACACACATTGAAAACTCTAAAATTGGATATCAAATAATTTTGTATGCCTTGATTCTGATTTTAATGCAAGTTTAAGTTCATGAGCATAGTTTTTGGAAAGTGCAGTTGTCCGATGTGATTTTTCAAAGTTTACATTTTCATCCTCTTAATAAAAATGCCACAATACACGTCTACTGGATCGTGGGTGTAAATTTGAGTTCTTGGGTCCCTTTCATTATAGCATAGGGTTCTGGGGTCACTTTTAGTTTAATTTGAGTATCCAAAAAAAACAAAAAAAAAAAACAAAAAAAAACAAAAAAATGACCACATAGAGCAATGTTTTGTCCAAATGCGTGGCGTCCGGCACTTGTGGATCGTGACTCCATAGTTGTCTTGCCCAGAGTTAGGCTTTATATCTCTATTTTAGAGCATGAAATTGACAAAATGCGTGGCGTCCGGCACTTGGGGATCGTGACTCCATAGTTGTCTTGCACAGAGTTAGTCTTTTCATATCTATTGTGGTTAAAAATATTAAAAAAAAATTAAAAAAAATGGATACTCATCTTAAGGTTTAATGTGATTCCCACCTAGTGCTTCCATTTTTTCCCCTTGAACAATAAAATGGGCCCCATATCTTTTATGATGCACAACACTTTATCATGCTTAATTGGAATTGGATGAAATGTGGCGATGAATTTGAACAAAAAAATGGGATTGGGCTTGGGATATGCTTATGGACCTAGCTTGTTTTAAATGATTTTTATGGGTTCCATAATTTTTTTTGGTATGAGGTCTTTTGGGTGAGCAATGTGTATTTAAAATGTTTTTGGAAAAGGGGATTTCAATTTCATATTTGTAATTTATTTTGCTCGGGACTAGCAAAACTCAAGTTGGGGGGTGTGATTAGTCACTGAAAGTGTCTAATATTCATTGTTAAGATCTTAATATTTATGTGTTTAAAAGTTCATAAACATCAATTTTAGTCCAATTCAGAAATTGAACTTCATTTCCCATCATTGTGCAATTCATGCTTAAAATGTCAATTTGGGCCCACTCAATAATTTGCTTGTGGAAATTACAATATTCATCATTTTAATTTGAAATTTTGGGATATGATTGATCAATTTGTTTGGAACATTTTATCTTTTAGGTCCGATGGATGAATCCCAAAGGAAGATGGAGAATTTTGCGCCTGAAGGCAGAAACTTTCTAGAAAAAGCATAATGGGCCTAAGGCCCATCAAACAAATGTGGGGCCCAGAAACCAAGCCCAATGAAGCTCAAATTTATACAGGAGAAATATAAAAATATGAGGATCATTTTATTCAACTGTGGCCGGAGCTAATTCTGATGTTTTCATGATGATAAATGGGTATGAAGTTAACATTTAAATGGTGGACTTGTCATTAATGCAGAGAAATCCGTCCCACCATTGCGACCATAACTTCCAAACGGCTAAGCCAAATTTCCTGATATTTTGAGAGATTCTATAAGACACATGGAAGAAGATATGTTATATTTATGACACCTTCGGATTCGGCCATATAAAGTGTCAAACGCATACGTCAAAATGGAGGACGAATCTGGACAGTTTTCCGGGTCAACTTCGAAACGTCAATTTCCTTTTGATTCTTCACCCTCCTTTTGACTCTCTTAATTGTTGGGGGGTGAATTAATTGTTGGGGGATGTACCTAAGGCTCCTAATATGCCTATATAAGGAGCTATTATTGAAGGGAATGAGTGTGGAAAATTTTATTATCATCTTGGATGCTTTGTTTCATTGTAATGTTTTGCTTCCAAATTTCCTTTGTAATGTTTTCCATTTCCATGTAAGTTTTTTTTGTATCTTTATGTTCTTAATCAACTTCTTCTCTTATATATTTTCCATTTCATTTATTAAAACTTTATAATCACAAAGCACAGTGATATCTCTGTGTTGTTGTGAATTAGTTCACACATAGGTGTGAATTTCATTCACACACACGGAGGAGTGCTCGTTATTTCCGCGGTTTTAATTTCTTCAATCCAATTCTTGTTAGCCATCTTCCACCCACCATTGAGAGTATACCATCAATGGAGGGATAAACCCTTAATGGGTTGATCTTAGGAGGATGCAAAGGCTGGATTGAATGTTATTTTATGAACGAATTGTTGTTAAATGGATAATTAATTTAAGACATCCATTCTTCAGTTATTTCTACTCTTCATCTTTACTGTGTTTGAGAAAAATAAATTCAATTACTAAATGACCATATACCTCGGAGAGATCATGAATTTGGTTCTCTAAGTGTATAAGGGATTAGTAATTGTGTTTAGTATGCACCAAACCAGAAAATGATGAAGGTAGTGTTATTTTTGAAGAATGGATTCATCAAGAATTAATAAAACCAAAATTGTTTAAAGAAGTAAAATTCAACCAATCCACCCCAAGAATAATCCTAGATCAACCCATTTTCATTAAATTGAATTCACGTAGGTGTCTTAGTGTTATTTAAACCATCCAAAATCAAAACCAAAGTTGGCTACTTCATAGCCCATCCTTCACCAAATCATAGCATCTCAAGGTTTCTTCTTCGGTCCCTGTGGATTCGACCCCTACCTGTACTACAACGAGCGCATACCTGTAGGGTAAATTTGGGCGCAACCAACTGGCCACTATATAAATTTAGACTTGGGTGGCCATGAAACTGTAGATATGTGGACTTCCATCTACCTTTCAATACATCATAGTGTACTTTCTGTGTGGTTGGTGGAATAGTGCACTACTAGAAAAGGGGGCATTGAAGCCCCCCAGACTCGGGCGACCGCCATTGGCGGTCGCTATAGCTAACCAATAGCGACCGCCAATGGCGGTCGCTAACCTACATAAAAATAACGGGGGGCTTCTGCGCCCCCCCCCGCGCTCCCTCGACCCCGATCCCCCCCGATCGCCACCCTAACCCCCTCCCTCCCTCGCCGCCCTCCCTCGCCGCCCTCCCTCACCGCCCTACCCTCCCCCGCCGCCCGGCCTCCCCCGCCGCCCGGCCTCCCCCGCCGCCCGGCCTCCCCCGCCGCCCGGCCTCCCCCGCCACCCGGCCTCCCCCGCCGCCCGCCCTCCGGCCGCCGTCCTCCGCCCTCCGGCCTCTCGGCCCTCCCCCCCACCCCGGACGGCACCCGCACCCCGGACAGCCCCCGCCGCGCACTCCGGACCGCCCCCCGCACCCCGGACAGCACCCCCCCCCCCCCCCCCCCGTGCACTCCGGACCGCCCCCCGCACCCCGGACATCCCCCCCCCCCCCCGCACACTCCGGACCGCCCCCCGCACCCCGGACGCCTCCCCGCACCCCGGACAGCCCCCCCTGCACTCGGACACCCCCCTCCGAACCCGGACAGCCACCCCGCACCCCGGAAACCCCCCCCCCCCCCCCGCACTCGGACACCCCCCTCCGAACCCGGACAGCCCCCCCGCACCCCGGACAGGCCCCCCGCACCCCGGACACCCCACCCCTCACCCCCGACAGCCCCCCTGCACCCCAGACAGCCCCCCCCCCCCCACCCCGGACACCCCCGCACCCCGAACACCCCTGCCCTCACCCCTGACAGGCCCCCGACACCCCGGACACCCCTCCCCGCACCTCGGACAGCCCCCCCCCCCCCCCCCCGACCCCGGACACCCCCCCTCCTCGCTGCCCGTCCCCCGTCCCCTCACCGCCTCCTCTCCTCTAGCTCTCCGCCGCCGCCACCGCCCGTCCCCTCCCTTGCCGCACCGCCTTTGGCTCTGGATCCCCTTCGCTGCCTCCTTTCCCTCGCAGCACCGCCTTCGGCTCCCCTCCCTTTCAGGTTTGTAGCTCAATCAGGTAACATGAGCTTTCAGTTACATTATTATTTTATCAATGGTTCATAAAAAAATGTTTAATATTTATTTTGAATATAGTTGATTTGAAAAATGTAAATGTAATAAGTATTGTGTAAATGTTTGTTATACAGATATTATTATGGATAAGAGTTGGATTGATCTTCCAAATCGAACGTCTAGAGAATATTTCAATGGCATTATGCAGTTTATTGACTTCACGAGAGGATTTGAAAGTGACTATATTAGTTGTCCATGTAGAAAATGTGCTAATAGATATCAATTCACACGATATACTGTGAGGGAACACCTTTTCTTTAATGGATTTCTGAAAAATTATAAGAGTTGGACTCGTCATGGAGAAGAATATGTTCGTTGTCAAAATATAGATGCAGCTCAGATGGATGTTGATGCAAGGATGATTGATCCAATGCATTAAATGCTTACTGAAATGGTACGTGGGTTTGATCCTGAAGGCATTGACATCCAGAATCTTGAGACCGGTGAGATAAATCTTCGCTCTGGTGCAGATCATGATTCGAGGAGGTTTTATGAAGTACTTGATGATGCGAAAACATAATTATATCCTGGATGTACGTCTTACAATAAACTGTCGTTTATCATGGAGTTGTTGTATTTGAAGACTTTGAATAATTGGTCAGACACATCATTCGACATGCTTTTGGTTTTATTGAAAAAAGTTCTTCCTGTCGACGCTAAGATTCCTGAGTCGTATTACTATGCTCGTAAGTTGACAGAGAACTTAGGTTTTACATATGAGACTATAGATGCATGTGCAAACAACTGTATGTTGTTTAGAAATGAAACTGCTCATTTGGATATTTGTACGGTTTGTGGCGCTTCCAGGTGGAAAGAGAACAGGGGAAATAAGACTCATCAAAGTCAAATTGCGATACAGGGGAAACCGATTTCCGTAAAGCAAATGCGTTACTTTCCCCTTAAACCGAGGTTGAAAAGATTTTTTATGTCATCTAAAGTTTCTAATTTAATGAGATGGCATGCAGAAAGAGTTCATGAAAGTGACATGTTAACCCACCCGGCAGACTCTCATGCATGGAAGGATTTTGATAAGAGACATCCCGACTTTGCTAAAGATGTTCGTAATGTCCGATTGGGATTGGCAGCAGATGGTTTCAATCCATTCAAGTCTATGGTTGGTGCAACTCATAGCACATGGCCCGTGGTGTTGGTTCCATATAATCTTCCTCCGTGGCTTTGTATGAAGCAACAATTTATATTACTTTCCACTCTTATTGATGGACCTAAAAGTCCGGGGGATAAGATTGATGTTTACCTTCAGCCATTGATTGACGAGTTGAATGAATTTTGGGGCGATGGTGTGATGACTTATGACTGCGAAACGAATGAAATGTTCAAACTGCATGCTGCTTTATTGTGGACAATCAATGAATTCCCAGTTTATGCAAATTTATCAGGCTGGAGTACGAAAGGGGAATTTGCTTGCCCTTGTTGCAATAAAAGTAAAAAATCTATATGGCTTAAACATTCCAAAAAATGGGCATACATGGGTCACAGGCATTTTCTCCCTCCCCAGCACAGGTTCAGAAAGGACAGAGTGGCATTTGATGGTTCTAGAGAGTTCAGCCCAGCACCAAAGATCATGACAGGAGTCGAAATGTTATCGCAGATTGAGGAAGAAAATATCCACACGGTATATGAAATTCAGGATTTGGTGGCTCCTCCAGTACGTAATATTCGTGCTGCGGGTAGGCAGCGCAGTCACAATTGGAAAAAGAAAAGTATTTTTTATAGTCTTCCGTATTGGAAAACTAACATGTTGAGGCATAATTTGGATGTCATGCACATTGAAAAAAATGTTTGTGATAACATATTGTGGACCATTTTAGGTGTCAGTGGAAAGTCAAAGGACCATGTTAATGCACGCCGTGATTTGGAAGAAATGGGTTTAAGGAAACAGTTGCATTTACAGTTAGCTGAGGGAAACAAGGCATATATGCCTGCTGCACAGTATTCGATGACTACAGAGGAGAAAGAGACATTTCTTTCCATTTTGAAGATGGTCAAGGTGCCTGATGGTTACTCTTCTAATATTTCAAAGTGTGTTAATCTGACGAGCAAGACATTGCAAGGGTTGAAAAGTCATGACAATCACATATTACTTCAGCAGTTGATTCCAATCGTAATTTGTGATTGTTTATCCCCCAATGTTGTTCAGCCCTTGATTGAGATGAGTAATTTTTTTAGACATCTTTGTTTAAGAAATCAACGAATGAGTGATTTAAAAAGTTTGCAGGACCGAATTGTACTTACGCTTTGTCACTTTGAGAAACTTTTCCCCCCCTCATTTTTCGATGTTATGGTCCACTTGACAGTGCACCTAACTAATGAAGTATGCTGGTCCAGTGCAATTCAGGTGGATGTATCCTATTGAACGATATTTGAGTACATTGAAAAGATTTGTACGCAATAGAGCTCGTCCAGAGGCATCAATAGCCAATGGTTATTTGATGGATGAGTGTACTACCTTTTGTGCAGAATATCTTACGGATGTTGAAACAAAATTAGATAAGCCCTCTCGGATTCATGATGGTCCAGTTGGAGAAGGAACCACATTTGATATGGACAACATCGAGTGGATACAAGCACATCGATATATCTTGTTCAATACTCCATCAGTTGCACCATTAATGCAGTAAGTATCTTATCAATGTGCTTGTATAACTTTTACATGTTTTGTTTGCATAATTTGATCTTTTAAACATCGCGTAATCATTTGCAGGAAACACATTAATGAGATAAAAGAAGAGATGCATCGTGCGACTAAGTTGCAAATTCAACAATCTCATTATGAGGCATTTCATGATTGGTTCAAGGATTATGTATGTATAAATTGATTTTCATTATGAGTGAAGTATTAAACTAATTCTTTCTACATATATCAGTATTGATTTTTATAAATTATGTAGGTTCGTAAGCTGAGGGAGTTAGGGGACCCCACGCTACCTGAAGTATTTATCCAACTGGCTGAGGGTCCATCTATAACGGCTCATCGTTATAAAGCTATTGATGCTAATGGTTTTCGATTTCGCATTAAAGATGTTGACGACAAACGAGCAACACAAAACAGTGGCATCGGTTGTCCCTTTGTCGATTCTGGTTATTACTATGGTCAATTGATAGACATCATTGAATTTGTATACACACACGGTTTGAAGTACATATTGTTAAAGTGTAATTGGGTTGATCCAGTGCGTGGATGTAAAGTCGATCAATATCAGTTTTCATTGGTGAATTTTAACTATATGTTATACAGAAATAATGAACGAGTTGAGAATGAACCTTTCATTTTGACATCACAAGCGGAACAAGTATTCTTCGTTACTTTGCCTTCGGATCCAAGTTGGCAAGTTGTTGTCAAAATGTCTCGGCGAGGAGTGTTTTTATTTGAAGAAGATGAACCCGAGACTGTTCCGTTTGTTTACCAACAACTTGATCAACATACCGTAGTTCAACATGAAGAAGATATTTATTGGGTCAGAGCGGCTGTTGAAGGAGAAACGGTCGATTTTCATGCTTAATGAAAGGTATAATTGTTTTCCCGCTATTCAGTAGAATGTCCTAGGATATCATAAATTATCTAATCATTTTATAAATCCTTATAAGTTTTAATCCTCACTTTTGTAAGTTAATTCAGTCATAAATATTTAGGTTGATTAACTTTCTGTTTTTTTAAAATTCATTCACAACTAATTATTCAATCCATTTTTTGTTTGATTAACAGTTGTACAAGTTTGATTTATTAAGAACAATCCAATTTATCTTTTAAACACTTTGGACTCATTACTGATATTTTCTATGACTGCAGACATGTCAGGGGAAGAGGCATAAGATCCACATCATCCATCTGAGGCATCTACGTCTCAGGGTCGAGGTATGTTTGAATGTCATTGTCTATATTTTTTATGTAATTGACACACATATATATATATATATAACATTTTTCAATTTATATATAAAATTGTTTTCAACAGGATCAGACTCGGCTGCTTCTTCCTCTCGCAGGAGAGGCCCTGGTCGTGGCATATTATCATGGAATTCCGACACGACGATAGATGTTTCATTTGATGAGGTATTTCATCCCGTGGGACCGAATGCCCCGGCATTTATTCGTCATCTAGGTCATATCATACGTGACCCACATCGATTTCCATTGACCACGTGTGATTGGGCTTCTATCCCTCAGGACACATTAGATCGTCTATGGAGGGAGGTTCAAGTAAGAAAATAATTTTACTTTATTTTCTATTTATAAAGAATACTAATATGTTTGATTATTTTCTTTATAGCAAAATTTGAAAGTATGCCCTGAAGAGTTTTGGCCCATGTGTATGAGCAAATGTCGTAAGATGTGGAAAGATTATAAAGGCAAAGTGAAGAGGGACCACTGGGTACCAAATGTTGGTGCCCTTGACATTTTGGAAAAATTCCCGAGAGGTGTCCTCCCGGCTCAGTGGCGTGACTTGGTTGCATATTGGTCTACTGAGGGTGTTGCGGTTTGTATATTAATTATTTTGCTGTATATATATTTTCAAGAATATGTGATTTGTTTGAAATTTGAATGAATTGAATGTAGGAGGTGTCAACACGCCATTCGGAGAATCGAGCGTTGCAGGGACCAGCTCACAGGCTCGGGACTCGTCACGTGTCTCAGATCCGACATGAGGTATATATTATTCATTTTGTAATTTATTAATTAATATGGTTTTGTGTTTATATTCTTTTAATATACAGTTGCGAGGGCAAGGTGCAACAACTGATAAAATGTCGGTGTGGATAAGGACTCGTGATCGCAATGATCCAGAGGTTGCAGCATTGATAGTAAGTGTCTGTACTTACCAATAATGACATAAATCTATATATTAACATATATATATTTATATATATTTAAATATTTCACAGGCTCAATTTGAAGCTGAGTTAGAGCATCTGCCAGAGGACCAGCGACAGCTTCCCATGCGACGGGATGAGATCTTTCATCGCATTATTGGTCGGGACGGGCATGGCTATAGTTTGACCTATGGAGCATGGATTCCTTGTTCTGTAGTGTCACGCGCTGCAGTTGTCAGTCCTGCTGTTGCTCATATGACACAGCAGATGTCAGATTTTGAGGCACGGCTGCGCGCTTCCGAGGAGACAAATGCGCAATTGACAGCTGAGGTTAGAGCACTGCGGGAAGATGTGCGTCGAGCTGATGGTACAGGGGATCATATGACGCATGTATATACTGTATTTATTTATTTAATTTAAATTATTTTTGTTATTAAAATATTTATAATGTTTATTTGTTGCAGGCACCTGGCCCACCAGAAGGAGGTAGCAGTGATGACAACGCGTGACACACCATATATTCACGAGATATGTTTTTTGTTTTTACTGGTAGGGTTGACATTGCTGTACTGTATTTTTTCATTTAAGTAATGCATTATTACCATCCATGGTGGTCTTTTAAATATTTTATACACATATTGAGTTTTTGATCAGATAATCTTGAATGATTCTACATTTGAAAAAGTCGAACTAATTCCAACAGCCCCCCCCCCCCCCCCCCCGCACCCCCGTACAGCCCCCCGCACCCCCGTACAGCCCCCCCGCACCCCCGTACAGCCCCCCCCCCCCCCGCACCCCCGTACAGCCCCCCCCCCCCCCGCACCCCCGCACCCCCGTACTGCCCCCCCGCACCCCCGTACAGCCCCCCCGCACACCCGTACAGCCCCCCGCACCCCCGTACAGCCCCCCCCCCCCCCCCCCGCACCCCCGCACCCCCGTACTGCCCCCCCGCACCCCCGTACAGCCCCCCGCACCCCCGTACTGCCCCCCCGCACCCCCGTACAGCCCCCCCGCACCCCCGTACAGCCCCCCCCCCCCCCCCCCCCCGCACCCCTTCACCCCCGTACTGCCCACCCGCACCCCCGTACAGCCCCCCCGCACCCCCGTACTGCCCCCCGCACCCCCGTACTGCCCCCCGCCACCCCCGTACAGCCCCCCGCACCCCCGTACAGCCCCCCACACCCCCGTACAGACCCCCCCCCCCCCCCCCCGCACCCCCGTACACCCCCCGCACCACCGTACAACATCCGGGGCGTGAATTGTGAAATGGTAGGCCAGACGGCACCTCATTCGGAGGTTCCGTGTGACCGCGGCGGCCGGAAACGCGTTTCCGGCGCCATAAAACACCAAAACGGCGTCCGGCGGTCCCATTCGGAGAAAACGTGCTCCGAACGACCTGAAACCGCACGGGAACGATAGAAGTATTATTCCTGAGATGCAGGAGGAGGCCGCACGTCCATCGGACGTGCAGTGCGCGCGGCACGTCCGATTGTGTCCTTTTCAGCAGCGCGGCGCGCGCTGAAATGGCGCGTTGGGGGGTCAAAACCACCCGAACGACCTCTGAATTCCACGAAACCGTACGACAACATCCGGGGCATGAATTGTGAAATGGTAGGCCAGACGTCACCTCATTCGGAGGTGCCGTGTGACCGCGGCGGCCGGAAACGCGTTTCCGGCGCCATAAAACACCAAAACGGCGTCCGGCGGTCCCATTTGGAGCAAACGTGCTCCGAACGACCTGAAACCGCACGGGAACGATAAAAATATTATTCCTGAGATTCAGGAGGAGGCCGCACGTCCATCGGACGTGCGGTGCGCGCGGCACGTCCGATTGTGTCCTTTTTAGCAGCGCGGCGCGCGCTGAAATGGGGGTCAAAACCACCCGAACGACCTCCGAATGCCACGAAACCGTACGACAACATTCGAGGCGTGAATTTTGAAATGTTCGGCCAGATGGCACCTCATTCGAAGGTTCCGTTTGACCGCGGCGGCCGGAAACGCGTTTCCGGCGCCATAAAACACCAAAACGGCGTGCGGCGGTCCCATTCGGAGCAAACGTGCTCCGAACGACCTGAAACCGCACGGGAACGATAGAAATATTATTCCTAAAATTCAGAAGGAGGCCGCACGTCCATCGGACTTGCGGTGCGCGCGGCACGTCCGATTGTGTCCTTTTCAGCAGCGCGGCGCGCGCTGAAATGGCGCGTTGGGGGGTCAAAACCACCCGAACGACCTCCGAATGCCACGAAACCGTAACGACAACATCCGGGGCGTGAATTGTGAAATGTTCGGATTGACGGCACCTCATTCGGAGGTTCCGTTTGACCGCAGCGGCCGGAAACGCGTTTCCGGCGCCATAAAACACCAAAACGGCGTGCGGCGGTCCCATTCGGAGCAAACTTGCTCCGAACGACCTGAAACCGCACGGGAACGATAGAAATATTATTCCTGAGATGCAGGAGGAGGCCTCACGTCATCGGACGTGCGGTGCGCGCGGTACGTCCGATTGTGTCCTTTTCAGCAGCGCGGCGCGCGCTGAAATGGCGCGTTGGGGGGTCAAAATCACCCGAACGACCTCCGAATGCCACGAAACCGTACGACAACATCCGGGGCGTGAATTGTGAAATGGTCGGCCAGACGGAACCTCATTCGAAGGTGCCGTTTGACCGCGGCGGCCGGAAAACGCGTTTCCGGCGCCACTAAACACCAAAACGGCGTCCGGCGGTCCCATTCGGAGAAAACGTGCTCCGAACGACCTGAAACCGCACGGGAATGATAGAAATATAATTCCTGAGATGCAGGAGGAGGCCGAACGTCCATCGGACATGCGGTGCGCGCGGCACGTCCGATTGTGTCCTTTTCAGCAGCGCGGCGCGCGCTGAAATGGCGCGTTGGGGGGTCAAAACCACCCGAACGACCTCCGAATGCCATGAAACCGTACGAAAACATCCGGGGCGTGAATTGTGAAATGGTCGGCCAGAAGGAACCTCAATCGGAGGTTCCTTGTGACCGCGGCGGCCGGAAACGCGTTTCCGGCGCCATAAAACACCAAAACGGCGTCCGGCGGTCCCATTCGGAGCAAACGTGCTCCGAACGACCTGAAACCGCACGGGAACGATAGAAATATTATTCCTGAGATGCAGGAGGAGGCCGCACGTCCATCGGACATGCGGTACGCGCGGCACGTCCGATTGTGTCCTTTTCAGCAGCGCGGCGCGCGCTGAAATGGCGCGTTGGTCGGTCAAAACCACCCGAACGACCTCCGAATGCCACGAAACCGTGCGACAACATCCGGGGCGTGAATTTTAAAATGGTCGGCCAGACGTCACCTCAATCGGAGGTGCCTTGTGACCGCGGCGGTCGGAAACGCGTTTCCGGCGCCATAAAACACCAAAACGGCGTCCGACGGTCCCATTCGGAGCAAACGTGCTCCGAACGACCTGAAACCGCACGAGAACGATATAAATATTATTCCTGAGATGCAGGAGGAGGCCGGACGTCCATCCGGATGTGCGGTGCGCGCGGCACGTCCGATTGTGTCTTTTTCAGCAGCGTGGCGCGCGCTGAAATGGCGCGTTGGGGGGTCAAAACCACCCGAACAACCTCAGAATGCCACGAAACCGTACGACAACATCCGGGGCGTGAATTGTGAATGGGCGGCCAGACGGCACCTCATTCAGAGGTGCCGTGTGACCGCGGCGGCCGGAAACGCGTTTCCGGCGCCATAAAACACCAAAACGGCGACCGACGGTCCCATTCGAAGAAAACGTGCTCCCGAACGACCTGAAACCGCACGGGAACGATAGAAATATTATTCCTGAGATGCCGGAGGAGGCCGCACGTCCATCGGACGTGCGGTGCGCGCGGCACGTCCGATTGTGTCCTTTTCAGCAGCGCGACGCGCGCTGAAATGGCGCGTTGGGGGGTCAAAACCACCCGAACGACCTCCGAATGCCACAAAACCGTACGAAACCATCCGGGCGGTGAATTCTGAAATGGTCGGCCAGACGGCACCTCATTCGGAGGTGCCGTTTGACCGCGGCGTCCGGAAACGCGTTTCCGGCGCCATAAAACACCAAAACGGCGTCTGACGGTCTCATTCGGAGCAAACGTGCTCCGAACGACCTGAAACCGCACGGGAACGATAGAAATATTATTCCTGAGATTCAGGACGAGGCCGCACGTCCATCAAACGTGCGGTGGCGCGCGGCACGTCCGATTGTGTCCTTTTCAGCAGCGCGGCGCGAGCTGAAATGGCGCGTTGGGGGGTCAAAACCACCCGAACGACCTCCGAATGCCAAGAAACCGTACGACAACATCCGGGCGTGAATTGTGAAATGTTCGACCAGACGGAACCTCATTCGGAGGTGCCGTTTGACCGCGGCGGCCGAAAACGCGTTTCCGGCGCCATAAAACACCAAAACGGCGTGCGGCGGTCCCATTCGGAGCAAACGTGCTCCGAACGACCTGAAACCGCACGGGAAAGATAGAAATATTATTCCCGAGATGCAGGGAGGAGGCCGCACGTCCATCGGACGTGCGGTGCGCGCGGCACGTCCGATTGTGTCCTTTTCAGCAGCGCGGCGCGCGCTGAAATGGCGCGTTGGGGGGTCAAAACCACCCGAACGACCTCCGAATTCCACGAAACCGTACGACAACATCCGGGGCGTGAATTGTGAAATGGTCGGCCAGACGGAACCTCATTCGGAGGTGCCGTTTGACCGCGGCGGCCGGAACGCGTTTCCGGCGCCATTAAACACCAAAACGGCGTGCGACGGTCCCATTCGGAGCAAACGTGCTCCGAACGACCTGAAACCGCACGGGAACGATAAAAATATTATTCCTGAGATGCAGGAGGAGCCCGCACGTCCATCGGACGTGCGGTGCGCGCGGCACGTCCGATTGTGTCCTTTTCAGCAGCGCGGCGCGCGCTGAAATGGCGCGTTGGGGGGTCAAAACCACCCGAACGACCTCCGAATGCCACGAAAACCGTACGAAAACATCCGGGGTGTGAATTTTGAAATGTTCGGCCAGACGACACCTCATTCTAAGGTGCCGTTTGACCGCGGTGTCCGGAAACGCGTTTCCGGCGCCATTAAACACCAAAACGGCGTCCGGCGGTCCCATTCGGAGCAAACGTGCTCCGAACGACCTGAAAACCGCACGGGAACGATAAAAATATTATTCCTGAGATGCAGGAGGAGGCCGCACCCGTCCATCGGACGTGCGGTGCGCGCGGCACGTCCGATTGTGTCCTTTTCAGCAGCGCGGCGCGCGCTGAAATGGCGCGTTGGGGGGTCAAAACCACCCGAACGACCTCCGAATGCCACGAAACCGTACGAAAACATCCAGGGAGTGAATTGTGAAATGTTCGGCCAGGACGGCACCTCATTCGAAGGTGCCGTTTGACCCCGGCGGCCGGAAACGCGTTTCCGGCGCCATTAAACACCAAAACGGCGTCCGACGGTCCCATTCGGAGTAAACGTGCTCCGAACGACCTGAAACCGCACGGGAACGACAGAAATATAATTCCTGAGATGCAGGAGGAGTCCGCACGTCCATCAGACGTGCGGTGCGCGCGGCACGTCCGATTGTGTCCCTTTTCAGCAGCGCGGCGCGCGCTGAAATGGCGCGTTTGGGGGGTCAAAACCACCCGAACGACCTCCGAATGCCACGAAACCGTACGACAACATCCGGGGTGTGAATTTTGAAATGTTCGGCCAGACGGAACCTCAATCGGAGGTGCCGTGTGACCGCGGTGGCCGGAAACGCGTTTCCGGCGCCATAAAACACCAAAACGGCGTGCGGCGGTTCTATTCGGAGCAAACGTGCTCCGAACGACCTGAAACCGCACGAGAACGGATAGAAATATTATTTCTGAGATTCGGAGGAGCCGCACATCCATCGGACGTGCGGTGCGCGCGGCACGTCCGATTGTGTCCTTTTCAGCAGCGCGGCGCGCGCTGAAATAGCGCGTTGGGGGGTCAAAATCACCCGAACGACCTCCGAATGCCACGAAACCGTACGAAACATCCGGGGCGTGAATTGTAAAATGGTCGGCCAGACGTCACCTCAATCGGAGGTGCCGTGTGACCGCGGCGGCCGAAAACGCGTTTCCGGCGCATAAAACACCAAAACGGCGTCCGGCGGTCCCATTCGGAGCAAACGTGCTCCGAACGACCTGAAACCGCACGAGAACGATATAAATATTATTCCTGAGATGCAGGAGGAGGCCGGACGTCCATCGGATGTGCGGTGCGCGCGGCACGTCCGATTGTGTCCTTTTCAGCAGCGCGGCGCGCGCTGAAAATGGCGCGTTGGGGGGTCAAAACCACCCGAACGACCTCCGAATGCCACGAAACCGTACGACAACATCCGGGACGTGAATTGTGAAATGGTCGGCCAGACGGCACCTCATTCGGAATTTCCGTTTGACCGCGGCGGCCGGAAACGCGTTTCCGGCGCCATAAAACACCAAAACGGCGTCCGGCCGGTCCCATTCGGAGGAAAACGTGCTCCGAACGACCTGAAACCGCACGGGAACGATAGAAATATTATTCCTGAGATGCAGGAGGAGGCCGCACATCCATCGACGTGCGGTGCGCGCGACACGTCCGATTGTGTCTTTTTCAGCAGCGCGGCGCGCGCTGAAATGGCGCGTTGGGGGGTCAAAACCACCCGAACGACCTCCCGAATGCCACAAAACCGTACGACAACATCCGGGGCGTGAATTATGAAATGGTCGGCCAGACGTCACCTCATTCGGAGGGGCCGTGTGACCGCGGCGTCCGAAAACGCGTTTCCGGTGCCATAAAACACCAAAACGGCGGTCCGGCGGTCCCATTCGGAGAAAACTTGCTCCGAACGACTGAAACCGCACGGGAACGATAGAAATATTATTCCTGAGATTCAGGGGGAGGCCGCACATCCATCGGACGTGCGGTGCGCGCGGCACGTCCGATTGTGTCCTTTTCAGCAGCGCGGCGCGAGCTGAAATGGCGCGTTGGGGGGTCAAAACCACCCGAACGACCTCCGAATGCCAAGAAACCGTACGAAAACATCCGGGCGTGAATTTTGAAATGTTCGACCAGACGGAACCTCATTCGGAGGTGCCGTTTGACCGCGGCGGCTGGAAACGCGTTTCCGGCGCCATAAAACACCAAAACGGCGTGCGGCAGTCCCATTCGGAGCAAACGTGCTCCGAACGACCTGAAACCGCACGGGAAAGATAGAAATATTATTCCTGAGATGCAGGAGGAGGCCGCACGTCCATCGGACGTGTGGTGCGCGCGGCACGTCCGATTGTGTCCTTTTCAGCAGCGCGGCGCGCGCTGAATGGCGCGTTGGGGGGTCAAAACCACCCGAACGACCTCCGAATTTCACGAAACCGTACGAAAACATCCGGGACGTGAATTGTGAAATGGTCGGCCAGACGGAACCTCATTCGGAGGTGCCGTTTGACCGCGGCGGCCGGAAACGCGTTTCCAGCGCCATTAAACACCAAAACGGCGTGCGGCGGTCCCATTCGGAGCAAACGTGCTCCGAACGACCTGAAACCGCACGGAAAAGATAAAAATATTATTCCTGAGATGCAGGAGGAGCCCGCACGTCCATCGGACGTGCGGTGCGCGCGGCACGTCCGATTGTGTCCTTTTCAGCAGCGCGGCGCGCGCTGAAATGGCGCGTTGGGTGGTCAAAACCACCCGAACAACCTCCGAATGGCACGAATCCGTACGAAAACATCCGGGGCGTGAATTTTGAAATGGTCGGCCAGACGACACCTCATTCTCAGGTTCCGTTTTGACCGCGGCGTCCGGAAACGCGTTTCCGGCGCCATTAAACACCAAAACGGCGTCCGACGGTCCCATTCGGAGCAAACGTGCTCCGAACGACCTGAAACCGCACGGGAACAATAGAAATATTATTCCTGAGATGCAGGAGGAGGCCGCACGTCCATCGGACGTGCGGTGCGCGCGGCACGTCCGATTGTGTCCTTTTCAGCAGCGCGGCGCGCGCTGAAATGGCGCGTTGGGGGGTCAAAACCACCCGAACGACCTCCGAATGCCAAGAAACCGTACGACAACATCCGGGGCGTGAATTGTGAAATGGTCGGCCAGACGGAACCTCAATCGGAGGTGCCGTGTGACCGCGGGGGCGGCCGGAAACGCGTTTTCGGCGCCATAAAACACCAAAACGGCGTGCGGCGGTCCTATTCGGAGCAAACGTGCTCCGAACGACCGGAAACCGCACGGGAACGATAGAAATATTATTCCTGAGATGCAGAAGGAGGCCGCACGTCCATCGGACGTGCGGTTGCGTGCGGCACGTCCGATTGTGTCCTTTTCAGCAGCGCGGCGCGCGCTGAAATGACGCGTTGGGGGGTCAAAACCACCCGAACGATCTTCGAATGCCACGAAACCGTACGACAACATCCGGGGCGTGAATTGTAAAATTTTCGGCCAGACGTCACCTCAATCGGAGGTGCCGTGTGACCGCGGCGGCCGGAAAGGCGTTTCCGGCGCCATAAAAACACCAAAACGGCGTCCGACGGTCCCATTCGGAGAAAACGTGCTCCGAACGACCTGAAACCGCATGGGAACGATATAAATATTATTCCTGAGATGCAGGAGTAGGCCGCACGTCCATCCGACGTGCGGTGCGCGCGGGCACGTCCGATTGTGTCCTTTTCAGCAGCGCGACGCGCGCTGAAATGGCGCGTTGGGGGGTCAAAACCACCCGAACGACCTCCGAATGCCACGAAACCGTACGACAACATCCGGGGCGTGAATTGTAAAATTTTCGGGCAGACGGAACCTCATTCGGAGGAGCCGTTGACCGCGGCGGCCGGAAACGCGTTTCCGGCGCCATAAAACACCAAAACGGCGTCCGGCGGTCCCATTCGGAGCAAACTTGCTCCGAACGACCTGAAACCTCACGGGAATGATAGAAATATTATTCCTGAGATGCAGGAGGAGGCCGCACGTCCATCGGACGTGCGGTGCGCGCGGCACGTCCGATTGTGTCCTTTTCAGCAGCGCGGCGCGCGCTGAAATGGCGCGTTGGGGGGTCAAAACCACCCGAACGACCTCCGAATGCCACGAAACCGTACGACAACATCCGGGGCGTGAATTGTGAAATGTTCGGCCAGACGGCACCTCAATCGGAGGTGCCGTGTGACCGCGGCGGCCGGAAACGCGTTTCCCGGCGCCATAAAACACCAAAACGGCGTGCGGCGGTCCCATTCGGAGGCAAACGTGCTCCGAACGACCCTGAAACCGCACGGGGAACGATAGAAATATTATTCCTGAGATTCAGGAGGAGGCCTCACGTCCATCGGACGTGCGGTGCGCGCGGCACGTCAGATTGTGTCCTTTTCAGCAGCGCGGCGCGCGCTGAAATGGCGCGTTGGGAGGTCAAAACCACCCGAATGACCTCCGAATGCCACGAAACCGTACGACAACATCCGGGGCGTGAATTTTGAAATGTTCGGTCATACGGAACCTCAATCGGAGGTGCCGTGTGACCGCGGCGGCCGGAAAACGCGTTTCCGGCGCCATAAAATACCAAAACGGCGTGCGGCGGTCCAATTCGGAGTAGACGTGTTCCGAACGACTTGAAACCGCACGGGAACGATAGAAATATTATTCCTGAGATGCAGGAGGAGTCTGCACGTCCATCGGACGTGCGGTGCGCGCGGCACGTCCGATTGTGTCCTTTTCAGCAGCGCGGCGCGCGCTGAAATGGCGCGTTGGGGGGTCAAAACCACCCGAACGACCTCCGAATGCCACGAAACCATACGACAACATCCGGGCGTGAATTTTGAAATGGTCGGCCAGACGGAACCTCATTCGGAGGTGCCGTGTGACCGCGGCGGCCGGAAACGCGTTTCCGGCGCCATTAAACACCAAACGGCGTGCGGCGGTCCAATTCGGAGCAAATTTGCTCCGAACGACCTGAAACCGCACGGGAACGATAGAAATATTATTCCTGAGATGCAGGAGGAGGCCGCACGTCCATCGGACGTGTGGTGCGCGCGACACGTCCGATTGTGTCCTTTTCAGCAGCGCGGCGCGCGCTGAAATGACGCGTTGGGGGGTCAAAACCACCCGAACGACCTCCGAATTCCACGAAACCGTACGAAAATATCTGGGGCGTGAATTGTGAAATGGTCGGCCAGACGAAACCTCAATCGGAGGTGACGTGTGACCGCGGCGGCCGGAAACGCGTTTCCGGCGCCATAAAACACCAAAACGGCGTCCGGCGGGTCCCATTCGGAGCAAACGTTCTCCGAACGACCTGAAACCGCACGAAAACGATAGAAATATTATTCCTGAGATGCAGGAGGAGGCCGCACATCCATCGGACGTGCGGTGCGCGCGGCACGTCCGATTGTGTCCTTTTCAGCAGCGCGGCGCGCGCTGAAATGGCGCGTTGGGCGGTCAAAACCACCCGAATGACCTCTGAATGCCACGAAACCGTACGACAACATCCGGGGCGTGAATTGTGAAATGGTCGGACAGACGGAACCTCATTCGGAGGTGCAGTTTGACCGCGGCGGCCGGAAACGCGTTTCCGGCGCCATTAAACACCAAAACGGCTCCCGGCGGTCCCATTCGGAGCAAACGTGCTCCGAACGACCTGAAACCACACGGGAACGATAGAAATATTATTCCTGAGATGCAGGAGGAGGCCGCACGTCCATCGGACGTGCGGGTGCGCGCTGGCACGTTTGATTGTGTCCTTTTCAGCAGCGCGGCGCGCGGCTGAAATGGCGCGTTGGGGGGTCAAAACCACCCGAACGACCTCCGAATGCCACGAAACCGTACGAAAACATCCGGGGCGTGAATTTTGAAATGGTCGGCCAGACGGCACCTCATTCGGAGTTGCCGTTTGACCGCGGGCGGCCGGAAACGCGTTTCCGGCGCCATAAAACACCAAAACGGCGTCCGACGGTCCCATTCGAAGAAAACGTGCTCCGAACGACCTGAAACCGCACGGGAACGATAGAAATATTATTCCTGAGATGCCGGAGGAGGCCGCACGTCCATCGGACGTGCGGTGCGCGCGGCACGTCCGATTGTGTCCTTTTCAGCAGCGCGACGCGCGCTGAAATGGCGCGTTGGGGGGTCAAAAACCACCCGAACGACCTCCGAATGCCACAAAACCGTACGAAACCATCCGGGGAATTCTGAAATGGTCGGCCAGACGGCACCTCATTCGGAGGTGCCGTTTGACCGCGGCGGCCGGAAACGCGTTTCCGGCGCCATAAAACACCAAAACGGCGTCCGACGGTCCTCATTCGGAGCAAACGTGCTCCGAACGACCTGAAACCGCACGGGAACGATAGAAATATTATTCCTGAGATTCAGGAGGAGGCCGCACGTCCATCAAACGTGCGGTGCGCGCGGCACGTCCGATTGTGTCCTTTTCAGCAGCGCGGCGCGAGCGGAAATGGCGCGTTGGGGGGTCAAAACCACCCGAACGACCTCCGAATGCCAAGAAACCGTACGAAAACATCCGGGGCGTGAATTGTGAAATGTTCGACCCAGACGGAACCTCATTCGGAGGTGCCGTTTGACCGCGGCGGCCGAAAACGCGTTTCCGGCGCCATAAAACACCAAAACGGGGTGCGGCGGTCCCCATTCGGAGAAAACGTGCTCCGAACGACCTGAAACCGCACGGGAAAGATAGAAATATTATTCCCGAGATGCAAGAGAAGGCCGCACGTCCATCGGACGTGCGGTGCGCGCGGCACGTCCGATTGTGTCCTTTTCAGCAGCGCGGCGCGCGCTGAAATGGCGCGTTGGGGGGTCAAAACCACCGAACGACCTCCGAATTCCACGAAAAAGTACGACAACATCCGGGGGCGTGAATTGTGAAATGGTCGGCCAGACGGAACCTCATTCGGAGGTTCCGTTTGACCGCGGCGGCCGGAAACGCGTTTCCGGCGCCATTAAACACCAAAACGGCGTGCGACGGTCCATTCGGAGCAAACGTGCTCCGAACGACCTGAAACCGCACGGGAACGATTAAAAATATTATTCCTGAGATGCAGGAGGAGCCCGCACGTCCATCGAACGTGCGGTGCGCGCGGCACGTCCGATTGTGTCCTTTTCAGCAGCGCGGCGCGCGCTGAAATGGCGCGTTGGGGGGGTCAAAACCACCCGAACGACCTCCGAATGACACGAAACCGTACGAAAAACATCCGGGGCGTGAATTTTGAAATGGTCGGCCAGACGACACCTCATTCTAAGGTGCCTTTGACCGCGGTGTCCGGAAACGCGTTTCCGGCGCCATTAAACACCAAAACGGCGTCCGGCGGTCCCATTCGGAGCAAACGTGCTCCGAACGACCTGAAACCGCACGGGAACGATAAAAATATTATTCCTGAGATGCAGGAGGAGGCCGCACGTCCATCGGACGTGCGGTGCGCGCGGCACGTCTGATTGTGTCCTTTTCAGCAGCGCGGCGCGCGCTGAAATGGCGCGTTGGGGGGTCAAAACCACCCGAACGACCTCCGAATGCCACGAAACCGTACGACAACATCCGGGGCGTGAATTGTGAAATGTTCGGCCCAGACGGCACCTCATTCGAAGGTGCCGTTTGACCCCGGCGGCTGGAAACGCGTTTCCGGCGCCATTAAACACCAAAACGGCGTCCGACGGTCCCATTCGGAGCAAACGTGCTCCCGAACGACCTGAAACCGCACGGTAACGACAGAAATATAATTCCTGAGATGCAGGAGGAGTCCGCACGTCCATCAGACGTGCGGTGCGCGCGGCACGTCCGATTGTGTCCTTTTCAGCAGCGCGGCGCGCGCTGAAATGGCGCGTTGGGGGGGTCAAAACCACCCGAACGACCTCCGAATGCCACGAAACCGTACGACAACATCCGGGGTGTGAATTTTGAAATGGTCGGCCAGACGGAACCTCAATCGGAGGTGCCGTGTGACCGCGGTGGCCGGAAACGCGTTTCCGGCGCCATAAAACACCAAAACGGCGTGCGGCGGTTCTATTCGGAGCAAACGTGCTCCGAACGACCTGAAACCGCACGGGAACGATAGAAATATTATTTCTGAGATTCAGGAGGAGGCCGCACGTCCATCGGACGTGCGGTGCGCGCGGCACGTCAGATTGTGTCCTTTTCAGCAGCGCGGCGCGCGCTGAAATAGCGCGTTGGGGGGTCAAAATCACCCGAAAGACCTCCGAATGCCACGAAACCGTACGACAACATCCGGGGCGTGAATTGTTAAAATGGTTCGGCCAGACGTCACCTCAATCGGAGGTGCCGTGTGACCGCGGCGGCCGAAAACGCGTTTCCGGCGCCATAAAACACCAAAACGGCGTCCGGCGGTCCCATTCGGAGCAAACGTGCTCCGAACGACCTGAAACCGCACGGGAACGATATAAATATTATTCCTGAGATGCAGGAGGATGCCGGACGTCCATCGGACGTGCGGTGCGCGCGGCACGTCCGATTGTGTCCTTTTCAGCAGCGCGGCGCGCGCTGAAATGGCGCGTTGGGGGGTCAAAACCACCCGAACGACCTCCGAATGCCACGAAACCGTACGACAACATCCGGGACGTGAATTGTGAAATGGATCGGCCAGACGGCACCTCATTCGGAGGTTCCGTTTGACCGCGGCGGCCGGAAACGCGTTTCCGGCGCCATAAAACACCAAAACGGCAGTCCGGCGGTCCCATTCGGAGAAAACGTGCTCCGAACGACCTGAAACCGCACGGGAACGATAGAAATATTATTCCTGAGATGCAGGAGGAGGCCGCACATCCATCGGACGTGCGAGTGCGCGCGGCACGTCCGATTGTGTCTTTTTCAGCAGCGCGGCGCGCGCTGAAATGGCGCGTTGGGGGGTCAAAACCACCCGAACGACCTCCGAATGCCACAAAACCGTACGACAACATCCGGGGCGTGAATTCTGAAATGGTCGGCCAGACGTCACCTCATTCGGAGGGGCCGTGTGACCGCG
This sequence comes from Viscum album, assembly GCA_963277665.1. Classification (NCBI taxonomy): domain Eukaryota; kingdom Viridiplantae; phylum Streptophyta; class Magnoliopsida; order Santalales; family Viscaceae; genus Viscum; species Viscum album. The sequence continues at coordinate 393,915,609 of OY728140.1, forward strand.
GCGTCCGAAAACGCGTTTCCGGTGCCATAAAACACCAAAACGGCGTCCGGCGGTCCCATTCGGAGAAAACTTGCTCCGAACGACCTGAAACCGCACGGGAACGATAGAAATATTATTCCTGAGATTCAGGGGGAGGCCGCACATCCATCGGGACGTGCGGTGGCGCGCGGCACGTCCGATTGTGTCCTTTTCAGCAGCGCGGCGCGAGCTGAAATGGCGCGTTGGGGGGTCAAAACCACCCGAACGACCTCCGAATGCCAAGAAACCGTACGACAACATCCGGGGCGTGAATTTTGAAATGTTCGACCAGACGGAACCTCATTCGGAGGTGCCGTTTGGACCGCGGCGGCTGGAAACGCGTTTCCGGCGCCATAAAAACACCAAAACGGCGTGCGGCGGTCCCATTCGGAGCAAACGTGCTCCGAACGACCTGAAACCGCACGGGAAAGATAGAAATATTATTCCTGAGATGCAGGAGGAGGCTGCACGTCCATCGGACGTGTGGTGCGCGCGGCACGTCCGATTGTGTCCTTTTCAGCAGCGCGGCGCGCGCTGAAATGGCGCGTTGGGGGGTCAAAACCACCCGAATGACCTCCGAATTCCACGAAACCGTACGAAAACATCCGGGGCGTGAATTGTGAAATGGTCGGCCAGACGGAACCTCATTCGGAGGTGCCGTTTGACCGCGGCGGCCGGAAACGCGTTTCCAGCGCCATTAAACACCAAAACGGCGTGCGGCGGTCCCATTCGGAGCAAACGTGCTCCGAACGACCTGAAACCGCACGGGAAAGATAAAAATATTATTCCTGAGATGCAGGAGGAGCCCGCACGTCCATCGGACGTGCGGTGCGCGCGGCACGTCCGATTGTGTCCTTTTCAGCAGCGCGACGCGCGCTGAAATGGCGCGTTGGGGGGTCAAAACCACCCGAACGACCTCCGAATGCCACGAAACCGTACGAAAACATCCGGGGCGTGAATTTTGAAATGGTCGGCCAGACGACACCTCATTCTCAGGTTCCGTTTGACCGCGGCGTCCGGAAACACGTTTCCGGCGCCATTAAACACCAAAACGGCGTCCGGCGGTCCCATTCGGAGCAAACGTGCTCCGAACGACCTGAAACCGCACGGGAACGATAGAAATATTATTCCTGAGATGCAGGAGGAGGCCGCACGTCCATCGGACGTGCGGTGCGCGCGGCACGTCCGATTGTGTCCTTTTCAGCAGCGCGGCGCGCGCTGAAATGGCGCGTTGGGGGGTCAAAACCACCCGAACGACCTCCGAATGCCAAGAAACCGTACGACAACATCCGGGGCGTGAATTGTGAAATGGTCGGCCAGACGGAACCTCAATCGGAGGTGCCGTGTGACCGCGGCGGCCGGAAACGCGTTTTCGGCGCCATAAAACACCAAAACGGCGTGCGGCGGTCCTATTCGGAGCAAACGTGCTCCGAACGACCGGAAACCGCACGGGAACGATAGAAATATTATTCCTGAGATGCAGAAGGAGGCCGCACGTCCATCGGACGTGCGGTGCGTGCGGCACGTCCGATTGTGTCCTTTTCAGCAGCGCGGCGCGCGCTGAAATGACGCGTTGGGGGGTCAAAACCACCCGAACGATCTCCGAATGCCACGAAACCGTACGACAACATCCGGGGCGTGAATTGTAAAATTTTCGGCCAGACGTCACCTCAATCGGAGGTGCCGTGTGACCGCGGCGGCCGGAAAGGCGTTTCCGGCGCCATAAAACACCAAAACGGCGTCCGACGGTCCCATTCGGAGCAAACGTGCTCCGAACGACCTGAAACCGCATGGGAACGATATAAATATTATTCCTGAGATGCAGGAGTAGGCCGCACGTCCATCCGACGTGCGGTGTGCGCGGCACGTCCGATTGTGTCCTTTTCAGCAGCGCGACGCGCGCTGAAATGGCGCGTTGGGGGGTCAAAACCACCCGAACGACCTCCGAATGCCACGAAACCGTACGAAAACATCCGGGGCGTGAATTGTGAAATTTTCGGCCAGACGGAACCTCATTCGGAGGAGCCGTTTGACCGCGGCGGCCGGAAACGCGTTTCCGGCGCCATAAAACACCAAAACGGCGTCCGGCGGTCCCATTCGGAGCAAACTTGCTCCGAACGACCTGAAACATCACGGGAACGATAGAAATATTATTCCTGAGATGCTGGAGGAGGCCGCACGTCCATCGGACGTGCGGTGCGCGCGGCACGTCCGATTGTGTCCTTTTCAGCAGCGCGGCGCGCGCTGAAATGGCGCGTTGGGGGGTCAAAACCACCCGAACGACCTCCGAATGCCACGAAACCGTACGACAACATCCGGGGCGTGAATTGTGAAATGGTCGGCCAGACGGCACCTCAATCGGAGGTGCCGTGTGACCGCGGCGGCCGGAAACGCGTTTCCGGCGCCATAAAACACCAAAACGGCGTGCGGCGGTCCCATTCGGAGCAAACGTGCTCCGAACGACCTGAAACCGCACGGGAACGATAGAAATATTATTCCTGAGATGCAGGAGGAGGCCTCACGTCCATCGGACGTGCGGTGCGCGCGGCACGTCCGATTGTGTCCTTTTCAGCAGCGCGGCGCGCGCTGAAATGGCGCGTTGGGAGGTCAAAACCACCCGAATGACCTCCGAATGCCACGAAACCGTACGACAACATCCGGGGCGTGAATTGTGAAATGTTCGGTCATACGGAACCTCAATCGGAGGTGCCGTGTGACCGCGGCGGCCGGAAACGCGTTTCCGGCGCCATAAAACACCAAAACGGCGTGCGGCGGTCCAATTCGGAGCAGACGTGTTCCGAACGACTTGAAACCGCACGGGAACGATAGAAATATTATTCCTGAGATGCAGGAGGAGTCAGCACGTCCATCGGACGTGCGGTGCGCGCGGCACGTCCGATTGTGTCCTTTTCAGCAGCGCGGCGCGCGCTGAAATGGCGCGTTGGGGGGTCAAAACCACCCGAACGACCTCCGAATGCCACGAAACCATACGACAACATCCGGGGCGTGAATTTTGAAATGGTCGGCCAGACGGCACCTCATTCGGAGGTGCCGTGTGACCGCGGCGGCCGGAAACGCGTTTCCGGCGCCATTAAACACCAAAACGGCGTGCGGCGGTCCAATTCGGAGCAAATTTGCTCCGAACGACCTGAAACCGCACGGGAACGATAGAAATATTATTCCTGAGATGCAGGAGGAGGCCGCACGTCCATCGGACGTGTGGTGCGCGCGACACGTCCGATTGTGTCCTTTTCAGCAGCGCGGCGCGCGCTGAAATGACGCGTTGGGGGGTCAAAACCACCCGAACGACCTCCGAATTCCACGAAACCGTACGAAAATATCTGGGGCGTGAATTGTGAAATGGTCGGTCAGACGGAACCTCAATCGGAGGTGACGTGTGACCGCGGCGGCCGGAAACGCGTTTCCGGCGCCATAAAACACCAAAACGGCGTCCGGCGGTCCCATTCGGAGCAAACGTTCTCCGAACGACCTGAAACCGCACGAAAACGATAGAAATATTATTCCTGAGATGCAGGAGGAGGCCGCACATCCATCGGACGTGCGGTGCGCGCGGCACGTCCGATTGTGTCCTTTTCAGCAGCGCGGCGCGCGCTGAAATGGCGCGTTGGGCGGTCAAAACCACCCGAATGACCTCTGAATGCCACGAAACCGTACGACAACATCCGGGGCGTGAATTTTGAAATGGTCGGACAGACGGCACCTCATTCGGAGGTGCAGTTTGACCGCGGCGGCCGGAAACGCGTTTCCGGCGCCAATAAACACCAAAACGGCGTCCGGCGGTCCCATACGGAGCAAACGTGCTCCGAACGACCTGAAACCGCACCGGAACGATAGAAATATTATTCCTGAGATGCAGGAGTAGGCCGCACGTCCATCGGACGTGCGGTGCGCGCGGCACGTTTGATTGTGTCCTTTTCAGCAGCGCGGCGCGCGCTGAAATGGCGCGTTGGGGGGTCAAAACCACCCGAACGATCTCCGAATGCCACGAAACCGTACGAAAACATCCGGGGCGTGAATTTTGATATGGTCGGCCAGACGGCACCTCATTCGGAGTTGCCGTTTGACCGCGGCGGCCGGAAACGCGTTTCCGGCGCCATAAAACACCAAAACGGCGTGCGGCGGTCCCATTCGGAGCAAAAGTGCTCCGAACGACCTGAAACCGCACGGGAACGATAGAAATATTATTTCTGAGATGAAGGAGGAGGCCGCACGTCCATCAAACGTGCGGTGCGCGCGGCACGTCCGATTGTGTCCTTTTCAGCAGCGCGGCGCGCGCTGAAATGGCGCGTTGGGGGGTCAAAACCACCCGAACGACCTCCGAATGCCACGAAACCATACGACAACATCCAGGGCGTGAATTGTGAAATGGTCGGCTAGACGGAACCTCATTCGGAGGTGCCGTTTGACCGCGGCGGCCGGAAACGCGTTTCCGGCGCCATTAAACACCAAAACGGCGTCCGGCGGTCCCATTCGGAGCAAACGTGCTCTGAACGACCTGAAACCGCACGAGAACGATAGAAATATTATTCCTGAGATGCAGGAGGAGGCCGCATGTCCATCGGACATGCGGTGCGCGCGGCACGTCCGATTGTGTCCTTTTCAGCAGCGCGGCGCGCGCTGAAATGGCGCGTTGGGGGGTCAAAACCACCCGAACGACCTCCGAATGCCACGAAACCGTACGAAAACATCCGGGGCGTGAATTGTGAAATGTTCGGCCAGACGGCACCTCAATCGGAGGTTCCGTGTGACCGCGGCGGCCGGAAACGCGTTTCCGGCGCTATAAAACACCAAAACGGCGTGCGGCGGTCCTATTCGGAGCAAACGTGCTCCGAACGACCTGAAACCGCACGGGAACGATAGAAATATTATTTCTGAGATGTAGGAGGAGGCCGCACGTCCATCGGACGTGCGGTGCGCGCGGCACGTCCGATTGTATCCTTTTCAGCTGCGCGGCGCACGCTGAAATGACGCGTTGGGGGGTCAAAACCACCCGAATGACCTCCGAATGCCTCGAAACCGTACGAAAACATCCGGGGCGTGAATTGTGAAATGGTCGGCCAGACGGCACCTCAATCGGAGGTGCCGTGTGACCGCGGCGGCCGGAAACGCGTTTCCGGCGCTATAAAACACCAAAACGGAGTCCGGCGGTCCCATTCGGAGCAAACTTGCTCCAAACGACCTGAAACCGCATGGGAACGATAAAAATATTATTCCTGAGATGCAGGAGGAGGCCGCACATCCATCAGACGTGCGGTGCGCGCTGCACGTCCGATTGTGTCCTTTTCAGCAGCGCGGCGCGCGCTGAAATGGCGCGTTGGGGGGTCAAAACCACCCGAACGACTTCCGAATGCCACGAAACTATACGAAAACATCCGGGGCGTGAATTGTGAAATGTTAGGCCAGACGGCACCTCATTCGGAGGTTCCGTTTGACCGCGGCGGCCGGAAACGCGTTTCCGTCGCCATAAAACACCAAAACGGCGTCCGACGGTCCTATTCGGAGCAAACGTGCTCCGAACGACCTGAAACCGCACGGGAACGATATAAATATTATTCCTGAGATGCAGGAGGAGGCCGCACATCCATCGGACGTGCGGTGCGCGCGGCACGTCCGATTGTGTCCTTTTCAGCAGCGCGGCGCGCGCTGAAATGACGCGTTTGGCGGTCAAAACCACCCGGACGACCTCCGAATGCCACGAAACCGTACGAAAACATCCGGGACGTGAATTTTGAAATGGTCGGCCAGACGGCACCTCATTCGGAGGTGCCGTTTGACCGCGGCGGCCGTAAACGCGTTTCCGGCGCCATTAAACACCAAAACGGCGTCCGGCGGTCCCATTCGGAGCAAACGTGCTCCGAACGACCTGAAACCGCACGGGAATGATAGAAATATTATTCTTGAGATGCAAGAGGAGTCCTCACATCCATCAGACGTGCGGTGCGCGCGGCACGTCCGATTGTGTCCTTTTCAACAGCGCGGCGCGCGCTGAAATGGCGCGTTGGGGGGTCAAAACCACCCGAACGACCTCCGAATGCCACGAAACCGTACGAAAAAATCCGGGGCGTGAATTGTGAAATGGTCGGCTAGACGGAACCTCAATCGGAGGTTCCGTGTGACCGCGGCGGCCGGAAACGCGTTTCCGGCGCCATAAAACACCAAAACGGCGTGCGGCGGTCCCATTCGGAGAAAACGTGCTCCGAACGACCTGAAACCGCACGGGAACAATAGAAATATTATTCCTGAGATGCATAAGGAGGCCGCACGTCCATCGGACGTGCGGTGCGCGCGGCACGTCCGATTGTGTCCTTTTCAGCAGCGCGGCGCGCGCTGAAATGGCGCGTTGGGGGGTCAAAACCACCCGAACGACCTCCGAATGCCACGAAACCGTACGACAACATCCGGGGCGTGAATTTTGAAATGGTCGGCCAGACGGAACCTCAATCGGAGGTGCCGTGTGACCGCGGCGGCCGGAAACGCGTTTCCGGCGCCATAAAACACCAAAACGGCATGCGGCGGTCCAATTCGGAGCAGACGTGTTCCGAACGACCTGAAACCACACGGGAACGATAGAAATATTATTCATGAGATGCAGGAGGAGGCCGCACGTCCATCGGACGTGCGGTGCGCGCGGCACGTCCGATTGCGTCCTTTTCAGCAGCGCGGCGCGCGCTGAAATGGCGCGTTGGGGGGTCAAAACCACCCGAACGACCTAAGAATGCCACGAAACCGTACGACAACATCCGGGGCGTGAATTGTGAAATGGTCGGCCAGAAGGCACCTCATTCGGAGGTGCCGTGTGGCCGCGGCGGCCGGAAACGCGTTTCCGGCGCCATTAAACACCAAAACGGCGTGCGGCGGTCCAATTCGTAGCAAACGTGCTCCGAACGACCTGAAACCACACGGTAACGATATAAATATTATTCCTGAGATGCAGGAGGAGGCCGCACGTCCATCGGACGTGCGGTGCGCGCGGAACGTTCGATTGTGTCCTTTTCAGCAGCGCGGCGCGCGCTGAAATGGCGCGTTGGGGGGTCAAAACCACCCGAACGACCTACGAATGCCACGAAACCGTAAGACAACATCCGGGGTGTGAATTTTGAAATGGTCGTTCAGACGGCACCTCAATCGGAGGTGCCGTGTGACCGCGGCGGCTGGAAACGCGTTTCCGGCGCCATAAAACACCAAAACGGCGTCCGGCGGTCCCATTCGGAGCAAACGTGCTCCGAACGACCTGAAACCGCACGAGAACGATAGAAATATTATTCCTGAGATGTAGAAGGAGGCCTCACTTCCATCGGATGTGCGGTGCGTGCGGCACGTCCGATTGTGTCCTTTTCAGCAGCGCGGCGCGCGCTGAAATGGCGCGTTGGGCGGTCAAAACCACCCAAATGACCTCCGAATGCCACGAAACCATACGACAACATCCGGGGCGTGAATTGTGAAATGGTCGGCCAGACGGCACCTCATTCGGAGGTGCCGTTTGACCGCGGCGGCCGGAAATGCGTTTCCGGCGCCATTAAACACCAAAACGGCGTCCGACGGTCCCATTCGGAGCAAACGTGCTTCGAACGACCTGAAACCGCACGGGAACGATAGAAATATTATTCCTGAGATGCAGGAGGAGGCCTCACGTCCATCGGATGTGCGGTGCGCGCGGCACGTCCGATTGTGTCCTTTTCAGCAGCGCGGCGCGCGCTGAAATGGCGCGTTGGGGGGTCAAAACCACCCGAACGACCTCCAAATGTCACGAAACCGTACGAAAACATCCGGGGCGTGAATTGTGAAATGGTCGGCCAGACGGCACCTCATTCGGAGGTTCCGTTTGACCGCAGCAGCCGGAAACGCGTTTCCGGCGCCATAAAACACCAAAACGGCGTGCGGCGGTCCCATTCAGAGCAAACGTGCTCCGAAAGACCTGAAATGAGATTATTTCTTGAATCGAAGTTTTTAAATTATTATAGCACAGTGATTTGATATTATATATATATTATATATATATTAAAACATTTAAAATATATTATATATATATATATATATATATATTTAAAATATTGTATTTAATAGTATATATATGAATTATATATATATATATATATATTTATATTTATTTATATATTCAATTCAATAAAAAAAATTTTAAATTTTTTTTTTTTATTAGCGACCGCCATAGGCGGTCGCTATAGGGTGCCCGGCAGAGGGCCTTCAGCGACCGCTTGGCGGTCGCTGAAGGCCGATCTGCCGGCCTTCTACAGCGACCGCCATTGGCGGTCACTAATGGCCTAATTTTCAGTAGTGGTGCTTCTTCCTTCTTATTATCCCATTTAAGGATAGGGTTTCTGTGTGCGAGAAACTATGACATATTACCTTTAATTATGCTCCCAAAACTAGTTAAATTTCTACCTCTCCATGGACGTATAGATTATTTCCCAAACTACATAAATCTCTGTGTCCTGTGTTCTTCATCATCTTTTTTTTTCACTTTTACTCTTCTATGAATTGTTTTTCCCTTTGTGTCTCCCGACATTTCTACAACAACTGGAATCAAAGGCTGAGTTCATATTTCTCTATTTTAATGATGGATATGGAAGAATCCAAGGTGAATATTAACTACTTTAATGGAACTAAATTTAGCTACTAGAGGATGCAGATCAAAGACTATCTTTACCAGAAGAAAATGCATTTTCCACTTCTGGATTTAAATATAACGACCATGGAGTAGTTGAAGTAGGAGTTACTAGATCCACAGGTTTTGGGAGTCTTGTGACTTACATTGGCAAAAAACATGGAGTTCAACATCATAGAGGAGAATACGTCAATTGGGTTGATGAATTCTCTCATGAATATGTACGAGAAGCCTTCTGCGACAAACAAAGCACACTTGATGCGATGATTGTTCAACCTAAAAATGTTGAAGGTATAATTGTTGTAGATCACATGAATGAATTAAAAAACACCATAAGTCAATTGAAATAAGTGTAAATTTAACTTGGTGATGAGGTATGTGCAATAATTTTTCTATCTTCATTACCTAATAGTTGGGAAGAAACTGTAACAGTTGTTATAATTTATTCGGTAAATGCCAATCTGGTTCTGAAAGATGTGTGGGACCTAATCCTCAGTGAGGATATACAGAAAAGAGAATCAGGTAGATTATATGGTTCTTATATAAATATATAAGGAATAAGAAGATATGCGTAGTGATACAATAATAGAGAATGATAAATGTATAGAGGAAATAGTTGAGACAATGAAAAGGTGAGAGGACCAGTTTGGGATATACCTAACACTGAGAGGGGGGGGGGGTGAATTAGTGTTGGGGAATTTTTAAACCAATTCCAACTTTTATCCCTATACCTCTTGACCTGTTATGATTTTGATTCTCTTATTGTATTTTCCCTGTCACATGCAATAATAGAAAGAAGTAAAAATATGCACACGATATTTTTACAAGGTTCACCACTCAATAAGAGTAGCTACATCCTTTCAATGCATGGATATGACCAGTGCATGGATTCTCCACTATGATGTGATATGAAATTACAGTGGAGTGGCTAGGAAAACAATCCTCTAGCCAGTGTGAGTCCCTACACTTTAGAGGGGGGTGGGAACCAATCCTCTTCCCTGGACTGGTGATGACCTAGCCCAACTTGCAGCGTCTAGCTGGTTCTTTATACTGCCTATAGAGATAGTCTTATTCCTTCTTCAAAAGGCAGGTTCTGCTCTTAGTCTTCTTTAATGCTCTTCACTTGATTACTTGCAAAGAAGTAGGCAAGAAATTCTTCCTTTTTTTCTTCTCTTCTTTTCTAGTGCAACACCAACTGCACTAGGATTCTTCCTTGTTCTTCTTAGTGCGACAACCAACTGCACTAAAACTTATTCTCTCTTCTTGGCTAGAATCACATATACCAATGTGATTATTCAGGAAGTAAATATCGGTACACTTGGAATCATCTGAATTAAACTACCCAAAATAAATGTAGGCTTTAATTGGGCATACTATGTTATTCTTCTTCTTCTTCTCTTCTTTTTATGCAGCAAACCTGTAAGTTGCACACTCTTCTTCTTCTTCCTCTTCTGCTTCTTTAATGCAAAACCAGCTGCACTGAAACCTACTCTTCTTCACACGTTCTCTCTCAGTGCAAAAACCATCTGCACAGAGCTCTTATTCTTCTTCTTCTTCTTGCTATAATCACAAGTTCTCTTTGTGATTGTAGAAACACTGAAGTCTAGATCAACTTAGCATCATCACAATTGAATAGAAGCTGGTAATAACTTCTAGAAAAGCTCACATCTTTCACGCCAATCCTTACCTGCGCGCCACCGTACTTGCACGCCTCCCTAATTGCACGCCATCAAATACTTGTGCGCCACAATTGTTAACAACTCACAACTTGCGTGCCACTTCTACTTGCACACCAATTTTACTTGTGCGCCACTATGCTTGCGCGCCACCCTACTTGGGCACTACTTCCTACTTGCACGCCACTTCATACTTGCGCGCCTTATAAATAAGCCTCAGCTTGCGCGCCACTTCATCTTGCACGCCACTTCTACTACTTGCACGATCAGAGCTCAAATTTTCTCTTAAGTGTTGATCCTTAAAAGAATGAGGAGGCTAGTCGTCTATTTATAGGCATTTTGGTGACTTGCGCACCACCTACACTTGTGTGCCGCTCCAGCACTTGCGCGCCGCTCCAGCACTTGCATGCCATTCCATCACTAGCGTGACACTTTATTTCCTTTGTCATAATTTGATATGATGATGTTGAAATATGACTTGCGCACAACATACACTTGCGCACCACATATACTTGCGCGTCACACTTGTGTGTTGCTTATACTTGCATTCCACTTTTTGACTTGCACGCCAATCTTTAACTTGCGCGCCACTTTATTTACTTTGTCATATTTTGATGTGATGATCATGAAATATGAATTGCATGAAACATAAACTTGCGTGCTACTTATACTTGCACGCCACACTTGCACGCCACTTTATTTCCTTTTCCAAAAACACTTCTTTACTCTCCCTATCCTTCATAAGGATTGCATCAAAAGTTATCATGACTTATGATATTTGTGAAATACATATCAGTAAAGCATCATTTGGTTTTGTCAATTCTTTTTGGAATATGAATTCCAAAGTACTTTTTCATCCTCACTTCAAATCCTCAATTCTTTTTGGAGTGTTAATTCCAAATAACTCCAATCATCTCTCTTCATCCAAAAGTGGAGGCTTGAAGCTTCTTCAAATACCTTCAATGTTGCAGACAATGTTTCACCTTTGATACATGTATTGGGAACTTTAAGAATAGTGCAAAAATCATCTGATTTCAAGGCAATGTGTAATTCATGACCTTCTTAGAATGCCAAGCCCTTACACACTCTCTCTTCTTCTTCAACCATCATTCTCTACTTTATTCAAATCATATGATTCCTTTCTTCAAGTAAGCTCATGCATGATTCTCATGAAATCGTGAAGAGTTTCATGGTCTTCTTAAAATCCTATTTCTTCTGCAATAATCCTCAGATAGATGATACCTTACCATTCTTCATTGTTGTAAACAATGTGTCACCTTTGACACAAGTTCTTTGAACTAAGGATCAGTGCATCAATCATCTGAATTGATCTTCTTAGAGAATTTCTCAAGTATGACATCCAATGCTATGATTCCATAACAATTCTCCAGGCAACCTCACTTCAGCCAATCTCCACTAACTTTATAGTCCTTCTTTATCTTCTTCTTCATTTTGACCAGTATTGACAAATGTTGACAATAAATACAATATTCATACACAAAGTGGTCCCAAAAATATCCCCCTTTGTATTTTTTTTCAATACCACAAAAGTCTCCTTATATGAATGTGTCAATGTTAAAATAAGAATCTTCTCTCTCCCCTTTATTTGTTTCTCTCCCCCTTTTATTTCAAACTTTAATTTCACTTTCTCTCTCCCTTATTGACAAGAAATAAAAAGTTCATGGTAGAGAGGGTATCAGTCCTTACTTAAGAAGTGCACCATCAATCATTTCACTCTAAGTCTACTTGAGTAAGGATCGATGAAGAAAACAAAAAAGTTTGATTTAGACAACAAATCTGTCCATTATCCATTGATCGTGATACCTCGTGAGATGAGATCTCCTACACTTTTCTTCAAGGGTTTTACACTTTGTAAAAATATATTTATTTTGAGTAAACAAGGATGAGAGATTAAAAAAAGACATACCTTTTTCAATGATATGATCTTCAGACAATCTTCAGAGTACTTGAATTTTATACCAACTGATGTTGATACTGATTGAGATAATGACTATGGCAGATTCTTCATGTGTCTCCCCCTCAAGGGAACACTTCTCCTCACTGAATCCCAGGTTCCCCCCCTGAGATCTTACTTCAACTTAAATTCCTTGTATGATAATAACAAATACAATACACAAAGATTTAATGGAATAAGGAGGATCCTATTTTCTCCATCAATGTGAACAACAAGGTTGAGATGATCTTCTCAACCCAGATGCTCCATTCTTCACACTTTCACAACTGATCTTCAATGCTGAATGTGATTGTGTGGACCTCACTATTTCTTCCATCTCTTTGTGTGTGAATATTCTTTCTTCAAGGGATTTCAAAGCACTAGAATCTCCTGCTGCAACATTCATATTTTTGAGTAATTCTTGTTGGGCTGGAGTAAATTCAAAGCATCTTTTAATAGTATGATCAACCTTGTTGCACCTCACACACAAAAATTCCTTTTCTTCATATAGAATCTTCCTTTTGATTTTAGCACAAGTATTAGCCTGTGCATCTTACATATTTCTCATTCTTTCCAAATCTTCTGTCCAAACCATAAAAATATCATTAGGGACTAAGGCATCATGATTGGATCATCTACATGGCTTCTTCATAGTAGCTTCCTTCTTAGTAGTTATTTTGGATGCACCACCCTTCAACTTCTTGGATTTAGAATCCAAGGACTTCTCATATTTCCTTCTTGAAATATTCCTGGGTGAATTTGTTTCCATATTATTTATTTTATTTCTTCCCAAGGATGATTCTTCATTCTTACTCAGCTTCTGTGGTCTTATTTTCTTATATGGACATGCACCATTCATATGACCACTCCTATTCCATAAATCACAGATGTTATCTAACATTCCAAATCTATTTGCAGTATACAAATTCTTTTGGATATGTGGATGTTACTTATTATTCTCTGGATTTCTCCCCCTTGAGATGACCTTTCTCTGTGCTTTTACATTTAAGGGGTTGTACCAACAATCTAGTGCACAATTCCCAAATCTATTACCACACCAGCATTGACCAACAAACCTTGACTTCTTCCCATCTTCTTTATAAGGTTCCTGAATATTCTTCTTGTTATGTTGTGCTTTCTTTGGGGAGATATATTCCACACTCTCTCCCCTATCCACCATAGACATGGTGGTAGGTTTATTCTCACTTTTCTTTATCCATAATTTTTTAGAATTTTTCTTCCAACCTGTACTTTTTGTAGAAACAATTTTAAAAACATTATTACAAGTTGGTATGGATGATACCTTTACTTTCTCAGGTACTTTTGATAGATCAATGAATGAAGTCATGATCTTCTTATCACATGTTGGAGGTATTTTGACAGTAGAATCTTCCATTGATCATTGAGTACTAGCAGTAACTATTTCCTTCTTTTATGGAGACTCAATATGTGTCTTCTCAAGATTGGTCAACTCAGCTTCCAATTCAAGACATCTTATATTGAGGATGACTTCCTGGTCTTCAATCATGGTCATATTCTATTCACAATCCTTCTTTAATCTTTCAACTTCATCTTCATACATCTTTACTTTGTTTTGTAACAAAGAGTCAAGTTCTTTGATCTTCTTGGAGTCTTCTTCCAAATATTCCTCCTTGATTTCATTTCTTATTTTCAACTCATTTTCAAGGGCATGGATCTTCTCTTCTAGAGTCTTATTGGCTCCCTCATTTTCTTCCAAATCTTTGAGCCACTTTGAAGAACATACTTCAAATTCCCTCTTTGTTGCTTCAAAGGCTCCAACCTGTCTGGAGAGCTTTAGAAATTCAACAATTTTTTCTTGTAATCCTTTCTCCAAAACATCAGTTTCTTCTTCCAGCTGAGTGATATTTTCCAACATTTATTGAAATACTCCACAAACCAGGGATGTACTTTATTCAGAAATACCATGTAGAATCATTCTTAATCTATCAACTGATATTTCTTGAGATGTTGTAGATTGATCATCACCACTTGGGTTAGAATCTTTATAATGAGAAGACTTTCCAAATGTACTAACACATACCTCTTAATCAGTTGAGGTAAGAAGGTTGTCCATGTTCTTGGTGGGGTCTTGATCCACCTTCTCATTACTTTCCATGTTTGGTGTGTCTTCAATGTTATCCAGATATGGAGAACTGAATGCATCCTCTTCTTTAGATAGGAGGGACTTCTTCAACTTTCTCTTCTCCTTCTTTTTTCTGTTCATCATGGTCTTGGTAGATATAGTCTTCTGATCAGAGATAACAGAATCTTCACTGAAATTGCACTTCATTGATAACTCAGGAAAGAAACTCAGGTCTTCAAAAGAGAATAACTTCACTGTAGAGAATCCAACAGAGGTGAACCTTTCCCTCTGATACCAATTGAGAGGACCAGTTTGGGATATACCTAACACTTAGAGGGGGGGGGTGAATCAGTGTTGGGGAATTTTTAAACCAATTCCAACTTTTATACCTGTACCTCTTGACCTATTAGGATCTTGATTCTATTATTCTCTTTTCCCTGTCGCATGCAATAATTGAAATTAGTAAAAATATGCACATAATATTTTTACAGGGTTCACCACTCAATAAGATTAGCTACGTCCTTTCCATGAATGTATATGACCATTTCATGGATTCTACACTATGATGTGATATGAAATTACAGTGGAGTGTCTAGGAAAATAATCCTCTATCTAGTGTGAGTCCCTACACTTTAGAGGGGGGTGGGAAACAATCCTATTCCCTGGACTGGTGATGACCTAGCCCAACTTGTAGCGTCTAGCTAGTTCTTTATACTGCCTATGGAGATAGTCTTCTTCCTTCTTCAAAAGGCAGGTTTTGATCTTGGTCTTCTTTAATGCTCTTCACTTGATTACTTGCAAAGCAGTAGGTAAGAAATTATTCCTTTTTTTCTTCTCCTATTTTCTAGTGCAACACCAACTGCACTAGGATTCTTCTTTCTTCTTCTTAGTGCAACAACCAAGTGAACTAAAACTTATTCTCTCTTCTTAGATAGAATCACATATACCAATGTGATTATTCAGGAAGTGAAGATCGGTTCACTTGGCATCATGTAAATTAAACTGCCCAAAATAATTTTAGGCTTCAATTGGGCATACTATTTTCTTCTTCTTCTTCTTATCTTCTTTCTATGCAGCAAACCTGTAAGCTGCACACTCTTCTTCTTGATCTGCTTCTTCAATGAAAAAACAGCTGCACTGAAACCTACTATTCTTCACATGTTCTCTCTCAGTGCAAAAACCATCTGCACATAGCTATTCTTATTCTTCTTCTTGATAGAATCATAAGTTATCTTTGTGATTGTAAAAACAATAAAGTCTAGATCAACTTAGCATCATCAAAGTTGAACAGAAGCTGATAAGAACTTCTAGAACAACTCACAGCTTGTGCGTCAATCCTTACTTGCACACTACCCTGCTTGCGCACCTCTCTACTTGCGCGCCATCAAATACTTGCGTGACACAATTGTTAACAACTCACAACTTGCGTGCCACTTCTACTTGCACGCCAGTCTGCTTGCGCACCACCCTACTTGCGCACCACCCAACTTGCGTGCCACGCTGCTTGCGCACCACTCTACTTGTGCGCCACCCTACTTGCGCGCCACTCTGCTTGTGCACCACTTCCTACGTGCGCGCCTTATAAATAACCCTTAGCTTGCGCACCACTTCAGTTTGCACGCCACTTCTACTAATTGCACGGTCAGAGCTCAAAATTTCTCTTAAGTGTTGAGACTTAAAAAAATGAGGAGGCTAGTCATATATTTATAGGAATTTTGGTGACTTGCGTGTCACCTACACTTGCGCGCCACTCCAACACTTGCACGCCGCTCCAGTACTTGCGTTCCATTCCATCACTAGCGTGACACTTTCTTTCCTTTGTCATATTTTTATATGATGATGTTGAAATATGACTTGTGCGCAACATACACTTGCACGCCACATATACTTGCGTGTCACACTTACATGTTGCTTATACTTGTGTGCCACTTTTTGACTTGCATGCCAATCTTTAACTTGCGTGACACTTTATTTCCTTTGTCATATTTTGATGTGATGATGTTGAAATATGACTTTCATGCAACATACACTTGTGCGCTACTTATACTTGCATGCCACTTTCTTTCCTTTTCCAAAAACCCTTCTTTACTCTCCCTATCCTTCATAAGGCTTGCATCACAAGTTCTCCTAACTTCTGATATTTGTGAAATACATATCAGCAAAGCATTGTCTGGTTTTGTCCATTCTTTTTGGAATATGAATTCCAAAGTACTTCTTCATCATCAATTCAAATCCTCAATTCATTTTGGAGTGTTAATTCCAAATAAATCCAATCATCTCTTTTCATACAAAAGTGGAGGCTTGAAGCTTCTTCAAATACCTTCAATGTTTCAGACAATGTTTCACCTTTGATACATGTATTGGGAACTTTAAGAACAATGCAAAAATCATCTGATTTCAAGGAAATGTGAAATTCATGACCTTCTTAGAATGCAAAGACCTTCTACACTCTCTCTTCTTCTTCAACCATCATTCCTAATTCATTCAAATCATATGATTCTTTTCTTCAAGTAAGCTCTTACATGACTCTCATGTAATCATGAAGAGTTTCATGGTCTTCTTAAAATCCTCTTTCTTCTGCAATCATCCTCAGATGGATGATACCTTACTATTCTTCATTGTTGTAAACAATGTGTCACCTTTGAAACAAGTTCTTTGAACTAAGGATCAGTGCATCAATTGTCAGAATTGATCTTCTTAGAGAATTGATCAAGTATGACATCCAATGCTATGATTCCATAACAATTCTCTAGGAAACCTCACTTCAGCCAATCTCTACTAACTTTTTAGTCCTTATTCATCTTATTCTTCATTTTGACTAGTATTGAAAACTGCTGACAACAAATACAATCTTCATACACAAAGTGGTCCCAAGAAAAGGGGAATGGTCCTACCTGCTAGACTAGAGGTAAGAAAGGACATGTCGAGAAGGAGTGTAGATATAAAAAAAGGTTCTTGAAACCAACACATCAAACACAAATTCTGAAGGAATTTATGATGTGATGCAATTGAGCATGGATATCCTAATGGATTCTTAGATTTTATACTTTAGGTATTCTTTCCATTCTACATTGGAGAAGGGTTTCCTGAATAATTATGTTTCTGGGAATTTTGGTAAGTTACATCTTACTGATGATGAACCCTTGCAGATTGTGGGTAAAGGAGATGCACAGATCAAGACCAAAAATGAGAGTTTTCTAGTTATGAAAAACATGAGGTATATCTCTGATTTAAGAATAAATATCATTTCTATTTGGAAACTTGATGATATAGGATTCAATACCATTTTTACTGGTGGTGCCTGAAATATTACCAAGGGAGATATGTTTATAGCTTGGAGAGAAAAAATGATACTCTATACAACATGATAGAGACTTTCATAAACATGGTGGGATTAGTAAATTCTACTGGGGATTATTAACTGTGGCACTACAGGATAGGCCACGTGAGTGAGAAGGGGATGGCAGTGTTGAAAAAAAAGGCTACTACCAAATCTGAAGTCAATGGAATTTGTATTATGTGAAGATTGCATCCTTAGAAAGTAGAATAAAGTATCATTTGAAAAAATGAGGAAGAATACTAAAGTCTGGGAAGATGGACCTGGTGCACATTGATGTTTGGGGGCCTGCACGAGTACATTCCCTTGGAGGGTCACAATATTATTTGACATTTATTTACAACTCAACAAGAAAGGTATGAGTTTACTTTTTGAAAAGAAAATATGATGTGTTTAAGATGTTTCAAAAGTGTAATTTCATGGGGGAGAATGATTTAGGAGAAAAGTTGAAATTCTTGAGGTATGAAAATAGTGGAGAGTATGATAGTAATGTGTTCAGATAATTCAATGAAAATAAGAGATTTTGGTAGGATAAGACTATCCCAGGAACACCACAACAGAATGCTATAGCTAAAAGGATGAATAGGACATCGAATGAACATTACAGGAGGATGAGTTTTCATTTAGGGTAACCCAAGACCTGTTGAGATGATGTAGTGAACATGGAAGCATATCCCATTAACATGAGTCTATCTATACCAATGTGAGAATGTCCACTCGAGGTGCTCTGGTCTAGTAAGGAGTTAAAACTCTAACATTTACGAGTCTTTGGTAGTTTTTCTTTTGTACATATTGATACTAATTCAAGGTGAAATCTTGATTCTAAGTCCAAGCCATTTTTCTTTATTGGATATAGTTTTGAAGGGTTTGGTTACTAATTTTGGGGTGATCTCAACAAGATGGTCACTAGGATCCATAATGTGGTATTCAATGAAGGTGTAACATAAAAGGATCACCATGTAGTTCAAGATAAAAATGGGAATAAAGAATCAGATTTCAAAGAGAAAGTGGAGATTGATGGTGTACCTAAGAATAAGAAATCAAAGTTAGTGGATCCTAGTCCTCAAGTAAAGTTGAGGAGATCAAAAAATGTGATAAGGCCTATATAGAGTTATTCACCATCATTACACTATTTTTTATTGAATAACGGTGGAGAACCAAAATGTTTTGAAGAGGAAATGCAGTTGAAGGATTTGAGAAAGTGGGAGTTATCCATGAAGGAGGATATTTATTCACTACATGATAACAATACTTGGGATTTTACACCTATATAATAAGGAAAGATAGCATTTCAGAACAAATGGGTATATCAGTTTGAGGAAGAACATGATGTAAATAGGAGGTACAAGGAAAGGCTGGTGTAAAAATACTTTTAATAAAAGGAAGGTGTGGACTTCACTGAAATATTTTTTCCTGTAGTGAAGTTTACCACCATTCGGGTGGTTCTCAGTATTATTGCATCATAAGATTTATACCTTGAAGAACTTGATTTCAAGACTACTTTACTTTATGTATATTTGTAGGATTATATCTATATGCATTATCCCAAGGGATATATTGAGTTTGGGAAAGAAGAATTGGTGTGAAAACTACAAAATATCTTATATGGATTGAAGTAATCACCCAGGAAGTGGAACAAAAAGTTTGATGCATTCATGACTAAAAATGAATACAAACGACATGGAATAGATCAATGTTTCTATATAAAATACTTTGGTGATGAATATATTATATTGCTTCTATATGTGGATGTCATGCTCATTGCAGGATCAAGTATGTAGAAGATTGATGAGATGAAAGGGTAATTGAATGAGAATTCAAAATGAAGGATCTTAGAGAAGCTAAGAATATTTTGGGGATTAATATCAAGAGATACCATGTAGTTGGAACCTTAATGTTATCACAAACTGACTACTTTGGGAAGGTTCTAAGAATATTCAGTATACTATAAGAAAATCTAGTCTCTATTCCTCTAGAAGTTCATTTAACACTATCAAAGGATAAATCATCAAAGATGGTAGAAGAGTTTGATTACATGGAAAAGTTTTCATATGCATCAGCTGTTGGAAGCCTGATGTATGAAATGGTCTATAATCAACCTAAAATTTCTCATGTGGTGGTATTTGTGATAAGGTACATGGATAACCCTATAAAGAAACATTAGGAAGCTGTGAAGTGGATAATGAGGTATTTTAAGGGAAACAAGGAGGTATCTCTATGTTTTGGGAAAGGAAATTCATTACAGGGGTATGTGGATGCTGACCTTGGAGGTGATTTCAACTATAAAAGGAGTACTATAGGTTATGTATTTACCTATGGAGAAACTATAGTAAGTTGGATATCATAATCACAGAAGGTCGTGGCTTTATCCACCATAGAGGCAGGATACATTTCTATAATAGAAGCTGGTAAGGAGATGGTTTGGATGAAGAACTTCTTGGATGATATGGGAAGAGAGTGAGACGAGAATGTATTGAAATTTTATAGTCATAGTTCTATACATATTTCAAATAAACCAATGTTTCATGCTCGGATGAAGCACATTCAGTTGAAGTACCATTTCATCAGAGGTTTGATACATGATGAGTTGTTGACACTGTAGAATATTCATGGAAACAACAATCCAAAATACATATTTATGAAGCTGATGGTAGTATATAAGTTGAGGCACTACTATGAATCTTTTAGTCTCCACTGATGAATGACAGATGAGGGGATGAATAAGGGAGGACATAATGGGAGTAAAAGAGGAAAACAACGGGTATTTTCCTGAATCATCAACATGAAATTGAAGTTGTGAATGGAAAGCATCCAAACTAGTTAGTTAAGAAGAGGAGGATATCAGATTAAGTAAGTTATCTTAGTTAGTGTCATTGATGTAGGCTAGTGTAGCAGATCAGGCTTCAAGTGGGATATTATTGGATTGGTATAGCCCGATCCTTTCTAAATGATGTTTGGGTCGAATGATTCTGGACCATACTATGCACCAAGCCACAATATTATTGGATTGGTGTATCCCTATACATGTAATACCATTAAAAATTCATCCATTTAATTATAACACTTATCTGTATAAGTTCAAGATAAAGCACACCCAAATGGCGGTACAACTAGTCATAAAAAACCACTTAAATGCATTAAAGAGGGAACACCCTATTTAGGGTGGTTGATGTGGAGGTCATGACCTCCAATTATGTGAGTAAAATATATAAGGGCCTATATAATAATATCATAATGATTATAATCATGATATATGAATTTAATAGGCAATGCTTGTTGAAATCAGAGTGCACACAATGATGATAGTTTATAAAATAGAGTGACTTGAGGGATGAGTCATAGACCACCTACCTCAAGCCTATAACACTCTCATCATCCAAAACCACCCCTTATTTTTTCTTAGATCAGAAGAAAAATGAGCAATAGATCAACACCCTGAAAATAGGACACATTCTATTGTATAGAAATAGTACAACCAATATAAAGAAGAATGAAAAAATAAGACTAAGGATTGAAGAGCTTACCTGGAGGAATCCAATGAGACCAAAAAAATATTGATTGGTCTTTGGATGTAGGAGATATCAAGAAAGCTACCCAAAAGTCATTAGAGGAGATCCAATGAGAGAAATATAGGCCTCCTATCACTAGAAATAAGAAAAGGTGAATAGGGGTAGGGTTAAATAGAATTTATGGGAAAATGGACATTTTACCCAAAAATTATAGGGTCACACAGTTTAGCCACATAGTTAGACAAATCATGCGCCAACCATGCACCTCCCACTACCTAAGGAGAGACCCCTCATAGTTTTATGTGAATGGTTTTACTAACCTTGAGAAAACCATGCTTCACACTCTGCTAAAAACTATAGGTACCACATATAGGCATACACCTCCTGATGCCCGATTTCCTCAAACCATGTGGACTTATCAATCCCTCTATCTATCCCTTTCACAATTAGGAAAACCATGTAGACTGACTCACATGGTTTCTACTAACCATGGGACTCAATCACTTTCTCCTCCTTCTGGGGTTTTGAGCTCCAAACAATCCCCAAACACCCCTGAAAAAACTATAAACTCATCAAGCATTAATATTTGGTCTGAAACAAAGAATTAGACCAAAATTTAGAGGATCCGTAACTCATAAAAAACTGGGTTCTTAAATTAATTATAATAAAAATATCTTGATTTATATAGCATTCATGAATGAATGATAAAGAAGAAATGACTTTTCACAACATGATACATTTTCATATTATTAAACTCTTTTATGAATATAGTGAAAAATCCATATACACAAGTGTCATCCCCATTACATCCTAATACATAGGAACCATAAAGGCCTTATGTTCCTACTATATTTATCATTTTTAACAAAAACATGCTATATCACAATGTACCACCTACTATGTTATCCTTAAAATATCTACTACTATTAGTAAAAATATAAAATATTTTTTTAGGTTGTGTTTATTGAAAATAGAAGATAAAAATACTTTAAAAATCCCTAAGAATTAATGTCATAGAGTTTCATGAAGTTTATATAAATTAAAATATATTTTCACTCGAGATTTAAAAATAAAGTCATAATGGGAAAGTGATTTTAATGTGTTTTGTTTGATGCAGTGTTAGAGATTAAAGGGTTTTATATTACACCATGATCATTCAGTGGAAGAATTTAAATGGAAATTCAAGGAAATAATTGTGCTATAACAGTTGAAAATCATGTTGTGATAGGTCTTATATGGTTTAATAATTAAGGAAGTTTACATGTATAATTATTATGGTTATATGATCATATCACAATGTGACATTGCAATTTATTAATGGAGAATTTTTTTAACAAAAAAGTGAAAGTATATGGACTATTGAATGTTTTTATACTATATTTGAGGCTAAGAAAACTACAAATAACGATAAATACACAATAATGTAATGACCCATGCCTTCACCTGTCAGAGAAATTAGATTCTAGTGGAACTAGAGTAGGGGTATTTTGATTTTTGGGATTCAAAAGAAATTATAGGTATTTAGGTATTAATTGAAGTATGATTTTATATGAATTTTATGTTTTTAGAAAAATCATAGAGGTATGGGTGATAGAAATGGAAGGAGTGGTGGTGATGTTAAGAGAACCAAACACCACCAAGTACACAATGGGGGTGTATTGGGCTCCCATTACATTCATTGAGGTGATACTAAATATAAAAGATACCACTGGGTACCTAGTGGAGGTGGATCAAGTACCTAATGGGTTAGAAAGAGGGGAGGTAATCCCCTATAATGGATACCAATGCTTATAGGATGTTCAGTGGTGATAAATACACTTGGTTTCCCACCGCTTCGATGAAGGTTCATTTATAAATGAATTTTCCTAGATATGTCATCATTTTTTTCTTTAATAATAATTTATTGTAATGTGATTCATGGATATTTTACTCATAGGAGTATAAGTAGAATATAAAAGACCATCCAAACACTATTGGTTGTTGTTTGGGTGTTACCACAATGATTGGAATGTTTTCATAAGTTATAAGTATTTGAATTAGTTATGTAAAATTAATTATAAAATTTTAAAATTAATTGATTGATTTTGTGTCTTGATATTGGGGCCTATAGACATAGATGATACATACATGACTGGATATATTTAGATGAGAATTAATTAAAAGGGGGTTGACTCTAAGAATTAGGTAGGTGGTACTTGAATTATTATGACAAAAATTATGTACATTTTATGTGTAGTATAAAATGTGGTTATGAGCACTCAATTCAACATGAATCAAGTAGAAACTAATAGAGTCCATGAAAGCATGATAGTTAGGTAAAACCCATCAAGGAAGAATGGATGTTTCTTCGGTGATGGAAGGAATCTTAACATTGATCTTTGATTTTGTTTCTTTGTGATCCCTGGGAAATTTAATGAAATGGATTCCTCACTTTGGGTGTGAGTTTGAATAAAAATAATTGAGGATATATTATATACATATAAGGATATTTCTATTGGAATAAAGTTGTGTGATTGAAAACTCAATAACATGTTCACTGTATTAGTTATAGATCTTGAGGAGGAAAAGACATGGTCTTAAGACCATGGAAATCATTATAGAGGTTATTAGATATCATATCATGGGTTATAAGGTAATAGAACCAATGATACTTATTATATATTAATGGAATAGTCTAAGGGTTATACTAGTATACAATTTTAGCAATTAGAGAAGCCCACTTAGAGTAGACTCTAGGGTTGATGAATGATGAGTAGGCTCACCTTGATGGTGATTGACTGTTTAGAATGAGATACATGGGGTTTCCTCAAATATTGGGTGAGAAGATCAATATTGTATGGGATAAGTTAGTCAATTTTTTAGTTTATCTTGACTTGAGAGTCAAGATGCAGGAATAAAGAGTTAAATCGTATGGGTTGGGTAATTATCCGAGGGATCACATTGGAGTGAAACAATTTATGGCTGGGTAAGATAGGCTCTATATGAATGTATGTGATAGTGTAACTCATGAGATTAATTAGTGATAAAAGAGTGCTAAGTTTAGTATTTTGAGCTGTGAGATACTTTTGATGTGTCAATGCATAGTTGATGGATAGGTGTGGGTACTATAATCCATGGGTTTGTTGTATGATTTTCCTATTGGTTTTCAAATGATAGAGATTTACTAATATATTATGGTATCCACCTAGTGTAATTATTTATTCCTTTTTGTGTTCATACTAACATATAGACCCCAATTTTATTTCTAGTCTATGGAATGTTTCAACCGATATGTAAAATGAGGAATTATTTATAGTCTGTGACATAGTAAAATAAACATGTAGACATAATACGCCACTAACAATCTGTATCATGGTTATACCAACTTAATAATTGGTTCACCATTGCTAATACTTTATTGTTAGACTATCCTAATAACCAGTGTGTTCTTTTTATTTTATCAGATGCAAAACCATAGATGGTTGGACTGACTAAGAGACTAGAGAACCATTTTAGCATGAGTTTGTTATGACTGTGATGATTTACTAGAATTGACTGAATAAATTAGTGTCAATAATTATGGAAGAATGGTTATAACACAATAGTTTGAATTGTGTATTTCAAATTGAGTTTTATAGCTCATTTATTTCTTAGAAAATGATCTCATATGTATATGCACAATGGTATATATTAGGATCCCCATTGGTGGTGGACTACTGAGTTTCATATAAACACCCAGTCAATAAACCTCAATAGAAATGAAACTCTTATGTTTGATATGTAGTTCAAGGAAAGTTCCTAATTTTATGCTTGTTATAGAGAGATATTAGAGAATAAATCACTCATAAATGGAACAATGACATGTCTTTGATGGGTTGTACCCAACAAAGACTACCCTCTACAAAGAGATTTTTTGGACCTTTATGACTATTGATTAAGAGTTTATGAAGGGGAGGTGATGAAAAATATAATATTTTATCAATTATAGAGCAATCATATTAAAACATTTAGTGTTATAGGATTATAATAATTTAATTGGATTTAGTCAATTCGTAGTTAAATAGTTTGGTGTTATGACATAAATGAAACTTTTATCGGTTATTAGTAATTATAAATATAATACTTTCATGAAATGAGGACCATAAACCTAGAAGGGGAGGATAAATAGAAATCTCATCGATTCTAATTTGTTAAATCAATGTTTTTTTTGAGTATTTAGGCATGTGGGTGAAAATTCCTTGGCAGTTTGATGCATGGATTGGGTGGTAGAAATTAGAGGTCATCAATTAGAGGCCTACCTTGAATTTATAAATTTAATTGGAATTATAAAATGTAAATTTGGTTGATGTAACATAAATTGGTTATATGAGATGTTTATTACATACTCTTATGTGATGATGACTGATGATGGGGCGACTGATGGTTTGTGATGTGGGATAATCATGGTGTAGAGCACTATGATGTATATAGATCTTAAAGATAATCACACAATATATGGTCCTTTTGGAATGATATAATTTAAATAATTTAGTGTTAGTTAGATAACAATATAGGAAATACTATGGTGGGAAATACCATATTGGCTACACAGTGGTGAAACTCTCATTTTAGGTGAAATAATAGTGAATTTCTAAGATAATTAATGTGTAAAAACCCAAAAAAGACTAAGTTTTTTCTTTTAGATACAAGAATGAGATCAGGTAAGAATACATTTCTTATAAAGAAACATTATAATTTAAAAATGATTTTTTAACATTCAAGAAAATTCTGAATGGGTGGTATTAGATGTGGAATGGATTTTAGTCAGTAGTTAAAGTACTAATTAAAATTTTTTGAATGTAGGTACTCATTATTAGAGTACAATGATGAAATTATCAGATTGGTATTTTGGATTTTATTCTGAATCTTAAATAGGAGACATAAGATTAGGGTGGATGATTAATAAGCATGGGAGTAAAACTTGCAGTGGGTTTCCATAAAAAAATCAAATACATCAATCAATGGAGTTTGGAATTGGTGATGACTTTATTCAAGAATGTTACTATGCTGGGTACATCGATGATTTATGAGTGTTCAATGGTTGATTCCAAAACACAAGGGCCACTGAGATTTTAAATGAAGTAGGAAAACTTGATATCAATGATCACTCTTCATGTGTAATCATAGACTCTAAGGTGTAATTTTATTTGGATACATTATCTTAGATCCAAATATATGTGTGTCACTAATCAAAACAAGTGGTATTTTAAGAAAAGGAAAACAATTTTTGACTAGGTGTAATGATGATACTATAATATATAGATTGAGTCCTGATAATGATATGCAGGTACTGAGTTTCTAAAACAAGAATGGTTTCGTTGAATATTAATTATGGTTCTTCTCAGGTATGAGACCCTATATAGTGGGGAGTTTGTAATAATTCTCACCTTCACATTTGAGTGAAACTAAAGAGAAACCATACTCTAATGGAACTAGATTTGGTTGTGTTTTTATTTTTGGCATTTAAAATGAATTTTGGGCATTTTAATATCAATTGGAGTGTGATTTTAAATGTGTTTAGAGTTTTTTAAGAAATTACATAGGTTAATGATATATAAAGGGAAGGTATGGAAGTATTTAAAAGAGATCCAAACACCACCAGGTACCCAATGGAGGTGTATCTGGTACCCAGTGAGTTGGACATAATAAAGGGAATCCCCCAGGATATTTACTGAGTACCAAGTATCCATATTATGGGTACATGATGGTGCCAGGTCTTGTCTTTTAAGAGGTGAAAATAGGAGATTTTCAGTTTATCAAAATAAATCCCCAGGTTTTCTAAATATATGGGTCTATGTAGTAAGGGGAACCACCAATTTCCTTATTACCTTATCCCCCCTTTCCCACCTCAATATAGGATGGTTTGATAGAGATTCTCCATGCCATTGAGGTAAGAATTCTTCTTATCCTTATTATCTTTATATCCTATACTACTTTCTTTGATTTTAGAGTATCATAATTAGAGATATATATCAAATTTAACTAAATAAATGTTAAATCTAATTAATATGACATCACTTCTCATCATGGTACCTAGATGAGGCTTTATAGTGATAAACACACATGGTTTCTCACCATTTAAATGAGGGTTCATTGGGTGATGATTTTTCCTTGGGATTTCATCATTTTTTATTCTGAATTGATGATTTATTAGACTATGAATCATGGGGATTTTACTCATAAGAATATAGGGAGCATGATACGAACCATCTGTATGGAATTTATTCCAGTTTTGGCATCACCACACTACTTAGTTAGTTTCTATAGGGTATGAATTTATTAATTAGTTATTTTAAATTAATTATAATTATTTATAAAAAAATTATTTAGGTTTGTGGATTGATATAGGGTATTTTTTACAAAAATTATGGTTGATATAGGATTTAGTAGATTTGGATGAGTGTGACTTAAAGGGGTTACCTCTAAGAATAAGGTAGGAAGTCCCTAAATTATTAAGACATATATTGTGTGTGTTTTATGTATAGTGTGATATGATATTTTGGGTACTCTAATAAAGGTGAATCAGGTGGAAACTGAAATGGTATGAGTATGTATGATAGTTAGGTAAAACCTATTGGGGTAAAACATGATGTTTCATTGGTGAAAAAACAACTTTTGGGATTTCTTGGTGACTGTGTTTCCATGAGATCATCAATATAGAGAATAAATGGATTCCTTAGTGAGGGTCTAGTGGTGAGGTTGAATATAAATATCCAAATATGATCTCTTATCGATATATAATGGGATTTTCACTATAAGATGGTTGGGTCATCAATTGATTGATGATGGGTTTACTATGTTGGTTTTAGTTATTTAGGAGAATGATACATGGAATTAAGACCTTCAAAATCACCTTAGTGATAATTTTATAGCATATATCGGGTTAAATGGTGATACGACTAAGAAGGATAGTTTTATATTAAGGAAATAGTACAAGAATTGTTATTATGCACGATATGATCAATTAGATAAGTATACTCTGAGTGGACCTTGAGGTTGACTCCATTCAAGAAGCTCACTAAGAGTATTAGTGTGTAAATGGATATAGATTAAGGCCCATGGGATCAAGACCCATCTTAATAGTTATTTACTAGTTTTAATGAGACACAAGTTGTTGTTTTATGAAACTGAAAAGATATAAACTCTATTAGAAATATTAAAGATGGAATTAATTGAAAATACAAGGAAAAAACTCCCATTTTAAATATTCATGTTTAAATAGAGTAAAATAATAGAGAATGTAGTGAAGATAGGGAAAGTGTAAAAATGAAAACAAATTGATAAATATCTAAGGAATTATTAGAAAAATTAATATCATATAAATGAATTTTTGGATAATTTAACATGTGACTTATGATTTTAATTGATCTATTAGAGAAGGAATATGTAAATTTTTTAAAATAATTAAAGCTTATGTATATTAGAGGATAATTTATAGGATGGTGGTTGAATGATTCAGGATTACTCTCTAGAATTGGTTATGAAGGATTTTAGAGGGATGATAATCATTCTAAACATAAAAGAAACAAAAATAGAAACAAAAAATAACTAGAATAATTATATACTTTTGGAATTTAAGTGCTAAGGAATGTGATGTACCACTTGGAGGGGGGGATCCATGGTGCTATTTTATAATTTTCTTTAAAATGAAATTAACCTCTATGATTTGTTAAATTCCCGACCCTCTCAAGATTTACTTTTCACCCTCACCCATATGTTGGAGAAATAAAATTAAATATAAGGAATACTATATTTTTACAAGGCTTTCCCCCAGTGCGTGTGACTATGTCCTAGCCATGTTTAGTTCCAGTCCAAGACATATATTTTTGGATAAAATAAATCAACAATTACAAGTTTTATGTTAATTTACCACCCTTTACCCAAGATTTTTTTTCCAAAAAACAATTCCTCCAAAAAAGTTATTATACTGATTTTCACTAGTTTATAATGTTATCACAAAATAGAGTTAGTAAGAACACTACTTCTCTAATATTATTAAATAATAAGTTTAATATTCCTCTAAACCTTATTTATAAAAAAACTCATCCTCTGATCATAATCTCAATTCTTGGAACTTAACTATCCAAAAATTTTACTACTTAAACTTCATCTTATAGTTTTATCAACTTAGTGATATTCTAAAATTTGGACACTTACTCCACTAATATAAAATTATATAGAATCAATGATCTTCATATTTTATAAAATATATATTCTAAAAGATACTTGTCAGGATATCAATATTATTTCTCAATAATTCACAACATTAAGTTTTGAATGAACTCACCATTTATATACCCAAAATTTCCCCACTAAATATAAACTTTAAGATTTATATCTTCCACCTTATTTAAATATTATTAAATCACATTTAATTCCTCTAAATATATTGGAATTTGACTTTTTCATAGTCTACAAAAAATACTGGCATCAACAATCCTGAAGGCTTCTAAAATACTCATCTAGAATCATGAATTTAACTTTGTGAATTTTTCATCTTTGAAATCTATCTAAACATAATCAAAATTAATTTGACTACACATAAATTATATGTGAAATATCTTGAAATATTCTAGTTCTATAACTTAAAAAAATATAAGACATACTTCCATGAACTTTATTCCACTTTTACTTTCAGTTCTATCTATACCTAGAAGATTCTAAATCCATCTAGATCAAGAATCTCTTTCTTATAATTCTACATTATATCATTCTTTGAATCTTTGAACATAATCTAAAACACCTCCAAAGATTCTATCATTATTATTATGTTTCTTCAAAACATTTTTTGAACTCTAGATTATGAAATATCACCCTTTTGTTTAACTTCCTATCACTATAAATTCTAATCATCTCATCTTCTAGACTACTCAACTTTTGATTTACACTACTATCACTCACTTTAACTCTCAATAATTCATCATAGTGAATTTAAATTTTTTTCTTCAAAATATAAATAATAATCCATTACAATATAAGTCTTCACTCTTACATATTGCATAAAGTTTTCTACATTTAATAAATTTATTCAAATATTTTATATACTATATAATATTTTTTCCTTTGATAAATTCAAATAATATGAAAATTTTATATGAAAAATATTTTATAAACCAATATAATTTTTTTTCTTTTTCAATTCTAGTATACTACTCAAAAATTATTCAAATTATCTTATTTTCAGATACTCCAACTTCTTCTGAACTCAGTAAGAATCAGGAGCTATTCTCACACAGTTGTGATATTTTTTTAATTTTTAAGATCAATATATAATCGTTCATATTTACTTTTAAACATTTTAGATATTTAATTCTTTATATCTCTATTATCTACCCCATATTTTGGTTTAATTATAGCTTAACATCTATATCTCATCAAGTAATTTCTAGATTTCTTCACAATACGTTACTTCTTTCATAACACCAACACAATTTTGTGAAAACTATGAGCGAATACTCTATAATTTTTTAATGCTTCATAAATACCTTTAGATTCATGTAAAATCTAGAAAAAATAATCTTCATTAGAAACTCAGAAGAAAAATATTTACCTATCTTTAGTGTATGTAACTTATAATTTCCAAAACTTGTGTAACTTATGAATACAAAAACTAACCACCTAAAATCAAATTCTTTAAAATAATACTTATATAAATAGAAAAATTATCTTTAAATATTCCTTAAAAAATTTCTCATACATTCAATTGACAAAAAATACAATACCTTCAACAATTATATGGTTTCTTCAATCTCCTAATTTGGATTTATTTTAAATACCAACAAATCTCATCAAACCAATTTTCAACTTTTCATCAAAACACAACCTCTATAAAATATAAGTGTCCCAAGAATACACTACTGAAAAAATAAATGTTTTTGAGAGAATTCTATCCCTCGATAATAAATAATTTTATAGCTAGTGAGTTTGATTTACTCCCTATAAATTGACCCAATAAATTTTTTTCTCTATATTTTTACACTATAAAAAGATTTAGATTGAAAAAATACGAAGTACATAGTTGTGTAATTTAATCCCCCTTTGATAATAGAGTCTAATGTAAAGTGGAAAACCCATAACGTCCTTAGTTATAAGGGAATCCTAAACATGGATTTTTGGACTTAAACCATCTAATATCTACCTTGGAATAACTTTGGTGAATATTTCATAAATATGATCATTTGTTAAAATATATTCCAACCACACATCTCCACTAAAAACCTTTATTTGATTAAATAATACTTGATATCATTTTTTTGGATATGGAGTGTCATGCTAGATTCTTAGAAAGTTCAATGGAACTTTGATTATCAAAAGTAATTTTCAGTGGTTTTTCAATATCCACCTTTAAATATTATAGATGTACATTCATCTATAACATTTATATTTAAGAATGTGTGGTAGAAACATAATAATTTATATATATACTAAAATTCACAATTTTTTTCTTATTATCCCAACTTTCACAACTTTATCCCAAAAAATAATGTTCCTCATGATGTCAATTTTCAGTCATTTCAATCTAAATCCAAATAAACACCAGTGAAACCAAGTAATTTTAGTTCTCTATTTATTATATACATCAAACCATAATTTTATATTCCTTTTATATACCTAATAATTATTTTATCATCTAACATGTTTGATTACTTTAGATCACTTTGATATCCAACACACAAATTCATTACATACACAATATCTGGTCTTAATTATATATGACAAATCAAGATTTTTATTATCTTCCTAAAGTTTTTTTGATTCATGATTATTATTGCTTTATCTTTTATCAATTTAATACTATTTGTAATGAATTCAGATATTTACTTTGATTTGTATATACCAAACTTCTTCAAAAATTCATTGTAATATTTTTCTTTTTAAAGGATAATATAACCTCATTTTTTAAGAAATTTTAACACAAGAAAGAAATTCATAACTCTTAGCCTTAGAATCTAAAAATTATCTCTTCATTTTTTCAAGAAATTATTCACAAGAATATTCATCATGCTTTCAAAAATTAGGTCATCTACATAGACAATAAAAATTAGGGTACCTATGCTCATCTCCTTCACATATAAGTGATTGTCAAAATTTTCTTTTGAAAAGTTCAATTATTTTAGGAAACTATAAATTTCATAGTACTAAGATATAGGTTCTTTATTTAACCCATATAATTATTTATTCAAGTTACATACCATAGTTTTATCACTATCAAGCATAAATTCTTCAGGTTGTTCAATAAAAAATTTTCCCTCAAAATTTGAAACTTCCTGGAATGACTGACTACTAAACCAGTAGCCGGACCGATCACAAAATGGACTTAAGAATGCCTCCCCGTACTCTAGAGGCTGCCAACTTGAAGTGAGGGTCTATTGATGGTACATTGGGAAGACTATATCCTCTAGATTAGAGTAACATAATGATTTATCAGATAATAAATAACTGAAAAATACGTAAGTAGTAACAATAGAAAACATGTAGTGGAAGAATAATATATATAAATAAAAAAATTCCAATTCCAATCTCATATAATGATGAATATAACATCAAGTGTTACTATAAGGTACAATAAATACAAAATAACAAAAGAAAATAAAAACCCAAAGGTCAACTCTTCGAACACCCTCAGTAAGAGCCAAGTCCTGTGCTTCCTAGCTCCCATGTATATAACACGACACAAACAATGAATCAAAAGACCTATGAGAAAGAACACCTACTCAGGTGACAACTGGTGACCAAGCAGGTTTTGAGATAATAATATTAGTAGGATGGCACCCACAATGTCTAACCAAATCCATTAATTTATATATAATGTAAATCAATTAGCAGGTATAGGTATAAAAATAAACAAGTATTGTTGAATAAATAAACAACAACCCACCCAGGTTCCTAAGTGGCACTTGGAGGATATACATACTTCAGAACCCTCCCAGGTATCTATGTTTGTAGGTAGATCCTCCTACATTAGTATGGATCACCCAAATCGATGTAAGATTCTCCTATATAGGATGATTCACTTAGAATATACCATAAACATATGGCCTCATCCCTCAGGCTAACCAAAATATCGCCCTCAATCATAATTAGAATCTTTCCCTTAAGAATCATCTGACCTATTCTTCTAGCCCTAAGGTATCTGGAATAATCATATATTATACCCTTAGGAATTCAGTATCAATGCACCTAGGACTCAGGTGGTACAAAACCGTGCACCAATCCCTAAGGTGTCCACATTAAACATGAGTCGTATCTAGATAAACTCAACATTCCAATCAATATCAAACCCTCAGGTATCAATCACATTGATATCACATAATATCAAAATATAAGAAAGAAAAATAACAATTATAGTATCAAAAATACTTGATTTATCATCATAAGACACAACGATCAGTTTATAAAAATTACCATCTATCAAACCAATTCATTTCATCAATATAGGTTTCTAATTATCATCATAATTATATCAAACCTCTTTAATTAATCATTAGATCATAAGGTCATTGATATATTAATTAACCAATTTATCCAAGGAGATTATACCATAATAAATCATAAAATTTATTATTATGCCAATTAAATAGTCTAAGATAGAAATCAAAAAATTTATCTAATTTATTATAGGGATTTAAAGTCTAACAGACCAAGTCTTAAAAGGGTCCAAGGTTGGAACACCAATTGGGTGGCCGCATGTCTGAGTCTCCATGCTTATAGTCCTAATGGGATCCAAGGGATGGTTTAAAATAAACAATTATAATTTAATAGGGATTATTCAATTTATATGTTTGTTCCTATGGCATGCTTGCATGGACACACATATCGAAATTACTATAAATAATTGTATCAGGTAAAAATGGATTTAGTTTAGACCACCCAAATCAATTCCTTTCATGGCATGCAACCTCCACAAAGAATTCTGTTGAATATATTTAAGTCATATCATTGAAAATTTTTACATAAACCTTTATTATTTAATTATAATAAGAGGCATGGTCATACCACCCTAATAAGTTCTATTTAAATTTATTTATTTAAAACATTTAAGGAAGGTGATCCATCATGTCAAGGATTTTCATCCAATTCATGCCATTTAATTAAATAATACAATGTAATTAATTTATTAAGGTTCATGTGGTACTTAGAAGGTACCATGGTAAAATAGGGGAAATACCTACATGAGCATTACGTTTTTATAAATCATGTCAAGTCATTTGATTTATAAGATAGGCTAAGCACACAGACGGTGCCTTGGTTCTTTAAAAATTTTAAAAAGGCAACTCTATTTTGTAATTCCATTTGAATTCATATCCTAAACATGCCATATATCAAACATAACCTCAATGCATAAAGAATCACAAATTCAATAAGCCAAGCGAGCATAAAAGTATAATTACTACTTTTTAGCTTAGAAGACAGTGCACATCCATTGGAGGGGTTTTATTATAAAAATATGAATTTGTTTATCAAACAGATCATTTATCATATTTAAGCATTTCATTCATGGTCCGTAATTCAATTTATCAAAAGAAAACATAGTTAAACTTATCTAAATAATCACTTAAATAATTCTTAAATTTAAAGGGTCAAGTATAGGGATACTACCTCAAAAGTAGACCAAGATGAACTACTTTGACACTCAACAACTTTGACAAAGATCACTACACATTTACACACATAAATTACTATATATATATATTTATATACCCCTTAATCCAATGTACATATTACCCTCTCCATGAGGAAATATCTACAAAGAAGATATATATAGATATATACACGTACCTATTTATATGAGTGAAAGCCTCCAAGGAGTAACCAAACTCTCTAAAAAAATTACTAGGGACTCAAAAGAACTTAAAGACTCT
Source organism: Viscum album (assembly GCA_963277665.1). Classification (NCBI taxonomy): domain Eukaryota; kingdom Viridiplantae; phylum Streptophyta; class Magnoliopsida; order Santalales; family Viscaceae; genus Viscum; species Viscum album. The sequence continues at coordinate 393,950,731 of OY728140.1, forward strand.
AAATTAAATAGGTAAAGACAAGGAAATGGGAGAAAAACTCACCTCAAAGCAATGGAGATATGTCAAATCAAACTAATATGCTTCACCTTTGGTGGTGGATGTCAGAACATGCATGAAGAGGTCCCGAGAAGCCACCACATACCCTAACATCAGAGGAGAACACCAAAACCGGATCAACCCCAAAATCTAGGGTTTGATCGCACATCATTGGGATATAGTAGAAGATAAAAACACCCATTCAATTGAGGAGGAAGGAAGATGAGGCCATACCTTGAATAATCGAAGGGGAAACATGGGGATATCCGGGTGAAATAGCATGTGAAGAGGGAGATGTTGAGGTGGGGGGGGGGGGTTGTGCACACCTAGGGCTCTAGGGAGGGAGGTGATATAGGGAAGAAGGAGAGCCCCCTTTAGGGTCTCTAAAAATTTAACTTAAAATAATAATAATAATATTAAATCATTAATTTATTTTTATTTTTTAATTTAATTTAATTTAATTTAATTTCTTAAAAAAACACATCGAAGTGTCCCCACTCTTGGTATTACATTCCACATCCCATTTTTAATAATGGTCCATCTAGTAAACATGAAAAAATTCAAATTCCCTTGGATTTTCATCTAGTTAAAAACACTAGACGTTACACACTCCCCACCATAGAACTTCTTATCCATAATAATACTTTGGGAATGTTGATGCTCCTTTCCGTCACAGAGTCTAAACGAATGAAAAGGGAAATACCTTAAACCCAAAATGATTCATCCTTTGAAGAAACATCAAAATTTGAAAAAGGCATGAACAAAGATTCATTTGCACTTGGGTTGTACAAGTTCCACCAAGGTCGCACAAGTATACTTGCACGCCGCCCAATAGTCACACAAGTGACTTGCGTTACCTCTATGATTTTCGCCTAGGGTCTTCACCAGCCTATAAATACCCCATGTGGGCCCCCGTTTCAAAAATAAAAAAATTCCAAAACTCAGATTCAAGCTCCCGACGCCCTAATATCTTCTCAAAGCCTTCCAAACACTTCTAAGGTAATTTCTTACCTAGAATGGAAGGTCTAAAGAGAGGGAACAAGGCCTAAGTGTTGAAATTCATCAACACCTGCACCCCTAAGTGTCTGACCCTTCAAGTAATTGAAGACACTTGTGCACCGCCTTATCCCTTCAATAAAACTTGCGCGCCACTCTTTTGGAAGCCTTTAGGGGTAATATTAAGGGCTTGAGCCAAGTCTCACCCAAGTATTACCCTAAGGGTTTACCGTCGTGCAAGTACCCATGTGTCGTGTAAGTATACTTGCGCGCCCATGCAGGACTTGCGCGCCTCTCTCTTTTTGGGTGCCCCTCTTGCCTATTCACTTGTTTTCTTCAAATTCACCTCTCCTCTTCAAGGTTTAGCCTTCAGAATCCAATTCAAAGACATTTTTGGCATGATTCCTTGGTTGGATTCCTTTTTTGAAAGGAATTCTATGAAACATCTCTCAAAACCTAGTGATTTACATATCTTTATGTCACTACAGTTAGAGATTCCATTCATTTAACCTCATCCTTTAAAATGAGAGGACTATTCATGGGCATCCTTTTCAGGAGTAAGCCCCAAGTCCCTTTAATTCTGGGCCTCCTTTTCAAGACTAATCCCCAGTCATAATTCCTTTAATTTGGGCATCCTCCTCAAGAATAAGCCCCACTCATAAATTCCATTTAACTTAGGCCTCCTTCTTAGGAATAAGTCCTAAGTCTCATGTCCCCTAACCCGGGCCTCCTTTTCAGGAGTAAGCCCTAGTCTTCAAGTTCCCTTAATTTTGGGCATCCTCCTTTGGAATAAGCCCCAAGTTCCCAAAACCCAAATTCCCAAAACCCAAATTCCCTTAACCTGGGCTTCCTTTTCAGGAGTAAGCCCCAGTCATAATTCCATTTAACCTGGGCCTCTTCTTTAAGAGTAAGCCCCAATCATAATTTCTCTTAACCAGTCTTAATTTACTTTTGATTTGAGCTTCCATCTCAGGAGTAAAACCCAATCATAAGTCCTATCTAATTTTGTCATCCTTCTCAGGATTAAGTCCTAAGTTAAGTATCCAAATCTCCACAAATCACAAATACCTTTATGGACCTTATTCCCGGGTTTCTTCCCTGAAGTAAATCCTAATATTCATCTATCTAGGTAGTCATACATACATAAGCCCCACATAATTTCTTATAATTGTATCTTTCATGGCACAATTGTTTGGTTTTACCAATACCTCTTGTTTCTCACACCGAGCATGACTCACGTGAGCTTAGAGTGTAAAAGTAATTATGACATATTTTATTGAGCCATAAATCATGCATAAACCTCATACTTCTTTACTCGAACTATGTGGGTTTTGATTCATTTTCTAAAAAAAAGGATACGTAGGTAGCCCATCTGCGGGTACGATCCCAACTCTGTAATAATCTATGTCCTTCTGAATGACAATAAACTTAAAGTGCCCCGCTGAGTGGCTTTAAAACCAGTATGGTCATCATAATGACCAAGAGATTTCTATATAATGTGTCTAAGGATACCATTGACTAATAATCTCTAACAAATACAGATGATTCTCTATCAATGAATAACCTCGAATACATATAAAACATTCTCTAAATCTCATACATATTAATCATTGATTGTCAGATATAAAGGAAATCTCATTTCAATACTTGGTAATGTAATAAGGATTCATGGACATAACTTAAATCTATAAAGATAGTCCCAGAGTAGACAATAATTCCCCCCAAAAGGGTGTGATGAGTCTGACCTCCCATCCTCTTGACCAATGTAAATTCTTAAGCCTCATCAGTTTATAACTAGTGAGCACCTACCTTTGGAAAGTAGGTCCAAATGGATATAGAATCATTGGATGTTTCTGGTTCTACAAAGAAACCCGTTAGAAACCCCTTGGAATGTTTGAACCTTAAATCAATGAGGTCATCATCATTTCCAAAGGAAACAAAAAATGGTGAACCCGATGTGGATCCTTAACCAAGTTAAAATGATGTTTTACTTATTTGTTAGGCCCCTATTTAAACTCAATGAGAGGTTCAACAAAACAATCAATAACATATGTGATCATCCAAAAGATGTGGTGGCTAAGCTTATCTTGATTATGTTGGTTATATCCAACTGGCACTCTTTTTCTAATATCTTATGCTTTACAAAAATGGATTCGCTAAAGTTCACGCCTGTGAATACCTCTGCTGTGAATGCCTCTGCTGCTACTCCTGTTGGATCATCATCCGCTCTGAGGACGACATCACCTACTCAGCATCTTCAACGCTAGGTATCAAATGCACTGGTTAAGGAGTACTGTCAAAATGGTAATATTCCAACTCTGAAGGCCGCTAGACAATCCCTCTAAGTCAATAATTCACCCTAGTCATCCGGACAGCGATGACCAGCGATCAATAAGCAGGCGGTGCTAACTACTGTCTCCAACCGTTTTGGGTCGTTATCCCCGAAACAAAATCACCATTCCCTCCCATATTCTGAGGAGGTGAATGATAAGGCCACTCAAGGCCTTAATTCAAAGAGACAGGAGTCCTTCCTGAGGGCTCCCATCAACAATCGTCGCCAGACTTGTGCGACACTACGCCCACAACATGATGAGGGTGTCGTCTCCAGGCATTCAGCTTAGGTTCCTCGAGCCCGAGTAGGCAAGACGAACCACCAGGGGCGACGACTGATTAATAGTGAGCAGGTTCTTATCTCTGCCGTTTCCAAAGAATTCCACCAACCTAACTTGGTGGAAAGCAACGAGCGGGCACATAAACCCGTCCGTTTTAATTCCGCTATCCAGCAGACTCGTCTGACAGCAACACGCCATTCCCGCCAGGAAATTCTGGCAGAGTACTATAGATAGGAACATACGCCTATTTATAAATCATCAGCTAGTCAGCAGGCTCGTCTGACTAGATACGATGAAGCCCGCCAACCCAATGTGTTGACAACTGGTAAACAGGGGCATACACCTGCTTACACTCATCAATCCTGCCAGTAGCCTCATCTATCAGTATTGAAGGAAGATTTTCAACCACATTTAGCGGAGTGAAATCAGAAAGTACATACACCTACCAGTATTGATCAAGCCTACCAACAGTCTCGTTTGGTAGCACCCGGAGAAGTCAGTCGGAAAGCTCCAGCGACAAACAGGAGGCAGACTCAACTCTCTACCCCACACTTGAGTACTATCAGAACTCACTAGTAGGAAAAGGAAGACAAGAGAAGGAACACACACCTACTCCAAGCACGGAATGGACATATATCCCCATTCTAGTAGCTGAAGTCACCAAACATATTCTATCAATGGTAAAGGAGCCGAAGCAAATCCCTGCTCATATTCTGGATGCCTGCCAGGATATTATAATAGCTTCAACAGTATCACAGGGAAAGAAATGAAAATCTTTCCCTACCAGTGGAGTGACACATCAACAATTCACTCTAGAACAGACACACACCTCTGTTACAGTCCAAGAGGGTTGTGGGGCATACTCCCCCATATCATACAGACAACCAAGTCAGGCACATACACCTAATTTGAGTAGAGTTAATCATCCTAACCTGATCCTTTCTCCTGAGCAGGCACATACACCTTCCCATAATAAATTCTTTTGTCAACAAGTGGTTCCTAAAGTGAGTAAGAAGGCGTCAGAGAAAAAGACCCATCTAGCACAGTCAAGAAATCAAGGGCCAATCTGTAATAAGGCCTTACTCGATGATGGAGTTCTTGATGCACTCAGACAGTTATCTGTTGCAACTTAAGATTCTACTCTCTCAGTTCCCAATAGTCGGGACATTAATTCTGAAGGTCTGCATCAGATACTTCCTCATGAAGTCTTGCTTCATGACAGTTTGGTCAATCTCAAAGTTTCATCTTCATATGAGATCTATGAGAACCCTCTGTGTGGCCAGAAGATCAAGGAGAAAAATGTTTCATCTTTTTCTATAACCCACCATGGTGGTCCTCCCCAAATGATGAATTTAGCTTTGAATGTCCTCTCCATAGTAGTAATTCACATTGCCTGGAAAATTATCTAATAGACAATGTAGTGATGAGAAATCCCTCTTATCTTGAGGCACTTTCAAATGTGAATCCAGTCATATCTGATGCTTTACCAATAGCATGTGAAATACTTTCTCAATCATAAGATAGTCCAGGGTGCAGGTCATTCTCTGAACCACCCCTGAGTCATGCATCTTCTAGTTTGATAAGTGAATTCTCTACCGATCTTGTTGAATCTGATGAAGCAACAAAGAAGCACCAGCTTTGGTATAAACATGTAGAATAATCTTCATTGAATGATAAAGAGGAAGTTCTTAATATGAGAAAACAACTAGCAAAAGGTGAAGTGCCATTTATGTTTTGGCCTTTGGCTGTCTCTCAGTATGAAATTCCAGAGATGTTGATGGAAGATTGTATTGAAGATATTTGTCTCAACATGTGGAAAACTCTTTGTCAATTGAAAAAGAAAATATTATCTTATGATGAATATTAAAATCATGTAAAGATAATAGAAGGGTTACAATGCCAAATTGATTTGGCTTCTCTCTCAGTTTCTCGATATCCGAAGGCTGAAAAGCAACAGAGAGCCCTTCAGCGTTTATGCCTTGGTGCACTAAGAAGATTGTGCCAGTTAATTGCCAATGCCCCATCTGGTATTCATATCAGGGGATGGGGTGTCCATGGAGCACTACATTTCACTATACTCTCAATCCAAAAAATCCTGCAGAAAATGGTTTCATGCAATGTTATTGCCCATGGCCGGCCACAACCAATTGGTTTTGTTTGTAATCAAAGTATCTCTCAAGAACATGACTCAACTAGTTCTTCCCAAAATCAGGAATATAAAGAACAAGTTGTTGAATTACTCCCGCATCAAGCAAAAACGAATATTAAACAGGCTTCTCGTTTGGAGCGTGCACATCATCAAGTGATAGAAGTGTCAGAAATCATCCAACGGCCCTTCGAGCTAGGTGATAAGAGTGGATGTAGGTTAATGCATCCATCCAATTTCCGGACTAAAGTTCGTAAGATCAGGAGATATTTTAAGAAGGTCTCAGATATAGAAACTCAAGAACCACCCCATCTTTCCAGAATGGGGACTCTTTTAACCCAACCCTTAGAATCAACAAATAGTATTCGAGGAGTTGAGAAGGAACAACAGGAACAACCCTAGTCCACCGGATTGGGGAATTTTTCAAATCCTCAATCTCTTCCTTAGAGAAAGTCAGTCTTCTCTTGATTAGGGAAGAATCCCCAAGAGGAATGAAGAGCCGAATTATCAAGAGATTCCCTCCAAATTACGATTCGTTAAGAAGTTCGTGAGGGATCAAATCAACAAAAGGCAGTGTCTCAACAAGGACATGGAAGAAGACAATATCGTAAAAATGCCGATAAAAGAGATGCAATGCTTTATGCATCAATTAATGTCATCAATGCCGTTGTTGCTAATTCCCTAGATAAGGATCACTCAGAGGGATCAGATGAAGAGGTTCCTGCTCAAGAAGTTGTACGCACAGACACAAATGAAGAAGGTGTGCGTACATGAAATCAAAGGATTACACAGAATCTAGGTATTACTTCAAATAACCAACTTCCCCCTCTCCGAAAGGCATCCAACAAAGGAAAAGGGAAGAATAAGGTTATATAACCTTCCTCTGGAGAAGGCCAATCACTCTCATTAGAGCAAAGATTCGCACAACAAGAGTAAGAGATGAAGGAATTAAGGAGGTTGAATGCAGAACTACTTCAAAGTAGTCTTCCTCCCAAGCATACTGGAGTCAGTAAGCCAAGGAAATTTGTTGTGGCTACTAAGATGGGTCAAGAATATCCTCCTTTATCAGTAAACCCTCATAGGTCTAATCCTATGGGTCAGGTGCAACAACAACCAATGGTGTTATCATCAGTTGCAGTACCAGTCACCACACCCATCCAAGCTCCAGTTATTGCACCTGAACAGGTCCAAGCTCAACCAGATGTTTCTCAAAAGTTAATGACTACCATTGAGTCATTAACATCTCGGTTGGAAGCTATGGAAGGAAAGCGTGGACCAGTTCAACCGGAGAAGAGATCTTACCCTGAATGAGTATATGCAATTCCTCCCCCATCAAATTTTGAAATTACCACATTCCCAATTTTTAATGGTTCGGGAGACCTAGAGAAACACTTAACACATTTCTTTTCTCATTACGATCCTATGATGGGAATCCCTCAGCAACAAGAAGCAGTTAAGCTTAGGTGTTTTATACAGTCATTACAAGGGCCTTCTTTTGTTTGGTATACAATCTTGCAATCTCGGTCAATTACCGGGTGGGAGGATCTTCGTCAAAAATTCCTTCTTCAATTCAGCTAAACTTTTCCAAAGACAATAGTTTTTGATCTTACAAACTATAAGCAAAGGGAGAATGAAAGGGTTTCAGATTTCATTGCTCGCTGGCAGGTATTAACATATTCCCTAAGATTAGCACTCCCTAAATAATAATTGTTTCCAATCTGTGTGGAAAATTTGTGTGATGAGTTGCGCACACCGTTGATCCCTATGAAATACACAGGAGAGTTTTGAGACCTTACTTTGATCTCTCAGTAGATTGAAGAATCTCTTCTGAAGACTAAGGATAAAGCTCATGTAATTACATCAGCTCCAGGAAGGAGAATGGGTAAAGCAGAAAATGCTACAGTTATGCTTAAATAAGAACCTGCACCTGCTTCTACTTCAAGGCCTTCATCTTCTCGAAGGGCTATGCCTCCTGAGCATCAACAACAGAGGCCGTTTCGTCAAGACGATCAAAGATATCAAAGACGGAAACAATTTTAGGATATGAAGAGCAAAGTATACTCTTTTCGAAATGAAAAAGTTCCTGGTTACTTCATTTCAGCTCTGGAAAATAATTTGGTTCAATTGCCTAGGCCCAAGAGGCCAAACAAGGAAGGAGATGAAGACTGTCCCAATTATTTCCCATTTCATCAGATGTTGGGGCATCCCATTCAGGAGTGTTTTGTCTTCAAAGACCTCCTGCAAAAAATGGTGGACTCGGGACAAGTAAAATTGAAAGGTTCTTCAGCTCAGGTAGCATGTGTTACTACTACAAATATAGAGGAATAAGGCGAGTGGCAAGAAGTCAAAAGAAAAAATGCACAAAAATATAATGATTGGATGGTCAGGGAAATGATCAACCGAACTCATGCCATTTTGCGAACACAATCGAAGAAACCAATTGTGTCTTCTGCAATGAATGCCACAGAAAAACCATCTTCATCAGAGGGAAAATCCTCGAAGAAATGGCATAATTCAAAGAAAGAGGAACAATAAGAAGAAGATGAGATAGTGTCAAAGCCCAAATTATCTTTGACTCTGGCAGATTTTATGCCATCTACTTCGAAGTAACGGGCACCGCCCCATCAAACGACATAACCTAAACATGTTAATCAGGTAGAGACTTAATCAGATGAAGAGTTGATCTTTGGTTCTATTAATATGATTCATTTAACATATCCTTATTCCAGTCACAGCTTCGATCTTGATGAGCTTGAGTTCCCTGTATCAAACAAAGGAATTTGAGGAATGACCTTATTCAATACATAAGGTCTACTCCAATGGAGCTTATTCTTTAATCTCAATGGATGGAGAAATCATCACGACTCAAATAATGCTAGATTTCTGAAGAAGTATTTTGTGTAATGCATAATCCCTTTCTTCCAGCAAGACGTTAAACTACACCATCCATGGTCCATGCATATGACCTTAAACTATTTGCACTTACGTCCAACATGATGTTAAACTATGTCATCCTAACTATATGACGCTAAACTGTACAGAAGTACCTTACATCCAGAAAGACGTTAAACTACATAATCCATTTTCCAACATGATGTTAAACTGTGACATCGTCCAACATGACGTTAAACTATGAAAAATTTCCTAATACGTCCAACATGACATTAAACTGTGTCCTTTTTTTGTCCTTACTGCATGACATTAAACTGCACATTCCCCCTTTTTTCCAACATGACATTAAAATTTTCCCTACAATACATCCTACATGATGTTAAATAGTATTTTGTCCCTTCTACATGACACTAAACTGTGCAGCACAAATAGTCCTCACTACAAGACTTTAAACTGCATAGTCCCTTTATACGTCCTACATGACATTAAACTGTGCATCGTTAAGGTTGTTTCTACCTCTTGTTTCTCACACTGAGTATGAATCGCGTGAGATTAGAGTAAAATTCAACCATAACACCCTCTCAGGGCTGCTAACCATGCGTAAGTCCCAACACCATTTTTGTTTTGGGTCGTTTTCCTCAAGAACGACTTGATCACCAATTCATTCTTTAATTGAACTATGCAGACTTTGATCCTTGCCTTCTAGGCTGGGTACGTAGGCAACCTCCTGAGGTTCAATCCCAAAACCGATATCTTCACATCGGTTCACCTCTATCTCATATGATGTTGATCTATGAAGCAGCCCCAGAACCAATAATTTTTACATTGGTTCACCATCATCCTTTCTATATGACGTTAAACTATTCGCACTTTTTGTCCTGTATGACAATAAAATACAACATTATTTTGCACTCTAACCTAAGAGGGAATCATTATTTACATTGATCTCCGATCATATTATCTTATAAAGACTATGTGAATACATGGAAATGCTTGAACCTTTTATCTTGGGTCAAACCATCATTTCACTAAAGCCCCCTTTCACCATTCACTTGTATGAACCAAATCTGTACAAAGGGTATTTCAAGAACTACGTGCGGCTTGATTCCCATCCTTACGGGATACGTAGGAACGTTCGAGCATCCCTCGAATCCAGATCCAAGTCTTTGGGCCTAACCCCAAATTTTACTTTCAGTCCCCTGGCTGAAAAGTCCCTGTGAAAACACACACAATGTATTTATTATTATGGTATGAGCTCTATGACCCTAAACTAATATTTCCTATACTCTCTTCCCACATGAAATTAAACTATATTTCAAGAAATACGTATGGATTGATTCTTATCCTTATGGGGTATGTAGTGAAGTCAAATATTTCAATTCAGGACCCAGCCACAACATGATTATGGTTAGCATTGGTCTGTGTATCTCTGCATGCATTGAACAAATGCCCATTTTTATGTGTCATACTCCTAACCTTGAATACTTACAGATCTCCATAACCATTTTCTTGAATTTTGGTCACAAAATGTTTGATACTTGAGAGTTATTTTGCCTGACTATGCAGCACGTGCCCTTAGGCGTCCTTGCATAAACCGTCTACATAACAGACTTGTCAGCCAAAAGATGCTATTATTTGACTATGCATCCAATGCCCTTAGGTGGCCTTGCATAATTCAACCCCCTAACGGGTTTGTTAAATAATGATAACTTCATTCTTGGGAGAAAACCTCTTTTGTCCTTATTTGTCTTAATGAAAATATGTAGGGATCTGCAAAATATCCATCCTTAACATATTTGTCTCATTCTCTTTTTCATGATCTGAAAGTATTCAAGTTTATGGTTTATATTTTCCTTCCCTACGTTTGGGTCAAACCTTTGTAGGAGTGACATTAATACATTTCTTAGACGTTTTTTTTTGGAAATATCTTCTCCATATTCAAGTACCTCCCTCCATACAACAAACTCAATGCTTTGGAAAATTTGAATCCCCATAAACTTCCACTGGATTTTTAGTAGTAAAAAAAGTAAATTTCTGAGAGTTCTTTTTCCTGACTATGCAGCAGGTGCCCTTAGGTAGCCTTGCATAAGTAGTCTACATAACGGACCTGTCAGCCAAAAGATGCTATTATTTGACTATGCAGCCAATGCCCTTAGGTGGACCTTCATAATTCAACCCCCTAACAGGTTTGTTAAATAGTGGTAACTTTATTCTTGGGAACTAGTTCTTCTAATGAATTTTAGACATTTTTCATATCATTCCTCATATTCAAAATTTCTTAAGTCATCATTTACATATTTTCCCTCATACTTGAACATGGTAATATTTTTTCAGATAAATTACCAAGGAATTGAGTCAATGTTAATCCATTCGGTCAAAGCTATTTCGACCTTAAAAATATTTCTGACGCGCATGACTTTAAACTACCCACAAAAGACAAAGGAAATTTGAATAAAATTCAAGTCGCAGCTCACTAAACATACACTTTGTATGATTTTAGGTAATATTGAGCAATTAAAAGATTCAAAGTTTGTAGGGTTATTTTTATAATCCAAGAAAAAATCAAACTATGCTTACTAGGCCCATTGGCTTAGGTAAAATTTAAAGAAGGTAGAAAAATGAGGCATGCACAAATTATTGAAGATGAAAGTGTTTTTCATTTGACGCAAAAAAGTTATAAGGACATCCAAAGACTGGAGTCTCTTCTCTTTTTCCAAGAATTACAAAAGGCTGTCAACATAAATCTTCATTTGGTTTACAGCATCCCGAGCTTCATCAGCAGCCACTTGAAGCTCATGCACTCGACCAACTTCACTCTTTTCATCTTGATGGAGTGATTTATTGGATTTAACAATGGATTTCATACCATTTGTTTGAACTCCTTCCAGTGAATTATTAAGTTGGTCAAGTTCCCCAGTAACAGCATCCAACTGTTGTTGAAGGTACATCTGTTGGACAACCTTCTCCTTGATTTTATGCTTCATCTCTTTCAACTTGGCAGTATGATCAGACTCATCTCAGGATACCGCAACCTCAAATTCACTAATATTGACTGACATCCTTACTTTGGTAAAATCTTGATGGTACTTCTGCTCCTGCTCCCTTCTTAAGATGACTTATTTTACCACGGCATGGATCTTTTGATATCCAAAACCTCCAAGTCCCAACATGACGAACATGGATGACAGTCAGGGAATCTTCAATGACAGCTCTTCTAAAGGCACTTTGGATATGATCTTCCATATGTTCTACCATGCCTTGCGTCATGAAAATTGGAGCGCATTTTGTATCTCCGGGTTTGACTCAACATCACTGTCACAAGGGGGAATATAATCCAGGATTAATGCACTTAGGGAAGTGCCCTATTCTGCTCCTTCCCCCCTGACCCGTGTTTCTTCACTTTCTATTCTTGTTGGGGAGGATTCAGAGGCTTCACCTCTAGATCTAGCCACTGAAATTGATGGACCTACATAATCAATTGAGCATTTGGTTAGTTTCAAAGGATAACAAAAGTTGATTGGATGTCTTGTAAATTAAGTACAGTCGCAAAAATTGTTATCTCTTACCCAACGGTAGATCAGTAACTTGAGAAGGCTCCTCCCCATCTTTCCTAGCTTCAATAGGATATTCAGGACGAGTTTCAGGATGCTCTTCTAGGTTAAGATCCACTCGAGATAATGTCTCTGCAATAGTAGGGTTTTCTGTACCCCCTTCAAGCATTGGTAGTTCAATAGCTTTCTCAGATAGAACTGCACATTTCAATCGATCATGAACAGAGATGTAATAAGAAGTTATTTTTTAATAGGACGAAGTATATCACTCACATTCATAATCATCTAAATTACATGGTAATTTAACATGATCTAAAAAATCTTAAAAAGATGCACCAAGTTCCATCATTTAATCCAATGTAATCTCAAAATCTTGGTTAATATCACCACTAGGAGCATTCAATATGTTTTATTGGCGACCTTCATTCTGTGGCCTTTGACCCTGGACAACTTCTTCAGTTAAAATTGCAGCATCAGTTGTAATGGCCGCCAAAAGATCTAGTGCAGGGTTGAACCTAAATTATCATAGAATGGAAGTCAATTGATGTTTCATTCAACATTTTATGAAGCATTGTTAACTTACCAGAAGGAGGCTCTTCTCTTCTTGCAATAGTAGTAGGAGGGATACTGGGAATAGACGTTGGATCTTTTCTAGGAGCAGCCAAGTCAGCCTGAACTTTTGATTGTTCACCATTACCCTCCGTGGTTCTCAAAGGAGGGTCATTCCTCTCCCTCAGAAGGGAAATTGAAGAATCCCCTACAATCCCAAAAGTATGAGCAACATTTTCATGGGTTAAGACTTATGATTATCCAAAGGACTTACCACTACTGATAAAGCAATTAGTTGTTGACTTCTTCCTTTGATTCCTTTGTCTCTTTGGTTTTTTGGGAGTGTCGACAGTCTTATTTATAGGTACTTGAATTTGAGAATGGAAAGCCATGTCCAACTCCTCATCCATGGCTTGCTTGCCTGAAGATATCTCACCCGACTCGTGAGGAGATTCATTATCCCCAATGGCAGTACCACCAGGACTATACTATGGTGAAGGAACCTTAATAGTTCCTTTATTTGTAAGCTGCAGGATAAATAAAATAATTTCCTTGAGTAACAAAGCTTTGACTGAAATCAAGTCGCAAAACAAATAAGGAAAGAGACTAACATCTTCAGGAGCCACGTAATCGTGCCACTCCTCATCTTCAGAACCACCCTCAGTGGTGCCATGATTTATCATTTCCTTCACCCACTTGGTGACAGGAATGGAATCATTAGTGGAATATATGAGAATCTCTATCTCTCTGATGTAATCCCTCACTTCATTGGGGTTATCCTTGTAACAGACATCTGTAGAAGCCCAAAGATTCCCTATTCCAGGGATTTGTAGCCCCTCACACAGATCCAGCTAGGTAGTTTCAACACTGCAATATAAAATCTTCCATGTCTGTATAACTTCTAGTCATAGATATTCAGTATGTATACCAGAAGGATGTGAGGAAGGTCCTACAATCTTGGACTTTATCTTCTTCCCAGCTCCTGCAACTATAGATAGAGAATAATAAAATAAGACTTGTTTCTCTATAAAGTAATGATGATTAAAGTTACCTAATGAAGCAACTCACTAGGAGTCGATGGAGTTAGTCTCTTGATTCTGACAGGGGGATTATATCTGGCACGAGGCAGATTTTCCGCATGTTGTGCCTCATCATCCCCATCTTGAGTATTCGACGAATCAGCTTCGGGTGTTGCAGAAGAATCACCTTCCAGATGAAGGGTTTATTTCTCTACGATTCTTTTCCTTTTCCCCACCTGATAAACTGGGTGATTAAACACCCCTACAGGGTATGATGCTATCTAGTTCTCAGCATACCATGCAGTTAAGTTACTAGACACTATATCAACTAGTAGATAAAACACTTCCCCGGTCTTCTCCCTAGATGTCAGCATCCAAAGTTGTCGGGAAACCATCAGATGTTTCTCTGACCTGACATGCACAGGGGGGGATACAACAGTCTGCTACAGACACTTGAATTGGCATGCAAATCTGTATGGAGCACAGGCCTCACATATAATCTCTCCGTTAATACTGGTGACTAGTACACCATCCCTGCATGCCAGCGTGTATGCCCTCAAATCCAGACCGGCGGTTCCATCATCAACAAACTGCCCGGTTGGCGGGTTTCCATAAGGAAAGAAATTGAATTCCTTATACATGCTCAGCCTCACCTTCATGACATAGGAATTGAGAGGTAGCAAAGCAATTCCAGAGAATGCCTGCACTGATGGCCTGAAAGAACTTCCGGGGATCTGTACTCTATTATGTACATTATATGTTCTGAAGTGAGTAGCGATCCATCCCCATAAAACTTGGAATGGTCCCACTATTCTCAAAGGAGACTTACCCATGAAGACATGGAGTAAGCCCCTGTGAATCTTTTCTAAAATAGGGGTAGCCAACCCAACTATTTTCCCCTCAGCCAACTTGGCTGCAACAACGAAGGTCCCTAGCCTAACGCCTCCCTTCGATTCCCCGAATGGAAAAAGATAAACACTGAGACACAGGGCCAAGAATCCCACCATATGAGTCTTTTTTGGGATTCTATGATTTACTTCATATCCCCACTTCTCAAATACACCTGATTCTAGAGTCGGCCAGAATGTGCCAGGAGCACCCCTCTTCTCTGTTTTGGGGCAAGTGGTAGGATGAGTGGGCCCCTTCTCCTTGGGCCCTTCCCCTTTGATCCCTTCTCCTTCGGATCCTTCTCCTGCTTATTGGTAAGAAACATATTTATCCACTCCTCTAGATGAATATCATTTCTAGAATGAGTTAAGGAGGTCTCTGAACTCTTGATCTTGTGAAATATTTTCAATAATTCCCGATCCAAAGCCGGGGTTTTCTCCGAATCATTCCAAGTCGCCTGGGGGGAGGGATGAATTCATCATACATGTCGCCTATAATTGGATCCCCTGAGATCTTGTGGACATCCCATAGACTGATGCCTACTTATCCATGATTAATATGGAAAAAATTGGTTTCTGGGCTCCAGTGGTTGATTATCTCCATCACAAAGTCATCATTCCTGTAAACATATGTTTACCCAGCCCAGACGACTTCATATATTGCAGCTCCTTTTAAATCCTTGAAAAACTCTGCACAGGTTTGTCGCACCCAGTATGCCCACATCCAAGTTGGATTCACACCTCCCCCAGGATGAAAGTCCCAATTCTTCTGCCAGCCTTTGGATTGATCTATCTGAGAATTTCGGAAGATGGAGAGATAACAATGTGGTTGCAGCTCAGGCTTGTGAGGTTTCAGATCTGAGGTACATGGGATATGATGAATTATGTAGGCCTTCTCCACTATTCCAGTATTTAAAAATGCTCCTCCACCTGAGATATTAGCTGAAGTAAAATTGGTGTAATTCTGAAACCAAGAATTTGTTAGATAGTTCTTTGCCTCTGGAATGGTGACTTCTCGTAGATGACCATAGCCATACAAAGGTATATAAATACTCTGGGGGAATTCAAGATGATACTTCTTCAAATACTTGGCCAAATCTGGGAGAGTGCTGTTGCACATATCATAGTAATCATGGCCAATAACGCTCATCATATCATCAATTCTCTTGCTGGCCAGTTCATCAACCGTTCCAATTCTTCTAGGAGCCATTGAATCTGCACAAAGGTAAAATAATTAACTCTTAAGTGAGTTTATTTTTCATAAAGTTTTTGAAGAAAAGTGAAAAAATGGCTAAGGAATTAAGGCGTGCAAGTCACAAAGTTGGCGTGCAAGTATAAGTGTGTCGTTCAAGTTTTGGCACGCAGGTATCACCGCGCAAGTCCAAATACCTTTGCAGCAGCGCGACACAAAGAAACCAGCGGAAAACAGAGAACTTGCGCAGTGCAGGCAGCTTGCACAGTGAGAGCTTGAAAATCTGAAATTTGGTGCTTTGCGTGGGGAATGACCGTCTATATATAGGCCAAGCCGCACCCCTGCGCGCCGAATCTTGCGCGACTCGCACCTGAGCGACGCCATTTTCATGCTCAACACTTGCGTGCCGGAATTTCCTTGGTTTTCTTCTTCACCTCAGAGTCACATCCTCTTTCTTTTGGATCTAACTCTGAGGGGGGACTTTTTTTGATGCTCCTTTCCATCACAGAGTCTAAATGAATGAAAATGAAAATACCTTAAACCCAAAATGATTCATCCTTTGAAGAAACACCAAAATTTGACAAAGGTATGAACAAAGATTCATTTTCACTTGGGTCACGCAAGTTCTACCAAGGTCGCGCAAGTATATTTGTGCACCACCCAATGTTCATGCAGGTGACCTGTGCACCCTCTATGATTTTCACCCAAGGTCTTCACCAGCCTATAAATACCCCCTGTGGGCCCCCCATTTCAAGATGGAAAAATTCCAAAACTCAGATTCGAGCTCCCGACACCCTAGTCTCTTCTCAAAGCCTTCCGAACACTTATAAGGTAATTTCTTACCTATAATGGAAGGTCTAAAGAGAGGAAACAAGGACTAAGTGTTGAAATTCATCAACACCTACGTGCCTAAGTGAATGACTCTTCAAGGAATTGAAGACACTTGCGCACCGCCTTATCCCTTCAATAAAACTTGCGCGCCACTCTTTTGGAAGCCTTTAGGGATAATATTAAGGTCTTGAGACAAGTATCACCCAAGTATTACCCTAAGGGTTGACCGTTGCGCAAGTACCCATGTGTCGTACAAGTATACTTTCATGACCAGGACTTGCGCGCCCACGCAGGACTTGCGCACCTCTCTCTTTTTGGGTGCCCCTCCTGCCTATTCCCTTGTTTTCTTCAAATTCACCCCTCCTCTTCAAGTTTTATCCTTCAGAATGCAATTCAAATCCATTTTTGGCATTATTCCTTGGTTGGATTCCTTGTTTGAAAGGAATTATATGGAACATTTTTCAAAACCTAGTGATTTACTTATCTTTATGTCACTACGGTTAGAGATTCCATTCATTTAACCTCATCCTTTAAAATGAGAAGACTATTCATGGGCATCCTTTTCAGAAGTAAGCCCAAGTCCCCTTAATTCTAGGCCTCCTTTTTAGGACTAATCCCTAGTCATAATTCCTCTAATTTGGGAATCCTCCTTAGGAATAAGCCCCACTCATAAATTCCATTTAACTTAGGCCTCCTTCTCAGGAATAAGACCTAAGTCTCAAGTCCCCTAACCTCGGCCTCCTTTTCAGGAGTAATCCCCAGTCTTCAAGTTCCCTTAATTTTGGGCATCCTCCTTAGGAATAAGCCCCAAGTTTCCAAAATCCAAATTCCCTTAACCCGGGATTACTTTTTAGGAGTAAGCCCCGGTCATAATTCCCTTTAACCTGGGCCTCTTATTTAAGAGTAAGCCCCAATCATAATTTCTCTTAACCAGTTTTAATTTACTTTTGATTTGGGCTTCCTTCTCAGGATTAAAACCCAATCACAAGTCCTCTTTAATTTTGGCATCCTTCTTAAGATTAAGTCCTAAGTTAAGTATCCAAATCTCCACAAAGTACATATACCTTTATGGACCTTGTTCCCGGGTTTCTTCCCTAAAGTAAATCCTAATCTTCATCTATCTGGGAAGTCTTACATACATAAGCCCCACATCATTTCTTATGATTGCATATTTCATGGCACAATTATCTGTTTTTACCAATACCTCTTGTTTCTCACACCGAGCATGACTCACGTGAGCTTAGAGTGTAAAAGTAATTATGACATCTTTCTTTGAGCCATCAATCATGCATAAACCTCATACTTCTTTACTTGAACTATGTGGGTTCTGATTACTTTTCTAAAACAAAGGATATATAGGTAGCCCATCTATGGGTTCGATCCCAACTCTGAAATAATCTATGTCCTTCTGAATGACAATAAACTTCAAGTGCCCCGCTGAGTGGCTTTAAAACCAGTATGGTTATCATAATGACCAAGATATTTCTATACAATGTGTCGAAGGATACCATTGACTAATAATCTCTAAAAAATACAAATGATTCTCTATTGATGAAGAACCTCTAATACATATAAAAGATTCTATAAATCTCATAAATATTAATCATTGATTGTTAGATTTAAAGGAAAGATCATTTTCATACTTGGTAATGTAATAAGGATTCACAAACATAACTTAAATCTATAAAGAGAGTCCCAGAGTAGACAATAATTCCCCCCAAAAGGGTGTGATGAGTCCTACCTCCCATCCTCTCAAGAAATACAAATTCTTAAGCCTCATCTGTTCATAACTAGTGAGCACCTACCTTTGGAAAGTAGGTCCAAATGGATATATAATCATTGGATGTTTCCAGTTCTACGAACAAACCCGTTAGAAACCGCTTAGAATTTTTGAACCTTAAATCAATGAGGTTATCCCCATTTTCAGAGGAAACAAGGAACAACAAAAACATCAACCGACCTACAAGGGTTGTGAAGTATTAATCAAATGGTCACATTGCATTTTCAAATGCCCAACACATCTTTAATAATTTATTATGAAAGCGACGCTTAAACCATTAAGATATGATCCAATGCCCATTTTTCCAACCAAAACATTGAAACGACACTTATACGAGGCCGTTTAGCTAGATAAATGACCATGTTGTCATCTCTTGAAACAACTAACTGGTGGTGCTTCCCACTACAGGTCTCAACCTTTAAAAAGGGGGCCAATCTCGAGCCATGACACCTCAACCATCAGAATTTCCTTAAAAATAATACCTCTAAGAATTTGAGCGACAATCCAGGCATGATTTTATTTAACATAATGAACTCAATTACTTCTAAGGTCATATCAGGGACCCCATCATAAGGAAACAATCAACTTCTAGATTGACAAAATAGAACTAGTTGTGTAAGATTTCCAATAAGACACTACCAAAATTGAAAACACACCCACCCTAACCCAACGACATGCTTCAAAATGGTTACTTATGACCGTTTTTATCAAACAAAGATATAAAACAAGTCGATCCCATCTATCCAACTCATCCCGAAGGTGCTCGGCTTAGACAATCGGAAAATTTCAAATTCAACTATAATGATTTCCTCCAAGGAATCTTTCATTTACAACTAAAATTCTCATCGAATCCCATAACTGACTTCTGGTGAAGTTCTTTACTCAAAATCATCACCTACGAGCTCAAAAAAAATTCTTATATAACCTTAGATTAAAATGACCAGAGTGTAAGTAACTGACCTAAGGTAGTCCACACTCCATGTCTATGAGTGAGACATTGGTACAAAGCCAATATGTCCACATAAAAACATTGAATGAGCCCATAACAACATTGGAATAGTGGTCAAGTTAGAAGAAAAAACTGGTATACAAGATTTATTCTAAGGCATTCCTACACATGAATCCAAGGGTCACTCAAGACTAACCAAGCCTCGATAAGAACCACACATTCAACGTGAAACACTGGGAGACCACATAAACCATCTAGAAACTTTTAAACTATAGTATGGGATAAGACCAAGTCTCTCTTAGTGTATCAAGGATGATGTAAAGATAGGGGACATTATCATATCTCAAGGAAGAGTACACTAATAGGATTTGAAATATTACTATAAAGAAAATAGCCGAACCACTACTGGTTGATACATTAGAAGAAACTCAACTCACCTGCCAACACACCGTCATTAATCGATCACCAATCCTTCACCACCTGAGGCATCCTATGATAATTCAATCTTAACCACCAAATTACACCCACGACCTATGACATTTTTCAAAGGTTTCATAGACTGCCAACCACACCAATTTCATGTAGTCGAGCAAGCACTGACATGATTTAAAGTTCAAAATCAACATGAACATTTAAGCAAGTCCGGACATTCTCTAATGGACCAATTTTGTTTTTTTATTTATACCCAAAAAGACATGTATTTAATAGAACTTACATAACACTCCCCACCTTAGGAGTGTCCTAATATTCTAAAAGAAGAGATACACTAGCTGCTAAAAATATCTCTAGGTCAGAACCGCCATAAATGCAAACATTTAAACAATTGGAATGAAAACCAAAACCAAACCAGCCTATATGTCAAAACACCAGAGTCTCTAAAAGTCATCCCAAGCATTGGAAAAAATATTATTCCTTTACACCTAAGTCACTCTAATACTTAGATGAACTGAGACCGTACTCAATAGCACAAGGCTAAAAAATTCAACCAAACTCAACCGGTTCATTATATCATTGAGGGAAATATGGGTACCGTGTATATCAACACATACTACCCAAAGATTACAGAAGAAAACGAAACATCTTGAATACTACCCCTAGTTTTTCCAACCTATGTATTTTTGTATCAGATGGCCCATACAAGAGATTTAGCACCAATTCATAATTCCCATATGACTATAAAATAACTAGAGACCTCCTGAGCCTCCCAAAGAAAAAGTAAAGGGTCAAGATACCTGTGAAGTAGATGAACATTACCAAGGCATGTATAACCTACTAAAACCAAAAATTACTTGATGCTCACACCCATAAAAAAGGCCAATAATAACATGAACACTTGTCTGAACAAGGGTGTCATTCAAAAACAAAGTCTTACTAGGGAATATGTCACCCAAATGGAAATAACCGTTAGAAAGATCACAAGACTTAGAAAGGTATTTAAACTCAAGGGTGATACCTACCATGAACTATCCCTGAGAGAATAAGCATCAAATCTACAACCAAGTCACATAAAACATAAAGTCCTTAGGGTCAAGAGCCTACCATTTAAGCTATTTCTAAAAAGGAGAAAGCCTACGGAAAACACATACGGTTCCATTACAAGGATACTCAAAGAGATATTTAAACTAACATCACATGAGGGTTTAAAAAAATGACACATATAAGGTCCCATTTTAATTCATTGAACTAATTTACATTTAATATTTAAAAATTAAAAGATTTAAAAAAACATAAATCACCAATTATAAAACCACTCATTACCTAATTTAGCTAACAACTTAAGGAAAATAGGAAAGTCTCAACAAAATTTCATTTTTTTATTTAAAAATTAAAAATTTATTGACATACCTTCAAAAATCAGTAAATTTATTATATAAATTTCTTTTTAATTTATAACAAGTAAGGTGACCTAAGAAGGTCCCACTAAGCCAACCTAGTTTCTTCAGAAAGTAACCCAATAGAAGTTTTTTAGTTATTAAGATTTCAAACACCCAAATAGGTCATCCCATTAGATACATGCCCCAACTGACCTACTTAGGTCCAATTGTGAATTTTAGAAGTTAAAAAATTCATTTCATATTAAAATTAAACAACCTACACTCTTATAACCATTTCAAACATAACATGGTCATATATAATAGTTGGATTATATGGGTTTCCATTCCCCAGTCTATAAAGAACCCATACACTTTATAAACCAAAGTCTTTCTCTCATGAAAAAAACTAATCTAATTTAGAATTATTACTTTAGAAACCTTTAACAATGGTTTGAATGCACGGTTTACCTTTTCCCAATTATAAGGAGCCTATACACCTTATAATAAAAAACTGGTCCTTGTTTATTCACAACCCATATATATCCATCCCATGCAACAAAATACACATTAAAAATGAAACTAGCATGTTATCATAAGAAATAAACACTGAGAAGCATTCTATAAACACCAAAGTATGGAATATAAACATGTATTTCATGCGTTATAAACACAAGCATAATATATCACCCAAGGTACATAATCAAAACAACAAGAAACCTACATATGAAACTACATGGCATGACATATGCATGGAATGTGAATTCTCCATGTGCCTAATATGATTCACATAATTGTTCATATTTTCTATACTAAGATAAGGGTAAAATTCCATAAATTTATAAATCAATATGAAATTGAAAGTAAACCATTCACTCAAGGTGAAATCATATCAACTATAACATCGAACAATATAAACAAAAATCCCAACCCTGGATACTTGGTCATTTCCCCAATGGGTGGGGTGGTTAGTCCCATACATGACTATTTACAAAGTGCCAAAACATTCCTAGTCTCCTATCTACCAGGCCAAAATAGTAAGACAAAG
Source organism: Viscum album (assembly GCA_963277665.1). Taxonomy (NCBI): domain Eukaryota; kingdom Viridiplantae; phylum Streptophyta; class Magnoliopsida; order Santalales; family Viscaceae; genus Viscum; species Viscum album. The sequence goes on from OY728140.1 coordinate 393,973,030, forward strand.
GAAAATAACCTTCCTTTGATACCACTTTATAATGTCCCGGCCCGGATGACCACTAAATCGATGGCTGGACCGGTCGCCACATGGCCTCAAGCATGCCTCCCCATATACTGAAGGTTGCTAACTTGTAGTGAGGGTCTATTGATGGTACAATGGGGAGACTATACCCTATAGATCAGTGTATCACATCATTTTATTAGATAATAAATAAAAAACAAATGTGGAAGTAGTAATAATTGGAAAAAAAGTAGTGGATGAATAATATATCTGAATAAAAATAAAAATGGACAACTCCAACTCCATATAATGATTCATGTAATTTTAGGTGTTAATACAAGGTAGAAGTAGTAAAAAATAACAAAATAAAAGAAAAAACAATGGTCAACTCCTCAAGAATCTCGAGCAAGATCTCAGTCATGTTCTCCCTAGTTCTCATGTACACAACATAACACAAGAAATGAATCCAAATACATGTGAGCAAGAAGATCAACTCGGGTTTCAAACGGTGCCCGAGTAGGGTGTGAGATAATAATCTTAGTAGGCCAGCACCCACAGTGTCTAACCCAATCCATTACTTGATATATAATGTAAATAAGTGAGGAGGTATATGTAGAAAAAAATAAGAAAATAGTGCTGAAAAAATTAACAACAACCTGCCTAGGTTCCTAAGTGACACCTGGAAACTATACCTACTTAGAAACTCTACCAGGTATCCATGTCTGTGGGTAGATCCTGTTGCATCAGGATGGATCACCCAAGTCAGTAGAAAATTCTTCTTCCAAGGATGAATCACTAATAATATACCATAAACATATGAACCCATCCCTTAGGATAACCAAAATCATCCCCTTAAGAAAAACTAGAATATCACCCTCAAGAATTGTGTGAATGTTCATATATCCCTTAGATATTAGACATAACCATATATTCTACCCTCATGTATTCAATAAAAATGCGCCTAGCCCTCAGGAAGTACGAAATCATGCACCAATCCCTTAGTTTTTTACATTAAACATGATTTGTATCCATAAAAACTCAACATGCCAATCAGTATCAAAACCTCAGGTATCAATCACATCGATATCACATAATCTCAAAATCTAGGTAAGAGAAATCACAATTCTAGTATCAAACATACCAGATTTATCATCATAAGACACAATGATCAATTTATAAAAATTTCCACATGTCAAACCAATTCATTTCATTAATCCAAATTCCTAATTATTATCATAATTATATCAAACCTATTTAATTAATCATTTGACCCTAAGGTTATTAATATATTAATTAACTAGTTTAGCCAAGGTGATTTTACCATAATAAATCACACAATTTATTATTATTCCAATTCAATATTCTAAGCCAACAATAAAATAATTTATCCAATTTATTATAGGGATTTAAAGTCAAATAGGCCATGTCTTAATAAGGTCCAAGGCTAGCACACCAATCAGGTGGCCGTATGTCTGAGTCTCCACACCTATAAACCCAAGGGGATCTAAGGGATGGTTTAAAATGAACAATTATAATTTAATTGGGTTTATTTAATTTATCTAGTCATGCCCATGACAAGCCAACACAATCACACATATCAAAATTATTATAAATAATTGTATCAGGTAAAAATGGATTTAGTTTAGAACACCCAAATAAATTCCTTTCAAGGCATGAAACTACCATAAATCATGCTGTTGAATATATTCAAGTCACATCATTGAAATTTTTTACATAAACCATGATTATTTAATCATAACAAGAGGCTTAATTGTACCACCATAATAAGTTACTTAATTCATTTAAAACATTTAAGGAAGGAAATCCATCATGTTAATCAATTCCATTCAATTCATTTCATTTAATTAAAAAATCCAAGGAAATTAATTTATCAAGGTTTACATGGTTAGAAGGTACCATGGGAAAACAGGAAAAATTACTATATGGACATTCCCTTTTTATAAATCATTTCAAGTCATTCAATTTAAAAGATGAGCCAAGTACATAGACACTACCTCAGTTCTTTAAAAATTTTAAAAAGGGAAATCCATTTTCTGATTCCATTTGAAGCGATATCCTAAAAACCCCATATATCAAACATAAAATCAACACATAAAGAAACACCACGATAATAAGCCAAGCCATAATAAAAGTATAACCACTAATTTTTATCTTATAAGATATCACACCTATGTTGGAGGGGTTTTATTATAAAAATATGAATGTTTTTATCAAAAAAATCATTTATCATATTTAAGAATTTAATTCATGGTCTACAATTAAATTTATCAAGGGAAAACGTAATTCAAATAATTTAAAGAAGCACTTAAATCATTCTTAAATTTAAAGGGTCGAGGATAGGGATCCTACCTCAAAAGTAGACCTAGCCAAACTACTTTGGCACTCAACACCATTGATGAATATCACCCCACACTTTCAAGCACATACATTACTATATATATTTATATACCCCTTAATACAATGTACATATTCCCATCACCATGAGATAATATGTACAAGAAATATATATAGACACACACACACATACCAATGTATATGAGTGAAAGCCTTTAAGGAGTCACCAAATTCTCTATGAAAATTACTAGGGACTAAAAAACACTTAAAGACCCTAAATTAAATACGACAAGATAAGGCAGTAGGAAAAAACTTCACCTCAAAGGAATATGACATGCTGAATCAAACTAATCCACTTTTCCTTTGGCGGTGGATGTCGGAACACACATGAAGTGGTCTTTATAATTCAAAACATATAATTACATCAAAGGAAAAACCCAAAACCAGATCAAACCCAAAATCTAGGGTTTGACCGTAGATCACTGGTTTATGGGAGAAGATGAAAACACCTATTCGAGGGAGGAGGATAGAAGAGAAGGCCATACCTTGAAGAATCAAATGGAAAACATGGATAAATATAGGTGAAATCGCATATGAAAAGGGATATGTGGAGGTGGGGGGTTCGTACACGCCTAGGGATCCAAGGAGGGGGTGAATTATGTAGGGAAAAAGGATACCCTCTTTGGGTTATATTAAAACTTAAATTAAAATAATAATAATAATATTACTATTAAATCATTTATTTTTTTATTTTTAATTTACTTTAATTTAATTTAATTTCTTTAAAAGAAAACATTGAAGTGTTCCGAATCTCAAAATTATCTTCTGAATCCCAATTTTAATAATGGACCATCCGTTAAACATGAAAAAATTCAAATTCCCATTGATTTTTGTCCAGTTCAAAACACAGGATGTTACAATATCTCTTTTCAATAAAGTATATTTCACATACATTTGATATAATTTGTAGTTAATGTGAGTTAAAATAACTAGAAACATTTATATAGTCTCAATTATTAAAATAAGTTAACAATTTTCTTAAAATTATATCATTTACACCTATAAATAACCTTTAAAAACTAATATAGCTTTATTCCTTGAGATCTCACCTTTTCTATTGAGTTTATTTATGAACCTCTAGTTACATCCTATAACATTCTTTCCCTATATTTTAGGAAAAAGTTACCAAGTGATATCATTCTAAATATAATAATTCTCTTCATTCATTATATTTATCCACTCCTTTTTTCTCAACAAATTATAAAACTGATTGTAGTTTAACCTGTGATATAAGAGCCATTTGATTTTTAAGCCTCAACTTTATTCTTGTCTACACCATAGCTTCCTCAATTCTGATAGAATTTTTAGGTTCAAAATTATTTTATAACTTTTAATATTTTAGTATTTATCCTTCAATAACACTTCCATCATCACTTAATAGATCTGAGTTAGTATTGACCTGGATAAGTTCATAATCACCTTCCTTTTCATTGGATTCTTTTTCAAATTTAGCATTTTAATTTCTATTAATTTTTTAACATCCCCTTCACCCAATTCCTTTAATTTGAACTTATTTTTAGTGAATTTTACATTATAATAATCAACTAACTTATGTATTCATTTTTTTAAACACATGTAACTTTTTTCATTGGATGAATATCCCATGAATAGACCTTCCTCATATTTTTTATCAAAATTTACCAAATTTTATTTTTGATATTCAATAAAATTTGACTCTAAAAAATATGAAAGTATTTAGTTATAGGTTTCATATTGTACTAAATCTTATATGGAGTTATATTTGACTCCTTACTCAATAAATATCTGTTTTGAATATATACAATTATACCCACAACTTCTCTTGAGATTAATTTTTAGATTTTGTATTTAGAATGTATGGTTCACCCCATATCAACTAAACTGATGTTATTCCTTTCTAGAAATACATTATTCCAAGGAGTATAAGGAGCAATAAATTTATGTTTAATCCTATGATTCACCAAATAATATTAAAAATATTTATTAGTGAACTATTTCCCATTATCTATTCTCAACTACATAATATATACTCCTAACTACTCAACTTCTCTTATGAATGTTTTGAAAATTTATATAGTCTTATATTTTTGTGTCATGAACATTATATTTTTCATCTTGATGAAGTAATCAAAGAAAGTGATAAATTAGATATCGAATTTTATGGATTTATGTCTGATCAGTTTACATAAACTATAATGTATAAGTTTTATTGTTCCAATGGACTAGATCTCTACCCTTTTGTGACTTCCATGTACCACCTTCCCCTTTTTACATGTTTCACATCTTACAATTAATTCTATTCACAACTGAGGTTGATCTCTCACCATATATTCCATTGAGATTTTACTCAAATTCCACTGACCGCGATGTCCACGCCTCATGTTCCATAGTTTATTTTCATCATTATCACTTTAATATAATGAATTACTTAAATCACCAATTTGGAATAAGTTACCAAGGGTTATTTCTTCCTTTTTGATAATTCTTATATATTTTGAATACATTATGATATAATAATTTTTCATGAATATAAATACATTACCTTCATCAAAAAGTTTTATTACACTCAATAAGTTGTGTTTAATCCCATAAAAAATAAAATATCTTTATATTTCAATTTCCAAGATTCAATATCAGTTTTATTGATTCCTCTAATTCTTAAGTAACTATCATTCCTAATGGTAAATACTCATATATCATGTTTAATATTCTTCAAAATTACCATATCTGTAACATCCTAGGTAAATAAAGAATAATACATTCTCATATTTATTAATATTTGTGAATTAAATGTTAATTTTAATTTAAAGGGGATGCTATGTTCGATGGATTACCCGATACACAACAACATGTTTCTTTGAAATCTTATGTTGCACACTAATAATATAATATTATTATTTTAAATGGTACTTAATGCCGAGCCATTGTATTGGTGGAAATGAATAGAACTAACTAAAATATTATTATATATGTTTGCTAAATGTTTTTACATTTATTCAATAAAAGTTAGAGGCTTAAAATAAGAAAGGAATTTGATTTTAAGCATAAATACTCTAATATTCATTAAAGGGACGATTTACCGCCTTTTGATGGCGAACCCTATTTAAATATAGTTTTGGTAATTTTTATATGTTATATTTGACAAAATAAAATTCTTCTTTAGAATCGGGACATCAAAATCTACTTTGGGTAAAATTTTGGTATTTTTCTGATAAAATTCATTTTTTTGATGAATAGTGAAAAGTACTATATTTTAATTCAAAACCGTGTTTTAATCTAATTTATTTATATGTTTAGATTATATTTTTAATTTTTTTTAAAATGTAATTAGAATATATTTTACCATTTAATCCAATGTTGGTCATTGGAATTAATTTCACTTTGAAATTGGATATAAACAAGTGTCGATCTTTTGATATTTATTATTTCTTAAAAACATGCTATTTGTTTTAACAACGGGAATTAATTTTAAATTAATTAATTCCAATTTTATGTTTTGAATTTGGAAAAATAGACATCACTTTTGAATTTGGAATATCAAATAAAGATTAGGCTGAATTTTGGGTATTTTTCTGAAAAACTTCAATTTTTGACGAATAGTGAAACCACTTAGTAGTAGTTAAAAAAGTGAATTTTAAATTTAAATGAAAATTTACCACTTCTGTGAGTTGAATTTAAAAAATCCGAGAGACACAGTTAATATTAAGAAGTAAAATGTGGTTCAATAAGATGAAAATAATTTTTGATGAATAGTAACTTTTTACTTATTTACCGCGGTTAAAGGTAAATAGAGTAATTCAAGGTAAAAAGTATATTATAATAATAAAAAAATACCTTAACACTTGTCCTAGCCTTATTTTATGAGTCATGGGCGACCATGGGCATCATTGGGTTGATTTTGGGACCTCATGAAGCCATTTGAGAGTGATAATGACTCTTTAGATTAATTAATTTAAAGTAAAGACAAAAATGACACAAACAAGTATCTTTTAGTAAATTAATTTTTACATGAGGTTATATAAGTTATATTTTTGACTATAAATATTCATTGGAAAGATAAAAATATTTCCTACATCATGGTATTTGTTTTATAATTTTTAGACATCAAATAAATTAAATTATTTATGACACGATAATGATGCAGTGTTTACCTCATTAATAAATGACTTAAATGAATAAGATTATAATGATTAAAATATTATCCAAAACATGTAAAATTCTGATTGGATGAAATTATTTCAAATATTAATCATATTATCTTCGACTTTAATGTGTTTTGGACCTTTTAAAACCAAAGATAAGTTTATAATAAAATAATAGTTTCACACTTTCCTAAAGAGCCCCTCCTCTCCCTTATAAAAAGAGACCACTTACAACCAATTATTTACACCTATCAAGCCTTTTGGATCATCCAAACTCTACCCAATTAATCTTCCTACATCCCACTCCTCCACTTAGAAGCCTTACCTTAGGAATAAGGCACTTCAAGAAGTCCTTTTGGTTCAAACCAAAGGGACTTACCCAAATTAAAGGTAACAGTTTCTCTAAAATTCATTTATTTTATTTTACTTCTCCAACCCCATGAACTCTTTTTATTCCTTTATTTTGTAAAAAAAAATTATATTAAATATACTAGGATGTTTTTATAATAATTATTTGAGCTACACTTATACACACCCCAATCTAATGGCTGAAGAACATAATGTTTCTGTGGATGGAAAACTAATGCCTCACGAAACGATGATTGTTTGATTATCTCATACCACCTCTTATGGTGGCCATTATGATGGCATTGTATTTATATATTATGTATATTATGTTTATTTTTTCTCTATGCTTATGTAATTTTCATTTAAAAACACACCAATATGCTTTCCAATATGTGTGACCACGATAATTTCATTTGAGAAAGTGTGGACTACCGCCCCCTCAAGGTGATATGATTCGTTCATAACATTCATGGAACATATAAAGGATAGAGTTAATTGAATTATGTAAAACATATATAATATGATATTATAATGGAATTATAATATAACTATGTATCATTATGTTTTAATTCCATTAAAATAAAAAAATAGAAATGAAAGTATCGTTCATGCGTACGTACAGCTTACCGTCTCCATGAAAGGTGAATTTCATTTCTTATCTCCAAATGTTATGTACTATTATAAATACATATATATATACTGGATATATAATATTTATATCATATCAAAATAATTTATATCATTATGGAGATAATGTACTTTTGACCACATGGACAAATTGTAATTATAACAAGTTCATTTTTGACTCAAGTTCCGAACATCAATAAAATATCCAATATGAACTCAAATAATTAACTAATTATTATAGAAAGTTAATAAGTGATTTGAAAGGAATAATAAAATTTAAAAGTGTTCTTAATAAAGTAGAAATTAACTTAAGTTTATTATTCAGGAAGAACAAGGAACACACAAGACAATTCAGACTTGAGGTAAGGGGTTTCTTATCTCACTTTTAATTCCGTGAGATTTCCATTGTTCACCACTTATTTATTGCATGTGGTGTGTGTACTGACCATTATTGCATTAATTGTATAATATAATTTAATTTATGGATATTTATTTCATCATTTTATGAGCCTTCTTTCATGGGTGTATGTTTTGTAAGTTACAAAATCGATAAGGGAATTTGAAATTTCAATTTCCACTCATTTGTCTTTACGCATACTTCAATGATTATTTTACTCCAAGATTATGTGTAGTATCACTATTCATTTGGTTATGTCATAATTTCCACTCCCCTTTCTGTGGATATAATTTTGATACACATAATCACTCCATTGATAGATTCTCAAGTCAATGATATGAACTTGATAAGAGTAATTTTAACTCAATCTCCATTTATTGAGTTAAACATCCAAATCATTGGTGTTGTTTTTACAAGAATATGTGTGAATGTCCTCTGATTTATTTACACTGAATATTCAATCATATTGAGTGTATTTATATTTTTCACACATAATTATGTCATTGATTTATCCTTAACCTAAGGATACGGTCTTTATAAGATATTTTATCTCAATTTACATTCCATTGAGACTTCTTTGTTGTTATACACCAATTCAATTTTATATGGTGTATATAATGTACTTTGACATAGTATATCATGAATCCATTTATTCTCATGATATTGTAAAGTTTTGATTACCTCAATTATTTGTATTCATGTGTCTCTATTTTGGTTAGGAAGTCTAACTAAAGTATCATTTTAAATGTTTTAAAGATATATCATTCTAAATCTTTCTCATTAATGTCCATGTTTTAAAAATGTTTTTAAGTATTTATTTATATGGAAATTAATGTTTTAAAATAAAAATTCCTTTTAAAAGTTTCAAAGTTGTGTGGGACACTTTGATTCAAAAATATATTTTTAAACAGCTTCTTGACAAATAGTGTGATTTTTATATGTTTTCAAGAAAAATGGGGATATTTATCTCAAATAGTTTTGATGATTAATTTAATCTATGTAAATATCATTAATTATTCTTGATTGAGGTTAATCTGTTACAATATAATCTTCTATATTGTATTTAATGAGTTATGTTTGACTGTGGATGTGCTATGTTTATACCATTCAAGGTTTATGGATAAAGTATTGACATTTATTATGTTAGTTTTAATACTAATGTTTATGTTATGTTTCAAACTTTTCATATGAGGGATGCATTGGACTTAGTAAGTGACGGGTGGAGCCCGCTATATCTCCTCGATGCATCAGTAGGTCTCTTGAGACAAACTAGTGTCTTGGCACAAGGCCTTGACAAAATCTTATTTGTAGTCTTGGCACAAGGCCTTGACTATGTGGTTATGATAGTCTGGCATTATACATTCCATCATTATGAAAGTGGTTATTGATATTGCATGTGGTTATTCGACTAGTATAATATCTATGTGAATAAGTAAATGGAATTATTTCATTTTTTTACCATATTATGCTAAAGTTCAAGTTTAAAAAGGCATTGTTTTAGTTATGCATTGCCTTAAATGTTTATGCTTATTTATGAAAGTTTCCGCTATATTGTTATCATTACTGAACATTTGAGTTCACTAATTTCTATATTTTATTGTTACCAGGATGTGAAGAAGTTAGTTATGAGTGACTTTCAGGCATAATCTAGGAATCTTGGATGTTTCTAATGGAATACTTTAGTTTTTTTTTCTTTTCAAGTTATAATGCTTACCTTATTAATGTATCTAGTATTTCCAAGGCTACTAAACTGATCGGTCTTTCGGGAAATGATTTACTTGTATCATGTTAATGTTATGTAATAATACACCGACTCTAGGTAACTGGGGTTGGGGTTTTACAGTTGGTATCAGAGGAAGTTTAGTACAAACCTTGGAAACTAGATTTAGATAAACTCTGATTAGAGCACAAATCCCTAAGATAGACTTTGAGAATTAGTATAGAAGAAATTCCTAAAATATTGGTATTGTAGATATTTTGTGAGTTTTCCAAGAAATACATCCCTGTATGGATACGACCAGATAGAGGTGGCTCTGGAACAGATGTACCTAGGGGTAAAACCCGAAAACACCGCTTTGAGCTAGACTCGAACGGGAACTGGTGGACAACAACGGGCCTTATTACACTCTTGGTTACGAAACTCCTAGGGGATATGCTTAGGATAATTTAAATTTTCTTTACCAACTGATTTGAAGGATTTTAATATAAGATGATAATAAATAACCTCGGTTAATACTAGGGTGTTTTTGATTGAAAATAAGGTGTGATGATATTTTCGAAATAATTTTATGACTATTCTTTATCACACAATGTTTTTTGGTTTTAGTCAATGGCTGGATTCCAAGGAAGTCATAGTAACTTTGAGAATGATGTACAAGGAGGGAACGTTGGTGGAAATGAGCAACAAAATGGAATTTTGATAGGTGTAAAAGATATCATGTTCATGCCAAATTAGTTTTCCAAAAATATAATCAACAACATATATATTAACCAACTCCCAGAATCAAAAAAGACGAGAAATGCGATGAATGATAAGAGCTCCAACAGTGGATACCATAGAGAAAAGAATCCTCAATTTCCATCATGCCGGAAATGTGGAAGGAGACACCCAGGAAAGTGTCTCAATGGAACAAAGAAATTCTTTACGTGTGGGAAAGAAGAACATAAAGTGAAGAATTGCTGAGGAAAAATGAAGAGTACTGTGGAAGAAAATAAAAATGGTCCCAAGAATAGATTTACAGTCATTTGCCGTAAATGTAGGGGACCTGGCCATTACCCAAGTGAATGCCCTATTCTATAGAATATTTTCTTGGTCAAAGAATAAGCTATGTGGAAATAAATGGTTGGAGAATTTTTTAAAAGTATTAGTGCTCCTTGTTGATGGGATTACTTTGGAATAATTTTCTCTTGTATTTGTAACCCTGAAGTTTGTCATGTGAAAATGATATTTGAGGAATAATTATCTTTTCTCTTGTGGATATAGTTATAAATATCCGTTTGGTTTTATGTGATCATTGGGTTTGAGGAAATTACAAGTTATTATATTTTGGGATGAAAATTCAAGGTATGAGATAACATTTGTGGATAAATTATGTTATGGTTATTTTGAGGAATTTATCTTATTTTGGTAATGTTATAAAATATAGTTTTTGAAAAATGACAACAGGAAGATCATACGACAACCCATCACGTCGAACAAAGCTGTGGGAATCAAACCCACAACCAGAGTGCGATTGGGATTTATCGCATACTACTAGACTACGTGAATTCCCTGGTTAGTGTGACTAATTATTTTTAGTTAAATGATTTTATTGATCAATAATAAGTTGATTTGGGATCTTATGTCTTATCAAATGAATACCCTCAGTATAGGAAAATGATTTGGTGATTAAGTGATAAATGTTATTTGGAAGACATTCTCTTTGTTTGGAACACTATATGCCCAAGGAAAATAGAATACTATGGGATTTCATTTGAAGAGTAGTGGTGGATTTTTATCTATGTTTTTATTGTATATTAATAGTGATTTGGGTTATTTATGGAAATGATTAACCTATAATAGATAATTTGTGATTAGGTTAATTACTTTTAAGTATGTGACTTTAATAGTAGTTGATGTCATTTGGAGATACAATTTAACGTGGAAGATTGTGTAATCAAATTCTTCTATGTTTTGGGTTTCAAAATTAGTTTAGATTATATTTATAGATTTTAAGGACAATTGTTTATTGAATTGTATTTATTGAACTTCAGGTATTGTTGGTTTAATTTTATAAATTAATATTAATATTTCTTTCTCTAAAGGATTATCCTTTTTGGGGATCATCTGATCTTATACTAACCATTTTAGTGGTGGTTAATCTATAAAGAAAAGGTTAATATATTGCTTATCTTTTTTGGATCATGTGATTCTCTAGGAGTCAATTCTATCTCTTCCGGTGTGACCAAGTCATCTTGAATACTCATCGTTAAAAAAAAAGATTAGTTGGTGGTAGAAATTTTTTAAAGAATGAAACTCTACTTAAAAAGTAAGTATATCTCTTTATGTTCTTAGTCAATCTCATAAATAAATTCCTCAACTTTATTAAATGGAACTTAAAACAAAAAAAACATTATCCATTTACTTTTCCTACTGGGAAACTATTGACCATTTATCCCATCACAAGTTTGTGATTTTCTTGTTGTTAACTTTCTCCTAATCATGTTTTCTATCCCTCTCCATCAGAACTTGACACTTTTTTTCTCCTCCATATCCATGTTTTCATGGAATCCTAGTATCTGTTGTCTTAGGTAACCTTTTTACTTCTCTTAATTTATTTTAAAGTGATAGTTTTATTGACTCTTGTTCCGATGTGGGGATTTCAATGAAGTTTCTGAGACCAATTTTAAAATTGTGAGGATGCAATTCCCAAAAGGGGGGAAGGATGTAACATCCTGGGTAAATAAAGAATAAGACATTCTCATATTTATTAATATTTGTGAATTAAATGTTAATTTTAATTTAAATGGGATTCTATGTTCGATGGCTTACCCGATACACAACAACAGGTTTCTTTGAAATCTTACGTTGCATACTAATAATATAATATTATTATTTTAAATGGTACTTAACGCCGAGCCATTGTATTGGTGGAAATGAATAGAACTAACTAAAATATTATTATATATGTTTGTTAAATGTTTTTACATTTATCCAATAAAAGTTAGAGGCTTAAAATAAGAAAGGAATTCAATTTTAAGCATAAATACTTTAATATTCATTAAAGGGCCGATTTACCGTCTTTTGATGGAGAACCCTATTTAAATATAGTTTTGGTAATTTTTATATGTTATATTTGAAAAAATAAAATTCTTCTTTATAATCGGGAAATCGAAATCTACTTTGGGTAAAATTTTGGTATTTTTATGATAAAATTCATTTTTTTGATGAATAGTGAAAAATACTGTATTTTAATTCAAAACTATGTTTTAATATAATTTATTTAAATGGTTAGATTATATTTTTAATTTGTTTTAAAGTTTAATTAGAATATATTTTTACCATTTAATCAAATATTGGTCATTGGAATTAATTTCACTTTGAAATTGGACATAAACAAGTGTCAATCTTTTGATAGTTATTATTTCTTAAAATCACGCTATTTGTTTTAACAATGGGAATTAATTTTAAATTAATTAATACCAATTTTATGTTTTGAATTTGGAAAAATATACATCACTTTTGAATTTGGAATATCAAATAAAGCTTAGGCTGAATTTTGGGTATTTTTCTGAAAAACTTCAATTTTTGATGAATAGTGAAACCACTTAGTAGTAGTTAAAAAGTGAATTTTAAATTTAAATGAAATTTTACTGCTTCTGTGAGTTGAATTTTAAAAATCTGAGAGACATGGTTAATATCAAGAAGTAAAATGTGGTTCAATAAGATGAAAATAATTTTTGGTGAATAGTAACTTTTGACTTTTATTTACCGCAGTTAAAGGTAAATAGGGTAATTCAAGGTAAAAGTATATTATAATAATACAAAATTACCTTAACACTTGTCTTAACCTTATTGGATGAGTCATGTCAGACCATGTTAATCCTTTGGTCTATTTTGGGACCTCATTAAGCCACTTGAGAGTGATAATGACTCTTTAGATTAATTAATTTAAAGTAAAGACAAAAATGACACAAACAAATATCTTTTAGTAAATTAATTTTTATATGGGGTTATATAAGTTATATTTTAAAATATAAATATTCATTGTAAATATAAAAATATTTCATACATCATGGTATTTTGTTTATAATTTTTAGACATCAAATAAATTAAATTATTTATGACACAATAATGATGCAGTGTTTACCTCATTAATAAATGATTTAAATAAATAAGATTATAATGATTAAAATATTATCCAAAACATTTCCAATTATGATTGGATGAATTTATTTGGAATATTAGTCATCTTATATTCTATAGTAATGTGTTTTGGAACTTTTAAAACCGAAGATAAGTTTATTATAAAATAATAGTTTCACACTTTCTTAAAGAGCCCCTCCTCTCCCTTATAAAAAGAGACCACTTACAACCAATTCTTCACACCTCTCAAGCCTTTTGTCTCATCAAACCTCTACCCAAATAATCTTCCTACATCCCACTCCTCCACCTAGAATCCTTACCTTAGGCATAAGGCATTTCAAGAAGTCCTTTTGGTTCAAACCAAAGGGAGTTACCCAAATTAAAGGTAACCGTTTCTCTTAAATTCGTTTATTTTATTTTACTTCTCCAAACCCATAAACTCTTTTTATTCCTTTATTTTGTAACAACATAAGTATATTAAATATACTATGATGTTGTTATAAGATGTATTTGAGCTACACTTACACACACATCCATCTAATGGTTGAAGAACATAATGTTTCTGTGGATAGCAAACTAACGCCTCACGAAATGATGATTGTTCGATTATCTCCTACCACCTCTTATGGTGGCCATTATGATGGAACTGTATTTATATATTATGTTTATGTATTCTCTATTCTTTTTTAATTTTCATTTAAAAACACACCAATATGCTTTCCAATATGTGTGACCATGATAATTTCATTTGAGGAAGTGCGGACTACCGCCCCCTCAAGGTGATATGATTCGTTCATAACATTCATGGAACATATAAAAGATAGAGTTAATTGAATTATGTGAAAAATATATAATATTATATTATACTGGAATTATAATATACCTATGTATCATTATGTTTTAATTCAATTAAAATAAAAAAATAGAAATGAAAGTATCGTTCATGCGTACGTACGACTTACCGTCTCCATGAAAGGTGAATTTCATTTCTTATCTCCTAATGTTATGTACTATTATAAATACATATATATACTGTATATATAATATTTATATGATATCTAAATTATTTATATCATTATGTAGATAATGGAATTTTGACCACATGGACAAACAATAATTATAACAAGTTCATTTTTGACTCAAGTTCCAAACATCAATAAAATATCCAATATGAACTCAAATAATTAACTAATTATTGTAGAAAGGTAATAAGTGATATAAAAGGAATAATAAAATTTAAAAGTGTTCTTAATCAATTAAAAATTAACTGAAGTTTATTATTCAGGAATAACAAGGAACACACAAGACAATTCAGACTTGAGGTAAGGGGTTTCTTATCTCACTTTTAATTCCGTGATATTTCCATTGTTCACCACTTATATATTGCATGTGGTGTGTGTAATGACCATGATTATATTCATTGTATAATATACTTTAATTTATGGATATTTAAATCATCATTGTATGATCCTTCTTTCATGGGTGTATGTTTCGTACGTTACTAAATCGATAAGGGAATTTGAAATTTCAATTTCCACTCATTCGACTTTACGCATAATTCAGTGATTATTTTACTCCTTGATTATGTGTAGAATCACTATTAATTTGGTTATGTTATAATTTCCACTCCCCTTTCTGTGGATATATTTTTGATACACATAATAACTCCATTTATAGATTCTCAAGTCATCCATATGAACTTGATAAGAGTAATTTTAACTCAGTCTCCATTTATTGAGTTAAAAATCTAATTCATTGGTGTTGTTTTTACAAGAATATGTGTGAATGTACTCTGATTGATTTATACTAAATATTCAATCATATTGATTGTATTTATATTTTTCACACATAATTATGTCTTTGATTTATCCTTAACCTAAGGATACGGTCTTTATAAGATATTTCATCTCAATTTACATTCCATTGAGACTTCTTCGTTGTTATACACCAATTCGCCTTTATATGGTGTATATAATGTACTTTGACATAGTATGTCATGAATAGCTTTATTATCATGATATTATAAAGTTTTGATTACCTCAATTATTTTTATTCATGTGTCTCTCTTTTGGTTCGGAACTCTAACTAAAATATCATTTTAAATGTTTTAAAGATTTATTATTCTAAATCTTTCTCATTAATGTCCATGTTTTAAAAATGTTTTTAAGGATTTATTTATATGGAAATTAATGTTTTAAAATTAAAATTACTTTTAAAAGTTTCAAAGTGGTGTGGGACACTTTAATTCAAAAATCTATTTTTAAACGGCTTCTTGACAAACAATGTGTTTTTTATATGTTTTCAAGAAAAATGGGGATATTTCTCTCAAATATTTTTGATGATTATTTTCATCTATGTCAATATCATTAATTATTATTGATTGAGGTTAATCTGTTACAATATAATATTCTATATTGTATTGAATGAGTTATGTTTTACTGTGGATGTTCTATTTTTATACCATTCATGGTTTGTGGATAAAGTATTGAAATTTAGTATGTTAGTTTTAATACGAATGTTTATGTTATGTTTCAAAATTTTCATATGAAGAATGCATCGGAATTAGTAAGTGACATGTGGAGCCCACTATAGCTACTCGATTCATCGGTAGGTCTCATTAGACAAACTAGTGTCTTGGCACAAGGTCTTGACAAAATCTTATTTGTAGTCTTGGCACAAGGCCTTGACTACACGGTTATGATAGTCTGGAATTATGCATTCCATAATTATGAAAGTGGTTATTGATATTGAATGTGATTATTCAACTAATAGAATATCCATGTGAATAAGTAAATGGAATTATTTCATTTTTTTCCATATTATGCTGAAGTTCAAGTTTAAAAAGGCTTTGTTTTAGTTATGCATTGCCTTAAATGTTTATGCTTATTTATGAAAGTTTATGCTATATTGTTATCCTTACTGAGCATTTGATCTCACCCATTTCTATGTTTTATTGTTACCAATATGTGAAGAAGTTAGTTATGAGTGACTTTTAGGCATAATCTAGGAAGCTTGGATGTTTCCAATGGAATAATTTAGTGTTGTTTTTCTTTTCAAGTTGTAATGTTGAACTTATTAATGTATCTAGTATTTTCAAGGCTACTAAACTGATTGGTCTTTAGGGATATGATTTCCTTGTATCATGCCAATGTTATGTAATAATGCACCGACTATAGGTAACTAGGGTCGGGGCGTTACAATATCACCAGTTATATGAGAGTAAAAAACACTATATAGTATCAAAAACATAATTTTTCTCATATATTTTAGAGATAATTCAACTATAAATGACCTTTCTTCCTTATTCTTTTTCTCAACTTACTTTATATTTTTAGTATAAGAAAACAATCCCAAAATAGAATTCATACATTATTCATCATAATGACCTTGTTGGTTATAGATTCCAAAAATTTACTCTAGGAAGTATAATATATTCTAAGTAGATAGAAATAAATAATTTTTGGTCATATATTTTTCATTTATTAAATATTTATTCACCTTCATGAAGTTGCTTCATTTTATTTTTTATTTTCTCCCCCTTTATTCACACCTAATAAAATAGAGTGATATTTTGTGCCAAAATCTATAGTATTTGTTCCCAAAGAGTCTACAAAACTAACAATAGCCTTTGAATCTTGATCTTTCATATTAATATTATTTTTTTAAGAAAATATCATTGAATTAAAACTATATTTACTTCTTATCACTTCATTTAGTATGGGGAGAAATATCCTTGTATGTTTATTTTATATTCCTTCGATATATATTAATATTTATCATAACTATTATTAACCCAAACTTTACCAGTTTTAGTTATAAAAACTACACTATTAGTAAAAATGGATTTATTTTTTTAGGTTTAATTAGAGTGGATTAAATTGAATTTTTATTTAAGTTTTCTTAGTAACACTAGATGATTTAGCTTTAAATTCCATAGATTTATTGAAATCTTCACTCATATTTTTTATATTATTATCAACTTCCAGATACCTTGACTATTCCTTACTTAACTAATGTTACTCAATATCAAGTTTTTCATCTATATCATTCACCATATTGTCATTATACACAACCTTAAACTTTATATTTTTAATTTCTTCAATTTGAGTGTATTATTTTTTAATAAACTATTCTTTTCATTCACTCTTATTTTCACCTTCTTTCTTCAATATCAAGACCTCTTTCTTGAGTCTTGTTTTTTTCTCAAGACATGCTTCAAGTTATACTTTATATATATGTTCCATATAAGTCTCATAAACTTCCAACTACTCACTACTTTAAGTTTCTTCATGTTTTTCTATATGATAAATGAAGTCCTTAAACTTTTATTTAACTTTATCTTTAGATAGACTAATTTCAGTGGAGTAGTCTTCCTCTTTTTTTCTTAACACACTTCTTTTATTTCTGGCGAACCTTTTCCTACCTTCAACTAATTTTTTTACTTCCTTTAATCTTTTAATCCATTTCTTCCTCTAATTTTTTTTCTTCTTTATCATAATCCTCACACTCACTATATTTCTTACTTGGAAAATTTATTATAAAGTTCCCAATTCTACTAAACTTAAAACATTTTAGGGTAAACTTACCTTTATACTTACCATTTCCTTTTCATAAATTCTTTGAGATAAGATACATAATCATTTTATAATTCTCATACTTTTATTATTAATATTTTTATTATCTTGATAACTTATTTTATTATTCTTAGATTTTAATATTTCTCATGGATTAAAATTCTATCTACACCTTAATATTATTCTTAAATGAATAAGATTTCCTTATCTCATAAGGAAAAAAGTTTTTATCAAATTTATAAAGTGATAAATCAAATTTATCTTCTATCATAGAAACTTTTTCATAAAACCTATCCAGAAAGTTACTCATTAACTTTTAAACAATATTTTAATCTTAAAAGATATCTCCAAAACCTTTAATACTGATGATTATTTAATTTATACTTATGAATTAGTCATCAATAGTTTCTTCATCATATATCCTCATAAATTCAATATTACTTATATATATCTAAAAATTTGATTATTTTACATTCACATTGACTTAAAATATGCTTTAAATTTTTTCATAAGTCTCCTTAGTAGTTTATATAACCATCACCTTCATGTATACTTTGTCTAATAAGGATATAAGAATAACATTACTTAACTTTTAATCAACCTCCAATTTTCTTTTATCAGAAAAATTAATGGGACCATCTTTTTCCTTTGTTAGAAGTACCACAGTAGTAAGATCAACTACTTTTAGGACAGGTGAAATAAGATAGAGTATCATCATATTATTCCACATATTATAATTTTTTTCATTTTAATACATGAATATATATATTATTTAATGAATTAAGATCCCCCATATACAAAAAACAATGGTTTTTTAGTAGGAACCTATCCTTCCTTAATACAACTTGAAGTACCTAGGAATGTGATCTACCATAAAGAAGGGGAGGTGGGGGAGGATTAAATTAGTTTCACTCTTTTATACTTTCATTTAAACTAAAACTAATCTCTATGTATTTTTAGAGACTTAATCATATAAAACTGTATTTCTCAACCTTATTTGTATGTAGTAGAAATGAAATTAAATGAAACAAACACATGGTTTTTACAAGGTTCACCCCAATATAGATGACTATTTCCTTACTATGTTCAGGTCTATTCCAAGTCACAAATTTTCCTCTATAATCAATCAATGATTATAAGTGGTATGCGGAGGTATTATCCTTTTTCCAAGAATGTCTCCCAATACCAATTCCTAAAAATAAGTTATCATAATAGTTCCCATAGGATTATAATGTTACCACTAAACAAAGAGAGTAAGAACAATTTCACACTCAATGATTATATATAAAACTTGATATTACTCAGATCCAAATGAATAAAAAACTAAAATTCTACTCATAGCCTCAATTTCTATAACTTAACCATATTGATCATAAACTATTATAGCTTCAACTCATGATCATATCAACTCAAGGATCTTTCAAAATTTGTATGCTTCCTATAAAAATATGAAATTATATAGATTCACTATTCTTCTTCTTAGAAAAAGAGGATATTTAAGGGAATACTCAATGAGATCTATATATCAATTCTCAAAAATTCATCACATTGAGTTCTAAATGAAGTAACTATTTATATATCCAAACTTGATCTGAAAAATAAAGTCTTCAAGTTCCTTATCTTATTAATTTATCAAATATTATTCAAATTCCTTCAATTACTCTAAATATATCAATAGATAACTTTTCCAAAATCTTTTGAAAATATTAGCATCAATAATCCTTAAAACTTCAACAAAATCAACTGGAATAAAAAATCAAACTTCATAGATTTTTTATCTTTGATATCTATCTCAACATTATGACAATTACTTTAACATCACATAAATTCTATATTAAATACATCAGAATCTTTTATTTCTCTATCTTCCATAGACATAATACATACTACCATGAACTTCATTCCACTTCCACGTCAGTTTATTATTTTTACTCAAAGATTCTCAAACAATCCTGTTAAATATGACCCCTTTTATGCTTCCATTTTCAGATATCCTTTGGATCATTGAATATAATTTTAAATACCTCTTAAGATTCTAATATTCTCTTTATATTTCTCTAACAAAATTTTTGAACTTAATCTTACAACTATTTTACCTCTCACTCTCATATGTTTTAATGATCACAAACACCATTTGTTGTTTTAACCATTTCATTGTACTATATTTTAGTTATTATTACTTGATAATAGTTTAGTAAATTTATTGATAAATATATGGGTTCAAGATGCGTTTGGATGTCGAGTTTGAAGTCCATCACTATGGTTAACCATTGACTAGTCGAGGAGCTAAATAATGGAAGATAGACACTGGAAAGATCAAATTCTACCCGATGTAGCACCACCGAATAGTTTGTGTGAAAGGCAATGGAACCTACTCACTACCAAGACCATTATTTAGATAGTGATCCATGGCTAACCAATCAGTAATAACATAACACCCTATTGACCAATAAGTGGAGCCTAGATACCATCCCATGGACTCATTCTATAAAGTCAAACTAGACATTCTCTCTTATCCCATCCAACCTGTTTCACTTCCCAATGGATATTTTGGACACCTAACACCTCCAAAATCATCAATTTACTTCCATAGGATTTAATCACACCCCAAGAAGGATTATAAAATACGAGTTACCTATCGATTACTATTGTTCCTTCAGTTGATCCATATTGTGCTTATTATTGTATTAAATTACTCTTTCACTTACCTATATATCTTTATCTCATTTTTCTATTTATTTATTTCAAATAATTGAGATTGTGATATAATTTTTTTTCTAAACAAACCTCTCATTATTTTTCTTATTTAGTTCTCACTACCACTAAATTTAGTGTTTTGGGTTTTTAGCTAAAACCATTTAAAAGTCAAATATCTTCCTTTGTAATGGGTTTGTTGCTACAACCAATTAAAAGGAAAGGTTTTTTAGGTTCTTGGATACCATTAAATCAAAGGGATTACATAACCCTCAAATATTTTTGGGGAGGATACATAGTCACTCAAATTAAGATTTGGACAAACTCCTTTATCACATTGAATTCTTATTTATTTTATTCCGTTGCACTTAAATTTTTATCTATCACTTGATTTTATCATTTTATTTTATTTTATTTAAAAAAGTAAATAAAAACATCTTTCTACTCCACTCATACAAATAATTGGTATCATAGTCGTCCTTGATTTCTAAAGCTTTACTAGTTTCAAGGAATGATCATAAAGGATGACCACTTTTACTAACAACCAAGGTACTCCCGATGGACATTAAATGGGTCAAGATCCATTATTTGATGTCTCAAATTACAGTTATTAGAAAAATAACTTGTATATATTTCTTATAAGCATTAGTTATTTAATTTTGAAATTTTGTATGCATGGTTATACACCCACTAAGGAATCAGAGAACAAATAGACTCCTGATGATATTATTACCTTTGAACTTGATGTAAAATCCATGAATTCCATTCATTATGTGTTAGTACAGAATGAATTTAATATTATTTTACATGAAAATATGTACATGAAATTTGGAAACTTCTTTAAGTCACACTAAGGGGCACTAACAAGGTCAAAGAAGTTATACTTGACATGTATCGTCAAGACTTCAAAAGTTTTAGAATGCATACTAATGAATCAATTACTAAACTTTTCACTCAATTCACTGATATTTATAATAATAAAAAATATCTTGGTGAATATATTTCTATAAAAACTCTTATTAATAAGATATTTGGTTATTACCAAGTTCCTGGTCACCCAAGATAATTACAATTCAAGAAGAAATTGTTATGAAAAACACAATAGTAGAAGAACTCATTGGGTCACCAAAGACATTTGAGATTACTATAAAATGAAAAGATAAAAAGGAAAAAAAGTAATAAAATTAATTAAAGGATAATAAGACAATTTAATTAAAGTAAATCTATGATGGATCTTCTGGTAGTGTTTCTAAAATTTCTCACATAGAGAAGAAGTTGAAGAAATTCACGAGGAAGAAGAAACAACTCATCGTGAAAAAAAAGAGAATTAATCTGGAGAGGTAGAGGTAAATGTTTATTAATTTAAGAAGAAGGGACACATCAAACCAGAGTTCCCCATATTAAAAAATAATATTAATTAAAAGATTCAAAGAAATAAATCCTTTAAATTTTCCACATGTAGTGCTAGTGATGACTCCCTCTTCTAAACTAAATCAAGTGATGATAGTTCCATATGTATCATATACAAAATTAAGGTAAATTATAAGGTAAATTAGACTAATTCATCATGTTCTTAAATTAATTTAAATTATGAAGATGTAAAATTTTATAGATTTCAACTTGAGGATAGATTTTGTGAACTTAATTCAAAATTCAAAGAAATTAAGAATAAATATATTCAGGTAAGGAATGAGAAAGATCAACTCTACAAAGAAAAGGATAAATTATCATTAAAATTAAAAGAGAAAAAAATATTGATAAATTAGAATCCACTATTAAAGAGCTTAAAATTTCTCTAACTAAGTTCACCCAAGGTGAGAATAATTTAAATTAAATTCTATATTCCAAATATCATGGGAAAATTCGTTTTTGTATTGGATTTTCAAATCAATATATATACTATAAAAATAATAAATTTTTAAGAGGATGATAACAAAATAAAATTTTTAATTATTTTCATAAAACTAGTAATCTTATTTATGGATGTTATTGAAAAAATGATCAATATGTAGGACCCAAAAGGGTATATCTCTCTTCTAATATTTTTGTTTGTAAAAATTATACAAAATAAATATAGGTTATAAAGTATCTTTTAGATAACATTAGTGGACCAAAATTTATTTGGGTACATAAAGCTTTAGTATCTTGATTATTTTGTAAGAGAAAATTCTCAAGATAAAATCCCAAGTAGTTACATGGTAGATGGATAACAGGTGATCGAAACACATGCAAAATGACTACTCTAAGTTTAACCATCTTGAAAATCTTGAGAGAGGCCATATCACCTTTGATAATAATTCAAGGATTAAGATCATAAACATAGGAACCATTTGTTTTTTTTAAATTCTATCATTGTTAAATATTTTTCACATGATGATGGTTTAAACCATAATTTTTATAGTATTAACCAATTGTGTGATAGTGGTTTTAAATTTTATTTTCATTATAAGGTTTGTAATTTTCTTATCTCTGAAGGGAATATTTTATTTTCAAATTCTAGATTTCTAAATGTTTATGTTATTGAATTAAAATCTCTTGATAACTGACATGGTAAAATTATAAGTTCACTAGACAGTGAGTCATGGATTTTGAATAGGAACCCTGGTCATTGTATCTCACAAACACTTGTCAAACTCAACCAAAATCAATGAGTATTATATTTTTTTCTAAATTTATATTTGAAAATGAAATTTTATGTGACTCTTTCCAAATTGGTAAGAAAAAAATATTTCTTTAAATTTAAAAAGGAAGTGTCTGCCTTAATAGAATGTGTGGTTGTTCATCTTGATTTATTTAGACTAACCCAAGTTGTAAATATAGGAGACAAACATAAAATGTTGAAATTATAGATGATTATATAATATTTACTTGGGTTTATTTCTTCGATAATAAAAACAAGTATTGCTAAGTATTTTTTTTAAATATACCAATAAGGTTGAAGATGAAAAAGTCTATAAGATCATATCCATTCAGAGTGACCATGGGGACAGTTCAAAAATAAGTAATTTTATGAACATTGTAATTCACAAGGTTATAATAATTCTTTTTATACTCCTAGGACTTCCCAAATAAATAAGGATACTGAAATATGGAATATAAATCTATAATATATTGAAACAACTCTCTTGAATGAATTTAAACTCCCTCAACATTTTTGGGCCCAGGAAGTCAATACTGTTTGTTATACCTTAAACTTTGTTCTTGTAAGACCCATATTTAAGACAACCCTAATATATTTGGAATGAAAAAAACCAAATTTTTCTATTTTAAGGTCTTTGAGTGTAAATAAAATATTCTTAACACTAAGTGAAACTTAAGAAAATTTGACCCTAAATCTGATGATGGTATTTTTATTGGGTACTCTAAGTTAAGTAAAGTATATTAGATATTTTATAAAAGGATAAAAACCATAAAATAATCAATTAAAATAAAATTTTATGTTTAACACCCTGATATTTTAGAAAAGAAAACTATTTTCGATAGTGTATTCAACATGAAACATAAAGCTTAAACGACTCATGAAATATATAAAATTTATAGCCTAGAAATTATGTTGGAGGGTATGAATTGTATTAACAGATTTATGACAAATATTTATATAAATATCCTACTTAATATAAATTATTGATAAATGTTTAGTAAATAATCAATCAATGTTTTGTAAAGTAATTTTATTCTTTAAAAATGTGTTTTCTTCAAATTTTTTTTATTACTTTTCATAAAAATATTATAATTAATTTTTGGAACTTTTATAAAAAATATTTTATAAAATAAAATTAATTGTTTAAATTTGAATATCAAAATTTAATTTTTATGAAAGTTTGGTATTTTTTATAAAATATCAATTTTTCTGTGAATAGTTAAAAATATCAATTTTTATAAATATAAAATTTCTTTTCAATAAATTAAGTAAATTTAAAAGGCCCATTTTGTTTTTCATATGATTTAAAATTAAATAAATATTATTTAGTTATATTTAACCCAATTAATTACATTTTAATCATATATATATTATATCTTAGTATAAGTAAATTTTTGAGGTTTAAAAATAGGTTTTTCTAAAAACTATTTTAAAGTTCATAATGTTTCTCTTTACTAATTAATTAAAAAACCCATAATTAGGAATGATTTAAATTAAATTTATAGATTATATATCAATAAATATTAAGTTATATTTATTTAATGATTATTATTAGTCATATATTTAATATAAAATCATCTTTTTCTTGAAAAATACACTTATCGAAAAACCAATTTTTCATTGCGTTTGTAGGTTTAATTTTAAATTAAAATTTTCCAATTATTTGAAATAAATTTGGTAAAATGGATTAAATGTTTGGAATCATAATAATTTATATTATCCAATAAGTTATAATTAATTTTTTTACTATAATGAATAGTGAAAACAGTAAAAATTAATTACCATGGTTATGTTGAAAACAGTTTTACTGGGGGATTAAAATAAAAGTATAAAGGTTAAAATAACCTAAATAATTGTATAAAAAAACTATTTTATGGAAATATTTTGATATTATAATTTTTAAGGATAAATAATAGTCTATTTTGGATCCTTTTGACTTGTGAAAAACACGGGCACACCTTTTTTTCTTTTGAAAATTACACGTGTGCTACTCATCTCACTTATAAAAGGCCACCCACTCTCCTCTCTCATTTTGAACATACAAGTAAATTTTATTGTAAAATACTGGAACAAATTTATTTATTAATTCCATACTAAAATCATATATCCATTAGTTTTATCATAAATCTACCCTAATAATCCTTTTAGTGATTACCTAAGGAGGTTGTCCGAAGAAGAGGTATCATGATTAACCGATCACCTGTATTTTATTTCTTATTACAACTACTTAAAATATTCTAAAATTATGATTATATAAAAAAAATATAACATATAATGAAATGTTATTATGTCATTTTCATAACCTAATTCCATCTCATCTTCCATCAAATGAGATGCAAAATAATCATTCGTGTGAACAGCGAACTACCACCTTGCAAACCGATGCCATTTGTTTTCCATCATCGCCATTAAAAAATGGATATAATGATGAATTATAATTATATATATGATATTTGTAACAATTTATACTTATTTAAATATTATATAACATATACCTTTTTACTTTCCATTTCTTGGGGGACACGATAACGTCGCTCGTGTGTATGGTGGATTACCATCTCACAATGTGATGATTCATTTTTCACTAAATATTTACATAGAAGGTAATAAGGATAAATTTAATTAATATATGTTATATAAATGAAATAATTATTATATTAATGACATATTTATAATTCTAAAAAGATAATATATAATTTTCTTTCTTACACTAAAATATGATAATGTCGTTTGTGCCCATGTTTAGACTACTACTTCCATGAAGTGTTGTGATTATTTTTTTAATAATTACAACACATGGATGATATATATAAGTATATTTAGAGAAATATTATGTTATTTATGATATGATGATAATTTTTGAAAGACAAAATATTACCGACCTTCTTTCTATAATGATCATTGAATAATGGAGATGTTACTCATGTGTATATACGACCGATCGTCTCCATGATTGTAATATAGTTTATTTTAAATTACCATAATTTTGGATTGGTTTTAAAAGTATAGGGTCAAAACACTAAATATATTTTGAAAAAATGAACCGAACTTCCTCAAAACACCCTACGTGGACTCAACTGATTAGGTATTTTAATATGTAATTAAAAAGAAATAAAATAAATGATTTTAGTATAAGGTATTAAACCTGAAAATGGAACTTAAGAAATCAAAGAATTTATATAATCTTATTATATAGGATTTAAAGGGAAAAATTGAAACTCTGGACTTGAGGTAAGGGTTTCAAGTCTCACTTTTATTTCCACGAGACATATTCTATGTTCAATACTTATTTATACTGCGCGGTGTATATTATAAGTCCTCAACATTAAACATTACATAATATTGAGTTTATTAAATAATTTATTTGCTTTAACATTGAGGATATTTTTAGGTTTATAGTTTTAGAGAATTATTCCATCATTAATACATAACATCCCATAATAATACAAGAGGATACTACCAAAACGGTATCCATTTTTTCCGCCAAAGAAAACCCTTTTGAAAATAAAGCATGATTTATTTTCTTGAAAAAAATATTATTGACTTATTAATTTATATTAATCATCCTTATACCCTGTGAAAACATTTTAAAAACTTGGGATGGGCACAAAAATCTCAGTAAGGGATATAAAATAAATAAAGGAAAACGTTATTCCATGAATACTATAAACCCATGAAATCATACATTTCACCAAAAAAACATAATATCTTTAACATAACTCATGAAATCTCAAGATTCCTAAAAAACTCATAGAAATCATAAACTGTAAAGATAAATTTTTGTATCTATATCATACTTACATTTTAGCTTTCACAACTACATATGGAGTAACCTTCATGGTTACATTTGGAATACCCATCACAATATATTTGTTAAATATCTCAGGAAAAACCAACTATTTAACTCTGTCTCATTACCCAATGAATTAGAGAGATATCATGGTCTAAACTACCCTCAATTTATTACAATACCACTAGTATACATAAGCAGTTCCCAAGAACTAAAACCTAAGTACAACACATAAATCATGCAAGAAAAATAACATTTCCACATTGAAATCACAAGATATCATTTCAAGATATTGAAATAATAAATCCATTATAAAAACCATTTTCAATAAAAAAATACATGAAAAATTATTATTGTATTTATTTTCCTTTTAAAAACATTAAGTATTATTGAGGAATCCAAATATCCAATAATGGTTATGGCAGTAAAGAAGTTATTGTTGCTGTATACATTAAAAAAATTCCTTTTTTTGTTTAGTAAAATGATTCATTAAAAAAGATTCCTTTTAAAAACATTTTAATGAAATTAAAATTCAAATGGTTTTATTATACATCGTATAAAAAAGGTGGTGTATAATGTCAAAATACGCCTCAATAAAAGGAGATTGAGACAAAGTCCCTTACCTCGAGTCTGACTCGTACATTCTTTATCTTCTTGAATAATAAGCTTAGGTTAATTTATACTTTCTTGAGAACCATTTTCAATTTTATTATTCATTTTATATCACTTATTACCATTTTATAACAATTACATAATTATTTAAGTTTATGTTAGATGTTTTTTTGATATTCGGTACTTGAGTTGAAAATGAACTTGGTATGATGTCAATAGTCCATGTGGTCATAAGTCCATTATATAAATAATATAAAACACGTTATAAATATATTATATATTAATTATATTATTATTTATAATAATCTTTTAATACAAACTAAAAACACCATTCATGGGGATGGTAGGTTCTAGGTATGCAAGAACGTTATTTTCGTTTTTCCTATCGTATTAAAAGAGCGAAATTAAATGAAATGTATGTAAATATGTATACATATATAATATCATTAAAGTATAATTAATATTTAATTTATATCATATATGTTTACTAAAACAATAATTAATACTTTCCATGTGATGTGTAAACGAATAACATCATTTTGAGGAGGTGGTAGTCCACACATCCCCAAATGAAGTTATCATATAACAACAATATGGAAAGAATAAAAGTACATTTGATATAAAATTTCCAGAATATTAAATAGGTTATAATAAAAATATTTAAATATAATTTAATCTGAAAAATATTTTTAAGACCAGCCATGAAGGAGGTAATGGAAAAGGAACAAAAACATTATTTACGGAGGTAATTAACCGATATAACTTTGACAACAATTTCATTTATTTGAATAAGAGGAGGAGTGGAATGAAATGTATATGATATATTCCATTATAAACATAAAAATAAAGTATATACATTATTATAGAGTAATAATGAATTTATGGGTGAAGGAGGTGAGGAGAAAGTAGAAAAAGAAAATAAATTAAGAGAGGTACTTTGAGAAAATTACCTCTTGAATATCCCCTCCTTAAAAGACCCTTGAGGACCTTGGGTTTGGTATTTTGGTGAGACCAACAGAACTTGGACGTGGTAAGAATGAGTAGGATAAGGTTGGGAAGATATTTTAGGAGATATAAGGCTTTTTGGGAAGAAATAGGGTGATGGATAGGTGGTATTTATACTTGAGGGGAGGTGGGTTCAAGTGATTAATTTATTGATTATTTTATTTTTAAAGCCAACCATATAGAGGTGACAATAAATTACATGAATTTTTATTGTAATTAATGATGTATAGGATGTTTATGGTCAAGAAACACCTCAAACAACCATTAAAGTTTTTAGTTTTTAGGTATTTTAACCTTTTAACTCTTAACTTTAACCATTGTCAAAAGTTTACTTTTACTATTCTAAATAAATTTTTTACCATGGTAAATGTTTTTTACTAAAAAAGTGAAATTGAACTTACAACCTAATTTTAACTTTATAATTTCAAAAATGGAATCCATTTTACCTAATTATATTAAAATAATTGAAAAAATTATATTTAAAATCAATTATGTTGAAAAAATTAAAAAGTGGTGTTTTAAAGTGAAACAATCAAAAGTTTGAAATGTTTTCATATCAAATTTAAATGTTAAATTTATTCCAATGAATTTTTTTTTATTAAATGATGAAAAATAGTCTAAATATTATTTAAAATTAATTAAAAGTATAATATAACAATATATATAATTTAGACAAAATATAGTTTTGAATTAAAATGTAGCGCTTTTTCACTATTCACTAAAATATAAAAGTTATCAGAAAAATACCAAAAACTTATCCAAACTAAATTTTGATGTCCCACTTCCAAATAAGAAGTTTATTTTTTAAAAAATAACATATAAATATGTAAAAAAATATATTTATAATGGTTTATTTATCAAATGATGATAAAAATACCTTTTAAAAATATTAGAGCTTTTATGCAAAAATTTAGATTTATTATTATTTTAGGTTCATAAAATTTTTTAGAAGAGTGTAAAAACATTTAATAACTTGTGTAAAAATAATATAGTTAGTTTTATTAATTCTATCCAATACAATTTCTAGGTGTTACTTACCATTTAAAATAATAATATTAATAATGTATTATTTTTCAGTATAACTTAGTCTTGTGTGAAATATAAGATTTCGGATAAACCTGTTGTTGATTTTGAGTATGCTATTAGACAAAATATCCCATTTTAAGTAAACTTAATATCTAATTAATAAATAATAATAGATATGAAAATTTATTATTTTATAATTACCTCGGATGTTACATCCTTCCCCCTTTTGGAAATTTCATCCTCACAATTTTTATTCACTTATCAAATAAGTGGGGGTATTTCTTCTTCATAGAATTTTCAGATTCTAATGTTGCCACTTCAACCATATGGTTTTTATAAAAAACCTTAACCTGATTAATCACCTTATTTCACAACACTTTCCCACTATGGTCAAGAATCTGGACTGTTTGTTCCTTATAAGAAAGATTTTCTTTCAACTGAACTACCTCTGGACTCAAAACATGATATAAATCTAACATATAATTTCTTAAAATTGTATCACAAGAAACATTGTCTACCTAGGATAAAATATGAGGTAAATCCACTTAGTAGAAAACTAATCCAACTTTCTCTAGGATTTCATAGGGTCCAATAAACCATGGACTCATCTTCCCTTTCTTACCAAAACACATTACACTTTTCTAAGGAGAAACTTTGAGAAAGACATGATCACCTACCTCAAACGAAATATCCTTTATCTAGTTTTCCACATAACTTTTCTGCCTGCTTTGGACTGTCCTCATATGCTTCTAAATCAACTAAAATTTTTTCTACCATCTCGTCTATCAATTATAGCCCCATAAAATTCCTTTAACCTAATTCATACAAAAAATATTGAGTTCAACACCGCTTTCCATATAATTCCTCAAATGGTTCCATCTGTATATTGGAATAAAAATTATTGTTATAAAAAAACTCAACCAAAGAAATATGTTAATACCAAATTCCCTGGTAATCCATTAAATAAGCCGTAACATGTCCCCCAATGTTTGAATTGTTCAATCTGACTACCCATATAATTGAGGATGAAAAGCAGTACTAAAATTTAATTTAGTACCCGACAAATTTTGAAGGTCTTTCAAAAAGTTAAAATTTAACCTAGTATCATGATCAAATATCATGGAGAGAGGAACTCTATGTAACCTGACTATATCTTTAAGATACAACCAATAAAGTTGATCTAGAGATAAAGTATCTCTAATAGAAATAAAATGACCAGATTTAGTCAATATATCAATAATAACCCAAATCAGATTGTTACCTAGAGAAGTCTTTGGTAATTCCACTACAAAATCCATGGATATAGTCTCCCATTTCCACTCTGACACCAACAAAGGATGAAGAATCTATTTTGGTAACTACCAATCTTCTTTAACTTTTTGAAAAATCAAATAATTTATAGAAAAATCAACAATATCTCTTTTCATTCCATCCCACCAGTAATACTCCCAAAGGTCTCTATACATATTAGTACTCCCAGGATGAAGTGAAAATAGAGAACTATGGTTTTCACATAACAAATCTTTCTTCAACTGTGAATCACAAGGAACACATAACCTCTTCCCAAATCTCAAAACACAATATTTATCAATGTTAAATTCAAGTAACTTACCCTTTGGAACCAATTATACCTTTTTCTGCAATTCAATATCTTCCTTATATGCTTTATTAATTATATCTGATAGAGACGATTTCACTGACACCTAAAACAAAACAGAGGAATTTCCTACACCAACATCTTTTATGCCAAAGTTCATAAAATTATTAATTGAAGGGTCATATTCCAAACTTAACTTGGTTAATGTAGCATTACTTTTTTGACTCAAAGCATCAACCACTTTATTTTCTTTTATGGGATGGTAATGAATCATACAATCATAATATTTGATTAGTTCCAACCATCATATCTATCTCATGTTCAATTATTTCTGAGTGAATATATAATTCAAAATTTTGTGGTTGGTATATATTTCACATTTTACTCCATAAAGATGATGCCTCCAAATTTTTAAAGAAAAAACAAAATAAGTTAATTACAAATCATGAGTAGGGTAATTTAACTCATGAGTTTTCAACTGACATAAAGCATAATATATTACCTGATCGTTCTGCATTAGGACACAACCAATTCCTTTTAATGAAGCATCACTGTAGATAACAAATTCACCATTTCTGTAAGGTAGTTCGAAAACTAGAGCATTAACTAATCTTATTTTCAATTCCTAAAAATAATCACCACATTCTTTTGTCTAGATAAACTTAACACCCTTTCAAGTTAACCTAGTCAGTGGGCTAGATAACCATGTAAAATTTTCAACAAACCTCAAGTAATATCCTGATAAACCAATAAATATATGAATATCAGTTATATTTCTGGGTCTTGGTCATTCTTCAACAACTTTCGTTTTTGAAGGATCAATAGTTATTCCATCCTTAGAAAAAATGTGACCAAGGAATGAAATTTATTATAACCAAAACTCACACTTGATGAATTTTCCACACAATTTCATTTTTTAAGGTTTCCAAAATAAACCTTAGATGAATTTAATGATCTTATTTAATTTTAGAATATATCAAAATGTCATCAATAAACACAACCACAAACTTATCCAAAAACTTGAATAAAATTCTATTCATAAGATCCACGATACAACAAGTGCATTAGTTAACCCAAAAAGCATAAATACAAATTCATAATGTCTATATCTAGAATGAAACATGGTCTTCCAAATGTCTTTTTCCTTTACTTTCATATGATGGTACCCCAAACTCAATTCAACCTTCAAAAAATATTAATCTCCCTAGAGCTAATCAAAAAAATCATCGATATGAGGAAAATGATACTTTTTTCTTAACAATGATGTTATTCAAGGCTCTATAATCAATGAAAAGTATCATTAAACCATATTTCTTTTTAATAAACAAGATATGAGTACCCTATTATGATGTACTAGGTCTAATTAAACCTTTATCTAATAAATCCATCAATTGATTCTTCAACTCTAAAAGTTCAATTTGAGCCATTAGATAGGGGGTTTTGAAATAGGATTAGCATCAGGATCTAATTCAAAAGTAAATAAAACTTATTGATTAGGTATAATACTAGGAAACTCATCAGAAAAAACATCAAGATACTCATTTACCACTAGAACATCATTAATATGAACAATTCCATTATTTTCAACAAGGTAGAATTCATTTACATCTTTTAATAGTTTCTCAACTTCCGAATATGTTATCAATGGTAAGGGTTTGTTATTGTACACAAACTAAAAGTCTTTCTAAAATTTAAACTCTTTAGCTCTATAGTCAATCTTATAATGGTAAACAGAAATTCAATCCATACCCAAAATAACATCAAAATCTACTAGAGGAAAAACAAAAATGTTTGTAGGTAAATTATTTCCACAGTTGAAGACATGAAGATTCTTATAATTTATTTTTTCCTAAACATTTCCCACAAATATTTTTACCATAATTTCTTGATTCATTTCTTGATGTGTAATTTCCAATTTAACATAACATTTTATAGAAATAAAAGAATGTGTAGACCCTAAATCAAACAAAACATTGACATAATCCGAGTAAACAAACAATGTACCTAATACCACTTCATTTGATGGCCCAACATCATCTAAATTAGTTTCAAAGGTTTTCACCACACCTTTCTGCTTATAGTATGATTGCTTCCCTTTATTAGAGTTCTTTATCAGACACTCATTTGCATAATGACCCATCTCATTTCACTTTAAACATTTTAATGTTTGTAAATCAGATTTTTTTACCACTATCATGATCTTTTTAGTGAAATTATGATTCTTATATCCTATTTTACCACATTAGAAGCACTTTCCATAATTCAAAAGGCATTACCCAATGTTCTTTTTACCACAATTATCACAAACTATAAACATAATTTTCTTACCATCACACTTTTTTGAAGAATTCTTCATTTCTCCTACCACGTTAACCTCTTATTATGCTATTTTTCAAAGAACAAATTATCATTGGAAAACTACATTTCCACCTACTCTACTCATAAAAAAGTTTTTCGTAACTTATAAACTCATGAGAATCCAATTCCCTTCGATACTTGGATTTAATCCTAAGTAAAAATGATTTATTTTACTATCAAGATCTCAGATGAAATTTCAAGTGTACCTTACTAGTTGAGTGAATTTTTATTCATAAGCAGCCACTAAGTTATCCTCCTACCTCAATTCTAAGAATTTGTTTTTCTATCCTAAGTCAAACCGCCTTAGGAAAATATTTCTCTAAAAACATATTTTTTAATTCATCCCACTCAAGAGCATCAATATCCTCATTTTCCATGATATTATTAACCATAGACCACCACTAATCAACTTCATCTTCAAAATGGTAAACAAAAAGACTAACCTTTTTATTGTTTGAACACCCCATGAAATCAAAAATAGTTTCTAGTGATTTAATCAAACCTTAAGCTAACACAAGGTCAAATGATCCTATGAATGATAGAGGATGTTGCCTTATGAAATGATCAACTACCAACACGTTCCTCTAGGGTTGATTTGTCTTATCTCATTCATGCAAACCACCACCATTTATATCATAATTCAACTGTGCCATCACTAAAACAAACTATTCAGTTCCAATTCCGACCATCTCAGGGTGCTGATTTGGAAGGTTGTTTTCTTATGGATGTCATCCCATCATAACTGCCCTTTTTTCTCTTTGGAAAACCATTCCGAATAGAAATATCTTTGACGAAGAAACATGGAAATATTAAAATTCTATATCATTTCAATTTGATAATAAAGTAAAAATCATTTATGGATATTCTATTAACAATATCCTAATCCCTAAAGTTATCTAAACCGACCTCTAATACCAACTATAAGATCCTGGCCTTAAACATCACAGAATCTTGAGTTTATTCAAAAATTTAATTGCTTTCATATTGAGGATATTTTTATTTTTATAGTTTTAGATAATTAGGCTATCATTAATACATAACATACCCTAATCATACAAGAGTATACTACCAAAACAGTATCCATTTGTTCCTCCAAAAGAAACCCTTTTAAAAATAACATGATTTCTTTTCTTGATAAAAATATTCTTGAATCATTTCTTTCTCTTACTCATCCTTATAACCTATGAAAACATTTTAAAAACTTAGTATGATCACAAAAAATATCAGTAATGGATATAAAATAAATTAAGAAAAGTGTTAGTCCATGAATACTATAAACCCATGAAATCATACTTTTCACCCATAAAACATAAGCTCTTTAATATACCTCATGAAATCATAATATTCCTAAAAAACTCATAGAAATCATAAACCATAAAGATAATTTTGTGGCATCCATATCATACTTATGTTGTATATTTCACAGCTATATAGGGATTAACCTTCATGGTTACATTTAGAATACCCATCACAGTATATTTTCTAAATCTATTAGGAGAAACCCAACCATTTAACTCCATATCATTATCCAATGCATTGGATAACTATAATGGGATCACATGACCTTATTTTATCATGTAACCACCTATATACATAATAAATTCCCAAGAACCAAAACATAAGCACAACACATAAATCATGTATAAAATAAAAATAACATTTCCATATTGAAATCAAAAGATATCATTTAAAAATATTGACATAATAAATACCTTATGAAAACCATTTTAAATAAAAAATACATGAAAATAGAATATGATATTTATTTTCCATTTAAAAACAATAAGGCTTATATATGAATACAAATATCAAATAATGGTTAAGGAGACAAAGAAGTCATTTCCGTTATATACGTTAAAAAATCATTCTTTTTGTAATTTAGTAAAACACTTTGTAAAAAAAATATTAATTTTGAAAAACTTTGAATTAAATTAAAATTAAAAGGGTTTAATTATAAACCTTATAAAATAAATTTGTGTATAATGTCAAAATATGCCTCAATGAAAGGAGATTGAGACAAAGTCCCTTACCTTGAGTCTGACTTGTCTTGTAAATTATTTTTCGTCCTGAATAATAAACATTGGTTAATTTATAATTTCATGAGAACATTTTTCAAGTTTATTATTCATTTTATATTACTTATTACCATTTTATTACAATTACATAATTATTTAAGTTCATGTGATACGTTTTGTTCATATTCAGTACTTTAGTCGAAAATGAACTTGGTATAAAGTCAATAGTTCATGTGGTCATAAGTAAATTATCTCCAAAAAATAAAACATGATATAAATATATTATATATTCATTAGATTATTATTTATTATAATATTTTAAGAGAAACTAATGACACCATTCATGGATACAGTGGACCGTACATACGCATGAATGCTATTTTTATTTTTTTGTCGCACTGAAAGAGTAAAATTTAATGAAATTTATGTAAATATGTATACATATATAATATAATTAAAGTATTATTAATATTTCATTTATATCATATATTTTTACTAAAAAAATACTTAATACATTTTATGTGATGTGTGAATGAATCACATCATTTTTGATGAGGGGGTAGTCCACACATCCCCATACGAAGTTATCGTATAACAATAATATAGAAATAATGAAGTTATGTTTGATATAAAATTTCTAGAATATTAAATAGGTTATAATTTACATATTTAAATATTATTTAACTTTAAAAATAGTTTTAAGACCATCCATTAAGGCGGTAATGTAAAAGTAACAAAAGCATTATTCATGGAGGTGATTAACTAGCATAACTTGGACAACAATTTCATTTATTTGAATAAGAGTAGGTATGAAATGAAATAGATATGAGATATTCAATTATAAACATAAAACTTCAGTATATACATGATTCTGGAGTAATCATGCATTGATGTTTAAAGGAGGTGAGGATAAAGTAGAAAAAGAAAATAAATTAAGAGAGGTACTTTGAGAAAATTACATCTTGAATATCCCCTCCTCGAAAGACCCTTGAGAACCTTGGATTTGGTATTTTAGTGATACCAACAAAACTTGAAAGTAGGGATAGTGATGATGATAGGTTTGGGTAGATATTTTTGGATCTATAATAATTTTTGGGTCGAAATAGGGTGGTGGAGAGGTGGTATTTATAGTTGAGGATAAGTGAGTTCAAGTGGTTAATCTATTGATTATTTTATATTAAAATCCAACCATATAGAGGTGGAATTAAATTCCATGACTTTTAATTGTAATTAATTATAATCTAATAGACCCCTTAGGTCCATTACTTTTTGAAAATACAGTGTTTGGGGTGTTATGGGAGGTAACAATATCTCATTTCAAGAGTTTTCCAAAATTGAAAATTTTCCATCAGTAGCTTCGCATTGGTAGGTTGTATCTGTAGATTGAGTTAGTGGATCAACGTCAATAGGTTGTATTGGTATCCCAACATTGGTGGATTTTCTTTGATGGCTCAACATCCGTAGGTCAGGTGTCAGTAGGCTAGGTGCCGGTAGGTCGGGCATGGGTAGGTTGGGTGTCGGTAGGTCGGGCGTCAGTAGGATGGGTGTCAGTGAATTGCATTGGTAAGTCAGGTGTTAGTGAGTCATGTCGGTGACTCTCTATTGGTGGGTCACTTTGGTGACTCGCTATCAGGGAGTCGCTATCAGTGACTCACTTCAGTGACTCACCAATCACTGAGTCATTTCCATAT
Source organism: Viscum album (assembly GCA_963277665.1). Lineage (NCBI taxonomy): Eukaryota > Viridiplantae > Streptophyta > Magnoliopsida > Santalales > Viscaceae > Viscum > Viscum album. Next base: position 394,010,780 of record OY728140.1, read on the forward strand.
TTTTCCAGTTCATCCAGTTTCACCCCTCTTACATTTTATTTGATGTAAATCAAGTTTAAAACATTGATTAAGCATTTATAAATGAATTTCAACAGATATTAATTATATATGTAATATCCTAACACTCTTGGAACTTTGAAATAGTCAAACCGCGTGATCTTGACTATAATCTGACTTTAATGTCCCTTGAAACTGATTCCCTTCCGTTGATATAGAATTTGACTCTTCTATGAAATGATACTCTTCCCCATGTGTTTCCATTTTTCTCTTGGTGCAACCAGAGACTTTATTCCCCATATATTCATGTGTTGTGTTGTAGAATTTGGATCCAATTTTTCCTTGAATTCTTTCCCACTACTTTCGTTACCCCCTGTTTTTGGAACAAGGAGGAGTTGCTGATCGTCTGTTGTTCCAGGTAGGAATTCCATTGTCTCTATTTTATTTGTATATCATATAGGGTGGGTAAGATAATATACCTTTGTGATTTTGGTCGAATATGAACTTTTAAATTAAGGATTTTACAAAGATAATCTAACCTTTTATAAGGATAATCAGACCTATTATGATAATGGGTTTTGTTACATTAGTAATAAATGAGGGGTTGGGAAGATGATAATAATGATATTTTGTTTTATCTGTTATCCTTAATCCATGTTTTGAATTGTATGTCTTCTGAAAACCATGGCTATTGGTGGTCCTTTATTGCACACAAATGATACTCTATACTTGTTATTGATCCTCTATCGAATGGATGCTAATATGAAAATCTAGCTAATCACATATAATTGGTTAAATCCATGGAAATCCTAGGATTGAACTGTTACGTGATCAAACTTGAATTAATAAAGTGAAATTATAGAATGAGAGTTGCTAAATCTGAATTCACCTTGGTGTTTGGTGTAGCTGTGTGCTATGTATGGTTCTTTTTGACCTCATGTTTTTTTACTGGTCATGTGGTGTTGTGGTTGGGAGTGTGGCTATGTTTATGGGGTGTTAGATGTGGTGTAATGGAATCTCATTTTGAGATATTTGGTTGATTGTGGAATTTATGAACTTGTTATGTCATGGGACTACATCTAGGTTGTGTTAGGGTTGTTGGGAATAGTCTATTTATTTAGTGGGACTGTAGTCTGGTTGAGTTTTTTTGCTGGATGTGGTGTTTTTCATGCATTGGGACTACCGATGATAGTTTTGGAGGGATAAATTTGAATAAGGATGGTGTTACCTTAAATGGGCGTTGCTCCCAGAGTTTCTAGAGACAGGTATATTAGGAATGGTTGTTAGAGTGGATTCTTTTACCCTAGTCCTCCTTTTTATTTTTGGATTTGGCAGTGGTTGGTATGGTTGTTTCACCTTATAATGTGTTCTATGTTTGGTAGTTTCCCAAGTAGGGATGGAATAAATAATTTTGTATTGTTAATTGAATAATAATAATTGGTTCAATGAATTGGATGTGGTTATGAATTAATTTTGTGGCTAGCTGTGTGGTTATGTATTAGAGGTGGTAGTAAGGGAAGTTTTTTGTGGGATGGTTGGTTGTTTGGAAACCCATAGGTTGGGATGAGTGTTTGATACCCATATTTATATACTTGGAGTTACTTTTGATTTCTATGTGCACCCACCCTAGTTGAGAACTATGTGTCGAACACACTCATTTCATAGGGGAGGGTGTTTTCCCAACATCCCAGTGATAGGAGGGATGGCTGGTTATTCTCTATTCCCTACTCCCTTTTCTAGGTATTGGTAGCCCAAGGCACTTCAGGAAGGTTGTGGTGAGGTTGTGAGGCCCAGATATCTTCAGGTGAGATATGCTTTCCTAGGTGTCTTCTGGATGATATATGTTGTGCTTTCCCAGGTGTCTTCAGGATGAGGTTGTGGATTTACGACCCATGTTTTTATAGGCGGTATGTGATTTGGTTGTGTCCCAGATGTCTGCGGGTGGGATGTGGTATGTGGCCCAAGTATGTGCGGGAAGGTTGTGGAAGTGGGGCTTGTAGAAGAGCATGGTAGCATCAAGACGTTCACCATTAGGGATGAGTAGTTAACTAGTTGGAAGTGGTACAAGGTACAGAAATATTGATGTGATTACTATATTACATTACTTGAATTTCTTTATTTGGTGAGCATGAATTTTGTGAGGCTGGGGTGGATAGTATACCTTGTTAGGTTATTTAGTTTATGTTTTTTCTCACAGGGGAATTAGTATGCTTTTCCCACTTGTTCATGAGTGACTTTGTATTTTCCTACTGAGTATACTTGTATGCTCACCCTATGTATATAAAACTATTTTTAGGTTTCTAGGGAGATTTCACGGACCATGCTGGTCATTACAAGATCATATGTTGGGGAAAGTTTCTATGTTGCTGGTTAGCTTTTCTTTTGGTATTTACTTGGGATATTTTCATTGTATTTATAGCAGTTTTACTTTAAACATGCATGTGGGATGGATTTTGGATTCTTTTATATATATATCTTGGAGTTTTTTGAGGTTGATGCATCTTATCTCCTTATCTTGGTTACTATAAAAATGGTAATGCCTCCCATTTTGTGAGATTTGTATACCCTTGGTGCAGGTAACCACCTTGGGGCTTACTGGTGGTGGGACTTGGGGGTCATTATCTATCTTTTTCCATTGCTAGATCAGGAGGGTCATCTTTGGAGGGAGGGGGTCTTGATAGAATGGTATCAGAGCCAGGTTGAGATATAGTATGGATCTTGGAGTTAAGAACAATGAGGATTGCTTGGGTTGGTAGGGAAATAGTGTTAGGTGATCTTGGTGCGTGACATAGGACAAGGAAGTCTGTTTAGGATATGGGATTTTATGGACCCCCGTGATCTGATGCAAGGACACTGAGTCTCCCGAATGAAAAAGTGAGTATACATTGGTTTTAGGGTATATAACATAGGAAAGGTGCATGCATCATGATGACTTGTCTTCTTGTTTGAGTTGGGAGTTTCAGGGAAATTAAATAATGAAAAGTTAAAATTAACCTTAAATAAAATTCCATACTACTCAGGATTAGGAGTTCCGGGAAATATTTCTTTCTTCAACCATGAAGGATGAGAAATTAGAGGATCTACTCTCCCTCCAGTATGGGAGTATGTTGGTACAAGAGTTGGTGATCAATTTCAAGGATCTCCTTCACTTTTCTCAGGATCTCTTTCTAGATGAGGAGTCTTGGGAGAGACACGTAGAGGAGGAACTCCATCCTTGCCTCCAATATGCTGTTACTCCCTTCACCTTTCCGACATACCTAGAGGTCCATAAGAAGGATGAAGTGGTTGAGAGGATTCACTCATGGGGAGGTCTATCTTGAGAGGGGAGAAAGCTAAGTTCTTGAAAGGGTAATTCTGTCAGCAACAAGCCTTAGGCGCTAGGGCCTTCTAGGTTTCAGACAGTGGGGAGTCGACCTCAGCAGTTTCAATTTCAACATTTTGGTCCTCATGCTTTTACCATAGGCTTGGGACTGATGTGTTTATCTTGTGGAGGCTATAGGAACCTTAAGAGTTAGTGCCCAGTTTGAGCTCAGTATGGTGTAGGTGGTCAGGTTCAGCACCTGGCTCAGTAGCAGTTTCCGGTCAGGCCGTTTCAGTAGCAGGGAAAGCAAGTTGCTACTCCACCGAGGGGAGATAGAGCAGGTGAAGTCCGACCTCAGAGAATTCCCCTAGGACCTTGACGCGATTGTGGTTAAGGAGGCAGTTGATAGGAGAGGGGAAGAAGAGCCGAGAGTGGTCAATTTCACACTACAGAGGCAACAGTTCTAGTGGGTCCAGATATTGTTTGAGGTACGTTCCACTTATTTAGTAATCTTGTTTATGCCTTGTTTGATTCAGGAGCATCACACTCCTTTGTTTCACCAAGTCTATCCCATGATTTGGGACTAGTCATAGAGAGACTTTATGTGCCCCTGGTGTTGAGTACACCAGTTAGAGGTCAGAACCAATTGTTTGATGTGTGTTGGGGATGTAGATTGATAATGGGACCAAATCAGTCATGTGGGGATATTTTATTTTTGAAGATGAAACCATAAGATGTAATCCTTGGGATAGAATGGATATACTCTATACATGCTATTATCTTCTACTTCCAGAGAAGATTTATGTTTTCAGATGTCGATGGATGACATGTAGCTTTTGTTGGTGAGTAGAGTTGTATGATGGGAAGTTGGAATGTGGATCCTCTTGTGTCTTTATTAGCCAAGTTGTCAGTGGAATTAGTGGGTGATGTGATGGTAGAGGTTCCAGAAGTTTTCATAGAGTTTTTGGATGTTTTCCCTGAGGAGGTTGTGACTCTACCCACTCGATGTGACTTTGAGTTTAGGATAAACTTACAACCTGATGCTAGTCTGATTTTGATGGATCCTTATCAAATAAAACCTTATGAGCTATGGGAGATAAGGATTTATATTGAATATCTGATGAATAAGGGATTTATCCAGCCCAGTGTGTCACCATGGGGTTCTCTGGTCTGGTTTTCAAAGATAAAATATGGTGGTATAAGGTTGTGCATAGACTACCAGAGGTTGAATTAGGCGACGGCTAAGAACCATTACCCTCTCCTGAGGTTATATGATATTTTTGACTTGCTAAAGGGAAAATTTGGTTTTCTAAGATCAATCTATGGTCTGAGTATCACCAGTTAATGGTAAAGAAGGGTGACATCTTAAAGACTACTTTCTGATGTAGGCATGAGCACTATGAATTCATGGTTATGCCGTCTTGTGTTATGAACGTACCAACCATGTTCATGGGACTTATGAACTCTGTATTCCATGAGTTCCTAGATCTATTTGTCATCATGTTCATAGACGACATCCTGATCTACTCAAAGTCAGAGGAGGAGCATACTGAGCATCTCAGGACAGGATTGTAAGTTCTTTTATGCCACTAGCTCTATGGGAAGTTGTGCAAGTGAAATTTCTAGACAAGATAGGTACATTTACTTGGGCATGTGGTGTCTCACTAGGGAGTAGTAGTGGACCAATAAAAGTTTGAGGTAGTTGTTTATTGGTAGAACCCTAGAATGTGGTGGAAGTTTTCATCTTTCTTGGTCTGGTGGGGAATTACCTTAGATTTATACCCGATTTCTCTCAAGTTTTAGCTCTATTGACAACTTTGACTAGGAAGGACCAGGACTTTGGGTGGAGTGAGAACTATGAGGTAGATTTCATTTATATGGAGGGAAAGTTGGTTAGTACTCTAGTGCTATAGTTTCTAGAGGAAGGGTTGTAACATCCCGTTATTGTTTTAGGTATTCCTAAACCATATTGTGTTAAATTATTATTACATTAAATGGGAAAAAATGGTTTATCAGTGAGAAGTTTCATTTTTGTTAAACACATCATGGAATGGTAAAACTCTCAATTAATACTTCAGAATATTCAATTAAATATTTTATGATTTAAACATTGAGTAAGTTTGAGTTTCCAAGATCTACAAAACCTCAGGGAGGATGGAATAAAAATATTAAATATATTATTTTAAGCACATACAAATTATTCAAAATATTTTAATAACTTTAAAATGGTCTGTCGTATGAGAAATCTGAGCTTATTGTTATGTCTAAAATGTGGTGTTTACCCTAGGAGGGATATAACATTCAAATGTTCCAGACTTTTGGATGCCTCAATCATGAGATAAAGTTATAAAACAATATTTAATATTTTATTTATTAAAAATAAATAAATATCTCTCAAACAGTATGTTTTATAAAAAATACAAGACCATCGATGGGTCCCGAATGAGTGTTTTACCATAAACAAGGTATAACATTTTTTAGTGTCGGGCGTTTGGATGCCTCGCTTGAAAAAATAAACCTTTTTATTTTAATTAATTAATTATTTCATTTTTTAATTAATAAATCATTAATATCTATCAAACAGTGTGTCCTCTAAGAAACCTGAGACCACCTTTGGGTCCAAAATGAGGTGTTTACCCTAGATGGGGTATAAATTTAATGCGTAACAGATGTTTGGTGTTATTTAATTTTTATGCTAAATAATTAAGCTATATATATATATATAAATATTAACGCTTCATCTTCTTCTAACTCTCGCTAAACACCATTGTTGGTCGATCCATGTTTTTAAAACCTTCATTTTTCAACTATTTTCTACCATTTCAGTCACCACCTCATTGAATGAGTAAAATTAATAACTCCGTTATTAATTTTAAGTAGAATGGGTGATTAAAATAGGGTTTTGGTTTATTAGAACCTATATGTGGTTGGGGGTTTTAAAGTCGAGCGACTCCTACCTTTTAGTTGATCCGACTAATTCAAGTGATCCGAGACACCTTGGGTGATTGGAGAACCTTTTTTGATCTATTAATAGTCTCTTGTTCGGTTTCATCCATCGCAGTGGCCTCTTTTGTTTTTATTCCTCTGCAACACCTTCTACGTAGGTATTTTAAATTGTTTTTATTTTATTTAATTTCTTTCTATTTTATATTATTCTCTAAATATTCTCTTTTTTTATAACTTTTGGATTATTGATCAGAATTGCATGCCGTCGGTACTGTTGAATTTGTCTCGAAGAGAAGAATGAAAATAATATTTTTTATTTCAAAGGCACTATGGTATTCCTCGATCCTATTTTTCACATTTTAAATGATATTTGAAAATAAATTATCGAAGGATAAATTATAAATTATAAATGGAAAATTTGTGAAAAATTATAAAAAAATAATTATAGATGGATAAATTATAAAAGAAGTTATTAGAATATTTCAATGATAATCCCACCAGATTATGAAATTAATTTTTAAATAAAATTATCAAATGTTGTTTATCATATTATTTTATGTAATATTCCAAAACATAGTTATTGTGAATTTATCAAAAGATAATTTTTAAGAATTATCAAGTGATAATTACAAAAAATTATCAATGATCAATTGCATAGAAATATCAAAGATAATTTTTTACATATATTATAAAAGGATAATTAATATAATAATCAAATGATAATTTAGATATTATCAAAGGTTAATTATTAATATTATTAAAACGATAATTGTGAGCTTATCAAAGATAATTATTCTGATGGATAATCGCGAGCGCATGCGTTGACCTAACGATAAACTGAAAATTTTCCATGAAAGATAAATATTATCACATGTGATAATATATATGTAATTTGAAACTTATCCTGGTGAGATAAATTATCATTGCATGCGATAATTTAAATGATAATCTAAAAATTATCTAGGAGAGAGAAAATGTTTTCGCATTTGATATTTTATTTCCTTGTGAAATAAAATAGATATTTTTGGTTCTAGGAACCCTTTATGAACATAGACCATTGGTGTGTTGATGATTATGATATTAGGGTCATGCAGAGGTGTATTAAACCACATGGGATGTTTTATCAATGCTGCTGATATCGATGGCCTTGAGGTAGGTGGTTCCCTTCCGATTATCCAAATTGATTATCCTTTTATTTCTTGATTTATTTAAATTTTTGATTTAAATTCAATTTCTCAAAATTGATTTCAATTAAATTGATAAAAACCCGATTCCATTAAATTGAGATATTTGAAATGGTTTTGGCATGGAAATTTGGAAAACCACCAATTCCATTGAATCAGGCGTGTTTATAGAAATTGGTTGATTTAAAAATTTTAATTTAAATTGTGGATTTTATGGAAATGATTTCAATTAAATTGTTGAATTTAATTTTTGAAATAAAGTGTGTAATGATGGAATTGGTTTTGAATGGATTTAAAACTAGTGAAAATGTATTAAAATGATTTGATATAAACCCAGTGGTTTTGTCTTGTAAAAAAAATCATGTTTTTGAATAATTTTTTTTTGGTTTTAAATGAAAAGAAATTGTCAGTTTTGAAAGGGAAGAATGAAATTGATCATATTTTTAAGTAGTCTTAAAATAGTTCACCTATCATGTAAGAGAGCATGAAATCCTTAGGTAGTTAGTGAGTTATTTGGATACACTCTACACTATGAAAACATTTTAAAACATACTTACAATGGGTCACATCCCCGATGGGTTGGCAACGAGTCTCTTTTGTCCAGTGTCATAGGGACGCGTGTATACAAATTTTGCTGAGTTCACATAGAGAGTGTAGAATCCTATAGCTAGTTAATACTATCATACCTTTTGTAAGATAACCATGTTGTTAACATGATTATTTATATTTGAGATATAAATGTATGCCGATGATTTTGAACTACTTTACATGCCTGTTATTTTTACTTAAACTGTTTTATGTAACTTTTTTATTTAAGCCATTGTTTTAGAAATATTCCATCATTGTAAAGCCCTTTATTAAAGTATTTGTCTATCATTTTGAAAATGTATATCATGTTTTGTTTAAATATGATTTTGAATTTCCAAACCTCTTTACTTTGAAATTAAAATATTTTCTTTGGATAATCTATATTTGGCATCTGTTATGGAATCTTTGGTGGTATCCTACTGGACTTAGGCTTACACCCTACTTTTTCCCTTCAGATTTTTATAGAATTTATTCTTCCAAGTTCTAGAAAAGGGAAGGGATCTCTTGGAGGCGGATCCAGCTATTGAGCTTTGATCTTGGTGATTTGTGTCCTTAGGGACCTTGGGGTTGTTTTTTCCCTTTTAGTACTTGGGTTTTAGTACTTCGTGATTTTTATGCCTTGTTGTATTCTATTACTTCACTACTAGTGGGGTTTCTTTTGTTATGCATACTGCCTTGTTTTTGTTTTCTTCCACATTCTTTTGGAAAAATTGTTTCTACTTGTATGTTGTATGATGCTATGTGCTAGTCACCGAACCGTGGGGATCAGGAACGTCCTTTGGGCTATGTCAAGGGCAACTCAGTTATCAGGTTACAAGGGTACCCAGGCTAGTTCGTGACAAAGTGGTATTAGAGGGAGGTTAATATTTTGTCTTGAAGTCAGTATGCATTTTTGAAATATTTTTAGGACTTATGAGGCAGTTGCGATTGAGTGCCTAGACAACTCTCACCGCAAAGAACCTTAAGTCACTAGGGGTGGTTAGAGAAAGACTTATTGTGGATTAGTTCTAGTATTTTCCCTATTTTGATTTGGATAGAGTGAAATAAAAATCATGTATGTTCTACCAGTCGGGATCGTGTTTCCCTCGTTTCTATGTGTGAGCATTATCTAATGTCTTCCTTATTGTTTGATGATGTTTTGTAACGTCATGACTCCGAGAAGACGTGCGAATCAAATCCAGTAAGGGGATACTACTAAACCTCAGTGAGTGAATCCTCCAGTAGACCCGATCCTAGTTGAGGTAATTGTGAATATTGTCTAAGCTCTGGGATAGGTATCACCTATAGTCCCTGTTCAGGATCTTACTATGGAACCTAGGGGGGGATGCTCTTCAAATTTTTTCTCAAGAGTTATTTCACCAGAAACCACCAGTTTTCAAAGGATCCACTAATCCTCAACATGATGAGGATTGGTTGGGTAGGATTTAATGTCAGTTTGAGTTCTTGGAGACACTGGATGAGATCATGGTGAAGTGTTCCACCTTCATGTTGGAGGGACCAAGTAGGAGATAGTGGGATACAATAGTGATGAAAAAGAAACATGGGGGCTTAGATTGTAAGGACATCAAGCTTATTTTCACTGGACAATTCTATCCAGATTCAATGGTGTTGGCCAAGCCTATGAAGTTTTTCAAGCTTGAGCAGGCTGACAGAACTGTGGCTCCTACAAATGTTTAAGGAACTTACAGAAGTTCTGCTGCAACTTTTCCACTCCACATAATGGCATGAGATCATCAAAACCTTCAAAAACCATGGGGAAACCAAATGCTTCACGTAAAAAAGAGTTTTAGCCACAGGAACCCAGAATGAGGCTTCTTCATGCAGTGTAAGAGTCTCTAGAGGAAGATGATATGTGTCTAGCAACCATGATAGATATCATTACTATAGCTTCGTCTTTAGTGGCTGCTTTATTTGATACCGGTGCATCTCTCTCTCTCTTTTTCCAAACTATACCGTTAATCTTCTTAATCTTCTTATGGAGATTTTATCTTGTAAAATGGATATTACTACACCCCCTGTCATGATGCGAGAGTAGGGTCTTCGTAGTCATTCTTGTGTCTTCTCTCTTTCAGATGTCAAACTTACTTGGAGTTTTTGACATGAAATCTCTTGACGTCATATTTGGGATGGATTGGATCATTGCCAATAAATCCCAGATTGATTGTTATCTTCGATGGATCTACCTTATCACACATAGTGGTGTGTATCTTTTCTTTCAAGGATAATGTGACCCAAGGTTGAGCAGGGTTATAACTTCTTATCTGTAGTCGAGGAAGGTAATATTAGTGTTTTCTTCTGATTTGGAGTAGTGATCTCCCTCTAGTTGTTGTCGGGTTTCCTATCGTGTTTCCTTATGATTTTTTCTAGTTTACCATCGATAAAAGAGGTTGATTTTTGCATTGAATTAATTCATAGTACTCAACCGGTTTCTTTTCCCTCTTACCAAATGGATCTAACTGAACTAAAAGAACTAATTTCTCAGTTGGATGATCTTCTTGAGAAAGCCTTTATTCAACAATGTGTGTCACCTTGGGCAGTGCTGGTTCTATCCTCCAAGAAAGATGATGGTTTTCTGACATCTTCTATTATTGAGATGATTCTTTAGGAACAAAATCTTATTGACAAATTCCGTAAGCATTATAGAACATCTTTATTGTGGGGAGATCGATACCCAGCAACTGTTCTCCAAAGACGGTGTTCTGTGTTATCAGAACCATTATGTTGCACTGTTAGCGAAAAAGAAGGCTATAATGGGGGATTTCCATAATTTATAATGGGTTCTAAACCTTGGAAGCACTAAGATGTTCTACGAATTGATGTAACAGTTTTTTTGACCATGTATTCTTGAAGGTTTCACCCGGGTTGGGTCATTGACTGCTTGGGAGGCAAGGGAAGCTTGCACCTTGTTTTGTGGGATCTTTTGAGGTTTTTGATTATGTGGGGATATTTGTTTACCATTTAACACTAAAACTACAAATGATGTTGATAGATAATATAATTCATGTATCTAAGCTTTAAAAACTTTTATCTGACCCATCTCATGTTCTGAGTTGGCAAGATCTTTAAGTGGAACCTATTTTATCTATGACTGAACGACAAGTCATGGTTGTTGATTATGAGACCAAGGTACTTTGTGGGAGGAAGATACCTATGGTCCGTATGATATGGTATCATGGTTCTAATTCTCATGATACATGAGAGCGGGAGGCACTGATAAGGGAACAACGACCTTGTTTTTTTGATATGGAGGCTTATTCGTAGGCTTTATAGGGATAGAAAGTTCATATGGTGGGGTGGTTGTAACATCCTATTACTATTTCAGGTATTCCTAAACCATCTTGTGTTAAATTATTATTATTTTAAATGGGAAAAATGGTTTATCAGTGAAAATTTACATTTTTTAAACATGTTTCAGAATGGTAAAATGCCCAATTAATACTTAAAAATATTCAATTAATTTTTTTCTGAGTTAAACACTAAGTAAGTATGACTTTTCAAGGTTTGTGAATCCTTGGGGAGGACAAAATAAAAATATTAAATATATTATTTTAAGCATGGGAAATTTATTAAAAAAATTGAATAACTCCAAAATGGTCCATCGTATGAGAAATCTAATCATACTATTTTGTCTGAAATGTGGTGTTTACCCTAGGAGGGGTATAAACTTCAAAATACATAGTCTTTTGGATACCTTGCTCATGAGATAAAGATATTTAATTATATTTAATATATTATTTATTAAAAATAAATAAATACATCTCAAATGGTGTGTCGTATAGGAAATCTAAGACTACTGATGGGTTCAGAATGAGGGGTTTACCTTAGACAAGGTATAAAATTTTTTAGTGTTGGGCGTTTGGATGAATCTCTCAAAAAAATAACTATATTTATTTTAATTAATTATTTATTCTGATTTTTAATTAATAAATCATTAATATCTCTCAAACAGTACGTCCTATTAGAAATCTGAGACCACCGTTGGGGTTGGAATGAGGTCTTTACCCTAGACATGGTATAAATTTAACGAGCAAAGGATGTTTGGTGTTTTTTAATTTTTATGCTAAATAATTATATATATATATATATATATATAATAACACTTAATCTTATTCTAACACTCTCCAAATACCATTTTTTTCCTGATCCATGTTTTTAAAACCTTCAATTTTCAACCGTTTTCTATTGTTTCAGTCACCACCTCATTGAATGAGTGAAATTAATAACTCTATTATAAATTTTATATAGAATGGGTGTTTAAAATAGGGTTTTGGTTTGAGTCAGACCTATATGAAGTTAAGGGTTTTAAGGCCGAGTGATTCCTACCTTTTGGTTGATCTGATTGAGTCAAGTGATCCGAGACCCCTAGGGTGATTGGAAAACCTCCATTGATCCAGTACCTGTCTCTTGTCCGGTTTCATCCATCGCAATGACCTCTTTTTTTTTTCTTCCTCCTCTGCACATCGCCTTCTACCCAGGTATTTTCAATTGTTTTTAATTTATTTAATTTCCTTCTACTTTCTTTTATTCTCCAAATCTTCTCTCTTATAAAACTTTTTTTTGTTATTGATCAGAATTGTGCGCCATCGATACCGTTGTATTGGTCTCAAAAAGCAGAATCAAAATAATATTTTTTTGTTTCGAAGGCAGCAGGGTATTCCCCAATCCAATTTTTCACATTTTAATGGATATTTGAAACTAAATTATCAAAGGATAAATTCTAAATTATAAATGGATAATTTGTAAAAAATTATCATAAAATAATTATATATGGATAAATTATAAAAGAAGTTATTAGAATATTTCAATGATAAACTCACCAGATTATAAAATGAATTTTTAAATAAAATTATCAAATAGTGTTTATCATATTATTATATGTAATATTCCAAAATATAGTTATTGTGAATTTATTAAAAGATAATTGTTAAGAATTATCGAGTGATAATTGTAATGAATTATCAAAGATCAATTGCATGGAAATATCAAAGATAATTTTTTAACATATATTATCATAGGATAATTAAAATAATAATCGAATGGTAATTTTTATATTATCAAAGTTTAATTAATAATATTATTAAAATGATAATTTTGAGTTTATCAAAGATAATTATTCTGATGGATAATCATGAGAGCATGCGTTGACCTAACGATAAACTGAAAATTTTCAATGAAAGATAAATATTATCGCATGTGATAATATATATGTAATTTGAAACTTATATTGGTGAGATAAATTATCATTGCCTGTGATAATTTAAATGATAATCTAAAAATTATCTTGGAGAGAGAAAATGTTTTCACATTTGATATTTTATTTCATTGTGAAATAAAATAGATATTTTTGGTTCTAGGAACCCATGAAAAACATCGACTATTGGTGTGTTGATGCTTACAATAATATGGGTGTGTAGAGGTGTATTAAACCACACATGGTGGTTTATCATTGTTGCTGACATCGACGACCTTGAGGTTGGTGGTTCTGTTCTGATTATCCAAATTGATTATCCTTGTATTGATTGATTTATTTAAATTGTTGATTTAAATTCAATTTATCAAATTTTATTTCAATTAAATTGATAAAAACCCGATTCTAGTGAATTGATATATTTGAAATGGTTTTGGCATAGAAATTTGGAAAAATCCCAATTCCATTGAATTGGGTGTGTTTATGGAAATTGTCTGATTTAAATTTTTTTAATTTAAATTGTGTATTTGATGGAAATTATTTCAATAAATTTTTTGAATTAAATTGTGTAAATAAATTGTGTAATGGTGGAATTGGGTTTGAATGGATTTAAAATAGGTAAAAATGGCTTAAAATGATTTGATAGAAATATAGTAGTTTTATCTTGTGAAAAAGGAATGTTTTTGAATAAAACCTATTTTGGTTTTAAATGTAAAGAAATTGGAAATTTTTAAATGAAAGAATGGGATTGATCAAATTTTTAAGCAGTCTTAAACTATTTCATCCATCATGTAAGAGCGCATGCAATCCTTAGGTAGTTAGTGAGTCATTTAAATACACTTTATGCTACGATAATGTTCTAAAACATACTTGTTGTAGGTCACATCCCCGACGGGTTGGTGACAAGTATTTTTGTCCAATTTCATAGGGATGTGTGTATACACATTTTACTAAGTTCACATAAAGATTAAAGAATCCTATAGCTATTTAATACCATCATACGTTTTGACATATGACCATGTTTCTCGCTTTTTTATTTATATTTGAGATATAAATTTATGCCATTGCTTTTGAACTGCTTTACATGCCTTTTATTTTTAATTAAAATGTTTTATGTAACTCTTTTATTTAAGCCATTGTTTTAGAAATATTACATCATTTTAAAGCCTTTGATTAAAGTATTTGTCCATCCTTTTGAAAATATATAGCAAGTTTTGTTTAAATATTCTTTTGAATTTCCAAACCCGTTTACTTTGAAATTGAAAGATTTTATTTAGATAATCTATATTTGTAATATTTTATGGAATCTTTGGTAGTATCCTACTGGGCTTAGGCTTACACCCTAATTTTTCCTTCAGTTGTTTGTAGAATTTATTCTTCCAGGTTCGAGTAAAGGAAGGGATCTCTTGGAGGTGAATTCAGCTGTTGAGCTTTGATCTTGGTGAGTTGTGTCCTTAGAAACCTTGGGGTTGTTTTTTCCCTTTTAGTACTTGGGTTGTACTACTTTGGGCTTTTTATGCCTTGTATTATTTTTGTACTTCACTCCTAGTGGGGTTTCTGTTATTATGCATACTACCTTGTTTTCTTTTTGTTCCACATTCTTGTGGAAAAATCATTTCCACTTCTAGGTTTTATGATTATAGGTGCTAGTCACTAACCCATGGGGATTGGGAACTCCCTTCGGGTTATGTTAGGGCCGACTCAGTTATCGGGTTATGAGGGTACTCCGGTTGGTTCGTGACATGGGGTGATGTTCGAGGTTTTCAAAGCTTCCCGTCTAGGATTAGGATATGTGCTAATGCATCAGTGAGGAGTGATCTCTTATGGGTCTAGGAAGTTACCCCCCCATGAGCATAACTATGCCACCCATGATCTGGATCTAGCATAATTCATGTTTGTGCTAAAGTTTTAGTGACATTACCTCATCGGGGAGGGCTTTTTGGTCTTCACAGATTGCAAGAGCTTGAGGTACATCTTTTCCCAGTGAGACTTGAACTTGTGGAAGTGAAGGTGGATGGATGTTCTCCAAGATTATGACTTCGAGATATATTACATTTTAGGAAAGTGGAATTTTGTGGCTGATGCTTTGAAAAAGAATTTATAGAAGGAATTAGTTCGAGAATCTACGGATGCTTGGAAGGTGATGGAGGAGTTGGCCTCCTTGCACTTAGATGAAAGAATGGATTGTGGTAGAGGCCGTCTGTTTCAGATAAAAATAAATAATATATAAGGTATAAGGTAGAGGAGTCTCAGTGGGGAGACTTGTAGGCGGAGGTGATGCGCGATCCCATTGGCCAGGGTGATGCTCCGAAGGACTGGTCAGAGGATGGTAAAAATCAGATGTTGTTCCGTGAGAAGCTGTTTCTTCTAGTGGTGATGTGAAAGGGAGTTCTCCACGAGTTTCATAGATCACCCCTAGTGGTACACCTTGGAGTTTCCAAGATTTACCGTGGTATGAGAGAGTAGTTTTGGTGGTCCAGGATGAAGCGGGCAATGGAAGATTTTGTGGAAAAGTGCCTAGTGTTCCCGTAGATGAAGGATGAGAACCATTTTTATGGTAGTTTTTTGTAGCCCTTAGATGCCCACAAGTTTAATTAGGATTAAATCTAAATGGATTTCATCACAGGATTACCACGGTATTAGGGATGATGTGATTTAATCTGAGTAGTAGTGGATTGACTGATGAAATCAGCTCACTTTTTAATAATTAATGAGTCAAGGGTAGTGGATGCCTTCATGAGAAGGTATGTGGATGATGTGTTACAACTACATGGATTTCCAAGATCCATTATCTCAGATCGGGATATAGATTTTACCACATGAGTCTGGAGGGGATTGCAACATGCTTTTGGAACTCAGTTATGCCTCATCACTGCTTTCCATCCTCAGATAGATGGGTAGAGAGAAAGGAAAATCCAGATGTTAGAGGACATGTTTTGGGAATGTGTCTTAGATTTTGGTGGATATTAGGTGTGAAACCTACCCTTTATTTAGTTTTCTTATAATAATAGCTATCAATTTTACATTGGTATGGATCCGTTCTAAGCCTTGTATAGAAGATTGCGTCGTTCACCTTTGTGCTGGACAAAAGTTGAGGAGGTTGTTGTTCTTGGTCTAAACTTGGTGAATATAACAATAGAGAAAGTTAAAATCATGTATGATAGGATGAAGGCAGAACAAGACCAGAAGAAGTCATATGCTGATTGTAGGAGGAGGCCCTTGGAGTTTGAGGTTGGAGACCATGTGTTCTGGAATGTTTTTACTCGACATGGGAAGTAGAGGTTTGGCCGAGGAAGCAAGATTTATCCTAGGTTCATCAAGCCCTTCGAGGTTATAGGGTGGGTTGGAGAGGTGGCATACTAGTTGGTGTTTCCACCGTAGTTGGATAGAGTCAACGATTCCTTTCACATCTCTCAGCTTCATTAGTATCTTCACAATGACTCCCATGTTATTGAATGGGGAGAGTTGGATATCGAGGATGATGAAACATTCATGGAGAAGACAATGGAGATACAAGATCATTGGGATAAGGTTCTATATGAATATATCATTCATTTGGTTTTCATGTTGTGGAGGTATGGTGGCATGGAGGAGAGTACATGGGAGTGAGAAGTATAGCTGTGTTCCCAGTACCTAGAGTTGTTTTGAGTTTTATTTGTGTGTTTTTCTTTTTGATGTGATGATTGAACCTTGTTTACTATGAGATGAGTTGTTTCCTTATTCTATAATGTGTGATAAATTCCTGACCATGATGTGGGGGGGACCCAATTCCTAATCAAGACACATTAATTGATATGTGATTAAACCCGTGCGGGTGAGTCAGTGACGCCCAGAGCAGATAATATTTTGACACAGAGGAAGGAATTCCCTAATTCATGTATCCAGATAGTTGGTTCTTATGTAGGATATCTTGTGGATGTTTTGATTTGTAGATATGGTAATATATGTTCTTGTCCGAATATCCTGAAGGCCTTATTTTTTTATTGATTTTTGATAACCCCCATCTCAAGGGATGAGGAGAACCCATACAAGGCCCGTAGGCTTAGATATTACATGACCCATAGGTTTTAGGGAAATATTTAGACTATAACTACATGGAAATACTCCTCTCTAGCTTCTTTATCATGATGTTAGCTCTCCACCTTCAAATGGCGTGTTCGGCTAGGTTTCCCATGCATGCACAGTCTGGTCTTGATGGCAATTCCATACCCTATCTTTCTGAAAAATCCACTTAGCTTTTACTCTCATGAATGCGCCTGCTTTGAATTCTTATCTAGAGTCTACTCCTTGTAGAGTCTATCTAGTCATTAGGCACAATTTCAGGTGGCCTAAAGGCCTTGAGGTGGATCAAAGGCCATGAGGTGGCCTGAAAGCCTTGAGGTGGCCCAAAAGCCTTATTGGCCCTAAGGCCTTGGGTGGCCCGAAGGCCTTAAAGAACCCGAGGCCCAAACCGTGGCCCAAAAGCCCAAAAAGATGAATAGTTCCAACTATTATAGTTACTAATAGTACATGCTACAGTAATTGCTACAATACTACTATAGTACCTCTCAAAAATTATGTCTCTTCCCACTTTTTAACTCGGGTCTCTTGGATACACTTGCCGAGTCCTCACCAACGGGGCTGAGGCTCATGTTCATAAGAGGTGGATATTGAGGTTTCACTCCATATTTCGAACAATATAGGGTGGTTTATCTTTGAGAGGTATCTTACAGGGTGGTTGTTTGGTCCCCTCTTTCTTTTGGGTTTGGGTTTGAATTCTTGAGAGAGAGAATAGTTATATAGATATCTGATGTAATGGTCTAGTCCCCTCTTGTCCATTAATTTTTCAAAATCCAGTGTTTGAGGTGTTTTGGGAGGCCACGACAGCTAATTTCAAGATTTTTCTGAAATTCCAGTTTTTCCATTGGTAGCTCAGCGTCGGTAGGTGGTAACAGTAGCTTATGTTGATGGATCAACATCGATAGGTTGTGTTGGTAGCTCAACGTCGGTGGATCAAAATTAGTGGCTCAGTGTTGGTAGATCAAGCATTGGTAGGTCAGGCGTCGGTAGGTTGGGTGTCAGTAGGTTGGGAAACAGTAGGACGAGCATTAGTGACTCGTGTTGGTGAGTCAAGAATTAGTGGGTCACATCGGTGACTCGCCGTTGGTGGGTCGCTTCGGTGAATTGTTTTTGG
Organism: Viscum album; assembly: GCA_963277665.1. Taxonomy (NCBI): domain Eukaryota; kingdom Viridiplantae; phylum Streptophyta; class Magnoliopsida; order Santalales; family Viscaceae; genus Viscum; species Viscum album. The sequence goes on from OY728140.1 coordinate 394,029,157, forward strand.
TGAGTCACTGTCGGTGACTTGCATAAGTAACTCACCCATTAGTGATTCATTTATATCATTTTCCAGTTTATCTAGTTTCACCCCTCTTACATTTTATTTGATTTAAATAGAATTTAGAACCTTTTTGACCATTTCTAAAGAATTTTAAAATAATATTAATTATATATTTAATATCCTAATGCTCTTGAGAAATTGAAATAGTCAAACCATGTGATCTTGACCACAATCTGACTTTAATGGCCCTTGAAACCATTTCCCTTCCGTTGATATAAGATTTGGATATTCTAAGTCACGATCCTATTACCTATGTGTTTATATTTTTATCTTGGTGCACCCATATCCTTTCTTACCCAAATATTCATGTGTTGTACTGTGGCCTTCAAATCTAGTTTTCTTTTGGAGTCTTTTCTACTACTTTCCTTACCCCTTATTTTAGGCGTAAGGAGGTGTTGCAAATTGTTTATCGTTCCAGGTAAGAATTCCTACATCTCTATTTTATTTGTGTATCATGCGGGGTGGGTAATCTAATTTCCTTTTGTGATTTTGGTCGAATACCAACTTTTAAATTAAGGCTGTTACAAAGATAATCTATCCTATTATAAGGATAATCATACCTATCACAATAACAGGTTTTGTTATATTAGTAATAAATGAGGGGTGGGGAAGATGATGATGATCGTTTGTTTTATCTGTTATCCTTGATCCACATTATAAATTGTATGCCTTCTGAAAATCATGACTGTTGGTTATCCTTTCTTGCACACTGGTGATGATCTATACTTGTTGTTGAACCTTTTTCGAATGGATATTAATATGAAAACCTGTCTAATCACATATACTTGGTTAAATCAATTGACACCCAAGGATTGAACTGTTCTGTGATCAACCCTAAATTAAAAAATTGAAATTGAAGAACGGGGGTTTCTAAATATGAATACACCTTGGTGTTTGGTGCGGCTGTGTAATGTGTATGGTTATGTTTGACCTCATGTTTTGTGCTGGTCATGTGGTACTATGGCTGGGAGTGTGGCTGTGTGTATGGGGTGGTACATGTGGTGTAATGAAATCTTAGGTTGAGATATTTGGTTGATTGTGGAATGGATGAACTTGTTATGTAGTGGTAATGCATCTGGGTTGTGTTATGGTTGTTGGGAATGGTTTATTTATGAAGTGGGAATACAATCTGGTAGAGTGTTTTTGTTTTTCTGGATGTGGTGAATTTCATGTAGCGGTGCTTATGATGATTGTTTGGGAGTGATAATTTTGAATAAAGATTGTGTTACCTTGTGTGGTCATTTATTATGGAATTTACCAAGACCTTTATATTAGGAATGAGTTTTAGAGTGGATTCTTTTACCTTGGTCCTTCTTTCTCTATTTGGATTTTTCAGTGGTTGGTATTGTTGCTTCACCTTATAACATGTTCTGTGTTTGGTAGTTGCCCGGGTAGGGATGAAATCAATAATTTTGGCTTTTTAAATTAAGAATGATAATTGGTTCAATGAATAGGCTGGGGTTATGAATTAAGTATGTGGATGAATCTGTGGTTATGCATTAGTGGTGGAAATAAAGGCAGTTTTGTGTCGATTAGTAAGTTGTTTGGAAACCCATAGGTTGAGCTGAGTGTTTGATACATATATTTATATACTTTTAGTTCCTTCTAATTTCTATGCACACCCACTCTAATTGAACACTATTTTCCAAACACCCACATTTCATGGGGGAGGGTGTTTTTCCCAATATCCTAGTGGGAGGATGGTTGGATTATTTTAGGATCTTCTAAACTCCCTCTTTTAGGCATTTTTAGTCCAAGAATCTTTATTAAGGTTGTGGTGAGGTTGTGAAGCCTAAGTTTTTGCGGGTGATATTTTCTTTCCTAGGTGTCTTCGGGATGAGATATGTTGTGATTTCCCAGGTATCTTCGGGATGAGGTTTTGGTTTTTTGGCCAAGGTGTCTGTGGGCAGGATGTGTTGTGGTTGTGTCCTAGGTGTCTATGACTATGATGTGGTATGCGGCCTAGGTGTGTGTGGGAAGGTTGTGGTAGTGGGGCTTGTGGAAGAGCGTGGAAGAGTCAGGATGTTCACCGTTGGGGATGAGCAGTTAACCAGTAAGAAGTGATGTGGGGTACCCAAATATTAACGTGCTTACTATATTACTTTACTTGACTTACGTTATTTGGTGAGAATGATTTTGGTTATGTTGGGGTGGATATTATACCTTGTTAGGTGCTTTGTTTTCTATTGTTTCTCACATTGGAATTAGTATGATTTTCCCACTTGTGCATTAGTGACTTTGGATTTTTCTACTAAGTATACATGTATGATCACCCAATGTATATATTTTTTTTTCAGTTTTATGAGGAAAATATGATAACTATTCTAGGAATTACTAGCTCGGATGTTGGGGATATTTTTTGTGTCATTTCTTAGATTTTATTTTGGTATTTAATTTGTAGCTTTTCATTGTATTTCTAGGAGTTTTACTTTAAACATGCATGTGATATAGATTTTTGATTCTTTTATATATATGTATTGGAGTTTTTTTGAGGTTGATACATCTTATATCCTGATATTGTTTTCTATAAAAATCATAATGCCTCCCATTTTGTGAGATTTTTATACCCTTGGTAAGGGTCACCACCCTGGGGCCTACTAGAGGTGGGACTTGGGGTTCATTATCTCTCTTTCTCTATTACGAGCTTAGGAGGGGAATATTTGGAGGGAGGGGGTCGTGAAATTAATCTTGTATAGTCTGGTTAGGGTCGAGACACATCTCAACAAACCATTAAATGTTGTATTTTTTAGGTATGTTAAGCTTTTAACTCTTAACTTTAACACTTGTCAAAATTTTACTTTTACTATGGTTAATAATTTTTTTACCATGGTAAATTTATTATAAGAAAAAATGAAATTGAACTTGAAACCTAATTTGGACCTTCTGATTATAAATATGAAATTCATTTTATCTAATTAAATTAAAATAATTGGGAAAATTATATTTAAAATTAATTTCACAGACAAAACTAAAAAGTGGATTTTTAAAGTGAAATGTTCAAAAGTTTGAAATGTTTTCATATCTAATTTTAATTTGAAATTGATTCTAATGACCAAAACTTTATTAAATGATAAAAACATAGTCTAAATATACTTAAAAATCAATTGAAATTATAATCTAACAATATAATTTAGACAATTTTTTTAATTAAAATACAATATTTTTTCACTATTTACTAAAATATGAAAGTTATCAGAAAAATAACATAAAATTTTCCAAACTAAATTTTGATGTCCCAATTGCATAGAAGAAGTTTATTTTGTCCAATATAACATATAATGGTGTCAAAAAATATATTTAAAATGGGTTCTCCATTAAAAGGCGATAAAACCGCCTTTTAAAAATATTAGATCTTTTATACCTAAAATTGGATTTATTCTTATTTTAGGTCCAAAAAATTTATTGGAAGAGTGTAAAAACATTTAATAAGATATGTAAAAATAATACAGTTAGTAATTTTCCCTCCTTCCAATACAACAACTAGGTGTTAACTACCATTTAAAATAATAATATTAATAATGTATTATTTTTTGGTATAACTCAGTCTTGTGTGAAACATAAGATTTCGAAAAAGACTATTGTTGTGTGTCAAGTACACTATTAGACATATCATCCCCTTTTAAGTAAAATTAATATATAATTCATAAATATTAATAGATATGAAAATATCTTATTTTATAATTACCTAGGATGCTACATATATAATGACCCTTTTTCATGTAATACCATGAATCCTTCATACATATGGTACTTTAAGTTTCAAATTTAAATATTTCATCCAAGGGGATATGAATTGAAATTTACCAAGTGGTATATAATTTCATAACTCAATTTATTTTAATTGGTTTATATCCACTTCTTCATTATATTTGATATTCAAAGATTATATGTATAAGGAATTTTTATTAACATATTTTTATTTATAATTGTTTTTTTGGATTTAAATTTTATGAATATAATATATTCATTTATTAATTATAAGATTCAATGTTATGAATTTTATAAAGGTTATTCATCTCAAATTCTATTTCTTTGAGACATAAATTTTGGATATACACATATATTCATTTTTGAGGTGTATATAATTCCCTTTTGATATGTTATATCATGAATCTACTTATGTTAATGATATTTAAATTTTTATTTGATTTTATTCTTTAATGGGGATTACAATTGAAAAGATTACTATAGTAGAAAAGGATTTATGTTACAATCTCTATTCTTTTTGGGATTGTTTATGTTGAAGGTTATTTTAGATGAAATCATATTCTATTATTTTATAAAATCACAAATATTTATTATATACTTTTTATAGATGTGGTTAACATTTTTTATTTATATTTCCTACCTTATTTATAAAAGAAATATAAAGAAAGTCATTCGTATGTGATACTGATATTTTATTTTCTTTTATATCAGGTATTTTTCTCTTCTATAACCATGATTTCTAAAATATTTTCAAAAATATTATTTTCTTAAAATACAAGATTTTCTAAATACATATTATATGATATTTTACCTTCTTTCAAAAATTTTTAAAAGGAAATTTTTTAATGTTTTCCAAATAGGTCACTTTTGACTCCCCTTTTCATTTTTTGAAAATAATATTTATTTTTATCATCCATGTAATCAATGGATCTTACCACCATAATGTATATTATTTTACTTAATATTTTATTTATACTTTTCTATGTTTGATTTCAAAGAAACATATTTTCTCAATATTTTGTGATTTTTTAGTTTTTAAAAGTTATTTTTAATAATGAAAAGGTTATTTTCCTCAAAAATGTTTTTAATGATCTTATAATGGTGTTTCTATTCATAAACATCAACAACCAGTTTTGGTTATTATGCTCCAATAGGGATATTTTGAAATTATATCATCCTAATTTTTTATCTAGATGGATTATGATTATTTCAAAGAGATTTTTATAGAACCCATTTCTTTTCCATAGGTTAATCATGTTTCAAAGAGATTGTTATGGGACCCATTTCTTTTCCATGGGTTAATCATGTTTTAATGAGATTGCTATAGAACCTATTTCTTTTCCTTGGGTGAATTATGTTTCAAAGAGATTTTTATGGAACCTATTTATTTTCTATGGTTTAATCATGTGTTAAATAGATTATTATGGAACCCTTTTCTTTTCCATGCGATAATAATGATTCAAAGAGATTTTCATGGAACTAATTTCTATTCCACATGTGAATCATGTTATATAAGAGAAAATGATTATTTTTATGAGTTTTATAATGAAGTATAATATCTATGTATTTTATTTATGGTTCTTGGACATTATATATTATGGGTGTACCCAGATATTGTCATGTAAGCCTAATATATCTTATATTATGGGTGTTCCTAGATATCACCAGGTGATCCCAATATATATTATATTATGGGTGCTCTAGATAGAATTGTGTGAGCTTGATATATCTTATATGATGAGTTAACATATATATCACTAAAATGAATTGGGTAATGATTAATTTTTCAAAGAATCATTTTTTAATTTTTTCATATGGTTATTACAATTGAAAGGGTTCTATAAGTTTTCTATGAAGAGAATGTCCTATGATACAAACATGTTTTTGTTATAATGATATGGGTTGTAAGTGTTTCCTTTAATCATGATTATTATCACATGGATCATGATTATTGATTCAGATGAATATTTACTTTATTAAATCTTTATTCCATGTTTTCATATTTGATGATCCAGGTATTGATGGGTATGATTTCTCTTATGTTATTCTCATGCATTTTGATTATTTCACCATACCCTTATGCTCATCATAATTTCACTGATGGCATTCAATTATTAATGCTTATATTTACCCTAATTGATCATTTGAGATCACCCTTATAATGTTTTCTTTTCCCCAGGTTATCAAAAATTATATTGAATGACTTATGTTTATAAGGGTTTCATATGGATAATGATAATGAATTAATTTGAAATAAGAAAATCTAGGTTAAGTGGGACAAATACTCATTTAAATACATGGATTTTTTTTATATAAGAGTTTTTATAAATTCTATAAAACTATAAACCTAAAAGGTCATTAATAATGTAATTGATCTAATATTTCCTTTGGATGTTGCAATATTTTTATGGATAAAATAACGTCACCTTAATCAGTATCAAATCCATAAATTTAATGTTTATGATTTCATCACTATATCTGAGAGTGTGGGTTTGGGGCTGTTATAGTTGGTATCAAAGGGGGGTTTAAAAAACTTTGGATATTAGGATGGTATAATTTGAGTTTATATTAAGAGTTATGGGTACCTTATTAGTTTTATAATATTAATATGATCATAATTTCAATGTCTTAGTCACCCCTTTATGATTTTAAGCGATGATATTTTAAAGTGATTAATGAAATTTTAGGAGACATTTTAGTTGGTTGTAGTATATGTAAATATTTGGTTTTACATGAAGTATGAATTTATATTTTTTGGTAATGATATTTAAGGTATTTATAACCTTTAGGGTTTATATGGTCTTATATATTGAGAACACAAGTTTTATCATATAGATAACCACATGATTAAAAATTAATTTAGTGACTAAGTGATTAATGTTATTTCAAAAGAATATCATGATTATTTTTGGCCATATAAGCTGAAAGGTATGAGATAAAATTTTATTTAAAAACACACTTTAATGTTAAGGTTATTGAGGTTATTTCATATATAGGGTTATTTATATATGGAATTATTTAATTTTAAATTAGGAATTACTATTAAATTTGGGAGATTAATATATTATTTCATCATATGATTGTTTATTCATTTTTGGAATTATGTTGAAATGTACTAACCATTTCAGTTTTGTTTAATATATAAAGATAGGTGGAATATATTTATTCTCCATTTTATGGTTATTTTTTCCTTTAAAAGTTTATTTTAGTGCTTCAGGCATGAAAACAAATCATCTTGAATTCTTATCATTTGGAGAAAAAGATGGGATTATGGTGGAAATTGATTAAAGGATGAAACTTAACTTATCGAGTAAGTATATTTACTTATGAAACTATTATATATGGAAAATGAATTCCTAAAATATAGTAAAAAGAATTTTAAATAATTTTTTTTATTACCATCATTTTTGATGATATTATGACCTTCTTCACACCTCATTGGTTTACAGTTTTGTGGTTGTTAAATTCCTCACGTTCATTCACTTTTTTAAGACCAGTGATCTATGAACTCTCCCTCATTATTTTTACATTATGAATTTATTACATGTACAAATATTCAATTTCCACCTATTTCTCATATTTTAAAATCTACTATGTGTCATTATAGATGACCCTCATACTTATTTTTCTCTTTTATCAATAGGTTATTTTATTAACACTTTTTATTATGCGGGTTTCAAAAATAAGTATTTTTTTAAATGTAAAAACATTGATTACCAAGTAAATGTTAAAATTTCTAGGAAAACATTTATTAGGGGGTGTGGATGATGTAGAACCCTAATATTTTAGAAAATAAGACTATGTTCAATAGCATATTTGACACACAATGCTGAGTTTAAACGACCAGTGAAATATATAACCTAGAAATTAAATTAAAGGTATGAATAATATTAACTAATTTATAAAAAATATTTATATAAATATCCTAATCAATATAAATTATATATAAAGTTTTAGTAAATTATCAATCATTTTTAGTATAGTAACTTTATTCTTCAAAAATGCCTTTTATTCAAAAATGATTTTTATAAAAAAATATTATAATTATTTTTTGGAAATTTTCAAAAATTTATTTGATAAAATGAAATTAATTTTTTAAATTTTAATATCAAAATTTAATTTGGGTAAAATATTGTGTTTTTTGGAAAACATTGATTTTTCTATGAATAGTTAAAAAAAATATTTTTTTAAAAATGACATTTATTTTCAAAAAATTAAGTAAATTTAAAAGTACCCTTATAATTTTAATACTATTTAAAATTTAATAAGTATTATTCAGTTATATGTAATCTACATAATTACATTTTAATCATCTTTATATTAAATTTTCGTATAAGTAAAATTTCGGGTTTAAAAATGGGTTTTTCTAAAAACAATTTTAAAGTGCATAATGTTTTTCCTTTTTAATTAATTAAAACAAACACTAATGAGGAATGATTTTAATGAAATTTATATATTATATATTAATATATATTAATTCATATTCATAAAATTATTATTATAAGTCATAGTGTTATTATAAAATAATATTTTTCTTGAAAAATACACTTCTTGGAAACCTGTTTTTTCATCGTGTTTGCTGGCTTAATTTTTAATTAAATTTTTTCAATTATGTCAATTAAATTTATTAAAATGGAATAAATATATTGAATAAAAATAATTTATATTATATAATAAGTTCAACTTAATATTTTACCATAATGAATAGTGAAAATAGTAAACATTAATTACTATTGTTATAGAGAAAATAGTTTTATTGAGGGGTTAAATTAAAACGATAACGGTAAAAATTACCTAAAAACCTCTCTAAAAACTATTTTATAGAAATATTTATAACTTATAATGTATAATTATATATAATTATATATTTTACCTTATTTTCATGTGAATAATGTGGGTACACCGTTTTCTTTTAAAAAATTTTAAGTGGTCCACTCACCTCACTTATAGAAGGCCACCCCTATCCTATATTATTAACACCTAAAAATACCTTTTTATGGGAACATACCTACCAAAATTACTTCCTTAATTCCCTAAACACATACTAGATCCATTATTTGGATCATAAATCTATCCTATAAAACCATTTAGTTCTAACCGATGGAGGTTGTTTGAAGAAGATGTATCATGATTAACCAAGAATCTTCATTTTATTTATTATTCCACCTTCTTAAAATATTATTCAATTATGATTATAAAATAAAAAATTATTTTAAATATAATGATATGTTATTATGTTAATTTAATAACCTAAATCAACATCCTCTTATGTTTAATGGTATAATAATTCATCATTCAGGTGTACAAAGGACCACCGTCTCGCAAACCGTTGTCATTCCTTTTTCATAATTACCTCCCACAGATAGATATAATGATGGATTAAAAGTATATATATTATATTTTTAAAATATTTATACTTATTTAAATATTATATCATATATACCTTATTAATTTCTATTTCAAGGGGGATACAATACAATCTTTTTTGTGTACGATGGACTACCGCCTCGCAATACGATGCGATTCATTTTTCACTAATGCTTTACATGAAAGGTAATAAAGTTAAAGTTATTGAATATATGTGATATAAGTGAAGTATTTATAATATTAATGACATATTTATTGTTATTAAAATATAATATATCATTTTATTTCTTACACTGAAAAATGATATTGTCGTCTGTGCGCACGTGTGGACTACCGCCTCCATAAAGAAATGCTATTATTTTATTCATCACTAAAACACATAGATGATATATATAAGTATGTTTAATGAAATAATATGGTATTTATGATATTATTATCATTATATATAGATAAAATATTACTTAAATTCTTTGCATAATGATCGTTAAAAAATGGAAACACCACTCATGAGTACGTATGACCTACCTTCTCCATGATTGTAACATAGTTCATTTTTCATAACTATATTTCTTGATTTGTTTTAAAATTATAATTTATGAATATATATTATTAATTATTAATTATTATTTTTTGGTATATATTTAAATATTGAACTCTTTGACCATAATCAACACATTGAAGCAGTTTTGAAACAATGAACAGAACGTCCTCAAAATACCCTATGTGGACTCAAATGATTAAGTATTTTAATATATAATTAAAAGGGAATAAAATAAATGAATTAATTATAATGTATTGAAACTGAAAATAGTTCTTATGTAATAAAATAATTGACATAATCCTATTATATAGAATTTAAAAGACACATATGGAATGTATGGACTTGAGGTAAGGGTTTCTAGTCTCACTTTTATTTTCATGGGACATATTTTATATTAACCACTTATTTAGATTTTATGATGTATATAATTCCACATTTACATGTGATATAATTATTAATTTATAAATCATGGTATTTTATGTTTCAAATTTAAATATTTCCTAGAAGTTTATTTGAATTGATTATTTCTAAGTGGTAAATAATTTCATAACTTAATTTCTTTTCATAGGGTCATATTATTTCTTCATTGTATTTTATATTATAATATTATATTTGTAATGAATTTTGATTATATTATGTATTATTTTTACTTTTTATGTGGATTTACATTTGATAAATATAATCTATTCATTTATTAATTCTCAAATTCATTGGTATGAATTTTGTAATGGTTATTCGTCTCAAATTCTCTTTATTTGAGGCATACATTTATGATATGCACTGATATTTATTTGTGAGGTGTATATAATACCATTTTGACATGTTATATCATGAATCAATTTATTTTCATATATAAATAATTAAATATACATGAAGCGTTCTTATCAAGCTAGAACTGTAAAGAAAAGATTTTCTGGGTTGAGAAGGAAATATCATCCCTATTTCTCTTACTAAGGAGCTATGAAGACCTTACTTATTCCCATATCTTATATTTTTGTGTTTCTATATGGAAAATTGATTGTGATTCATGTAGGGTAACTGGATAAGTTCTATAATTACTATAAATCATAAAAATACATATATTATGGAGGTATCTAGAAAATAATTTTCCCCCTCTTTGAATCATTTTCAAGTGGAAGAAACCAAAATGAAGGTTGTTGGAGTTCATCCATTTAGGTGGAGTTAATATGATGAAAAAATTATAATTATACATTATTTAATGTGAATATAAATTAGATAATGTTTAATATAAATATGATAATGAGGTATGATAATCACTCACCCTTCCCTATTTAGATTGTATACAATCTGATTATTAAGGGGAGGTTTTTTTTAATTTGGATAATAATTTTAGGTGGGATTAATATTCTTGCACTTGGATTTTTTTGATATCTTCATTAAGTTTAGCGAAGGTGATAAAATTACTTGAATAATCTACTTGAACAACCCTAATAAATATTAATTTGAGTTGGTATCACATATTGGATAGTTTTGTGGAAAACTTTTTTGTCTTAGTTAGTCACACTTAATCTACACCAATCTAGCTTACATAGACTTAGAGTTATTTAATTTAAGACTTATTTATTAAGAGAAATGTGATGAAACCATTCTATCAAATTGATCATGTTTCAATAAGGGGATAATATGAAATCTCAACTATGATTGAATCATGAGATAAGGAGTCATTTCCTTCACACTTTCACCTTTTCATTTATTATCAATAAGGTGAATAAGAAAAGAGAACTAATGAAGACATATCTATAATTATTTATGTGTGGTAGTTAAGGGTATTGATAATAAATCTAAATGGGGATATTTTAAATAAAAATATATTATGATGATTTCATTATTTTTAATGAGAATTTTTTCACTTAATATGTGTTGGGTGATGATAAAGAGCCCAAGGAATGAAGAGTTTAAAGGATTCCATGCTTAATGAAATATACCCTTAAAGGGGGATTGAATAAATCATTTAAGATGTTTGATATGTTTCTTGGAGTTATTATGGAGAACTTTTATTGAATATGTCTATCATTGGATATACTTATGGAGTTATATTCATATATTGGGAATAAATATGAATGGTGGGGTGCTTCCCTTAGTAATAAAAAGGCCTATTACTACTTAGAATTATCAAATAACCAAATTTACATAAGTAAAAGGATAAAATAAAATCAATGTAGATCTGATATCATGAAATTAATAAATTATAAGTGATGATGTATGTTAAGATAAATATCTACTATATATTCTTTTTGATTTTGATATGTTGGAAGTGATTGAAGATAATTGAAGAAGACTATTACTGGCTGAAATATTGGAGGTAGAATGATTCTAGAAGCTCCATCTAGAAGTTAGTGATTCCAGAAGCTACATATGAAAGTTACACTTATGAAATAAGTAATAAGGATATAGGAATATATAGAGATAATGTTTGAAAGCACTATTTTAGGAAATGGTATATATTGAAGATACTTAGAAGTAATTTTGAAATATAAAATCTAAAAGTTACATGATGATATGTATATGCTAAGAAAAAGTGCATTTAGAAGTTGATAAATATATAAATAAAAATGTATATCTAGAATTTAAGGTGGATGAAGATTCTCTAATGATTCTTGAAAATTTTCTAATATGATTTTAAGATATTCTGGATATCTAAGTTGAATATTGAAAACTAACAAATACATATTTAAGGATTTATTCCAAACATAATAATTTTAAAGTTATTAGAATATATTGTGATATATAAGAATATTTAGATTTCATGTAAGAAGAATCTGAGTTAGAGTAGACAATTGTAAAATTCATGAAATACATATGTGTACTCAAATGAATGAATATTTTTCAAAGTACTAGACCCACTGTGATATGCAAGTGTTGTTATATCATATAAAATATATTAGTAGAATCCTACGTAGATATTTAACAAAGGAAACAACTTATGTATATATATAGGATTTTTAAGAATAAAATCTAAAAAAGGAAAAAAAATATATGTATATATGTAAGATATTTTATTTTATACATAAGATACTTTCTTTAGTACATAAAAAATATAGAAAAGGTAAAAAACTTATATTGATTCATAATATATTTAACGCATGCATACAATATTTTTTAAAGTACCTATAGAAATGAAAAAATTAAAAAACCTTATGTTTATAGGTAAGTTTAACTTTAAGGTGATACACAAGGGCTGCTCACTAGAAATTTGATAAAGTATCAAATCCTTACTATGATACATAAGGGTTAATAAGATGATCTATAAGGATTAATATGAGAAAATATAAGGGTTATTGGTTATCAAAATTCATGATTTATTATGTTTTAAACATGATGATGTTGATCTTGTTTGTTAATGAATTAAATGTTATATTGATTCACATGGATATTGTGATTCAAGATAAGTGTTGGAAGATGATATTTATTCCATGTGGATTAAGTTTTCATCGAATTGATAAGTTGTGAATGTTATATTTTACACTAGTTATATGAATATGAGGATAGTCATGTCACATGAAGTATTCCATGCCATAATGAGTTATGGAATGAGAATTATGAATTAAATTTATTCTTTAATATGGGAAGACACATCGCAACCATATTGATCATAAGAAAAATGAGAATTTAATAACACCATGAGATTAAATGCTGCATTGTAATTTCCTATTCATACTCATGAATATGTGGAAAATTTATGTGAATTTTGTGGAAGTTTTGAAGAAGAGAAATCCTGAGTCTTTTGAAAGATTAAATGAAGATATATTTGATTAGGAATTAAGTAGGAATAAAAATAAAATATTGAGAATATCATGTTAGGTCGGACAAGGTAATGGCAGATGGTCTATAGGGGGGGTAAATAGACTAGAATAAATATTTTAATCAAATGAATTGATTAATTAAATTAACTATTAAAGTTAATTATTAAGGTTAATTAGTCATGGAAAAAGTAAATAATGCAAGGTTGTTTTTTATAGTAGTTATGTCCAAAGTGGTCCTAATCTACTCTTATACCTCTCTACTCAGTGAGAGATACATGAGCACTAAAAAGTGATTTTAAAGGGGAATCATAACCCAATTAAAAAATCATTTTCTAGTGGAGGGATAACCACTACACTAAATGTTTTGTGGGGAGACAAAACCTTTACAACCTAACTTTAGACACTGGGAGTCACAACCAAAATAGTATTGAATTTAAATACAGGGAGTCACAACCCTAAGATCCTGAATTTAGAATTTAGGAGTCACAACATGAGGAAAAAGAATAACAAATAATGTTTTTGTGTGAAAAAGCATAAATAGAAAAAGAGAGTGCTTGTGAGAGATGGAAAGTAGTGTTACAGACTCAAAACTAGATGAAAGAGAAGATAATATTTAAAGAAAAAGTGCTGGTTCTTGAGGTTTAGATCAGCACGTCTTGTCAATGCAATTGTAGTAGAAGTAGAAATAATTCAGCACTTGAGAGAACAAGAAGATGGTTAAGCAGAGTGTTAGAGGATGTTGCAAATGCACAAGAGGTTCAAATTTCACAACACTTTCTATTTTTACTGAAATTTTACTTCTTTGCCTATAAGAGAGAATGATATATATAGAGAATAAAATATATAGAAGGTGCAGAAACTCTGCTTCCTTTGGATATTCAGAATTAATTGAATCAAGAGCTCCCATAAATATCTCCATGAAAATAATATCACCATTGCTTCTTTATTCCTATAGAATAAATATATCATAAAAGAATTCAAAATATTTTGGATAAGTCTTCCAATAAAATATCTATAATAATAAAAGTATTTAATGATTTAAAACATCATTTTAATTCCATTTAAAATGTTTTAAATGTTGTCAAAAAAGTTCCTAAAAACTAGCAGCATATTCTGAAATTAAATTTAAACATTTGAATTTAAACAATTTTAAAACATCAAAATTTATTTGTAAAAGACATTAAAAATTTATTAATTTATCTATCTAAATATAACACCAAAAACATTAATTTTTTTTGATTATGATCCCTATATTTAATGAGAATTTGTCACAAAAAAAATCATTAAAAAATAATCCATATATATGAAAAAAATAAATTTTTAAAATATTGCATGGAGTAAATAGTAACTTCAGAAAGAACTAAAACTTTGGAAAGAACAGTAACTTTGGAATGAACAGTAACTTCGGAATAAACAATAACTTTGGAATGAACAGTAACTTCAGAATGAATAGTAACTTCGGAATGAACAGTAACTTCGGAATGAACATTGACTTCAGAATGAACAGTAACTTCAGAATGAATAGTACCGTAAGGTAAGGTATAAATAGTAAGGTATGGTTTCCAAACTATACTTTGTAGAATGAACAGTAACGTAACATAGAGTATAAATAGTAATGTATGGTTTCCAAACCATACTTGTGTGGAATGAATAGTAATTTAATGTAGGGTTGATGAACAATAACATATGGTTTCCAAACCATACTTTGTGGAATGAACATCAATGTTAAGTAGGGTATAAATAGTAACATATCGTTTCCAAACCATACTTTACAGAATGAACAGTACTGTAACGTAGGGTTGATGAACAGTAATGTATGGTTTCCAAACCATACTTTCTGGAATTAACAGTAACGTAACGTAGGGTATAAATAGTAATGTATGGTTGCCAAACCATACTTTGCAGAATGAATAGTAAACCATACTTTCATAAAAAATATGGAAAGAATATTTTGACAAAACTTCAAAGAATCTTTAAGGTATCTTAATAGTAGATTTAGACTTTGGTCAAAACTAATGATTTATTGAAAAACTTATTATCATTCCAAAAAATAAATCAATTAAAACTGACATCCACATATCCCAAAAATATCAAAAAATAGAATCCAAACAATTCTGAAAAAACTACTACTACAAAACAATATAGCATAACTTCAAGTAATTAAAAGTCCATACAAAATATATTTTTAGACTTTTATGTAAACTAATGAAATCTATATAAACATTTTATCTTTATATAGAATCAAATTTCATGAAAATCCGATAACTTTAGAAGTTGAAGTAAAATAAAAACATAAATTTTTTAAAACAGTGAAATGTAGAGTTTCTAAGACCATAGTAGGAACTTCATTGAATTTTTAGAGAAATATATAAGCATTTTAAAACTTCCTCATTAACTAATAAAGTATATATAAATATATTATCTTTCCAATGTGATAATAATCACAAAAATCCAAATAAAATAAATTAAGATATTATCAAAATACAGAGGAAAAGTAATCAAACAAAATCACATGAAATCAAATTAAAGGAAATATTCACATTCACAAACAATCTCCCACCTTTTGTTTGATTACAAAAACAAAACATTTAAACCATAAATTAATTTTTAAAATGATTAAAACCAAATTATTTCTCCCAGAAACTTCTCTCCAAAACTTCTCCCCCTTTTTGTAAGTAAACAAAAAGTGAAAACATGCTCCCCCTAAACAAATGCAGTAAAGAAAATTTAAAATTCCAACATACTAGGAGAAAATTTAATTTTTTCAAACTGAGAAAAGTCTAAAGGATTTGTAAAAATATATTCTAGCTAATTTTTAGAAGGCATACATTCTAAAACAATATCACCCTTATTCAAATGATCTCAAATAAAATGAAATCTATGATCAATATGTTTTTTTTTCTATAATACTGTAAGGGGTTTTTAGAAATAGAAATTGTAGATGTATTATCATAATAAATAGGTAGTTTATCAAGATAAACACCAAAATCACATAAGGTTTTCTTAATCCATAAAATTTGAGAACAACTACTAGAAGCAGAGATATACTCATCTTTTGCAGTAGACAAAGCAACAAATAATTGTTTATTAGAAGACCAGGAAATTAAACATTTTTCGAGAAAATGACACATACCTGATGTGATTTTTCAGTCAATTATACATCCTCAAAAATCTGAATTATAATAAGATTTTAAATCAAAATATTTATATTTTGGATAAAATAAACTAGAATAAATAGTTCCTTTAACATATCTAACTATTCTTTTTACAGATTTAATATGACTTTCTTTATAATCAACTTGAAATCTAGCACATAAACAAACACTAAAAATGATGTTGGGTCTAGATGTAGTTAAATATAGAAATCTATCTATCATACCTCTATAAACTATAAAATCAACTGATTTACCAGATGCATCACTATCTAATTTTCAATTATTAACCATAGGATTTTTTCATGGATTTAGAGGAATCACGACCAAATCATTTAACTAAATATTTAGCATAATTAGATTGATTAAGAAAAATTCCATCTTTCCTTTGAGAAATTTGATGTCCAAGAATGAACTTTAATTCTCCCATTAAACTCATGTAAAATTCAGAAGATATCAATGAAGAAAACTCATTACAAATTATTTCACTTGATGATCCAAAAACTATATCATCATCATAGATCTGAATAATTAAAATATCATCAGAAGATATTTTAATAAAAATATTTGGTTCAACATTGACTTTCTTAAAAACATTTTTCATAAAAATAAAGAAATTATTTCATACCAAGCATGAGGTTCTTGTTTTAGACAGTATAAAGATTTAGATAGTTTAAAAACATGGTTGGAAAATTTTTCATTTTCGAAACTAGGGGGTTGAGAAACATAAACTTCTTTAGTAATAAAACCATTTAAGAAAGAAATTTTTACATACATTTTATATAATTTAAAACCTTGATAACATGAAAAATCCAATAAAATCCAAATTGACTCTAACCTGGAAACATGTTCAAATGAATCTTCAAAGTCTATACCTTCTTCTTGGGTGTATCCTTGAGAAAAAAGTCTGGATTTTTTTTACAATCTATCTAGATTCATCCAGTTGGTTTCTAAAGATCCACTTAGTTCCAATTACCTACTTATCTTCAGGAAATTCTACTAAAGTCCAAAAATTATTTCTAACAAACTAATGTAATTCATCTTGCATAGAAACAACCCAGTTTGCATCTTTTAAAGCATCATTAATATTAACATGAACAAAATCCTAAATAAAAATAGAATTGGCACAATAATTTAAAATAGAATTTCTCGTTTTGAAACCAGAATCAAAATTGAAAATTACATTTTCAATAGGATGATCTTTGTGAATCTTATATGATCTTGGACCAGGTAGAGAAGAAGTATGCTCCCCCTCAATTAATTCATCCTTATATTGAGTAACATCTTCACCAAAATTAAAATCTATAAACTCATCATCAATAACATTAGAATCAGAATTTATTTTAAAATTATTTTCATCAAACATAACATGAATAGATTATTTAATAACCATTGTTCTTTTGTTATAAAATTTATAATATTTACTATTATTAGAATAACCAAGAAAAATACCTTCATCACTTTTAGGAACAAATTTATCTAAATTATCCTTTGAATTTAAAATAAAAACTTTACATCAAAAAACTCTGAAATAACCAACTTGAGGCTTTTTATTTTTGAATAATTCATAAAGAGTTTTCTTTATAAAAGGTCTAATAATAATTCTATTATAAATATAACATGTAGCAAAAACAGCATTAGACCAAAAATATCTAGGAAGATTATATTAACTTAGTATAGTTCAACCCATTTCAATAAGAGTTCTATTTTTCTATTCTATAACACCATTTTTCTGTTGTGTTCTAGGAGAAGAGAAATTATGATAATATACATTCTTTTCACAGAATTTTTCAAAATCTAAATTATGAAATTCACCTCTTTTATCACTACGAATATAAATAGTCATAAAACCTTTTTCATTTTGAACTAATTTACAAAAAATCAGTGAATTTAGATAAGGTATCATTTTTATGAGCTAGAAAATATACCCAAGTAAATCTACTATAATCATCAACAATAACTAAAGTATATTTCTTTCCACCAAGGATAGAAATTTGGGTTGTAACAAATAAATCAAGATGTACTATCTGTAAAGAATTATTAGTACTTATATTATCGATAGGTATAAAAGAAATTGTGTGTTTCTTCCCTTTCATGCAGGCGTCACAAACATGGAGTTGTTCTTTCTTCAAAGAAGGAAGCTGTAAAATATTATCATGATTTGAGATCTTATGAAAAATTTTGAAATTAACATGGCCTAAATGTTAGTTCCAAATGATTATGTCCTTCTATACATCATTCAAACACTTTACATGTTGAATAGTTAGTTCAGAAAAATAAATAGTATAAATATTATCTTTTTGATTAGCATAAAATAACAAATAATCATCTTTAAAAACTAAACATTTATCATTTGGAAATTTAACTTCCATTCCATCATCACATAATTGTGATATACTAATTAAATTATGTTTTAAAACTTTAATATATAAATTTTTTGAAATAAATATAGAATTTGAAATATCAACTTCACCAAAACCTTTTACTTTTCCTTTAGAATTGTCTCCAAAAGTAACAGTGCCTCCATCACATGTGCTGTATGAGGTAAAATTTGATGGGTCGCCGGTCATATTCTTATAGAATCCACTATCCATGTACCATATGTCATTCTTGAGACATCCAAATTATTTTTCCTACAAAAATTAATTACTTGACAATTTTTGTACTCAAGCTACTTTGGGTCCAATAGGATTAGTTATACAATTTTTAGGTACCCATACAGAATTTAAACATGTATTTTAAGGTAGTCTAGATAACAAGGATTTAGGAATAATAGTTTTTGTAAATCCCAAAGATTATTTAAATCTAAGTGAGCAGTCATTGGTATAGTGACTATTCATGCCACATTTAAAACAAGTAACAATTGAAGTACAACCATTTTTTACATTTAACAAAATAAGTTTTATACATTTGAGGTAATCTTTTATCATAACCAAAACCATATTTATTTTTATTAGTTTTAGTCAATGACATCATCTCATGATATTATTCATGACCTTGAATAAAACCAGATTAATTTTGTTTAAGACATTCAACTTTTATTTTCAATTTCTCATTCAAATATTGATCAGTTTTAAAATTATCATAAACTGTTGAATGGGAAGTAGATGTAGTTGTTTTTAACTTTTTATTTTCTTAAAAAATTAATTTATTTTACAAAATAATTTTTTTATTATCTTCTTTAAGTTTATTATATAAATCATCACCTTTGAAAATATATTTTCTTAATATTTAAATTTCATTATTTATTTAAAAAACATTGGGGGTTTTCAGATTCATATTCAGAATCAGAACATTCAGAATAATAACTAAAATTACTAACCTTATCCAGTGATTCCATGAAACATAAGTTAGGATATTCTTTTTCATTTCTAGATTTTTCATTGGAATCAGATTATTTAGTACAACTCCAGCTGGTTGTCAATGCCTTTCTATCCTTCTTTTTCTATTTGTCTTTATTCTTTAGTTTAGGGAAACCAGGTTTGATATGAACTTTTTTCCTACACTCATAACAAGTTACATCTAAAAGATTATAATTTGTATCACCTTTCTTATCTCTCTTATATTTTTATTTTTGAGGCTTTCTTCTAAAATTGTTTTTGAATCCTTTCTTTTTTCATTATTTTGTAGACTCTAGTTACAATCTAAGCCATGTATTCTTCTTCAATATCTTATAGATCAGAATCAGAAGAATCATTAGAAATAACATTTACAGACTTAAAATCTACACCTTTTCTTTTTGTTTTCTCCTCATCATCTATGTTCTTCAGTTCCAATTCATATTGAAGCAGTGATCCAATCAATTCATCAAGTGTGTACTCTTTGAAGTTCTTTATTTCATCAATGAAAACCTTCTTTTCATGTCATTTCTTTGGTAATTACCATAGAACTCTTCACATGATTTTCCAGAGCTTCTCCAAGTAAATTCATTTCATTCACAATACTTGTGAATCTATGGAACATTTGGTTTACAGTTTAATCTTCACCAATATTGAAGTATTGATACTCAACATGAAGCATTCCAATCTTGGTTCATATTAATTTTTCAGAGCCAAGGTGAGTAACAAATAGAATATTTCAAATCTCATGTGCTGTCTTGCATGCAGACACATGACTAAAAACAATTCTGTTAATAGTACAATATAAAATATTAACAACTTTGTAATTTAAGACATATCTAGTAGCATCAATTCCTGTAAGTGTATGTGGGTCAACTTTAGGCAGTGTGTGTTCTTTAGACATGATAGAACAGTGCTCAATTCTCAACTGTTTGAGGTATGCCTCCATTTGGGATCTCCAGTATCCATAACCATTTCCATCAAAATGTGGTGTATTATGAGGAATCCAAGCATCATTCAGGTTCAATCCTGCCATCTTATAAGGTCTTTATCCTTAGACTATGAGGTCAAGGAATAGTTTAGCACAATAAAATATAAAAGTAAACTAGAAAAATGGTTGGATAAATTCATGAAGGAATAACCAATGGTATCGATCTTTGGTACAATGAAATATAATGATAGATCAAAACTATTATTAAAAAGGTTAGCCTCTGATACCAATTGTTAGGTCAGACAGGGTAATGGTTGATGATCAAGAGGGGGGGGGGGGGAATAGACCAGAATAAATTTTTTAAACAAATAAATAAATTAATTAAATTAATTATCAAAGTTAATTATTAAGGTTAATTAGCAGAGGAAAAAGTAAATAACGCAAGGATGTTTTTTTATAGTAGTTCAATATAAAGTGGGCCTACTCTATGCTTATACCTCTCTACTCAGAGAGAGATATGTGTTCACTAAAAATGATTTTTAAAGGGTAATCATAACCCAAATACAAAATCCTTTTCTAGTGGAGGGATAACCATGACACTGACTTTTGTGCGGGGAGTCAAAACCATTATAACCTAACATTAGAAACTGGGAGTCACAACCCAAAGAGTATTGAATTTAGATACTGGGAGTCACAACCCAAAGATCTTGAATTTATAATCTGAGAGTCACAACCCGAGGAAAAAGAATAAAAAATAATGTTTTTGTGTGAAAAAGCATAAACAAGAAAATAGAGTGCGTGTGAGAGATGGAAAGTAGTGTTACTTACTCAAAACCAGATGAAAGAGAAGATAAAAATTAAATCACAGGTACTGTTTCTTGAGGTTTTGATCAGCACGTCTCGTCAATTAAATTGTAGTTGAAGCAGAATTAATTCAGCACTAGAGAGAATGAGCAGATGGTGAAGCAGACTATCACAGGACGTTGCAAATGCACAGCAGGTTCAAAGTTCACAGTAATTTATCTTTTTACTGCAATTGTATTTCATTACCTATAAGAGAGAATTATATATATAGAGAATAAAATATATATTAGGTGCATCAACTCCACTTCCATTGGATATTCAAAATTAATTGAGTGAAGATCTCCCATAAATAACTCCATGAAAATAGCAACACCTTTGCTTATTTATTCCGGTAGAATAAATATCTCATAAAAGAATTCAAAATATTTTGAATAAGTCTTCTAATAAAATCTCAAGAATAATAAAAGCATTGAATTATTTAAAACAACATTTTAAATTCATTTAAAATGTTTTAAACATAGACAAAACAGTTCCTAAAAACTAATAGCATATTCTAAAATTTAATTCAAACATTTGAATTTAAACAATTTTGAAACGTCCAAATTTATTTGTAAAAGAAATTGAATTTTTTTTGTTATTTTTTCTCTCTAAATATAGAACCAAAAACATTAAAAACTTTTTGATTATTATTTTTATATTTTATGAGATTTTTCAAAAAAAATCGTTAAAAAATAATCCATATATATGCAAAAAATAAATTTTTAAAAAATTACACGGAATGAACAAAAAATTCAGAAAAAACAGAAACTTTGGAAAGAACAGTGACTTTGGAATGAATAGTAACTTTGGAATGAACAATAACTTCAGAATGAATAGTAACTTTAGAATGAACAGTAACTTAACATAGGGTATAAACGATAACGCATGGTTTCCAAACCATACTTTGTAGAATGAAAAGTAACGTAACATAGGGTATAAAAAGTAACGTATGGTTGCCAAACCATACTTTGTGGAATGAATAGTAAGATAACTTAGTTTTGATGAACATTAACGTATGGTTTTCAAAACCATACTTTTTTGAATGAACAGTAACATAATGTAGGGTATAAACAGTAACGTATGGTTTCCAAACCATACTTTGTAGAATGAACAGTAACGTAACATAGTGTTTATGAATATTAATGCATGGTTTCCAAAACAGACTTTTTGGAATAAAAAATAAAGTAACATAGGGAATAAATAGAAACGTATGGTTGCCAAACCATACTTTGTGGAATGAACAGTAAACCATACTTTTATAAAAAATCTAGACAGAATATTTTGACAAACTTCAATAAATTTTTAAGAAATATTAATAGCAGATTCAGACTTTGGTCAAAACTAATGATTTATAGAAAAACTCATTATCTTTCCAAAAAAAATAATCAATTAAAAACAAAATCTACAGATCCAAAAAACATCCAAAAATAGAGGCAAAAAAATCTGGAAACACTGCTACTGCAAAACAACATGGCATAATTTCAAGTAATTAAAAGTCTATTAAAAAGATATTTTTAGACGTTGATGTAAATTAATGAAATAAATATAAACATTTTATATTACCATATAATATGGTTTCATGCAAATAAAATTACTGTATAAGTTTCAGTAAAATAAATACAGAAATATTTTAAAATAGTGAAATGTAGAGTTTCTAAAACCATAGTAGCTACTTCATTGATTTTTTAGAGAAATAGATAAGTATTTTCAAACTTCCTCATAAACTAATAAAGTATAGATAAATATATTATATTTACAATGTGATAAGAATCAAAAAAATCCAAATAACATAAATTAACATATCATCAAAATACCGAGGAAAAGTAATCAAACAAAATCATATGAAATCAACTTAAAGGAAATATGCACATGCACAAACATATCACAATATCAGATATAATGGAAAAACCATATTAAAGATATAAAAATAATAATCACATGATTTTTAGAATATTAATTAGTATAATAATAGAATAAAATATTATTAGTGTGAGATAAGTACCCAATACTATATTCTACTACTAAATATCTTGATCATAAAAGAAAGTGAGGGAAAAGAGAACTAATAATTAAATCATAGAGATGTATCTAAGTATCAAATAAAGGGATAAGACAAAGAAATTTAGTGATAATTAATCCTATGCATCAAGGAATAAGTTTAAATAAGAGAATAATAAGGAATATGATGAGCTACTATTACTTCATACCCATTATCATTGAAGATATAAAAGAAGAAAGAAAAGAAAATAAAAGAAGAAGAAATGAAGAGTTGAGAAATATAAACACTATTGTTACCTATTCATGATATATGTGTATAATTACTTGAGAATAGTGAATAATAAATCAATGTGAATAATCCTAATATATAAAAATTGATCATTTTGGGACTCAGTTGAGAGGAATAAGGCCCAAAGGATTACTACTATACCATAAGATACATTAGAAATCAAAGTACTATTCCTAAGTAAGAAGATATTTAATTATTGATGTAGTGTCATACTAGATTATATTTAAGTTATTTTTCAAGATATGAAGTTATAGGAGCATTGAAGATTAGTGGGATCCAATATAATCTTAGAAAAACAACTGTTTTTATGAGATAACTGCTACCATGAGAGTTAATGATGTATCACTCCATTCTATTTTAATCGCTAGACAACCTCATAGGAGTCAAGGATGTATTCTAACCTTACCCTATTGACATATCAAGAATAAAAAATCTATTCTAACCTTATTTTGTATTCATTTTAGTAATATAGTGAATATTCATGAATCATACTCGACCTGAACACAACAGGGAATAGATTCACTCATTGAGTTCAAACAATGTAAAACATCATGTTCTATTGTATTTACTTATTTAAAATTTTCATGTGGTGATGTTTTTTGGGAATAGATAAGAATATATATACATATTAACCAATATATAGGTTAAAATATTAACAAGGGATGTTAAAATGGAGATAAATTCAATAAAAAGGGTCAAACTGATTCACCTCCTTCTTAGAGTGACTACATGATCTATTGGTCACATAAAAGAACAAAATTTTAATATATTTTAAAACTAATTTTATAAAATTTATCATTTATTTTTTCCATATTCTACATAATATTTATCAATTAATAAAAATCCATATAGAACTTCTTTAAAAAATTCTTTAAAACACATTTTGGGTAGCTCATAAAGTTTTATAACATGATCCTAATTCGCACAACCACAAAGTGAAATCCCATAGAAATTTTATCATTAAAAAAAATTATGAATTCATGAATATATAAATGTAAGTAATGATCACCATATAAAAAATCATCGATGGTACTCAATATACAAAGTGATATGGCTTGATCTTTATCAAACACATGTATCTCCATACCCATGTTCACCAAATATATCATATAAAAATAAGAATAATCTTATAATACATTTTTACATGACATCAATATACCATAATTGATAGAGTATGTAAATACTATATTTCCACTCATACATTCTTGATTCTCTAAGTATTGATTAACTAAGTTGTTAAATAAAGCACATGTTATTCATTTAATTAAATAAGAACATCACACACCCCTCATCCAAACAGAAAAGAACATCCTGTGAACCTTATCTAGGTATGACCATACTCTTCCTTGTTCTATCTCATTCAAGGACCTATATTTTATACTCATCATAATAGAGGATAAATCCCATCTTGGTTAATCCTCAATCAATAACATAATTGAAAACATACCCAACTACCCATTATAATCCAAGACTCAAGGCTTTCATAAGAATGGTATAAAAGTATTAATGTTATCATGATAGGTGTAACACCCCAGGTAAATAAAGAGTATTACATTTTCAAATTTATCCATATTTGTGAATAAAATATTAATATGACTTTAAAGGGGATTCTATGCTCGATGGTGTACCCAACATGCAACAACGAGTTTCTTGGGAATCTTATGTTGCACTCTAATAATAAAATAATATTATTTTAAATAGTAGTTAACGCCTAGCCGTTGTAATGGAGGGAATGAACAGAACTAACTACAAAATGATTATATACGTTTCTCAAATATTTTTACTTTTTACAATAAATGTTAGAGGATTAAAAATGTGAATGAATCCAATTTTAAGCGTAAACATTCTAATATTCTTTAAAAGGTCGATTAACTGCCTTTTGATGGAGAACCTATTTTAAATACACTTTTTAACAATTTTATGTGTTATATTTGAAAATATAAAATTCTTCTTTAGAATCGGGACATCAAAATTTACTTTGTGTAAATTTTTGGTATTTTTCTGAAAAAGTTCAATTTTTAATGAATAGTGAAAAATGTTGTATTTTAATTCAAAACCTCTTTTTAATATAATTTATTTATATGATTATATTATCTTTTGAATTGGTTTTAAAGTGAAATTAGAATATATTTTTACCATTTAATCCAATAGTGGTCATTGGAATTAATTTCACTTTGAAATCGGACTTAAACTAGTGTCAATCTTTTGATACGTTTTGTTTCATAAAAACACGCTATTTGTTGTGACAATGGGAATTAATTATTAAATTAATTAATGAAACTTATATGTTTTGAATTTTTTAAAATAGACATCATTTTTGAATTCGGAAAATCAAATATATCTTAGGGTGAATTTTTGGTAATTTTCTGAAAAACTTCAATTTTTGATGAATAGTGAAACCACTAAGTGATACTTATAAAAAATGATTTTCCATTTAAATGAAAATTTTCCATATTTGTGTTTTGAATTTCAAAAATCCTACATACATGGTTGTCATTAAGAAATAAAATGTGGTTCAATGGGATTAGAATAATGTTTTGGTGAATAGTAACTTATTAAGTTTTTAATCGCGATTAGAGGTAATTAGTGTAGTTTAAGGTAAGAATAATGTTTTAATAAAATGAAATTACCTAGACACATGTCCTACCCTCATTGGATGTGTCATGGACGACCAAGAT
This sequence comes from Viscum album, assembly GCA_963277665.1. Lineage (NCBI taxonomy): Eukaryota > Viridiplantae > Streptophyta > Magnoliopsida > Santalales > Viscaceae > Viscum > Viscum album. Next base: position 394,055,820 of record OY728140.1, read on the forward strand.
AATCCATTGGTCAACTTGGGGACCCCATGGAGCCACTTTGGTTGGAAAATGACATAAATACCTTTTTATTTAATGTTAAAGTAAGAATGACACAAACATGAGATGTTTTACTAATAAAATTTTTACATGGGGTTATACAAGTAATATTTTTGACTATAAATATTAATTGGAAATATAAATAGATTTTCTACATCATAGTATTTTTTTTATAATTTTTAGACAATAAATAAATTAAAGTATTTATGACATCATGATGATGCAGCGATGACCTCATTATTTAACGATTTAAATAAAATGGAAAGATAATGTAAAATATAAGACCTACACATGTCCAAAACCTATTGGATGGGTGTATTTAGAACCCTTATCACCTTAACCTAGAAACACGTCAACGTGGGACCATTAAAATCTGAAAATCATTCTAAAATAAAGTAACATTGCTTTTCTTTCCAAGAGTGCCCCTCCTCTCCTCTTATAAAAGGCCCCCACCTCTACCTCCTTACCCACACTTCCAAAGCCTTTGGATCGGCCGAACCCTGCCAATTTTGTCTCTCCACATCCCTCTATAACTCCTTGAAGCCTAAATTTGGGTAGAAGTCTTCCCAAGGAAGCCTTTGAGCTCAAACCAAAGGGAGTTACCCGATTTTAAGGTAATGTCTTCACTTGTATCCTTTTGTTTTATTTTTCTTCTCCAACCCCCTAAACTCTTTTTATTAATTTATTTTGTAACAAATCCATTATCTTAAATATACTAGGATGTTTTTACAAGAACTATTATAGCTACACTTACACACACCTTCGTCTAATGGTTAAAGAACATACTGTTTCTGTGGTTGGCGATTTTCTGCCTCACGAAACGAGGATTGTTCAATATTCTTTTAACACCTTTAAAGGTGTCCATTATGATGTCATTGTATCTTATATATGATATATATGGTATTTATGTTTACTATATGATTCTGTATTTTATATTTAAACCATACCTTTATTCTTTTCATGTTGTGTAAATGCGATAATTTCATATGAGGAAGTGTGGACTACCGCCCCCTCAAGTGATGTGACTCATACATGCAATACATGGAATGTATAAAGAATTAAATTAATGAACATATGTTACCTATATAACATATATATTATACTGTAATTATATATATATATATATATATATATATATATCATTTATTTTTAATTCTATTAATATGACAAAGAAAAAAAATGAAAGTAGCGTTCATGCGTACGTACGACCTACCGTTTCCATGAATGGTGATTTTCATTTTTTATCTCCAAATGATATGGAATGGTATAAAATGAATATGTACTGGATATATATATGATATTTTAATCATTAATACTATTCTGGAAATTATTTACTTATAACTACATGGACAATCATTTTTCAAACAAGTTCATTTTTGACTCATGTACCAAACATCGACAAAAACATCTGATATGAACTCATATTATTAACCAATTATTATAACATTAAAATATGTGATATGAATTGAATAATAATCTTTATTGGAGTTACTTAAGCAATTATAAATTGACCAAAGTTTATTATTCAGGAATATAAAGAAACGAACAAGGCAAGTTGGACTTGAGGTAAGGGATCCTACTCCTCTCTTTATTTTTAAGTATGCTCTTTTATGTCATTCCTTTTAAAGCTCATATTTCTTGTTATGGGGATGTTATTTTATATTAATATTACTGTAATTTTTATGTTAATATGATGAGATACCCTATTCTCTCTCATCAATACATTTTGGAAGTTTTGAGTGGCGCCGTTAGGCTGCCGAATTTTCGTAAGAGATCTAACCTCTATCTTTCTTTTTAAGTACTCTCCTTTATGTAACTTCTTTTGAGATCCTCTTTGTTATGTTAGGGGATGTTATTTTATATTCCTCTTTCTGTAAAATTTATGTGAATATGATGAGAGACCCTATTTTCTCTCATCAATCCATTTTGGAAGTTTTAAGTGGCGCCGTTAGGCTGCCGAGTTTTCGTAAGGGATTTTTCATATCACTCTTAGTCCCGTGAGATTTATGATACATTTGCCACAATTTCCTTTGAGTGGTGTATGTACTATCCATTATTTTACTCATTGTGTAATATAATTTCATTTATGAGTATTTACATCAATGTTTTATTGTCCTTCTTTCACGGGGTGCATGTCTCGAAAGATGCCCATGTCGGTAAGGGAACCTTTCACCCTCATCTTTTTAAAAGACTTCTTTTGTTATGTCTTTTAATTCACATAATATTATGTTGGGATATGTTCTTATATATCCTTATTAATTTAAATTTTATGTCCATGTGATGAGATACCCTTTTTATCTCTCATCAACTCATTTTCTGAATTTTGTAGTGATGCCGTTAGGCTGTCAAATTTTTGCAAGGGAACTTCTTAACCCAAATTTGATTCTTTGGGATAAACTTGTACTCCTTGAATATGTCATTCTATGAATATTTTAGAATAACCTCTGATTGTTTTACACTTAATATCCACTTATATTTGGTGTATTCGTTTGTCACACATAATTATGTAATTGATTTATCCTTAAACCAAGGATACCGTCTTTGTATGGGAATCCGTCTCAATATCCTTTCATTGAGGCATATTTTGTTTTATACACAACTTTATTTTATATGGTGTATAAACCCCTTTGACTTTTATGCTTATTCAAAAGTAATCTTTTTTATATGAAGCGTTTTACTAAATGACAAAAGGAATGTTTTTTTGTCTTACGTATGCGGCGACAACGACTTCTCCGCCACCGTGACCATTATTTGAGTTTCAGCTTCCCCTACAAGCCATACCGTTTTTCTTAAAAGAAAAATAAATACCCTGTTTTACTTTTCTTTTATTTTGGTATTGAAAATGGTTTTCATAATGTTTTTATATCAATGTTTTGTATTGATATCTTGTGATTGAAAAGTGGAAATGTTATGTTTCCTTTATGCATGTTTTATGTGATACGATTATGTTATGGTTCTTGGGAATTATTATGAATACGAGTGGTTCTATGATAAAATAAGGGTAGGTGAGCCTGATATGGCTCTCCAATGCATTGCGTAACGCGAAGGAGTGAAACGTTAAGGTTTCTCCGAAGAGATTTAGGGAATATACTGTGGTGGGTATTCCAAACGTAACCAAGAGGGTTACTCCCAATGTAAGAATGTTATGAATGCCTCAAGTTACCTTTATGTCTTATTATTTCTATGATTTATTCATGATTTGATGAGTTATGATAAAGTGCTTATGTTTTATGAGTAAATTATGATTTCATTGATTCTTATGGTACATGTACTCATGTTTCCTTTCCATATATTTTTATATCCCTTGCTAAGCTTTTTATGATCATCCCAAGTTTTTGAAATGTTTTTCACAGGTCAAGGGAAAGGTACATGATATGATGATAGTGTCAAGGAAGTGTCAAGAAAGAATCCATGTTTTATTTTAAATATGTTTCCGTTGATGGGAAAAAAATGAATACTATGTTTTATGTGACCACTTTGTTTAAATGTGGAATGTAATGTAAGTTTATGATCTAATTATCTAAAACTCTAAACCTAAAAAGATCCTCAATGTGTAATCTTGTATTAACTCAAGATTAAGTAAGGTTTAAGGCTGGGGCCTTATAGTTGGTATCAAAGGTCGGTTTAGATAACTTTAGAGGTTAGGGTATTCTCTAAGCATAAGTGACAGTACCACAATGGATAGGATTTCAGAAAGAGTCCTAGTTTTCGATAAAGTGAATGAGTAAGTATATCTTAGTGTTTACCTTCCTGATTAGTACATGATGGTTTTGTTGATATAATCACACTGACATTTCTATTTTTAGTGAATGGATGAATCTATCAGGCACCAAAGAGACAACAGGTTTGAAGGAAACTGTGGTGTTTCTCTGATTAGGATACTAGATAAAATGGGGGATTCAATGAGGAAACTCATGGTTGTTCTAAACCAACTATCAAGGAGTCATGATCAACCACTTGAACCTTGGTATGTTCTGTAATTCATCATGCACAAGATGACCAATCGATGTGGAAGTTCAGGTAATAATTATAAAGGTAACCATTAGAGTTTATATGATCCTTACTTTTGAGGTAATTATGGGTTATTATATGTTATGATGGAAAATGAAAGTCATGAGATAAACTTGAGTTTAAAATATGTTATGATTATTTTTGAAGATTTTATCTCGTTTTTGGGAATGTTTTAAGAATTATATAGTTTTGGAAAAAGGACAACACACAGACCGTGTGACAACCCGTCGCGTTGGACAAAGCTACGGGAATCGAACCCACAACCAAAGTGCGACCGGTATTTATCGCCTACCACTGGACTACATGAAGTCCCTGGTTAGTTTGACTGATTATTTTTAGTTAGATGATTTTATGAATTAAGAGTAAGTTGATTTTGGGTTATCTATGGAAATTTATTAACCTATCATGGAGGATATGTGATTAGGTTAATTACTTTTCAACACGAGACATTAAGAGCAACTGATGTTGTTTGGAGATAAATGTTACGATTTAACTTGGAAGAATATGTGAATAAATCCTTCAAATATTTGTGTTTCAATCTTTGTTTGGTTTAATTTGAAGAATTTTATGGACAAATTTTTTATCGAATGGTCCTCATTGAACTTTGGGTTTTGTTGGACAAATTTTAGAGATTAAGAATATATTTTCTTTTTATAAAGGGTTATCCTTTTCTGGATTATCTGATCTTGTGCTAACCTTTTTGGTTTTGGTTTTGGTTAAAGTCTAAAGACATGGGAATTATATAGTTCTCTTTTGTGGATTAGGTGATTCTCTAGAAGCTGATTATATTACTCTTAATGTGAACAAGTCTTCCTAAATACTCATCTTTTGGAGAAAATATGAGTTTGTGTAAGGAATATAATAAAAGTTGAAAGTCAACATGATAAGTTATTATGTTTCCTTATGAATAAATTCCTCAGTAAAAAGTAACTTAAAACAAAAATGTTGTCTATTAACTTTTGCTACTGGGGAATCGAATACCGTTTAACCCATCACAAGTTTGTGATTTTCTTGTGGTTAACTTTCCCCTAAACATGCTTTCTATCACTCTACATCAGAACATGACCCTATATTTTCTCCTCCATGTCCATGTTTTCCTACATGTAATCCTAGTATTGGTTAACTTGGGTGACCTCTTTACTTATCTTCATTTATTTTAAAGTGATTGTTTTACCGACTCTTGTTCTGATGTGGGACTTCCAAGGATGTTTCCAAGCTCAATTTTAAAATTGAGAGGACACAATTCCCAAAAGGGGAGAAGGATGTAACACACCAGGTAAATAAAGATTATGACATTTTCACATTTATCCATATTTGTGAATAAAATATTAATATGACTTTAAAGGGGACGCTATGCTCGATGGCGTACCCAACACGCAACAATGAGTTTCTTGGGAATCTTACGTTGCACTCTAATAATAAAATAATATTATTTTAAATAGTAGTTAACTCCTAGCCGTTGTAATGGCGAGAATGAACAGAACTAACTACAAAATGATTATATATGTTTGTCAAATATTTTTACTTTTTACAATAAATGTTAGAGGATTAAAAATGCGAATAAATCCAATTTTAAGCGTAAACATTCTAATATTCTTTAAAAGGTCGATTAACCGCCTTTTGATGACGAACCTCTTTTAAATCCACTTTTTGACAATTTTATGTGTTATATTTGAAAAGATAAAATTCTTCTTTAGAATCGGGACATCAAAATTTACTTTGTGTAAATTTTTGGTATTTTTCCGAAAAAGATCAATTTTTAATGAATAGTGAAAAATGATGAATTTTAATTCAAAACCTCTTTTTAATCTAATTTATTTATATGATTAGATTATATTTTGAATTGGTTTTAAAGTGAAATTAGAATATATTTTTACCATTTAATCCAATAGTCATCGTTGGAATTAATTTCACTTTGAAATCAGACTTAAACTAGTGTCAATATTTTGATACTTTTTGTTTCATAAAACACGCTATTTGTTGTGACAGCGGGAATTAATTATTAAATTAATTAATGAAACTTATATGTTTTTAATTTTGTAAAATAGACATAATTTTTTAATTTGGAATATCAAATATATCTTAGGGTGAATTTTTGGTAATTTTCTGAAAAACTTCAATTTTTGATGAATAGTGAAACTACTAAGTGGTACTTATAAAAACTGATTTTCCGTTTAAATGAAAATTTTCCATCTTCGTGTTTTGAATTTCAAAAATCTGACATAAATGTTTGTCATTAAGAAGTAAAATGTGGTTCAATGGGATTGGAATAATTTTTTTTATGAATAGTAACTTATTAAGTTTTTAATCGCAATTAGAGGTAATTAGTGTAGTTTAAGGTAAGAATAATGTTTTAATAAAATGAAATTACCTAGACACATGTCCTACACTCATTGGATGTGTCATGGTATACCAAGAAAATCCATGGGTTAACTTGGGGACCCCATGGAGCCACTTTGGTTGGAAAATGACATAAATACCTTTTTATTTAATGTTAAAGTAAAAATGACACAAACATGAGATGTTTTACTAAAACAATTTTTACATGGGGTTATACAAGTCATATTTTTGACTATAAATAATAATTGGAAAGATAAAACGATTTACTATATCATAGTATTTTTTTTTTATAATTTTTAGACATTAAATATATTAAATTATTTATGACATCATGATGATGCAGCGATGACCTCATTATTTAACGATTTAAATAAAATGGAAAGATAATGTACAATATAAGACCTACACATGTCCATAACCTATTGTATGGGTGTATTTAGAACCCTTATCACCTTACCCTCGAAACACATCAATGTGGGACCATTAAAATCCGAAACGCATTCTAAAATAAAGTAACATTTCTTTACTTTCCAAGAGTGCCCCTCCTCTCCTCTTATAAAAGGCCCCCGCCTCTACCTCCTTACCCATACTTCCAAAGCCTTTGGCTCGGCCAAACCCTGCCCATTTTGTCTCTCCAAATACCTCTCTAACTCCTTGAAGCCTCAATTTGGGAAGAAGTCTTCCCAAGGAAGCCTTTGAGCTCAAACCAAAGGGAGTTACTCGATTTTAAGGTAATGTCTTCACTTGTGTCCTTTTGTTTTATTTTGCTTCTCCAACCCCCTAAAATCTTTTTATTCATTTCTTTTGTAACAACTAAAGTATCTTCAATATATTAGGATGTTGTTATAATAAGGATTCTAGCTACACTTACAGACACCTTCGTCTAATGGTTAAATATCATACTGTTTCTGTGGTTGGCGATTTTCTACCTCACGAAACGATGATTGTTCAATATTCTTTTAACACCTTTAAAGGTGGACATTATGATATCACTGTATATTATATATGATATATATGGTATTTATGTTTACTATATGCTTCTGTATTTTATATTTAAACCATACCTTTATTCTTTTCATGTTGTGTAAATGTGATAGTTTCATATGAGGAAGTGTGGACTACCGCCCCCTCAAGTGATGTGACTCGTACATGCAATACATGGAATGTATACAGAATGAAATTAATAAACATATGTGACCTATATAACATATATATTATACTGGAATTATAATATATATATATATCATTTATTTTTAATTCCATTAATATGATAAAGAAAAAAAAAAAATGAAAGTAGCGTTCATGTGTACGTACGACCTACCATCTCCATGAACGATGCTTTTCGTTTTTTATCTCCAAATGATATGGAATAATATAAAATGATTATTTACTAGATATATATGATATTTTAATCATTAATACTATTCTGGAAATTATTTACTTATAACTACATGGACAATCATTTTTCAAACAAGTTCATTTTTGACTCATGTACCAAACATCGACAAAAACGTCTGATATGAACTCATATTATTAACCAATTATTATAACATTAAAATATGTGATATTAACTGAATAATAATCTTTATATGATGTCCTTAAGCAATTATAAATTGTCCAAAATTTATTATTCAGGAATATAAAGAAACGAACAAGACAAGTTGGACTTGAGGTAAGGGATCCAACTCCTCTCTTTCTTTTTAAGTACACTCTTTTATGTCATTGCTTTTGAAGCTCATATTTCTTGTTATGGGGATGTTATTTTATATTAATCTTACTGTAATTTTTATATTAATATGATGAGAGACCCTATTCTCTCTCATCAATTCATTTTGGAAGTTTTGAGTGGCACCGTTAGGCTGCCGAATTTTCGTAAGAGATCTAATCTCTCTCTTTCTTTTTAAGTACTCTCCTTTATGTAACTTATTTTAAGATCCTCTTTGTTATGTTGGGGGATGTTATTTTATATTCCTATTTCTGTAAACTTTATGTTAATATGATGAGAGACCCTATTTTCTCTCATCAATCCATTTTGGAAGTTTTAAGTGGCGCCGTTAGGCTGCCGAGTTTTCATAAGGGATTTTTCATCTCACTTTTAGTCCCGTGAAATTTATGCTACATTTACAACAATTTCCTTTGAGTGGTGTATGTACTGTAAATTATTTTACTCATTGTGTAATATACTTTCATTTATGAGTATTTACATCAATGTTGTGTGGTCCTTCTTTCACGGGGTGCATGTCTCAAAAGATACCCATGTCGGTAAGGGAACCTTTCACCATCCTCTTTTTAAAAGACTTCTTTTGTTATGTCTTTTAATTCACATACTATTATGTTGGGATATATTATTCTATATCCTTATTGATCTAAATTTTATGTCCATGTGATGAGATACCCTTTTTATCTCTCATCAACTCATTTTCTGAATTCTGTAGTGACGCCGTTAGGCTGTCAAATTTTTGCAAGGGAACTTCTTAACCAAAATTTGATTCTTTGGGATAAACTTGTACTCCTTGAATATGTCATTCTATGAATATGTGTGAATAACCTATGATTGTTTTACACTTAATATCCACTTATATTTGGTGTATTTGTTTGTCACACATAATTATGTAATTGATTTATCCTTAAACCAAGGATACTGTCTTTGTATGGGAATCCGTATCAATATCCTTTCATTGAGGCATATTTTGTTTTATACACAACTTTCTTTTATACGGTGTATAAACCCCTTTTACGTTTATGCTTATTCAAAAGGAATCTTTTTTATACGAAGTGTTTCACTAAACGACAAAAGGATTGTTTTTTTTGTCGTACGTATGTGGCGACAACGACTTCTCCGCCGCCGTGACCATTATTTGAGTTTCGGCTTCCCCTACAAGCCATACCATTTTTCTTAAAAGAAAAATAAATACCCTGTTTTACTTTTCTTTTATTTCGGTATTGAAAATGGTTTTCATAATGTTTTTATATCAATGTTTTGTATTGATATATTGTGATTGAAAAGTGGAAATGTTATGTTTCCTTTATGCGTGTTTTATGTGATACGATTATGTTATGGTTCTTGGGAATTATTATGAAGACAAGTGGTTCTGTGATAAACTAAGGGTGGGTGAGCCTGATATATCTCTCCAATGCATTGGGTAACGCGAATGAGTGAAATGTTAAGGTTTATCCGAAGAGATTTAGGGAATATATTGTGGTGGGTATTCCAAATGTAACCAAGAGGGTTACTCCCTACGTAAGAATGTTATGAATGCATCAAGTTACCCTTATGTATTATGATTTCTATGATTTATTCATGATTTGATGAGGTATGTTAAAGTTCTTATGTCTTATGAGTAAAGTATGATTTCATTGATTCTTATGTGTACATGTACTCATGTTTCCTTTCCATATATTTTTATATCCCTTACTGAGATTTTTATGCTCATCCCATGTTTTTGAAATGTTTTTCACAGGTCAAGGGAAAGGTACATGATATGATGATAGTGTCAAGTAAGTGTCAAGAAAGAATCCATTTTTTATTTTAAATATGTTTCCGTTGATGGGAAAAAATGAATACTATCTTTTATGTAACCAATTTGTTTAAATGTGGGATGTAATGCAAGTTTATGATCTAATTCTCTAAAACTCTAAACCTAAAAAGATCCTCAATGTGTAATCTTGTATTAACTCAAGATTAAGTAAGGTTTAAGGCTGGGGACTTATAATAGGTATCTTGAAAACCTATGAACTTAGAATGCCTTTAGTTAGGATTGAATTTAATGATTATGGATGAAAACCTTTATGATTACTATTTGTTCTTAGTTATATTTTTTTTCACAGGGATAGGTAGCCTATGATACCTTTAATCAATTAGGTTATTCAAAGGTCTTGGTGGATCCAATAAATTTATATTTGATCAAATAATTTTCCTTTAGTTTATGAATACTAGATATTAGTTGGTTTATATTTTCTCTACAAGTTTTTTTGACTCAGATATTGGGTTCTTATCCCATTGTTAATTTGACTGTAAATGAGGTTGGGTAACTGAATATGTTATTATAACTCATGAATTCATTTAGAGATACTATGCATGAAATTTTATATTATTATCATCTTCTAAGGGCACTCAAACATGATTGAGGATGGGACATTGAGATTTTATTGATTCATGATAGATCCCTTTCCTATTTTGTGATGACCACTTATTCTTTTATTAATTTTTTACATTAGAACAAATATTATATAGGCAATTTCATTTCATGATCATAGTTAATTGAATCACCAAATAATAGTTACTCCATTTCTTTTTTTCCTGAATGTAACCACCATAATTCATGGTCACCATAAATGAAAGAGGGAATACAATTGGGAATTATCCTTGGGTAATATTATAGGATAAGGATATTAATAAATAATGGTATATTTAAAAACTCAGTTATGGGGTTTCAATATGAAGGATATACCCATAGTATACCAAATACATAGTTTATGGAACTCCACATAGTATAATTAGTGGGTAATCGAGCACACTAAAATTGTTTTTCACCTCATGATACTATTACATATAACTACATGAAATCCTATACATGTTATCCTTAGAATTTATTCACACCCTATAATATTCCATGGAAAATATCATTTAGGGATAACTCAAAGTCATAATTGTAGATTTTAATTTTCTTTACACTTCACACAATATATATGAAGTTGATGAGAATGAATGATAAATTTTATAATACATTTTATATAACATGATACATTTTATATTATCAATCTGCTTTAAGAATAATTAAAAAAACCATTCATAATCTCCTATTAAATCATATCCCATATGATAAAATACTAAAGAGGCCTTATGTTCACTACACTTTTAGGGTTTTTTAAAATTCCTTACATCTCTATGTAATTCCAAACACATATCTTTGTGACCATATGATAAAACCTATCCAATAATATTTTTACTAATAAATATCTATAAATAAAGATAGTTTAATGTTAGAGAGATATAGGAATCATATTCTTCATATTCAACATTTTGATCACAGTATTCAAAGTCCTTTACTTCACAAAATCCAATTTTGCGATGTTAATAACTTCCATTGTCTTCTTAGTAATCTTTTTAAGTTCATCATCATTATCATCATTGTGTATCAAACTTTTTGTTTAGATTTTTCTAACACTAGGGGTGGGGGAAATCTGTGATGGTATCTATTTATTACAATATCAATTTATCCTTTTTTCACCTCCTAAATTATTCAGTGACTGATCTTATTATTTATATCTTACCTTATTTATTTTTTTGGATTTAATGTATGAATAATAAAAATTAAAGCACTTGAAATAATACTAGAGTTTGTTAATGAGGTTTTCCTTTAAGATGGATGATCACATATTTTATGTATCATGGTTGTTATCCCATGCAAAAAACTTCCTTATTGTTATCAAAAGAATCCCAGGAAAGGTTATGGACTTTGAACTGTAAAAATTGGCACCAACCAGTTAAAAAACATGAATATAAGATGTGTATTATAACTCCCTAAGAAAGATATTAAATGATAAACTATGTCCCTCATGGATAGAATGAATGATATTCCTTAATTACAAAAATCAAGAACATATGCTTCAATATCTAGAGCAATCATGGTGTTATCTAAATTATAAAACATTCAAAGGTCTAACTCTATCACCTCCAAACCTTACAGTTTATTTGTAACATGTAGGCTATAACAATCATTGGATTAGATTAGATATAATTAAGAAAATCATAGATGAACTAACTAATATTCTTTTCCTTATACTTCTATGCACAAAAATAATCACTCATGTGAAACACTAGTTCTTCCTATCTTCCTTTAACCCCTAGAATAACCAGTATGTGCATAGTTGGTTCTCTATCTTTGATATTTTGTCAATTTCTATATTTCTATATTAGAATAAACCTATGTGATATATCTTCGATCTATATTTATCATATATATATATATATAATGTAGTGTTGAATTCTTCTCCATAATTATTTCTCATTCAAATTTTCTCAAATCATATACTTTTAAAACTATAATGATCTTAATTATTATGAATCACTCATATTTTCTTCTATAATCCTTGAAGACTCATCACTTAAACATACCTAAATCTAATACTTTGAGTCTACCTTAAATATCACCTAAATATCTTCAATATTCCATTTTTTCACATGTTGTAACTTTTCTTTCCCAAATACTTGACACCCAATCTCCATAATTCTCATTAATTGATTTTTTATAACTCCCAGTCTTCAATATTCTGGGAATCTCTCTCATTTAAAACTCTCATAATCTCTAGTCTTCAATTAATGATTTTTAAATTCTTTGTGGTGTGAGGATTTTAGATCATAATCCTTTATCCTTGATCTTTTATAAAATCATGATGCAAAGATTTTCAATATTTTAGGATTTGAAGTCTCAACACCAACATTATCAGAATCCATGAATCTGAGAAACTCATCTTATAAATCTCAACATATAATATGAGAAACCATCTAATCTAAAAAATACTATTTTATAGAAAATATCATCTATTATAAATTTATTATGCATAAGAAAATTTTCTTATGAAAAATAATCTACACAACAAATATCTTACATGCAATATACTTACATTAATTCTCTTGAACGTATGATATATTTCTGAAAATATCTAATGAAAATTTTCTTATGCAAAAAAATTATTTGAATTATGATGTTTTAATAAAAATATATTACATGAAATTTCATTTTATGGAGTGTAAATATTTCTTGGATCAAAGTATTTATACACTATGATGCTTTTCTATGAACCAAATAATCAAGCATCACCAGATTTGATTATGAAAGTTACATCTATATTTTGATCAAATTTATATATCTTTGTATAATCATTATACTCTCTAAAGTATTATATTTATAATGAAATCATGGTCTTTATGATGAACTTAGTCAATAATGATCTTTTGATGACTTTATCAAACACCTATATTATTGAACACATTGAGATCGTAATATGAAACCAAAATGTGGCATGAGATTTATAGTGTCACATGGTAATAGATCCATCTTTTGAAGTATTCTATCATGCAAGATTATTTACAGATGCCAACACCTGATGATGTATATAAAAATAAGAGGAATTGTTTTGATTATTATTCCATGTGTATTTGTATTTTAAATGGATGAACAATTGCTCTGCATTAGTGATCCCACATTAATCTTTTCTTTGGGATGACCCTTCTTAATAAGGAATCAGGATCCATTACCCACTTGATGAGTCCCACTTTCTATTGTGTTCTCTAGTATCCTACAATGGAAACCATAATTATATTATAATAACCACCTAATTAATTTTATACTCACAGATATTCTATCCTTTCTCACACACATTGATCTTAGTTGGAATCTATCCTTTAAACTTGTATAGTGTCTCTTCGATGCTTGATTAATAAAGTGAGGTATTTTCTTATAGTCCTTTTCATATTTTTTTACCTTAATATATATATATATATTACTACTTCAAAAATAAAATGAAAATAGGTATAACATTCAAGTCACTAACTACCATTTTCTTTTAGATATCACCATCTAAGTATTAAATAGTTATTTAGAAAATTAAATCCTCAAGGATGGAACTATAAATATTCAAATATTATTATATTAATTATTCTTAAATTTATACAAGAAAGATATAAATACATTTTTTATTTTTTATAACCTACTATTAACATTAACCAACATATATATAAGAGAATGGATATTTTTCTTTCTTATAAAATCAATAATTGTTCTCAATCAGCTTGGGAACTTCAAAACTACTTCAAAAACATTCATCTTCTTCTCAATATGCTTGGGGATCTAAAATATTTCCAAGAAAATAAACATAATCATCTTCAAATTATGTTCGCACTGAATTTTTATTGACAAAAAATAGAACACAAACCAAAAAGTTGACTTAATAATACCCCCTTTGTATTTGTTTTCAATACCTTATGGAAAATGATATGTCAATATGTGTTTTAATTCAAATATCATTATGTAACATTTTTTCATTATCTACTATAATTTTCTTCACCTCATTATTTAAAATAAATAAAAAGTAACTTTAGATAAGATGGTATCAACTTCATTCTTAAGAAGTGTTCCATCAATCATTACACTCTAAGTCTAATAGATACATGCTAATTATATAAAAAAAGTGGGTTTTATTTATACATCAAATATGTTAATTATTATTTGAATATTATAATAACTGATAAAATTATCATATATCATTCTTTGGTTGTCCAAATATTCATAAGTTTATACCAAATTGAAATTAAAACATGAAATCCTTCACTAATCTTGTTTCATAATTCAAAGACATTCAAGTACATGTAGAAGGTTTCATAAATCATTATTGAGATCACCTAGAATTTTAATCTTTTATTATAATTGATTAAAATAATTTTATCCTCCTTAATATCAAAATTTATTATTTTAAAAATATGGATGAGAAAACATGAATACATACCTCATTAATAAAATTTCCATACAATTTCCAAAAATTATAGATTTGTATAGAATAAATTAGCCAGACATATTCTCAAGAAACCCATACTAAAGGGATGATATCATCCTTTACTTCATCAAGGTAATTTTTTTCAAATGATGTACTTTAGAATAATATTTTATAATTCATCCCAAGATGGTTAATTCTTCAAATTTAGAATAATTATTCTATTATACTTCATTTCATTAGTTTATAATTCAAGAACTAGAGTCACCTTAAATTCCATACATGAATAATATAAAAATAAATAGAAAATAATAGGGGAATAAGTTGGAACCTTCTTTTATCAAAAATATGAGAAAACCAGATAAACATTTATTCTAAACTAGTTTTCCCTTTCCAATTTTGCTCAAATTACAGATGGATTATTTATATAGGGTATTATATTTTTTAAAAATGTACTATTTGGAAGCATGGCTTCTTATCTTATTAACAAAACACTATTTTTTTTGAATATTTTATTGATAATAAATGACATAATTTCCTCACATTGTGCTAAATATTTTCAATTATGAAATATTTGGGATTAGATCATTCATTTTCAAATTTGATGAAAAATCCTGTTTTACCCTTTTAAAATTCACTGTAGTATTTCGGACATAAATATGTTTCTGTAAATTATTTTGACTTAAAATTTTGTAACCGTGTTCCTAACTTAATAGGATACAAATTCTATTCAGGACACATGATTTGGATCGTGAATCTGAGTGGAGTAAATTATCCATGAAGACAAATATGGACTGAACTATCCAGATTGGCCATCACTTCCCCATTTGGGCCGTATCTTCTTCATCCGGGCCGGGATTGAGCCCAACATTTGTGGGAAGATCAGGGACATGATTGTGAACAACTCATCCTTCTAGAAGGCCGGAAAAGTCATGATTTTTGGAGGTCCACTATGCGGTGCAAGTGGGATTAAAATATTTGTCCTAATTTCCCTTTCACATTTAATAAAGTTATGTAACCCTAGCCCTTACAAACTCTGTTTAAATGGATTTTTCACTCTTTGGGAGGGATGGTGGAGGATTTGGGAAGGTTTGGTCGAAAGGGTGTCTCTTGGGAGCCCCTCAAAACTCTTTTAAGAAGTAAATCTTTTTGAAAACCTCTCTTCCAAAAAGGATCTCCTCTCCCACCTCCTCTTTGTATTTATTTTCTTTCATGTTTGTATCTTGATTTTTTTTTTAAATTAATCTTCTATATTCTTCCCTTTTATTCTTATTTTAATCTTCCTAATTGGGTTGGAATCAAGAGTGGATACATGATTGGGTTCTACCCTTTCAATTCTTTGCTCAAGAAAAACGCCTCCACGATGACCACACCACCCATGGAAGAGTAGTTTTTTAGTGATTGATCTATGTTCTACCCTATTCATTTAATTATTTTGAATAATTGAGATACTATAATTCAATTAATATGATCCATGAAATTTGTTTTTAAATTATGATAAACTAAGCAAGTAATTGAACAATTAACACAAAAACACATGAGGTTAAGATTTTGTTTAAATTGTGAGAGCGTGATCTTAATCGGTAATACAAGACCACACAGGATAAATTTGTAGACTTAAAATATAATCCACAAACACAATTCATCCTCATTTCTATAATGGATATGTGATCTAATTAACCACTAACCATAATCTAGCCTTATAATAATAATCAAAGTAGGGTGATGCGATTGCGTGTTCCGAAGCTAGCCTCAGGTTTAAGTAATTTCATCTTTGTGGTTAAGTTAACTCTTGTAGGCATCGAGGGTTAATCAATTAGGGGATCATAATTAAGTGGATATTGATTTAAATAATAATGATTAATAAGTAAATGAAGAGGTAGAGTTAGATCAATTACACCTTTTAAAATAATTTCTAAAAAAACATCTTCTCGTTGTGCTTCGTTAATCAACATACATTTCAAAATTAAAAAAAATACAATCTTCTTCCAGAAAACTTCTTCTAGATTTATAAAATATAAACAACCCCCATACTTCCCAGAAGTGTTTTAATTCTATTATATTTTATTTTTATAATACCTCTAAAAAGTTTGTATTAATTCACTTCCTCCTTTGAGAGACGACCTTGGTCAGCCACTCTGCTGCACCTAAGTTCCCCAAAATCATACTAATCATTTGAGGGCACCCATGACAGCGGTCTTTAAAATTAGTGCTGTTGCTGGGGAGGTAAGTAATTATTTAAACTAATTAGAGTTACTTATTTTATTTCACATTTTATTCCCTTCCTCTCTTTTTTCTTCCTTCTTTACCCAATCTGAACTTTTTCTTTTTCTTCTTTTATTTTCTTCTTCTTATTTTTGGACCATTAACTAAAACTTCTCATTATTATTTTACTATGGTCCACTTTAATTATTTTCATTTTTATTTGATTTATGACATGAACTAATCCTGAGGATATCTTATATCTTTATCCTGAGATTGAACGTAGCCTTAGGGCTTGAATCATACATTCTTAGTCTACTGGAAGTTTCAAAATTCAAACAGTTGTAGAATTACTCCAATATTAGAACATTGAAATTGGAATCAATTCAAATTCCTCCATAAAAGAAGTACCAATGTATGAAAATAATGGAAATGAACTTAATATAATCATTCAAGAATTGGCTGCACCCGATATTAATTATCAACCAAATTGCATTGCAGATCCAAATCTCGAATCAGACTTTGAACTAAAATCTGAATTAATTCACCTGCTTTCAAAATCTCATGGCCTCTAAAGTGAGGATCCCAAGAAACACCTTATTGAATTTAATGTGGTTTACTCAACCTTAAAACCAAGAAATGTTTCTGAAGATCAAATCAAACTAAGAACATTCCCAATTTCACTTGATGCAGCTGCAAAGGATTGGATGTACTACCTACAACCTGAATATGTAACATGTTAGAATGATTTGAAATGTCTTTTATTGTAGAGATTTTTTCTATCATCGATGACCACTTCCATTCGTAAAGAGATCTATGAGATCAAGCATGCCCAAGGGGAGTCAATGTATGAGTACTGGGAACGATTCAAGAAGTTGTGTGCAAGCAGACCACATCACCAAATCAGTGAGAAACAACTCATCTAGTACTTCTATGAAGGTCTCACACATATGGAGAGAAGCATGGTGGATGCCACAATATGAGGGGAATTGGTGGACAAGACACCAGAAGCCGAACGTGAATTGATGACAAGATGACCCAAAACTCCCAAAAATTTGGTGATAGAGGTACGCCACATGTCAGGGGAGTACATCAGGTAAGTCCTTCTTCTCTTGAAAGTCATTTGATTGATACCAAGTTGGAAGAATTGACCACTATGGTGAGGCAGACTGCTTTGGCTCAAAAGACATCCCAACCCACTCCTTCAAGGCCTTATGGCATTTGCACTGAGACAAGCCACCCAACTAACTATTGCCCCCCAAATACAAGAAACATAATATTGTGCAGCAGTATTCCCTGGGAGACCATATCAGAAACAACCACAACCATATCCCAAAAAGAAGTATGAATCCTTTTTACCAACATTCAACCATGGGTGGAAGGATCAATAGGACATGGGGTATGTCTTTGGACAACAACAAAGGATACCCTTTCAACAAAACTTCCAGGAGCATCCACCTTACCAACAGGGATTCCAAAAACTCCAAAGAAGATTTGAAGCCCAATCATCAACAAGCCAACAACAAGGGAATCCCCCACCAAAGGTAGATTATAATACTGATGATCTTTTGAAACAAATTGTTCTTAATCAAAAAAATGAGCTGAAGAGTCAAGGTTCAGAGCTGAGGGAGTTGAAGACTCAAATGAACCAGATTGCCACCGCCCTCCATGAACTTGTAAGTAAGAATTCCGGAAATCTACATTCCCAACCTACTCCAAATCCCAAGGGGAATGTCAGTACCATCACATTGAGAAGTGGGAAGCAAACAAATGATACATATATAACTATTGTTCCACCTGGATTTACCTCAACTTTGGAGAAGCCCAATTCCACATCAATTGATGAGAAACCCAAGGAGAAAGATAAAGGTAAGAAAAAGATTAATGATTCTCCTCCTAAACCTATTCCTTTTCCAAACAGGGTTGTTCAAACCAAGAAGATGGCTGAAGAAGAAATGAAAAAGGAGGTTTTGGACACATACAAGCATGTGGAGATCAACATTCCTCTACTTAAATCCATAAAAAAAATCCCATGGTATGCAAAATTCTTAAAAGAACTTTGTACCAATCGAAGAGGGCTTAAGGGAAATAAGAGGATCAATCTTGGAAGGAATGTGTTAGAACTCATTACACCAACTCTAGCAATGCCGAAAAAGTGCAAGGATCCAGGGACATTCACCATCCCATGCACCATAGGGGATTTTCACTTTTTTGATGCACTTTGTGATTTGGGAGCTTCCATAAATGTGATGCCTCACTCTGTATTCTCTTCTTTGTAGGTTGGTGAGTTAAAACCAATGAGAGTAGTGGTACAGTTGGCGAATAGAACTACAACATATCCAGCGGGAGTCCTTGAGGATGTACTTATCTGGGTAAGAGATATGATCTTTTCAGCATATTTCTACGTGTTTAACATGGAGGATGATCAGGTAAGTTCTCATACCTCCATTATCCTAGGTATACCCTTCCTAAAAACTGAAAAAACTATCATAAATATCAATGAGGGTACACTTTCCATGGAATTTGGGGATGAAGTTGTGATATTTAATATTATGGATTCCATGAAGCACCCCTCAGAGGATCATTCTGCATTTGTTATCTCCTATTTTTAACCACCAAGTAAAAACCCCATGGAAATTTATTGTTCTATGCTTAGGGATATTATGAGTATTGGTTCTAATTTTATGTCTAATAGTACTTCCACACCAATTTATAATGCAAAAGACTCTCTTTGATTTGATTTTGAAATGGAATCATATTCTGATTTTGATCATGTGAACTCTAATTATGACATGGCTATTGAGTATGCTGATAGATTTGATTCTTTATTTTCTAATTGTGATGATTTCTATTCCGATACTAATGCTCTTTTTGCACATATTTTAGTTCCTTCTATGTCTCCATCCATACACCACCCCCCTGCACTGGAACTCAAGTCATTTCCACCAAATATCAAATACCCATACTTGTTGAGTGGTGAGAAATTACCTGTTATCATTTATAATAATCTCTATTTTGAACATGATGAAAAACTTTTGAATCTTTTGAGGGAGAACAGCAGGGAAATTGGGTGGAACTTGGCTGAAATATCAGGTATTAGCCCCTCCATTTTCATGCATAGGATTCTCTGGGAGGATGTGGCTAAACCGATTAGGCAGCCACAAAGGAGACTTAATTCAACACTTTTTGAAGTTGTTAAGAAAGTAGTTGAAAAATTACTTGAGGCAGGTATCATTTACCCTATTTATGACTCACAATGGTTTAGTACTATCTAGGTTTTACCAAAGAAAACTTGTTTCATTGTTATAAAAAATGAAAATGACGAGTTAGTTCCTGTGAGAGTACAAAATAGTTGGCGAGTGGGTATTGATTATAGGAAACTAAATCAATCCACTCGTAAGGACCATTTCCTACTTCCATTCATTGACCAGATGCTTGAGAGACTTGCAGGTAGGACACAATATTACTTCTTGGATGTATTTTCTGGCTATTTTCAGGTTCCCATTGCAGCAGAGGACCAGGAGAAGATGACATTAACCTATCCATTCGGTACCTTTGCTTACCGAAGGATGCCATTTGGACTTTGCAATGACCCAGGTACCTTCCAGAGATGCATGTTGAGTATTTTCTCAGATTTCATTGAGACCTGCATGGAGGTATTTATGGATTATTTTACAGTTTATGGATCCTCATTTGATGAATGTATCTCTAGTTTGGGTGATGTGTTGCATCATTGTATTGAGAAAAATCTGGTCTTGAATTTTGAAAAATGTCATTTCATAGTCGAAAAGGGGATTGTATTAGGTCATATAGTCTCACAACATGGCATTGAAGTTGATAAATCTAAGATAGAAATTATTTCATCCTTAACCTATTCTTCATGTGTGCGTGATGTTAGATCTTTCCTAGGGCATGCGGGATATTATCGGCGCTTCATCAAAGATTTTAGTAAGATTTCTATTCCTTTGTCACGATTACTTCAAAAGGATTCTGATTTTGTGTTTGATGATTATTGAAGGACTTACTTTGATGAGCTAAAGAAATGTTTGACCAATCCACCTATCATACAACCCCCATGGTGGGAGATTCCTTTTGAGCTTATGCGTGATGCGTCCAACTTCGCGGTTGGAGTTGTCGTATCTCAGAGGGTGGAGGGACGTTCACATGTGATTTCTTATACATCGAGGACATTGGATTCTGCCCAGTCAAACTACACCACAAAAAAAAAAAGTTTCTTGCTGTTATATTTGCTTTAGATAAATTTCGTTTATATTTATTAAGATCTAAAGTATTTGTTTTTTCTGACCATGCAGCTTTGAGGTACCTCTAAAAGAAGCCAGATGCAAAGCCCAGGCTGATCCGATGGATGCTCCTTCGTCAGGAATTTGATATTGAGATAAAGGGAAAAAAGGGTTCAGAAAACTTGGTGGTGGACCACATGAGTAGGCTTACTCACACACTAAAGGATGACACCTTGGACCAGATACCACTTCGGGACACTATCCCCAATGAACATCTTTATTCTATCTCAGGTACGCATATTTGGTATAAGATTTAGTTTACTACCTTGTTTCCTCTGAAATCCCTACAAATTTAAAGAAACAACAAGTCCAAAAATTAAAAAGTGAGTCTTGATATTATGTTTGGGATGATCCTTACCTATGGCGCATGTGTAGTGACCAAGTCATTAGGAGGTGTGTTCCCGATCATGATTTTGAGTCTGTTTTGAATTTCTTTCATATACTTGCTTGTAGTGGACACTTTGGACCCCAACAGACAGCTAGGAAAGTTTTTGACTCTAGATTATATTGGCCTAGCTTGTTCCATGATGCCCATGTGTTTTGTAGGTCATGCTCTCGTTGCCAACACATTGGGAAAATTTATAGGAGACATGAGATACCCCAACAACCCATACTATTCTGTGAGATTTTTGATGTATGGGGAATCGATTTTATGGGTCCTTTTTCTAGTTCCTTTGGTTTTTTGTACATTTTGATTGCTGTTTATTATGTGAGTAAATGGGTGGAGGAAAAGGCCACCAAGACTGATGATTCTCATGTTGTTGTGGACTTTGTCAAAGCACAATTTTTTTGCCAGTTTGGAGTACCAAAGGCCATCATCAGTGACCAAGGGACACACTTTTGAAATAGGAATTTAGCTTCCCTCCTTCGAAAGTATGGAGTGGCACACAAAACATCAACACCATACCACCCCCAAACAAATGGCCAGGCTGAGGTTTCAAATAGGGAATTGAAACAAATTTTGTAGAAAACCGTGCATCCAAATAGGAAAGATTAGAGAAAGCGCTTGGATGATACATTGTGGGATTATAGGATAGCATACAAGACACCCATTGGTATGTCCACATTTCAGATTTTTTTGGGAAATCATTTCATCTCCATGTGGAAGTTGAGCATCGGTCTTATTGGGCTATAAAAAAATTCAACATGGATTTGGCCCAAGATGGAATCCAAAGGAAGATGAAAATTTAAGAGCTTGGGGAGATTGGATTGTCTTCATATGATAACTCAAGGCTCTATAAGTAAAAATCAAAAGCAGATCATGATAGAATGATCCAACAAAAGGAGTTTCATGTTGGAGAGAAAGTCCTTCTCTATAGTTCAGGACTGAAGATGATTCCTGGTAAGTTTCATTCCAGATAGTTAGGTCCTTATGTTTTGACTAATGATTTTTCTTATGGTTCAGTGCAGATCACACAAGAGGACACATGAAAGATCTTTACTGTCAATGGGAATCATTTGAAGAGATACATTGAGGGACTTCCTACTGATGCAGTGGATTTTATCACACTGCATGACCCCATCATCACTTGAGCATATCAGGCTATTCCTAACCCTTTAACTTTGTTATTATTTATCCTATTTAAAATCATAAATTTCATGTGCATATATCATCTCATGGGTTCACATTGAGGACAATGAAATATTTTAAGTGTGGGGGAGGGAACCTTTTAGTTTATCAATTTCAATTGTTTTCCTAGAAAAAAGATTGTGTGTTTTTAAAATTTTGTGTGTTTATTTTTCAATTTTCTATGTGTTTTTGAAACTTTTGAGATGAAATGATTCTCATAACCATTTTGAAATCCATATCAATAAGTGAAAAAATTTATCCCTCGAAACTAAGATTAAATGAATGCTAAAATGACTTTGTTTCAAGATCAAATATTTAGTAATTTCATGAAAAGTACACAGAATTTTGAATCCCATGCCACATCTCACTGTCTTTATATTTGAAATCACTTTCCTGTGAGGCTTCTGAACAATTATTTTCATATTCTTTACATTCACCTCACTTCTTGAGAGAACCAAACCATACTTGATTTAACCAGAATTTGATTTATTCATATCAAAACTTGAGGGTTTGAGGTACTTCTGTTTAAATGATTGAGGCATTTGTTCGGTATTAAAGCCCCTATTTCAAATAATCCTTTTTTATAATGGCCTACCTTGAACATTTAATCCTTGTATCCCTTATAAGACATGAACATCCTGTTAGGTTAGCCACATTACAAGCCAATTTTCCATATCCAACCAAATCTTGAAGTGAAATTGCATAATCTAGTTGACCTTACGTGTGGGGGAAGTTATCTTGTGTTGTGCTACCACATTATGTGATAATTTGGGTGGAAAATTAAATTCTGAAGAAATGTGTTTTCTGCTGAAGAAAATCACTATATTGAAAGTTGTGCCTTATCTGGAGCTTTCATGATAAGTGAAGCTGTGCCTTTTTTGGAGATTCTAATTGAGGGGGAAAGCTGTGCCTATCTGTAGCTTTTAAGAAAATCATGTTCTAGAAGATTGAAATTTTTACTGCTGAAATGTTTACTGGTGTGTACATTCCTTTATTTTTCATGATGATGAATATGAATCAATTCTATTAAGGAGGAGACCATATTTAAGTGAAAATTAGATTAATGCAATTTTGCTTCAAAAAGAGTCAAGCCCTCCTCATTCAGCCTTAGAGTTTTTCACATCTAAATCCTACCAACTGAAAGCTACAGAACAACCCTGAAAAGTCCTCATGATAAACATATGTCATTGACTCACATTGGGTAGCGATTTAGGAATTTATGAAGCCTATGTTGACCCTTGTACGAGTTTGGATGAGAACGACATTGCAATTTTTTTTTGACATTTGTGTGATAAGGGAAAATTCAAGAGAGGTAAGTGTTTTATGCATGGGAGAATAAATGAAGTAGAAATATATTGAATGATATAAATGGAGAACTTGAAATAATGGTTTTTTATGCATCATGATATCTTTTGTTTCTTGGTGTCGAATTGTTGGATCTTAATGACATGTGTTTTAAAATTGTTTTGATTTAATATTGATCTTTGCTTGATATGAGGTTTTTCCGAGGAGTGCAAAAGGGTAAGTGTGGGGAAGTTGATAAAAAAAT
This sequence comes from Viscum album, assembly GCA_963277665.1. NCBI lineage: Eukaryota > Viridiplantae > Streptophyta > Magnoliopsida > Santalales > Viscaceae > Viscum > Viscum album. The sequence continues at coordinate 394,080,322 of OY728140.1, forward strand.
ATTTTTTTTGAATATTTTATTGATAATAAATGACATAATTTCCTCACATTGTACTAAATATGTTCAATTATTAAATATATGGGATTAGATCATTCATTTTCAAATTTGATGAAAAATCTAGTTTTACCCTTTTAAAATTCACTGTAGTATTTAGAGAATAAATATTTTTATGTAAATTATTTTGAATTAAAATTTTCTAACTGTGTTATTGACTTAATGGGATACAAATTCTATTCATGACATGTGATCTGGATCATGCGTCTGAGTGGAGTAAATGGGCCATGAAGACAAATATGGACTGAACTATCCAGATTGAACATTACTTCACCATTTGGGCCGTATCTTCTTCATCCAGTCCTGAATTGAGTCCAAATGTTGAGGGAAGATTGGGGACATGATTATTAACAACTCAACCTTCTAGTAGTCTTACCAATTTACGTGTTTTGGAGGTCAACTATGTGGTGAATGTGGGATTAAAATATTTGTCCGAATTTCCCTTTCACATTTAAAAAAGTTATGTAACCCTAGCCCTCAAAAACTCTATTTAAAGGGATTTTTCACTCTTTGGGAGGGTTGGTGGAGGCTTTGGGAAGGTTTGGACGAAAGTTTGTCTCTTGGGAGCCCCTCAAAACTCTTGGAATAAGTAAATCTTTGTGCCAACCTCTCTTCCAAAAAGGCTCTCCTCTCCCACCTCTTCTTTGTATTTATTTTCTTTCATGTTTGTATCTTGAATTTTTCTTCAATTAATATTATGTGTTCTTACCTTTTCTTATTGTTTTAATCTTCCTAATTGGGTTGGAATCAAGAGTGGAGACAATATTGGGTCTACCCTTTCAATTCTTTGCTCAAGCAAAACCTCTCCACGATGACCACACCACCCATGAAAGAGTAGTTTTTTAGTGATTGATCTATGTTCTACCCTCTTCATTTAATTATTTTGAATCATTGAGCTACTGTAATTCAATTAATATTATACATGAATTTTGTTTTTAAAATTTTGGAAACTAAGAAAGAAATTGAACAATTAACACAAAAACACGTGAGGTCAAGATTTTGGGTAAATTGAGAGAGCGCGATCTTAATCGGTAATACAAGACCACACATGATAAATTTGTAGAGTTAAAATATAATCCCTAAACAAAATTAATCCTCATTTACAGAATGGATATGTTCTCTAATTAACCACTGACCATAAGCTATCCTTAGAACTATAATCAAAGCAGGGTGCTGCGATTGTGTGTTCCGAAGATATCCCAGGGTTTAAGTAATTTCATCTTTGTGGTTAAGTTAACTCTCGTAGGGTTCGAGGGTTAATCAATTATGGGATCGTAATTAAGTGGATATTGATTTAAATGATAATTATTAATAATAAAATTAATAGGTAGAGTTAGATCAATTATTACTTCTAAAATATTTTCTAAAAAAACATCTTCTCGTTGTGCTTCTTTAATCAACTTACATTTAAAAATTAAAAACAAAAAAAATACAATCTTCTTCCAACAAACTTCTTCTAGATTTATAAACTATAAACAACCCCCAAACTTTCATGTATTGTTTTAATTATATTCTATTTTATTTTTAGAATACCTCTAAAAATTTTGTATTAATTCACTTCCTCCTTTGAGAGACAACCTTGGTCAGCCACTCTGCTGCACCTAAGTACCCCAAAATCACACTAATCGTTTGAGGGCGCCCGCGACAGTGCTCTTTAACTTATATCCTAGTGCTAGATATTCTTTTTAACATGATCTAGCATGACACAGGTATCACTTGGTGTAAATTTCATGTTCTTTAAGGTTTGTTATTGGGATGGTGTAATTATTAGATAATCCATTGAGTTGTGTCCAACTTTATTTTACTTCCCACAAAACTATTATAAAATCATTTTTTTATTTGTTTACAACCAATCATGAAACTCATAATCATCATGAAAAATGATTTCATTTTTTCCTTTATCACTTTAACTTACTTTTACTACTTAAAATATTCATTATCTCTCAAATTCTATATTCCATATTACTAAATAGGTTTTGGGTACATGGGAAATCCTCTTGAAATTTTCACATGACCTCTTGATAATTATTATGGATAAATAAATTCCATTAGATATATCATATATTTTAAACTTCATTGATTTGTTACCCAAGAATATCTCATCTTCTTCGTACACTATCTTCTTATAAATATTCATTCTATCTCAATTCTTTTGAAACATTCCTAAGGAATAATTTCTTATATTATTTATTTTTAGTGGTATTAATTTTCTATTTTATTTTGATAAATACTTGGTTAAATTAGAAAAACTATGACCACACCCATTGCACATACCACATTTATTTTTCATGTTTTTAAAATCTATTTGTTTCTTGATTCATATCATATTTTCTCCCCCTCAATTTTGGGCTCTAAATTATTCTAGTGGTTATCACATTATACGGGCAATCTAATGATTTATGTCTGAACTTGTTACGACATAAAAAGTTTCCCAATAACCTTGTTCTTCTTTGATAAGTAGGCTATCCATATTTGAATCCAAGCTGTTTTTTCATGTTTTAATTAACTAGTTGTAATTTAATTAGGTAATATATTTACATAAAAATTATTCTAATAAATTTGGATATTGAGGTGAAAATATCACAGTTTTCTCTCATCCAAAAGTATGAATATTTTGAGTTTGTGCCTAAGCTATGAATAAAAACTATTTTTGAAAAATAATAATTTATATAAGTTCATGGTATTTTTTATTCTTAGGATACTAAAATTTTATTATTAAAATATGTATGGATGTTTTTAATACCATATTGAGGTCTTTTTACATAATAAACCCCCTAGTAATTTTATGTGGAAACAACACATTTTTCATCTTCTTAGGGGGAAAATGTTTGAACTATTTCTATATTCTTTATTTAAATTTTAAGAACTAATAATTTAATATTGATAATTATTTTATCCTTATCCACTAATTTAAATGTTAATTAATAATTATTTTCTACAGATTCAAATTTTTTCTTCATTCATTTGGATTTTCCTTTGAATTTGACTGTCATGATCTTTATTCTTATTTGATTTGATCGTTAATTGATAATTATTGATGGTAGTTACTTATTCCAATGCATGGTTCATTTTTTATATTTTTCATGGATGTTTACTTTCTTTTATATTGATTTTATAAAATCTATCTCAATTCTAAAGCATTATACTTAAAGATCAAAACTTATTGTTCTCTTGGAGTCTATTTTATTAGTGTTTTTCTTTAAATTTTAGAATATTTTTTTCTAAGAAATTGAACTTCATTAGTGATTCCTTTTGAAGTATATTTAATTATTATTTTAATTCTATATGGGATCAAAAAATAAAAATATCAACATCTCTAGGAAACCCTTGTAGGATTTATTAAAGTAAACACCTAAATAATAATATTCCATATCAAATATATTTTTAGAAATATGGTCCTCACTATTAATTATTTATCTATCATATGAACTATGATGAAAATAATTTATAATTACCTCATCTCTATGGAATAAATATAATTACATTTAAGTGTAAGAATTATCAATATTCGTACCATTGTAATTATAAGATTATTATTTAATATACATTCTTGATAAGATATCATTAATATCATATCATGTTGAATTTATATTTTATTCCTCTATTCTCAATAGGGAAATATTCTTTTTATTTCACAACTAACTATTCCTTATATTTTTTTTGGAGTTTTACAAAATATAGGAATATGTTTAGTAGTTGATATGAATCACCCAAGTTTGTACTCTATGTAGCCATTTAATGAGAAAATAAATAAATAATTCATGCTTTAAAATAGTAAATAATCCATAAAATATATGTGATTATTGGTATAATGACAATTATTTGGATATGTCCAATACTAAGAGGGGGTGGGGGTGAATTAGTGTTGGTATCTATTTCTTCCAAGTTTACATTATCGATTTTTATATCCTCACTTATTTAGTGAATGATTATATATTCTCTATCTCAACTTATTTGTTATTTGGTTAGAATTTATGAGTGATAATTAATAAAACACTCAACATTTCATTGGTGTTCGTGCAACACCCTATAATTTTATTAATAATTTCCATTTACTTAAATACTATTTTTAATAGCTTATTTCATACCCAACACAGAACTAAAAAGAAACCATGATAATATAAAATAAAATTATTAAATTTTACTATTAAAACATATTCGTTAAATTATTAGGTATAAATATAAGTAACCACACTATTAAAACTATGAAAAAAATAAAAAGTGATGACATCACACAAAATGATTTTTCTTTTTGAGGTTAACTTGTCTCAGCTTAGAAAAGAGATGGAATCAATAGGGTTTTCTATAAGAAAAGCCTAAAACAAGATCCAATGATTATAGTGTGAGTGAAATAGTATGTGAGAGAAGTTTAATATCCTATAAGTTTACATGATATTCATACTAGCTAAACCACCACCCATGTATTCCACCTGATCTTATCTTATCCTTAGGTTTTATGTGGAGGTCTTTAGGGATTTTTTAAGTATAAATTAGGATGTTATAAAAATATAATTATTATTTTAATTAGTTATTTTAATATCATATGTATTTTATATGTTTATAATTTTTACTTTTAATGATAAATAAAATTCATTTTTAATACTAATGCATTTATAGAATACAGTTAATGTATTTTCATTACTAATTAGACCATTTTATGATAAAAATTCATTTTTCTTCTTCTATAATTGGATTTTAATGAGATTTATTTTATAAAATTAAATATTATATATATATATAATATATTTGTTATATGAAAAATATAACACCAATCAAATTATTAATTTATATGAAATAAGAATAAGAATAATTAAAATTTTAAAAGTCATTTTCATATAAAAGCAGTTTTTATTACATTTTTTTAATTTAAAATTAAAATTATAAAATTTTAGAATTTTATTTTGAAACAAAAATCATTTTTTAATTAATCATAACAATATTATCTTAAGATTATTTGGTTGTATTTTTATGGAGAGATTGTGAATAGTGAAAATAGTTTTTTACAAATACTGCAACCTGTATGATATCATCATGATATAAATATGAATTAAAAATTTGTGAAACTTTTTTAATGTCTAATAATATATATTAATATTAAAATAATTAATTTAAAAATACTATGTTTAATTTATAAAATCCATGTTTAACATTTTTAAACTTAAGTAATTTTTTATTCTAATAAAAAATTATTTATCATTTTTTTTTATTTTAATTATATTTTCACAAGGTGGAATTCTATTTTGGAATAATTTAAAAGCCACATAAATCTCACTTAGTTAATAAAAATCCAATTAATTTTATTAAAATCAATAACATTGATAATTTTATCCTAAACATTATTTTTATGCTTATAAATACACTTTTCTTTAAAAATTAATTTTACGTGTTTTGTACATTAATATTAAAATTATTTTTTCTCACCCTTAAACTTTATTTGATAAAATGGTTTAAATATTTTAAAATTACAATGATAGATTATGTAATAATGGATTTTTCATTTTGTGTACTGAAAATTATTTACCGAGGTTAAAAATTTAGTTACCATAATAAATGTCAATTAAGGTAAAATGAGTTTAAACAAGTGTAAAATATGCAAAAAAATATTAATTTTTTTTTATAAAAATGAGTGGTTGAGGTGTTTCAAGGTTATAAATTATCTCATATTCATTATTTTCAACTTTTTAATCCACATTTCATGTGAAACACGTACTTTTATATTAATAGGTTATATTTACAAAAATTCCATTCCTTTCACTTATAAAAGGGGCCTTCCACCACCCATTGAAGGATGAAATAAAAATTATAATTCCACTTTAAAACCTACCCAATTTATATCCACTTGAGTAATATTAAATTTTACTAAGACTATATTTATAAGTGGTTGGCCTAATTTATCCATTTCTAAGTAATACATCAAGACAAAGTTCAAATTTTCTACATAAGTACTAATCACTCTCCAATATTTTTCCTTATCTATAATTTTACTAAAAACATATATCAACAATTTAAAAAATAATTAAATTAGTATTATTTATATACTTTTATGTTTTTATATTTATATAATAATCATTACCTACCTTTCACTATTTTTTCTTTAAAAAATGAAAACATCGTTATGCGTACGTATGGACTACCACCTCCATGAATGACATGATTTATTTTTTCATTCACTAACTTAAATGGATGGTTCTAACATTTTATTTAATGAATTAATATGATATTTATATATTATTAAGATTCTTGAAAATATAAACCATTTCTTACCATTCTCCCATTCCACAGAAAATGAAAACATTATCTATGTGTACGTGTGAACTACCGTCACCACGAAGTGACGTGTTTTGTTTTCTATGTATGTATTATTTTATTATTTATATAACTCTCTTAAAATATGATGACCCATATTAAAAAAATAATATATTTATGTTTATGTAATAATTATATTATGCTAAAATAATCATTTCTAAACCATACTCACTCACCGATCATATCATGTTCTCATTTGGATCAATTTATCCACCTAAATAAAAAATTATATAAATTTATATCATGGATGAATATTGATTTATTCCCATCATATATTGTGGAAAAATATTTTCTTATTTTCCTAATACAACACAGAGGCTGACTAGGGTCGTCTTACGTGGGGAGCGTCACCGTTAATCAATTACTAATTCTATTTCACTTAAACTACTTGTTTTTTCTGTTTTTATTTATTTATAAAAAAGGACTTTTTGGGTTTTTAAAAATTAGTAAATATAAATGAAATATAAAACTAAACTAAATTTATAGTAAAAAAATGATGTTAGCAGGATGGTCTTAGTTCTAGGGTTTTCCCACTTTCTATTGCTAAGTGAAAAGAGTTTATAGTGTAAAGATGGGAAAGAGAGAGAATGAGATTAGGTTTTTATGAGAAAGAGAGATAGAATAAGAAAGTATAAGCACATGAATTTAAAATTTTAATATGTTTTACATTATAAAAGGAATTAAAAATAAAATAATAATAACCCTAGAGCAGTAGTATCCCAACATCGCAGTGCAATGACGGATCCTCGAGAATTAATTCTCTTTGAATCCACCCTAGACTCTTACTTACAGGTTTTATAGTTTATGGGTTAATCATAAATGGCCATTAAATGATTCCAAATTTATACCAAGATTTAAAGGGGTTATAAAAAGGGGTTCTCTACCATTATTACATTGAATTTGGCCGATCATGGTCTATCCCAAAGGTTTCACGCCAACAAATTCATCTCCAAGAACCATAACCAAAAATCCTATGAAATGAAATTAGAAATTTATAAATAATTATAAATAATTTATTATATTCTATTAAATAATATATTAATTATAAACATGGTACCAAAGAATGGGTATCAACATCGACATTACAACACATGCGCAAAATAATCGAAATTAAAACATTTAAAGATGAAAATAAACTATAACTAACTAGTAAATTTATAATAAATAATTAAAATTTAAGTTAATAAAAGGTAATAAGTATGAATAAATCTCTCAAATAATTTATTAATAGATTTTTATTTTTTATACTTGAAGTTATAGTGCATTCGACTAAGTGGGAATACAAGGTAAGAGATTCTCACCACAATTTTTATTCTTTGAGACTTATGACATATTCATCACTTGTTTAATTTTCATTTCCATATAAAATATACATGGATGTATTATTATAATTTTATTTAGGAAATTAAAGTGATTTAAAAATCCATCTCATTTTATACCTTTCTTGGGTTTTTCATTAGAAAGATAACAAAGTTCTAATGATTTTTGTTGAATCAAATTCTTTCCTTGAGTCATAATTATTTTATCTTTGACTATGGTCTTATATAATTATATTATTAAATAATAAAATGATATTATAATTCCTCTCCATCTTCTTTTAAAGGTAATTACATTATCACAATAAAATATTCTTCTTTTATTGATTTATTTATTCTTAAAATTTGATGATGTTAAGAATAATTCTCATCATCTCCAAATAAGATCTTTCTATTCCATGTCCATGTTATATATTCCTTGTAATGTTACCATTTATTTTTTTGGAATATAAATATGTATTATTGTTGGTAATATTCAAATTTATCTTTTCCATATATTAAATAAAATAATTATCACTCTTTTTATTATGTGGGTATCAAAAAAGTTATTTTAAAATATTAAAAATATTTTTTATGATCATATGTTTTATCTTTCACTAAAAATTTCATCTGAATAACTTCTATATATTTTATAAGGATATTTTATTAAAATTTCTTTCCAAATAATTTCTCAAAAGGTTTTCATGTAAACCCCTTGAATGTAACTTCTGAAAGTAACTCATAACTTCATCTTTTTATGAAAATACTAAAAATGTTTTTTGAAATCTCTTTTATCATTTTTCTATGCGAACACATTCTTTCTCCATCACAACTATTATTATCAATGAATATTTCCTTCCATATTTTGAAATGGTTTTCCAAAGAATTTTTTTTCTTAATGATTCTAAAAAAAGAATGGGTGGTCTTTCCTCTTATTTTTTAATCTGATTTATCCAATGATATTAAAAAGGTATTTTTCATCTATATAAATATATTTAATACACCTTAAGGTATAATGTCTCATGAGATAAATATGGGAGGAAGGGATATTATTCCTGATTTAATATTTAAAGGGATGGAAGAACATGATTATTGACCCACTATTATATAGGAGGCATGAATTTTATTTCTTATCCACTATGTTATAATTTCTATAATTATGTTAGTGGAATATTTATATTTTTTTCATTGTACTCATTTTATAAAAACTTATATCTTATATTATCAACAGATCCTTTCTTTATGTGTTACGATCCATATTTATTTGGGTATGATCTTATAATTATACATTCATGGACATTGTTTATTTTATCATAACCACATGTTTTCATATGATCACTTATGATCTTTGATTGTTATTTATAATTATTACCATTACTAAGTATCAGAGAATGTTTTTTATTATATTTTATTTCCTTTTATTATAAGGAATATTATTACTTATTATGTGTCTAGAGGATACCATGAAATATTTACTTTAAGGGAGATATTGAAGGAATTGTAGAAAAAAATTATCATATAGCTAATATCTAAATAAACCTAACCTTTGGGTTTTGGGGTGTGATTATCTTTTATATGAAATGAACTTTCATGTAAAATGAATTATTATAAAATTATTAAATACTTAGATCACCTCAACTGTCATCAAATCAAATATTATATATTTTTCAGGATTGGGATGAGATAATATGAGTGAAAACCTTAAGGATAAGTCTAATTATAGAATAACATATCAAAGTTTTATTAGAGTAGATATTGGGTGGTTTACTAGAAATAAAATTCTTTTCTAGATAATATAAGTGGATGTTGGATTTGGTACAAATACAACCATAGGTATTAAACCTAAAATCTAGTTGATTATTAACTTGATCTTCACCCGATGTACAAAAAAGAGGCATAAATACACACCTATTTTAACACTCTTAGGTAATTTGATTTGGTGATTCACATGATCTTTATGAAATATTATTAATGATTTGAATTGAAAATGGGTATGAAATATATAACTATAAAGATTAGAAAAACTAATAAGAATATTAACATGATAACCTTGATTGAAACCTAGAAATTATTAAGTTAGGGAACATATTTCATTTACAATTTATTAATTTTATATTATTTGTTTTCATTTTTATAAGAACAAAAAATTAAGTATTATTATATTTAACTTTCCTTTATTTAAGTAAATGGATAGATAAAGGAGAAACCAAGTTTATAATGGGTGTGTTGGAAAATATAGTAATTTTTCAATGAGAAACTAAACAAGATATGATATGGAGTGAAAAATATTGTGATTATACTTAACAAACTATCATGAATTATGACTTAAAAACCTAAACCTAGTTGAATTTCCAAACATACCAAAGAAGAGAAGGATGAAGTTTCATGGAGGTTCAATTGATAAATACCATGAAGGAAATAATATTCAATAACCCATATGTCTATAATTGGGAATAATCACCCATGGATATGTGTCAAATGAATTGGACATTTTTTTATTTGTGGAAAGGAGTCTATTGAGATTTCAATTTCCATGATAAAACGAGTAGTTCAGTTTACAAGATGGAGAGATATAAATTTCATCCCAAAGAAACACTAATATTTAACATCTTAAATGTAGTGAACTTGGGTTTTATCCATGTTAATTATATAATCCAAGGGTTAACAAGGATGATGAGAATTAAAAACCTCTTAAACAAAGGTAAGAAGGAAGGGTCCACCCTATAACATTCACTATAGTGGACCGTTATGTTTAAGTTGTACTCCACCTCCACTTCTAGAGTTGAGTATATATTTTTTAAGTTTGATAATAGAAACCATATTATATCTATTAAGTTTTCTATGAATATTAAATAACCACCCCGATGAGTATAAAATATCATTAGAAAGTAAATATTTATTCATGGATACCATTAACAAAATTTATTAGTAATATATAATTAAAATTATGAGGATGCAATTTATATTAGGGGGAGAATATGATGTCCTATAATTTTATTATTAATTTCTCTTTAAAATAATATTATTTCACATAACTTATTTCACACAGAACACCAAAATAAAATGAATCTATAATACTCTATTTTTTTTTAAATTTGACCATTATAATATATCCACTAAATTAGAGAGTATAAATAAAAGTAACCATGTCACGACCACTTCCCCACAATGTGTAACCCTCCTGGGCCGACAATGTCAGAAGGTAGATAATGACCCCTGAGTCCCGCCTCCACTAGGCCCTTAGTTGGGGACTAGTACCGAGGGTATAGTAAACACACAAATGGGAGGCATTACCAACTAAGAGAACACATGGAGAAGAGAGAGATAAGACAAAAACCATCCAACTCCAAGACAAATTAAAATATTTATGAAATACCAAGTACACATGTGTAATATTATCCAAAACTACTATAAAAGAAAGGGAAAACTGCAAATAACAAAGGAAAGTAAAAACAACAGAGACCACATAACCCGAATAACCCATACAACCTCAAGCTAGTAGTAACCAGCCTGATCTCCAACTTGATCCAAGTGACCTGAAAAAAAAAATTATATATACATAGGGTGAGTATAATAGTATACTCAATATGATCCTCCCTGTAACCTCTCATGAAAAAGTAAATAAATCATTCTAAAACACAATGAATAAAAAGTGAAACTAAATCATCACATAAACTAGTATATTATATTCCCATCTTCACCATGGATACTCTCACCAAGTATCACATACAATAATATATAATATAATAAATAATATCAAGGTTACCCCGCTACCAATTTCTTTCTAGTTTGCTGCTTTCCCCCAACATCACACATTCTAAGAATCTCTATATAAAAAGGATTGCCTGCAGACACCAGGGCAAAGCCCCACAACATGCACCTCATGCAGAAAAACCATGACAACCATGTAACCCAAGAAATCAGGTAGTCTATGGGAGCCACCACAACTCTCATAACGTGTATCATAAGTCAGGAATTATACCTCAAGACATTATAGCCCATACACCGAGTAATGATCTTCAATCCATCATAGCCTATACACGTTACACCTATAATAGTCTATAGAAAACTACATCCAAAATATATGTGTGTGAATAAAAAGAATCCATTAAAACCCTCTACACACATATATGGGGAAAAAGTAACCACTGTGCCTACCAACACAAGTAACTACTAAGAGAAGAGAGTGTGGTTAAAGGGGGGTAGTCAACCATCCATCCTCCCACCCGAATGTTGGGGAAAACACCCCCAGGGCTCAGAATCCCTAGGGTGTTAGTTTCCCTAATTAAAAAAGTGGATTAGCATATAGAAACACAAAAGGTTCAAAATATACTATAGATCATAACCACACTATGGGAATAACCTAGTCTTAGACTCAACTATAGCTTACGTCTCTTAGATTCCTAGCTTCCACTAATAAGAGTAGGTATCCTATAAACACACAAACATTTAAAGAGATAAATTAGATTAATTTATCCTGTTTTATCATTTTCACTTTATGCTAATTAATTATCTAACCATTAATTAACCATTATTAATTCCTCATTACATTTAATTAGAATCACACTAATGTTTCATGTCCTTTAGGCATAACCAAAACAAGTCCATAACTTATCAAAAATTTTACCTCAACATTGCATCCCAAAAATCTCCAACTCCATGGGTTAACATCATTTATTCAATCATTTATTAATAAAATTATTACTTTCCCATATTCCCAGGAATTATAGAAAACATTCTAAGCTACTAAACACAAGGGGATCAACATGGTGAGTATATGAACTACCCATAAAGTCTTCTACACCTATATCATGAGCATATAACCATCATCACTCAAGAAGCTAAACACAGAAAGCACGTGGCATACCCCGTGCATCTTCGCCCTTTTTAGAAGGAGGGTAAGAAATACCAGCTTCCTTGAGCAGTGGGGAAAGGAAATTAGATAAAAAATCAACAAGATTTAGGGAATTTAAAGCTTCCATTGAACTTAATAACTTTATAGAGGTTAATATAATTGGTGCTAAATTCACCTGGTATAGGAAACATTATAATAGGATGTTGTCTAGTAAATTTAAAGAGAATTCACTAATGACCATGCCCTGAATAAATGGGAAAACATCTCTAGTATCACACTTATGAAGATTTCTTCTGATCATCATCCCATATTAGTTAGATTTTCCCATAACACTTTAAAACCTAGGAACCATTTCAGATAAAACATTTCTTGGTCCTCTGACTCGGACTATATGAATATCATCAAAAACTCCTGGACTAATATGTATAGTCATTATGATGCGTTTTCTTGTCCGGTGAAATTGAAATTTTTTAAGAAAGTCCTCAAAAATTGGTGAAAATATAAAAAAATGAAATAAACAACAATATCACCCTTTTGGAAAAGGAACATACTCAAATTAAAAAGGATATAACCTCCTCTAACTTTGTTAAAAACTCCCAACATGAAATAAAAATTTACTATAAACTAATCACTCTTCTCAACTTTAAGGATAACCTCAAAAAACATATCTTTAAATACAAATGGCTTAATTATGGGAATAAGAATAGTATATTCTACAATTCCCTCCATATAGTTTGAAAATCCTATAGGCCTCTTGCCTATCATAGTGTGGGGGGGGGAGATTCTTGACACTGAGGAAAGCATTTCCAATATTGTGATATCTTACTTCCATAATATCTTCAATGGATCTGGTATTGATAAAGATCTTATGCCTGATGTCATTCCAACGCTGGTTACTAATGATGAAAACTCATTGCTTAATAGTATTCCTTTAGACTAAGAAATTAAAGACACAGTCTTTAGCCTGAACTCAGACGGTGCTCCTAGGATAGATGAATTTAATAATGGGTTTTATCAAAAACACTGGGATGTGATTCTGGATGATGTCTATTGCATGGTGAAAACTTTCTTTTCTAGAGGTATGCTCCCTCATGTATTAAATTATCAATTCATATTTCTTATCTCTAAAACAGATAATGTAGATGAATTACACCTTTTTAGGCCCATTTCTCTCATAAACTATATATTCAAGATTATCACCAAATTGATTGCCAATATAATGGATACTATTAGAAATATAATTGTATCCTCAAGTCAATTTGGCTTCATAAAAGGAGGATATATTCAAGACTATATTTTCCTTTCCTCTAAATCCACAAATATCTTAAAGAGGAAAAATTGAGGTGGGAATGTTGCCATTAAACTTGACATTGTAAGGGATTTTGATACCATCAATTGTAATTTTAATTATAAAGTCTTTATCCTATTTGGTTTCAATGAAAAATTTATAAACATAATCAAAACCCTTTTTAATTTGGTCTATATCTCCATCTTCATTAATGGACCCCCAAAAGGTTATTTTAATTGTTCCAAGGGAGTTAGACAAGGTGACCTTTTCTCGGCTATTCTTTTCTCAATTGCTAAAGATTACTTAAGTAGACTGCTTACTCAATGTATAGAAAAAGGTAATCTCAAACCTTTATCTTCCGCTAGAAACATGAATGCCCCCTCACATCTTTTATATGCTGATGACATTATTATATTTATTCAGGGGGACAAATGGAATATTAATAATCTTAAAGCCATCCTTCTACACTACCAAGAAGTGTCTAGCCAACACATCAACTAGCACAAATCTTACATTTACTTTGGTAAATTCCATCCCTCCTGTAGGAAACTCAACATCACCAATACCTTAGGTTTTAAGGAGGTATTATTACCCTACACTTATCTTGGTGTTCCCATCTTTCAGGGTAGACCCAAAGCGGCTTACTTCTCCCCCATCATTGACCAAACACTTCGAAATCTTTCTTCTTGGAAGGTTAAAAACCTCTCAATGGCTGGGAGAATTTGTCTAGTTAAATTCAAAATTGTCTCAAAATTGGTTTACTCTATGATGATATATAAATGGACGAAGATTCTTCTTAAGTGAATGAATGTAGATATTAAGAACTTTTTTTGGATTGGGAGTACTCTGGAGAAAAAACCGGTCACAGTCCCCTGGGCCACTTACTGCAAACCGATTGATAAAGGGGGTATTGGTATTAAAAACCTCTCTAATTTTAATGAAGCTCTACAAGCCAAGATCACATGGAACCTCATTCATAATAACTCCTCTTCCTCGGATTTTCTTAGGGCTCGATTCCTTAACAAACATAGAAATAACCATTCTCACTTTCTCACGTCCTATATATGGACCTCTATTAAAAACACCTTCACTTCCATTATGGAAAATTCCAGATGGATGGCTAGCAAAGATTAAAATTTAAATTCTTTGTTGTATAACTGGACTGGAGATCCCCTGATCTCATAATGCCCAATAACCATCCTCCTCTCTACACCAATGACACCATAAAGAATGTCTGGCATTCGCAGAACCCTTGTTTACTAGAGGATATCAAACACATTGTTGAAATATATACCTTCACTATTAAAAATTATTTTCTTATTTGGGAAGCTTCTCACAATGGGATTCTTGACTCTAAAAATTACTACAATCACTTGTTCAATAATTATGATAAAAATTTATCCTGGTTAAAAAACTTTGATAAATCATGGTTAAAACCCTTAATATTCAACTTAGTTTGGTGTATCGCCAATAGTAGAATCCCCATAGATACCTGCTTACAAACTTTTGGGATTAATATTTGTTCAAAATTCCGTATGTGTAACCAATATCGAGAAGATATTAATCACCTCTTTCTTTCTTGTGACATAGAAACTACTATCTAGTATTACATTTTTGACATTTTTGAGGATAGATGGTTGTTTTGTAGTTCTATAACCTCACAGCTACAGTGGTGTATTGACCTGCTTGACTCCCAAAAAATCAAGAACATTTTTGTCGCAGCTGTAGCGGAGCTTCTTCATGTGATCTAGTATGGTAGAAATGATTTTAATTTTTGTAACAACTCATTCAAGATTAATTCAGGTAAAATGAGAATCCTCATCGCAATTTGGGAGGCAGCTTCAATTCAAAAGGATCATTACAATAACTTGGTTCGTGACCTTGGGATTCTTAGACGTATTGGGGTTGATGGGAATTACTCTCGCCCTAAATCTACCTTTAATGTTTTTTGGCAGCCTCCTCTCCCAGGTTGGATTAAATTTAATGGGGATGGTGCCTCTAAAGGAAACCCTGGCCCATCAGGTTGTGGAGCCATCTTTAAAAATCACCTTGACCAGACACTCGGATACTTCTATGGCTCTTGTGGTCTTTCTTCCTCTTTAGAAGCTGAGATGATGAGCGTTATCCATGCTATTTCGTTTTCCAAGCCACACAACTGGAACCACATCTGGATTGAGAGTGACTCCACTACTATTGTCTATGCCATTTGGAATGGTACCATTCATCTTTCTTGGATGCTCACTGCTTACTGGATGGACTACCTGAACTCTCTTTCAGATATCAATTTCATCGCCACTCATACATATCCTGAAGCAAATAGGATCGTTGATGGGATTTATAATATGGGTGTTGCTCATGATATTAATTGAAGGGATTATCTTCCTCTCGAGTTACTCCCGCTTTATGTTAGGGATGTAAACAAAATTCCTTATTTCAGACTTGTGTAACCGTTTGTTTTTTTTCAATAAAATTTGTGTTTTGGTCGTTGACCACAACACTACCTTGTTAAAAAATATCCAACCTGTTTCATCATATCCATTGTCCTCCCTGATACCCATATTCATAAATTGATGCATCTCTCCACTCTAGGCATCAACTGCTACCACAAACAATGGGCCTCCTTTCCCCCACATATCACAACAGCCATCCTGGCTCATATCACAACACAAGCAGCAAGAAAAAAAATCATATCAACTAGGATCTTGGACCTTAAATAAGGCATCCAAACTTCATACATAATGAGAAATCGTTGATCCAAAGAACATGGCACTCATATTTACAAGAAATAGGGTAACTCAGAACCCTACTAGACATTATCTTTTATCAAATAGAAAGTTCTTTAATCCATCTGGATTTAATCGATTTATTATTTGTAGGTTCCAACTATGGGAAACCTAAACAATAATCTATCAAAAATTAACTAAACAGTTAATTGACATGCGTTTAATTCATTATCGACAAGCATCAACATGCCTCAGGATCATCAATTAGTTAAATTAAACATGCTTACTGCAGGAAAAACCAGATTCATTTACATGCCTCTTTATCTTTAAAAAATAATTACAATTAATCCCAGTTTACATTATTTACTAATTTACGTCAAGAACAACATTCTAAACAAGAGTATCATATATATAACACTATCTAGAAAAAAAGAGGCAATAAAATACGATCGATACCAATTTATTTATCTAGTTAAAATATTTATTATGTCAATTCCATTATGATTGAGTGGTCTAAAACATGGTATCTCTACAGTTTCACGTAAAATAATAGTGAATCCACTAATCCCCTACCTCAAAAGGTTTACGATGTTCTTTGCATGAGAACAATACAACAAAATGGATCACGATCACCTCTCCTGGAGGACTTATATCGAAGACTGGTCGATACTTCTTAGTGGCACCAAAATAGAGGGCACACTTTCCGCAGGAAGAACTTCAAGGGTAACAAGACCAAGGATTAAAGTTTGATTGTGCGACACCTATGGGGATAAAGGAAAGGATCGATCATCTAAAACTAGGGAACAAGGAGGAATAACAAGGGAGGAAGATATCTCACCCCTTTAGAAGATTTAATGGAGTATCAATTTAAGAGATGTTGGATTTTCCATTAAAAGGGGATCATAATAAACGATGCGGTTTGAAAAATTAAAATCCTTCATATTTAAAAAAAATAAAAGATATGATTTAACGACATTAAAACGACTTCAAAACCACTTAAATATGGCATTTAAATAATTTCATGTCCAAGAAAGACGTCAAAAAGTGAAAAATTGGGAAATCTGACAAAATCTAGAGATTTGACAAAGAAATGAAACAGTTCTAGAAACACTATTCATTTTTTTAAAAGGTTGGGGCCGAATCTTCATTATTATTATTAAATCAAAGAAAATACCTCTTTTAACTGGGTAGAGGGAAACCCATTACATATCCCCAAGGCCCAGTGGGCTTTTAGGCCATTACATAGCCCGTAGGCCCAAATATATAGCCCAATTCACATTCTATGAATAGTAACCCACCTGCTACAGTACCCGCACAGTACCGCCACCGCTACAGTGTCCTGCCGCCGCTACAGTACCCACTGATGAATATTACTTCCACTGCTACAGTCTAGAAACACTATTCATGACACAGTTTTAGTGCCACCATTTCAGTACTAGCATTTCTGTGCTACCATTTCTATGCTATCATTTCTATGCCACTATTTCTGCGCTACCATTTATGTGCTACCATTTCTGTGCTGTCGTTTCTGTGCTATCATTTATATGCCACCATTTCTGTGCCACTATTTTGGTGCCACTGTTTTTGTGCCACCGTTTTTTGACATAGTTTAATTAAACAATTTGTAAATTTAGAAAAGGAAGTGACACTGTTTCATGACAATGTTTCATGAAACATTTTGGAAAATTTTCAAAGGAAGTGACACTGTTTCATGACATAGTTTCATGAAAGAGTTTGAAAATTTGGAAATGTAAGTGATGCCATTTTGTGACACAATTTCATGAAATAGTTTTCAAATTTGGAAAAGGAAGTGACACCATTTCATGAGATGGTTTCATGAAACAATTTAAAAATTTAGCAAAAGAACTATCGCCATTTTGTGACACAGTTTCATGAAACAGTTTGGAAATTTTGAAAAGAAAGTGACACCATTTTATGACACCATTTCATGAAATAGTTTGGAAATTTGGAAAATGAATTGACACCGTTTTGTGACACAGTTTCATGAAGCATTTTAGAAATTTGGTAAAGGAAGCGACATCGTTTCATGAAACTATTTCATGAAATAGTTTGGAAATTTGGAAAAGGAAGTGACATTGTTTTGTGACACAATTTCATGAAACAATTTGGAAATTTGGAAAAGTGTTGAGAATAAGTCACCTTGACCTCCTAGAACGCCTCAAAAACCAAATTTTTACAAAATAAGAGACTAGATAGGTCTAAGACTTTACATCAGATACCTCTCAAAACATTCTTGTCCTTGAGAATCCAAAACCAACCCAAATAGAAAACATAAAAAGGGGTCCAAAAAACCACCCTCCAAGATACCTATCAAGGTTATCTCCACCAAAAGAGCTTAACCACCTCAAAAAGGAACACATGAAACCACATGATAACCAAAACCATATCTTAAACACTATCTTAGGGGAGATACCTCTCAAAATAGAGAAAGACACAAAATCAAGAAAAAAATCCATATCATAACCAGGAAAGGTCTACAACCACAAAGTTCTCTCCAATGAGGTAATGTCTCCACAAATTCAGAGAAAACACCATTGTTTCAAAGTCAAGATCATGGGTGGAATAGTTACGTTCATGGGGATGTAACTGTCGAGATCTATAAGAAATAACTAATCTTTGTTGCATTACGTAAAACATCAAATTGAACTCCCTCTACTAGTAGACAAAGAACTAGAGCACTGAACAATTTCTCCTTCAGACACTCAAAAGTTTCTTGACACTGATCAATACTCAAAAATGCCAGATCCATCATGGTCAATACTGTCAAAGGAGTCGCAACCTGAGAGAAATCAGTTACGAACCTCCTATAATAGAATTCGAGACCAAGGAAAATATGCACCTATGCCACTATATTAGGGACTGACCATGACACAACTGATTTTATCTTTGGTAGATCTATAGATACCCCCTACTGGGATACAAAATGACATAATAAAAAGAATTCTCGAGCCCAAAAATCACACTTCGACAACTTCCCAAATAGCTTTTGTTGACACAGAACTCCCAAAATGGCATGAAGATACTCTTCATGCTCCTCCTCATATGCGGAGTACACAAGGATATCATTGATTATAATCACCATGAAATTATATATAAACTTACAGAATACATCATTCATCAATTCCGGGAGCACAACTGGAGCATTCTTCACATTGAACAACATTACAACGAACTCGTAATTCCCATGATGACAACAAAAAGTAGTCTTCGGGATATCCTCTTCCTTAACATGAATTTGATATTATGTGGATCAAAATTTGATCTTTGAGAACCAACTTTCACACTTCAGTTGATCGAATAAATCATCAATCCATGGAAGAGGATATCGATTCTTCACTATCACTTTTTTATGTGATGATAACCAATACACAACTGCAAACTGTCATTAGCCTTCTTCACGAGCAGACTGGTGCACCCCATAGTGACACACTCATCCAAAAAAACCAATCTATAAAAGACTATCAATATGTATACGCAGCTACCGTAATGTTTAAGGGTCAATCCTATATGGAGACATAGAGATAGGAGACACTCCTGGTTGTATCTTGATCCCAAACTCAATCTCTCGTTGAGGGGGTAATGCTACAAACTCTTCTAGAAATAAATCAGGTAACTCTTGTACAACCATGGGAAACAAAAACTATTGAACCTCCAAAGAAATTAGCATCAACTCATACATTAAGGATGACAAAGGAAAAAACATGCCTCTGACCAATCCGAGGGTCTCTCTCTCCAAAAAACACCACTGGCTCTCCCTCAACATCTAAGAACACCACCTTCATCCTGAAGTAATCCACAATATCCTCCATCGAATAAAACCAATCCATGCCAAGGATGAAATCATATTATTGTATCCATAAACATAGGAAATCTCCCAAAGAATGGTGTTTCTCCAGCACTATCTCATAGTCTATACATACTTCAAACAATTCATCTTGACCTCAAACAAGCATAGTCAACGCCAAGAGAACTAGAAGCCTCTCTACCTCAAGTCTCAAGGAATGGAAGAGGGAATGTGATATGAAGGAGTGAATCTCTATTGAATCAAAAAAGGAATACACCCAAGTAGAAATAAGAAAAGGGTACCTCAAATGATGTCTGGCTTGCATGGTGATGGCAACACTAAAGAATGACGTTGACCAAAACCTGCTCCATGACCTCTCTAACCCTGATGAAGAACACCACCATGGACGCGCTCTACTCTCCGAGGATGGGGAGAATCCTGAGGCTATACCCTATATACCACATCTTCTTTATGCTGATCCAAAGCTGACGCAACCGACTGCTACTGCCTTAGTTGGAACTGCCTCAATAGAGGGACTTGAAGTTGAACACCTGATGTATGCTGACTGCTCTGAAAGGTCGATCACTCTCACTTCTGATGTCCTTAGTCTCTATAAGAAAAAAAGAGCCCGATCCCCTGACATAGGCCTAAGAGACACCTCCCCTTGAGAAATGAGATACTGAGGACTAGGACCTTCCCCTAACAAAATAGAAACTCTTCTTCCATCAAAACTAGGTACCCCAAACAACAACTGTACTTCATGAGGAATCCTGATGAATCCCCTCTCATGATGATCCGGTTCTAGTTAATGTCTTTTCAATGACCTCTTCCTTCTCTAACACCTAAATATATGTCTTCAGCATAAATGGGGTGACGTAGAACTGGATCTCTGGATGCAAATCCTCCTCTAAATTCCTCACCTTGACCTCCTCATTTGGTAACAGGTCCAAAGAATATAGAAGAATGTTCATGAAACGGATCCCAAAATATCACATAATAGATCACCCCTGTCAAAGGGTAAGCAACTCCTGGAGACTGCCTGACTTCACAGTCAAAGAATGAAACTCAACTCTGAACTTGTCTCAAAACTCCTCCCATGAGATCTTCGACTCCTCACGATCCATGAGGAACAAGAACCACCACTTCCTCACTATGCCACACAACATCGTCATAACTAAAGACACCAAGTTCTTCTTCCGAGCAGAGATCGAGTTAAAGGTTATATCAACCTCCCACAAATAGTCTTATATGACTACATATGAAATATGTCAGTCAAAATTCTATAGACTCTGGCACTGAAACTCTCATAGTGACCTCCTCCAAGTGTCGTCATCATCAAACTCTACCCTATAGTGATCCACTAGTGAAACCTAGTGGACATCTTCTACACGAACCTGATGAGGACATCAACCTAGATCCATACTTGAAAAATAAAAAATATTTAAAGATCCTAAACCTATAATATAGAATAATCAATAATAATTAATTAATTATTTTCCTTTATTCATTTTAGGTAATCTATACCAATGTCTCCCCATTCAAACATAGACACAAAGAAGAATGATGCATGATCCCTTTCTAGGTCTCTACCCTGAAAATAACATCACCTTGTTTAGTAGTCACTATAAACTAAAAGGTCCATGCATCAGATCAAAGGGGGACCTCAAAACCTATGTCTTAGACGGTCTCCAGTGTTTACACCACTTTCTAAACTTGTTTGACACCCTTGACCTACCAACCCAAGAAACCTCACTTGTACCTAACACCATACTCCATCATATCCTTCAACCTACCTTTGATACCACTCTTTCACAACCCCTCCCCACAAGATGTACCCCTCTTGGGCCAACAATGTGAGAAGGGAGAGAGTGAACCCCCGAGTCCCACCTCCAGTCGGCCTCGGGTTGGGGACTAACACCGAAGGTATAATAAACACACAAATGGGAGGCATTACCCTCTAAGAGAACACATGCATAAGAGAGAGATAAGATAGACACCTACAAAATACATGTTAGACTACAATATAAATGAAATCCCAAGTACAAATATGCAATTTCATGCAAAACTACTCCAATTGAAATGGAAAACTGCAAGTACCAAAGGAAAGTAAAAACAACAGCGACCATGAAGCCCGAACAGCTCCAACAACCCCAAGCTAATAGTAACCAGCCTGATCTCCAAATTACCCCAAGTGACCTAAAAAATAATTTATATATACATAGGGTGATTATAACAGTATACTTAGTAAGATCCTCCCTAGATCCTCTTGTGCAAAAGTAAATAAAGCATGCTAAAACACAGTGAACAACATGTGAAACTAACTCGTCACCTAAACCGGTATACTATGTTCCCATCCTCACCATGGATACTCTCAAAAAGTATCACATACAAGAGTATATAATATAATAAATAATATCAAGGGTACCCATCTACCACTTCCCCATTAGTTTTCCACTTTTACCAAAGGGTGTAATTTTCATCCCGGCCCAGCCCGACCCGGTCCGGGTTGGGTCGGGCTAGGATTTCCCTGCAAAAAATTGGGCCACTGACCACTATTCGAGCTAGGCCGACCCGGCCCAAAAAACCTCATGAGGCAGCCTGATCCTGGCCTCAGGCCGAGCTTTTTTGGGCCGAGTCGAGCTTTTTCAAGTCGGGTCACGGTGGGATTTTATTATTTTCAAAATAATAGTTTATTTTAAAACTTTTTTAATTTTTTTTTAACATTTATTATTTTTTTATATTTATTTTTAAAAGCATATTTTTAGATGTATTTTTTAAAAATTAATAACATGTTTTTTTTTGTAAAAACATTTATTATATTTTTTATGAACATTTTACAGTGGGTGGATATTTTATTTTTTTTCCTAAATAGATTTATATATGTGAATCTATATATATTATGTGCAAATTGTAAAAAAAAATTAATGAGGGGTTAGGGGATGTGCCATAGTGGGCGATCTTAAAACATTGTTATTTAAATTTTTTTTTAAAATTTATTTAACTTATTTATAAATTTTTAAGCATTTTGTGATTTTTTTTATTTAATCGTTTTTATTTAAACTGTTTTTTAACATCTGTTTAAAACATGTTTTTTACATTTATCTTGAAATAATTAATTTAAAATGTTTTTTAATTATTTTTAAATGCATGCTTTTTACACGGATTTTTTTAAAACATTTAACTTTTTTTAAATTTTTTTAATGTAAAATGTTTTTTAAGTGTTTGTTTAAAAAATTTAATTTAAATATTTGTTTTAAAAACTTTTTTTAAACAATTTTTTTAATTTTTTTTAAACTATTTTTTAACATTTGTTTAAAACAATTTTTACATTTATTATTAGTCTTTTAATTTAATTTTTTTTTTGAATGCATGTTTTTTAGATGTATTTTGTTTAAACATTTAACATGTTTTATGTAAAATCATTTTTTATTAACATTTTATAGTGGTTGGATATGATATTTGTTTCAATATAGATTTATATATGTGTGTGAATTTATATATATTATGTGTAAACTATAAAAAATTAATGAGGAATTGGGGGGTGTGCAGTAGTGGGTGGGTTTAAAGCGTTGTAATTTTAATTTTTTTTATCATTTATTTAAAAAAAATTTTACATTTATTTTTTTAACATGTTCATAAAAAGTATTTTTAAGATTTTTTTTATTTAAAACATTTTTAGAAAACATTTTTAATTTTTTTAAATGCATGTTTTTACATGTATTTTTATTAAATGTTAAACATTTTTTTCTAAGAACATTTATTTTCTATTTTATTGAAATTTTACAGTGGGGGGATATGTTATTTTTTATAAACAAATTTATATATGTGAATCTATATATATTATGGGAAAATAAAT
This sequence comes from Viscum album, assembly GCA_963277665.1. Taxonomy (NCBI): domain Eukaryota; kingdom Viridiplantae; phylum Streptophyta; class Magnoliopsida; order Santalales; family Viscaceae; genus Viscum; species Viscum album. The sequence continues at coordinate 394,104,504 of OY728140.1, forward strand.
AATGAGAGGTTGGGGGGTGTGTAGTAATGGGTGGGTTAATTGTTTTCTAAATATATATATATATATATATAGTATATATAATATATGCAGGTTTCATCATATTTAAAAAAATTAATGATTTTGGGGGGTGTGCAAACATCATTGGGTGAGTAGTTATTTTTTGTTAATATATAATAAGTTAATATATATATATAATGTGAGAAAATTGTAAAAAAATAATAATTATGGGTTGGGAGGTGTGTCGCTGTGGGTGAGTTAATTTGTTTTTCTAAATAGATTTATATATAGTATATGCAAGTTGAAATATACTTAAAAATTTTAAGGTGGTTGGGGGCGTGCAGAAACATCATTGGGTGAGTATGTTATTTTTTTTATTAATATACAATAAGTTATTATATATAAAATATTAAATCATTGATATACATATATATATATATTATTAATAGCTTTGTTTATATATATATTATATTAAATCATATATATATATACTATTAATGGATTTTTATAAGCCACACTTAATTGATATATATTATTAATAAATTTATATATATATTATTAATGACTTTGTTTATATATATATATTGTATCATATCATTGATATATATATTATCAATAGATATATATATATATATACATATATATAATATGCAAGTTTCATCATATTTAAAAAAATTAATGAGGTTGGGGGGGGGGGGTACGAACATCATTGAGTGAGTGTGTTATTTTTTTTTAATATATAATAAGTTATTATTTATATATAATGTTAAATGATTGATATATATAAATATATATAATATGAGAAAATTGTAAAAAATAATAATTAGTAGTTGAGGGGTGCGCCGTAGTGGGCGAGTTAATTTTTTTTCTAAAAAGATTTAAATATGTATGATATTTGTAAGTTGCAACATATTTTAAAAAATTATTGAGGTTGGGGGATATCCACAAACATCATTAGGTGAGTGTGTTATTTTTTATTAATATACAACAAGTTATTATATATAAATAACATTAAATCATTTATATATATATATTAATAGCTTTGTTTGTATATATATATATATTACATTAAATCACACACACACACACACACATATATATATTATTAATCATTTTTAATGGCCACACATAATTGATATATATTATTAATGGATTTGTTTTTATATATAAAATATTATATATATATAATTATATATCATTGTATATACACACACACACACACACATACACTATAATTATATATAATAATAGTTATATGTATATATATTTAGTATTTTTTTGTTAATATATAATGATATATATATATTTACATATATATTTGATATATATATATATATACACAGTCTGGTGATAATATAACAGGCGTAGCACCTGGGCTAGTTGGTCCAAGCACAACCTTGGAAGCCTGTGGTAGGGGGATCGAATCTCTATACCAGAGCCTTCCCGTTATATTTTTTTACAGTGGGCCTGGATTAGTATGGGCCAGTAAGGCAGGCTTTTTCGGGCCAGCCCGACCTGGCCCACAAGCCTTGTTGGACAGGACCAGGCCAAACCTGATGAACCTGTGGCCCGAGCCCAGCTTGATCTGACATGGGCTTTGCCGGGCTGGGTCGCTCGAGCTTTCGGGTCGGGCCTCTTGAGATTTCGGGCCATCGGGCCAAAATTACACCCTTACTTTTACCCAACATTGCACATCCTAAGCATCTTTCTCCAAAAAGGATTTCCCATAGACACCTGGGCGAAGCGCCACAACATGCACCTCGCGCAGCATAACCACCATGTCCATGTAACCAAAGTAACAAATTAGTCTCCGGGAGCCACCATAGATCTCATAACATGTATCATACATTAGGCATTATACCTAAATCCATTACAACCCATACACTGAGTAAGGATCCTGAATCCATCACAACCTATACATGTTACACCTATAGTAGTCCATAGGAAACTATATCCAGAATATATGTGTGTGAATAAACACAAGCCCTTACATCCCTCTACACACATGTATGAGAAAACAATAACTGATGTGCCTACAATTACAAGTAACTACCAAGAGAAGAGAGCGGAGTCAAAGGGGGTAGTTATCCATCCATCCTCCCACTATAATGTTGGGGAAAACACCCCCCACGACTCAGAATCCTCATGGTGTCAGTTTCCCTAACTGAAGGGGTGGAGTATCATATAGAAACAAAAAATGTACAGAATATACTATATCTCAAAACTACACTATGGGCATAACTTTGTCTTAGAATAAACTACAAATAACGTTATATAACTCCTGATTGACACTGATAAGACTAGGTATCCTATAAGCACACAACCATTTAAAGAGATACATTATATTACTTTATCCCTTTTAATCAGTTGCACTTTACATTAATGAATTATTTAACCATTAAATAACTGTTATTAATTCCACATTAAATTTCATTAGCATCACACTAAAGTTTCATGTCCTCTAGACTTAACCAAACCAAGTACACAGATTCTCAGAAATATTACCTTAGCATTGAATCCCAGTAATCTCTAACCCCATGGGCCAACATCATTTAATCAATCATTTATTAACAATATTATTATTTTCCCATATTCCCCGGAATTATAGAAAAACATTCTAAGAAACTAAACACAAGGGGATCAACACAGTGAGTATATGAACTACCCATCAAGTCTTTCACACATATAGAAGGAGCGTAGAACCATCCTCCCTCAATAAGTTTAACACGAAAAGCAGGTGGTATACCCCACATGTCTTCCCCCATTTAGGAAGGAGGGTAAGAAAGACTAGCTTCCTTGAGTAGTGGGGAAAGTAAATCAAATAAACAATCAACAAGATTCATAGAGAATCCAATAATTCAATAACTGACCCACTTCATCATCTCCGATGTCCTCCCCGACACCCACATTCATAAAATGATGAATCTCGCCACTCTAGGCATTAACTTCTACCACAAACAATGGGACTCCCTGCCCCCACATATCACAACATCCATCTAAGATCACATCACAACACATGAAATAGGAAAAGAAATCATATCAATTGGGTTCTTGGACCCTAAACAAGGAATCCATCCTTCATACATAATGAGAACTCTTGGCTCCAAAGCACAAAGAACTTTGCTTTATAAGCAAGAGGGTAACTCAGAACCCTACGATACATTATCTTTTATCAAATAGTCAATTCTTTAATCTATATGGATTTAACAAACTAATTATGTGTAGGTTCCAACTACAAGCAACCTAAACAGTAAGCTATCAAAAATTAACTAAATAATTAATTTAAATGCCTTTAATTTACTATCAAAAAGCATAAAAATGCCTCTATCTCATCAATTATTTAAATTAAACATGATTACTATAAGAAAATACAGATTCATTTACATGCCTCTTTATCTTTGACAAATAATTACAATTAATTCAAGTTTACATTATTTACCAATTTCTATCAAGAACAACATGCTAAACAAGGAAAATATAGATATCAAACTATATAGAAAAATAAGAGGCAATAACATTCAATCAATAAAAATTTATTTATCTAGTTCAAATATTTATTATGTCAATCTGATTGTGATCTAGTGGGATAAAACATGCTAACTCTAGGGTTTCATGCAAAATAATAGTGAATCCACAAATACCTTACCTCAAAAGGTTTCTGATGTTCTTTGCATGACAATATTCCAAAAAAAAGAGGATCACGATCACCTCTCCTAGAGGACTTATGTTGAAGACTAATTGATACTGACTGGTTACACCAAAACTGGGGGTACACTTATAGAAGGACGAACTTCAAGGAGAACCAAACCAAGGATAAAAGTTTGATCATATGAATACTATGTGAATAAAGAAAAGGTTCGAGAATCTCATACCGGGGAACAAGAATGAAGAACAAGGGAGGAAGATATGTCATCCCTTTGGAAGATTTAAAAGAGTAGCGGTTTAAGATATGCTAGATTTTCCATTAAGAGTGGACCATAATAAACCACGTGGTTTGACAATTTAAAAGCCTCCAGATTTTTAGAAAAATAAAAGATATGATTTACTGACCTTGAAACAGATTCAAACCCACTTAAATATGGAATTTAAATCATTCTATGTCAAAGAAAGATGTCAAAAAGGGGAAAACTAAGAAATCAGGAAAAATCTGGAGATTTGAAAAAGGAAATGAAACAGTTCTATAAACACTATTAATGACAAAGTTTTGGTTCCACCAATTTGGTGCTACCATTTTTGTGTTACTATTTCTGTTCTACCATTTTTGTGCCACTATTTCTATGCTACTGTTTCTGTGCTACCGTTTATGTGAGACAATTTCTATGCTACCATTTATGTTCCTCCATTTATATGCCACTATTTTTATGCCACTGTTTTTGTTCAACCATTTCTGTGCCACCATTTTATGAAAAATATTCATGAAGAAATTTGGAAATTTGTAAAAGGATGTCACATCATTTCGTGACATAGTTTCATGAAATAGTTTGAAAATTTGGAAATGTAGGTGACATCGTTTCGTGACACAGTTTGGAAATTTTGAAAATAAAATGACGCCATTTTGTGACCCAATTTCCTGAAACAGTTTAAAAACATGGAAAAGTAAGTGAAAAAATTTTGTGACATAATTTAATAAAACAATATGAAAATTTGGAAAAGGAAGAGACACCATTTCATATCACCATTTCATGAAATAGTTTGGAAATTTGGAAAAGGAAGTGACACTATTTTGTGACATAGTTTCACGAAATAGTTTGGTAATTTAGAAATGGAGGTGACACCATTTCGTAACACCATTTCATGAAATAGTTTGAAAATTTGGAAAAGGAAGTGACACTATTTCATGACACTTTTTCATGAAAATGTTTGGAAATTTGGAAAAATAAGTGACTATTTCGTGATATAGTTTCATGAAAACATTTAGAAATTTGGAAAAGTGTTGGGGATAAGTCACCTTGACCTCCCAGAACACCTCAAACACTAAAGTTCAGCAAAGGAAGGGACCAGAGAGGTCCGGGCATTTAAAAACCACACTATGAAAACTATTTAGAAATTATAATTGATGACATAGAGTAGTATGAGTCTTCCTTATGAGGCTCACCTGTTTGATCTTATAAAGGAGGTAGTGTCACCACAGTTTTCTCTAGACCAAGCCCAAGACAACATCTAACAATTATGGTATGAGAAAAATTTTATGCTAGAGAAGTTTAAGCTCATGAAAATTTCCATGAGGTCTATGCTAGATAAAGTTCCATAAATATATTCCAAAAGAGTTTATCTTATCTATAGGTCTTATGTAGAGATATTAAGGGGTTATGTAATTAGAAATCAGAATGATATAAACATTTAATTATTAACACAATAAGATATTTATATATCATATGTATTTTATAAATTTCAAATTTTTAATTTTAAATAAAAATAAAGTTCATTTTTATTACTAATGCATTTATATAATTCAATTAATGTAACCAAATAACTAATAAGAACATTTTATACTAGAAATTCATTTTTTTCTAAAATTATCTTTTTAAGAACATTATTTTAAGAAAATAAATATATTATAGATAAAATATTTTTTTATATAAATTATATAACACCAATATAATTAGTCATTGTTAGTAAATAAGGAATAATAGTTATTTTTTTAAAATTTATTTTCCTATAAAATGTATTTCCATTATATTTTTATATTTTTAATTAAAATTTAAATTATCAATATTTAGAATTTTAATTTAAAAAAAAAATATTTTTTTGGTTTTATAATAATGATATTATCTTAAAAATATTATTTTTGTATTTTTGTAGGAAATATTTATTTTTAGGTCAATAGAAAAAATACCATTTTTACAAATACTGTAAAGTTTATGGCATCATCGTGTTATAAATACAACTTAAAATTTCATGAAAATTTTTTCATGAACCAAAATTTATATTAGTATTAACATAATTAATTTTAAAAAAAATACCATTTTGAATTTTGAAAACCCATGTTTAACATTTTAAAACTTAAGTAATGATTTATTATAATAAGAAACTATTTTTATCATTTTCTTTTAATTATGTTTTCAAAATGTATAATTATGTTTTCCATTAATTTTAAATACACATAAATATTATATGGTTAATAATAAACCAATTAATGTCCTTAAAATAAAAAAATTGGTAATTCTATTCCAAACATTATTTTTATTCTTAAAAATACATATTTTCTAAAAATTATTTTTACACGTAATGTGTGTTAATATTGAAATTAAAATTTCTCACCCATAGAAATTTTATTTGATAAAATGGTTTCAGATTTAAAATTTTAATTAATGAATTAGGTAATAAATATGTTTTTATTTTTATTCATGAAAATTATCTATCAAGGATGAAAATGTAGTTACCACGATAATGGTAAATTAAATTAAAAAGAATTTAATCAAGTATAAAAGAGATAAAACTTGTTAAAACCATGTCTCCAAATTTTTGTTTTAGATTTGGATCAATTGAAAATTATCAACTCCCCATTATTGTTTACTTTTGAATTCACTTCTCAGGTGAAACATGTGTTCTTTTTTTATTAAGAGGCTATATTTACAAAAAATTCAATTACCTTCACTTATAAAAGGGGCCTTCCACCACTAATTTAAAAAACTATAAAAATTATAGATCCTATTTAAAACCAATGCATTTTCATTCACCAATAATCTCATTCAAATTACCTAATACTCTTGTCACAATAATTTGTCCCAAGAACTCAATTTCTATAAAGTACTTTATTATGAAGGTCAAATTCTCAATATAAGTACTATTCGATCTTTGATATTTTTTGTTACCTATATTTATACCACAAAAATATCTTACCCAATACAAAATTATGACATAAATATTATTTATACACTAATATTTTATTATTTTTATTTAATAAACATTACCTACCTTTCACCCCTTTTTCCTTAGAAAAATGAAGACGTTGTCATGTGTATGTGTGGACTACCACCTCCATGAAAAACATGTTTTATTTTTTCTTAACCAATTTATATATATAGTTATAAAAGTTTTTTAATGTATTAATATTATATTTTTATCATGATTAATATTAATTAAAATATAAACCATTTTTTACACTATTCTCATTCTATAGAATATTAAAACATCACTGTGTGTGTGTGCAGACTACTGACTCCATGAAGTGATGAATTTCATTTTCTATCTCTATAGTATTTTATTATTTTTATAAGTATATTAAAACATGATTAAATAGATTATTATTTTCAAAATAATTTTACTATTTTTCTATATTAATGATATTTTGAAAAAGGAATCACTTTCTAAACTATTCTTATCCATAAATTATAACATGTTCTTGTTTTGATCGGTTTAACCATTTACAAGAACAATGATATAAATTTTTGTCATGGAGGTCTTGGAAAAAATAAATATTTTTATTATTGGAATAAATTATGAAATAATTATTGGTTTATCATTTTGTAAATTTATGTTAATGTTTAATTATTATTAATATGCCACTTTTTGTTCGTTAAAATTTAACGAAACAAACACACTACCAATTTCATCTCTAAGAACCACAACTAAAACTCTCATGGAATGAAATTGGAAATTTATAAATAATTATAAAATATATATTACATTTACTTAAATAATCGAGTATTTATTAACTTTATAAAAAATAACAGGGTTCCACATAAAAATTATAAATCATCTGAAAAATAATTAATATTAAAAAACATCTGATGATGAAAATAAACTATAAATATTAAGTAAATATATAATAAATAGTTATAATTTATGAGTATATATGGTAATATATATGAATTATGTTCTGAAATAAATTATTAATGGAGTTTTGTTTTTTATAATAGAAGTTAGTATGTGTTTGACTAAGCATGAATACAAGGTAAGGGGTTCACGTCTCAATTTTCATTCCTTGATACTATTAAAATTTTAAAAACTTGTTTAATTTTGGGTGGTGTATACATTACCCATGGATTAATTATTATCACTTTATTCATGAAATTAAAGGGATTTACAAATTCATCTCGTGTAATTCCTTTCACAGTTTTTTAAATTTAAAGATAATGAAGTTGTAATGGATTTTATTAACTCGGCTTCTTTTATTGAGTCATAATTATTCTTATTTAACTATGGTTTTAAAATGTTGTTTTATTATATAATAATAATATTGTAATTAATTTTACCTTTATTTTATGTAGAATTATATTATATCATAAAAAAAATCTTATTTTATGGAGTTATTTTTTTTAAAATTTGATGATGTTAAGAATAATTCACATCCACTCCAATTAAGCTCTTTATCATCCATGTCCATGTCCTCTATTGACTCCAATGTTATAATTTTTTGTTTTTAAATCCATATATATATTATTCTTAGTGATCTTAAATTTTTTCTTTACCAATTTTAAAATTTAACACTTATCAATATATTTATACTACGGGCATCAACAAAGGTATTTGAAAATATTAAAAATGTTTTTTAGGATTATATATTTTATATTCCCCTCCAAATTTTCTCTAAAAAATCATTATATCATCCCTAGTGCTCTATTATTGAGATTTATTTCTAAATAATATCTAAAATGGGTTTTTATATAAATACCTTGAAATTAAATTTTGATAGAGACTCATAATTTTTTCTTTCTATGATAATGTGGAAAATATTTTAAAAAATATCTTTCGAAATTTATCTTTAAGGCCACATTTTTTCACCATTTTGAGCATTCTTATCAATGAATATTTATTTATATATTTTAAAATGTTTTTCAAAATAAAATTATTTCTTAATGATTTTAAAAATAAATGGGGGTATTTTATCTTATTTTTCAATGTGGTTTATCAAATTATCTTAAATAGTATCTTTTATCTTTGTCAATATCCTTAATGTACCTTATGTTACACTAGGTATATGATTTTATGAAACTATCCACCTTTATTATTTGAATGAATTATTAAATTTTATATAATTTACCCCCTAAAACATGTCTCGTTTCATAGGATAATTAAGTTAGGTTTAAATATTCATGTTTTCATATTTTCATGACACATATATGTATGGTTTCCAATATGTTACGCATGGGACCAAAATTATATTACCCTAAAATGAATTGGGAAAACTACAATATGTCATGAGAAAAATATGGGAGGAATAAATGGGATTTACAATACACTACGTAAAGTGAGAAAGGAACATGATTCATGATCCACTATGATCTGGGAGGCAATAACGTGATTCCTGATCTACTATTTTATACGTGAAATGTATTTTTATCTTAGTGGATTAAATTAATAATTATTGATAAATGATTATAATAATTGGATTATATATCCAATTTAATAATTAATATTTATTTATGGTTATTAGATAAGTAATGAGAATAAATTCATTTTATGCTTCAAAAATATATTTTCTTTAAAAATATTTTTTCCATTCTATGCTTGGATATTATAATTAATTTAAATCTATATAATAAATTTTATTTTAAAAAATGGATATAATTATTGAAATCATAATTTAATAATAATATTAGGGTAAATTTTTGAGTTTTTGTAGAAATGGTTGACTTTTGGGTGAATAGTGAAAATACTGATTTTTAAATATTGTCATTTTTATGAAATTATTATAATGTATTAATGACTAAATAAAATATTAATACTTTGCATCAAAAATATATTTATTATAGGAGTTAAATAATTTATTATAAAACATTATTTTTAATTTGAGAACCCATGCTTTATTTTTATGAACATAAATTACATTTTATTCAAATTTAAAACTATTTTTGGGTCTTTCCATTTAATGGTATGGTTGAAAGGTTAAATTCATTTTTTATTGATAAAAATGTATTAAAACATTAATTTGTTATTACTTCACCAAAATAATTTATTTAAATAAACTTTTTTACTTTATTTCAAGGAGAAATGAATTTTATGCTTAAATTAGATATTTTAGTAAAAATTATTTTCATGAATTTTTCATACTTATATTAAAGTTAATTTATGAAACCTATTGTTTTTTAATATGATAAAATAAACTCCAAAATTTTAATCATAATTTCAAAAAAAATGGTGGTTCCTTTTATTTTTGGGTATATAATTAAGTTATCATGGGGAAAAGTTGAGCCATCATAGTTAAGATTAAATTGGGTTTAAAAGGGGTTTAACTTGTAGATAAGGATTAAAATGTCTCCAAAAATTATAATATATTATTGGTTGAGTATATTTTTAACCTATAACATCTTATCTATTAATTTTGGGCAACTTTTTTCCAATTCACCCTGAATAAGAACATATATTAATTTAAAACTATGAATAATTATATGTGTGCTACTCCTGTCACTTATGAAAAAGAACCCCTTATCCTTTCTTATTTAAACCTTTTGAGAAACTAATATAAGGAAATAAATATAAAAATACCTTCAAAAACCTTCTACCCAGGAACTATAGGCTTTGATATCATTAAAATAGCATCCTGTAAGGATTAAGGTACAAGACAAATGTGGTTTTCTACAGAAGAGGTATAACTCTTAACCGAGCATTTTTATTTTATTTCTTCTTCTACCTCCTTAAAATATTATTAAAAAAAGATGATATAATAACATAATTATATAAAATATATTTAAATTTTATTATTCTTATGTTAAAACCATTATTCATATCCTTTTACATTCTATGGGGAATGAAAGCATCGTTCATGCATACGAGTAGACCACCACCTCCATGAAGCGACGTATTTCGTTTTTCCATCACCACCTATCATGTCTATTTATAATTGTGTATTTAATATATATATGATATTGATGACATAATTTTAAAATTTTAAAGATATTATATCATTTATTTTATCACCATTCTATTTATTTAAAAAATATAACATCATTCGTATGTACGTGCGCATTACCTCCTCCACGAAGTGATGAGACTTATTTTTCCTTACCAAATAACATGGATTGTTTTAAAAGTTTATTTAATATATAAATGTAATAATTATTTCATTATCAATATTCTTGTGATTATTTAACAATGACCCCTTTGACTATGGTTATCCTACCAAAGTTATTTTGGGATTATGAACTGAACATCCTCAAAATTTCAAATGTAAACTTAACTTATATTCTCATGATTATTTAATAAGGACCCCTTTGACCATGGTTAACCTACTGAAGCTATTTTATTTAAGTAAATAAAACATAGTCATAAATAATGTAAAATATATAGTGATAATTTAACGAACCTTAAAATTTTTCTTAAGTAAATAAATAATATGATTTTATTATCCAAGAGCTAAAAACCATATGATGCTAGAAAATATTTAAGGTATGGGATTTCTCATTTCAAATTCCTTTCTTTTAGACTCTTTCCATTATCAAAACATATTTTCATTTTTCTGGTATATATACTACTATATATATGTATTATAGATTTCATTTATTGAAATTAAGATGTTTAAAAAATTATTTTTAAGTTCTCTTGTTCAATATTATTTTTATTCAAATGTTACTAAATTCATAATAGATTCTCCTTTAAAATTATATTTTAAATATTTCAAACTCCTTTTCCTCCATATACATTTTCATTAAATTTTTTCAAAAAATGTTATTATTTATATTATAAATATTGTTAAATTATTCTTTCAATTAATTTAATTACTTTGTTCACAAATTTTTAAAATGGAGTTTCTTTAATGTTTTTGTATGGGTCACTTCTGACTCTTTTTACAAAAGTGAAAAAGAAAATTTTTTATATATAAATCATGAGCATAATTTTACACCATTATTATTGTTATTCTCTAATTATATTCCTCTAAATGTTATAATGTTTTTTAAAAATAGAATATTATTCCCACTTCTTTGGGGATTTTTTCATTTTATGATGTTTCATAGAAAAATGATATTTTCCCTATTTTTTACATTAATCCCATAAGTGCTTTTAAATGTGTATGGAAAAGGATATTTTATGAGATTATATAATGGAAATAAAATATTATATGTGTTTTATGTATGTTTTGATCCTTGTACATTGTTTATGATGGAGGGTAAGCCCAATATATCTCTCTAATGAATTGGGTGTTGATTTTTTTATTTGGGGAGTAAATATTGGATTAATATTATGTGTTATTCCATTTTTATAAGTTCTCATGGGGTATTCCATTTTTAAGAGTGATTATAAGAGTGATTGTAAGAGTGATTGTAAGAGTGATTGTAAGAGTAATATGAATATGATTTTCTATGGTACGAAAATAATTTTTCTATTCTTTTAAAATAACTTTTCATGGAAGTATTTTAACTTCATATAGTAAGCTAGTGAGTTTAGGTTTAAAGGAATTTTTATGCCCCTTTTAAGGTTGATTTTTTTTCAATAAAATGGTTTTATGAGTGCACATATTTTACAAGAAATCCTCCTGATTATGATTTTTTCCTTCAGGATTTTTTATGATATGTTTTTAAGACTTTGGGAAAATAATTTGATTTCTTATTTAAGTAAATGATTATTTTATTTCAAAGTTTATTAGAAAAAAGAAAACAATATTATGGGTTTTCATGTTTTTTCAAATAGACTGATGAGTTTACTTTTTTTATATCCCTTAATGAGATTTGATTTTGTCATCCCATGTTTTTAAATGTTTTTCATATTTACTTAATAGGATTAGGAAATATTTTAAAGTCTATCTCCAGAAAAAGGAATTTTACCTTGAATGAAGAAAGTGTGTCATGAATAAAACATGACTGTGAACTTAAGAATCCAATTTTGATGGAAGGAATGGGTATTGTATGTCAGTGTTTTTTATGTAATGTAATGTTTTTCCTAATTCTGTAAAACTCTAAACCTAAAATATAATGGGAATGTTTTAAAGGTCATCCCTTGTTATTAAAATCATAATTATAGTTTGGTTATGGTATAAGACGTTATAGTTGGTATCCGAACAAATATTTAGATAAATTTAGAGGTTAAGATGATTCATATGAGCATAATTTATGATTTTTAGATACTATCATGAGTTAACAAGTTTAATGTTGATCATAAGTTTAAATCAATAAATAAAACTTTTAAGGTTTTATGTGATGGGAATATTTTGGTAGATATAATAGATGATTGAGGTATATATAACCCTTATATTTAATATTAAGGTTATTTGAGGAATAATGATTTTATATTTTTGTAAATATTCTGAAAGGTATGGATAATGTTTAGGTTTAATATTAGTATTAATTTTGAGGAAATCATGGGATAAATGGTTATTAAATTTTGGGAAAAATAGATTTTATCATATAGGTAACCATGACATTGAAATGTGATTTGGGCATGAAGTGATTAACATTATTTTTTAAATAATTTCATTATATTGGGAAAATTATATGACTAAAGAAAATAAAAATATTTTTGGACATGATCAGATTTTAGTTTATAAACAAAGGTTGAATATTATTTTAGAAACATATATGATTTTATTGTGGTTTATGGTGATTTAATATATTTATGTAAATTATAATGATATTTTGAATATTATATGATTATGGAATATGCATTTTTGTTATATGAATTTATGAGTGATTGATTTTATTTGGAGATAAATTTTAAGTTTATATTTTAATAATATATGATCAAATCATTCTAATATTTGGGATTCAATTTTAGTCTGATATATTTTGAAGATTTTGAAGATTATTTATTCATGGAATAATTTAAGTTGAACATTGGGTGCTATTATTGATATTCTGGATATTGGTGTGTGAAGGTTTATTTATATTAAATATTATATTATCTTGTGCTATCTATTTTGGGTTTGGTTAATGTCTAAATATATGAGTAATAACTTATTATCTTTTTATAGATCTTATGATCCATTAAAAGAAAATTTTAGCACTTCAAGTATGAAAAATTAACCTTGAATATTCATTTATTGGAGTAATAATTGAGTTATAAGTGGAAATTGATTGAATCATAACCAAAGGATAAAATTTTACTTTTGAAATAGAAATAAATCAAGAAAGTATATTTTCTCAAATTCATTATATTTGTGGTAAAAGAATCCATCAACTCTTGGAAAAAATCTTCAAATATTTTTTTTTATCATTTTACGTTCATTTATGATGAATTAATGGTCTTATTTACCCCTAACAATTTATGGTTTTTTGGTCTTTAACTTTATAATTATTATATTTTACCATCACTCTCTATTATTCCTAGGATTTTATTTTTCTCCTCCATGTCTATATTTTCATTTCTCTTCAATGTATTCGTTATATGGGAACCTTATTATGTGTTATTATAGGTGGAATTCATATTTATATTTTATTCTTTTAAAAATTATGTTTTATTATCCTTTTTACAATGTGATCATTCAAAAATGGAATTTTTAAATATTATAAAGGTTTTTTTCCTTTCATGATGATATGTTTTATCCTACAGTCCCTAGAATTAATTTTAAAAACATGTTTCAAACCCTTTTTATTAGGAACAAGATAAAATTACAAGGATTAAATTTCTTAAAGGGGGTATAATATAACACTCTAAATTTTTTGAATATTTTTCTTTAATCAATATATACAATTTCATATGGTATATGCAACATTGATTTTAAGCGAACTGTGATATGCTATTATTTAAATACGACCATTACGACCTAGCCATTGGTTTTGTGGGTATGAATATGAATATATTTATTATTAAATATATGTATAATTATTTTCATTAACAAAATAAATAACTAATCATAAATTTATAATTAATTAGTAGGAAATGAATATATAATCTTTTAAAGGTAAAAGAGATATTTTTCATAAAACTATTTTTATGTGTGCAATTTATTTTAATATTAATAGATTAAATTAATAATTGTTGATAAATTATTATAATAATTTTATTATATATCAGATTTAATGAACTAAAATTTATTTATGGTTTTTATAAAAGTAATGATAATAAAGTCATTTTGTGCTTTAAAAACATATTTTCTTCAAAAATGATTTTTATTAAATTTTGTACGTAGATATTAGAATTAATTTATTCCAATTTTATAATTTTTAGAAGAAAAAATGGATATAAGTATTGAAACCATCATGTAATAATAGGTTTAGAGAATTGTTTTTAGATTTTTCTGAAATTGGGTGAATTGTGAAAATATCATTTTTTCAAATACTATCACTTTTATGACATTATTATAATGTAATCATGAATTAATAAATTATTAAAACATTGGATCTTCCAAATATATTTGAAATTATTTAAATAATGTATATTAAATCATTATTTTAAATTATGGAACCCATTCTTAACTTTATGAACTCAAATTATATTTTATTCAAATTAAAATCAATTTTTGGTTCTTTCAATTTAATGGTATAATTGGAAGGTTTCATTCAGTTTTGGATTGATAAAAAAGTCTAAAAAAATTCCTATATTTATTCTTTATTAATTTTTTAAAATTAACTTCTTACTTTATTTTAAGGTGAAATGTTTTTTACACTTAAATAAGGTATTTTCCTAAAAACCAAATTTCATGCATTTTTTATACTTATATTAAATGTAATCTTTCCACCTATAGTTTTTGAATATAATAAAATTGATGATTTTTTTTAATCATAATATTAAATTTTTTTAAAAGTCCCTATTTAATTTTTTACAAATAATTATGTTATCATGGTAAAAAGTTATGTTTCCACAGTTAAGATTAAATTCGGTTTAAAGGGGGTTTAATTAGAAGATAATGCTTAAAATGAATTAAAGTTTTTTATAAATGTGATTTTTTGGGTTTATTTAAACCCTGAAATATATTATCTATGAATTTAGGGTGAATTTTTTCCATGTTATCATGAATATTTCTATATATTAATTTAAAACTTTGAATAATTACAAGAGGTTTGTTCCTCTCACTTAAAAAAGGAAACCACTTATCATCTATTTTTAAAACCCATTTAACTCCTAATATAAACCAATTCCTTCCAAAATACATTCCAAAAATTCTTCCCCATCACCTAAAGGCTTTTATATCACTATAATACCATCCTATAAGTATTTAGAAGTAAGATAAAGTTAGTTTCTCAAAGAAGAGTTATAACTCTTAACTGAGCGTTCTCATTTCATTTATTCTTCTACATCCTTTAAATATTATCAATACATGATGATATAATAACATAATTATCCCAAATATACTTATTTTTTATTATTATTATGTTAAAAACCTTATTTTTACCCTTTTATATCCTATGGGTAATGAAACATCATTTGTACGTACGTGAAGACTACCACATCCACAAAGCGATGCATTTTATTTTTTATCACTACCTCTCATGGATGGTTATAATTATGGATTTAATGTATATATATATTATATTAATGACATAATTATAATTATATAATGATAAAATATCATCCATTTTCTTACATTTCTATCTATTTAAAAATGATAATGTCATTCATGCGTACATGTGAATTACCACCTCCACGAAGTGATGTGGCTTATTTTTTTTACTTACCACTTTACATTGATAGTTTTAGAAGTGTATTTAATGTATAAATATATTAATAATTTCTTGATTGATATATTAAAGATTGTGTAATATTTAATCCTTTGTCCATGGTCGGCCTACTGAATCTATTTTGGAATTATTAATAGAACATCCTCAAAACATCCAACGTAAAAGTAATTGATTGAGTTACTAAAAAACATAGATATAAATGATGTAAAATGTATAATTATAATGTAATGAACATAAAAAATATTCTAAATAAAGTAAATAATTAATATAATTTTATTATTTAGGATCTAAATAACAAACACCGTTATACAAAATTTAAGGTATGCAATTTCACATCTCAAATTTCTTTCTTTGAGGATCATAACATTTTCAACACATGTTTTCTTTTTTATAGTGTATATAATACTATATGGATTTTTTTAATCTTTAATTTATGAACATGATTTTTTTTTCAAATCATCTTCATTTTCTTTCATTCGTTGTTATTTTGATTCAAAAGTTATTAAATTCATAAGGAAATTTCCTTTGAAATGTTGTTTTAAATGTTTTAAACTAATTTCCATATATATCCATGTTCATTGAAATGTTTTAAAAATGTTATAATTTATAATTTAAATAATATTAAATGTTATTTTTAACTAATTTTAATTTTCTTTACTATTTTTTAAAAATGAGTTCTTTAAATGTTTTTGTATGAGCCACTTTTGACTCTTTTTACCAACATCAAAAGAATGTTTTTTACGTATATAGAATGACTGGAATTTTCTTCCTTCATGACCATTATTATTTAATAATAGTAATCTATATGTTTTAATGGGTTTTAAAAATATAATATTATTGCCTCTTCATCCAGGAATTTTTCATTTTAATATTTTTTAAAGAATATAGAAATTTCTCCTAATTTTTACATGAATCCTGAAATTGCTTCTACACATGTGTTGAAAAGGATATTTTATGTGATTTTATGATTAAAATGAAATATTCTATGTTTATTTTTGTATTTTTTTGGTCCTTTTAAATTTTTAATAATGAAGGGTGAGATCGATATCTCACTCTAATGAATTAGGTAATTCTTTTGTTCTCTAGGGAATAAAGGTTATATTAATATTTTGGGTTATTTTATTTGTAATATTTCTTACAAGTGTGGTTATAAGACTGATATGATGATTATATAATAATTTACCTATATTATATTTCAATGATTACTTTTTTTCATGGAATTATTTTTATTTCATAAGGTAAACTAATGATATTATATTTAAATAAAATTTTATTCCCCATTTAAGTATAAAAAATATGATTTTTTAAATATAATGTTTTCATGAGTGATCAAAATTTATAAGAAACCCTCATGATTATTATTCTACCTATATGGTTTTTTTGAGATATTTTGTTAAATACTTGGTTATTAAAGTTTATTTCTTAGGTAAGTAAATTATTATTTGATTTGAAATTTTATTACAAAAAACTGAAAACATTATTATGGATTTTCATAAATTTTTAAATGGACTAAAAATTTTAATTTATTTTTATAACCCTTACTGAGATTTTTTTTTCTCATCCCATGTTTTAAAATATTTTTCATTGGGCATAAGGATGAGAAAGATCTATTATGAATTCTATATCTAAATAAATCACTTTTTTACTTTAACAAAACAATTGTGACATGAATGATATAAGACAAGAAAACTTAAGAATCTTATTTTTAAGGAAAAAATTGACACTGTATGTAAGTGTTTCCTACACAATATAGTTTGTTTTATTAATTATCAAAAACTATAAAGCTAAAATATAATGAGAATGTAATAAATTTAAACCCTTGTTAATAAAATCATAATTATGGGTAGATTATGGTATGAGGCTTTATTGACCTTGTTTATGTTCTCATACCCACATGTTTTTTTATGCTCACTAATGATCTTTGATTATTATCTCTAATTTTTACCCTTACTTATCCTCTAATCTCACCCTTTTCTATTCTTATTTTACCTAGGTTATATAAAATATTATTATTTATTATGTTCCTATATGATAGTATAAAATATTTCCTTTATGGAAGATATTGAAGGTGTTGTAGAATAAGATGGTTATATATCTAATCCCTAAATACACTAAACCTTTGGCTTATGAGGTGTGATTATTTGTGATTTGAAATTAATTTTCATGTAAATTATTATATTACGATTTTATGAAATGATTAGGTCACCTTAGTTTGTTAATGAGGTTCTCCTCCAAGATAGATATCTATATATTTTGTTTATTGTGGTTGATATCTCATGTTCACAACTTCATTATTTTTATAAAAATAAGCTTGATAAAGGATATTATTTTAGACTCATAAAAACTGACTCTAACCAAATATAATAATTTTAATAAAAAGTGTCTTGTAACTTCATTAAGTAGATCAAAAATTATATCTATTGTCCCTATTGGATAAAATGAATGATATTATTCCACAATCTCAATAATTAAGAATGGATATCTTAAAATTCATAACATTTATAGTTTTCTCAAAATTTTGTAGTAACAAAATGGATGCCTTTATCTCATTCACACATTATTGTTTACATGTAAGATGTTAGATTAGATTATATGTAATTTGTTTAAGTATTTAAAAACTCACTAATATTCTTACCCTTCTTCTTCTATGCATAAAAATAATCACTTGTGTGCATCAATGGTTCTACCTATCTTTCTTCAGCCACCGAAATAATCAGTATGCACAAAATTGGGTATCTGTATTTTATATTTTGATAATTCCTAGATTACTATATAAAAATTATCCCATCTGATCTCTCATCAACCTATAGTTCTCATATACATACACACACACAAACACACACACATAATGAAGCATTGACTTCTTCCCTATAATTCATGCCAATTCAAACTTCCTTAAATTACATACTTTCAAAAATTTAAATATCTTTATTATTTCATATAAAAAACTGAAATTATAAAATAATAAAAATTTATGTTATATTTTATGTGACACACAAAACTAATTTTAAATAACCCACAAAATATATTTCTTTAAATTTAATCTCTCAGATAGTTAACAAAACATGCAGCCCCAAGTCTAAATGATGCAAAATATAGTATACTGTTATAACATAGCCATTAAATTAGAAGGTATGAATAGTAATAATGAAATTATGAAAATTATGGTTACTAATTGAATATAAATAAAATAATAATAATTTAAAATAGAAAGATTGTTTTTCCAAAAACCTGTATTTTATTTTAAAAGACGGTTTAGTCATGCTTTGCACATAATTTAAAATTATTTTTCATTCCAATTTTAGAAAAATTATTTTCGAAAATTAACTTCAATTTTTAAAACAAAATATAATAATTATATTAGGGTTTATTTTTGTATTTTTCTGAAATGTTTCTTTTTTATGAATATTTAAAAAAAAAATTATTTAAGAACCTCATTTTCATTTAAATTATTTACAAATTTAAAGTATATTTTTTTAAAATTAATATTATTTCAATTATAATATAATAAATAAAATTTAAGACATTTAAATCAATATCATATTGATTTTATTATATTAAAACCTTTCATACTTATGATAATTTTCTTCTTGATAACTATTTTTTTCATCGCGTCTGCCTGTTTTGTTTTAAATTTAATTTTTCAACTTATATTATTTTAAATTGGGAAAATGGATTAAATATTTGGGATAATTATACTTTATATTTTCTAATAAGGTCTACTTATTTTTTTACCATAAGAAATAGTGAAAAAAAATTAATTACCACGATTTAGGTAAAAATGAGTTTACTAGGGGCTTTAACTAAAAAATAAGGGTTAAAATAACCTAAAAACTTGTCTAAAATATATTTTATAGAACTATTTAGACCTTATAATGTATAATTATCTATAATTATCCATTTTGGATCCTTTTGGAATGTGAAAATCATGGGTACACATTTTTATTTCAAATATTACAGGCGTGCCACTCAACTTACTTATAAAAGGCCACCCCTCTACTCTCTTCTTCACACCATCAAAAACTATTTGGTTCAGAAAATACCTGAGCAAATAAATTTCCAAATTCCACAACCTCATTATAGAGTCCTTTTTTTCATAAATATTTTCTTGCAATACTATAGATACAATCCTAAAGTGGTGATCCGAGAATAGGAATAATTCATAACTATTCATTTTTGTTTTATTTCATCTTCCAACTCCTTAAAATATTCTTAATTTACAATTATTTAATAAAACAATTATATAAAATATACTAATATTTTATTATGTTAAGTACATTAACTATATATTTATCCTCGCCCCTAAAATGGGAAATGATAACGTCACTTGTGTGAATGACGGACTACCACCTTGCTAATTAAAGTGACAAGTTTTCAATTAACATCTCTCATGGTTAAGAATGATGATTAATATAAAGTATATATATGATACCAAAAAAGTTCAAGATTCGAGTGTACTCGGTCCTAAAATTTATTAAGAAAATAAAAGTGCATAAAACATAAAGACGTGGTACATGACACCACCGAAACAAAAACGGTGGCCTACCACCACCCAAAGCAATACCAATGTCAATAAGAAAATATATATGATATTTATAACATAATTATACCTATGTATTCATTATATCATATATAACTTTTTTAAATTACATTTTTTAGGGGATACTATAATGTCGTTCGTGTGTACGTGGACTACCGCCTCACGAATCGATGTGATTTTTTTCACTAACACTTTACATGGAAGGTAATAAGGACAAATTTAATGAATATATATCTAATAAATGACATAAATATTATTTTAATTAAATATTTATCATTATTAAAAGATAATATATAATTTTATTTCTTACCTTTTCTCTCACAGAAAGATGATAACATCATTTGTGTACGTGTGGATTACCGCCTTCACGAAGTAATGTGACTCTCTTTTCATCACCACACTACATAGATGAAATATATAAGTATAGTTTAAGAAATAATATGGAATTTAAGATATTATTATAATTAAATAAAGATAAAATATTACTTACCTTCTTTCCAGAATGATCATTGAAAAATTGAAACATTACTCATCTGCACGTACGACCAACTTTCTCAATGATCGTAACATACTAAATTAATCAAAAACCATATCACATGATTAGTATGAAAATTATAATAAAAGTATAAATATGATAATTATTTCAGGATTATTATTCTGATGAGGATGGTATTATATAATATTCACTAAAATTGGAACTGTTAGGACAAATCATGAATAATAAAACAAGGCAATTGACACCCAAAACAATGAAAATATTGAATGTTTACTAAGGAATGAGTAATAATATATTATAAAAGGATAATATATGATACTATAAATATTAATATGATTATTATATAAGTTAATGGAATGTTTAAAACTACTATATCTAAGGTTAAATTATGTCTACCCAAAAGGAAACGTGAGGTAACGGAATTCGTCCCAATTTTTTTGGTGGTCCATATTGTAATGTTATGCACCTAATTTATTTAATATGGTTTAAAAAATTACCATTTTAAATGTAATATAATTATTACTTAATAATTCATGGTATTTTAAGTTTCAATTTTAATAATTTCATCCAAGTGTTTTTGACATGAAAGTTACCAAGTGATATCTAATTTCATAACCCAATTTCCTTTCATTGAGTTATATTACTTCTTTGTTTTTCTTTAATATTATAATATTAAGTGTATAATTAATTTTTATTATCTTATCTTATATTTTAAATTTTTATATTTGGATTTAAATTTTATTCACATAATATATTCATTTATTAATTATCACTTCAACATTATGATCATTGTATGCGATTTCATCATAATTTTCATTTCATTGATATATTTTTGTTAATATGAACCTATTTACTTTTAAATGGTGTACATAATTATACATTGATTTATTTAAAATTAATACCTATTTATTCATGATATTTAATTTTTCAATTCAAGGTTATCCATATTCTTTTTATCATGGATATAAATATTTCTTAAACTGTATATCATTATTAAATATAGTGTTTAATTTGAATGTTATTTGATTAACTGGAGAAATATTAGAAAATATATATTCTCTAATCAATGTGGATATTTTTTTATAAGTAAAATTATTCATTAATCAAATTTATTATTCAATATATGAGGAATGATTAGATATGCAGTGACATATAGGGCTCAAAATTATATATCCCCTCGATACATCGGTAGTCTCTTGAGGTGAATCAATAAGCTATAGTTATTTGGGTTTATACTGGTAGTTTGAAACCATCTTGTAAAAGGTCTTGATGGTAGAGGTATCATGTACATAAGAACACTATGTCCAATGATTAATCATTTCCTTAATCTAGAATTCAATTATTATTATCCTTGATATTTTGACAGTGATATTATCTATAGATGCATTTCATTATCATTTTATTGATTAAATGAAATGTATTTACGGTTATTTACCTTTACATATTGATAATGTATTATCTTATTATCCATGATATTTTCACAATGATATTATCTCTTGATGTATTTAATTCTTAGTTTATTAACTAAATGGAATGTGATTTCAGTTATTTACTTTGACATTTTGGTTACGACTTATCTTATAAAGATAGTAAAGTTATTTAAATGGAATGTGTGTTCAGTTATTTACCTTTCCATGTTGATAATGATTATTTATTCATGATAGTTGATGTTGTACTTAACCCTTACTACTTGTAGCACCCCAAACATTTTATGGTATGTTTCTCTTAAATATGTTCAAGTTATAGCCTATATTTCATAAAACACTAAGTTTCTTTGAAACAACACTTGGTTATTTAAAAGATAGTTATATCCTAGCCATTGAACATAAATTTTCTACTTGTGTGTTTTGAATTTTGAAAATCTGACATACACGGTTTTATTTAGTATGATATTTAGAGCCTCAAAGAATTAACTCAATTTTTAGTGAATAGTAACCTACCCTTATGAATAGTAACCTACCCTTATGAATAGTAACATAACCTTATGAATATTAATACGACTCTTATTAATGGTATCCATACCCATGAATGTGTAAATAAATTTAGGCACCTTAAAAATGAAGATGAATAATTTAAGTGTTTATATTTTTCTATTAAATAATGATTTTAATTAAATAATAAAATGATCATATTTAGAAAATTATTTTTGAAAAATGGACACCATTTTTATATTCTACATGTCAAAAAATGGTTTGGGTGAATTTTTGGGATTTTTCTGAAATACTTGAATTTTTGATGAATGGTAAAATGTGATAATTTATGATAAATATTGAATAAGAGATTTATTAAGTCATTGATGATGATCTGCTGATGTAAGATCAATTGTTTCGAAGTCACATGCATTTATTTCTGTACATGGTCATGTAATACTTACTATTCCTTATATTGTGAAGAAATAATAAACTAATGATTAAAAAATTATGAAAACCCTTATCTCATCCACTATAAACCCCCCTCACTCCCTCTTCTCATCACTCCTCTCAAGACTTGTGCCTTGACAATATTCTACCCAAATCTCTCCATAAGATCCTCCCCCACATACAAAATTCCCTAGCCTCTTAAAAATACCAAAACTTCTCCTTTTAAGAGGTTCTCAAATGAGGAAGTCTCAAGAGGTAAAGTCCTCTTTCGAATTCCTTCTTTTCATTTAAGTTCTTGTCTTTTTGTTTCTTTCCTCACCTACCTTCACATAATAGTATGATAACTCCAGTAGTACATATTTATTGGAATGTTTTTATTATAATGGGATATTTCATTATCTTCTCTTCTTTTCCCACCTTTTATTTGAAAGAAATGAAAGCACCATTTGAGATGTGCCAATTTAGGACATTCAAGGACAACTATTTATTAATTTCTATTTTTATATTTAATTCTGGTCATGAAAAAATTTGTGTTATGGTTTAACTATATTATTATATATGTAACATATCCTATTTTTGGTTTTGTAATCCTTTTGTACAAATGGTATTAATTTTTCAAGAAAAACATGTTCTTTGTAATCAAACCCACCAATTAACAAAAACAGTTGTCTCTATGGTTTTATATAATAATTCGACTTCACTCCAAGTAACCAAATAAAATTTAAAACAATGTAATCTTATGTATGCGATCTAATAGAATATAAATTTAATTCTGTATAACCACTTTCATCTTACATGTTTATCCAAACATGAATATAAGCGAACCAGTCATTAAAACCAAGTAAAAAAACGAGCTCGAACAATGAAATTAAACCTCATAACCAATAAAAACTATTATAAAATAACTTAAAATGATTATAATAAAACAATTAAATATATAATAGGTTCTGGAATTATTTATTAATTAACCTAATTGTTTTATTCAGGTCTTTAATAACAAGTGGAGAACACCAATGAATTTAAGGGAAGGGACCCTCTCTCTCACTTTTGTTCAAGAATCTCCCCTATGTTGTGCTCTTTTATTTTTAATACATAATGATGGGGTATATTTTCTCAACTCCCCCATACTTCCCTTATGATATGTATATAATGGGATACCCATTTACCACTCATTAATCCCTCGCAAGAACATTTGTTACCATGCCAAAATGTTTGTAAAGGGTTTCTCATCTCACTTTCTTTTCCATGAGATTTACATTGTTTGCCAATTATTTCTTGTATGTGGTATATGTGTACTTACATTTGATATATAATAACATTATTATCTTTATATTCATGGTATTTAATGAATCATTTTAGGGTTATTAAGTTCTGGTTGTATGATTTGACCGATTACATTGTGGTAAGAGACTTTGTCTCAACTACTTTTTTGTTGTGACTAACTATGTATTGTGCACCTAATAATCCTTATGTGGTGTACCTACTGCCCATTTCAGATAAAATTTAATTTGAAATTATATTTATATTAAATATCCATAATCTCATATCATGGATATGTTTGTTTTCTAAACTATAAATCATTTTAAATACAGTTTTTATTTGGAATGTTATTTTAACTATGGAAATATTGATGATTCCGTATACTATAATCTATATGTATATTGAAAAGGAATAATGCTCTTGTATTTAATCAATGTATAAAGAATTCGTTGGACATGAAGTGGAAGGTGGGGCCTGCTATAGCCCCTCGATGCATCGGTAGGTCTCATGAGACAACTCAGTTGGCGATAAACCCTTTGAGTTTGTTTCCAAAAATCAGATGAGTTTCTACCCACAAAACTAAACCATTTTAACAGTACTATGGTATCATGTTCCAGATACATGTTGTCCAGTTAATAACAATTATATTTTTTCGTTATCAGTTATTATTATCCATGAGGTTTTCACTATGAAAAAAAATCTATGGATGCAGTTTCATTCTTAGTTTATTAATGGCTTGAGTTTTTCATTTATTCACCATCCTATGTTGATTATGTCAAATTGTTTACAATTCAGTTATTATTGATTCATGCTTCTTCCATTTGTAACCCTTACTGAGAATTTTATCTCACCCCTTTCATTGTTTACCTTCAACAGGTGATGAAGAGGAGATCATTAATTGAGTTCTTGTTGATGTAGTTTTTAGTTTTTGTTATGTATTGTATTTTTTAACCTTTTACAATGTAATTTGAAATGAATTTATGTATCTAGTTTTTTTCAAAACTACCAAATTGATCATTACTTGGGGATTTTCATTCTTTATAACCATGGAAATATAACAAGTAATGCACCGTCTCCATTCTATAGGGGTCGGGTTGTTATAGTTGGTTTCAAAGAGAGTTTAGTAGAAAACATGGAGACTAGAGTAGGAAATGTATAGTAGGGAACAAATTCCTAAGGTAGTATTTGAGGATAAACATACAAGAATATCCTGGTATTTTGGTAAGTAATAGATTATGTGAATCCTTTTAGCAAATAAATCCTTGTTTGGATACGAATAGGTAGAGGTGGCTCTAGCACATATGTACCTAGGAGGGAAAGCTCCGACAAGGAGTTTCGGTCTTGACCCGGGGTATCCTGATACATGACAACGGGCCTTTCTGCACTCTTGGTTACGAAACTCCTGGGGGATATGCTTTGGATAATTTATATTTTCATTACAATCCATTATTAAGGATTGAAATGTAAATTATTCTTCAAAGAAACCATTTTTCAAATTATGGGATTAGCCATGCGTAGGATCTCAATTTATGCTAAGTATTTTGTTTATTTAAGATTATACATTATGATTCATACCCTAATCTAGTGTGTTCCATTATTTAGAAATTAAATCTAACAGAATAAGGGGAATCAATACTAATGGGAAAGGTAGGGATCTCCCCACTGAGAAAGTCAACAATGTCATGTTGGAGCAGATTGGATCTTGACCATATTGGGAAAACTTACTCAGGTTGTAACAAATAAGAATTCCACACCTGTTTTGGATCATTTCATGTGGAAAAATACCCCATATTTCAGTGGGACTACTAATCCAGTGGTTGCTGTGAAATGGATCAAGTCCCTTGAAAAGATATTCATGGCATTAAGATGCAATGAAAATGAAAAGGTAGTACTGGAAGTATATTGTCTCAAGGGCGATGTTGATCAATGGTGGTCCTTGATTCAGAATACCACAGAGGAAGCAGAAATAGATGATATGGAATGGAGTACTTTTAAGGAAATATTCTTCAAAAAATATTTCCCTCATGAGAAAAGAACCTAAATGAATACGGTATTCCTTAGATTAAGGAAAAGGGAAGATGACAATGTTGCAAAGTAGGAGTATACCTTCACAAGTCTAGCCATGTATGCCGTAGATTACGTACGTGACTCGGTAAAAAAGATTGATCATTTCTTTGAAGGTCTTAAGCCAAGTCTTCGAAGGGCACTGACTTCTCAAAAATTTTCATCATATGATGAAATTGTATCAAGTTCCATTAAAATAGATAAGGAATTTTCTAGATCAAATTTGTTCAAGGGAAACCAAGATAAGAAGAGGTACTCTGATAACCAAGGGAAAGGTGAAGTGCCAAAGAAGAATAAGGGAATGAAGAAATTCACATTATGAAAAAACTGTGGAAAAAATCATCTTAAGAAATGCTTAATAGGCATGGGAGTCTGCTATAAGTGTGGAGAAAAGGGTCATCTATCCCATGGATTCAAGGGAAAGAAAAAATTTAATGATGTTCAATTCTACAATTATAGATAGATGAGACACTATGAAAATGAGTGTCCTAAGCTCCAAGGAAACATGACTTAGAAGAAGCCAAGAGAGCAAGAGAGATATTATGCGATTACAACTTTGGAAGTTGAAGTTCCTAATGGTGTGGTGGCAGGTACTTTAATTGTTTCCTCAAACTTAGCCAACACTTTATTTGATTCTGGATCATTTCATTTATTTATATCTTCCTAGTTTTCTAAGAAAATTAGACATGTCCAATTTGATTTAATAAAGGAGTTATCAGTCAAAACTCATAGGGGATGTATCATTGCAACAAAGGCATGTCAACTAGTCCCCATCATGATACATAAACATGCTTTAGTTTATAACCTTATCATCATACAAATAACTAACTTTGATATAATTATCAGTATGAATTGGCTGTCAAACTATGATGAAAAGATTTATTTCATGAAAAAGGAAGTTATAATTTTTGAAAATGGTATAGAATCTCTTATATTTAGAGCAGAGACCTCTCCATCTGATTATTATCTAGACCCACCCCAGTAGCTCTATTGAATGCAATTATTGGAGAGGAAGAGAACCCAATATCTATGGGTGAGGAAAAAAATATTCAAATTGAAGATGTGCATATAGTTCAAGAATACATTGATGTGTTTCCAGAGGATTTACCTGAACATAATCAAAAGTCATAAATTGAGTTTTCCATTGACTTAATTCCTGGTGCAAGACTTATATCAAAGACCCCCTATAGAATGACCCCTGTGTAGTCAGTGGAGTTAAAGAAATAACTAGAGGAGTTGAGTGACAAAGGATTTATTCGACCTAGTGTTTCTCCATGGGGATCCTCAGTCTTGTTTGTTAAAAAGAAAGATGGATCCATGAGTCTATGCATTGATTATAGGTAAATCAATGCTATTACAATAAAGAATAAGTATCCTATTCCCCGGATTGATTATTTATTTGATCAACTTCATTGATCTCAATACTTTTCTAAGATTTACCATTGACTCAGATATCATCAACTGCGTGTGAGGAAGGAAGATATTATAAAGAGAGCAGTTCGAACCAGGCAATGGATTTATGAGTTTACAATGATGCTTTTTGGATTGACGAATAGACCATCTATTTTCATGGATTTAATGAATAGAGTCTTCATGGAATATATTGATAAATTTGTTGTGGTATTCATCGATGACATCCAAGTATAATAAAAAAATCTATGAAGACCATGAGGATCACTTTAAGATTATTCTGAAAACTCTTAGAAGAAATAAATTATATGGGAAGTTTAGCAAGTGAGAATTCTGGCTTCAATCAGTTACTTTTCTAGTTCATATTTTCTCTAAGGACAGAATCCTAGTTGATCCTACGAAGACAAATTCAATCCAAGACTGGACCACTCGAACAAACATAACCAAGGTATGTAGTTTTATTGGCTTAGCATGTTACTATCATTATTTCATTCAGAATTTTTCCTGACTGGATAACCCTCTAACCAAGATCAAACATAAAGGAGTTAAGTTTTTGTGGACAAAAGAATGTATATAATTATTCAAAGAATTGAAAAGAAGATTATTCAATGCTCCAATTTTGACTCTTCCATCTGTAAGTGATGGAATTATAATATACAATGATGCATAAAAGAATGGTCTATGTTGTGTCCTTATGTAAAATCGTAAATTTATTTCTTATGCATCAAGGCAATTGAAGAATCATGAAGAAAATTATCCAACACATGATCTTGAGTTAGCATCTGTAATCTTTGCTCTAAAGATATGGAGACATTATCTTTACGGTGAAAAATGTGAGATATACACAGATTACAAGAGTTTGAAATACATTTTCACACAAAAAGAACTCAATATGAGGCAAAGAAGATGGCTCGAGTTACTCAAAGATTATTATTGTTCAATACACTACCACCCAGGAAAGGAAAATAAGGTGGCATATGAATTAAGAAGGAAAGATCATGGACTTATGACTCAAATGAGGATTGAGATAGATCCTATATTCATTGATCTACTAAAGATGGATATGGGAATTTTTAAGGAAGGGGAAAAATCTTTCCTCTTTCAAATAATTGTTAAACCATCTTTACTAGAGAATATAAAAATATCAAAATCTGATGATGAAAATATACACAAGAAAATTGTTGTTATTAAGGATGGGAGATTGAAATACTCCGTGTATGAGGAAGGAGTTATGAAGTTTGGGAAAAAGTTATGTGTTCCCTCAGTACCTGATCTAAAAATTGAACTATTAGATGATGCTCATTGCTCAAATTTCTCTATATACTCGAGTAGCACAAAGATTTATAGAGATCTAAAAGAATATTTCTGGTGGGATAATATGAAGTGAGAAATTGCAGACTACGTGTCGAGGTGTCTAGTTTGTCAATTAGTGAAGGCAAAGATACAACATCCTAGAGGAGTGATGCAACCTCTACCTATTACTATGTGGAAGTGGGATAAGATAATGATGTATTTTTTCACCGGACTATAGAGGACACCTAGAAAGAATGATTTAATATGGGTAATTGTTGATCGTCTCACAAAATCAGCACATTTCCCTCTTATAAGAGGGGATTTACCACATGAGTGCCTATCAAGACTTTATATTAATCAATTTTTAATAATTCATGGTGCACCTCTATAGATTGTGTCCGATCAAGATCCCGGATTTACATCAAAATTCTGAAAAGTCACCAGAAGGCTTTGAATAATAAGCCTCATATGAGTACTACATATCACCCCCAAACTAACGGACAGTCTAAAAAGACTATTCAAACTCTAGAAGACATGCCGAGGTCATGCTCTCTTGAATTTCAAGGTATGTAGGATCAATAATTACCTTTGGTGGAATTCACATACAACAATAGTTTAAATTCTAGTATTCAAATGGCTCTATATGAAGCATTATATGGAAAGAGATGTCGAACTCCAACTTGTTGGGATGAAGTTGGTGAGAGTAAACTTATAGGCCTAGAACTTATTGAAGAGACCATGGAAAATGTGAAGACAATCCAAGCCCATATTAAAGCAGCCCAAAGTAGGCAGAAGAGTTATGCTAACAACTAGAGAAAGGATTTGGAATTCCAAGTGGGAGATCATGTCTTTCTAAAAGTATCTCCATGGAAGGGTGTCTTAAGGTTTGGTAAGAAAGGGAAACTGAGCCCCAGGTATATCGGACCATTTGAAATTCTAGAAAGAATCGGAGCTGTAGATTACCGTTTAGCAATGACTCCAAGTCTCTCGAAAGTCCATGATGTATTCTATGTTTCATTGTTGAAGAAATACATGCCAGACCCAATTCATGTACTCACCTATGAAGAAATAGAACTCAAACCTGATTTGTCATATTGTGAAGAGCCTATCAGGATCCTTGACATAAAAAAGTAGGTATTGATAAATCAGAAGACTCATCTAGTAAAGGTTATTTTAAAAAACTAGAATATAAAGGAAGCAACATGGTAACCTAAGGATGTTATGAAGAAGAACCACCCACATCTTTTTGGTGGGATTTATAAATTAAAAATTTCAAGGATGAAGTTTCCGAAGGAGGGAATATTGTAGGACCCCAAACATTTAATGGTATATTTCTCTTCAATATGTTCAAGTCATAGACTATATTTCATTAAACAATGAGTTTATTTGAAACAATACTTGGTTATTTAGGAGATAGTCAAATTCTATCCATTGAACTTAAATTTTCCACTTGTGTGTTTTGAATTTTGAAAATCTGACATACAAAGTTGTGTTTAGGATGATATTTAGAGCCTCCTAGAATTAACTCAATTTTTAGTGAATATTAACCTACCCTTATGAATAGTAACCTACCCTTATAAATAGTAACTTACCCTTATGAATAGTAATATGACTCTTATGAATGGTATCCATACCCATGAATGCATAAATAGATTTAGGCACTTTAGAAATGAAGATGAATAATTTAAGTGTTTATATTTTTTGATTAAATAATGATTATAATTAAATATTTAAATAATAATATTCAGAAACTTATTTTTGAAAAATGGACTTCATTTTTGGATTCTATATGTCGAAAAATGGTTAAGGTGAATTTTTGGGATTTTTCTAAAATACTTGAATTTTTTATGAATAGTAAAATGTGACAATTTACGATAAATGCTAAATAAGGGATTTATTGAGTCCTTGATGATGATCTGCTGATGTAATCCCAATTGGTTCTAAGTCACATGAATTTATTACTATTCTTTGTCATGGAATACTTACTATTACTTGTCTTGCGAATAAATAATAAAGTAATGATTAAAAAATTATGAAAACCCTCCTCTCCTCCATTATAAACCCCCCTCACTCCCTCTTCTCTTCACTCCTATCAAGACTTTTTCCTTTCCAATATTCTACCCAAATCTCTCCCCAAGATCCTCCCCCCCGTAACAAAATCCCCTATCCTCTTCAAAATACCAAAACCTCTCCCCTTAATGGGTTCTCAAAGGAGGAAGTCTCAAGAGGTAAATTCCTCATTCCAATTCCTTCTTTTCTTTTTAAATTCTTGTCTTTTTGTTTCTTTCCTCACCTACATTCACCCAAATAGTATGATAACTCCAGTAATATACATGTACTGAAATGTTTTTATTCCAATGGGACATTTCATTATCTTCTCTCCTTTCCCCACCTTTTATTTTGAAAGAAATGAAGGCACCGTTTGAGATTTTCCAATTTAGCACATTCAAGGACAACGGTTTATCAATTTCTATTATTATATTTAAATATGGTCATGAAACCATTTGTGTTATGGTTGAAATAGATTATTATATATTTAATATATCCTATTTTTGTTTCTGTATTACTTTTGTACAAATTTTATTATGTTTTAAAGAAAAATATGTTCTTTGTAATCAAACCCACCGATTAACAAAAACGGTTGTCACTATGGTTTTATATAATAATTCGACTTAACTAAAATTAAACAAATTAATTTTAAAACAATGTAATCTCATGGATATGAAATGAAATGATATAACTTCAATTCTGGATGACTACTTTCATCTTATATGTTTATCCAAACATGAATATAAGCGAACCGATCATTAAAACCAAGTAAACAAACGAGCTCGAACAATAAAATTGAACCTCATAACCAATCAAAATAGTTATAAAATAAATTAAAATGATTATAATAAAACAATTAAATATATAATAGGTTATTTAATTATTTATTAATAAACCTAATTTTTTTATTCAGGTCTTTAATAAGAAGTGGATAACACCAACGAATTTAAGGTA
The DNA here is from genome assembly GCA_963277665.1 of Viscum album. NCBI lineage: Eukaryota > Viridiplantae > Streptophyta > Magnoliopsida > Santalales > Viscaceae > Viscum > Viscum album. The sequence continues at coordinate 394,137,420 of OY728140.1, forward strand.
AGGGACCCTCTCTCTCACTTTTGTTCAAGAATCTCCCCTATGTGGTGCTCTTTTATTTTTAATACCTAATAATGGGGTATATTTTCTCAAATCCCCCATACTTCCCTTATGATATATAAATAATGGGATACCACTTTACCTCTCACTAATCCCTTGCAAGAACACTAGTTACCATGCCGAAATGTTTGTAAGGGGTTTCTCATCTCAATTTTATTTCTGTGAGATTTTCATTATTCTCCAATTATTTATTTTACGTGTTATATGTGTACTTCCATTTGATATATAATATCATTATTATATTTATATTCACAGTATTAAATGTCTCATTTTAGGGTTATTAAGTTCTGATCGTATGATTTGACCGATTACATTGTGTTAAGAGACTTTGTCTCAACTACTATTTTGTTGTGACTAACTATGCATTGTGCACCAAAAAATCCTTATGTGGTGTACCTACTGCCCATTTCTGATCACTTTTAATTTGAAATTATATTTATATTAAATATCCATAATTTTATATCATGGATATATTTGTTGTCTAAACTGTATAGCATTTTACATACGGTGTTTATTTGGAAGGTTATTTTAACTAAGGAAATATTGATGATTCCATATACTCTACTCTATACGAATATTGAAAATACATAATGATCTTCTATTGAATCAATGTATACAGAATGATTTGGACATGTAGTGGTGGGTGGGGCTCCCTATAGCCCCTCGATGCATCGGTAGGTCTCATGAGACAAATCAGTTGGCAACAAACCCTTTGAGTTTGTTTCCAAAAAATCAGACGAGTTTCTACCCACATAACTAAACCGTTTTAACAGTACTATGGTATCATGTGCCAGATACATGAATTCCAGTTGATAAGAATTATCTTTATTCATTATCAGTTATTACTATCCATGAGGTTTTCACTATGATAAAATATATGGATGCAGTTTCATTCTCAGTTTGTTAATGGTGTGAGTTTTTCATTTATTCACCATGCCATGTTGATTATGTCGAATTGTTTATAATTAAGTTATTATTGATTCATGATTCCACAATTTTTAACCCTTACTGATAATTTTAGCTCACCCTTTCATTGTTTATATTCAATAGGTGATAAAGAGGAGATCATTTATTGAGTTCCTGTGGATGCAGTTTTTAGTTTTTGTTATGTATTGTATTTTTTGACATTTTCCAATGTAATTTGAGTTGCATTTATGTATATAGTTTCCTCAATACTACTAAAATGATCATTCCTTCAGGATTTTAATTCATTCTAACCATTAAAATATAATAAGTAATGCACTGACTTCGGTCTAGAGGGGTTGGGTTGTTATACTAATAATTTTAGCTCTACCTTATTTTGTTTCCTTTCCAATGAATCCATGAAGTGTACTATGATTTATATGTAAGGATAAGCTAGAGGGAATAACATTATTCTAAGAAAAAATATGTTGTAATTTGTGTTTTGAAATTTCATATGGTAATAATGTATATATCTATTTTACAAAGAATACTAAACAATTTGGTCATTTGGATATGATTCCTTATATCTTATACAAATTTATTAAAGTAAGACACCGACTCTAGGTTACTGGGGTTAGGGTCACTATAGTTAGTTTCAAAGGAAGTTTAATAGAAACCATGGGAAATAAATTTAGGAAAACATAGATCAGGGAACCTAACTATATGATATAATTTTTGAATAAGTATATAATAAAATCTTAATTTTTTAAGGTAGATATTATATGATATTTCTTAGAAACACATCCCTATCTGACTACTACAAGTGGACATGGTTCTGTCACATATTTACCTTGGGGTAATAACTCCAAAAAAGGTGTCTCAAACTTCACTTTAGTGTTACCTAGTGCATGACAATGGTCCTTACTAAGCACTTCGTTTGATACTCTTGGGTGATATACTTTGTATAATTCAAATTTTATTTACAAACCATTGTGAAGAATTTGACTATATAATGAAAATAAAATAAATAGTTTAAACCTAAGGTGTCTTATATTGAAAATAATGTTTCATGATTTAGATATCCTATAAATTATTATATGGGTTTAAAATACAATCATTGTGGATCATACTATGATTTTTTGGATTTATTCAATGGATTTAACCTGAAGTAATCGTGTTAACATTTAATATGAAGAACAATGTGGTGAATATAAGAATCCAAATGGAATGATGACATGAGTGAAATATGTCATGATAAATAGTTATCCCAAAATATTATTAAAAACCTATACCTTAACCAAATCTTGGAGTCAACAAATAATATAAAGATGGATTTCAATAAGAGCTCGAGTGGTAGAGACCATGAAATAATGAATGCTCGATTTCCGTCATATAATAAATGTGGAAAGATACAACCATGAAAGTGTCCCAAAGAAATGGGAAAATGATTTATGTATGGAAAATAAAAAAATAAAGAAAATAATTTCCAAGGAAAAATTAATAGTATAAGGGAAGGAAATTAATCTCATAAATGGTATCCATTTATAGTTCATTGTATTACATGTGGGGAACTTGAGAATTATCCAAGTTAATGTCCTCTTCTAAAGGTTATCCCCTAGAACAAATAATGACCGATGTTAAAATAAAATTGATGAAGTATTTATATATTGGGATTCAAGAATAAAATTTTTGAAGTTTATTTAGCTATGGTATTTTGGTTATAATAATTATGAATCATCTAAGGATTTCTTAAAAATTCATAATCATTTATGTATTCATTAACTTAAGAGTTATGGATATCAACATGAGTTTTTAAGTTTAAAGTTGAACATAAGTTTTTTATATTAAACACCAATTTTAAATTTTTTTTGGTAGGAATATAACTTTATTAAGTATATTTTTTGAAAAAATTTATGGGAATATAACCCATTAGTTTAGTATATGTTTTAGTAAAAAATTCATTTAAGAAATAGTTTACTTAATTTCTTAAGCATATGTATAAAGGCATTGGTAATCTTTATGGTTTATCTTGTCTTTGATATTGAGGTAATTATGGGATTTTACATTTTGGAAAATGTTATCAAAATTATATTAATATGGTTTTAGAAAAATGAGAACCCACATACATGGTGATAACCCATATTGTCTGGAAAGGCCAGAGGGCTTGAACCCATAACCAAAGAATGATAAGGGTTTAGCACCCTCCTCTAGACTATGTGATGTACTCATTAATATTTAATTATTTTTAGTTAAAAGATTTAAAAAATAAATAATAATGACGAACTAGTGGCATTACTATTAAGGTTTAGATACTAATTTATTATATTGGATAACTTGGTTAACTATATTATATTTGGAAAATAGTTAGAGATATACGTAAAGAACTAACACTCTTTTATGGATCTTATGATATGTTAAAAGTATATTTTAGTGATTTAGGAATAAAAAATTCATTTTGGAAATTCTTTTATTGGAGAAAATGATGAATTATAAATTGATTGAAGTATAATCAAAGCATGAAATTGTGATTATGAAATAGAAAGATATCAAGTGAGTATATTTCCTTATATTCTTAGGTAGTTAAATAAATCCTTAACTTTAGAAAAATGATATTTATTTTTTATCCTATTATATTCTTATCTGATGAATCAAATAGAATTTCAAATCATCATAGGTTTATAGTTTTGAGGTCCTTAACTTTTTATTGATCATTTACATTCTTTTGATCAAAGGACACTATCAATCTCTATAATTATTTACACTTTTCTTCCATAACCATGTCTTTACTTTCTACCAATGTTCTTCTGCATAGAAACCCAGTTATGTTATTATATATGACCTTTTTTATCCCCTTTATATCTTATTAAGAGTATATTTTTTTAAATCTTTTTATAATGTGAGTTTTCAGCAATGAAATTTTCAAATATCAAACCCTTAATTTCTGAGCGCAATATCAAATTGTGAGGAAGAAATATTTTTAAGGACAGGAGAATGTAACACCTAGAAATTATAAAAGAATAACATTTTATTTTATAGTGTATGAGGCACACAACACCGATCTTAGACAATGAAAAAAATATATTTCTATAAATTTAATCTCTTTGATAGCTTACGGAACACAAAACCCCGAGTCTAAATGAACCGTAATATAGTATATTGTATAGCCTAGACATTAAATTTAAGGGTAAGAATAGAAGTAAATAAATTATTAAAATTATGGTTATATATTTATTATAAATAAAATAATAATAATTTAAAATAGAAATAAATGTTTTAAAAAAATCTTTTTTCCATACAAAACGGTTTAGTCGCAATTTGCACATATAGATTAAAATTCATTTTTAACCAATTTTAGAATCTTTATTTGATAAAATGAACTAAATTTTATAAATAATCATATAAAAATTATATTTTGGTTACTTTTTTGTATTTTTTTAAAATTTTTATTTTTTGATGAATAATAAAAAATACAGATTTTTATTTGAAAACTACCTTTTCATTTAAGTTGTTTACATAGTTAAATTATTTTTTAAATTAGTTTTAAAGAAAAATTAGTTAAATTATATTATAATAAATAAAATTTATGTAATTATAATCAATATAATATTAAATTTTTATATTAAAACCTTTTATATATATGAAAATTTTATTCTCAAAAACCCACGTTTTCTTCTTGTTTGTCGGTTTTATTTTAAATGTAATTTTTTCAATTATATAAATTTAATTTTATAAAATATATTAAATATTTAAAATAATAATAATTTATATTATATAATAAGTTCAACTTATTTTTTGACTGTAATGAATAGTTAAAATAGTAAAACGTAATTACCATAATTATGGTAAAAATTGGTTTATTAGGGGTTAAAGTAAAAAGATAAGTGTTAAAATGACCTAAAAAAATTGTATAAACTCTATTTTATGGAAATATATATACCTTAGTATGGATATTTATCTATAATAATCCATTTTTAATCTATTTATAATGTGAATGAAGTAGATACACCTTTTTCTTTTCAAAAATTACAAATGTACCACTCACCTCGCTTATAAAAGGCCACCTCTCTATACACTTATTCAGACCTTAAAATAATTTTGGTTTATATAATAAATTTATAAATAAATTACCAAATTACATAACCTCATACTAGAATAATGTTTTTATAAATCTAATATAGGAATAATTTAGGTATAATCCTAGAGAGGTGGTCCGTGAAGAGGTAAAATTCTTAACTATGTGTTTTTGGTTTATTTCTTCTTCCGCCACCTTAAAATATTATTCATTTATGATTATATAATAAAAATATTATCTTAAACATACTAATATATTATTATGTTAAGGTAAATACCTATATCCTTATCCTCTTCCCTCTAATGGGAAATTATAATGTCGTTGGTGTGTACAAAAAACTACTACCCCTCGAACTGATGTGACACATTTTCCATCAACACCTCTCACATCTCGTTAGAATGATAACTAAAAAATATTTATATGAAATTTATTAAATAAATATACTTATGGATTCATTATGTCATATATAAATTTTTTTACTTTCTATTTCATAGGGGATACAATAATGTCGCTCATGTGTATGATGGACTTCCGCCTTATGAAGTGATGTGATTCGTTTTTCACTAACACTTTAAATGAAAGGTAATAAGGATAAATTTATTGAATATATCTGATATAAATGATACAATTATTATATTAATGAAATATTTATCATTCTTAAAATATAATATATTATTTAATTTATTACCTTTTCACTCACTGAATAATGATAATGGTTTTCATGTATGTGTGGACTTCCTCCTTCACAAAGCGATGTGACTCTATCTTCATCACCACACCACATGAATGATTTAAATAAGTATATTTAAAAAACTAATATTTTATTTATTATATAATTTTAATTATATAAATATAAAATATTATTTACCTCCTTTCCATAATGATAGTTAAAAAATGGAAGCGTTACTATGTATACGTATGACCTACCATCTCCATGATCATAACATAATTCATTTATAAAAAAAATATTTAATGATTAGTCTTAAAAGTATAATTGATGTATAAATATGATAATTATGTCTTTATTGTTATTCTGGTTATGATGGAACTATATAATATACACAATAATTGGAAATTTCATGAAAAATCATGAATGAGAAAGTAATGTGATTAACACCTGAAACAATGAAAATTAAAGAAATAATATTAAATAATAGGTGATAAGATGTTATAAAAGGAACATATATGATATTATAAATATTAATATGGTTTTGGTATAAGTTAATAACATGTTTAAAACTACTATACATGAGATTGAATTATGTTTACCTAAAAGGAAACATGAGGTAAGGGAATTCGTCTCAATTTCCCTTCATTGAGGAATATTGTAATTTTATACACCTAATTTATTTTATATGGTGTATATAATTACTATAAGGACCTAGAATTAAACATTACTTAATCCTGAGTTATTACAAGAATACACATTGAGGATCTTTTTAGGTTTAGAGTTTTAGAGAATTAGATCATAAATCATGCATTTCATTCTACATTTAAACATGGTGGTTACATAGAAGACAATATTCATTTTATACCATCAAAGAAGAATATTTAAAATAAAACTTGGATTCATTCTCGACCCATCCTCGACACTATCATCACATCATGTACCTTTCCCTTGACCTGTGAAAAACATTTCAAAAACATGGGATGAACAAAAAAATATCAATTAGGGATAAAAAAATACGGAATGAAAACATTAGTCCATGTATACATAAGAATCAATGAAATAATAATTTATTCATAGAATATAATCACTTTAACACACCTCACGAAATCATAAGGTTTATGAATAACTCATAAAAATCATAAGACATAAAGGTAACTTGAGGCATTAATAACATTATTTCATAGGGAGTAACCCTCATGGTTACGTTTGGAATACCCATTACAATATATTCCAAAAATATCTTCTGAGAAACCTTATAATTTAACTTCTTCGCATTACCCAATGTATTGGAGAGATATATCAAGCTCACCTACCCTTATTTTATCACGGAACCACCCGTCTTCATAAACAATTCCCAAGAACCATAACATAATCGTATCACAAAAAAAAATGTATAAAGGAAACATAACATTTCCACATTTCAATCAAAAGATATAAAAAGCACATTGATACAATAGAAAAATTATCAAAACCATTTTAAATACCAAAATAAAAGAAATGTAAAACATGGTATTTATTTTTCATTAAAAAAGGCCATGACTTGTCGAGGAAGCCGAAACTCAAATAATGGTCATGACGGCGGAGAAGTCGTTGTCACCGCATACGTAAGACAAAAACATTCCCTTTTGTCGTTTAGTAAAATGCTTTGTATAAAAAGATTCCTTTTGAATAAAAGTAAACATCAAAGGGGTTTATACACCGTATAAAATAAAGTTGTGTATAAAATAAAATATGCCTCAATGAAAGGAGATTGAGATGAAGTCCCTTACCTCATGTCCGACTTGACTCGATAGTTTTTTAATCTAATGAATAATAAACTATAGTTAATTTATAATTTCTTAAGAACCCTTTTTCATGTTCATTATTCCTTTTATATCACTTATTACCATGTTACGAACATTATGTAATTATTTAAGTTAATAACGGTCATTTTGTCGATCTTTGGTACTTGAGTCAAAAATAAACTTATTATAATTACAAGTTGTTCATATGGTAAAGTATCCATTATATTCAGAATTATATTCATGATATAGATATCATATATATCTTATATATCCAGTATATACATGCATTTATAATATTACATAACAATTAGAGGTAAGAAGTGAAATGCACCGTTCATGGAGACGGTAAGCCATACGTACGCATGAACGCTACTTTCATTTCTATTTCATATTTAATGGAATGAAATCATAATGATATAAAGGTATATTATAATTCCACTATAATGTCATATATAATATCATTAACTCCAACCTTTATACGTCCCACATATGGCATTAACGATTCAAATCACTTTTGAGGGGGCGGTACTCCGCACTTCCTAAAATGAAATTATCACGTTTACCCTTAATGGAAACCATAAAGGTATGCCATAAATGAAAAATAAATAATCATAAAGAAAACATAAACATAATATATATCATATATAAATAGAGTTACATCTTAATGGCCAACATGAAAGGTGTTAAAAGAATATTGAACAATCATTGTTTCGTGAGGCAGTAATTCGCCACTCATAGAAACAGTATGTTCTTTAACCGTTAGACGAAGGTGTGTGTAAGTGTAAATCAAATACTTCTCATAAAAAAATCCTATTATATTAAATATACTGGTTTTGTTACAAAATAGAGGAATAAAAAGAGTTTAGGGGGTTTGGGAAGCAAAATAAAACAAAAGAACATAAGAGAAGACATTAACTTTAAATCGGGTAACTCCCCTTGGTTTGAACCAAAAAGGTTTTTTGAAGAGATTTCTGCATAAGGTAAGGATTCTAGGATGAAGAGAGGGATGTGGAGAGATAAAATGAGTAGATTTTGGCCGAGACAATGGCTTGAGAGGTGTGGGTAAGGGGTAGATATGGGGGCCTTTTATAAGAGGGAGGAGGGGCACTCTGGGAATGTCTTGAAATGTTACTTTATTATAAAATTATTTTCGGATTTTAAAGGTCCCACAATGATATATTTCGAGGATAAGGTGATAAGAGTTCTAAATACACCCATCCAATAGGTTTTTGACAAGTTTTAGTCTTAGATTTTACATTATCTTTTCATTTTATTTAAATTGTTTATTAATGAGGTAATCAATACATCATCATGGTGTCATAAATAAATTTATTTATTTAATGTCTAAAAATTATAAAAAAAATAACATGATGTAGGAAATATTTTTAACTTTAAATGACTATTTTTAGGCTAAGATATGATTTATTTACACAAAATTAAAATTGTTTTACTTAGGTGTTACATACTTTTGTTATATTTTCCTTTCTTTAAAAAATAAAATGATAACATGTCACTATCACAGAAAAGTGATTCCATGGGGTCCCTAAGTTGGAACAAGGCATCCCATGGTCGACCATGAAACAACCAGTAGAATTAGGACACATGTTGGGGTCATTTTATATTATCATGATATTATTTTATTACCCTTAACTACTTGATTACTACTTAATCACTATAATTAATGATAATTACTATCGTTACTATTCATAATGTCAAAAAACAAGAGTATTAATTACATAATGTGGACCTTCTGATTATAAATATGGAATCCATTTTACCAAATTACAAACACATAAATTGCAGTAATTAATTTAAAAATAATTCCCATTGTCAAAACAAATAGAGGGTTTTTTAGAAATAATATCTATCAAAAGTTTGACACTTGTTTATGCCCAATTCCAAAGTCAAATTAACAAAAATGACCAAAATTGGATTAAATGTTAAATATATATTCTAATTAAACTTTAAAAACAATTAAAAAGATAATCTACTCATATAGTTAAATTAGATGAAAAAGAAGTTTTGAAGTAAAATGTAGTATTTTTCACTATTCATTAAAAAAATGAACATTGACAGAAAAATACCAAAAATTTATCCAAAGTAAATTTCAATGTACCAAATCTAAAGAATAAGTTTATTTTGAAAAATAGAGCTTATAAAAGTGTCAAAAGATATATTTAAAAATGGTTCGCCATCAAAATGCGGTAAAACAATCTTTTAAAAAATATTAGAGTATTCTATGCTTAATATTGGATTTATTCTCATTTTAAGTCTCTAAAACACTATATAATTCATAAATAGACATAGATATAAAAATAAATTATTCTTTACTTGGTATGTTACATCATTCCCCCCTTTAGAAAATTGCGTCTCCACAATTTATTTACTTATCGAATAAGTGGGGGGTATTTATCCCTCATTGCATTTTCAGATTCCCATGTTGCCTCTTCAATCATGTGGTTTTTCCACAAAACCTTTACTTGATGAATCAACTTATTATGAAATAATTGCTCCCTGTGGTCAAGAATCTGGACTGGTTGTTCCTCATAAGATAGATTCTCTTCCAGTTGAACTACCTCTGGACTCAAAACATGAGATGGATATGGCATGTACTTCCTTAACATTGAAACATGAAAAACATTATGTTCCCGAGATAAATTCAGAGGTAAATGCACTCGGTATGAAACTGATCCAACTCTCTACAGAATTTCATATGGTCTAATGAACCTTGGACTTAGCTTTCCTTTCTTACCAAATCGCATCACACTTTTCCATGGTGAAACTTTTAGAAAAACATGATCACCTACCTCAAAAGAGAGATCCTTCCTCCTATTGTCCGCATAACTTTTATGCCTGCTTTGAGCTATTATCATGTGTTTCTATATCAGTTAAACTTTTTCTGCCAACTCTTCTACCAACTCTGGTCCCATCAACTTCCTTTCACCCACTTCATACAAAAAATATGGAGTTCGACACCGCTTACCATATAATGCCTCAAATGGTTCCATCTGTATACTAGAATGGAAAATGTTATTATAAGAAAACTCAACCACAGAAAGATGTAGGTCCCAAATTCCCTGATAATCCATCAAACAAGCACGTAGAATATCCTCCAAAGTCTGAATTGTTCGTTCTGACTGCCCATCTGATTGAGGATGAAAAGATGTACTAAAATTTAATTCAGTACCCAACGACTTCTGAAGGCCTTTCCAAAAGTTAGAAGTAAACTTGGGATCACGATCAGATACAATGGAGAGGGTAACTCCATGCAACCTTAGTATCTCTTTAAGATACAAATGAGAAAGTTGATCTAGGGAAAAAATTATCTCATATATCAAGAAAATGAGTGTATTTAGTCAAGCGATCAACAATAACACAGATTGCGTTATTACCTCAAGGTGTCTTCGACAACCCCACAACAAAGTCCATGGATATATTCTCCCATTTCCACTTTGGCACTGCTAAAGGATGAATCATCTCTTTCAATAGCTACCACTCTTCTTTAACCCGTTGAAAAGTCAAACACTTCACAATAAAATCAGCAATATCTCTTTTCATTCCATCCCACCAGTAATACTCCCGAAGATATCTATACATCTTAGCATTTCCTGGATGAACTGAAAATGAAGAACTATGAGCTTCACATAACAAATCTCTCTTCAACTGTGAATCACAAGGCACACACAATCTCTTCCCAAATCTCAAAACACAATAATTATTAATATTGAATTTAGGTAACATACCCTTCTGAACTAGCTCTACCATTTTCTGCAACTGAGTGTCTTGCTTCTGTGCTTTCTTAATTCTTTTTTATAGAGAAGATTTCACTAATACCTAAAAAAAACAGAAGAATATCCTTCACCAACCACTTCTATGCCAAATTTTATCAAATCCTTAACCAAAGGATCACGTTCCAAACGTGACATGGTTAATGAAGCATTACTTTTTCGACTCAAAGCATCTGCCACTTTATTTACTTTTCCCGGATGGTAATGAATTGTACAATAATAATCCTTGATTAATTCTAGCCATCTCCTTTGTCTCATGTTCAATTATTTCCAAGTGAATATATACTTCAAACTTTTGGGATCAGTATATATTTCACACTTTACACCATATAAATAATGCCTCCAAATTTTTAAAGCAAAAACAACATCAGCTAATTCCAAATCATGTGTAGGGTAATTTACCTCATGAGTTTTCAACTGACATGAAGAATAAGTAATTACCTGATCATTCTGCATTAGGACGCAACCAAGTCCTTTCAATAAAGCATCAATACAGATAACAAACTCACCATTCCTGGAAGTTAGTTCCAAAACTGGAGCATTCACAAATCTTCTTTTCAATTCCTGAAAACAATCATCACATTCTTTTGTCTAGATGAACTTAACACCTTTTGGAGTTAACTTAGTCATTGGACTAGATAATCGTGAATTTTTTTAAACAAACCTTCAGTAATATCCTACCAAACCAATAAAACTATGAATCTCGTTTACATTTGTGGGTCTTGTCCATTCTTCGACAACCTTTGTTTTTGTAGGATCAACAGTTATTCCATATTTAGAAAGAATGTGACCAAGGAAATAAATTTGTTGCAACCAAAATTCACACTTTCTGAATTTCCCATACAATTTCTTGTCTTTTAAGGTTTTCAAAATAACCCTTAAATGAATTTCATGATCCTATTTAATTTTAGAAAACACTAAAATATCATCAATGAAAACAACCACAAACTTATCCAAGAACTCATGGAAAATTTTATTCATAAGGTCCATGAATACATCAGGTGCATTGGTTAACCCAAAAGGTATAACTACAAATTCATAATGGCCATATCTTGTACAAAACGCAGTCTTCAGAATATCTGATTCCTTTACCTTCAACTGATGGTACCCCGATCTCAGGTCAATGTTTGAAAAATACTGAGCTCCTTGGAGCTGATCAAAAAAATTATCGATATGAGGCAAAGGATACTTATTCTTAATAGTGATGTTATTAAAGGATCCATAATCAATGCAAAGTATCATTCAACCATCTTTCTTTTTAAAAAATAATACAGGAGTACCCCATGGTGATGTACTAGGTCTAATGAAACCTTTATCTAATAAATATTTCAATTTCTCTTTCAACTCTAAAAGTTCAATTTGAGCCATTCGATAAGGGGGTTTTGAAATTGAATTAGCATCAGGAACTAAGTCAATATTAAATTCAACTTTTCGATCTGGTATTATTCCAGGAAACTCATCAGGAAAAACATTAGGATACTCATTTACCACTGGCACATCAATAATCTGAATGGTTCCTTTGTTTTCAAAAATAAGTGCAAGGTAACATTCATTTCCATATTTTAAAATTTTCTCAGCCTCTTGATATGTTATCAACAGTAAGGGTTCATTCTTGTACACAAACTGAAAGTATTTCTGAAAAGAAACTTCTTTAGCTCTACAATAAATCTTAGCATGGTAAACAGAGATCCAATCCATACCCAGGATAACATCAAACTCTACTAGAGGTAAAACAATATGGTTTTCAAGTAGGTTCTTTCCAGAGATAAGGATAGGAAGATTATTATAAATTATTTTGGCCTCAACATTTACCCCATGTGTTTTTACCACAAGATCAGGAGTCATTTCTTGAGATGGAATTCCTAATTTACTAGAAAATTTTTCAAAGGTGAAAGAATGTGTAGACCCTGAATCAATCAACACATTGGAATAATATGAAAAAACAAACAAAGTACCTGATACCACTTCATTTGATGGCCCAACATCTGCTGAAGTAGTTGCAAATGATTTCACCACCCCTTTCTGCTTGTAGTCTGAATGCTTCCCATCATTCGAGCTCTTTATCGAACACTCATTTCCATAATGACCCATCTCATTACACTCGAAACATTTCACTAACTGTAAATCAAATTTGGTCTTACCATCACCATGATCCTTTTCATTGTAATCACGAGCCTTATGTCCCATCTTACCACATCGGTAACACTTTCCAGAATTCAAAAAACATTCCCTAACATGATTTTTACCACATTTATCACAAACTAAAAACTTAGTTTTCTTACCATGAAACCTTTTAGAAGGATTCTTCCCTTTCTCCTACTACCTCGGTCTCTTATTCTGTTGGTTTTTATAGAACACTTGATCCTCGGAAAACTCCATTTCCACATTCTCATCATATCAAAAAATCTTTTCATAACTTTTGAACTCACGAGAAGCTAATGCCATTCGATATTTGGGATTTAATCCTGAGTAAAAACGATTGATTTTACTATCAAGGTCTCGAATAAAATTTGGAGCATACCTTTCCAATCGAGTGAACTTTTTCTTCATAAGTAGCCACTAAGTCATCCTCTTTCCTCAATTCCAAGAATTGTTTTTCCATCCTAAGTTGAACAACCTTAGGAAAATATTTCTCAAGAAACATACCTTTGAATTCATCCCAGTCAAGAGAATCAATCTCATCAGCGTCCCTGATATTTTTAACCATCGACCACCACTGATCTGCTTCACCCTCCAAATGGTAAATAGCAAGACTAACCTTTTGATTGTCTGAACACCCCCTGACATCGAAAATATTCTCCAGTGCTTTAATCCATCCTTTAGAGAGCACAAGGTCAGATGATCCTATGAATGATGGGGGATGTTGCCTCATGAAATGTTCCACCACCAACATGTTCCTCTGCGGTTGGTCTGGATAATCTCATGCATGGATACCACCACCGTTTATCGCTTGAGTCAACTGTGTCATTACTGCAAAAAACTGTTCAGTTCCAATTCCGAACATCTTAGGATTCTGATTTGGAAGGTCATTTCCTTTTGTATGCCTTCCTAGCACCGCTTCCCTGTTTCCTCTGTAGAAAACCATTCTGAACAAACATGTCTTTGATGAAACAACATGGTAATCTTAAAAAGCTATATCATTTCAATTTGACCATAAAAAAAATATTTTTGGATAATCATTTAATAGAATTCCAACTCCTAAAGTTATCTAAACTGACCTCTGATACCAACTATAAGGCCCCAGCCTTAAACATTAATTAATCTTGAGTTATTACAAGAATACACATTGAGGATCTTTTCAGGTTTATAGTTTTAGAGAATTAGATCATAAATCATGAATTACATTCCACATTTAAATAATGTGGTTACATAGAAGACAATATTAATTTTCTCCCATCAAGGAAACATATTTAAAATAAAAGATGGATTATTTATTGACACTTCCTTGACACTATAATCACATCATTTATCTTTCCTTGACCTGTAAAAAATATTTCAAAAACTTGGGATGAGCAAAAAAACTCAGTAAGGGATATAAAAATACGGAATGAAAACATTAGTCCATGTATACATAAGAATCAATGAAATCATAATTTATTCATAGAATATAAGCACTTTAACATACATCATGAAATCATAAGGTTTATGAATAACTCATAAAAATCATAAGACATAAAGGTAACTTGAGGCATTCATAACATTCTTACTTAGGGAGTAACCCTCATGGTTACGTTTGGAATACTCATTACAGTATATTCCCTAAATCTCTTCATAGGAACCTTAGCATTTAACTCCTTCGCATTACCCAATGTATTGGAGAGATATATCAGGATCACCCACCCTTAGTTTATCATAGAACCACATATCTTCATAAACAACTCCCAATAGCCATAACATAATCATATCATATAAAACAGGTATAAAAGAAACATAACATTTCCACATTTCAATCACAAGATATCAAAAACACATCGATATAATCAAAAAATTATCAAAACCATTTTAAATACCAAAATAAATGAAAAGTAAAACATGGTATTTATTTTTCATTTAAAAAAAGGTTATGGCTTGTAGAGAAATCTGAAACTCAAATAATGGTCACGGTGGCGGAGAATTTGTTGTCGCCGCATACGTAAGACAAAAAAATTACCTTTTTTTGTTTAGTAAAATGCTTCATATAAAAATATTCCTTTTGAATAAAAGTAAAATTCAAAGGGGTTTATACACTGTATAAATGAAAGTTGTGTATAAAACAAAATATGTCTTAATGTAAGGAGATTGAGACGAAGTCCCTTACCTCATGTCCGACTTGACTCGATCGTTCTTTAATCTCTTGAATAATAAACTAGAGTTAATTTCTAGTTTTTTAAGAACCATTTGCAAGTTCATTATTCCTTTTATATCACTTATTACCATGTTACGAACATTATGTAATTATTTAAGTTAATAACGGTCGTTTTGTCAATCTTTGGTACTTGAGTCAAAAATAAACTTCTTATAATTACAATTTTTTCATATGGTAAAGTATCCATTATATCCAGAATTATATTCATGATGTAGATATCATATATATCATATATATACAGTATATAAATGCATTTATAATATTACATAACAATTATAGGTAAGAAATTAAATGCACCATTCATGGAGACGGTAAGCCGTACGTACGCATGAACGCTAATTTCCTTTATATTTCGTATTTAATGGAATGAAATCATAATGATATAAAGGTATATTATACTTCCAGTATAATATCACATATAATATCACTAACTTAATCCTTTATACATCCCACATATGACATTAACGATTCAAATCACTTTGAGGTGGCAGTATTCCGCACTTCCTAAAATGAAATTATCACGTTTACCCATAATGGAAACCATAAAGGAATGCCATAAATTAAAAATAAAGAATCATAATGAAAACATAAACATAATATATATCATATATAAATATATTGACATCTTAATGGCCACCATGAAAGGTGTTAAAAGAATATTGAACAATCATCGTTTCGTGAGGCAGTAATTCACCACTCACAGAAATAATATGTTCTTTAACCATTAAACGGAGGTGTGTGTAAGTGTAAATCAAATAATTCTAATAACAAAATCCTAGTATATTTAATATACTGGTGTTGTTACAAAATAGAGGAATAAATAGAGTTTAGGGGGTTTGAGAAGCAAAATAAAACAAAAGAACATAAGAGAAGACATTACCTTTAAATCGGGTAACTCCCCTTGGTTTGAACCAAAAGGGTTTCTTGAAGAGATTTCTGCCTAAGGTAAGGATTCTAGGATGAAGAGAGGGATGTGGAGAGATAAAATGAGTATTGTTTGTCCATGAAAATGGTTTGAGATGTGTGGGTAAGGGGGTAGAGGTGGGGGCCTTTTATAAGAGGGAGGAGGGGCACTCTTGGAATGTCTTGAAATGTTACTTTATTATAAAATGCTTTTCAGATTTTAAAGGTCCCAAAATGATGTATTTAGAGGTTAACGTGATAAAGGTTCGAAATAAACCTATAAAATCTGTTTTTGACAAGTGTATGTTTCAGATTTTACACTATCGTTTCATTTTATTTAAATTGTTCATTAATCAGGTAATCACTACATCATCATGGTGTTATAAATAAATTTATTTATATAATGTCTAAAAATTATAAAAAAAATACCATGATGTAGGAAATATCTTTATATTTCCAATGAATATTTATAGTCTAAGAGATCATTTATTTACACAAAATTAAAATTGTTTTACTTAGGTGTTACATACTTTTGTTATATTTTCCTTTCTTTAAAAAATAAAATGATAAAATGTCACTATCACACAAAAGTGATTCCATGGGGTCCCTATGTTAGCACAAGGCATCACATTGTCGGACATGACATAACCAGTATCATTAGGACACATTTTGGGGTCATTTTATATTATTATGATATTATTTTATTACCCTTAACTACCCGATTACTACTTAATCATGATAATTAAAGATAATTACCGTCGTTACTATTCATAATGTCCAAAAAAATAGTCTTAATTACATAATTTAGACCTTATGATTCCAAATATGGAATCCATTTAAACAAATTTCAAACACATAAATTTCAGTAATTAATTTAAAAATAATTCCCATTGTCAAAACAAATAGCGGGTTTTTAGGAACAATATCTATCAAAAGTTTGACACTTTTTTATGCCCAATTCCAAAGTGAAATTAATTACAATGACCCACATTAGATTAAAAGGTAAAATTATATTCTAATTAAACTTTAAAACCAATTAAAAAGAAAATCTATCCATATAATTAAATTTGATGAAAAAGCAGTTTTGAAGTAAAATGCAGTATTTTTCACTATTCATTAAGAAAATGTACATTGTTAGAAAAATACCAAAAATTTATCCAAAGTAAATTTCAATGTCCCGACTCTAAATAATAAGTTTATTTTGACAAATATAGTTTATAAAATTGTCAAAATATAGATTTAAAAATGGTTTTCCATCAAAAGGCGGTAAAACAATCTTATAAAAAATAATAGAGTATTATATGCTTAAGATTGGATTTATTCTCATTTTAAGCCTCTAAAACACTATCTAATTCATAAATATACATAGATATTAAAATATATTATTCTTTACTTACTTGGGATGTTACAATTACCATTTGAGATGTAATATCGTGATTAATTAATACATCATTCTATTTTAAGTTTTAATTATAATTATTTCATCCAAGGGGATTTGACATGAAAGTTACTAGGAGATAAAGAATTTTATAACTCAATTTATTTTCTTTGGGTCATATTACTTCTTCATTTTCCTCTGATATTATAATATTATGTGTATAATGAATTTTTATTATATTATGTTATATTTACACTTTTTTATGTGTATTTAAATTTGATTCATATAATCTATTCATTAATTAACTCTCACTTCAACGTTATGATCAGTGTAAGTTATTTCATCTCAAATTTTATTTCATTGAGACATTTATGTTAATATGAATCTATTAAATTTTACATGGTTTATATACTACCCATTTGATATATTTAACCTGAATAAATATTTATTAAGGATGGTTAATGTCTCAATTCAAGGTTATTCATATTTTATGTATCATGGATATAAATATTGTCTAAACCGTATACCATTCTTATAGATGGTGTTTAATTTGAATGTTATTTGATTAACTAGGGAAATATTTAAAAATCTATGATCTTTACCCAATGAATATATTTTTTGATACGGAAAATTGTTCATGAAATAAATATATTATTTTATATATGGGTAATTATTGGACATGTTGTGATGGGTGGGGCCCGGAATTTTATAGCTTCTTGATGTATTAGTTGTATCATGAGGAAAATCAAGAAGCTATCATTAAAGGGGAATCTACCGGTAGTTGTCCACCATCTTGTGAAAACTCTTGATGGTAGAGGTTCCATATTCCTAAGAACATGACATCCAATGATTAATCATTCCCTTAATAAAGAATTTAGTTATTATTATCCTTGAAATTTTCACCATGTTATTATCTCTAGATACATTTCATTATCAATTTATTGATTAAATGCCATGTTTTTTAGTTATTTACCTTACCATATTGATTATTCATATTCTTATTATCCATGATATTTTTACAATGATATAATCTCTGGATGAATTTCATTATCAATGTATTAACTAAATGGAATGTGTTTTTAGTTATTTACCTTGTCATATTGATTACACCTTATCTTATCATGGTAGTAATGATATTTAAAGGGAATGTGTGTTAATTTATTTACCTTTCCATATTTATTATGATTATTAATTCATGATAGATTACAAATTACTTAATCCTTATTGAGTATTTGATCTCAACCTTATTATTTTTTCATTTCCCAAGAATACATGGAGTGTACTATGATTGATATGAAAGCATAATCTAAAGGGAATAATATTATTCTCGAAAAAAAATTTATATTGTATTTTGTGTTTTCAAATATAACATGTGAATCATATATGTACCTAGTTTACCAATACTACTAAAATATCCAGTCCTTAGGGTTGCAATTCTATAGCATCCTGCCTTTTTATAACATAAACTTTCATTACATTACACAGAACTGAGGATCTTTAAGGTTTAGTGTTTTTGAAACCTAGAACATAATACATGAAAACGACAAAAACATTCTTCTTAAACACTTTAAAGGCTTCTCCTCAAGTTCATCCTAGGTTCATTACTGCATCTCATAACCTGGGGACATACATCAAAAGAAAGGGTGAGCAGAAGGCCCAGTAAGGGAAACAAGAGAAGCATTTTACATGTAAACTTGAGATACTTCAATAAGGTCATGAAAAGAACATTAAGGCATGAGAAAGAAATAATGAGATATATCATAATAAAAATAACATTTTTCATAACTTGAAGATGTGTCTACAACATTTAATATTTAGAATCATTTCGTTTCACCAAGGTCCATCCCTAAGGTGTCATTAAAAATTACCAAGGTTAGTCACCAAGGTATCAGTCTAAATGGTCATCTCTAGAGATTAAGTCTTTACCCAATGCATTGGAGCGCTATTTGGGAGCACCATTGACATGTATTTATTATCATGTGAGCAACATATATCATCATAAATAATTTCATAAACAACACATATAGCATAAAAGAAATGGGTTTCATTTCATAATCATAACGTTTTAAAAACTACTTTAAAGACATGATCTTTATGTCACTTTAAACCCACGGAAAGGGAAAGCGGGTTTAATGTATGTAAATACCATAATTTAAAATAGAAAATTTTGATATATATGTGAATACCCCTTTATAAATAAGATCTTTGATTATTCACTTAATGACATAAAATAATTTTGAGAAAAGAGAGAGTCATTTTGAGACGAAAATTTTGCAGCATAACGGCTACGTTACAGGGTTTTAGAAAACGTTGAAAAGAGAGGGGACATGGGTCACCCACTCATAAATTATATATAAAAATAGTATATGGACAGAATATAAAGTATATGAATCATGTTAATGAAATTTTAAGGACATACCATTTGAAATGAAAAACATGGAAGTAAGACAAAAATAAGATTTCTCTTATAAAAATTCGGCAGCCTAACAACGTCACTTAAACTTCAATAAAAATGAATTGAAGAGCTAAAATAGGGTCTCTAATCATATGATAATAAAAGATAATTATGATAGATATAGAGATCATACCCCAAAATAATAAAAAGGAACTTGAAATACTTGACATGAAAATAGAACTTGAAAAATGTGAAAGGTGAAAGAATCCCTTAAAAATTCAGCAGCCTAACGACGCCACTTAAACATTCATAAAACAAAATGATGAGAGTAAGAGGGGATCTATCATCATATGAACATGAAAAGGTCAGTAATAGGAATATAAAAGAACATCCTCCCACATAAGAACATGGAGCATAAAATGAATGACATAAAAGAGATTACTTGAAAAGAAAGAGAGAGGTCAGATCCCTTACCTTAAATGTAACTCTTAAAACTCAAACGTTGGGACCTTGAGAGGCTTGATGGATCCTTGGGAGGACTCCTTGGGAGGTAAGGAGACCAGAACTTAGTTGAGAATGTTTTTGGAGTCCAAAGGATGAGATAATGGCTTGGTAATTATAGGGAAAGTGAGGGGACAAGGCATTAATGGCCAAGGGACACCTCATTGGTGGTTTTGGCAAAACCATGGGATTTCCCATGGTATTTTCCCATGGTATTGGCCACTTGGGACACATCATAACTTATATTACTATTCATAAGTCTACCATATTGATTACATAGTTAAGACATCATTTAATGATGTCATTAAATATTTGTAACTTAAAAACTGAATTTTCACTATTCACTGAAAATTTATCTTTCTCAGAAAAATCCAAAAATTTCAGCTTAACCAAATATTGACGCTATGATTACAAATATGAAATCCATTTTATAAAAATAATTTTAAAAATATTTTTAATTTAATTTTTAAATAAAAACACTATTCACTGAAAATTCATTTTTTCAGAAAAAACCACAAAAATTACCATAACATAATATCGGTGCTCTGAGTTCAAAAATAAAGTCCATTTTATAAAAATACTTTTATAAATATTTTTTAATTTAATTTTTAATTAAAAAACACTATTCATAAAAAAAAAACTAATACTTGACTACTAATTTATGAAACTGTTATTTACCCATTTTATTGAATCACATTACTTAATCTAGGTGTTTAAATTATATTAAAACTCTCTTTGAGGGAAATTACTAATCCATTTGGTCACATTACTAACCCTAAGAATAAAATCACTATTCATAATTTACTATTTATCAAAAATTAAGTTGATCTTATTAGACTCCAAATTCCTTACTGAACACTTTTGTAGAAGACCTTTTTTTTTGAAAATCATTACACATCATTAATTATTTAAGGTTTACATAAATATTTTAAAATATCATTTTTTTCAAAATTCATCAATAAACACATCCTAAAATTATCCGGACATTTGAAATTTCTAAAACTTCACTAAAGGAGGAAATCTCAATTTATTCATCCCAAAGGATTACACAAAGAAGCTACGGTCTCGTCTCATAGCCCCTTATAACACCGACATATGACCTAAGTGTAAGGTGTGCTATGGTGAGAGAATCTGAGGGAGACTCATATAACATTGCCCTAGTAGTAATCTCTACTAACATGAACTTTCCCGTAGGCATTTCCGTTCAAGCTTGACATGCTGGAGTTCGGCTTCGGCTTGGTCCAAAGCGAAGCCCAAAGATGCTACCTCCTTCCCAAGCTCTGATAAGTGGGCTACATAAGGTTTGAGTCTACTGGATGAAGCCATCGGCTCCTCTTTCAGAATTAACCATTAACATCTCTATTAAATCATTAATAGTAAGTTAATATACTACTCAAAAAGTTTGGGTCGTTACATTCTCCCCCCCTTAATAAATTTTATCCTCGAAATTTATACTTGTGGCCTAGTTGAAAAGGTGAGGGTACTTTTGCTTCATCATTTCCTCAGGCTCCCAAGTTTCTTCTTCATATTTATGATTCCTCCACAACATTTTCACAAGGTGGGTAGTCTTGTTTTGTAGAACCTTGTCTCTACGGTCTAAGATCTCCACTGGCTGCTCCTCATAAGAGAGTTCATGTTCTAATTGTACCACCTCTGGGTTCAGTACTTGTGAAGGGTCGGGTATGTACTTCTTCAAGAGAGATACATGGAAGACATTGTGAACTTGAGCTAGGTTCGGTGGAAGTGCTAGAAAATAGGCCAGTTCTCCTATGTGATCAAGGATTTCATAGGGGCCAACGTACCTTGGGTTGATCTTCCCTTTCTTCCCAAACCGCATGACTCTCTTCCATGGAGAAATTCGAAGGAAGACTTTGTCGTCAAAACCAAACTCCAAGTCCCTTCGACGGTTGTCAACATAGCTCTTCTACCGACTTTGAGTAGCCTTTATGTGTTGTTGGACGGCATGAACCTGTTCTGTCATCTCTTGCACAAGATCAGGCCCAAGAAGCTTTCTCTCACCAGTTTCATCCCAACAAGTAGGAGTTCTACATCGCTTTCCATACAGAGATTCATAGGGTGCCATATGAATAATCGAATGGAAGCTGTTATTATAGGAGAACTCAACTAATGGGAGGTGTTGATCCCATCCACCTTTAAATTCCATTGAGCATAATCTCAGCATGTCTTCGAGTGTCTGAATAGTCCTTTCAGATTGGCCATCAGTTTGAGGATGATAGGCCATACTAAAATTCAATTCATTATTGAGAGCATGTTGAAGACTTCTCTAGAATTTTGATGTGAATCTTGGATCACGACCAGACACGATGGATAGTGGTACCCCATGCATCCTTACTACTTCCTTTACGTATAGCTTGGAAAGTTGATCCAGAGAGAAATCTTCCCGAATAGAGATAAAATGGGAGGTCTTGGTGAGACGGTCCATAATAACCCATATCGCATTATTTCCTTTGTATGTTTTCGGGAGACCAGTTACAAAGTCCATTGTGATATTATCCCACATCCATACTGGTATGGGTAGTGGTTGTAATACCCCCTTAAGAAGTTGTCATTTTGCCTTTACTTGTTGACACACCAGGCACCTTGTAGTGTAATCATCAATCTCCCTCTTCATGTTAACCCACTAATAATGATCACAAATGTCTCTATACATTTTAGTGCTTACCGAATGTATAGAGAAAGTATAGATATGAGCTTCATCCATCAGTTATTTCTTTATCTCTGGAATAGATGAAACATATAGTCTTGTATGAAATTTTAATACACCTTCTTGATCAATATTGAAATCCGGGAACTTCCCATCCTTTACAGCCTCAAACTTCTCCTGCAGAAAAGGATCTTTTTTTTGATCCTTCTTGATCTTCTCTAGTAATGAAGGTTGAGAAATCATTTGGGATAAGGTTGATGATGTACCTTCCCTTACAAATCCCATGTCCAGTTTTACTAGGTCTTGGATCAAGGGATATGCTAGGATCCCCATTGTTTCCAGAACAACAGGGTCATTCCTGCTTAACGCATCCGCAACATTGTTTTCTCTTCCAGGGTGATAATGAATTGAACAATCATAGTCTTTAATAAGATCCAACCATCTCCTTTGTCTCATGTTCAATTCTTTTTGTGTGAAAATATACATTAAACTTTGGTGGTCAGTGTATATATCACATTTCTCCCCATAAAGATAGTTCCTCCATATCTTTAGAGAAAAAACAACTGCCGCTAGCTCTAGATCATGCGTAGGATAATTATGCTCATGAATCTTCAACTGTCAAGATGCATAATCAATTACCTTGTCATTTTTCATGAGGACGCACCCAAGCCCTTTCAGAGATGCATCGCTAAAAATAACAAATACTTCTCCGATAGAGGGTAGTGTTAACACAGGTGTAGTAACCAATCTCTTCTTTAGATCTTAGAAACATTCCTCTCATTCCTTTGTCCAGATGAAATTAACCCCTTTTCGAGTCAACTTTGTTAGTGGATTAGAAAGTCATGAATTTTTTTTCACAAACCTCCTATAATATCCCGCTAAACCAAGGAAACTACAAATCTCAGTTACTGTTGTGGGTTGAGGCCACTCCTCCACAACCATTGTCTTTGTAGGGTCAACTGGGATTCCTTCATTGGTTACGATGTGCCCCAAGAAAGCCACTTTTTGTAACCAAAACTCACACTTTCTGAACTTTCCAAAGAGCCTCTCCTTCCGTAGAGTTTTCAAAATAACCCTCAGATTATCTTCATGCTCCTCACGAATTTTTGAATATATCAAAATATCATCAATAAAAACTACCACAAAGTTATCAAGGTAGTCCTTAATGACTATATTCATCAAATCCATGAAAATAGCAGGAGCATTAGTCAAGCCGAAGGGAATAACAGTAAACTCATAATTCCCATATCTTGATCGGAAGGCTGTCTTTGGAATATCTTCCTTCTTCACCCTCAGTTGATGATAACCATATTGAAGGTCAATCTTAGAGAAGAATTGATCCCCACGAAGTTGGTCAAATAAATCATCAATTATTGGAAGAGGGTATCTGTTCTTAACTGTGATCCCATTCAGTTCTCTATAATCAATGCATAGCCACATTGATCCATCATTCTTATTCACAAAGAGAACTGGTGCTCCCCATGGAGACACACTCGGTCGGATAAACCCCTTCTCCAACAAGTCTTAGAGTTGCTTCTTTAACTCTTCTAGCTCCACATTTTCCATTCTATATGGGGTCTTTGATATCGGTTGAGATCCAGGTACGAGTTCAATGGAGAACTCTACCTCTCTTTCTGGGAGAGGTCCTGGTAACTCCTCAGGAAATACATCCATGTATTCCTGAAAAATTGGATCATATTCTATTTGTATACTCCCTTTTCCTTCTTCATCATCACCGATTAACTCCATAAAGAAAGCTATTGGAGGTGTGTCTAGATTGGGATCAGTTCGGGATATCTCTCCTCGGAAGATAACTGTAGGTCGTTTATTCAATACTACTAATATTTCCTTACTTTTTCATTTGATCTTAGCATTATACTTTGAGAGCTAGTCCATCCCTAGTATAACATCGAATTCCAACATGGGAATTACTACTAGATTTGCGATAAGATTATTCTCACTATAGTAAACACTAGAGTCTCTAAACACTGTTGATGCATGGATAATCCCACTTAGAGTCTTGAATGATAACTCTACCTCAAGTAGTTTGGGGATTGATTCTATATTCTTTGCAAACTTGGAGGAAATAAAGGAATGCGTAGAACCAGAATCAAACAAAGTAGTTTCTAGTTTTGAGAGGACAACAAGAGTACCTGCTACCACGTCATTTGGAGCTTCAACTTCAGTTGTTGTGATAGCAAAAGCATGACCTTGCTCCCCTGGCCTTTGCTGAGGTTGATGGTGATTCCCCTCCACTGCCCTTGGATTTGGACAGAGATTAGAATAGTGCCCAAGCTGTCCACACTTGAAGAAATGGACTTCGGGTAAGGCCAGAACCATATTTCCTCTGTCGTTAGTGTTGGGGAGTTGAGGCTTCACCTCACTACAACAATTCCGAGAAACATGGACTCCTCTTCCACAATTGTAGCACTTGCTACTTCTGATCAAGTAGTTCCCCAGATGCTTCTTCCCAAATTTATTGCATGTGGTAAGTTGAATTTGCTTTCCACCTCTTCCCTGATCAAAATTATTCCCTAAACTGGTCTCCAACGATCTCTTCTTATCATTTGATTTATGAGACCACTCTGTCTCACCAAACTCTAGCTCGACTTTAATTGCACTCCGCACGATCTCCTAGTTGATATCGTAGTCCCAGATGGCTAATTCTTCCACAGATGAGGTCTCAGTCCACCGAAAAATCTATCAACCTTCCCACTTGGATCCATGGCAAAGCTAGAGGTATATTGTGAAAATCGGGTGAAGTACATCTCATAGCTTCCGACAGATTCGTTCTCCTTCTACTTCAGCTCGAGAAACTCTTTCTCCATTCTTGTTCTCATGGAACGAGGGAAATACTTGTTAATGAATATTACCTGGAACTCTTCCCAATCCATAGCTTCCATCTCTCCTCTAGGCTTCATGTTTTTAACCAGTGACCACCACTGATCAGCTTCTCCCTCTAGGCGGTAAAGAACAAGGGTGGATTTTTCTTGTTCCGAACAAAGGAGTACAGAAAAGATCTTTTCAATGGAGATTATCCATTGTCCCACAAACAATGGTTAAGTAGATCCACTGAATGATGATGGTCATTGACGCATAAAGGACTCAACATAATGTTGTTCCCTTCGTGGTGAGATCGGCCTCTCAGCTTGATTCAAGTTATTACTCATAACTTGAGTCAGTTGGTTCACCATTCGCATGAATGTTTCCATTCCAGATTCCATCGGAGGGCCGTCAGCACATGGTGCATTGCGGTCACCATCTGCACGGTTCCTCCTATTGCCCGCCATTTTTTAAAAGAATAAAACCTTAGTGAGAAACTTATTTCATTTATGAATCTTTTAACTAAGACTTCATTATTAGACAATTACATTTCTCTATAATTCCTTCATAATGATTTATAAAAAGCTTGTGATTAACCAAACATATTCCCCGGGAGTGTCGTATCCAAGAGTGCAGCAAGGCTCGTTATCGTGCACCAGTTCCCGTTCATGTCTAGCTCAAAGCGGTGTTTTCGGGTTTTACCCCTATGTACATCTGTGCTAGATCCACCTCTACCTGCTCGTATCCAGACAGGGATGTATTTGTTTGATAAACCACTTACTCAATACTTACCAAAATACCAGGAAGTTTTCCTATATTTAAACTTTTCTATAGGGTTCTTCCTAAAGTTATTATATCCTAATTTCCACAAATAACTAAAGCATACTTTGATACCAACTATGGCATCCCGCCTTTTTATATCATAAACTTTCATTACATTACACAGAACTGAGGATCTTTAAGGTTTAGTGTCTTGGAAACCAGGAACATAATACATGAAAACAACAAAAACATTATTCTTAAACACTTGAAAGGATTATCCTTAAGTTCATCCTAGGTTCATTACTGCATCTCATAACCTGGGTACATACATCAAAAGAAAGGGTGATCAGAAGTCCTGGTAAGGGAAACAAGAGAAACATTTTACATGTGAACTTGAGATACTTCAATAAGGTCATGAAAAAAACATTAAGGCATGGGAAAGAAATCATGAGATATATAATAATAAAAATCACATTTTTCACAACTTGAATATGTGGCTACAACATTTAATATTGACAATAATTTTGTTTCACCAAGGTCTATCAACAGGGTGTCATTAAAAATTACCAAGGTTATTCACCAAGGTACCAGTCTAAATGGTCATCTCTAGAGATTAAGTCTTTACCCAATGCATTAGAGTGCTATCTGGGTGCACCCTTGACATGTCTTTATTATCATGTGAGACAAATATATCATCATAAATCATTTCATAAACAACCCATATAGCATAAAAGAAATGGGTTTCATTTCAATACAATAATGTTTTAAAAACTACTTTAAAGACATGATCTTTATGTCACTTTAAACCCACGGAAAGGGAAACCGGGTTTCATGTATGTAAATACCAGAATTTAAAATAGAAAATTTTGATATATATGTGAGTAACCCTGTAGAAATAAGATATTTGAGTATTCACTTAATAACATTAAATAATTTTGAGAAAAGAGAGAGGCATTTTGAGATGAAAATTCTGCAGTATAACGGCTACGTTACAGGGTTTTAGAAAACATTGAAAAGAGAGGGGAAATGAGTCACCCACTCATAAATGATATATAAAAATAGTATAGGGACATAATATAAAGGATATGAATCATGGTAATGAAATTTGAAGGACATACCATTTTAAATGAAAAACATGGAAGTAAGACAAAAATAAGATTTCTCTTATAAACATTCGGCAGCCTAACGACGTCACTTAAACTTCAACAAAAATGAATTGATGAGATAAATTAGACTCTCTAATCATATGATCATAAAATATAAGTATTATAGATATAGAGATCATACCCCAACATAATAAAAAGGAACCTGAAAGACTTGACATGAAAATAGAACTTAAAAAATGAGAAGGGTGAAAGAATCCCTTAAAAATTTAGCAGCCTAACGACACCACTTAAACATTCATAAAACAAAATGATGAGAGTAAGAGGGGATCTCTCATCATATTAACATGAAGAGGGAATTAAGATTAATATAAAAGAATATCATCTAACATAAGAACATGGAGCATAAAAGGAATGACATAAAAGAGATTACTTGAAAAGAAAGAGAGAGGTCGGATCTCTTACCTTAAACGTAACTCTTAAAAATCAAAGGTTGGGACCTTGAGAGGCTTGAGGGAACCTTGGGAGGACTCCTTGGTAGTTAAGGAGACCAGAACTTAGTTGAGAATGATTTTGGAGTCCAAAGGATGAGAGAATAGCTTGGTATTTATAGGGAAAGTGAGGGGACAAGACATTAATGGCCAAGGGACACCTCATTGGTGGTTTTGGAAAAACCATGGGCTTGCCCATGGTATTTTCCCATGGTATTGGACAAATGGGAAACCTCATACCTTATCTTACAATTAATAAGTCGACCATATTGATTACATACTTAATACATCATTTAATGATGTCATTAAACACTCGTAACTTAAAAACTGCATTTTCACCATTCACTGAAAATTTATCTTGCTCAGAAAAATCCCAAAATTTCACCTTAACCAAATATCAACGCTCTGATTACAAATATGAGCTCCATTTTATAAAAATAATTTTCTAAATATTTTTAATTTAATTTTTAAATAAAAACACTACTCACCAAAAATTCATTTTTTTAGAAAAAACCCAAAAAATTACCATAACATAATATCAGTGCTCTGAGTTCAAAAATAAAGTCCATTTTATAAAAATAATTTTCTAAATAATTTTTAATTTAATTTTCAATTAAAAAACACTATTCAACCTCAAAAAACTAATACTTGACTATTAATTTATGAAACTGTTATTTACCCATTTTATTGAATCACATTACTTAATCTAGGTGTCTAAATTATATTAAAACTTTCTTTGAGTGAAATTACTAATCCATTTGGTCACATTACTAACCCTAAGCGTAAAATCACTATTCATAATTTACTATTCATCAAAAATTAAGTTGATCTTATTCGACTCCAAATTCTATACTGAACACTTTTGCAGAAGACCTTTTTTTGAAAATCAATACACATCATTAATTATTTAAGGTTTACATAAATATTTTAAAATATCCTTTTTTTCAAAATTCATCAATAAATACATCCTAAAATTATTCGGACATTTGAAATTTCAAAAACATCACTAAAGGATGAAATATCAATTTATTCATCCCAAAGGATTACACAAAGAAGCTACGGTCTCGTCACATAACCCCTTATAACACCGGCATATGACCTAAGTGTAAGGTGTGCTATGGTGAGAGAATCTGAGGGAGGCTCAGATAACATTTCCCTAGTAGTAATCTCTACTAACTTGATCTTCTCCCATAGGCGTTTCTTTTCAAGCATGACATGCTGGAGTTTGGCTTGGGCTTGGTCCAAAGCGAAGCCCAAAGATGCCACCTCCTTCCCAAGCTCTGATAAGTGGGCATCATAAGGTTCGATTCTACTGGATGAATCCATCGACTCCTCTTTCTGCATTAACCATTAACATCTCTATTAAATCATTAAGAGTAAGTTAATATACTACTCAAAAAGTTTTGGTCGTTACAGATTCCTTATATCTGTTTCCAATGTAAAAATTAAGATACTGAATCTGTGTTACTGGGGATGGGGTCACTACATTTCACATCAATAATGGTTCCTTTATTATTCCTCAAGACTTTCTATTTAAGATTATTTAAATTTCTCACTTTGATCCTTAATTAAATTTCACCTCAATATTTTTGGTATTCCATTTTCACATCCTTTTCTTCTTTTCTATCCCAAAGACTTGGGACCTAGTTTCCACAATTCATGTACTTTGAATTTCCATAAATCTTGGTCTTCAATATTTTTATGATATA
This sequence comes from Viscum album, assembly GCA_963277665.1. Lineage (NCBI taxonomy): Eukaryota > Viridiplantae > Streptophyta > Magnoliopsida > Santalales > Viscaceae > Viscum > Viscum album. The sequence goes on from OY728140.1 coordinate 394,167,769, forward strand.
GATCATTAGAAAATCTTAGAATATTCATTATTTAATTTATGACTATTATTTTATTTAGGGTGTGATGCTATAATATATTATTCCTTCATCCTTGATCATTTATAGAATCATGACACAAATATTCATGATATTTCATGCTTTAAACTCTTAGAATCATCATTGTTTGAATCTATAAATCCTTACCACTCATCTTAGAAATATCCACATATGATATAATAAATTAACGATGATGCAAATATTTTTTTATAGAAAATATTATCTATAATAAATGACTTACATGTAATAAAATTTTATAATGTAAAATAATATACACACCCAATATCTTAAAAAAATATTCTAACATGAATCTTCACATGCATATGATATTTTCCTCAAAATATCCGATGAGGATTTTATTACACTGAAATTTCTTATGTGTATGATATTTCTACATGAAACTCCAGCTCAGATCACAAGCTTCAGACACTAGGGAACTTTTTCATGAACCAATAGTAAAGAATTGTCACATTTAATTTCATAATTTCTGTCTATCTTCATTTGGAATTCCCCATATTTTTCCTATTTTCTCTATTTACAAAGTTTTATATTTCTAGAAAACTAATACTCCTTTTAATGGTTAAGAATGATCTTTTGATGACTTCAAAAAACAAATCTATTATTAAAGACATCAAGTTTATGACATGAATCTCAGATGACGCATGAGATTTGTGATATCACATGGCTATTGATCTATCTATTGAAGGCTTGAATCATTCAATATGAATTATAAATGCTCGAATCTAGGGATAAATATGACAAAAAGGGTCATAGTTTTTATTATGATTCCAAACATGTATGTATTTTAAATGTATGAACAATGGTTGCAGATTAGTGATCCTATACAGAATTTTAATTTAGGATAGTTCACTAGTACACAAACTATTTTTAACATCACCTTTTTTCACGTCGTTTTTTAGAACCGACATGAAAATATCTGAAAATTGATTTTTGATATCGGTTATTATATAACCGATGTGAAAATCCATTTTCACTTATTTTTCATGTTAGTTATATAAGAACCACAGTGAAAAATACATTTTGGCAATTTTCATGTCGTTTATATAAGAACCGACGTGAAAAATCTATTTTCCTAACTTTTTCACATCGGTTCTAAATAAGCGACGTGAAAAATCAATTTTCAAGAATTTTTCAAGTCGGTTATTTAATAAAAAACATTAAAAGGAATTTTTCATGTCAGTTATTTAATAACTAATGTGATTTTTTTTAAAAAATGTAGTTCATTTATCTATCTTTGATTTGAAAGCTCATAGATCCCAAATGGAGTTACAGATCAAACGTTATGGTCCTCGAAATTTGATCATCTCTAAACAAAGTCTTAGGGAAGGAAAATTATCGATGGTCATAACCCTTAATCCGTAACTCTGTTTGAGCTTTGTGACCTATCAAATAAAATCTTGGGAAATGAACTACATGTTTTTAAATATTTTTCACGTCGGTTATTAAATAACTGAAGTGAAAAATACCTTTTAACATTGGTTATTAAATAACCGATGTGAAAAAGTCATGAAAATTGATCATTCATGTTGGTTTTATAAGAACTGACGTGAAAAATAAGTGAACATTTTATATTTTTTCATGAAGGTTAACATTAAACCTAAGTGAAAGACAATTTTAATATCCTGCCAACGTGAAATTTCAATTTTTTTACACCGCGACATCAAAATTTCCAATTTCCACCTAAAATTTTTAATACTGCATTTTATTTTATCATTTAAATTATATATTTTAATTATACACATATCCTAATTTAATGATCACTTATTTCAACCATCATCATTCTCTTAACTCGACTCATTTGATCTTCAATGTGAATAGATTATTTCTTCTTTTCGATATCTCGTCAAGGTATTTTTAATCTTTTATCCATGATTTATGGTTTTTATGATTTGTTTTCTTAATTGATATACCATTTAAGGATAATTTAATTCAAACATCATCGTTCCACTGACTCAACTTGTTTAATCTTCCACATGAATCCACTATTTCTTCTTTCCGTAATATCGTCACGTTATTTGTAATTATTTTACCATGATTTATAATTTTTAGGAGTATTTTTCTTAATTGATATACCATTTAATGCTTATTATTTTATTATAATTATGGATAATGATTTATATCTTGGTAAAACTACAAATCCTCCTTCATATTTTATAATTATTTCTAAGATGAATCTATAGTTGGCTCATTCAATCTTTCATCGAAAAAAATATATCAAAATTCTGATGGTCATAACTTTTGATCCATAACTCCGTTTGAGCTCTACAACCTATCAAAACAAATAATAGAAAATTATATACAAGATATTAAATTTTTTTTACTTCAGTTATTTAAAAACCAACGTGAAAAACTACTTTTAACTTCTATTTTTTAATAACCAATGTAAAAAAATGACTTTTAACATCGTTTTTTTAAAAACCGATGTAAAAAATGGCCTTTTTAACATCCTTTCCAGAAGGACTTTCACATCAGTTTTTTAAAAAATAATGTTAAAAACCATAAAACCCCATTTATAACATTGGTTATTAAATAACTAACGTAAAAAATCATATTTTCAACTTTTCTCGTAATAACGTTGCTTCAAAACCGACGTTAAAAAGATAAAAAAACCGATGTAAAAAATGGTTTTTGTACTAGTGGTTATTCTTAATAAGTATTAATGATACCTTAGTCACTCTATAAAGTATTTGAGATTCATTTCATGGTAGTATAATAACCACCTCACACCCTTTACACCCAGATAACCAATAAAGGTGATATCCTTCTTCACACATGCCAGTCTTCCCTAGAACTTATCCTTTGAATTTGGACTGTGTATCCTTGATTCTAAGATGAATGGGTGAGGTATTGTTTTAGAGACCTAACTATATTATTTTCATAAGTACATATATTCCCATCAGTAAAATATAATGAAAACATTCCTCTATTATGTATTGAAAATTTCTCAATACAATTAAATCTATAAGGATGGAATTCCATTTTTTAACTCTTCTTCATTTAATTATGCATAAATTTATAAAAGAAGTATATACATAGATTTATTATTTTTTAGGACCCACTCTTTAATTCATCCATTATGTATGTAAGAGAATAGATCTATTTCTGTATTAGAAACTCTATTCTCATTCAGAATGGGAATGGGAACTTATAAACTTCTTCAAAGCCTTTTAACTTATTCTCAACATGTAACGACCCAAACATTTATTAATGAAAATTTGTATTGATCTAATTAAATATATTATTATGAAAAATGGTTATATAAAACATATTCAATTCCTTGGATTTATGTTTTTGGATTTTATAATACCTTTAATAATTGCTACCATTGCAAATATATATATTGAACAGTGATGACATAATTAGTATAAATATAGAGCTTTAATAAATCCAATTTAATCAGACAAAGGAAGCGATGAACTCATCTAGTAGAATTTCTCCATATAAAGCCCATTAGTTGGAGCTTGGACTTGGTCCAGAGCAAAGACCAGTGACGCTACCTCATTTCCAATCTCCAACTAATGGGATTCGTATGGAGAAATTCTACTAGATGAGTTCATCGCTTCCTTTGTCTGATTAAATTGGATTTATTAAAGCTCTATATTTATACTAATTTTTTCATCACTATTCAAAAGATATATTAGCAATGGTGAAAATTATTAAAGGTATTTTAAAATCCAAAAACATAAATCCATGGAATTGAATTTGTTTTATATAACCATTTTTTATAATAATATATTTAATTAGATCAAGACGAATTTTCATTAATAAATGTTTGGGTCGTTACATGTTGAGAATAAGTTAAAAGGCTTTGAAGAAGTTTAGAAGTTCCCAATCCCATTGTGAATGGGAATAGAGTTTCTAATACAAAAATAGATCTATTCTCTTACATACATAATGGATGAATTAAAGAGTGGGTCCTAAAAAATAATAAATCTATGTATATACTTCTTGCATAAATTTATGCATAATTAAATGAAGAAGAGTTAAAAAATGGAATTCCATCCTTATAAAATATTTTAACATTTTAAAATGATTTCCTTGAGAGTGTGACTCCCCTCCACATAATCAAGACTAATATTTTATTATTTTCGGCCATTTTACTTATACAATAATGTTTTCCCTCCACTTTTTTCAAAACCATGGGAAAAATCCATTGTATTGTTTGTTGTTTTTATTAGTTTAATGTGTATTGTCCAAAACCAAAATAATAATGAATTCCCTCTTCTTTCCTATATAAACCCACTCAATCTCCCATTCCTCTTCACTAAAACCATTTAGAGCTTGAAAAACCTCTATACTAATCTCTCTATAATCCTTCCAAGTAACCCCAAGCTCCCAATAAGTATCTCTCAAGCCTCTCCCCAGCCTTTGGGATCACACTTCCAAGTAAGGGATCCTCACTTTCCTTCCTTCCTTATTTATGTCCAAGTTTCCTTATATTGTTATTCCATTTTATTTTCAATTAAAAATGTTGGGTTATTATTTATCACCTACCCTATAATTCCATACTTATTTTTGATGGATTTTATACCCCTTTCCCTCTCATTAATTCCTCTCGTGTACACCCGTTACCATGCCGAAATTCCATAAGGGATTTCTCTCTCTTCATTTACATTCAACCAATTCTTTTACATTACGAATCTAAATTCCATTAAATATGATGGGGTATTATGTTCCATGACACCATTACTGTACATTTCATGTATAAATTTTTAGAGACCCCTTTATCTCTCAGCAACCTATTTTACAATTTCTATTTGACGTCGTCATGCTGCTGAAGTTACACAAAAATTTCTCATTCCAAAATCATTTTGTAAGTGAATACCATAACCTTTTCTCTATCAAGGTTATCAACCTTTATGAACATGAACTTGTTGATTTAGGACTAACATTTATTTATTCCACATATCATATTCGTGGAATAAATTATGATGTTTAATTAATCCATGTTGTATGATCCATGTGCACACTTATTCATGAAATGAAATGTTTATAAGGGGTGCACCCTCATAGAACTCCAATGCATTGGGTAAAGAATAGTATCATGATACGTCATGGTAATGAGTGTTGAATCATGAAAATTCATGTGCAATGTGGTTTTACTCATGATAAATCATGTGCAATGAGGTTTTACTCATACTCCATGAGAAATGAGCCTTGTCTCATGATAATATCCTGTTAAATGTTGTTGCCACATCTCCATGTTATGATAATCATACTATATCATGCCTTTATGTTAATGTTTCTCTTATTCTCCATTAATATTATTATTTCATAACATGTATTGTATTCTTCATGTTATGTGTTGTATTCTCCCTTACTGGGATTTATAGCTCACCCTTTTCTCATGTATGTCCTCAGGTTATCCCATGCAATGCTAAGTATGATGTAATGTTATGATCATCTAAAATAATTTTCAATAAAGATGTTGTATTTTGTGTCTTATTTTGTTATTTAATGTTCCTAATTTCCCAATACCCTATAACTATTGACCCTCATACTTTTCTTAAGTTCAAGTTTATGTAATAAATAATGTTTAAGTGTGTAATAAAGAGAAGAGTTGTTATAGTTGTTATTAGAGGATAATTTTTGTTATTTTTGGGATTAGGATTTGAAAACCCTCGTGAAATCCTTAGGGATAAGAATAATCATAACAAAACATCCCTAAATTATGGTGAGTATAGAGTAAGTGGTTTATCAAGAAAATACATCCCTATCTGGATATGAACAAGTAGAGGTCGCTCTGGCACATATATATCTAGGGGTAAAACCTGAAAACACCACTTTGATCTAGACTCGAATGTGAACTGGTGAAAGGCAATGAGACTTTCTTCAGTCTTGGTTTAAAACTCCTAGGAGATATGCTAGGTAAATTCATAATATTAGTATGAACCATTATAACAGAAACAGAAAAATGCCCTTAAGAATATATGTTGGGAAGTAGATCATGGATAACATAGATTGAAGTATATAAATTTATAAGTTAAGGAAATAAATGTAATTTTTAAGTTATCCCTTTTTGTATTTGGATTCCTATTTATGTCTTACCCTTAACTTTCCTTTTATTCCAGCCAATGGCCAGTAATCAGAGGACTCGAGATAAAAACTGATGTGAAGATCATTGTGATGACTGTTCTAATGAGATGCACAATCTGATGGGAGAAAGAATAAAAAACTTTGTCATTATATTCTCTCAGTTAACTCAATTTTTGAATTGAAAGATGGGTCAATAGTAATGTTCAACCTCCCCTAAGAAAGAAAAATCCACAATCGAGAGCTTTATGAGACAACGACCTCCTATTTTCAAAGGATCATCTGATCCCTCAATTACCAAATAATGGATCACTTCATTTAGAAGATATTATCCATTCTTCAATGTTATGAACAAGAGAAGGTTCTTATGGATGCTTATCATATGGAGGGTGAAGCTGATCAATGACGAACATTGATAAAATATATGAAACTTGAGGAAAAGATCAAGGCCTTGGAATGAAAGGATTTTTGGAAAATATTTTTTGATAAATATTTTTCAGGCACCCTCCAACTTATGATGGAAAGGGAATTCCTTGCCCTTAAGAAAAAAGACGACGAATCCATGAGATCAAACAAGGAAAAATTTACAAGGATTGCATGATATGACTATTTATTTTTCATTACCCTCAAATGAAAGGTTGATCACTTCTTGAGTGGGATAATACCTAGCCTATGGAAATCCCTAGAAATCCATGACTTCGATAGCTATGAAGAAATTGTCCGATGTTCTCTCAAAGTTGAAATGAAGATTAGAGAATAAAGGGTATCATGGGGATAAGAAGCAGAAAGTGGACTTTAATTCTAGTGGTCTGATGGATAAATCCAATGGTTCTATGAAATTACAGCACCCCACTTTCCAAAGGTGTAGAAAGAAGCACCCCGAAAATTACTTGAAGGGGGAAAAGGAAATGATTTAGGTGTGGAAGAGAGGGGAACCTGACCAATAATTTATGAAAAGAAAAACCCACTACTAAGATAGTGGAGAGGAACACTCTGTTCCACCATCAACGTATTGTTCATTACTTCAACTGTAAAGAACCAGAGTACTTTGCAAACTAGTTCACTAAGAAAAGGGTTTTCAAAGGCAACCAAAAACCTCTAAGGCAACAAGGTAGAGCTTTTTTCCATCCCTACCGCCAAAGAGAAACCCAAAAACAAAGTGGTGAAAGGTATTATAGTTATTCATTTAAAAATAGAGAATGAACTTTTTGATTTTGGTTCTACACATTCTTTTATATCTCAAAATTTTAGTAGAACAATCCCAATACTACCAAAAATCATGGAAGTAGAGATGTCAGTGAGAATGGAAAATGGGGCAATTATTACATCCCAGGAATATAACTAGTCCCCTATCACAATTTTTGGATCAAACTTCCTAGAAAACAATTTCAAACTCCCTTTGGTGGGGTTTGATTCAATTCTTGGCATGGATTGGATTTCCTTATATAGATCCAACATAAATTTCTATGAGAGGTAAATCACTCTCCATATGGTGAATCGACCCACGATTCTATACAAGTGAAATGAGGAGGATGAATCTTATTTATCACCATCATCTCAAGTGTGGATATTACTACCCAATGAGAACACGTATCCTGCTCAGATGATTGAGTCTACATAATCAACCATCCTTGAAGACATGCCTATTGTGAGGGAATTTACTGAAGTGTTTCTGGAGGAATATCCTGGTCTTCCTCCTAGAAGATATGTTGAATTATAAATTGAAATTATACCTGGAGAATTTCCAATATCTAAGACTCTATATAGAATTGATGTTGTGGAGATTGAGGAGCTAAAGAATCAACTACAAGAGAATATAGATAAAGGGTTTATATTACCAAGTGCTTCACCAAGGGGTGCACTAGTCCTTTTTCTGAAGAAGAAGGATGTGTTAATGTGCCTTTGCATTGATTATCGTGAGAACAACAAAATCACAATAAAGAACAAGTATCCTCTTCCACAAATTGATGACTTGTTCGATCATCTATATGAAGCACAATATTTCTCCAAGGTGGTTTGCAGTAGAGATATTACCAAGTAAGGGTGAAGAAAAAGGATATCCCCAAGACTTCTTTTCATAGAAGGTACGGGAACTATAAATTAATACTAATGCCTTTCAAAATCACTAATGCAACAAAAATATTCTTAAAATTGATGAATAGAGTATTTATATATTACCTCGACAAATTTTTGGTAGTATTTATAGACTATATTTTAATATACTCCAAAACCAAGGAGGAGCATGAGGATTATCTAAGGACTGTACAAGAGACGTTGTGAAAGGAGAAGATCTATGAAAAGTACATCAAGTGTGAGTTATGGTTGAAGGAAGTCTCATTATTTGGTCACATCATCATAAGAAATGGGATATCTTTAGATCCCTCTATGGCAAATGCAATTGAGGGATGGGAGAGGCCAGAATCTATGATAGATATCTATATCTTCCTTGGGTTATCTAGATATTATCGCCGACTTGTGAGAAATTTTCACGATTTTTAAGCACTCTTTCCAAGCTAACTTGAAAGGGTGTCAAGTTTTCTTAGAGTGATGAATGCGAAGATAGATTCAAGGAGTTGAAAAAGAGGCTTATTACTTCTCCAATTCTCACACTACCCACAAGTGGAGAAATTTTTGTGGCATTCAATGATGCTTCAAAGAAGGTCCTGGGATGTGTGTTAATGCAAAATGAAAAATTCATTATCTATGCTTCAAGGAAATTGAAAGTTCATGAGAAAAAATATCCAACACATGATCTGGAATTGAATGAAGTAATAAAATCTTTAAAAATTTGGCAACATTACCTCTTTGGGGAGAAGTGCGAAATATATATGGATCAAAAAAGACTCAAGTATATATTCACACAGAACGAGATGAATATGTGCTAATGAAGATGGTTAGAGCTGATCAAAGACTATGAATTCTCAATATATTACCACCCTAGGAAATAAAACAAGGTGGAATATGCTCTAATTTGAAAGGACCCATCGATTATATCATTAATGAGAATTGAAATTGATCCAATCTTATTAGATTTTATGAAGATAGAAATGAGAATCATAAATAAGGGAACATCATCAATCATTTCACAAATTATTGCTCAACCATCTCTTTTGGAAAGGTTAAAGGATGCTTAAAAGGATGATGTGGGAATTCAGAAGAAAGTGGAAACTATTAGAAATGTGAAATCCTCATTGTTCAATGTTAATGAAGAAGAAATTTTGTGATTTGGGTCAAGACTACGTGTTCCATAAAATCTAGAGTTAAAGAATGATCTTTTGGAAGATGCACATTGTTCTAATTTCTCCATTCACCCAAGAAACACAAAGATGTATCAATATCTCAGAGAGAATTATTGGTGGGATAACATGAAGAAGAATATCTTTGAGTATACATCAAAGTGCCTGGTATGTCAGCTAGTGAAGGCTAAGAATTAGAAGTCTAAGGGGATGATGCAACCATTACCCATACCAAAATAGAAATGGGAAAACATCACTATGTACTTTGTCACTAGACTTATGAAGACATCCCAAGAAAACAATGCTATCAGGGTTGTTGTGGAGTGTCTTATAAGGACTACACACTTCATTGCAATTCATAAGGATTTATCATTGGATCTAGTAAAACGAATATACATCAGAGAAGTGGTAAGGCTACATGGAGTACCTCTATCTATTGTATCCAATCGAGATCCAAGATTCACCTCTATGTACTGGAAGAGTATCCATCACGCTCTGAATATTGAGATGAACTTCAGTACAACTTATCATCCTCAAACTGAAGGCCGATCTAATTGGACTATCCCAACAGTTGAGGATATGTTGAGATCATGATCAATGGACTTCAAAGGATTATGGGATCAACATCTTACCCTAGTTGAGTTCTATTATAATAATAGTTTCCAATAAAGCAACCAAATGGCTCCTTGTGAAGAAAATTATGGGAAGAGGTTCATAACACCAGCATGTTGGGATGAAGTTGGGGAGATAAAACTCCTAGGTCCAGGAATGGTTGAAGAAATGATGGAGAAGGTTAAGATCATACAACATCACATTAATGCTGCTCAGACTCGACAAAAGATCTTTAATGATAATCGTCGATGAGACCTAGAGTTTGATGTTGGGGACATGGTATTCCTCCACATATCACTGTGGAATAGTGTTATGAGATTTGAGAAGAATGTAAATCTTAGTCCACGGTACATCAACCCCTTTGATATCTTTGATCCCATTGGAGCAATGGCCTATCGACTAAAACTCCCACTGAATCTATCTCATATACATGATGTATTCCATGTATCACTCTTGTGAAAGTAAATACCTGACCCATCACATGTATTACATCCAGAGGTGGAACCATTGGAGAATAACCTCTCTTATAAAGAGAAGTCAGTGAAGATCTTAGATCAAGGAGAAAAAGTTCTACAAAATAATACAATGCACCTCATCAAGGTGTTGTGGAGAAACCAAATATTTGAAGAAGTAGAGTGGGAATCAGATGAAGTGATGTCTTAGAGTTACCCTTATCTATTTTAGTGTGGGAAAAAGAAATTTCTAGTATGAAATGTTTTAATGGGGGAAGATTGTAACGACCCAAAATTTTATCAATGAAAATTCTTCTTGATCTAATTAAATGTCTTATTATGTAATATGGTTATATAAAACATATGAGCTTCTTTGGTTTTATGTTTTTGAATTTTAAAATACCGTTAAGAATTGTTACCATTGATAATATAGCCGTTGAATAGTAATCACATGAATAATAAAAATATAGGGCTTTAACAAATCCAATTTACTCAGAAAAAGGAAGAGATGGCCTCATCCAGTATAATTACTCCATACGAAGACTATTTTTTGAATCTTGGAAAGGAGGTAGCTTTAATGGGATTCACTCTGAACCAAGCCCAATCTGAGCTTCAACACATTAATCTTGAACGAAATCACCTGTGGGAGAAGTGGAAGTTAATAGATATTACCACCTGATAGATGTTATCTGAGCTACCCCAAGAGTCTGTCACCATCACACACCTTACCCTTCGGTCTTATGAAGATGTTATAAGGGGTTATGGAACAATACCCCAACACTATGATTATGTGCAATTTTTTTGTATAGAATAAAGAATATACATTCATTTTATTATTGTAACTTTGTAAATGTTTTTTAAAGCACAATTATAATTTTTAGTTAAAATTTAAATTCAATTAAGAAATATATTTTGATGAATTAATAGATTTTTGAAATAAATAACATTTTAATAAAATATTATTACAAAATTAATTTTTATTAAATATAAATTATCGTATAATTTTTATAAATACAATTGTAATTTTTATTAAGGTTTGAAAATTGTTTTTGTTAAAACCCATGAATTTTCAATAAATGCCCGTTTTTATTTTAAAAGTTAAAATTCATATATTTAAAAAATTATATAGATAAAATGAATATTATTTTTGGATTTAGGATGTCGAAATTATCTAATGGTGAATTTTTCATAATTTTATGAGATAATCAAATTTTTGGTTAAAAATGAAATATCGTTTAAATATATAATGCGTTTTACGACATCATAATAAACCAATAGTTCTGTAATAAAATACTATAAAAGGGATATTTGGCCAATATATGTTTTACCTTTAAAATAATATGATTTTATATTTTTTTGATTAATTTCACAATGCTTTAGTTGACCATCCAAGTCTTATAAAATATTTTAACATTTTAAAATGATTTCCTTGAGAGTGTGACTCACCTCCACATAAGCAAGCCTAAAATTTTATTATGTTCAGACATTGGACTTATAAAATAATGTTTTACACTCTAATTTTGAAAAAACCCTAGGAAAAAACCATGGTATGGTTTGTAGTTTTGATAATTTAATGTGTATTGTCCAAAACCAAAATAATAAAGAATTTCCTCATCTTTACTATATAAATCCACTCAATCTCCCATTCCTCTTCACTTAAACAATTTAGAGCTTGAAAAACCTATATAATAATCTCTCTATAATACTCCCAAGTATCCCAAATCTCCTAATAATCCTCTCTCAATCCTCTCCCAAGCCTTTGAGATCACACTTCCATGTAAGGGATCCTCACCTTCTTTCCTTCCTTATTTACGTCCAAGTTTCCTTATATTGTTATTCTCTATTTTTTTTCAATTAAAAATGTTGAGGTATTATTTCTCAAATCCCCTATAATTTTTTACTTATGTTTTAATGATTTGATACCCATTTATCTCTCATTAATTCCTCTCGTGTACACCTGTTACCATGCCAAAATTCTATAAGGGATTTCTCTCTCCTCATTTACATTCAATCAATTATTTTACATTATTAATCTAAATTTTATTAAATATGATGGGGTATTATGTTCCATGACACAATTACTATAAATTTCATGTATAAATGATGAGATACCCCCTTTTCTCTCCACAACCTATTTTAGAATTTTTATTTGACGTCGTTATGTTGCCGAAGTTACACCAAAATTTCCCTTGCCAAAATCATTGTGTTAGAGAATATCATACCCTTTTCTCTATCAAGGGTATTCAACTTTATAAAAAATAACTTGTTGATTTAGGATTAACATTTATTTATTCCAAATATTATATTCATGGAATAAATTATGATGTTTAATGAATCCATGTTGTATGATCCATGTGACACACTTATGCTTGAAATAAAATGTTTATAAAGGGTGCGCCCTCATAGAACTCCAATGCATTGGGTAAATAATAATATCATGATAAGTCATGTGTAATGAGTGTTGAATCATGGAAATTCATGTCAAATGAGGTTTTACTCATCATAAATCACGTGCAATGAGGGTTTACTCATACTCCCTGTGCAATGAACCTTGGATCATGCTAATATAATGTTAAATGTTGTTGTCACATCTCCATGTTATGATAATCAAGCTATATCATGACATTATGTTCATGTTTATCTTATCTCCATTGATACTATTATTTCCTAACATGTATTGTATTCTTCATATTATTTCTTGTATACTCCCTTACTGAGATTTATATCTCACCCTTTTCTTATGTATGTCCTCAGGTTATCCCATGAAATGCTAAGTACGAAGGAATATTGTGGTCATTTAAAAGAAGTTTTCAATAAAGATGTTGTATTTTATGTCTTAATTTGTCATGTAATGTTACTAATTACCCAATACACTATACCTATCGATCCTCAGAGTTGTCTTAAGTGAAATTTTATGTAATAAAGCATGCTTAAGTGTGTAATAAAGATCAGGGTTTTTATACAACATTCTTGGGATTCCAAAATGATTATAATAAACTCAAAATAAAAATATTTACAACTATTTTGACACTCAAAATCCTTTTAAAAAACACAAAAACCAAAAAGTGAGATAAAAAATTTTCTTTTAAAACAATTGGTAACTAAATATATCTCTTTACTTAAATATTTTTCTTTTCTAAAATATTATAAACTCTTTCATGATATAATGTAAGATTCAAATTATTATAGTAACAAAATTAATATCTTTAATTTTCTATTTACTAACATACCGTAAATTATTTTAGGATATTAAGTTCAATTCACTTTGAATCTTTGTATTTAAATATTTTTTTACATTTTAAACTTATCTAAGTCGAAATGATCTCCCATTATCCTCTTATAAACTTTATTCTCTCTAGAATTTCATGCCAATATCCACAAAATTATTTGTTTTAGGAAATGCAACTTATTTTATTTAGTGAGAATATTTAACAAATACCCTAATAATAGCCATACCATATATAGTATTCTATATGTTTAGAGATTTATTATAAAAGTATGAATTTATTATTTAAAATATTTCACTAAAGTTTGTGGGAACTCTTTCCCTCATATTTTAATAAATATTTCTTATAAAAAACTGTTAAACTAGATAAAAATTCCTTTATCATTATATTGTTTTTATATATGTTATAAAATATAATGAATCATAAACCATGTGTATTAAAAATACCATCTCATAATATTCATAATAACTCATTATAAATAAAAAACTTCTCTTATAAAATAAGAGAAATGCGATGAAAACAATATCATTTATTTATATTCATTTGGGTATAATAATTTGAATTTAATACCTTGATGTAACAACACTTGATTTCATTATTTAATTAAAAACTATAAGCTTCATCAATTCATACCTTAATCTTGGAATTTTATATATTTACAATAATTTTAAAATATAAATTTGGTATTATATATCCTTCTAAAACAAAGAATTAATTTCTATAACATAAATAGTTTACATTGAATATAAGAACCCGAACTTATTATATTACATAATCATAAATTTTAGTCAAAAAAAAATTCCTTTAATATTGGGGATATTTTTATATTTATTGTTTTATAGAATTAGGATATAATATATACATTACATTCCACATTCATATAGAGTAGATACCACAAAAACAATTTTCTTTTCTTTCAAAATATAAAAAATTTCAAATAAAACATGTTTTCTTTGACAAATCATCATGAAATTTTACCAGGATTCCTTTTATGTATTATGAATCCTTATAAACTATGAAAATAATTTAAAAACTTAGGATGATAACAAAAATCTCAGTAAGGGATATAAAAAGAAGGAAAAAACACATTAGTCCATGAATACTTTTAACATATGCAATCATTTTAAAAAAGACTTACTTTTCACCCATATAAACTTACCTTTTGTAACTTAAGATTTACATGAGATTTCCAAAAAATATATAGAACATAAATAGAACTATAAATTTATCTTGGGGAATTACTTTCATAATCTTTTAACCCTCTTGGATACCTTATAATTTGTAACGCTCACAACTACCTTACAATTTGTGTAACCATCGCAGTTACACTTGGAGTAACCATATGAACAAACTCCAAATTACACGTAAAAAATGAATTAAAGGGAGATATAGGTCCCACCATAAATCATAAATAATTCCAAAGAACCATAACATAATCATACAACATGAACAATTTCATAAAAACTTTTCTTTATAATTTTGTAAAAAAACATTTTAAAAGAGGATTTTAAAAGAAAACACCCCTAAAAATATCATATAATTCAAGTGAGACTTATTATAGTGAATGAAAAATGTAAATAAATTTTAATAAACATAATTAAATATAATATAAACAAAATAATTAACACAAAATTTTTTAATACCACATAAATAATGAAGTAGAAGTTTAAGCTAAAGAATAGAAATCATGTTAAGAATTCCCTTATCCTAGGTTTTTCTTACTTTAAAATTGTTTAAAACTACTGTATAATGGGTAAAATAGTGTTATTAATATCTTAAAGAAACATATTAATCTTTATAATACATTATATGATCGTTTCATTACATAATTTCACCCTTTAATTGTTAGTATTTTGTTCCTTACATTGTTTTGGGTGCGTTCTTTACAAGATTTCCATGATTGGTTCATGATGGATATTCTTGTCGATTGGAAGTGAAAATAAATAATTGTAATGGAATGGTGTTTATATATTTCCAGAACCATAAATCATATTATTTATAATTTTGTATTATGACATAAGGAAGACTTATAAGTTAAAACATTATTGAAATTTGTTTAGGTCATTTTGGAGATTCTTCGATCATAAAGAACTCATTTTGTTTTCTAAATTAATAAAATGTGTAAAAAATGATTAAAAAACCTTATATAGGGTATAATAAATAAATTATAATCTATTTCAATCATAAAAATGGTTTCATGACCTATCTTTAAGGAAGTAAAAGAAATTGAAATCACATCGTCAACGATGTTGGTAAATCGACACATCACGGATGATGTTTTAATTTCTTGAATATGTGGGAGAGGAGAAGAAGTATAATGGTGAGTCTTCCATAAACATTATTAAATAAAAAATATTTAAGATACTGGATCATTCAATCCTCTTGGATAATGGTAAGTGAGTAAAGAATAAGAATATAAATCAAAAAGAAAAGAAAAGAAAGAAAACAGAAGAGGATGTTTACCTCTTGATCTCTTCTCCTTGAGATCCTTCTTAAGGACCTTTGTTTTGGACTTTTGGTGAGACCAATAGGTCTTGGAAGTGGGGAAGAGCCTTGGTAGTATTATTGGGAAGAACTTATATAAGGCTCAAGGCTTGATAGGTGTGGGAGGAATAGGGGAATAAGGGTCGTATTTATAGTGGAGGAGAGGAAGTATTTTTTATTATTTTAATCATTATTATAATATTTTTGCTCAAGATTATGAATGATATTAATTAATGTGACCCCAAATAGTAATAATAAAATTTTAGTTCAAACAAAGTGGTCTTACACCACTTATTATGTCATAAATAGTGTATTTAACTTATAATTTGAATATATGGTATTTTACCGTATTTCACTATTCATAAAAAATTCACGAATTTCAGAAAAATCCCAAAAATTTACCCTAACCATTTTTCAATGTGTAAAATTTAAAAATAACCTTCATTTTATGAAAATAAATTTCTAAATATTATTAATTTAATTTTTAAATAAAATCATAATTTATTCAAAAATAACAATTTCAAATCTATAACTCTTTTTTTAACACTTTGAAAAATTAATCATGTTGAAATTATCCTAAAGCCTTAATAAAATAAAATAATAATAAAATATACTATTCATTAGAGTCATATTACTATTCAAATTACTATTTCTATGGGTATGTTACTATTCATCAAAAATCATGTTGGTTCCATTAGACTCCAAATAACTGACTGATCACAATTTTATATGACCATTATTCAAAATTCAAAACATAGAAGTGGAAACATTATGTTAAAAGGATAATTATAAATATCAAATTATAAAATTTTTTCATGCATTACAATTTATTTTAAAGATATTGGCGTGTTACATTATCCCAACCTTCTGGAACTTGCATCCTCTCAATTTTATTTACTTATTAAACAAGTGAGGGTACCTTTCCATCATAGCACTATTAGACTCCCATGTTGCTTCTTCAACCATGTGGTTTCTCCACAAAACATTTACTAGGTGGATTACCTTATTCTACAATACCCATTCCCTTCGATAAAGAATCTAAACTGGTTTCTCTTCATAAGAAAGTTTCTCTTCAGGTGAACTGCTTTTGGACTCAATACATGAGTTGAATTTGGCACATACTTTCTCAATATCGAAACACGAAAAAAATTATGTTCCTAAGAAAAACTCGAACGAAATGCTACTCTATAGAAGACTAGTACAACATTATACATAATTTTTTAAGGTCCAATGAACTGTGGACTTAGCATTCCTTTATTACCAAAATGCATAACACTTTTCCGTAGTGAGATTCTAGGAAAAACCTGATCACCTACCTCAAAAGAAAAGTCCTTCCTCATGTTGTCGGCATAACTTTTCTGCCTTCTCTGAGTTGTCCTCATGTGTTGCTGGATCATCTTCAATTTCTCAGAAACTTTCTATAATAATTCTAGTCCCATCAACTTCATTTTCATGACTTCATCCCAAAAAGATATAATTCTACACTACTTCCCATACAATTCCTCGAAAGGTTCCATATGTACACTGGAATGAAAAATGTTATTATAAGAAAACTCAACAAAAGAAATATGATAATCAAAACTTCCCTGGTAGTCCATTGAAAAAGCTCTAAGTATATCTTCCAAAGTAAGAATTGTTCATTTTGACTGACTATCTGATTAAGGATGAAAATCTATACTAAAATTTAATTCTATTCCTAATGAATTCTAAAGGCCCTTCCAAAAATTGGAAGTGAAACTTGGATCCCGGTCAGACACAATAGAAAGAGAAACTCCATGTGACCTGACAATCTATTTTTGGTATAATTGAGAAAGCTGATCCAAAGAAATTACATCTTGAATAGAAAGAAAAATGTGTATATTTAGTCAGCCTATCAACAATAACCCAAATTGTATTGTTACCTTGAGAAGTCCTTTGTAATCCCACATCAAATTCCATGAATATATTATCACATTTCAACTCTGGATCTAGAAAAGGCTAAAGCATCCCCTTTGGTAACTGTCACTCTGCTTTAACCTATTGAAATGTCAAACATTTCATGGTAAAATCAGAAATATCCTTCTTCATTCCACCCCACTAGTAATACTCTTGAAGGTCTCTGTACATCTTAGTGATGCCAGGATGAACTGAAAATGGAGAAATATGAGCTTCACACAACAAATCATTCTTTAACTGTGAATAAAAAGGCACAAACAACCCCTTTTCAAATATTAAAACACAATATTTATCAAGGTTAAATTATTTATACTTACCCATTTAACCAATTCTACCTTTTTCTGTAGCTCACAGTCTTCTTTCTGCGCTGGCTTAATTCTGTCTAATAATAATGACTGCACTGAAACCTGAAACAAAACAGATGTACTTACCACACCAACAACTTCTATGCCAAAATTCATCAAATCATTAATTAAGGGATCATATTCCAAATGTAACATGGTTAATGATGTATGATGTTTTCAACTCAATGCATTAACCAATTTTATTTCTTTTTCTGGATGGTAATTGGTTATGAAATTATAATCCTTTATTAGTTCAATCCATCTTCTCTGCCTCATGTTTAATTACTTTTTAGTGAATATATATTTCAGACTTTTATGGTTAGTATATATTTTACATTTGGATCGGTATAAATGATGCCTCCAAATTTAAAAAAAAACCACAGCTACCAATTCCAAATAATGTGTGAGATAATTTAACTAATGAGGCTTTAGTTTCCTTGAAGCATAAGCAATTACCTGATTATTCTACATTAGAACACAACCAATTACCTTCAATGAAGCATCATTGTAGATAAAAAACTCCCCATTTTGGGAAGTCAAGGCCTAAAATAAAGCATTCCCAAATCTCTTCTTCAGTTCCTGAAAACAAAAATCACATTATTCTGTGCAAATAAATTTAACCCCTTTTTTCATTAACTTATTTAGTGGGACAAATAACCGTTAAATTATTTTAACAAAATATTGGTAATAACATGAAAATACTATAAAAATACGAACCTCTGAAACATTTCAGGGTCTTGGCCATTCATCATCAACTTTTGTTTTGGCAGGATCAATTGTTATTCCATTATTATATAAAATGTTTTCAAGAAAATAAATCTGTTGCAAACAAAATCACACTTTCTAAATTTTCCATACATTTTCATTTCCTTTAAAGTTTTTAAAACAACCATTAGATGTTTTGATGCTTCTATTTATTCTTATAGAATACCAGAATGTCATCAATAAACACAACCAGAAACTTATCCATGAACACATGAAGTATTATATTAATAAGATTCATCAATACAGAAAGTAAATTAGTTAACCCAAATGGCATAACAACAAATTCATAATGCCCATATTTAGTAAGAAAATATATTTTTCAGATGTCATCCTATTTATCCTTTAGATAATAGTATCCAGATCTCAAGTCAATCTTGGAAAATTACTGAGCCCCCTGGAACTAATCAAACAATCCATCTACATGAGGCAAAGGGTACTTTTTTTAACAGTTATGATATTAAAATATCTATAATCAATGCAAAGTCTCATGGAACCATATTTATTTTTAACTAATAGAATAGGATAACCCCATGGTGAAGTTCTAGGATGAATGAAGCCCTTATCAAGAAAATCCTACAACTAATTTTTCAATTAAATAAGTTCCATTTGAGCCATTCTATATAGGGTTTTGAATTATATTAGCATCAGGAACTAATTCAATTGTGAATTCAACTTCCCAATCTGGTATGACACCCAATAAATCATTATAAAAGAATCATGTTATTTATTTACCACTAGAACATTATTAATATGAAAAGTTCCCTTGTTTTCAATAATATGAGTAATATAAATTTCATTTCCATCTTTCAGCAGTTTCTTAGCTTCGTGATATGTTATCAAATGTATGGGTTCATTCTTGAATACAAACTGAAAATCTTTCTAAAAAGAAACTTATTTAGCTCTATAATCAATATTATCATGATAAATAGAAATACAATCCATTCCTAGAATGAAATCAAAATCTACTAAGGAAAAAATAACAAGGTTTTTAGGAAAAGTCTTTCCACATGCCACAATAGAAAGATTATTATTATTCCAATATACTATAATACTTTCCCCTAGTATTTTAACAATAAATTTAAGTCTCATTTGTTGAGGTGATATTTCCAATTTACTAAAAATTCTTCAAAAATAAAGGAATGATTAGACCTTGCATTGAAAAAAACATTAGAAAAATCTGATCAAACAAACAAGGTACCAGATACAACTTTATTGGATGGACAGATGTCTAATGAAGTAGTCACAAAGGATCTCACTACACCTTTCTGCTTATAGTTTGTGTTCTTTGCATCATTTAGATCTCTCTTTGGGTAGAAATTTTCACAATGAACTATCTCTCCACATTTAAAACACTTAACAGTTTTCTTATCATCATTAGTCTTAGGAACAATTTCATTACAATCTCAGGCTATATGTTCAAACTTACCACATCGAAAACACTTCCTAGTTTTGGTAAGGCATTCCCCAGGGTTCTTTTTTCCATACTTTTCACAAACTAGAAATTGGATTTTCTTAACATCATATTTCATTAGTTGATTCTTACCCATCACTTTCCATATGGACCTCTTCTTATCCTTTTTTTCAAAATGAATACGATCATCAAAAAACTCTATCTCTACCCTCTTAGCGCATCAGACAAGTTTCTCATAACTTTCAAATTCATGGGAGGCCAACGCCCTTCGATAAATTGGCTTAAATCCTGAGTAAAAGTAGTTGATTTTTCTATTAAGATCTAGAATAAGATTTGGAGCATACCTTGTCATCCGGGTGAAGTTCTCTTCATACAAAGCCACTGAATCTTCTTCATTTTCCTTCAATTCAAGGAATTTCTTCTCCATCCTAAGCCACACAAACTTAGGAAAATATTTTTGTTGGAAAAGACTATTATATTAATCCCACTCTAAGGCATCAATACCTCTCTATCAATGATATTATTTACCATTGACCACAACTAATCAACTTCACATTCAAAATGATAAACGAAAAGACTTACCTTTTTATTACTTGAACATCCCATAACATCGAATATCTTTTCAAGGGATTTAATCTATCCTTCAGCCGCTACTGGGTCAGAATATCCATTGGAAGTAAGAGGTTGTTTTATCATAAAGTGTTCCACTATTACCATATTCCTTTGTTGTACCTCTGGTTGACCTCTTTTATGGATTTTACCACCATTTATGGCATGCTTTATTTGATCCATTACTGTCACAAACTGATCGGTTTCAATCCCTACCATTAAAGACATCAGATTCAGAAGGATATCATTCTGTCGGTGCCTCTCCTCTTCAGCTTTCCTATTTCTTATGTCGACAACCATTCTAAACAAACATATATTAGTAAAAAAACATGGTAATATTTAAATTCTATAATATTTCATATTAATCATAGATTAAAAATAATTTATGGTATTCTATTCACATCATCATAATCCCTAACGTTATCTAAACTATACTCTGATACCAACTAGAAGGACCCAGCCTTATTACATTACATAGTTTTGATTATTCAAAAACTGAATTCCTTTAATATTGAAGATTTTTTCAGGTTTATAGTTTTTAATAATTGGGATATAAGACATAAATTACATTCTATATTTATATAGAGCAGATACCACAAAAATAGTATCCATTTCTTTCAAAATATAAATATTTTCAAATAAAGTGTGTTTTCTTTGACAAATATTCATGACATTTAACATGGATTCATTCTACATCTTACATATACTTATAAACTGTGAAAGGTATTTAAAAACTTTGGATGATCACAAAAATATCAGCAAGGGACATAAAAATATAGAAAGAACACATTAGTCCATGAATACTTGTAACATATGAAATAATTTTAAAAAAGATATACTTGTCACCCATATAAACTTACCTTGTGTAACTTGGTATTTTCATGAGATTTAAAAAAAACATAGAGAATATAAATAGATCCATAAAGGTATCTTGGGGAATTACTTACATAATCTTGTAACCCTCTCAACTACCTTATAATTTGTAACCCTTATGACAAATTTATAATTTTTGTAACCATTGCAGTTACACTAGGAGTAACCATATAGACAACCTCCAACTTACACATACCCAATTTATTAGAGGGTGATATAGGTCCCTAAATTAATCATAAAAAATTCCCATGAACAATAACATAATAATAAAACATGAATAATTTCATAAAAACATTTCTTTTTAATTTTTTAAAACAGAATTTTAAGAGTAATTTAAAAGGAAAAGCCCCTTACAAATATCATATAATTCAAGTTAGAATTATTAGAGTGGATGGAATATGTATATACACTGTAAATACATATAATTAAATATAATATAAACAAAACCATTCACACAAACAATTTTAATACCACATAAATAATGAAGTAGATGGTTAACCTAAATAATGGAAATCAGGTCAAAAATTCCCTTACCTCAGGTATGTATTACTTCAAAATTGTTTAAACCTCATGTATAATGGTTAAAAGAGTGTTATTAATATCTTAGAGAAACATATTAATATTTATAATACCTTATATGTTCATTTAATTACATCATTGTATGCTTTAATTGTTAGTATTTTGTTCCTTTCATTGTTTTGGATGCATTCTTTACATGATTTCCATGATTGGTTCATGATGGATATTCTTGTCAATTGGAAGTGAAAATCCAGAATTGGAATGAATTGGTATTTATATATTTCCAGAACCATAAATTATACTATTTCTCTTTTTTAATTATTACTTGATGATGACTCATAAGTTTAAACATTATTGATATTTGTTTAGGTCATTTTGGCGATTCTTCGATTGTAAAGAACTCATTTTGTCTTAAAAATTAATAAAATGTTTAAAAAATTTATCCATAACCTTATATAAGATATAATATATAAATTATATTCTTTTTCAACCATAAAAATGGTTTCATGACCAGTCTTGAAGGAAGTAAAAGAAATTGAAATCATGCAGTCCATGATGTCAGTTAATCGACAATCAAAGACAATGTTTTAATTTCTTGAATATGTGGGAGAGGAGAAGAAGTATAATGGTGAGTCTTCAAAAACATGATGAAATATATAATATGTAAGATACTAGATCATTAATTCCTCTTGGATAAGCGGATGTGAGGAAATAAGAATAATAGAAAAGAAAATGAAAAGAAAAGAATAAAAACAAAAGATAATGTTTACCTCTTGATCTCTTCTCCTTGAGATCCTTCTTAAGGTCCTTGGTTTTGTCCTTTTGGTGAGAACATAACATCTTAGATGCAGGTAAGATACTTGGGATGTGTATTGGGTTGAACATAGGAAAGTCTCAAGGATTGAGAGGTGTAGGAGGAAGAGGGGAATAAGGGTTGTATTCATAGTGGAGGAGATGAGGTATTTTTCATTATTTTAATCATTATTATAATATTTTTTCTCAAGTCTATGAATAGTCTTAATTAATGTGACCCAAAATAGTAATAATGCCATGAGAGTTCGAATCAAGTGGTCTTACATCACTTATGATGTCATAAATAATGTATTTAACTAATAATTTGAATATACAGTAGTTTACAGTATTTCACTATTAAAAAAAAATTCAAGAATTTCTGAAAAATCACAAAAATTCACCCTAAGAATTATTAGATGTGTAGAATTTAAAAATGAACTCAATTTTTTGAAAATAATTTTCTAAATATTATTAATTTAATTTTTAAATAAAATCATAATTTATTAAAAAATAACAATTTCAAATCTGTAACACATTTTTTAAAATAGTGAAAAATTAATCACGTTGAAATTATCGTAAAGACTTAAGAAAATAAAATAATAATAAAATTTACTATTCATTTTGGTCATATTACTATTCATTTTGGTCATATTACTATTCATATAACTATTCCTAAGGGTGTGTTACTATTCAAAAAAAATCAAGTTGGTTCCATTAGACTCCAAATAACTTACTGATCACAATTGTAGATGACCATTATTCGAAATTCAAAACATATAATAACAAAATTATGTTAAAAGGCTAGTTATAAATATCTACTTAAAAAAAGATTCATGCATTCCAATTTATTTTTAAAATCTTGGGGTGTTACATTGAATCTTTTTTAAGTTTCTCAAAATCTAGGTATTTTAGACAATTAAATATCATATTGAACCATCACCCCACTTTTCGATATTCCATCTAGGTTTCAATGACTAAGGATGACTATTAAACTATCCAATATTTTTCATTTACCTTAAACTTTTACCCTTATGTTCTGTTAACACAAAAAAATATAAACATTACATGTCATTCTATTAGTAATTAATAAAAAATAAGAATAAGAATTTTTAATAATTGATAAAGTCATTTTTATATAAAATCATTTTATTCTTCATATTTTATAAATTAATTTAAAGAATAAATTGAATAATTTTAGAATTTTAATTTTATGAAATAAAAATATTGTTTTCATACAAAATTCTTAAATTATCTTAGGATAAATTTTTGGTATTTTTCAGAAATAGTTGATTTTTTAGTGAATAGTATTAAATATCAATTTTAAAAATACTACAACATTTATGATATCATTAGTTTATAGCCATGATTTTTAAGTTTATGAAACATTATTATTAATAAAATATAAATTCATTAGATAAATTATATGTTTAAAATATTAGGTTTAATTTAAAAAACCTTTTTTAACATTTTGGGATATAAATTATACATTTTATAATACTGATTTTTATGAACTATACATTTATTATTCTAGAATTAATTATTATAACATTTATAAATTTTATATAATAAAATACATTTAAGATTTTGAATCAGTAGGTTCAAAATATGTAATATAGTCCATTTTATTTTAATTCATAAAAAATGAATTTCTTAGGTTAAAATTAGTTTCCGCAATAAACATAAATTATGTTGAAAATGGTTATACTAGGTGTAAGATACCTAAAAACTATTAGAAACATGTCTTAAAAAGAGTGTATGAGAAGTTTCACAAAATTAACTCATCCCATATCCATTATTTTTATTGTTTTATTATTTTTTCCTATGAGTAGTGACTTTTCTTTAGGTATTATTACAAAAATTCTCCTCTATTTACTTATAAAAGGAATCATCACCACACTACTTCTACTCACACATAAAGCCTATTATATTAAAGAAACATTATCTCAAATAAATCCCTAAACATCCTAGAAATATCATAAAGTTTATGGTATTCTCAAAGGACTACCTATCAAAGTGTTAATCCAATTTTCAAAGGAACTCTTCCAAGGAGTAAGGTAAAATTGTCAAATACTAATTTTTCATTTATATTCATTTATTTCATATTATACCTACTATAAATATAATCATACCTTGTTGAAATAGTTAAATAAATATCATAATCATACTTAAATTTTATTATGTTTATTGTATAATTTTTTTCCAACTTCCTCCCATCCATTCAAAAAATTAAAATGTTGGTTGTTTTACATGTGGACTACCACCTCTATAAGTGAAATGATCAATTTTTAAATAATAAGACTCTTATATCCATAAGATTTACTAGGAATGAATTTATTAGAACAATTATGATTGCATAAATCCAAACCTAGTATGAATTTAGGCTTTTAAATATTGGGCCAAGGGGGATTGGAAAAAAATGGGGAAGTTGAGAATCATCCACTGCACTGAGGAATAAAACTTTTACAGTTTAGGTTTTCTTTTATTATTTAGGATTAGATTTATTTTCCATGAAATTTTATGTTAATATTTTTAATTTAAGCATTTATTATTTTCATTTCATCTTATTTTATCCCTATCTACCTCTTCCAATGTGATCTCTTACACTCATGATGGTGAGTGAATAACCTAAGGCTTGGCCTTAGGGGAGGTTTCACAACATTCCCAATTTTTTTTCACTTTAATTATTATTGTGTTACTTTTATTATGGTAAGTGATAGAGAATTATATGGGTGTGGTGATCATCAAAAATTAGAATCCTTTTTAACTCATCTCCGTTATTTTGACAATCACCATTCCCTTTCTTCAATTAGGTAAACTCTTCATATGATAGATTTGAATATGATCAAGGGATTAAATGGAATATGATGGATTCAGGTCTTGGAAGGTATTGCATTATTGATCGAGGTATCCATATTTCATGTCTATTATAGGAGGTGAGATTTGGTGTGTTGATGATATCTCCTAGGCATGCTAAATTTCACACTCAAATGTAGAGGGTATAAATTAATATATGATGGGATTAATTTTCAATTTTTTAAACAAAAATAACGAATAATGAAGGGAATTGAGAAACCAACCGTAGGACCAAAAACTCTCTTTTTCTAACCTATATTCATTCTATTTTTCTTCACATCTTCATTTTAGTTTTAAAATTTCATTTGCATTCTATTTTTTCATTTTTTTTAATTTCCAAATAATATAAAACCCCCAAAAAATATTAAATGTAAATTAAGAATATAATTTGATTGACTAAAAATATACAAAATTGAGAGGACCATGGTTATCTACTACACTGAACTAAGAAATAAATTGCACTTTTACACCACCCAATGAAAGACGTGTTAACTTGACATAGTTTAAGACATTTAGTGGTTATTATATCCTTTTATATATATATTTCATTTTGAATTGGATAGTGAATATCAATTAACATATGGCCCAAAGACTATTAAAGAAGTTGTTAAAGGATGTTTATGATTTAAATTTTAATTTAAAATTAAAATTAAATCATGAATAATTATTTGAAATCTTATTTGTAAATTTATAAAATATGTGCATTGTGAGAAGTAAGAAAAACCTAATAATAACACAATTCATAGAAGAAGAACTTGTGAGAAGTGATAAAGGACTGTAAATACATGAGATCATTCATTAAAGGATAATATATTTCATAAGTATTTAGAATATTGAAGACACAGATCATTCAGAATCCAATCGATGTTTCTTGAAAATTAAGATGAGTATCAATATCATCTATTGAAGTTTATGAATAAGAAGTAAACGTACAGATATGTGGATCCATTTATTAATGGAGGTAGAGTATAAAGAGTTGAAGTGATCATATGGTGTTTATATACTTATTGGATCATTTTTTGTAGAGAAATAGTATCTTCTACTGAATTTTAGAAGTTTTTGTGTGAACAAAGTAGATTCAATATTGTGAAGAAGTTTTTGAACTAGTAGATGAATATATGTTGGGGGGACTAACCAACATGGAATGAAGTAGGCATGAGTTTTAAACCTTGTAAATATCTTGTGAAATGATTCGTTATTTATTATTTTTTATGAGGAAAGGTTGAGAGACTCTATTGAGTGGACTATAAAATATCATTGATTTAATAGTTTGTGTTTAGAATGGAAAAAATCATAAAAAAAGAAGATTTTACAACTAATTCACCCCCTCTAAGTGGTACCAAATTAGATCCTGGGAAACTACACTTGGAATCATAGACAATTTTTTTCAAAATATCCGATGGATGTTTCTTTGGAGATGAAGAATTTTAATTATATGAAATTCTGAGGATTGTATACATTTAAGGGAATAAACTATCATATTTTGAAAAATATCATGCTCCCCTAAATCCTTTAACTTGGTCTTAAATCAAGATATATCTTTTTAGTAAGATTTACACCCATAATTAAAAACTCTTATATGAAACATACTAACAAGAAATTGACTGAAAGGAAAAAATGATATTTTTATGTCTTTATCCAAATAGGTATACACCAAGGTAATGGGTCTTGAAACTACAAAATAGATATTGAAAAAATTTAGAATAATTTTAAAGTAAATATCAAAGTGAATTAATCCATGCTTCAAGTATAAGGAGAACATTTTAACATGTTATAATGTTTAATGATGAGTATATAGATGAGTATTTCACTATGGTGAATGAGATAGTCAACAATATTCAAGGATTTGGAGAAAAAAATAAGAATCCACTATTTTTAAAAATACTATGAGTAATTTCATGGACAAATTTTTTCCTTAATTTTAATATTTTTAAGATGTTGAAGACTTTTCATGGGATGAGCTTCAAACAATTATCATAGATTATGAAATAAAGAAATCTAAAATTTTCAAGAAAAAGGAAAAAGATGAGATATATTCTAAAACCACTAGAAAATGAAAATGTAAAGTGGATAAAGAGTTCAAATATTTAGACATTGAGAATGATGAATATCTCAATAAGATTTTAGATCTCATATTAAAGAGATTACTGATGGGAAAATATAAGAGAAAAGGTAATAAATATATTAAATGTTTTAATTACAATGATTTTGGTCATATTAAAAACTTTCCCCAAATAATCAGTTTAAGGAATCAGAATTAGATACAGAATAAGAAATTACTTGAAATAAGACAAAGGATAAGACAAAGAAAAATAATCATGTCATCTATAATAATAATATTTTTATGTGCAAGATTGAGAAATATTTATTTTCAAGTAATTCTTTAGAGGAAGAATTTAGTTTATTTACCACTATGAAGAAAAACATATAATCATAAAGTAGTGATGATAATAGAGAATACGAATTGAACATTAATATAAACTTTAAGGTATGTTTAAATATTATATTAAGAAGATTTCCTAATAAAAAGAATATAATAAAATTATAGAGAAGTAAAATAATTCAATAGCTACTCATATTAGTGATTTTTGTAAAAAAGGAAGGGTATTTAAATGAAGAAAAAGTGGAGATGCTCAAAAGGGAGTCAACCAATGTTGACAAAACCAAGGAACACAACATAAATATGGCTGAATAAGAAAAAATGAAACTTTATCTTGAAGAGAAGTTGAATGTAATGATAGAAGAGTTATTTGAGGTACAATCTATCAATTTTATGGCTCTAATTTATTTAAAAAATTCTAGAAAATATCTTAGGAAATATATTTATGTTAGAGGATAATATTCTCATATTGGTGAAGATAAAGGATTAATGGAACAAGGGAAGAATAAACTTATAAAACTAAAAAGTAAAACTTTTATTTATATTAGTGATGGTGTTCAAAATGAATCAAATAAGGATGAGAGGAAAACCTACACACAAGGATGATACCATCAACACCATTCTAGAAAAGTTTGGAATAATTCAAGGAAATATAAATTAAAGGAATATTATTGGTGTTGTGGAACATATGAATAGAAAGACAACTTAAACCAGTTCAAAATGTCTTCACCTAGGAAGATAAAAGAGAAAAGGACGAGTATTAGTGAGAATATGAGAATGAAAATCCAAGGAAAAATGTTTTTTTTTTGAAAAAATTAGAGAAATTATTTGGGAATACATCCACAAGTGATAAGTTGACAAACTGTGAAAGATGTGAGAAAAATGAACATGTTTTAAAGAGACATTGATAACAAAGAATTGATGATTCCTTAATTCTAGAGGTGAACAAAATTTCTTTATATAGTAATTATGTCGAGATTAGAAGAAAATAATAGCCTAGGTTTAGAGGAATACTTCTTTAACATATAAGTCTCAATTATAATAGGTTAAAATTCATATTTAATAAAACTATAATACAATGAAAATTTTAATATTTTGTGGAAAAAGTTATAATTTTATTTTATTAATTTCTATTTTGCACTTACTTGGTCAAAATAAGGATATAATGATTTTTTTTATTTTTTCCAATAGAAATAAGATTTTATGGAAAAAATAAAAGAAGCACTTTTTAACAGTTACACAATTTTTTTTATAATAAGGTATAATAATAAGTATAAGTAAAAACTTTATTAGAAATAAATTTTATAGAAATAAATATAATAAAATGTAGAGGTAAAAAAGGAATATATTTCAGAAAACTATTTTACTTTCGGAAAATTGTTTTAAAAAAAATGCATAGTGTCTATTCATTTAAAATAATTAAAATAATTTATAACAGTGAATAATATAAATTAAATGAATATATTATATATATAAATATATTAATTTAAATCTGTATGATGATTATTACTAGTTATATAGTTAATATATTAATATATTAGGCTTGAAAAATGCATTTCTTGAAAAATCATTTTTCGATATGTTTTGGGGGATTATTTTTAAAATAAATTTTTCTTCTTAGGTGAGTTGAATTGGGTAAAATTAATTTCATATTTTTAGTTATATTAATTTATATTATATAATAAGGTCAACTTAACATTTTTTCAAAATTAATAGTAAAAACATTAAAAAATAATTACCATGGTTATGGTTAAAAGGGTTTACTTAGGAGTTAAACAAAAATATAAGGGTAAGTTTTCAAATTAAACTTGTAAAAAACAACATGGATGAAAATATTTAAACCTTATCCTATCTCAAATTATAATCTAATTTGTAACACCTTGTGATTTTATAAAATATACTTTTTCAAGAAAAATTTATTTCTTCAATATTTTGCATTAAATTAAAAATCGAGTTTAAACGAACCTTGATATACTATTAGAATATTATTATTTAAAGTGATATTTATATCCCATCACTTGTAATTTTGGGTATTAATTGAAATAATTAAATTATAAAAAAACATATGGTATATATATGATTAAAATTAATTCATTAAATTTGATTAATTAGAAATAAAAATAAAAATCATTTGAAAGTAAAAGAGATATTTTCTGAAAAAATGTTTTTATGGGCACATTGTAATTTTATCTTAATAAATTAAATTACTCACTATTGGTGAATGATTTTAATTAAATTTGTGTGTATATATATTATATTTAAAAAAAATTGAACATTCATTTAATATTTTTCTTAGCATGTGATAAGAATAAACCATGTTTTATACTTGAAAATGTATTTTTCTAAAGAACGATTTTCATCACGTGTTTCATGCTTATTTTAAAATTAATTTTTTACAATTATGGAAATGGAATTTTATAAAATGGATTCTATATTTTTAATCAATATATTCCAATTTAGTAAATAGTTTCCTTTTATTTTTGGTCAATATGAACAGTTACCATGATAAACTTTATCACCTCAAAAAAGGGTAAAGCAGGTTAATCTAGGTTAAACATAAGTTTTAAGGACTTAATAATTATAATTAATTTTTATTGGTTTAATTTAATTATAACCATATCACTTTACTATTTATATCGAGTTTTATAATGGACACTTGTCCATGAAAATGGCCCATAAAATATTTAAGTCAATAAAGATTACAAAATGCAACTCTCTTATTTTTAAATACGTCTTACTTGTCTACATAAAGACAAGGGAAAGTTATGAATGAATATAAGTTTATATTTTTAGATTAATGAAATTATTTTCATGATAGAAATTTATTTTTAATTTTATATATTTATATAATGAACTTAAATTCTTATGCAACACCGATGCTTTTTTTCACTAATTAATAAAAAACACCTTAAATGATTTTAAAAATATTAAAAGTAATATAATTTAAGTGATTTAAGACATGAATTTTTTTTATATTATTATGATATATAAGTGTTATTTTAAATAATTATATTTTAATTACAACCTTTTTATATCTTTTAAGTTTAATTAAATGAATAATATCTAAATAGGAAATAATGATATTTTATGGAAATAATATTTTATTAAATTACTTAACAATAAAAAAATGTTGAAATAAGAGAAGGGGAATAATATATAGTATAAATTTCATCCCATTAATATTTATTAGAAATTTCTAACAATTGTTTCTCAAGAATTACTTTAATATATTTTAATATTTTAAGAAATTCCAAGGGTTCCCCTATCCTCAATTATAAAAGGGCACCCCTCCTTTATCTTCTTCCCACCCATTTAAACCATATTTATCAAAAAACCTATACCTAGTTAAATTATAAACTCTCCTAGAAATATTATATTGTTTATGGTTTTCCCCAAAGTCCATCCCTAGAGCCTTTAAAAAGATATCTAAAGGATTTATTTCAAAGAAGAGGTAATCACCTTAATCGATCATGTTCGTTTTATTTATTATTTTACCTACACTAAATCAGTTATATTTTCATTAAAATAATATATTTATTATTATAAATATAATTAAATGTTATTATTATTATGAAACCACCTTTACACAACCTCTTTCTATAAAATAGTAAGTGAAAATATTGCTCGTACGAGCGTACGACTTACCGTCTCTACATAGTGATATAATTAATTTCTCATCACCATATTTTATAGATGGGTATTATGATGATTTTAATGTTTATATATTATAATTATAAAATAATTTAACTTTTTAAATTATAATATCATATCTTATTTCTTACCTTGTAAACCATTGAAAAATGATAACATCGATCGTTTGTAAGCGTGCACTACCACCACCACGATGCGATATGATTCATTTTTCATTTATATTTTATTTGAGAAGTAATAAGGATATATTTAATGAAAATATATTAAAAATATGATAATTAATTATTATTTAAAGTTTATTTATTATTTACCTTTCTTTTATTCCATCCGTCAAAAAATAGAAACAAACATTATGCGTAAGTACGATCTGCCATCTCGACAAACAATGTAATTTATTTTTATATATGAATATTTTATGAATGACCCAAAAAATATATATAATGAATCTATATAATTTTTATATCATTATTAAAAAAATTTATATGATGGAACCATGATCAAAATACAAGTACTAAAACTATCTAACAAAAAAATCATGAAAAAGTGAGAAGATATCACCATGAATAGTAATTTTAATAAAGAAGTGTTAAAAAAATGGTGATAAAATGTTATAAGTAAATAATATATGGTATGATATAAAATATTATGGTCTATAATATATTTATAACAAATATTTATTAATTATAAAGTAGGTTCCAATGCGTATAATAAAAGTGGGACCTAAGGTAAAGGATTTTCATCTCACTTTTATTTTTGTGAGACACATTCCATATTCACCACTTGTTTATTTTATGTGATGTATATACTAAAAAGGAATATATTTTATGAATAATATTAGTAAATGTATGGGGATTTACATATCTATCTAATTTTCTTTCTTTCATGGGGATTATGATTCAAAAGTTACCAAAGTGATAAGAGTTTTATGTTACAATATAATTTTTATAGGGATTTTTTATGAATAAGTATTTGATAATAAAATATTATGATCTATATCTCAAGAGAATCAAAAATTCTATGATCTATTTATTTCATAATAATAAATGTTTTCATTTAAGTTTCCTCACCTTAAGTACTCAAAAATATTTAAAATATTTTTTTTAAGGTAAATCAAATTTATTTCTCTCTTTGGTTGAAAATCCTTTCTTCATTCATATCCATGCTTCCTAAAAATGTTTTAAATAAGGTTTATACTATTATACAATAATTTTTTAAATTCATTTGTATACATGTTTTAATTGTTTTACAAAATAATTTTAAAAATAATCTTATTGTCGTTTTCTAGATGAGGTACTTTTTTTTTGAATTTTTTACAAAAGTATGAAAGAAAATGTTTTTTAACTTATACATCATGAATGTAATTTCACACTATCATGAAAAATTAATGTTTTAAAAATTACTTTAAAATTTTCCATGGTTATTTTTAAAGAAAATGTTTTCCATAATATTTCTGAAATTTTTTATTTTAAAGAACTAATGTCAAAATGGAAAGGTTATTTTCCTCAAGAATGTTGTAATGATATTTTAATGATATTTATATTCATTAAAAACAATAAACCTTGGTTAAAATTATTATATAATAAGGATTTGATATAAAGATACAATATTTATTATTTACCTTTATGTTTTATGTTAATGATGGAAATTGTTTTTAATAAATCCATTCCTTTTCTAGGGGTTATGCTATGATAAAGTGATGAAATGTTTGTGAAACCTATTCCCTTTACACAGGTTATGCTATGATGAAATGTTTATGAAACACATTTATTTTCATTGGTTTTTATATGAGTAATGTTTTATGATATCATGAAAAACATATGTATTATTTTAATTATGTTATTGGTGATACCTATATATCCCACCAATGTATTGAGTAAATATTGATATCTCATGAGACAAACAGGACTATAATAGAGAGTGAACCTAGTCCAGTAACGAAATTTCTCACTATGATAGTCTTGGGAGTGAACCTTAATTACTAAGATGGTTTTATAAGTAAACCCAATACACTAGGATAGTCTTGGAAATGATATGGGACAACTAAGATAATTATTTTTTATACTCACATGTATGCCACAATTCCATGTCTTATTCCAATGTTATTCATTTATGGATTATGTTCTTTGATTAATTTATGATTCTTGTCTTATGAACTTCCAAGATTTATTTCATGACTTAATATTATAATTTATGATATACAGGGTATGATTTCAAATGTTATGCTCATGTTCTCATACCATTATTTTCATTTTATGCTCAAGTGATCATTGATATCTCTATTTTTTTACCCTTACTAAGAATCTAATATCACCCTTTATTATGTTTCCATCCCCTTGTTTATAAAGTCTGATATGTCTAATAAGGGTTCTAGGTATGATTAATATAGGGAGAGGCAATGTAGATATTTTATGAACTAGTTGCTTATTTTTCGATATTTACAATGGCCATTGACCTATATGATTATATAATGGATCATTATGTTATGTAATTAATTTTTATTTACTAAGATGTGATATGTATGTATGAAAATTATGGGCCACTATATTTGGTATCATAAAAAGATTTTTGTAAACTTTAGAAACTAGGATGAGATAAATTTGGTGGGAACCCTGAGGATATGTCAAAGTATAGGATACAATCGTAATGTTTTGATAATGATAATGAATGAAAATTAAACCTACGGTGTCACATAAGAAGGTGTCATGATTTAGACATACTATAAATAATTTTCCCGGATTATATGGTTTTCCATAATGATAATTGTTTCTCACACTATGTTTTTTGGTTTTATTCAATAGATGGAACCTAAAGGAACTGTGTTAATGCCGAATGCAACAAAATATTCAATGATTTTACTCCTGAGAAAATGAATATTTTGGGAGATAAAATAAAAACTCTTCTTACTATTCCCACACAAGTTTCTCAATATATGAATCACAATGAGCTTCCAAATTATAAAAGGAGGGAAAACATTATATTTAGTCATTACTAAGGCAATTACCACCTCATTTTAGTGGGTCGACTAATCCACTAGTCACTAAGAAATAGACGAGTACAATGGAAAATATATTTTCTATTCTCGAGTGTTCAAAACATGAGAAAGTAATTTTGGTTGATTATCATTT
This sequence comes from Viscum album, assembly GCA_963277665.1. Lineage (NCBI taxonomy): Eukaryota > Viridiplantae > Streptophyta > Magnoliopsida > Santalales > Viscaceae > Viscum > Viscum album. The sequence goes on from OY728140.1 coordinate 394,203,127, forward strand.
ATAGGGTGAAGTAGATTAATAGTGAACTCTTATCAAGAACATGGGGTAATAGGAAGAAATTGGCTCTATAGAGTGGGACAATTTTTGGTAATTATTTTTAAATAAGTACTTTATTAATATTATTTTATTGAAAATGGATAAGTAATTACTTGAGATTATATAGAAGGATGTTGAATCATTGGTACATATGGGGAAAATCTTACAATACTTTTGAGTTACACTTTTGGAATTTTAATACATCCTAAAAGTATGTTGAATGATTTTTTAGTAGATTAAAACTAAGTCTCTGAAGGGAATTATCTATAATGGACTTGAATAGATATAAATAAATCATTATATGTGACATAAAGGTGGACATGGAGATTAGAATTACCAATTAATATCATGGTTTTTATAAGATAATAATATCAGCTTCAAAGGAAATTCTATATACTATGGAGAGAAGATGATAAGATTTTTTTTATACTCGAAGTGTGCTGGGAAACATGGAGGAAATTGTCTTCAGGAACATATTAATGTCTTTTGTTTTTAAAGGAAGTTTATTGGGCAATAAAATGACAAAGTGATGGGAATACATTTTCTAATGACACGAATAGAGAGAAATCACTATATAATGAACCACCCAAAATCCAATGTTTTAAATGTAAGGGATATGGGAATTACACCAACCAGTTCTCAAATATGAAGGATAATGATGATGATCAACTTCAAAAACATTCTAAGTCCATAGAAAAATTTAAATATCACATGATCACAATTTTTGATGATGAGTATGATAAAGACACGGTGAAAGGTATACTTACCATCCTATCTAAAACTTATAATTTCATATTTGATTATGGATATAAGCAATATTTTATATCCAAATAATTTTAAAAGGGTATCAATATAACATCTCAATGATTAACTATTGAGTTAGCAGTAAAACCCCCTAATGGTACGATGAACACATCTAAAGTTTATGATTCTTCTCCAGTTGAATTTTGTAGGAATGTGCTTCCTACAAATCTCATTATTCTACCTTTGGTTGAGTTTGATGTTATCCTAGGCATATATTTCTTTCATTATATATATTCTAAAATAATTTTCAAGGAAGGGAAGTCACATTTGATATTTCAAACCAATATATTATCATATATCATTGTGATAATAAATATAAACTTATTATGGAAATAAAATCCATTTTATGGGTATTGATTCCTATTTAAAATGGGGGTTTTTAGATGTTTTGGGAGGAACTCAGTATAAAATATATACTTATTGTACATAAGTTTATTGATTTATTTATAGAATAATTTCCTAGTCTAACACTGAATTTTGAAGTTTATTTCTTTATAAAACTAATAACTGGTTCCATACCTATTTCAATGACTCTATATAGGATGACACCAATTGAGTTGTAGGAAATAAAGAAGAAAATCCTAGAGAATATTGACAAGGGAATCATTCAGACAAGTGGATCACCATTGGGTACACTATTTATTTTATTAATAAGAAATATGAATCAATGAAACTTTTCATTTATTTTCAAGAACCTAAAAAACGAAATATCAAAAAAATATTCTACCCTACATTGCAGACTTATTTGATCAATGAAATGAAGATAAATAATTTTTTAATATTGAAATTTATTCTAGATATCCTCAGTTGAGGGTCAACAAGAAGGATATTCCCAATATAGAATTACATAGAAGGTGTGGACACTAAGACTTTATAGTGATTATATTTTTTCTTTAGAATTCCCCCAATATCATTATGGATTTAATGAATAGATTATTTTGAAATTACCCGAATTAGTTTGTGGTAGTCTTTATAGATGATATTCATATATATTTAAATATAATGGAAGAGAATGAAGATCAATTTATAATTGTACTGAATACCCTGAGGAAGGAGAAGCGTTATGAAAAATTTACCAAGTGTAAATTTTTGATTTGAAAGTTCTATTCTTAGGACATATAATCTCAAGTGAAGGTATGTTAGTAGATCTTTAAAAGATAGAAATTATCGAATTTTGATCCAAACCAACCGCTGTGATTGAGATTTATAGTGTTTTTTGGTTTATGAATATATTATTGGAATTTTATGGAGAATTTATCATGACTGTCTAATATACTCATCATGTTAACTCAGAAGGGAGCTATGTTCTTTTGGATAGATAAATTTGAAAAAAAATTCAACTAATTAGAGAGAAGGTTAGTTAGTGAACATGTTCTTACTTCACCCAATAATAGATAAGGGTTTCTAATATATAGTGATACATTAAAGAAATTATTGGGATGGATTCTTAGACAAAAGATATAGTGACAGTTTATGCCTCATGCCAAAGGATGGTTCATGGGAAAAATTACCCAACCCATGATTTTGTGTTAGGTATGATTTTTTTTGATTTAATGATATGGGGGAATTATCTTTTTGGAGAAATGTGTGATATATATTTTTATCATAAAATTTTAAAGTATATTTTCACACAAAAATAGTTGAATATGAACCATATAATATGATTGTCGATGATTAAAGACTATGAATGCCTAATAAATTACCACACTTAGAAAATAAATAATGTAGAAGATGATCTAAGCTAAAAAGATAATTCTATATTATCTATGACAAGGATATAAAATGATCCAATATTTATGGATTTGAAAAGGATTGATCTTTAAATATTAAATGAATTGGAGATATATTATCTTTCTTAAATGAGTGTTCAACCATATATCCATGTGATGATTAATAAGGAACTGAAAAAAGATATGTAATTAAAGAAGGTGAGAAATGTACCTATGTTTAACCATTATTATGATGGGATGATAAGGTTTAAGAACCATGTATGTGTTTTTTCCATAAAAAAATTGAAAAAGTATCTATTGGATGAAACTCACAGTTCAGCATTCTCTACACTACCACAAAACAGGTCAAGGGAAGTGCTGCCCTTTATCAGCGCCAAATAGAAAGCACTGATAAAAGGTAACATTTATCAGTGCTTTTTTTATCGCTGATAAATGTATCTCTTTATCAGTGCTAAAAAAGCGCTGATAAATGAATGTTTTATCAGTGCTTTTATTTTAGCACTAATAAAACATACCTTTATCAGCGATTTTAATGAGCGCTGATAAAGGTCCCGTCGGTTTTTATTTAATAACCCTAACAGGCCATCCTTGCTTGCATGTGGTCAAGATCTCGCTGAAGCTGAAGCAGGCCCCTCGCCGTCGCACCCTCGTCCTCCTCGTCCTCCTCCTTACTCCTCCTCGTCCTCCTCCTTCTCTGCCGCCACCGCCACCTCCGCCCCCGCCCCCGCTACCGCAACCGCTGCTACCTCTGCCACCTCCACCCCCACTACCGCGACTGCTGCCGCCTCTGCCACCGCCGCCACCTCCGCCTCTGCCACCGCTGCTGCCTTGCCACCGCCACCACCACCCCTTCGGAACTGCCTCCGCCACCACCGCTACCATTATTGATATTCATTTTCAGGTAAATATTTTTTCTACCGCTTGAATTGAACGTGTGAAATCCTGATTTAAGGCGTTATTGCAAGAGTCAATGGATTATTGATATTATAGAGTTCTATATTTAATCCTTCCACCTCACTAAACACCTATTGAATCTTATTTCATGGGTTAGATGTTCTTTAACTCATTTATGGACACCCCTTGAGTGTTCCAAGTAAAATTATCCCTTTAATGTCAAACTATTAACTGCCCTGAACACCTATTTAGCTTATGCCAAAGATTTTAAATAAGGTTTCCCTTGCTACAAGGGTATATAAATGGAATTGAAGACACATTATAGGTGTTTGGCCTAGATTCTTAATGGAATTTACCATGTAGGAAATTTCCATGTTGATTATTGCCCATTTTGAAGACCCCTTGATCCTTATTAGTGAATTTTCCATTCTTGGTAAAATTGAATGTGTAATAATAATGAGGAGTGAATTTTACATGATGGATTAATTTTAATTTAATGAATTAATTAAATTAATTGAAAGGATCTATAATGGGTTGAAAGGGAACACCATCTACTGCATGTTATATAGAATGATAATTGTGTATTTCATTTCGTTGAATGAAATTGTACATGGATAATTGGACATATGAGATGTTTTTCTTCATGTTTTGTAATATAAATATGAATGTGAATAATTCCTTACTTATAAAAATGTTCTTAATTAAATTTATGGATGGGAGGTAATTCCCCATTATAGTTAAAATTAAAATACACCTTTATAGAGGATAATATAAGATGGTAAGCTAATTGTTGAGAATATAGGAAAATGACACACCCTTACATCGGGTGTTGAGTATAACATATCGCACCACAAATACTAATAGGATGTTGGGATTTTTTCACCACACCAATTTCTTAGAGTTATTATATGATGGATTACTCCCCATCCTGAGTTCCATCTAGTTCACATTGTTCTATGCTTGATCACTATTATGGTTGGATTTCTTTTCTCAAGGTATGTGATCCTTCTGATTCCTTTTTGGATTTGTTTTCACCTATGGTATGAATAAAAATTAGTGAATAGATAGTGATTTATATCAATAAATTTAAATTTATTTGCATGCAATGTCTTTTGGGGTTTGTGGGATGTGGTAAATGGTGTACTCGATTTTAGATTATTTTATTCTCATGGGTTTCCCCTATTTAATGTTTTCTTTTCAGTTGGAAATCTCCTCTGCGGTGTGCCTCTCCTCTGCCACGTACGCACCTCTACCGTGTTCTTAACGACACCTTCGCGGTGAGTTTTCTCCTGTTACTCATTGGTTTCCTCTTGTTCTCATGTTATTACTGTTTGATATTGATGGTTATAATGTGAAATGTACGGGCTAAACGCCCTGCTAAAAATCGTGGCCGTTGGGGGTCCTTGTTTGCACACTAAATGAATTGAATGTTGGTTGGTTCTTGTTGAACATTGGAATATATAAATTGGTAATATACGTATACTTGACTTATGAATGAACACCCTAGGATGATAAAACTTCTATGATAACCCCTGAATTAACAAACAAAATTGAATAAGGGATGCTTTATAAAATCTAAAATTTTGATTTTTTGGTTTGAATGGTGTTGCGATTGAGGTGTCATGCTTATAAAATATTCGTCCACCTAATGTGGTTTTCTAGGGGCATGCAACAATAGAGCCTTTGTAGGGGAACATGAATGGAACCATAGATTGGGAAGGACTCAAACACTCCTCTGATAATAGGTATCTAGAGTCCCATTGGATGTTTTGATCAAGAGAGGGGATGTTGTACCACCATGCCGGGATGACAGTATAAGGAAGAGTATATAACATAGGGAGTCTGGTTCTAGCCTAGGGTTTAGAGGCTGGTCATATGCATGTTATGTAGTCTACTATGGATATTGTGGATTCTTGATCATCTACTGTCAATGGTACAATTCCTATATCATCTACCCTTAATTTTTTTATAAAAGAGAATCACATTCTTTTTTTTTTCACTCTTTTTGTAAATTTTTTAGTCTTGGAGGTGTAAATCTTGGATAGTGTTATCACCATTGACACTCTATTGGTATTACAGTCCAAGAATATAAAATGTTTCAAGGAATGATCTCTAGATATTGGTGGTTATCATTTATTTTGTGAACCACCCATGCTTTATATGATAATATTTTATTTTAGTTTTGTTATGGATTAGTTTGTTTTATAACAATCCAAAATCATTTGTTCCCAGATGAGAGTTACCTTTTTATCTCCAAAATAGATAGAGTTATTTTCACTTAAATGAGAGGAATCTTCTATCTGGTCATGTAGAACCAATTCAATCTATATTGTATTTTCTCATGGCTCAATTAGTCAGGCATGTTATAGATGTTTCTAGAATGTTGTAGGATTCTTTTTCCCAAATGGTAGTACATTTTTAGGATGTTTTCACTGATGAGGTATAAAATTTACTTCTTAATAAAGAGATAAACTTTATAATCTAGTTATTTTTGGGAGAAAATTCAGTTTCTATCACAATTTCTAAAATAACACCAAAAGAGCATCAATTGTTTGAATTACAATTTGATGATATAGAATATAATGGTTTCATATGGCATAGTAATTTACCATGGGGTTTTATAGTTCTCTAAAATAGATGGTTGATTGGTATTTATTCTTTTCTTGGACTATTGGAGATTGAACCTGATGAGAGTCATGAATATGTATCCTCATCCATTCATTGATAGTCACATTGATCATCTATGAGGTTATATGATCTTCTCCAAGATAGATTTGACATTAGGTTACCATTAGATGAGTTGGACATCGATGGACCTACCATGGACTACTTTTAGGAATAGTTATGGCCTGTATGAATTTTTAACGATGATATTTGGTTTAACTAATGCGTTGGTTGTATTAATGGACTTGATGAATAAGATATTTCATCCTTTTATGGATCAGTTTTTCGTAGTTTTTTTCAATTAAATATTAGTGTAATCCCAACCCATAATTGATCTTGACCAACATCTTATCATCACCTTGAGTACATTGAGATAACATCATATTTATTACTGTTTTCTCCTGTTACTCATTGGTTTCCTCTTGTTCGCATGTTATTACTATTTTATATTGATAGTTATAATGTGAAATGTATGGGCTAAACGCCCTGCTGAAAATCGTGGCCATTGGTGGTACTTGTTTGCGCACTAAATGAATTGAATGTTGGTTGGTTCTTGTTGAATATTGGAATATATAAATTGATAATATACGTATACTTGACTTATGAATGAACACCCCAGGATGACATGTGTTTTACTTCCCTCACACCATGTATAGATACCATAGAGACTTGATGTGTATAGACTGTACACCCCTAGTGGCCATGTAAGGACTACACACCGTGTATTCCACAAAAATGTGATGCATAGCAGGTGAGGTGACTCAATATGTATCTAAAGTACACACCTTTAGCTCAAGTTGTTCTAAATGTCATGTATTTTCTAAGGCATCATTCAGTCTTTATAAGACTAACTTGGAATAAATTTGATATATGTCAGATTAAATCAGGTATCTTATACATACACGATGTTCACCCTACTGGACACACCATGTATATAGATTTCACATGTGTTTAAAGGAATTTGTACTATGATTTGTTTTTATAAAACCCAAACAATGCTACATGATTAATTAAAACATAATATTAGGCAGGTTCTCGAGATCAAACCCATAAAGATGATGAATATGAATAAAGAATGGATGAATTCCAATCGGTTGACAAAAGAGTATGAAGATGGCGTGAAAGAGTCTATCATGTTTGTATAAGATCATGCATGTGACCCTTCTCAAATACTTTGTCTGTGTTTACGCTGTTGTTATTCAAGACAAATTAGTCCAGAGGAGTTGGAAGAACACCCGATCTGTCACAGAATTGATCGAAGTTATACATGTTGGAATAAACACGGGGAAAAAACCAATGTAGGTAGTGACTCAGAGAACATGAAATTTTATAGATCATCTGATACGATTAGAAGCATGAACGGTGAAGACGATCGTATAGAGGGTGTGATTACAGATGTGAACGATGATGAAGATCATATTGAGTAAATGACAAGGACAGTTGAAGATGAACTTCGTGATTGCCAAAAATTGATTGAGAAGTTAAAGAGTTTTGCAAAAACTCCATTGTGTGCTGGTTGCACTAAATATACAGCATTGTCAGCCGTATTGAAGCTATATAATTTGATAGAAGGCAACGGGTGGAGTGACGCCAGGTTTACGGAACTACTTCCTCTCCTGAATGAAATGCTCCTAGAAGATAATGAACTCCCTAGCCGAACATACGATGCCAAATGAATGCTACGATCGATGGGTATGATCTCTGAAAGAATACATTCTTGCCCGAATGATTGTATATTGTTTCACAAGGACTACAAATCACTTAAAGAATTCCCATAGTGTGGTGCTTCCTGATATAAGAAAGATGATTCTAGTTCTAAGAATGTTTTATGGTACTTTCCAATCATTCCTAGGTTTAAACGCCTCTATGGAAGTGAGGAGACTGTAGGACAATTGACATGGCATGTGGATACAAGAATTAAAGATGGGAAACTACGTCACCCGGTAGACTCTCCTCAGTGAAATAGAATTGATCATGAGTATCCTGAATTTGGGAACGAGTCGAGAAACCTTCGTCTGGCGTTATCTACAGATGGGGTGAATCCTTTTGGTTTTCAAAGCAGCAGTCACAGTACATGGCCGGTTATGTTGGTAAATTATAACTTACCACCGTGGTTATGCATGAAACAAAAATACATCCTGTTATTTATGCTTATATCCGGACCAAAACAATTGGGTAATGATATTGATGTTTATTTGGCCCCATTGATCGAGGATTTGAAAATATTGTGGGATTCAGGTGTTATGCTCTATGATGCTTACAAAAATGAATAATTCACTTTGAAAGCCATGTTGTAAGGGATAATAAATGACTTTCCTACTTATGGAAATTTTTCAGGATATAGCATTAAAGGAACTCAAGGGTGTCCCGTTTGCGAACAAGGTACACTGTCAATTAGGTTGAAACATTCATTGAAAACCGTGTTTCTAGGACATCACATATTTCTACCCTGACATCATAAGTACCAATCTTGGATGACATCATTCGATAGAAGTTCAGAGGAACATACAACACCATCTCCACTAACAGGTGATCAATTGTTTGAGAAAGTAAAAGATTTGGACACTACTTTTGGAAAACCGTTTTTAAAAAACCTTTCGAAAACTGGTTGGAAAAAGAGATCAGTTTTTTTTGAATTACCATACTGGAATTGTCTGTATGTCAGACATTTTCTTGATGTTATGCATGTTGAAAAAAATGTATGTGATAGTTTCATTGTCACATTGCTAAATGCACCCGCTAAAACAAAGGATGGAATTAAGGCTAGATTGGACATGGTTGAGATGGGAATACGAGAAGAGTTGGCACCAATGAAGGGTGAAAAACGAACATTTCTTCCTCCTGCTGCTTACACTCTTTCCAGGTAGGAGAGATATTAGTTTTGCAACTTCTTGAATGATGTAAAGGTTCCAGAGGGGTATTCTTTAAATATCAAGAACATCGTGTCAATGAGAGATTTAAAATTAAAGGGTCTGAAATCACATGACTACCAGGTTTTGATGCAAGATCTAATTCCTATAGCTTTACGTTGCATTTTGCCCAAGAATGTTCGCCATACATTAAGAAAGCTATGTTTCTTCTTCAATACTATATTCAACAAAGTTATAGACCCGACGAAATTTCCAACTATAGAAAGTGAAATTGCCGTCATATTATGTGAATTAGAAATGTTCTTCCCGTCAAAATTTTTCGATATGATGGTTCATTTGATGGTTCATTTTGTGAGAGAGATTCGACTATGTGGACATGTGCATTATAGATGGATGTACCCCATTGAACGGTATATATAGATTTTGAAAAGGTATGTAAAAAACCGAAGTCATCCAGAGGGTTGTATTGTAGAGCAATATATTGTTGAGGAAGCTATTGAATTTTTAGTAAGGGTAAACCAGAGAGATATCAATGATCATTTGAGCATAAGATTTTCATAAGGGTATGAGAACATGAGAATAACATTTGAAAATCGTTACTTGTATGTCATAAGTCATAATCTTATGTCATGGAATAAATATTGGCAGTTCATAAGACATGAATCATAAAGTAATCAAACTTCATAAGCTATAGAATCATAAAATTAGTATAAGACATGGAATTATGGCATATGCATAATAATATAAAATCATTTCATTAGTAGTCTAATATCATTGACAAGGATATAATAGTGTATTGGGTTCACTCCTCAAACCATATAGGTATTCAATGTTCACTCCAAATACTATCATTCAAGAAAAATTACCATACTAAATAGGGTTCACTCCCAGTCCAGTCCTATTTATCTCATGAGATATCAATATTTACCCAATGCATTGAAGAGATATATAGTTCACACCCATAACATAAAAAAATCAGATTTACCAAGAGTGGTGTGAACAATGGATTAAAACCCATGGACCTATAAATTTTATTATTAAAAAATTCATTACATAAGAAAAGGAAGAAGATGTGTTGAAAAATAATAATATCATAAACAAATCCAATAAAAAAAGGTCACTCAACTTTATTCTTTTATACATTTTTCCCTTTCCAAGAGACCCCTCGACCACTCAGATGTCTAATTCTGTTACACTACTTAGTTTCTTACCATGTATCATCCTAGAAATACATTCAAAAATTATCATCATACTCATTAATAGTTTCATAAGTTCTCTTTTCATGTTCAGTCTCAATGTATTTCCCTTCAACTCAGTAGTTTTTAGGGATGTTTCCAAATTCCTCACTAAAAAAATATATGATTTTAGATCTATTAAAAATGCCTATCGAGGAAAATTTTCTGATATTGGAGATCTCTAGAGTAATGGAACACTCCTAAGTGACTAAATAATTTTATATCTAGATCTTAGTGGGTGGAACCTTCATAGACTGAGGTTTAGACTCATATTCTTTGGGTTTTGGAAGAGATAGATGAGTTCCTTAGACCCATCTACCTTGGTTGGATCTTCTGTGATATCGATAGATATCTCTAATGGTTCTCCCTAATGAGAATAATATCCCAATATCATCTTATTCGGAGAATGTGAACTCATCAAGGACTCATAAGTATGATGTTAAATTTCATTGGACCTCAGTTTACTGGGTAATAACACAGGAAAAACCTCATTATCCATTAATTTTTTAATTTTTTTGGTGAATATTTATGTGATGGTATCCATTTTTTAGACACTTTCCCAACTAAATAAATACCAGTCTTCCCAACTAGTGCATCCAAATCACCACCATATAGGTCACAATCCCCCTACCCTTGAGCATTCACTTCTTCATGCACCAATTTCTACAGCACCTGGGAATAATAATGAGGAAACTTTCATGAAAATCATATATATGTTTGTGAAAAAATATCTTAAAAATTAATTATATAAAAAATCATAAAAATAAATTGTTTTCATAAAAATTTCTTTATTTAATTATAGTATAACCTGTGGAAAATTAATAGGTTTCATAAACATATTTTTATCATAATCATAAACAATACAAAGAAAGAATTAGTATGGTATCTTTGGATACTATACCCTTTATATTATAAGCCAAATAAAATTTTATTATCTTTTATGAATATAAATACCATTAAATTATCATTAAAACATTGTTGAGGAAGATATCCATTTTATTTTGAAATCAATCCTCTAAAATAAAAAAAATCAAAAAATTTAAAGAAAACATTTTATTTAAAAATATCCATGTCAACTTGTAAATTAATTTTTAAATAATTTAGTGGTAAAAATGGTGTTAAATTTTGTTCATGTCATATATGTTGAAAAATAGATCTTTTATACTTTTGTAGAAAAAGTCAAAAAAGTACCTCATTAAGAAAACAATAAGAAGATTCATTTTATAATTATTTTATAAAAAAAGTCAAACATGTGTAAAAATGAAATTAAAAAATATATATAGAATAATAGTAAAACCCTTATTTTAAATATTTTTAGAATACATATATATGGAAGAAAAAGGATTTTTGAACAAAGAGATAAAAAATTTGATTTCCCGTAAAAATTTATTTTCATTCTTTTGAGTACTTAAGGTGGGTAAAATGAAAGGAAAAAATGTATTATTATAAAATAAAAAATATATATATAATAAATTCATTAGTTTAATGAGATATAGATTATAGTATTTCTTCTACAGATACTTAATCATAATCAATCCCTATAAACAATGATATTGTAACATAAAACCCTTACCACTTTAGTAACTTTTGAATTGTAAGCCTGATGAAATAAATAAACTTATATGGATATATTAATACCCATAAATTTCATAAGATTAATCATAAAATATATTCATTAGAAGTATATACACCACATAAAAGAATTAAGTAGTGAATGCGGCATGTGTCTTACAAAAATAATTGTGATATGAAAATCCCTTACCTTAGGTCCAACTTCCTCCAGACACATTATAACCTATTGTATAATAAATATATATAAATATATATTATAAATATATTAAAAATCATAAAAATATATATAATAAAATATATTATTTACTTATAATCTTTTATCTACCCTTAGTTAACACATTATTAAAATTATTATTTTGAGGGATATCTGCTTCGTTTTTCATGTATGTTTTGGTCTTTGTATTTTTATCATGGTTAAATCATCTCTAAAATTTTAATAATTACATAAATATAATATATATTAATTATATACATATTTTTATTCAATCACAAAACATAGATATAGAAAAATTAATTACACCATTCATGGAGATGGTAGGCTATACGGACACTATTTCCAATTTTTTACCGATCGAACAACAGAAAGTTAAATAATAAATAAACTTTCTAGAATAATTATTATATCATATATATCATATATATTCATTAAATCTATACTTATTACCATTAAATTAGTATATAAATGAAAAACGTATCACATATCTTCATGGAGGTGGTTGTCCATATGTACGCATGATCAACGTTATCATTTTCCAAAGAATTCAGAAAGTAAGAAGGTAGATATAATATTATAATTAAAAATATTTCACTATTTTATAAGTATAATATATAAATTCTAAACCCATAATAATACCCTTCCATAAAATATGGTGATGATAAATGAATTTTATTGCTACGTGGAGACGGTAAGTTTTACGTATGCACAAGCGATATTTTTACTTACCATTTGATGGACCTAGGGTAAATAAAGGTGGTTTAATAATCATAATAATATTTCATTATATTTAGGATACTTAAGTTTTTATTTTATTAAGAATATAACAGATTTATATGACGTAATGTAATAATTAGAAAGAAAGTGATCAATTAATTCATTACCACTTCTTTGAAATAACTATTTTATGTATACTCTTAAGGGCTCTAGGGTTTGACTTTTGGAGGACCATAATCTAGAGAATGTTACTAGGATATTTTATTAGAGAACTTGGTAGATTTAGGTTAATTTATAAGGATGAAAGTGGTGTGAAGAAGAGAAAGGAAGGGTTCCCTTTTATAATTGAGCAGAGGGGAACCCTTGGAATTTCTTAAAAGATTAAGATATATTAAATTAATTCTCAATAAAAATGAATTCAAATGGACTATAAATGTTAATTGGATAAAATTTTGGAAAATAAAATTTCACCATGTCTTCTTTTAATATTTTTATTATTTTTAAGTAATTTAATAAAATATTATTTTCCTAAAATATCATTTTTACAATTTAGACATTATTTATTTAATTTGACTTAAAATATATAAATCCCAAATTATAATTAGAATATATTTATTTAAAATAAAAATATAAATAAAAATAATATAAAAATATAATTTCTCACCTTAATTCATTAAAATTATAATACTTTGAATATTTTTAAAATAATTTATTATATTTGTATTTTTTTATTTGAGAAATATTATATTGGTGTTGCATAAAAATTTAATGTCATTATTTAATTACTAAAAATTAAAAATATTTTTTTGTCATAAAGATAATTTCATTAATATTGAAATTGATACTTATATTTGTTCATAACGTTCTATTTCTTCTATGTGGACACATAAGATATATTTAAAAATAAGAGAGTGACATTTTGTAACATTATTTAACTAAAATAGTATATAAGCCATTTTCATGGAAAATTGTACATTAAACAACTCAATTTAAAGATTAATGTGATAGGGTCTAATTAACTTATTATGATATTAATTAGGATGTGATATTATTTATTTATCACTTATTTTTATACTATATTAACATGATTTACCTTTTACTATAGTGAACATTTTTTCCAAGATTTTTTTCATATTGACAAAAAATAAAAAATACCTATTTACCAAATCTGAAAATATTGATTCAATATATAGATAACGTTTTATCAAATTAAATTTATTTAAGTGGTATAAATTAATTTAAAATAAGCATGAAACACATGAAAAAACCTCTTTTGTAAAAAATACATCTTTAATCATAAAACTTGGTTGATTCTTATCTCATGACTAGAAAAATATTAATTGAATATTAAAACATTTATTTAGATATAATATATATATTTAATTAAAATAATTAAAAATATTTAATAGTTTAATTTATTGAGATAAAATTACATTATGCGCATAAATTGTTTTCCAGAATATATCTCTTTTAATTTCAAATGATTTTTATTTTTATTTATAATTAATTGATAACCAATTAATTCATTTTTTTTCATATTTAAACCATGTTTTTTTCATAATTTTGTTATTCCTATTCATACCCACCAATCTAATGTCTAGACAATAACTATAAATTTTAATAATAATATTTGAATAGTATATCTTTGTTCATTTAAACTCAGGGTTTTGAGTAACACAAGCTATCAAAGAAAGAAAATTTATTTTAAAAAATATTTTATAAGATATGAGGGTGTTATATTTTACCCCTGTTAAAATTAATTTCTACCTAATACTTTTTCACTTATATATAAAATAATTATGATATATTTGTTTCATTACGTCATCAGGTTCCCATTTAGCTTCTGAATTTTTTTCATTTCTCCAGAAAACTTTAACCAGGTGAGTAGTCTTATTTTTTAGTACATTATATTTATGATCTAAGATTTTTACTGGTTATTCATAATAATAAAAACAATAATAAATATCATGTTCTAGTGTTATGACCTCTAATTTTAGTACATGTGATGGATCAGGTATGTACTTCCTTAAAAGAGATACATAGAACACATTGTGAACTTGGTAGAGGTGTATTGGAAATGACAAATGATAAGATATAATCCCTACTCAATCAAGAATCTAAAAATGTATAATATACCTAAGTATCATCATTCTTTTATTTTAATATCCTATAAACTTCTTCTATAGAGAAATTATTAGAAAAAATGTATCCCCAACTACAAATTCTAGGTCATCCTGATGATTGTCAGCATAACTTTTATGTTAACTCTGACCTGCCTTGATGTGTTGTTGAATGGATTTGAATTTACATATACTTTTATGAGCTAATTCAGATCCTAATATATTTTATTCTCTAATATCATCTTATTATGTTGGAGTTCTATACTTATTTCCATAGAGAGCTTCATAAATATCAATCCGAATGCTTGACTGAAAGATATCATTGTAAGAAAACTCAACTAATGGAAGATATTGAACCCAAACTCCTTCGAAATATATTGAAAAAGATCTCATAATAACCTATAAGGTTTGAATTATTCTTTCAAAATAACCATATATCTGAGGATGATACTTCATACTAAAACTTAACTTTGTATCTTTATCCTGTTGAGTACTTTTCTAGAACTTTGAGGTAAACCCTAGATCCAAATTAGATAAAATAGAATGTTTTACTCCATGAAATATTAAAAAAATTAATATAAAATCCAATAATCTTATCTATAGAGAAATCTTCTATAATAGTAATTAATTTTGATGACTTCATAAGGAAATCGATTACAACCCATATATAATTGTTCCATTTTGATGTTTTAGGTATTCCAATGACAAAATCCCTGGTGATGTTGTCCCATTTCCATTCTAATATAACATCCCCTTAACTGTAGACTTAAATTTATTACATAAATAGCATCGAGATACAGACTCAATAATATATCTCTTTATGTATCCTCAATAGAAACACAATTTTAAATCTATATAAATATTTTTACTTCTATGATGAATAGCACTACTACAAATATGTCTTATAATAGCGCTAAAAATGGCCTTTAACAACGCTAAAAAGCGCTGTTAATCTCAGTGAAGATAAGGGGGGGGGGTCCCCTTTATCAGTGCTAAAAATAGCGATGATAAAGGGGGACTTTTATCAGTGCTAAAAAACACGCTGATAAAAGTTCCCCTTTTTCAGCGCTAAGAAAGCGCTGATAAAGGTAGTATTTATCAGTGCTATTTTCAGCACTGATAAAGGTATAATATATCAGCGCTATTTTGAGCGCTGATAAAAACTACCTTTATCAGTGCTCAAAATAGTGCTGATATATTATCCATTTATCAGCACTTAACTAGCGCTGATAAAGGCCAAAGATCCTATGCAAAACCAGAACCTGCACAGAACCTACCCAACACCTGCACACATTACAGCACCTGTACAGAGCACAAACAACACCTGCACACATCACAAACAACACCCACACACAAAGAACAGAAGAACAAAAATGATACATACATTTACTTGAAATCATGAATACAAAACAACACACTTCTATATACATTTCAACCCATGTTTAATTTGGTTAAATTACATTTATCCAACAAATAGTTAAAAAACAATGATGTTCCATCCTTTTTGCATCCATCCGCTCTAAAAAATTGTCGTCCATGGCGGCAGTTTCGGTACAAAGCAGGAAAAAGATTTCACATACATAATAAAACAAATATTATGTTAGTAATACAATAATGAAATAAAGAATGGGGTTTCTAAATGGAATTATACTAGTGAGGAAAAAAACATAAAATAACCAATTAACAAAATTGGAGCATGGTTAGGGCTAATCATCTATAATAATCAAATGGCCCAATGTTTAGTAGAACATGGGCTATTTAATGATTCGAGGGGGAATAGATAAACCTACAGTTTGGTTCTAAGGTTATGATGGTCTCACACTTATGGTTAATAGTTTGTCAAATAATGTGATGAACTTGTGTAAGGTATTAGTTTTTGGGGAAGTATCTCTATATGGTTGAATAATGGATTGTATGCCACTAAATGAAACTATACAGATTAGAAGTGTGTGTATATTGATACCCACGTTGTTGGGAAATGATTTATTTTACCCTTAGGCCTAATAATTCACCTAATTAATGAGTGGAATTAACAAATTTTCACTATCAACCATTAAAGCGGGTTACCCTCGTATATCCCTCATTTCACTCAACAAAATCCATTACACGCACTCTCCTCCTTCTCCATTCCCCAATGGGATATCTCCCTTACTTTTGAGATAAATCAAATATTATCAGTTACATTAAAAGAGTGGTGGAATATCTTCAACCCGATTATCCTCCTCTATATTCTTCTCCTTCTTCCCCTAACTTTGGTTTCAACTATTAGGGATTTTGGTCTCCATTCCACAGCATCATGACGCTATTGGATACCAATGATGGGCCTTTTGCAACGACATTAAACCTTGGATATAAAACTATTGCCATGGTTTAATACCATGGATATATGTCCCCCCATTCCATAAAAAAGAAGCACCCCTGATCCCTTCCCCAGCACACCCCCTACACAATGCCCACCCTGAGCACACCCCCTACCCCTGCACACTCCCTGCCCCCTGAACACCCCCTGCACCATCCCCCAGCACACCCCTGCCCACTTCACTCTCCCCCATTCCCATTGCACACCCCCTGACTACCCCCTACATATTTTAAAAGAACCCAGCACACCCCTACCCCTTCCCCTACCACTTTTCCCTCTTCCCCCTCCCCCAGAAAACCACCCCTGCCCTCTCAACCTATCCCCAGCACATCATAAAGAAAATAACTTGTATGGAAATTGTGCTCAATTTACATTATACACATCATATATATCAACAAATTCTCATGTACTTTCATTCAATGTAAATACACATATATAGACTCTCTACATCTCATAAGAAAACCCTCTTTAAAATTCACAAACACATTAAATCCATTTGAAAACACCCATCACACCACTTTCTTATTTCTTCAAACACATTTAAAGGGATTAATCATGAAAATCCACAAGAAATACAACTGCATTCATTTTAAAAATAACTTTCAAGTATATACACACCCCAAATTCCATTGATAACACATTTTTAACCACACAATCATTTCATATAGTACACTTAGCAAGAAAATACAGCATACTAAAATCATCATATAATGTAAAGGCATGGAATAACCTACATAATGCTTGGAATCTTTCGAAATTTGCTGGAAAACATAAAACCACACCTCCACAATACCTTAATAAGGACTGATTAAAAACTAATATTGAATATATTAATGGAAACCCATGTTTAACTTGTGGTATTCCATGAGTTTAACATCCCACAAGGATAGAGGGTCATGATTTAATGTCTTACAGAGATGTAAGACCTGGGTGGATCAAAACACTTATAAAGGTGGATCAGGTAGGTACATCTCTAAGAGGGAGCACCTGGAATGTTAACCTGATAGATGGATCAAAACGCCCAATGAGGTCTGACCCAAGTGTGGTGCATCCCATAAAGGTAAGGTTTATCATTTTGAAGACTTATTTGGATGCCACTAAGGGAAATACAAGAGGGAAAATAAGCGAAGGTGTACCCCAATGAGGGGGTCACCATGGTTTACCATTGGTTGGGATTTAACCTCATGGAGGCTTCCTACGTACCCTATTAAGAATACAAGGATCAAAACCCATATATTTAAAAGAGGTATGTTGTGGGTATTACCCATGGTTATATTCCCTTCACACTAGGAATACTCTTGGTTGGATGAGTATGGGTTTTGTGGGGCTTATGCATTGTCAGATTCTCAGGTTCTTCCAAGAGTAACAATGGGATGAATGGGACATACATGCTAAGATGAACCATGTGAATGGCGTGATCCTTGTAAAGAGGCATGAGGCAAAACAAATGTGGAGCTGTTTGTGAACATTATTTATGGTGGCCATGGGGCTCATCAGACTCCCCATACCTTCCATAAACACCTCAAAACATCACGAGGACCATATTCTACATGATGGTTCATCACAGGGTTGATTCTTTTGATGATGTACTGGTCGTTTGAGCTTGGATTTCATCTCAACGAGCCTTTCCCTTACTTGAATTATCCTGGGACACATATTTTGGTTCCAAAAAAATCCCTCAACGATACTGATTATCTCATGAATCTACCTAGAAATAATTGTGAAAGTAAAACAACAACACATGTTCTCAGATACAAGTTCAAAAAAACGAGATACATAAAATGGATTTTTTTGATCCTCAGTGGTTTCGTCGTTCACCCCATACGCACTGCACACCATCATGCGTTACTTCAATATTGATTTGTTCAAAGATCAATAATATGAATCCGGGGATAGAAAACATTTATTAATAAATTAAGATTTCAATACATCGGAGCATTATCAATTTACAAAAGAAGGTTAGAGGATAATCAATGATCATATATAGATAACATAAGTAGTAGTAATTCACCTGTATTCTATTTGTGTACAATATTCCATCAGGTATGTTTCCCATTCGTTTCTAAACACATGTATATCATATTCTGAATATGAGTTTTTGCGATAGTCATGGTAGTACTGAAAACATATAAATACACAAAGGATTAATAAATATTTTAAATTAACTCGTAATTATTTTCGAAAATACAACATCAGGGATGCTAGTTTGTTGATGAAATATGATCTGTTTCATAAATTTACAAACATAATAACCACAGTCCTTTCTGTTTTTTTATTTTGGACACTACACAAACATCGAAAATAATAAGTAATTTGTTTTGATATGTGAGTACTGCCGCCTTTCAACTTTATATCCACATGAGCCTGCAATGATATTAACTGTGGATATAGAACTAGCGGGGTGAATGTGCTCTCAGTAGACCGTTTCAATCGGTTGGTTGATCCTTGAGATAGTTTTTAGCTGATATTTTATTTCACCCCATAGCCTTTATCATTCTGTAATAAAATTCATTGGTTCATACCTTTTTTCATTAAATGTTAAAGGTCCAGCTTGAAAAATAAATTGGATATGAATACATTTTTGTAGACATGTTTTTTTACAAGAACTATCGGCCATGCGATGAATGTTCCAACAACTTATTAAATCGTACGAATGTCGTCATTGTCATTTGGAATAGGTAGCTCGGCACTCGGCTCATTAGCAACGTTAATTGACACTCTAAGATGATCTTTTGGAAGCTGTCTATTGTGTAGCATGTCGTTTTGCATATTGAACACCGTAGCCCTCGCTACAAGGCGATAGGTGGGAGTTGATAAATATAAATCACAGTCATTTTCACCCTGTGGAATATTATTACAGGAAAGGTATCAGTGTCTATGTAAATCAAATTTCCCAGAAACAATTATTAAAAAATTGATTACCTCATCTATGTCAGGTTTTTTAGGGGAATGGCTCGCCTCAAAGATGGTGGGGGGTAGGGCGAGATCATCATGCACGAGTTTTTGTTGAGTTGTTTCTTCTATTCGCCTCTCCCCTATAATTTTTTCTATCATCTCTCTTTGGTATTGTAATTATTCTTGAAAAATAGATAATTTTTCTTACAGCTTTTCTATTGTTTCATTTTGCTCCCCCGCTTGTTTTTGTTTTTGAAAATATGTTCGGGGTGTCACCCCAAAACCCGCACCTCTGATGCGGCCATACTTTTCTGGCTGTTTCAAGGCTGATGAAGGTATGTCTGCATCTAGTGTGGTTGTTATTGATTCTTGTGACTATTTTAGATAGAAAGTATAGAAAAATAAGCAGTTATTTTAATGTAATAGTGATTTAAAGCAAATCAAATTTATATTATGTCATACTTACACATGTTTACCACACATTTTGTGTTTTTTCATCTATCAATATCCCCTCTTTATTTACACGAGCCTCCTTCCATAGCACATGGTGTGGGATGGATATGGCTTTCGATTTAGATTCATCAATCTTCATATAAACAAAGAAACATGGTTATGGTGTTGTTTTATGTCACATACTAGTAGTAGGTAAGGGTACGCTGGTTCTGTTGCACATTTTTTATTTTCAGCACTCATTATCTATTTCATAAATAAAAAACTGTCAATCAGAGTGATGAATACAAGAAAACATCAATCAACGTATTACCCCACACAATGTACCTGAAAAGTATGCTCCCCATGATGGTTTCTAAATGCATCCCACACTCCTTGGGATATCAAGTGTGCGTAAAGAGGAGGTGGGTGCGACTTGATTTTCCCTTCTGCATATTTAAGATGATATTTCTTTAAAATTGTGTGGAAACCTCTATGAATCCTTCCTGAAACTCTTAATACATATTCCTTGTGTGAGGAATATACTATAAATGCACTCTTCAATGGATGATGAAGAGTAAGTCAATGTTTTGGTATTTTATTTTATTTTAATAAATTAAAAAAAGGATATCATAATGTTACCGTAATGTCTTCCCACATTAGTGTCTTCAGCCCAGTGACAACATGGTGCCATGACTGTACATCAATCGGTACGCGTTGCCGAGTGATGATTCCAATGTAGCTACTAAATATGGTTATGTTGTGGTTAACATGTTGGCCTCACTTATTCCATCCCACCTCAAATTTGATGCCTTTTTCTTTTGCCTTAAGGATTTTGGCTAACACTGTCAAACTACGATTCTCCTTGTTTTATTTGTGCTTTCAAGGTTTCATTTCCTACCATTTCCTTAGAAGTAGAATCAATTTCTTCCCCCAGAGCGCTAGCATTGGCAATGGGACCAGCAACAACAGGTTGAGAAACCTGTTGTACCTCAGCACTGGGACCTGCAACAAGAGGTTGAGAAACCTATTGTTGCTCTGCACTGGGACCACTAGAATCTGGTTGAGAAACCTATTGTTGCTCTGTAGTGGGACCACCAGTTGCTGGTTGAGAAACCTTTTGTGCCTTGGGATTGGGCTCATTAGCAGGTGCAGAAGTCATTATCTGCATAAGTGGTTTAATATTTAATTTTTATTATATAAAAACAGCAGCAAACAGATAATAACATAACGTAAAACAATTTATGTTACAATAAACAAATAACCTGATTATTGTACTCTCTCTTTTTTCTTTAAAGGCTGAAGAGATTTGACTCCTCTATCGACTATACAAATTCCTTCATTGTGGTCTCCTATAACATACAAAACTCCATCTACATTGGGACCACTGTGAAATGATTGTGAAGTCCCCATAAAAGGGTCAACCTCCGTTGAACTTTCATCTAACCCTTCAGTTGTTTTGGAAAATAACAGAACAATTGACCAATTTTGGTTTGCGGGGTCTGGAACATAAAATACTTGTACTGCCTGTGATTCCATTATAAATGGTTCGTCTTTCTCCCCTTACTTACTGAAATCAACTTTCACGAATCCTAATTCATCTGTTTTAATAGCACTCCTATTATCGACCCACTTGCATTGAAAAATTGGCACTTTGAATTTCGTATAATCGAACTACCATATTCGTTTAATGATGAAAAAGTATGAAATATTCGCATAAATTGGATTTTTGTCCTTAGCACCGGAAACATGCACCGCCTTAGCCACAAGTGTAACACCACTATTCTGTATGGTACTGTCTTCATCATGTTCATTAGTATAGAATGTATAACCATTAACTGCATAAGCATTGTAAGATAATATGTACACACTTGCTCCTTCGTCCAGCCATCAAAGTCATTTTGAAATTGAGTCTGGATTTTCATCTAACTGCTTAAAAATATGGTCTCGAAAGCATCCTATAAACTATTGATTATGTGTATCTGATATCCATTTTTCTACCCTAAAAGGATTCAAACTTTTAAGAATTTCTTTGTGGGTTTGAACATATGGGTCAACGTTGAAACTGTTATGAAAAACGTAAAGGTGGGCCTGCTCCTGATCTGTAATATTGATTGTGAAAACCTCTCTTCCAGAAATTCCTTCACCCTCAAGCTGCTCAGTGTGACGAGATTTTGGTAGGCCAACAACTTCCACACCAGATAGGTATTCGGTAAAAAATTCAACAGCTTCCTCATCAATATATTGCTCCACAATACAACCCTCTGGCCGACTTCGGTTTTTGACATACCCTTTCAAAATCATCATAAACTGTTCAATGGGGTATATCTATCTATAATGTACAGGACTACATAGTCGAATCTCTCTCACCAAATGAACCATCAAATGAACCATCATATCGAAAAATGTCGGTGGGAAGAACATTTCCAATTCACATAATATGACGACAATTTCTCTTTCCATAGTTGGCAATTTTGCTTGGTCTATAACTTTGCTGCATATAGCTTTGAAGAAGAAACAGAGCTTCATTAATGTATGGTGGACATTCTTGGGAAAAATGAAACATAATGCTATAGGAATTAGGACTTGCATCAAAACATGGAAGTTATGTGATTTCAGACCCTTTAATTTTAAATCACCCACTGACATGATGTTCTTGATATTTGATGAATACCCCTATGGAACCTTTACGTCATTCAAGAAGTTGCAAAACTGATATCTCTCCTGCCTGGAAAGAGTGTAAGTAGCAGGAGGAAGAAATGTTTGTTTTTCACCCTTCACTGGTGCCAACTCTTCTCGTATTCCCATCTCAACCATGTCCAATCTTGCCTTAATTCCATCCTTTTTTTACTGGGTGCATTTAGCAACGTACCGATGACACTATCACATACATTTTTTTCAACAGGCATAACATCAAGAAAATGTCTGACATACATACAATTCGAGTATGTTAATTAAAAAAAAACTGATCTCTTTTTTCAACCAGTTTTCGTAAGGTTTTTCAAAAATGGTTTACCAAAAGTAGTGTCCAAATATTTTACTTTCTCAAACAATAAATCACCTGTTAGTGGAGATGGTGTTGTATGTTCTATGAACTTCCGTCGAATGATGTCTTCCAAGATCGGTACTTATTTCATCGGGGTAGAAATCTGTGATGTCCTAGAAACACGATTTTTGATAAATGTTTCAACCTAATTGACTATGTACCTTGTTCTCAAATGGGACACACTTGAGTTACTTTAATGCTATATCCTGAAAAATTTCCATAAGAAGGAAAGTCATTTATCGTCCCGTACAACATGGCTTTCAAAGTTAATTGTTCATTTTTGTAAGCATCATAGAGCATAACACCTGAATCCCACAATATTTTCAAATCCTCGATCAATGGGGCCAAATAAACATCAATATCATTACCATGTTTTTTTGGTCCTGATATAAGCATAGATAACACAATGTATTTTCGTTTTAGGCATAACCATGGTGGTAAGTTATAATTTACCAACATAACCAGCCATGTATTGTAATTGCTGCTTTGGAAACCAAAAGGATTCACCCGATCTGTAGATAACACCAGACGAAGGTTTCTCGGCTCGTTCCCAAATTCAGGATACTTGTGATCAATTCTCTTCCACTGACGAGAGTATGCCGGGTGACGTAGTTTCCCATCTTTAATTCTTGTATCTGCATTCCATGTCAATTGTCCTGTAGTCTCCTCACTTCTATATAGGCGTCTAAACCTAGGAATGATTGGAAAGTACCATACAACTTTTGTAGGAATAGAATAATCTTTCTTGTATCGGGAATCACCACACTTTGGGAATTATTTAAGTGATTTTTAGTCCTTGAAAAAAAATATACAGTCATTCAGGCAAGAATGTATTCTTTCAGAGATCATACCCATCGATCATAGCATTCGTTTGACATCGTATGTTCGGCTTGGGAGTTTATTATCTTTCGGGATCGTGTCATTCAGGAGAGCAAGTAGTTCTGTAAAATTGGTGTCACTCCACCCATTGCCTGCTTTCAAATTATATAAATTTAATATAGCTGACAATGCTGTGTATTTAGTGCAACCAGCATACAATGGCGTTTTTGCACAACTCTTTAACTTCTCAAACAATTTTGGGAAATCACGAAGTTCATCTTCAACTGTCTTTGTCATTTCCTCAATAAGATCTTCATCATCGTTCACATCTGTAATCACACCCTCCATACGATCGTCTTCACTATTCACACTTCTAATCGTATCAGATTATCTATAAAATGTCGTGTTCTCTGAGTCACTACCTACATTGGTTTTTCCCCGTGTTTATTCGAACATGTATAACTTCGATCTATTCCGTGACAGATCAGGTGTTCTTCCAACTGCTCTTGACTAATTTGTCTTGAATAACAACAACGTAAACACGAAAAAAGGATTTGAGAAGGGTCACATGCATGATCTTCTGCAAACTTGATAAACTCTTTCAGGACATCTTCATACTCTTTTGTCCACCGATTGGCATTCATCCATTCTTTATTCATATTCAATGTCTTTATGGGTTCGATCTCGACAACTATCCTAATATTATGTTTTAATTAATTAGGTACCATTGTTTGGGTTTTATAAAAACAAATCATGGTACAAATGCCTTTAAACACATGTGAAATCCATATACATGGTGTGTCAAGTAGGGTGAAAATCGTGTATGTATAAGATACCTGATCTAATCTGACATATATCAAATTTATTCCAAGTTAGTCTTACAAAGACTGAATGATGCCTTTGAAAATACATGACATTTAGAACAACTTGAGCTAAAGGCGTGTACTTTAGATACATATTGAGTCACCTCACCAGCTATGCATCACATTTTTTTGGAATACACGGTGTGTAGTCCTTACATGACCATTAGGGGTGTATAGTCTATACAAATCAAGTCTCTATGGTATCTATACATGGTGTGAGTGAAGTAAAACACATGTCATCCTGGGGTGTTCATTCATAAGTCAAGTATATGTATATTACCAATTTATATATTCCAATGTTCAACAAGAACCAACCAATATTCAATTAATTTAATGCGCAAACAAGGACCACCAACGACAGAGATTTTCAGCGGGGCATTTAGCCCATACATTTCACATTATAACCATCAATATCAAATAGTAATAACATGCCAACAAGAGGAAACCAATGAGTAACAGGAGAAAATAGTAAAAAATATGATGAAATCTCAATGTACTCAAGGTGATGATAAGATTTTGGTCAACATCAACTTTGGGTTGGGAGTACACTAATATTTAATTGAAAAAAACTATTAAAAACTGATCTCGAAGAGGATGAAATATATTATTCATCAAGTCCATTAATACAACCAATGCATTAGTTAAACTAAATATCATCGCTAAAAATTCATACAGGCCATAACTACTCCTAAAAGCAGTCCATGGTAGGTCCATCGATGTCCAACTCATCTAATGGTATCCTAATGTCAAATCTATCTTGGATAAGATCATAGAACCTCATAGATGATCAATGTGACTATAAATGCATGGATGTGGATACATATTCATGACTCTCATCAGGTTCAATCTCCAATAGTCCAACAAAATAATAAATACCAATCAACCGTCTATTTTAGAGAACTATAAAACCCCATGGTAAAGTACTATGCCATATGAAACAATCATATTCTATATCATCAAATTTTAATTCAAACAACTGATGCTATTTTGGTGTTATTTTAGAAATTGTGATAGAAACTGAATTTTCTCCCAAAACTAACAAGATTATAAAGTTTATCTCTTTATTAAGAAGTAAATTTTATACCTCATCAGTGAAAACATCCTAAAAATGTACTACCATTGGGGAAAAATAATCCTACAAAATTTTAGGAACATCTACAATATGCCTAACTATTTGAGCCATGAGAAAATACAATATAGATTGAATTGGTTCTACATGACCAGATAGAAGATTCCTCTCATCCAAGTGAAAATAACTCTGTCCATTTGGGAGATAAAAAGGTAACTATCATCTGGGAACAAATGATTTTGGATTGTTATAAAACAAACTAATCCATAACAATACTAAAATAAAATATTATCATATAAAGCATGGGTGGTTCACAAAATAAATTATAACCACCAATATCTAGAGATCATTCCTTGAAAAATGTTATATTCTTGGACTATAATACCAATAGTGTGTCGATGGTGATAACACTGTCCAAGCTTTACACCTCCAAGCCTAAAACATTTACACAAAGAGTGAAAAAAGGAATGTGATTCTATTTTATAAAAAATAAAATAATGGGTAGATGATATAAGAATTGTACCATTGATAGTAGATGATCAAGAATGCATAATATCCATAGTAAACTACATAACAAGCATATGAACAGCCCCTAAACCCTAGGATGGAGCCAGACTCCCTATGTTATATACTCTTCCTTATACTGTCATCCCGACATGGTGGTACAATATCCCCTCTCTTGACCAAAACATCCAATGAGACTCTAGCTACCTATTATCAGAGGAGTGTTTGAGTCCTTCCCGATCTCCGGTTCCATTCATGTTCCCCTAAAAAGGCTCTATTGTTGCATGCCCCAATAAAACCACATTAGGTGGACAAATATTTTATAAGCATGACACCTCAATCGCAACACCATACAAACCAAACAATAAATTTTTTAGATTTTATAAAGCATCCCTTATTCAATTTTTTTTGTTAATTCATGGGTTATCACAGATGTTTTATCATCCTGGGGTGTTCATTCACAAGTCAAGTATACGTATATTAACAATTTATATATTCCAATCTTCAACAAGAACCAACCAACATTCAATTCATTTAGTACGCAAATAAGGACCACCAACGGCCACGATTTTCAGCGGGGCGTTTAGCTCGTACATTTCACATTATAACCATCAATATCATAGAGTAATAACATGCGAACAAGAGGAAACCAATGATTAACAGGAGAAAACTCACCGCGAAGGTTTCGTTAAGCACACGACAGAGGTGCGTACGTGGCAGAGGAGAGGTGCACAGCAGAGGAGATTTCCAACTAAAAAGAAAACATTACATAGGGGAAACCCATGAGAATAAAATAATCTAAAACTGATTACACCATTTACCACATCCCACAAACCCCAAAAGACAATGCATGAAAATAAATTTAAATTTATTGATAGAAATCACTATCTGATCACTAATTTTTATTCAAACCATAGGTGCAAACAAATCCAAATAGGAATCAGAAGGATTACATACCTCAAGAAAAGAAATCCAACCATAATAGTGATCAAGCATAGAACAATGTTAACTGGATGGAACTCAGGATGGGGAGTAAGGAATCTTGTAATAACTCTATGAAATTGGTGTGGTGAAAAAAGACCAACATCCTATTAGTATTTGTGGTGCGATATGTTATACTCAACACCCGATGTAAGGGAGTGTGATTTTACTATATTCTCAACAATTACCTTACCATCTTATGTTATCCTCTATAAAGGTGTATTTTATTTTCAACTATAATGGGGAATTACCTCCCATCCATCAATTTAATTAGGACCATTTTTATAAGTAAGGAATTATTCACATTCATATTTATATTAAATAACATGAAGAAAAATATCTCATATGTCCCATTATCCATGTACAATTTCATTCAACGAAATGAAATACACAATTATCACTCTATATAACATGCAGTAGATGGTGTTCCCTTTCAACCCATTATAGATCATTTCAATTCATTTAATTAATTCATTAAATTAAAATAAATCCATCATGTAAAATTCACTCTTCCTTATTATTACACAATCAATTTTACCAAGAATGGAAAATTCACTAATAAGGCTCAAAGGGTCTTCAAAATTGGACATAATCAACATGGAAATTTCCTACATGGTAAATTCCATTAAGAATATAGGCCAAACACCTATAATGTGTCTTCAATTCCATTTATATACCTTTGTATCAAGGGAAACCTCATTTAAAAGATTTGAAATAAGCTAAATAGGTGTTCAGGGTAGTTAATAATTTGACATTAAAGGCATAATTTTACTTGACACACTCAAGGGGTGTCTATAAAAGAGTTCAAGAACATCTAACCCATGAAAGAAGATTCAATAGGTGTTTATTGAGGAGCAAGGATTAAATAAAGAACTCAATAATATAAATAATCTATTGACTCTTGCAATAACACCTTAAATCAGGATTTCACATGTTCAATTAAAGCGGTAGAAAAAAGATATGCCTGAAAATAAATATCAATAATGGTAGAGGTAGCGGCGGAGGCAGCACCAGAGGTAGAGGCGGCAAGGCAGCGGCGGCGGCAGAGGCGGAGGCGGTGGCGGCGGCGGTCGCGGTAGCGGGGGTGGAGGCGGCAGAGGCAGCAACAGTTGCGGTAGCGGGGGCGGGGGTGGAGGCGGCAGCAGCGGCGGAGAAGGAGGAGGATGAGGAGGAGGAAGGAGGAGGACGAGGAGGATGAGAAGGATGAGGGCGTGATGGCGAGGGGCCTGGTTCAGCTTCTGCGAGAGCTTGACCGCGTGCAAGCAAGGGTGGCCTGTTAGGGTTATTAAATAAAAACCGATGGAACATTTATCAGTGCTCATTAAAAGTGCTGATAAAGGTATGTTTTATCAGTGCTAAAATAAAAGCGCTGATAAAACATTCATTTATCAGCGCTTTTTTAGCACTGATAAAGGCATACCCCTTTATCAGCACTTTCTGTTTAGCGCTGATAAAGGCCAGTGCTTCCCTTTCCATGTTTTGTGGTAGGGGAAGTAAAAATATGTATATAGATTTAAAAGTGTGTTTCTAGTGAGGATACATAAAGAGATATATTATTGAGTCTGTATCTCGATGCTATTTATGTAATAAATTTAAGTCTAATGTTAAGGAGAAGTTATATTAGAATGGAAATGGGACAACATAACCAGGGATTTTGTCATTGGAATACCTAAAACATCAAAATGAAATAATTATATATGGGTTGTAATCGATTTCCTTATGAAGTCATCAAAATTAATTACTATTATAGAAGATTTCTCTATAGATAATATTATTGGATTTTATATTAATTTGTTTAAGATTTCATGGAGTAAAACATTCTATTTTATCTGATTTGGATCTAAGGTTTACCTCAAAGTTCTAGAAAAGTATTCAACAGGCTCAAGATACAAAGTTGAGTTTTAGTATAAAGTATCACCCTCAGATATATGGTTAGATTGGAAGAATAATTCAAACCTTATAGGATATTATGAGATCTTTTTCAACATATTTCGAAGGAGGTTGGGTTCAACAACTTCCTTTATTTGAGTTTTCTTACAATAATATCTTTCAGTCAAGCATTCAGATTGATACTTATGAATCTCTCTATGGAAATAAGTATAGAACTCCAACATAATAAGATGATATTAGAGAATAAAATATATTAGGATCTGAATTATCTCATAAAAGTATATGTAAATTCAAATCCATTGAACAACACATCAAGGCAGGTTAGAGTTAACATAAAAGTTATGATGACAATCATCGGGATGACCTAGAATTTGTAGTTGGGGATACATTTTTTCTAATAATTTCTCTATAAAAGATGTTTATGAGATATTAAAATAAGATAATGATGATACTTAGGTATATTATACATTTTTATATTCTTGATTGTATTGGGATTATATCTTATCATTTGGCGTTTCCAATACACCTCTACTAAGTTCACAATGTGATCTATGTATCTCTTTTAAGGAAGTACATACCTGATCCATCACATGTACTAAAATTAGAGGTCATAACACTAGAACATGATATTTATTATTGTTATTATTATTATGAATAACTAGTAAAAATCTTGGATCATAGATATAATGTACTAAAAAATAAGACTACTCACCTGGTTAAAGTTTTCTGGAGAAATGAAAAATTTGCAGAAGATAAATGGTAACCTGATGATGTACTGAAACAAATATATCATAATTATTTTATATAAGAGTGAAAAAGTTTGAGGTAGAAATTAATTTTAACAGGGGTAACATATAACACCCTCATATCTTATAAAATATTTTTTAAAATAAATTTTCTTTCTTCGATAGCTTGTGTTACTCACAACCCTGAGTTTAAATGAACGAATATATACTATTAAAATATTATAATTAAAATTTATTGTTATTTTCTATCCATTAGATTGGTGGTTATTAATAGGAATAACTAAATTATAAAAAAACATGGTTTAAATATGAAAAAAATGAATTAATTGGTTATCAATTAATTAAAAATTAAAATAAAAAACATTTGAAATTAAAAGAGATATATTCTGGAAAAAAATTTATGCGTATAATGTACTTTTATCTTAATAAATTAAACTATTATATAGTTTTAATTATTTTAATTAAATATATATATTACATCTAATTAAATGTTTTAATATTCAATTAATATTTTTCTATGCATGAGATAAGAATCAAACATGTTTTATGATTAAAGATGTATTTTTTAAAATAGAGGTTTTTTTTTGTGTGTTGCATTCTTATTTTAAATTAATTTATACCACTTAAATAAATTTAATTTGATAAAATGTTTTCTATATATTGAATCAATATTTTCAGATTTGGTAAATAGGTCTCTTTTATTTTTGGTCAATATGAACAACAATCTTGGTAAAAATGTTCACTATAGTAAAAGGTAAATTATGTTAATATAGTTTAAAAATAAGTGATAAAGAAATAATATCACATCCTAATTAATATCATAATAAGTTAATTAGACCTTATCACATTAATCTTTAAATTGAGTTTCTTAATGTACAATTTTCCATAAAAATGGATTATATACTATTTTAGTTAAAGAATGTTACAAAATGTCACTCTCTTATTTTTAAATATATCTTATGTGTCCACATAGAAGAAATAGAAAGTTATAAATAAATATAAGTATCAATTTCAATATTAATGAAATTATATTTATGAAAAAAAATTCTTTCTAATTTTTAGTAATTAAATAAAGACATTAAATTTCTATGCAACACCAATATAATATTTCTCCAATAAAAAAATGAAAATATAATAAATTATTTTAAAAATATTCAAAGTATTATAATTTTAGTGAATTAAGGTGTGAAATTATATTTTTATATTATTTTTATGTATATTTTTTAATTTAAATAATTATATTCTAATTAGAAATTGGTATTTATATATTTTAAGTCAAACTAAATAAATAATGTCTAAATTGTAAAAATGATATTTTAGGAAAATAATATTTTATTAAATTACTTAAAAATAATAAAAATATTAAAATAAGACAGGGAAAATTTATTGTCCAGAATTTTATCCAATTCGCATTTATAGTCCATTTGTATTCATTTTTATTGAGAATTAATTTAGTATATTTTAATCTTTTAAGAAATTCCAAGGGTTCCCCTCTGCTCAATTATAAAAGGGCACCCTTCCTTTCCCTTCTTCACACCACTTTAATCCTTATAAATTAACCTAAATCTACCAAGTTCTCTTATAAAATACCATAGTAACATTCTATAGGTTACGGTCTTCCAAAAGTCAAACCCTAGAGCCCTTAAGAGGATACATAAAAGAGTTATTTCAAATAAGTGGTAATGAATTAATCGATCACTTTTTTTATAATTATTACATTACGTCATATAAATCTGTTATAATCTTAATAAAATATAAAATTAAGTATCCTAAATATAATGAAATATTATTATGATTATTAAACCACCTTTATTTACCCTATGTCCGTCAAATGGTAAGTAAAAATATCGCTTGTGCATACGTACGACTTACCGTCTCCACGTAGCAATAAAATTCATTTATCATCACCATATTTTATGGAAGGGTATTATTATGGGTTTAATATTTATATATTATACTTATAAAATAGTGAAATATTTTTAATTATAATATTATATCTACCTTCTTACATTTCGAATTCATTGGAAAATGATAACGTTGATCATGCGTACATATGGACAACCACCTCCATGAAGATATGTGATACATTTTTCATTTATATACTAATTTAATGGTAGTAAGGATAGATTTAATGAATATATATGATATATATGATATAATAATTATTCTGGAAAGTTTATTTATTATTTAACTTTCTATTGTACGATAGGTAAAAAATTGGAAATAGTGTCCGTACAGCCTACCATCTCTATGAATGGTGTAATTCATTTTTCTGTATCTATGTTTTGTGATTGAATACCAATATGTATATAATTAATCTATATTATATTTATGTAATTATTAAAATTTTAGAGATGATTTCACCATGATAAAAATACAAAGAGCAAAACATACATGAAAAACGAAGCAGATATCCCTCAAAATAATAATTTTAATAAAGTGTTAACTAAGGGTAGATAAAAGATTATAAGTAAATAATATATGGTATTATATATATATATTTATGGTTTTTAATATATTTATAATATATATATATATATATTTATTATACAATAGGTTATAATGTTTCTGGAGGAAGTTGGACCTAAGGTAAGGGATTTTCATCTCACAATTATTTTTGTAAGACACATGCCACATTCACTACTTATTTCTTTTATATGGTGTATATACTTCCAATGACTATATTTTATGATTCATCTTATGAAATTTATGGGTATTAATATATCCATATAAGTTTATTTATTTCATCCGGCTTACAATTCAAAAGTTACTAAAGTGGTAAGGGTTTTATGTTACAATATCATTGTTTATATGGATTGTTTATGATTAAGTATCATTAGAAGAAATAATATAATCTATATCTCATTAAACTAATGAATTTATTATATATCTATATATATTTTATTTTATAATAATACATTTTTTCCATTCATTTTACCCACCTTAATTACTCAAAAGACTGAAAATAAATTTTTACGGGAAATTAATTTTTTTATCTCTTTGTTGAAAAATCCTTTTTCTTCCATATACATGTATTCTAAAAATATTTAAAATAAGGGTTTTACTATTATTCTATATATATTTTTTAATTTCATTTTTACACATGTTTGAATTTTTTTCTAAAATAATTATAAAATGAATATTCTTATTGTTTTCTTAATGAGGTGCTTTTTTGAATTTTTTTACAAAAGTATGAAAG
This sequence comes from Viscum album, assembly GCA_963277665.1. Taxonomy (NCBI): domain Eukaryota; kingdom Viridiplantae; phylum Streptophyta; class Magnoliopsida; order Santalales; family Viscaceae; genus Viscum; species Viscum album. The sequence continues at coordinate 394,236,783 of OY728140.1, forward strand.
ATATATTTTTCAAAATATATGACATGAAAAAAATTTACCACCATTTTTACCACTAAATTATTTGAAAATTAATTTACAATTTGACATGGATATTTTTAAGTAAAATGTTTTCTGTAATTTTTATTTTATTTTAGAGGATTCATTTCAAAATAAAATGGATATCTTCCTCAAAAATGTTTTAATGATAATTTAATGGTATTTATATTCATAAAGGATAATAAATTTTTATTTGACTTCTAATATAAAGGGTATAGTATCCAAAGATACCATACTAATTATTTCTTTGTATTGTTTATGATTATTATAAAAATATGTTTATGAAACCTATTCATTTTCCACAGGTTATACTATAATTAAATAAGAACTTTTTATGAAAATAATTTATTTTTATGATTTTTCATATGATTAATTTTTAAGATATTTTTTCACACACATATATAATATTTTCATGAAAGTTTCCTCATAGTTATTCCCAGGTGCTGTATAAATTGGTGCATGAAGAAGTCAAATGCTCAAGGGTAGGGGGATTGTGACCTATATGGTGGTGATTTGGATGCACTGGTTGGGAAGACTGGTATTATTTAGTTGGGAAAGTGTCTAAAAAATGGATACCATCATATAAATATTCACCAAGAAAATTAAAAAAGAAATGGATAATGAGGGTTTTCATGTGTTATTACCCGGGAAACCGAGGTCCAATGAAATTGCACATCATACTTATGAGTCCTTGATGAGTTCACATTCTCCGAATAAGATGATATTGGGATATTATTCTCATTAGGGAGAACCATTAGAGATATCTATTGATATCACAGAATATCTAACCAAGGTAGATGGGTCTAAGGAACTCAACTATCTCTTCCAAAACCCAAACCATATGAGTCTAAACCTCAGTCTACGAAGGTTCCACCCACTAAGATCTAGATATAAAATGATGTAGTCACTTAGGAGTGTTCCATTACTCTAGTGATCTCCAGTATTAGAAAATTGTCTTTGATAGGCATTTTTAATAGATCTAAAATCATATATTTTTTTAGTGAGGAATTTGGAAACATCCCTAAAAACTATTGAGTTGAAGGGAAATACATTGAGACTGAACATGAAAAGAGAAATTCTGAAACTCTTGATGAGGATGATGATAATTTTTGAATGTAATACCAGGATGATACATGGTAAGAAACTAAGTAGTGTAAGATAAGTATACATATGAGAGGTCGAGGGGGCTCATGGAAAGGGAAACATGTATAAAAGAATGAAGTTGAGTGATCTTTTTTTAGTGGATTTGTTTATGATATTTTTATTTTTCAACACATCTTCTTCCTTTTCTTATATAATGAATTTTTTAATAATAAAATTTATAGGTCCATGGGTTTTAATCCATGGTTCACACCACTCTTGGTATATCTGATTTTTATTATATTATGGGTGTGAACTATATATCCCTTCAATGCATTGGGTAAAAATTGATATCTCATGAGATAAATAGAATTGGACTAGGGAGTGAACCATATTTAGTATGGTAATTTTTCTTGTATGATAGTATTTAGAGTGAACATTGAATACCCATATGGTTTGAGGAGTGAACCCAATCCACTATTATATCCTTGTCAATGAGATTAGAATACTAAAGAAATTATTTTATATTATTATTCATATGCCATAATTCCATGTCTTATACCAATGTTATGATTCTACAGCTTATGACGTTTGATTACATTATGATTCATGTCTTATGAACTGCCAATATTTATTCCATGACATAAGATTATGACTTATGACATACAAGTAACGATTTTCAAATTTTATTCTCGTGTTCTTATACCCTTATGAAAATATTATGCTCAAATGATCACTGATAGATCACTGGTTTACACTTACTAAGAATTCAATAGCTTCCTCAACAATATATTGCTCTGCAATACAACCCTCTGGCTGACTTTGGTTTTTGACATACCCTTTCAAAATCTTCATATATCGTTCAATGGGGTACATCCATCTATAATTTACAGGACCACATAGTCGAATCTCTCTCACCAAATGAACCATCAAATGAACAATCATATTACAAAATGTTGGCGGGAAGAACATTTCCAATTCACATAATGTGACGACAATTTCGCTTTCCAATGTTGGAAGTTTCTCCAGGTCTATAACTTTGATGCATATAGCTTTGAAGAAGAAATAGAGCTTCATTAATGTATGGCGGACATTCTTGGAAAAAATGAAACGTAAAGCTATAGGAATTAGATCCTTCATCAAAACATGGCAGTCATGTGATTTCAGACCCTTTAATTTTAAATCGCCCATTGACACGATGTTCTTGATATTTGATGAATACCCCTCTGGAACCTTTACGTCATTAAAGAAGTTGCAAAAATGATATCTCTCCTTCCTGGAAAGAGTGTAAGTAGTAGGAGAAAGAAATGCTCGTTTTTCACCCTTCACTAGTGCCAAATCTTCTCATATTCCCATCTCAACCTTGTCCAATCTAGCCTTAATTCCATCCTTTGTTTTACCAGGTGCATTTAGCATCGTGTCGATGACACTATCACATACATTTTTTTCAACATGCATAACATCAAGAAAATGTCTGACATACAGATATAGGGATTTATTTATCCTAGTGATTCACCATGGGTAGTACCTATTATCTTCATTAAGAATAAGATGGATCAATGAGGCTATAAACTGACTATAGGGAAATCAATGCTATTATGATGAAGAACAAGATTCCTTTAGATCACATTGGTGACTTATTCAGTAAACTTTATGAATCTTATTTATTTTTCAAATATTTACCTTCATTCAAGGTATCATTAATTGGGAGTAAAGAAGGAAGATATTTTTAAGACAATATTTTGAATGATGTATCAAAATTATGAGTTTAGATAAATTCCATTTGGATTGATTAATGTCTCATCATTTTTATAGATCTAGTGAATAGACTATTCAAGGAAAATCTTGGTAATTTTTTTGGTATTAATTGATGATATCTTTGTTTATTCTAAGAGTTATGAGGAGAATGGGAATAAATTGTGTATCATACATGAAAATATTATAAGAAAATAGATATATGGGAAATATATAAAGTTAAAATTATGGATTTAAGAAGTTTCTTTTCTTGGCCATACTATCTCTATGGAAAGCATATTAGTTTATCACGTGAAGAAAAAGGCTATCAGAAAATGACCAACACCAATGAACAAGACCAAGGTATGTAGTTTAATTAGTTAGGAATGTTACTATTGGTGATTTGTTTATAATTTTACCAGATTGGGTACCTATTAAAAAAGAATACATTTAAAGTGGTTAAGATTATATGGATAAAAGAATATGAAGAATGTTTTTTTGAATTAAATAGAATATTGGATATTGCTCCAATTTTGACTCTACCATTATAAAATGATTGGTTTGTGATATATAGTGATTCATAGAAGAAGGTACATTATTGTTTCCTTATATAAAATGACAAAATTATTTCATATGCATCAAGATAGTTAAAGGATCTTGAACAGAACTATCCAACCCATGATCTTGAGTTGGCATCTATAATCTTTTCTTTTAAGATATGAAGACATTATATATATGGTTAAATATGTGAGATATACACCAACATTAATAGTATAAAATACCTACTTTCATAAAAAGAGTTAAGTATGAGGAAAAAGAGATGGCTCAAGATACTCAAGGATTATGGTTTCTCAATAAACAACAACCCAAAAAAAGAAAGTAAGGTTGAGGATGAGGATCATGAAGTTCTGACCCAAATGAGGATTTAGAGGGATACTATGTTCATAGATCAAGTAAATATGGATATGGGAATTATTAATGAAAGAGATACATCACTACTTTCTCAAATTATTTTTAAACCATATTTATTATAAAAGCTAAAAAGTTATCAATCTTACGGTGCGAATGATGGTAAGTTGGAAAACATTGTTTTTGAAGATGAAATTATAAAATTTGGAAAGATATTATGTATTCCATATATACCTAAGATAAAAATGGAATTGTTGGATGATTATCATAACTTTAATTTCTATATACACCCTGGTAGAACCAAGATGTATTGGGTTTTGAGGAAACATTTTGGTGGGATAATATGAAGTTGGAAATTTATGATTATGTGTACAGATGTTTGGTTTTTCAATAAGAGATTTCTGAGTGATATTATCCTAGAGGAGTCCTGTAATCTATTACAATTCCAATTTGAAAATGGGATGAAATTACAAGGGAATTTTTCATTGGACTACCAAATACTCATAGAAGTAATTATGTGATTTTGGTTATTGTTGATCGCCTAACCAAATATGCACATTTTCTCAATATAATAGAAAATTTACCTCTTGAGAACCTTACAAGGAACTATATTAATTAATATTTAATAATTAATGGAACACCAATTTCAACTGTGTCTAATTTTGATCCCCATTTTATATTGAATTTTTTTAAGAATCTTCATAAGGATATTGATACTGATCTTCATTTATGAAATTCCGAACATCCCAAAACTAAAGGAAAGTACTAAATGACTATTCTAACATTTGAATACATGTTGAGGTCATTCTTAATTGACTTTAAAGGTATGTTGTATCAGTATATACCTTTGGTTGAGTTTACTTATAATAATAGTTTTTATTCAATTATTAGTTCCTTATGAAGTATTATATGTAAAGTGATGTCATACTCCAAATTGTTGGGATGAAGTTGGTGAAAGGAAAGTTATAGTAACATGACTTATTAAATTGAAAATAATAAAGGTAAAGACTGTTAAATATTACCCTAAATCATCTTAATGTAGAAAAAAGAGTTATTCCAATAATAAGAGTAATTATTTGTAATTTCAAGTGGATGATCATGTTTTTTAAATTTATCTCCATTTAATGGTGTCATAAGGTTTGATAAGAAGAGAAAAATGATCCCAAGGTACATCAAACCCTTAAAATTTATAGAAATAATTGGAACCAAGGATTCTTATTTGGAAATTAAACCAAGTCTATCTAAATTACATGATGTATTCTATATATCATTGGTAAGGAAGTACATGCTTGACCTGGTTCATGTGCTCACATATTAAGAGATAGAATTGGAACATGATCTGTCTTACTATGAGAATCCTTTATAGATTATTGATAATAGATAGAATGTTTAGTGGAATTAGAAAAATAAACTGGTAAAGATACATTAGAGAAATAATAAATGGAGGAATAAAAATGGGAACCATAGGATGTTATAAAGAAGAACCATCCTCATTTTTTTTGAATGTAATATCAAAGAAATTTTGAAGGATTAAATTTTTCTTAGTGGGAATAATGCAACACCTGAAACTCAATTATGGTAAGTGAACATTCTATTTTGATAAAAATATTATAAAATTCAAATTTAAAATTTTTTTGTCATAGATTTATAATTTTATATGATGAATATCTATTTTGAACTTTCTTGGTCAAAATAAGTATAGATTGAATTTTTGAAAATTTCTCTTAGAATTGTGATTTTATAGAATAAATAAAAAATATAGAATTTAACCATTCCTCAATTTATTTAAAATACTGTGTAATAATATTCATAATTCATAATTTATTAGATATACATTTTATATAAATAAATATAAGAACATTTTTATTCAAAAAGAAATATTTTTTCATAAAACTATTTATTTTTCAGAAGATTTGTTTTGTTTAAAAATGAATAATTTTATTCCATTTTAATTAATTAAAATAATATATAATGATTAATAATATAAATTAAATTAATAGATCATATATATAACAATATTAATTCAAATATAACTTTTTATTATTACTAGTCAAATAGTTAATATAAGACCATCTTATGTATGAAAATACATTTATTGAAAAACAGTTTTCGACATATTTTGCGGGGTTTTTAAAATTAAAATTTTAAACTTTTGTGAGTTGAATATGGTTAAATTGATTAAAAAATATTCATCATAATAATTAATATTATATAATAAGTTTAACTTTTTTTTTTCAAAATTATCAGTAAAAATAGTAAAAAGTAATTAACATGATCAAGGTTAAAACGGGTTTACCAGGGGGTGGTAAACCCAAATATAAGTGTAATTTTTCCAATTAAACTTGTAGAAATCCTATTTTATTGAAATTTTACAACCTTATACTATCAAAAATTCAAATATAAGGTCATTTGGAAGAATATTTATTGGGAACAAATTTATCATTTTGGATTCTTCTGGGAAATTTCCATGTAATTTCCAAAAATAACCCCCTACCCCACTTATAAATGGGAATTACATCCCCTAAATTATTTAAAAAACTTATTATATCTATATTGACTTTAAAATTCTATAATAACTCCCCAAAAATCCTTAAAAACATTATTTAGGTTTTGTTATTCACAGAAGACCAACCCTTGGGTCTTTAAGAAGAGACGCAAAAGAGGGTTCTCTAAGAGAAGGTAGTCATATTAAAAAATCAAGTTCTTAACAATTAAAAAAAATTAAAAAAAACATATCACATAGAATTATATTTTATTATATTTTTTTCATAATATTCATCCATATCCTTATCCATAAAATGGGAAACAAATCCATCGCTCATGTGTACGACGAACTACCACCTTGCAAACCGATGTAATTTTTTCCATCAACAACTAACATGGATAGTCATAATGATTAAAATAATAATTATATATGATACATATGAATTGATATTAACTATTTAAAATTAATTATCATCCAATTTTTACCCTTTCTCCCATAAATGGAATGATATCATCACTCATGCATACGTATGACCTACTGTCACCACGAGGCGATGCGATTCATTTTTCACGAACAACCTCAATGAATGATTATAAAGATGTATCTATTGAGTAAATATTATGTTTATAAAATTAATATAGTTTTGGATATGGTTGATTTATATCATATTCCCAAGAACAAAATCTTTCATGACAAAACACACACGAGAAAACAAGGTCATTAACACCTAAATAATGAAAATAATGAAATATTATTAATAAACAGGTGGTAACATGTTATAATGGATCATATATGATATTATAAATATGAATATGGTTATATTATAAATTAATAATATTCTTAAAACCATTATACAAAAGGTTAAATAATTTTTAACTAAAGGGAAGTATGTGGTAAGATACTTCATCTCAATTTTCATTTCATTGATACAGATTTGTTAATATACTCCTATTCAATTTTATGTTGTATATATACTACCACTTTGATTTATTTAACATGAATAATTATTTATTCATGATGGTTAATTAATTAATTAATTTTTATTCTTTGACTGGGTTATAATTTAAAAGTTATCTAAGTGGTAAGAATCTATTTTACATTCTCACTTTCTTTTGGGATTGATTTTATTTCTGTTAAAGGAATATTACCATTTATCCTCAATAAGCTCCAATAATTTTCTTACTTATATTAATTGTATCATTGAAATTATTATATCCTAAACCACATAAAATTTCTATATATGGTGTTTAATTTTAACATAATTTGATTAACTAGGTAAATATTGATAAATCAATATCCTTTACTCAACATAGATATTTGTTGATAAATCATATTATTCATAAATTAAATCTATTTGTTGATATATGAGGAATTATTTTGACATACAGTGATGAGTGGGGAAAAGAATTACATATCCACTTGATCCATTGATAAGTCTCAAGAGACAAATAAATGGACCAAATTAGATGGGGTTTTACTTATAGTTTTAAACTGTCTTGGAACAATGTAATGATGATATATATATCATGATGTCCGAGGTCATGAAGTACAATATTAATAATTTACTTCATTGTGAATTTAGTTATAATTATATATGATATCATTTCATATATATTATCCATAGATTCATTTTGTGCTCAATTTATTGATTAATGGAAATGTATTTTCAGTTAGTTACTTTTTCATATCGATTACACCTCATCTAATCATGATTGTAAGGTTATTTATTTAAATAAAGTTTTTTAATGTTATTTAAATTTATGTATTGATTATGAATTATTGATTCATGATATATTCTATTATGCATAACCCTTACCGAGCATTTGAGATCCCCGTTATCTTGTTCCCTTTCCCCATGATATGAAGAATAATTCTTTGAATGAGTTAAAGGATGATAAATGTTTTATATTGACATGTTTTATATATTATCCCCAATGTAAAATAAGTACTATATATATATCTAGATCTCTATGACTACTAAAATGATCAATCCTTTGGGACTTAACTACTTTTATTTATGCCAATGTAATCAAGTAGACATCGACTCAAGGTTATTGGGGACATGGTTGTTACAATCTCAACCTATGGGTTTACCTTAAGGCATAAAGAGAACCCTACATATTCCATTAATATTTTTTATATATTATTCTAACTTAAAGGGAATTAATGGATATGAATGAGGATTCCATTTATGGATAGAAAATATAATGAGATAAACATATATTATTTCTCCATAATGAAGATAATAACTATGAATCCATTGAGGGTGAAATCCTTTGAGATGAAACTTATCATGTCTATATTTTTGGAACAAATATGATAAATCTTATGTTTTTAAGAATTTTATCATACGATGATTTTTTATGGAAAATTAAGATCACCTTAGTTATATCTATCTTATTTTATACATAGTGTATCCAATGTAGAATTAAATTTGATTAATCAAAGGATATTTTCTAAGGGAACATGTGATATTCGACCTATCTTTAAAATATAAAATGGGAGGAGAAAAAATATAAGGTGAAAAGATTCCCCACATCATCACTTTTAATTTATTTTACATAATGGGGAAAGAATTTATTTTTTAGAAACACATATTCACATATATTTTATAAGGTTTGTTAGTCAGAGTTGAAAACTCAACTGGCGTGAATTGAGTTTCCAATAAAACTTTTATTTTAAAAAATAATAATTAAGAAACATGTTTTAATTAAATTAACAATTAAATCAAAACTATAGAGATATATTGTTTGATTTTTCCCATATCTTCTCAAAATTAGGATCCAGGATCAGTTAAAATTACATTGAAAGTACTCTCAATTTTGAAACTAATTTACATAACCAAAAACAATATATAAACAGACATTGTGATTAAATATAAAATTTTATTTTTGTTTAATAATTATGAAAACCAAAATGGAATTTATTTTAAATAAATAAAAAAATAGATAAAACACAAAAAGGAAATTAAAAAAGGGGTTTGATCTTAAGACAAGACTTAATCCCATCCACATGGAAATCAGCTGACGCCATATAGTTTATAATAAAATTAACTTATCCAAAAACTAGATTAGGTTTTATAAACAACTTCTCAAAAGGTTGTCCAGGAAAAAACCCTCCTCCACACTTATACATGGGACAAAAAAAATATACCCAGAAAGTCCGATCCAAGCAATCTTGGACCACCAAATTTATTAATAAAATAAAAGTGCAGAAACAGGAGAAGGAAGAGAGAGAGATTACAAGTCAAAACAGTCATAGTCACCACCCCCATACCCGATCGTTTCATCATCATCAGCTGATTCCCATTCTGATTGGGTCTCGTATTGTTTAAGAAGCTTCTTATAGAACTTCCGTTTGTCCATCTGCTCCTTCGATAGCTTCTCAAACTCCTTCTTGGCAGATGCCCTAGTGGTCACGGTCCTCGGAACTGCAGAGTAGTCCTTCCTTGGTTTCCTTGAAACAGGGGCAGATCTGACACCCTCATTGTCAGAGCTTCTTTTCTTTTCTCCTCGGACAATATCACTATATGATATCGTATTTGCATCCATACCTCTTCCCTTGGTCTCAACATGAGAGGCACCCCCTTTGCAGAGGGTTAGGTCCCCAACTCCAGGAGTGGATTCCTCCGCCCTTCCTTTCTCAGTATTCTTTGACTTGTCACCATTGCTCGAGACCTTGATCGGTGTACCCACCCTCCCCTGTTCATATTCAGAAATGTTCCCCTATTTCTCAGGTAACTCAGATATCTGAAATTGCTTCTGGATTTCATTATGATAATCAACATGTAATTGCACATCACCCTGATTATAGACATCAACCTGGTGAGAGTCAGTGATCAAATTATCAGAAGTGATAACCTCCTGATCTCTAGAAGGGCCGCTATAAGATCTTGTCAGAGTAGAATCAACAATCAACTCTTTTCCCTTTGAAGGAGTCGGCACATCAGGGACTGCCTTCATAGGAGGGTCACTGTCCTTGATGACATGCTTTGGAGAGGACTATTCCTTCAAAGTATCCTTTTTTCGACAGAGATTGGAGGGGTGTCCTCGCATCCCACACTCTTTACCAGAGTTGTTTTTACGACACAACTCTAAAGAGTGCCCCACAGTCATGCATTTAGTGCAGAAAAGAGGCATTTTTTCATATTCAACATCAATTTAAATTTGATCTGACGGAATAGAAAGAGTTACCGTATCAATGAGAGTGGATCTGAGATCAATTTCCACCAGCATTCTAGCGAAGTGCCCAAATATGACGTCAGTTGTTTCCTTTCCAAGGCGGATGGGAGTTCCAATTGCCGTTCCAATATCATGCAGGATCTCTGGATGCCAAAGAACCCAATTAAGACCATGAAGATGCACCCATACCTGAGCGAAGACATTTTTTGCATTCGAGACATTAAAGTCAAGTGACCATTCGTGCAGATGAAGCCATCCCGGTTTTAGAAACATGGAACCAGAACTCCATGCCCTAATCTTGAGATCCGCCGATGGAAACAAACAGTGAAAGAATCCCCGCCCAAGGGAGACACATTTCTAGCTAGCAAAGCCCCACAACATCGAAATTCTACGGAATAAATCTTCACATTTCCAGGGTTGCGCACCTTTAGGAAGAACAATGCGAGCAATCAATGAGTTCTCACCCAATTCCAACCTTTCAGCAATCACACCGGGGTTCGCCTCAACGTGAGCCAAAAATCCCTTTCGGAGAATCCTTCTAAAGCAGGAATTCTCAATATTTTTCTGATCCGATAATGAATCCTTCATCACATCAACAAATGAACGTTGACCACATGACGTGGCACCAGAGGGAACCCTCACAGATTCCTGAAACTGGCCAATATTGAAATGGGACAAAACAAATATAGTTCACACACAACCTCTTCAACATTTTTTGTGTGAATAAAAATGCAAAAAATTAAGAGAGAGTTTTAAGCTCTCTCCAATTTAGTATATGAGATTTAATTTTATAAATATATAGAGTAAAACTAAGAAATACTCAAAAAGTAATTCACAAATAGAAAGAGAAATAGATTATAGATGGGAAGATATTATACAACTCAACTTGAATGGGTTTGATTACTTATAAGTCTTCAAAGATCATCATGAGAAGACTCCACATGGGTTTCCCAGAAAGTGCAGTGAAATATAGTATCATAAATATTATAGAAAATCCTCGGTTCTTTTTTTAATTTGATATTACTATTTCTTTTCAATATTTTCATATATTTACCATGCACACCCACACATTCTTCTATACTGCATGCATGAGGGGTATCTTTTAAATATATATCTTTTTATGGGATTTGATTATCCATTTTAAAATAATAATTGAATAATATAGATTCTCTTACTAAGAAAAAAATCTTTAAAGACTAACTTTGTGTTTTAGTATTCAATGGAGTTGTTTAAAAATAATTATTCTTAAATCCACGTGCTCCTATAAAACATTTAATTTATTAAACTACCCCTTTGAGATTTAATTTTTAAATTAATTTTGGATATCCCTGGCAGCTCTACTGGTGGTAGATACCTTGACATCAGAATTTTTAAATGATAGTAGTATCCTATGATGGTAGACCACAATTGGTAATATTATTTCAGTGGTAGGTGCAATGAAGGTAGAAACATTATAGTGATAGCAGTAGAATAACACGATGATAGAACAATTTTGTGTTAGATTATCATAGAGGAAGATCATCATGATGTTAACACCATTCAAATATATTGGTAGAGAAAGAGTTTACTTGGTAGTAACATCAATCGATGGTAATATATACTGATGGTAGGATCATTTAATAGTAGCACTATCTGATAATTGTGGTAAAGAACAAGCTGAAGTACCATGTTACAATTGAAGTGTTCGCTGGTAGCTCCATTTTACTAATAGTAGAATATAGAGACAGTAGAACCAATTAACTGATGGAATTTTACTATAACTGATAATATATATTTTCAACAAAAAATAGAAAAATTCTTAGTTATATTTTCATATTTTGGTTAAAATATGATTTAATACCACAAAACATTAAACTTATTAGAAACATAATAAACATGATTTCAGATCATTAAAATAAGAAGGTTCCAAAAAATATCTCCCTTTTTGATCATCACAAATAATGGAATTTATAAACCATATTCAAACCCTTAAAATAAATTAAAAAATATAAATAATTATTATACATAACATTTCAAGTCCATATATGACACAATTGGTTATCCATTCAAATTATATGAGATTTCATTCAATTACCCCCCTTTTGTGATTATCAAAAAGGTAAAAAATAGGAAAATAATAAATAAATAAAATAATAATGAATAAAAATATAGTGCTTTCATTAATCATCACAACATATATAGTACGTCATAAAAAATATAAAAAATGATTCCTTATCAAGTTTTAATCTCAATAAATGGAACCATCCATGATTCTAAGAGAGGTAGGATCCACTATCTCCTTTCAATTTCCAGTGGTAAGAGGAACAAAAGAAGAGGTACGAGGATATGGAGGTGAAGGTGGATGAAAAAAAATTCTAGAAGCTACCACAAGTAAAATTCATCTCATAACTTCATTAGGAGTGATGTTGAAGGGAATCAATAGAATAGAAGTAGTCTGAATAGGTACAAAGATAGGGGTTTATATGAATCCATTCAAGGGAATGGATGGTTGAGGATCTGAAGGGGCTATCACTACTATTCTGAAATTATACATAAAATGCTCTTTTAACTCTATAAACTATGTTATCATATGCACACTATGCTCTATTACATTAAATAAAAAACATTTTATTCCATGTAAATATTGAGAAGACATGATAAAGTCTTCAGATGGTTCATTTACTCCTTGAAGGCCCTTTTCATAAGAGGCATTATTAGGTTCTTATAAAAAAATATAAATTGATAATTTTTCTCATTATTTTTATTAATCGTTTAAATATAATACTTTATAGACTTAGTGATAGTTTTTCAATTACTTATAGCCTCATTCAATCATTCTATAACTAGTTTATAAATATTATCACCTTGTGTTTTTATCTAAATACATTATTATTGATGAGATGATATAGAATCAACAATAGAGTCCTAAAGCTCTTATTTCATAATGGATATGATCAAATCAACATCAATTAAGGAATGGATGGGAGGTAGATCAGTAGAATTTGAATTACCAGTTGTAGGAAGTGATTCTAACTACTCCAAAAGTGATAACTGTCCCTTCATAAATATTCCTCTCATTTATTTCATGAAGTATCAAACCTCATCCATATGATAAGATAAAATTTTATTATGAATATCTAGTTATTTTATTTTAATCTTCACCATTGACTGGATGAGAGAAATAACCAATGAAAATGACTATTGGGTAACAACTTCGCTGAGTTTGGTCTATTGAAGAGGGTTGGATCTGAGCATCCCACTGAGATATTAAAAACGACATTCCTTAAAGCCATCTAAACTATATTTAGTTACCTAACTAGTATGAGGAGTAAGAGAAGGAGTATGAGATGGAATTCTCTCTTAGATGGGGGGGGTGGAGCCTCTTAAGGACTAGTTTCCTCACTTAAAACACTAGAAGGAATAATTTATAACTTTTCTTCTGAATAAAATCTTTCAATCAAGGATTCTTTAGGGTCATTTTCAGTAATAGATATAGAAAGTAAACCATACTCAGGTGGACTGCCCTGATCACCATCACTTGAATCATCATCATCTCCATTATAATTAGGATATGGAATACCTAGTAGATTAGAAACAAGACATTTCTCCCGCTTAGATGAATCCTCACTTATATATTTGTTTGGAGAAATTGGTTCATCCCTATGAATCGATTCTCGGTTGAATGATTAATGTTGATTTGAATAGGGTATTTCTTCACCTGTGGAATCACCACATTCTAAGCCACTATGAGTAGGGTTAGACTATTCTTTATTATCTCAATCATCATCACCATTGGATTTGTATGGTTCCTCAACCAAAAATCTTGTACTCTTAGAGGAAGACTTCTCTAATTGAGCTTATTTAGAAACTTACATTTCTTGAAATTCATCACCTTCTTTAAGCATGATTTTTCTATTAGGAAGAGAAAAATGAAGGTTGACTGAAACATAAGATACATCGGTACTCTTGACCACATTAGATTAACTTCATTATTCCATTGAATTCTGGGTAAATACAACTCTAACAACCCGATCAACCACAAATTCCTCTTAAGAGGAATAAAAAACCACTTCATCTAGCTTCGAGCTAGGGTCATCCAAATATTTTGGTCTAGATGGGGTATTAAAAGGGTCAAAATTCTTATAAATATTATCCTTATCTTCCACCCATTTCTTTATCTGAGATTCCAGTTGACTTTCATCCTTTTAAAGATTGATTTAATTAATAAAAAACAACCATAAATGGTTATCTTGTCTTCTAAATAAGGTATAAGACCTTTGTATTCCAATAAGGTCGATATAATTTTATGATAGGCCAAGGAAATTGACATAGAAGATGGATTAAAAAGCTTCATCATGGGAACCATTAGGTATCTACATAGGCTAACCTTATCTTTTATTTTCATAATACATAAGAAGAAAATGTATTGATACTTTATAATTTTAAAGTCCCTTATTCTAGAAAAAAACATATGTTTGATAAACTTAAACAACAAATGAAATTCGCTATCCCAGTTCACTACAGCTGGCCGTCATATATCATAATTCCCAATCAACTCCATAAGGACATCCTCAATTAAAAAATTTTCATGAATGGGAAATGAACCTTGATAATCCTCATATATACCATGTTTAGGTATGCTCAATCATTTAGACTACATATTCGATTAAAAAAAATATTTCTATCATCTATCACTGTCCTAATCATGAATTTCATTTATTTTAATGCATACTATACAAACAAATTGAACTGGTTAACCAACCTTGAATAGAATGGTTAGACATTCTTCAAGAACCATTTGATCCATCCATGGTTTTGGATCACTTTCATCACAAGATAATTTCTTGATATTAAACATTCAATATCTATTTCCTTTTTAGTAAAAAAATATGATGAAATATTTATATTCTTTGAATTCACTAAATAAATAGATTTTCCTATTTATTTCTTATAAGGTTGTGGCTCACCAGACTATATAATTGGATGTTTTATATGTAATATTTTTGGAATGATTTGAGAGTTTGAGTATGATAACATAGAAGGATAAGAGATAAAGGGAGAATATGAGAGGTGTCAAGGGTAGCACACACAAGAAGGAGATACTAATATTTTTATTTATGAATAAATATAATTTAGGAATTTTAAAATTTGAAAGTAAATAAATAAATATAATAATATTTGATAAAAATAATAATTTTAATTTGAAGTTAGTAACTTTCAAAGAAAATAATGGAAATACATGGAAGGGTAGATCCCAATGGTAGTGCTCATGGTATCATTAAATAGTAGATACTAATGGTTTCATGTCAATGATATCATTACTAGGGTACTATGTCATGGTAGGAAACCACAATAGCATGCCAAAATTTCATGTCTATGATAGAAAACAATTTTATCACACCAACAATTGGTCCTTATGGTGGAGAGTGTCATGGTAGCATAGAAAACAATGTATTTCTCATGGTAGATGAGTTAATGGTAGTATATTCTCATGAAAAAATGACTAATTATAGATCACTCATAGTTTTACTAGTTTATAAAATTTTATAATATAATTAACATAAATTAGAAACAAATGACTAATCAGGATTTATCATTACAAGTTCATGTATGATATAACTTATTCTATAAAAGTTCAAAGACTTGTTGAATATATCACAAAGATGACATTCAGTGCCCATAAATTCAAGAGTTATATTACCTTTTTGAATATGATATCTTAAAAAGTGATATCTTATATCAATGTGTTTTTTCATTGAGTGAGACACAATATTTTTATAAATATTTATTTCACTTTTATTTTTAGATTTTATAAGGAAATGATGAAAATGATATCCATAGTCTAGTAAAGTGTGATTCATCCATAGAACCTATGAACAAAAATTACCTACAACTATGTACTCAGATTCAGTATTGGATAATGCCATATAATTTTATTTATTATTATACTAGGTAACTAATGACTTTCGAAAAAAGCGATATGTTCCCAAGGTGATTTTTCTATATAACATACCACCACCAACATATGGATCTGAATAACTCACTAACTCAAATTATTTTCCTCAAGAAAAAAAATCCTAAATTGATTGTATTCTTGATGTATTTAAAAATATTTTTAATAGTAATTATGTGTGAATCTTTTGGGTTTTCTTGAAAATGGGAACACATACACAAGCTAAATATTATATCTGGTCAGCTAGTAGTTAAGTAAATTATTCTTCCAATCATACCTCTGTTAATAGTTTGATCTAATGGTTCCCTAGTTTCATAAAAATCTAACATGAAACTAGTAATCATGGGAGTATAACTACCTTTAGTATTATCCATAAAAAAGCATTTTAAAATATTTTAGTATACTAGTTTTTATTTAAAATAATTCGATATTTGTTTTTAAAAAATATGAAAACCAAGAATGAATTTATGTTCTCCCATTAACCTCATTTCAAATTCACTTTGCATAATTTTTGAAATCTTAGTTCAAAAATAATTTCTCAAAGATCCAAAAATAATATCATCATCATAAATTTTTACTACTAAAACATATTTTGAAATTATACTTATAAATAAAGTAGGGTAAACTATACCTTTAGTAAAACCATATAAAATTATAAAAGAGATGATCCTATTATACCAAGATCAAAGAGACTGTTTTAAAGAATATAAATATTTATTTAATTTAAACATATGATTTAGAAAGTTAGGGTTTTGAAATATAGGGGTTTTTTTCAACAAAAAAAATTATAATTTATATAACCATTTAAGAATTCACTCTTGATATCCATTTAATAAAGTTTGAATGTCAAATGTGATACATAAACAATCAACATCCTAATATATTCAAGTATTGATACTGGTGAAAAGGTTTCTCATAGTCAATAAATTCCTCTCGACTATATCCTTGTGAAACCAATATAGCTTTGTTTCTAATTATTGTACATGACTCATCAGCCTTGTTTCTAAACAAAAATGTAGATCCAATAGTTAGGTAGTATTTGGGACTTTCAACCAGTGCTCAGAGTCTATTTATTTCAAAATGGTTTAACTATTCTTACATTTATGTTACCCAAAATTCATAATTAATTGTTTCATTAATGTTCTTAGGTTTTAGTTGTGACTAGAATGTTTTATCTTCAACCTGATTCATAATCAAAGCATTATTCTGAGTTCCTTTATCTATGTCACCTACCATAGAATCCAAGGAGTGATAATTATGATTTATAATAGCTTTACAGTGATAATTTTTGGGTACTTAATTATATTTTATAGATTTGGGATCAATGTTTTCATCAATATTGAGATATTTTTCTACATGTTTTATAGAACCATCAAAAGGTTTAGTATTGCTATTGAAACTGGAAAGGTCATCCTCTAGATTTAACAAATAGATATTATGCTCATGGGGATATATATCATTAATGTTTACAAATAAAAATTGTTCCACATGATTAGTTCTTTTATTATACACTACATATGATTTACTAGATATAAAATATCCAAGAATAATTCCTTCAACACTTTTGGAAGTAAACTTTTCTAAATTATATTTTATATTGATTATAAATAATTTTCACCCAAAAACACTAAAGTAAATAACCTTTGGTTTTCTACCATTACATAATTCATAAGGGGTTTTATTTAAGATAGGTATAATTAAAAATATATTATTTATAAAAAAATATGTACTCATAGCTTCTTCTTAAAAATAAATAGGAAAATTAGACTCATTGATTATGGTCTGATAAATATAGTAAAGGGTTTTATTTATTATTTTTTACACCATTATTCTATGGGGCCCTAGGAGAAGAATAATTATGATTATATCCATTTTTTGAGAATATAGATTACAAGTATTGTTTTTTAAATTCACATACATGATCAGTTATTAAGGTCTTAATTATAATCCCACTAATATTATCAATAGATATAACTCATTTTGGAAAATATGAGATAACATTAATTTTATGCGAAAGGAAAAACACCCATGTATATATTGAATAATCATCCACTATAACATAAGTATAATTTTTCCTTCTAAACTAGAAACTACAGATTGTCCAAACAGGTCTATGTAAACCAACTATAAAGGTTGATAAGTTGAAACTTATTTCTTTGGACTGAAAGATATTTTGTGCTATTTTCCATTTTTACTGGGATTACATACTTTTTCAGCAAGGAGTTCTCATTTGGAAAGATCCTTAACTAAAACATTCCAATATAGATTTATAAAAGAGTGAATATTGAAATATCCTAGGATCCTTTTCCAAATCCAAGATTCATTGTGAAAGGTGATTAAAGAAGAAACATTTTAAGAAAACAAGTAATTTATATCAATATCATAAACATTATCATTTCACATAGAAGTAAAAAACAAAGAATATTTGACATCAAAAAAGTTTCATGATTTTATTTTAAAACATAACATGAAAACCATCATCACATATATATGAAACACTAAGATGATTATATCTTAATCCATATACAAATAGAATTGTTTAAATTAAAAATTCACTAGAGTTATTTATTTGACCGAGTCCAATTATCTTTCCATTGACATTGTCACCGAAAGTAACATATCCACCATAAAATTTCATTAAATTTATATAGTTAGAGTAGTCCCCAGTCATATGTTTGGATCATCCATAATACAGATACCATAATTTCCAACTATAACTTTTCAAGCATGTTCCCTACAAGAAATATTTAATTTGAAAATAACTTTTGGACCTATATTTTCTTGGGTTCAGATATATTAATAATAAGAGATTTAGAAATAAAAAATTGTTTAACTTGTTTCATATAAATATATATTATAATTTTAGAAATAAATACCTTATTAGGACATCTTTAATAATAACTAATAACCGAATTTGAAGAACTGGAACTTGGAAAAAATTTATTTTTATAAATTTTTGAATAAAAAGATTGATATCCAATTATAGTGTTAAAATTAGGTGAAGTTTATTTTCCAAGGATATCCGTTAATTTATTCCTTCCATTAGTGGACCTCTATAGATCTTTCTTCAATTTTTTACTTGATAATTTAAGCTCATTATTTTCATGAATCCGTTTAGCATTCTTATCCTTCTCTATTGTAAGATCAGTTTTAAAGTGAATAGAAATATCATGATGGAACTTTAAAATTTTTTATTTATATTTTAGTTCATTAAATTTGCCTTCTAAAATGTTACAGTATTGAAATAATTCATCACTAGACCTATTATATTAACTATTTACATTACCATAATGGTTAGAAATATCTGCAGGAGAGGCATGACCAATATTTGACACCTCAGATGTATTTTACATAAAAAAAATATTTTTCTATATTTTTTATCTTCTATTATAGAATTAGAATCACTTGAACTATCCTCTTAAGAAATCTAATTCTTTTTCATTGTGTTTTTATTTCTCTTACCTTTTATCTAGTACCTTTTTATTTATTTTAACTTAGAAAATTATAATTTAATGTTTCCTTTACCCTTTCATTCATAGAATATTACTTCATTCACTGAATAATATTTTCTCTAATATTTTATATAATTACCATTATTATCTTATTTAACTTTTTAATTAGTTTTCTTGAAAAATTATTCTTTCTAAAAAATTTCATGATGTGGCTAGCTAATTGAGCCATATTTTCATCACTATTTGATGATTCTTCATCGTTGGATATTTCATCCTTAATCTTTTTTTTCATTAATTCAAAAGTCTATAAAGATAATGAAATTTTATTTGGTTCATAATCTTCTTCTCGGTTCACTTTGAGTTCCTCCTCATACATAATGATCTTTCCAATAATCTATTTCACTAGTAAATTTATTATGTCACAATATTTCCTTATTGAAATTGATGTTCCTCTCCACCTATCTAGAAAACATTAAATCAATCATGTCACATGATCTTTATCAGTAATTGGTTTCTTAAGAGAATTCATTACACTTCAAATTTCACTAAACATGAGATACATATTAGAAATTGGTTTGTCAGGTTTCATATTTATTGTATCATATTTAATAGTATATTTATTTAAGTGATTTTCTTTAACATTGTAAGTTACCTGATGAGAAATAGTTAGTGTATACCAAATTTCAAAGTCATTATTAAAAGAATATATTAAATTAAATTATTCATCTCCTAATGCATAATATAAATCATTCACATCTTTATATTTATTTTTATAAATATTTTTAGTAGGATCACTCTTGTAGCTCTCTCAGTTTTAGGCAGTTCATACTCACCCTCAATCGTAGTCAAAATTTCTCAACTGATTTTTTCAATATGAATTTTCATTTTAATCTTCCACCAAGAATCATTTATTCCATTAAGGTATATATTCTGATTAGTGGTAGTTTCTTCTTGTATATTATTATCCACAATTAATTAAATTTTGATAAAATGAAAATTTAATATATTTATAAAAACTAAATAATAGTAATTTTTTAAAATCCTATGATACCAATTTTCAGTCGGAAGAAAAATCAATTGGGGTTAAATTGGGTTTCCAATAGAAAACATATTTAAAAACAATTTAAAAATAATTTAAAAATTAAACTACCCAATTTAATAAAATCATCAATTAATCAAAAGTGTTGAAATAAATAATTTTATTTTTCAAATCGATTCTCCAAATAAGGTTCAAGACTGACTTAAAATAAATTTTAAAGTACTATAACATTTAAAAATAATTTAATTAACTAAGAACAATATATAAAACACATATTAATGTTAACTAAAAAAGTTTAGTTTTTATTAATAATTATTAAAAAGAATGGATTCAAAAAATAAATAAAGAAAAATATATAGAAATCACAATGAAAATTAAACAGGTGGTTTATTCTCAAGATGAGAATTAATCCCAGCCACTTGTAAATCATCTAATTCCAATCAATTTGTTATAAAATAAACTGATTCTCAACATATATTGAATTTTACAAACAACATCTCACATGGATATCCAAGAACAAATATTATTCCACACTTATATATGGGATAAAACAAATATAGTTCACACATAAACTCTTAAACAATTGTTCATGGGAATATAGATTAATAAAATTAAGAGAGAGTGTAAATCACACTCTAGTTTAGTTCAATAGATTTTGTTTTACAAATATTTAGAGTAAAACTATAAGCATCTCAAAAATTAATGTACAAATAGAAATAGTTAGAGATTAGAGATGAAAATATGTTGTACTTATCAAGCTAAATGGGTTTGGTTTCTCAAGAGTCTCTAAATATCATCTTGGGAAGCTTACACATGGTTTTCATAGATTTTGTTAAGAAACAGATTATCATAAATGTTTTGGAAAATCATTTATTCTTTTTATGTTTGATGTCACTGTATCATTTAACTCTTTTCACATATTCCCCATGAACACCCATGAATTATTATATACTATACACATGTGGGAGATCTTCTGAATATAAATAATTTTAGGAGATCCAATTATCCAATGAAAAATAATAATTAAATAATCTGGATTCTCATACATAGAAGAAAATATGGAAAAAATGTGTTTTTATTTAATAATTCAGGGATGCATTTAAATATAATCATTCTTTAATCCACATAATCCCACTAAAAAATAATTATGTTTTCCCAACGGGGTTATATCTATGGGTAAAAATTCATTTTTTGTTGGTAACGTGTTTTACCAAAAAAAATTGTCCCATCACTAAACTGTTATTAAAAACTCTATCTCTAAATGTAATTACAACAAATAAAATAGTTCTGTTTCAATTATAATAATACCAATAGATAATATATATGTTGGTTGAAATATTTTGCAACAGATTTATCTTTTGATAATAATATCATTAAAATTTATAAACAACACTAACAATTAATATATATTTATAAATTATATTTTAAATAAAATATTCGGTGTCAATATTCTAATGATTTTTTCTAATTATTTATTTATTTATTAATATAATTATATATAATATATTTTTTATATTTTTTATATAATAATTATAAAATTTAATTATTTGAAACATGTTAACAAAATATAATTTGATTTTTTTTTTAAAATTTTAGAAATGCTCGTGAATCTCCAAAAAAATGTTACAAACATGTTAAACATGTTCAAAATCTAAGAGTTTTACATGTAACTTCATCAAAAATCATCCAAAATATGCTTCACCGACACATAATTCATCACTATCATGATTAATGCTGTTGGCACAATCCAATCTTGCAATCCACCATCATAGTGATAACATGGACACAATAATAGGGTTCACTTATCCAAGATTATATTTCGTCAACAATAAATTTTAAAGACTGATGTCGAATTTGGGTTTGCACCCATCAACTTTCTTGTTCCCACTCACTCCTGTAGATCCTCTAAGACTCAAATTCTAACACCTACACATTATATGAAGAAAATAATACCAAAAAAAAAGTTAACAAAAAAATAAATGTTTCATTATTAACAAGGATACCAATTAATATGGTTGGAAACTGTAACGCCCCGACCCCAGCTACCCAGAGTCGGTGCATTAATTACATAACATTGGCATGATCACAAGAAAGATCAAATCTCGAAAGACTGATTGGTTTAGTAGCCTTGGAAACACTAGATATATTCATAAGTTTTACATTACATCATAAAATGAAAAACCACTACAACAACATAATGTTTCCACAATCCACACTATTAACCCCTCATAAAATCCCTGCAGGTCATTCATAACTTACTTCTTCACATCCTGGGAAAAATAAAACATAGAAAAGGGGTGAGCTCAAATGCCCAGTAAGGATAACAATATAGCGGAAACTTTCATAAATAAGAGTAAACATTTAAGGCAATGTATAACTAAAACAAAAGCCTTTTAAACTTGAATTTCAACATGGTATGGCATAAATAAAATGAAATAATGCCATTTACTTATTCACATGGATATTCTACTAATCGAATAATCACATGCAAAAATCAATAACCACTTTCATAATGTTGGAATGCATAATGCCAGACTATCATAACCACATAGCCAAGGCCTCGTGCCAAGACTACAAATAAGATTTTGTCAAGGCCTTGTGCCAAGACACTAGTTTGTCTCATGAGACCTACCGATGCATCGAGGAGCTATAGCGGGCTCCACCCGTCACTTAATAAGTCCAATGCATTCCCATATGAAAAGGTTTAAACATAACATAAACATTCGTATTAAAAATAGCATACGAAATGTCAATACTTTCACAATAAACTATGAATGGTATAAAAATAGCACATCCACAGTCAAACATATCACAAAACCTTCAATACAATATAGAAGTTTTGTATCATAATAAATCAACTTCAAATAATCTTAAAATCCATCAAAGGATGTTGACATAGATGAAATCAAAATTCTTTTTAAAGAAATATCTCCTTTTATTTTGAAATCATTTAAGATCCATATAAAATAAAACATTTTCTTTGAAAATATTCTTATAAGCTTGTAAGGAAAGCTTTGAAGATTTTATAACGGTGTAAAATAACCGCACCCGCCGTATAAGTTAAAAAAAACATTCTTACCTCAATTCTGTCGAAAAGGTTAAAAATGACCTTGTTTTGAAAACGACGGAAATATTCCTTTATAAACCTCTTATAAAAAGTCAAAAAAGGGTATAAATGACTTTAACCCATTTTCTTGTAAATAGTAAAAATGTTTTGAAATACATTTTTAAGAAACATGGATGTGGATGATAAAGAGATCCCAGTAGATTATTACGTATAAACAACCTCGGATAATGAAGAGATTGTGAAATAACCCTTACCTTGTACTTTTCCTTGGTTGGGGTAGGTTAACCTCCTGTATAATGGTGAAATATTTGTTATTAAATTATACAAGAATCATATATATTAATATGAGATCATATATTGATTTGTTAATAATATCTTAGAATTATCGTCGTTTCGGGAGTTAACTTACTCATTTTCTTTTATATGTTTTGTTACATAAGCCATGTTTGTTGTATCTTATTCATATCCAGAATGATATCAAGTCCTTAAACATCATTTTTAAATTATAAAATGATAATTATACTTGAATGGATACGATGGAGAATGAATCTCATCGCGTTCGTGGAGACGGTAGTCCGTACGTACGCACGAGCGACAATATCATTCTTTTGATATTAAAATAATATATAAATGAATGGTATATCATATATACAGAATCATTAACATGTTATATTTATTATTTACATGAGTTACACATCATTATTATACCCATCCAAATAATATTATATTGAATAACAATTACACCACGACGTGGAGACGGTAAGCCGTACGTACGCACGTATGGTGACATGTTATTCAAAGTGTGGATAGAATACTGAATATGGTTGTACCATACTTATAATAACATCACAGTATATGTGAGATACTGGAGTTATTATTTTAGAATGGTAAGAACAAAGGAAGAAGAAGTGGAAGAAGAAATGAACTTAGAAAAGGGTGGTGAAATCATTACCTCTTCTTCGGGTTCTTCCTTTTGATTTGATCAAAAGGGCTCCATAGGTTGGCTTTCTGATCAAACTAAGGCCTCTAGGTTGTAGTGAGGGATGTTGGGAGAGTATTTGGGCAGAGTTTGGCCGAACCAAAAGGCTTTGAAGGTGTGAAGAAATGAGAAGGAGGAGTGCCCTTTTATAAGAGGGGTGAGGGGTACCTTTGGAAAAGCTAGAAATATTAATTTATAATAAATTCATATTCGGTTTCTAAAGGCTCCAAAGTTGACTATTCAAAGGATGAGGTGGGTATAGGTCTAAAACAACTCATCCAATAGAATTTAGACAGGTTTGGGTACTTATATTAACCTTATCTTTAAGTATTAACTCTAAGTTAATTAGTTTCACTTTTACAATGTCTCTTTGTATTTTTATATATTATGGTTAATAAACTTACTATATACATCCAAGCGACCCCCAAGTGGTACATTAATGATTAACCTATCATAATATAAGTCTCTTGGCCGAACCGTAGATTTTTAGGAATTTAATATCAATTAATAATATAATATTTGTTTTAAGAACTCTTTTATGTCAATTTTGACACTATTCAATAGTTGATTTTTTTGAAACTCATAACAGATTGATTACTTCGAACAAAGTCAATTAAATCAATCCTAATATATCATATTATCCTAGAAAATTAGTGTAATTCATTAAAAGTTTCATATTATATTTATTTGGGTATTTATAATATCAATTATGTTAATTTTTTACTATTTTAGTAATTACTGCATCATCATTGTGTCATAAATAAAATAAATTATTTAATGTCTAAAAATTATAAATAAAACATCATTATGTAGGAAATCTTTTTATCTTTCTAATGAATATTTATAATCGAAAATCCAACATGTATAACCCTATGTAAAAATTGTTCTTCTAAAAGATGTAAGCTTATGCCATTTTTATTTTTATTTTAACTTTATTAATATAATGTGTCCCTACCACATACAAGTGGCTCCAAGGGGTCCCCAAATTGACCCAAGGATGCCCATGGTCGGGTATGTGTACACCAATAAGGTTAGGACACGTTTTAGGGTAATTTAGTATTATTATAATATTATTTTTTTTAACCCTTATTTACCGGATTTACCCTTTAACGATGGTAAATAAAATATTTACCGCAGTAATTATTCAAAATGTGTAAAAATAAAAGTTACCTATTTACACAATTTGAAAATCCTGATTCCAAATATGGAATCCATTTTCCTAAATTCAAAACACAGAATTGGCAGAAATTAATTTAAAATTAATTCCCGCTGTCAAAACAAAAAGCGTGTTTTTAAGAGATAATAACTATCAAAAGATTGACACTTGTTTATGTTCGGTTTAATTGTAAAATTATGTCCAATGATAAACATTAAATTGAATGGTAAAAATATATTCTAAATATACTTTAAAACCACTCAAATTCACAATTTATCACTATTAATTATTTTGATTAAAAAAGTTGTTTTTAATTAAAATTTAGTAATTTTCACTATTCATCAAAATATGAAAGTTATCCGAAATGTACCAAAATTTCACCCTAGGATAATTTTGATATTCCGAATCCAAAAATGAAGTCCATTTTGAAATATAGAATATATATGATTTCAAAAAGTAGGTATTACTATTCACAACAGCTAGTTTAATTAGTTGTGGTGTGTGTTAGAACTCGAGGTTGCGTACAACACACGCTATCACATTATTCGAAGGGAAACGTACCGTAGAAGCTTGGGGTGTTACATTCTCCCCTCCTTCAAATAATTGCGTCCTCGCAATTTCTAGGGTATTACTGCATAAAAAGACTCGGGTGGTTCTTCATCATAAGTTCCTCGGGTTCCCACGTTGCCTCTTCCATCTTATGATTTCTCCACAAAACTTTTACCAGACGCGTCGTCCGGTTTCTCAGTACTTGTTCTCTTGTATCAAGAATCCTGACGGGCTCTTCGCAATAAGACAGATCGGGTTCCAGTTCTAATTCCTCATAGGTGAGTACATGCATTGGGTCAGGCATGTATTTTCTCAACAGAGATACGTGGAACACATCGTGAACTTTGGAGAGACTTGGCGGCATTGCCAATCGGTAAGCTATAGCCCCAATTCGTTCTAGAATTTCGAAAGGTCCGATGTACCTGGGACTCAATTTACCTTTCTTACCAAAACGTATGACTCCCTTCCACGGAGATACCTTTAGGAAAACATGATCACCGACTTGAAATTCCAAATCCTTCCTTCGATTATCGGCATAGCTCTTCTGCCTACTTTGAGCTGCTTTGATGTGATTTTGGATTACCTTTACCTTTTCCATCGTTTCCTCCACCAGTTCTAGACCTACAAGTTTTCTTTCACCGACGTCATCCCAACAGGTTGGTGTACGACATCTCTTTCCGTATAACGCTTCATATGGTGCCATCTGAATACTCGAATGGAAGCTATTGTTATAGGAAAATTCTACCAGAGGTAAATATTGATCCCACATACCCTGAAAGTCAAGTGAGCAAGATCTCAACATGTCTTCTAAGGTTTGAATAGTCCGTTCTGATTGTCCGTCTGTCTGAGGGTGGTAAGCAGTGCTCAAATGAAGTTCAGTATCCAGGGATTTCTGAAGACTTTTCCAAAACCTTGAAGTAAAACGGGGATCACGATCCGAAACAATTGATAGGGGTACTCCATGAAGTCTCACAACTTCATTAATGTATAGTCTTGCTAGACGTTCCAGGGGTAGATCTTCTCTTATAGCAAGAAAATGTGCTGACTTGGTAAGACGATCAACAATAACCCATATTGCATCGTTCCTTCTAGGAGTCTTTGGTAGCCCCATGACAAAGTCCATTGTAATATTGTCCCATTTCCACTCCGGTATGGGAAGCGGTTGCATGACTCCTCCAGGCTGTTGCCTTCCAGCTTTCACTTGTTGACAAACCATACATCTTGACACAAAATCAGCAATCTCCCTCTTCATGTTGTCCCACCAAAAATGTTCCTTCAAATCTCTATACATTTTGGTGCTCCCAGGGTGTATAGAGAAATTGGAACTATGAGCATCATCCAG
The DNA here is from genome assembly GCA_963277665.1 of Viscum album. Classification (NCBI taxonomy): domain Eukaryota; kingdom Viridiplantae; phylum Streptophyta; class Magnoliopsida; order Santalales; family Viscaceae; genus Viscum; species Viscum album. Next base: position 394,264,724 of record OY728140.1, read on the forward strand.
CAATTCCCTTTTTAGATCAGGTATATTGGGAACACAAAGTCTCTTCCCGAATTTCAAAAGTCCATCTTCATACACAAAGTCTCTCAATCTCCCATCATTCACAGCTTTAATCTTCTTTTGGAATTCGTCATCATCGGTCTGAGAACTCTTAATCCTTTCTAGTAAAGATGGTTTGGCAACCATTTGAAAAAGCATTGATGTTTCACCTTCCCTGGTCATTCCCATGTCCATTTTCACTAGATCCATGAAAATTGGATCCCTTTCAATTCTCATATTGTTCAAAACTCCATGGTCTTTTCTACTCAAAGCATCTGCCACCTTGTTTGCCTTCCCCGGGTGGTAGTGTATCGTACAATCATAATCCTTGAGTAATTCAAGCCATCTCCTTTGCCTCATGTTGAGTTCTTTTTGTGAGAAAATATACTTCAAACTCTTGTGATCAGTATAAATCTCACATTTTTCACCATAGAGGTAGTGCCTCCATATCTTCAAAGCAAAGATCACAGCTGCTAACTCAAGATCATGAGTAGGATAGTTTTGTTCATGAATTTTCAACTGTCGTGATGCATAGGCAATAACTCTATCATTCTGTATAAGGACACAGCCAAGTCCTTTCTTTGATGCATCACTATAAATAACGAACCCATCATTCCCCGATGGTAGAGTCAATATAGGAGCATTGACTAATATTCTCTTCAGTTCTTCGAAACATTCTTCACACTCTTTTGTCCAAACAAATTTAACCCCTTTACGTGTGAGCTTCGTTAATGGGTTAGCCAATCGGGCAAAATTCTGGACGAAACGTCGATAATAACCTGCCAAGCCAATAAAACTACGTACCTCAGTTATACTCGTAGGTGCTGGCCATTCTTGGATTGCCTTGGTCTTAGAAGGATCAACAGAGATTCCATCTTTAGAGACAATATGGCCAAGAAAAGAAATCTCCTGAAGCCAGAATTCACACTTGCTAAACTTCCCATATAATTCATGCCTCCTCAGAGTCTTCAAGATAATGCGCAAGTGATTTTCATGATCTTTGTAGGTTTTGGAGTATACCAAGATATCATCAATAAATACCACCACAAATTCATCGAGATACTCCTTGAAAACTCTATTCATCAGATCCATGAATACAGAGGGTGCATTAGTCAATCCAAACGGCATTACAGTAAACTCGTAATGCCCGTACCTGGTTCGAAATGCTGTTTTCGGAATGTCTTCCTTCTTTACACACAACTGATGGTATTCAGATCGAAGGTCAATCTTTGAAAAGTATTGAGCTCCATGCAGTTGGTCAAATAAATCATCAATACGAGGTAGGGGATACTTGTTCTTTATCGTTATAGCATTGATCTCCCTGTAGTCGATACATAACCTCATAGATCCATCTTTCTTTTTAACAAAAAGAACAGGGGCTCCCCATGGAGAAACACTAGGGCGAATAAATCCCTTATTACTCAATTCCTCTAGTTGTTTCTTTAGTTCGACTAACTCTACAGTGGCCATTCTATAAGGGGTCTTCGATATAGGCCTTGATCCAGGAATCAAATCAATGGAAAACTCAACTTCTCGTTCTGGAGGATGTCCAGGTAAATCTTCCGGAAATACATCTACAAATTCTTTCACAACAGGTACACCCTCTATTTGAACATTCCTTTCCTCACCGATAGTTACTTCATTCTCTTCCTCCCCAATAATTGAATTAAGTTGAGCTACTGGGGGTGGGTCTAAATAAGAATTAGGTGGTGACGATTCTGCTCTAAAAATAAGGTGTTCCTTATCATTATCATCAAGAATCGTAACCTCTTTCTTCTTACAATAAATCTTCGCATCATAGTCCGAAAGCCAGTCCATACCGAGGATTATATCAAACTCAATCATAGGTATGACGATGAAATCAGCAGATAAAGAAAATTTATGTGCTCTAATGGGGACTGATTCACAAAACTTTGTTGCAACGATACTTCCCTTAGGAGTTTTAACTGACAACTCCCTTATTAAATCAAATTGGAAATATCTAATTTTCTTAGCAAACTGGGAAGATATGAAACAATGCGATGATCCAGAATCAAATAATGCATTTGCTAAACTTGAGGAAACCATTAAATTACCTGCCACCACGTCTTTCGGAGTTTCTACCTCAGCAGTAGTGATAGCATAAGCCTGGCCTTGATCCCTTGGCCTTTTCTGAGGTAAGTTCTCCTGACGCTTAGGACATGCATTTGCATAATGCCCCATCTCCCTGCAATTGTAGCACTGAACGTTGGTAGCTTCCTTCTTCCCCTTGCAATCATGAGCTTGGTGGCCTTTTTCACCACACTTGTAACAGACTCCCATTCCCTTCAGGCAAGCACCGGGGTGTTTCTTCCCGCACTTACCACAAGATGGATATTCAACCTTTCCCTTCTTCCCCTTATTTCCATTCCCAGATTGATCAGCAGGTCTCTTCTTCTCTTGCTTTGCTTTAAAGTCATAAGACTTAGAGAATTCCTTTTCGGTCTTGATAGCACATGAGACAATGTCTTCGTACGATGAAAAGGATTGTAAGACTAATGCTCGACGGAGAAATGGTTTTAACCCATCAAAGAAACGATCAATCTTACTTATTGGGTTGCGAATATAATCTCCAGCATACCTCGCTAACCTTGTAAAGTTAGCCTCATACTTTGTGACATTCTCATCCTCCTTTTGTCTCAGACTCAGAAATTGTCTTTCCATATCCGCTCGATGGTCGCGAGGGAAGTATTTTTCTAAAAACAGATCTTTTAACTCCCTCCATTCCATGTTTGATACTTCATCATCTTCCTTCATGTTTTGAATCAATGACCACCATTGATCAGCATCTCCAGTGAGGCGGTAAACTGCCATGGTAACTTTTTCCCTTTCACTACTCCCCAAAGCCTGAAATATTTTCTCTAGGGAAAATATCCATTGCTCAGCTACTAAGGGATTTGAACTCCCATTGAACGTTGGTGGTTGTTGTCTCATGAATCGATCTAACATTGATCCTCCACGCTGCGGATCAGGGTGCTCCATACGGGTAAGGTTATTATTCATAACCTGAGTAAGTTGTCCCAGTACGGTGATTAGCTGATCAGCACCAGTTGCATCACCAGCCCCACTATAATTATCTTGAGCAGGAGGGCAATCCCTACATGGAGTGCGTGCATTGATACGGTTTCCATTTCTTCCACTAGGCGCCATTTCTAAACAATGGCATAAACTAGATCAGTTTATGAATCAAAATACATAATCCCATACTTATAAAACACTTAACATAAATTGAACTATCTATGGATATGATCCATAATCATAAATATGTTTTCTTTGAGGAAGTATATACTCATAAACCCTTCATAATGATTTGTAAAGAAAGTGAGAGTTATCCTAAGCATATCCCCCGGGAGTGTCGTAACCAAGAGTGCAGCAAGGCCCGTTGTCGTGCACCAGTTCCCGTTCGAGTCTAGCTCAAAGCGGTGTTTTCGGGTTTTACCCCTAGGTACATCTGTGCCAGAGCCGCCTCTACCTGCTCGTATCCAGACAGGGATGTATTGCTCGGAAAACTCACAAAGTCTCTACAATACCAAAATTCTAGGAAGTTCTTCTATACTAATCCTCAAAGTTCATCTTAGGTCTATGTGCTCTAATCAGAGTTTATCTAAATCTAGCTTCCAAGGTTTGTACTAAACTTCCTCTGATACCAACTGTAACGCCCCGACCCCAGCTACCCAGAGTCGGTGCATTAATTACATAACATTGGCATGATCACAAGAAAGATCAAATCTCGAAAGACCGATTGGTTTAGTAGCCTTGGAAACACTAGATATATTCATAAGTTTTACATTACATCATAAAATGAAAAACCACTACAACAACATAATGTTTCCACAATCCACACTATTAACCCCTCATAAAATCCCTGCAGGTCATTCATAACTTACTTCTTCACATCCTGGGAATAATAAAACATAGAAAAGGGGTGAGCTCAAATGCCCATTAAGGATAACAATATAGCGGAAACTTTCATAAATAAGAATAAACATTTAAGGCAATGTATAACTAAAACAAAAGCCTTTTAAACTTGAATTTCAACATGGTATGGCATAAATAAAATGAAATAATGCCATTTACTTATTCACATGGATATTCTACTAATCGAATAATCACATGCAAAAATCAATAACCACTTTCATAATGTTGGAATGCATAATGCCAGACTATCATAACCACATAGCCAAGGCCTCGTGCCAAGACTACAAATAAGATTTTGTCAAGGCCTTGTGCCAAGACACTAGTTTGTCTCATGAGACCTACCGATGCATCGAGGAGCTATAGCGGGCTCCACCCGTCACTTAATAAGTCCAATGCATTCCCATATGAAAAGGTTTAAACATAACATAAACATTCGTATTAAAAATAGCATACGAAATGTCAATACTTTCACAATAAACTATGAATGGTATAAAAATAGCACATCCACAGTCAAACATATCACAAAACCTTCAATACAATATAGAAGTTTTGTATCATAATAAATCAACTTCAAATAATCTTAAAATCCATCAAAGGATGTTGACATAGATGAAATCAAAATTCTTTTTAAAGAAATATCTCCTTTTATTTTGAAATCATTTAAGATCCATATAAAATAAAACATTTTCTTTGAAAATATTCTTATAAGCTTGTAAGGAAAGCTTTGAAGATTTTATAACGGTGTAAAATAACCGCACCCACCGTATAAGTTAAAAAAAACATTCTTACCTCAATTCTGTCGAAAAGGTTAAAAATGACCTTGTTTTGAAAACGACGGAAAGATTCCTTTATAAACCTCTTATAAAAATTCAAAAAAGGGTATAAATGACTTTAACCCATTTTCTTGTAAATAGTAAAAATGTTTTGAAATACATTTTTAAGAAACATGGATGTGGATGATAAAGAGATCCCAGTAGATTATTACGTATAAACAACCTCGGATAATGAAGAGATTGTGAAATAACCCTTACCTTGTACTTTTCCTTGGTTGGGGTAGGTTAACCTCCTGTATAATGGTGAAATATTTGTTATTAAATTATACAAGAATCATATATATTAATATGAGATCATATATTGATTTGTTAATAATATCTTAGAATTATCGTCGTTTCGGGAGTTAACTTACTCATTTTCTTTTATATGTTTTGTTACATAAGCCATGTTTGTTGTATCTTATTCATATCCAGAATGATATCAAGTCCTTAAACATCATTTTTAAATTATAAAATGATAATTATACTTGAATGGATACGATGGAGAATGAATCTCATCGCGTTCGTGGAGACGGTAGTCCGTACGTACGCACGAGCGACAATATCATTCTTTTGATATTAAAATAATATATAAATGAATGGTATATCATATATACAGAATCATTAACATGTTATATTTATTATTTACATGAGTTACACATCATTATTATACCCATCCAAATAATATTATATTGAATAACAATTACACCACGACGTGGAGACGGTAAGCCGTACGTACGCACGTATGGTGACATGTTATTCAAAGGGTGGATAGAATACTGAATATGGTTGTACCATACTTGTAATAACATCACAGTATATGTGATATACTGGAGTTATTATTTTAGAATGGTAAGAACAAAGGAAGAAGAAGTGGAAGAAGAAATGAACTTAGAAAAGGGTGGTGAAATCATTACCTCTTCTTCGGGTTCTTCCTTTTGATTTGATCAAAAGGGCTCCTTAGGTTGGCTTTCTGATCAAACTAAGGCCTCTAGGTTGTAGTGAGGGATGTTGGGAGAGTATTTGGGCAGAGTTTGGCCGAACCAAAAGGCTTTTAAGGTGTGAAGAAATGAGAAGGAGGAGTGCCCTTTTATAAGAGGGGTGAGGGGCACCTTTGGAAAAGCTAGAAATATTAATTTATAATAAATTCATATTCGGTTTCTAAAGGCTCCAAAGTTGACTATTCAAAGGATGAGGTGGGGATAGGTCGAAAACAACTCATCCAATAGAATTTAGACAGGTTTGGGTACTTATATTAACCTTATCTTTAAGTATTAACTCTAAGTTAATTAGTTTCACTTTTACAATGTCTCTTTGTATTTTTATATATTATGGTTAATAAACTTACTATATACATCCAAGCGACCCCCAAGTGGTACATTAATGATTAACCTATCATAATATAAGTCTCTTGGCCGAACCTTAGATTTTTAGGAATTTAATATCAATTAATAATATAATATTGGTTTTAAGAACTCTTTTATGTCAATTTTGACACTATTCAATAGTTGATTTTTTTGAAACTCATAACAGATTGATTACTTCGAACAAAGTCAATTAAATCAATCCTAATATATCATATTATCCTAGAAAATTAGTGTAATTCATTAAAAGTTTCATATTATATTTATTTGGGTATTTATAATATCAATTATGTTAATTTTTTACTATTTTAGTAATTACTGCATCATCATTGTGTCATAAATAAAATAAATTATTTAATGTCTAAAAATTATAAATAAAACATCATTATGTAGGAAATCTTTTTAGATTTCTAATGAATATTTATAATCTAAAATCCAACATGTATAACCCTATGTAAAAATTGTTCTTCTAAAAGATGTAAGCTTATGCCATTTTTATTTTTATTTTAACTTTATTAATATAATGTGTCCCTACCACATACAAGTGGCTCCAAGGGGTCCCCAAATTGACCCAAGGATGCCCATGGTCGGGTATGTGTACACCAATAAGGTTAGGACACGTTTTAGGGTAATTTAGTATTATTATAATATTATTTTTTTTAACCCTTATTTACCGGATTTACCCTTTAACCATGGTAAATAAAATATTTACCGCAGTAATTATTCAAAATGTGTAAAAATAAAATTTACCTATTTACACAATTTGAACATCCTGATTCCAAATATGGAATCCATTTTCCTAAATTCAAAACACAGAAGTGGCAGAAATTAATTTAAAATTAATTCCCGCTGTCAAAACAAAAAGCGTGTTTTTAAGAGATAATAACTATCAAAAGATTGACACTTGTTTATGTTCGGTTTAATTGTAAAATTATGTCCAATGATAAACATTAAATTGAATGGTAAAAATATATTCTAAATATACTTTAAAACCACTCAAATTCACAATTTATCACTATTAATTATTTTGATTAAAAAAGTTTTTTTTAATTAAAATTTAGTAATTTTCACTATTCATCAAAATATGAAAGTTATCCGAAATGTACCAAAATTTCACCCTAGGATAATTTTGATATTCCGAATCCAAAAATGAAGTCCATTTTGAAATATAGAATATATATGATTTCAAAAAGTAGGTATTACTATTCACAATAGCTAGTTTAATTAGTTGTGGTGTGTGTTAGAACTCGAGGTTGCGTACAACACACGCTATCACATTATTCGAAGGGAAACGTACCGTAGAAGCTTGGGGTGTTACATAAACAATAAATTAACCCCAAATAATTAGGTATTATTAAAAATATAAATGATTTAATATTTACAAAATATTCACTTTAAAAATTAATGAAATCATTTGTGTGAAGTATAATTTAAATGTAACACTTTTGATTATATTTTAAATAATGAAAATTTATTTATTTATAAATTGGATTTTAAATAGAGAAAAAAATTTTAGACAAAGTAAACATAAAAATTTTCATATCCTATAGATAAGAGTTAGTAGATCCATACGATGAAAGTAAAAATAAAATGAAATATTTTTAAATAGATATGCATGTCGACAATAGACATTGTAATATAAATATTGTAAATAACAAAAACAAATGTCCAAACTAGATGAATTCAATTAATTACACTTGAATGAAATAAATAACAATAAGATCACTTAAATGGATATTATTGAAAACTAATAACAGACTCACCCAATAAGTCAGTCAAACATGGGAAATAAATATTTGGAAGATATCACAACTCAAACATTACTATAAAACTATCATTTTTATTTCCCTTTTATGTCATGTAACCACACATATACTAATGCACACACAACCCATGGAAAAACCTAGAGAATAAATAAGATATGAGAACACCCTATATGCTCACCAACCAAATCAACATCATATTAAAACCATATATATAAGGCACCAAATTCTATAATCTTCTCACTATCACAATAAGAACCATCTCATACAAATGAAATCTAAGAATGAAAATGAAAATTGAAAAATAAATAATGACAACTCTACCATAGAAAATTGCTTTACTAAGATCATACTAGGATGAAAACATCTCCAGCTACACCAACAACCTAACAAACTTGATCCATAATGATTTATTCAGTATTTAATTTATCTTTTCCTTTAATACAAAAAATAAACATCCATATACCATTATAATTATCATTTTATTATTGAAATCAATAATCAGGTAGCTAATATTAATAAAGAGGATTTAGTAAGAACAAATATTAATTAAAATCATGCAATAAATAAGTCAAACTAAGGATATAAGTTATTTTAGATCGGTTAAAGTCTATTTTATAACTCTTAATGAAAAATTATAAGAAGTTATTTTGAATAAATGTTTGTATATTGATTTTTGATAATGATTGAGAATTTGTGTGTTTTCAGAAGGAAAACAACACATTTTTTCTAAGTACTTTACATAAGTAAAATAAACAGTTTTCAATAACTGATGTCAAACAGGCCCCGAATGAAAAAGTGTTTTGCTAAATATGAAAACTCACCCAATACTTGCATTGATTACACAATTCATAGATTGTAAAAAATATTAAACAAGTCACTGTGGATGTAATCATTTTCCACTATAAAAAATAACGACTTTAGACCTACAGTAAAAACATAGGTTGCTTCGTGGAGAATTTCGATTGAATCACCTAAATGTGAGAGAAAAGTAATAACCTACTGTAGTAATTTTTGGGACAAGTCAGCCTCAAGATATAACCGAGACCACCCCTAGAGAATATTTCAAATCCTTTATCCTTCTTAACCCTAAATCTCACAATATCCACCATAGTGGATTGAATGATTTCCTTCATCAGGGACACACCCCATGACACTACATTCATATCACCTCAACCCTCATTCGATAGCCACTCCCCTTATTTGTTCCCCAAAATGTAAGTTAGCTGGGGATAAACCCTGTACTTCTCTGTTAACACGTCCAACATTTCTCTTTAGTAGAATAATTCCACATACACCTTTTGATAAACATACCCACCTGCTCTTCCCCACCCTATCAAACCATGGAACCATTATGCCATATTATTGGTTGAAATTTTTGACCCAACATGAGTTAAATGGATTAAAGTTGAGTATAGGTTAGTTTAGATTATAATCAGGTCAACCCTTATGATCCAAATAATATCCAGGTCATATCCGAGTTGACAAATCTTAACTGGAATAACCTGTTAACCCAATGAAATTATATTTATTATATTGGGGAATTATGGTTAGATAGATCGGTTTATGTGGCCTTTTGAAGTTTATTGAGTTGTTTTTCAATTTATTTTGATTATAAGAATTAGACGAGTCATGTTTGGGTTCACCCATTTGTAAATGGGTTATGTTGGGTCAACCAGTTCAATAAAATGGACTGTGTTTAGGTTGAGGACAATCTAGTTCACCAAGTGTTCAACCTGACAAAAACCTGACCCACACACCCGAATTATTAACTCTATGTCAATGAAAAATGCAAAAAACAGTAAGTAAAGTTTTTTTATACTTACCAACAGATAGAGAATCAGATTGAGTAGTACAAACAATAGGCTAGCATGAACTGTTAATAAACAAATTATATTGCAGGATTTAACATGGAAAAAACAATAAACCTGATTTCAAAGAAGTAATAAATTGAAACATACACATTAAATTACATCAAGATTCTATCAATTGTTACAGTCATCCGATAAGATGCATTCCAATTAATAAATATTTGGTGTCGTTATAAATTTCAAACCATGAATCTAAGTGTGTTGAGTTTATGACATTGTTTTGAAATTTTCATAATTCAACAAATTTAATAGAAAATATGTGAATACATTTCCTCTAATGGATTTCAAATTATTATAAATTAGTTATTTTAAATAATACACCCTCAAAATAGGGCAATCACAAGAAAATATTTTAGAGTGTACCTAATGATTCAAAAATAAAATTAAATAACCAAAATATTAGAATCATACTAGAATTATTCTAAATGTTTCCTATTTATATGATGTTATAAGGGAATGTATAAGAGACATTATCAATTCACGATGAATTAATAGAAGAAATAATTTTCATTTCTACAAAACCTGAAACATTAGAAAAAATATTAAAATATGAAATAAAATATAAGCATGTGCATCATATTTCATCAGCATGAAAATCATTTGGAAAATTAAAAGGTATAGTTTTTTATAAAATGTCCGAAAAAAAGACACAAACCAGCCCATAAGTCCCAAGAATGGAACAAAAATAAGATACCAATAACATAAGCATTTGATGTGGAATAGTTTCTCACAAAAAATAGCTTCACGTACCAGATTAAGAATCACTGCTAAACATAATAAGAACCATAATAATAATAATATTCATAACCCATGACATATATTCTCGAAATGTTAATGACGTTTCTTAAAACAAATGAGTAATTTCATGGTAACAACATAAATCATGAAACTTGAAATTTCCATCTGGTTGAGGGAACTTCAATTATGGATTTAATTTCTCTTCAAATGGTTGCATAATAGTAATAAGAATTATGGAAATAGTTGTTCCTAAATATTAAAAAACATTAAAATAATAAATTAGATTTCCAATTTTGAAGGAATATATAAAACATTTTTACACCGGAAAACCCTAAATCAACCTCATAGATACAAAAACCGCCTCTACAACATCAAGTCCCATGGATGTGATAATGTGTGCTTGGGATCATAAATATTATTTTTAGATCCTCTATTCATTATTTTTTAAACACAAAACCTACCAAAAATTCCACAACATGCATTTAAGAATCTTTGATATGATAATGTGTTCTTGGAGATATAAATATTATTATCTAACTCTATATTGGATAGAAAACTAGGAACATATTTATTATATAATTAACTAACAATAGTGTAACACTATAAGTATCACTTATATATTTATCATTCAAGATCCCTTAACACAATTAGGTTTTTTTGGAAATAGATAATGTGAAATATGTAACCTTTGAAATATAGGTTTTCCAACCATAACTTGTTTTTTATATGCAGTTCTAGAAGGATTTCTTGAAACATTACATGCTATGGGAATTACTAAGAATTCTGAAATATATCAACTTTACTAAAAAAAGATCCATCAATTAATTATTTAAAAGTAATAATATATTATTTTCCATCAATTAAAAAAGTAATAACAATATAATAAAAAAACTAGCTTTTAAATAACATATTGTGTAATAAATTTTAAGTACTAAAATAAACTATGATTCATTAAATTAAAACACTTCTAGTTTATAATCACATTAATATATCCTTGTAATGTTCAAAATATAAATGAAATTAAATATATCATCAATTTAAATCCAAGTATCAACTATTTCTTCTTTGAAAATCATTAATTTATTTTAAAAACTCTTATAATTATAAACTCCTAACATTAAATTCAATAGTATACTAAATAATTAATGTAACAAATGATTTTTCACTTCTCATAGAATGGGAATCATACATTAATCAAGTAAAGATACTGTAGACCCCGGAAAATATGTCCCCAAAATTTTCCTAATGCTTCCATACAAGATTCAAGATCATAGAACATTTCTCAAGCTTCAATTTGGTAGGTCACATGGCCCGAACGGAGCTATGGATTAGGAGTAATGGACATTTGAAGTAGGGATGGAAATCTGGTTCACGAAGCCCATTCGCGAAGCCACCTCCGTGATCGCGGAGCGCCGCCGTGAAGTAATGAGGCGAGAGGCTCCGCGAACCCGAATGACATTCACAACGTGCCGCGAAGACCCTCCGCGATGCAGAGGAGGCGGTAATGCTCCGCGAATGCCCTGACGTTCACGAGCCCGCCGCGAAGCCCCAGAGGTGGGAATGCTCCGCGAACCCGGTTGACCTTCACGACCCGCCGCGAAGCAACTGCCGCCCCTTCGCGCCGCGTCAGCTCTACTTCGCGGTGCCCCTGCATATAAATACCCATCTCACCCCCTTCTCCAGACGGACGGCCATGGCCACTTTGCCCCTTGGGCGGCCGAGAGGAGCTCCACATTGCGGCTCCTCGAGGCCATGCTCCGCGAGCAACTTCCTTCGCGTTGCCCCTCCGCGAGCCGAGGCTCCGTGAGTCCATGCTCCGCGAGCCGATGCTCCATGATGCTGATCCATGAGACCAAGCTCCGCGAGACCTCTTTGCTCTGTGAGACCACTTTTCTCAGTGATTCCCCTTTGCTCCGTGAGACCCCTTTGCTCCGCGAGAGACCATTGCTCCGCGAGTCCATGCTCTGTGAAGCTACTTCGTGAAGACCTATCCTTTGTGAGGATCCTACCTTCGTGCCCACCGGTCTATACCACGGGGGCTGCGCCCCCACACCCCCACTCGGGGTCAGTGCCGGGCTGCGGTCCCGGCCCTCCGGGCTGGTCCTTTCGCACCCTTCACAGACCCCCATGAAAAATGGAGAGTCGCACCACGAACTTTTTGGGCCGGGACGTCAGGATTTTCCATTGCGCCCTCATGCGCACCCACCTTTAACCTATGGAATACCATGATTTGAGACACTCCTCCAAACACCATGAAACACCTTGAGTTGATGTATTCCTCTTGGTTCGTTCCCTATATCGTGAGTTTAGGTTCTCATCATCAATTCCCCGTGTACCTTGAGTCGAACCATTCCTTAGGAAACTCCTCCAAACCCAATCACTTGGATCCTATGCCAGGTTGAACCAGAAAGGGCCGCCCTTGCGTAAGTCCCAACACCAACCATTTCTAGGAACCTTCTTCCTAACAGTCCTTTCTACATGACTCTAAACTGTAGTAATCCCTATGTGCCAAACATAGGATGCCTCATGCTCCAAACAAGAGATGCCATGTGCTCCAAGAATAAGATGCCAATAGTCCTATCTACATGACTATAAATTGTAGTACTCCCTATCTAACAAATGATTAGATGCATCTTTCCCAATATGAGAGATGCCTTATGCTCCTATCATGAGATGCCAATAGTCCGATCTACATGACATTAAACTATAGTAATCCCTATGTGCCATACATCGGATGACTCTTGCTCCAAACAAGAGATGCCTTGTGCTCCAAGCATAAGATGCCAATAGTCCTATCTACATGACTATAAACTGTAGTACTCCATATCTAACAAATGATAGGATGCCTCTTTCCCTATATGAGATATTCCTTATGCTCCTAGAATGAGATGCCAATAGTCCTATCTACATGACTTTAAACTATAGTAATCCCTATATAACAAATGATAGGACGCCTCTTGCCCTATACGAGAGATGCCTTATGCTCCTAGCATGAGATGCCAATAGTACTATCTACATGACTTTAAACTATAGTAATCCCCATGTGCCAAACATAGGATGCCTGTTGCTCCAAACAAGAGATGACTTGTGTTCCAAGCATAAGATGCCAATAATCCTATCTACATGACTATAAACTGTAGTACTCCCTATCTAACAAATGATAGGATGCCTCTTGTCCTATACGAGAGATGCCTTATGCTCCTAGCATGAGATGACAATAGTCCTATCTACATGACTTTAAACTGTAGTAATCCCTATCTAACAAATGATATGATGCCTCTTTCCCTATACAAGAGATGCCTTATGCTCCTAGCATGAGATGCCAATAGTCCTATCTACATGAATTTAAACTATAGTAATCCCTATGTGCCAAACATAGGATGCCTCTTGCTCTAAACAAGAGATGCCTTGTGCTCCAAGCATAAGATGCCAGTAGTCCTATCTACATGACTATAAACTGTAGTACTCCCTATATAACAAATGATAGGATGCCTCTTGCCCTATATGAGAGATGCCTTATGCTCCTAGCATGAGATTCCAATAGTCATATCTACATGACTTCAAACTATAGTAATCCCTATGTTTCAAACATTGGATGCCTTTTTCTCTAAACAAGAGATGCCTTATGCTCCAAGTATAAGATGCTTAATTCCATGATTACAGTGGCTTGATTCCAACGCCCCTTTGCATTATCCCTCTTGTGCACCAGTGCATAGGTGAAGGCCTCAATTCACCAGTGAGTTGGGATGCCCTCCTGGATACACATGTGGAAGACAATACATGCATCATCCTTGTGTAAGCCCCATTCATCATTGTCGCTCCATAACGGCACCCGGGTAGCTTCCTAGCGTAAGCCCCATCCACAATTGCTGCTCCATAGCGGCACCCGGGCAACTTCTTTGCATAATCCCCATCCACTATTGTGATCCTATGCAGCAGTAAGCCATTGAAATCCTTATCCAATGGTAATCCATTGTGATCCTTATCCACCGGTAAGCCGTTGTGATCCTTATCTAGCGGTAAGCCGTTGTGACCCAATCCAGCGGCAAGCCGTTAACATCCTTATCCAGTGGTAAGCTGTTATGACCCATTCTAGTAGTAAGCCGTTGAAACACCCAATCGGCGGTAAGACTTCATTAAGAGAACTACGCAGACTTTGATTCCCTGCCATAGGGATACGTAGGAAGCCTCTTCAAGGCTCAAGCCTGAAACCATCGTCATCCTTTTCTTTGGGCCTGCATCCTGGAGTAAGTATCAACACCATGGGCTGCCTAACATGTAATCCCCTCTTCACTTATCACCGATGCACCCTTCATGATGAGATCGTCAGGTCCCTGCTGCCTCTGGTTTCTCACAACGAGCGCGACTCACGTGGGCTTAGAGTAAGCATCGACCATGGAAATGTCCTCGTCCAGCATGATGTTAAACTTTATGGCCTCGTCCAGCATGACGTGAAACTATATTCCCTCGTCCAGCATGACGTTAAACTGTATGCCCTCATCCAGCATGACATTAAACGGTATGCCCCCGTCCAGCATGACGTTAAACTGCACATCCATTTAAAATACGAGGTCTTTGATCCATGTCAAGGCATGGTACGTAGGAAGCCTCCACGAGGTTCAAGCCCACCCATCATTTCTTCACATCAGGTTCCACCCTCGTCCCGCATGACGTTAAACTGCATTCCAGTTAGATGGCAAGCCATTGTGACCAACCCGAACTACGAGGACATTGATCCATGTCAAGGCACGGTACATAGGAAGCCTCCACGAGGTTCAAGCCCGCCCATCCTTTATTCACGTCGGTTCGCTGACACCCACCATTATTCTCGAACTATAAAGACATTGATCCATGTCAAGGCATGGTACGTAGGAAGCCTCCATGGGGTTCAAGCCCACCACCTGTTGGTCACCCCGACCCTCTTCACGTCAGTTCACCAACACCTGGGCAGCCTAGTGTGTAAGCCCCACACCATTTGGACCAAGGTCCGCACTCGCATCAGTTTTCCGACACACCATTATGAACTACGATGTCTTTGATCCATGTCAAGGCATGGTACGTAGGAAACCTTCACGAGGTTCAATCCCATCGCCACCTGGACCTCTGGTCCTTCTTCACATCGGCCTTCTGACATCCAACCTAAACTACGAGGTCTTTGATCCATGTCAAGGCATGGTACATAGGAAGCCTCACAAGGTTCAAGCCCACCACCAGTGGACCCACGGGTTCACCTCCATGTCAGTTCGCTGACGAAAACCACCACCTGAACTATGAGGTCTTTGATCCATGTCATGGCATGGTACATAGGAAGCCTCCATGAGGCTCAAGCCCATCACCCGGTTGTTCCAACCCCATTCACGTCGGTCCACCCCCATCCCGCATGACGTTAAACTGTATTCCGATTTGAACTACGAGGTCTTTGATCCATGTCAAGGCATGGTACGTAGGAAGCCTTCCTGAGGATCAATCCCACCACCATCGGACCAAGGTCCAGCTTCACGTCGGTTCGCTGAGGATACCCATCAGACCAAGGTCCACCTTCACGTCGGTTCGCTGACGATACCCATCAGACCAAATTCCACCCTCACGTCGGTTCCCAGATGATACCCATCGGACCAAGGTCCACCTTCACGTCGGTTCGCTGACAACACCCAGTGGACCCATGGGTTCACCTTCACGTCAGTCCTCTGGCACACCATCCTGAACTACACAGACTTTGATTCGTTGCCACAGGGATATGTAGGAATTCTCTTCGAGGATCAAGCCCAAATTTACCATCGCCCTTGCGATGGTCCCATTTCATTCCCCATCTGCTTCATTCAACTCTCCATCATCCATCCTGATTCTCATCCGGGCTTCCACATCCCAGTGGGATCATGTCATCCACCCTCCTCGCTGCTCCTAACAGCACCTGGGCTGCTATCCATGCATAAGCCCCAACATGTCTCAGGGTCGTTGTCCTCTGTGTACACCCCGATTCATCACCCCTTTAAACTACGCGAGTTTTGATCCCTGTCCTATACACACGGTACGTAGGAATCCTCAAAGAGGTTCAATCCCAGCCAATGGTAATCCATGGTGTCCCCCATCTTGGGGCGCACTTCCCCTGATCTTCCCTCAGTGGTGTTCAGATCAGCCATTACGGTGTGACATCTCCCCTTTAGGGAGTCCACCACCTCGAATCCGTACTCATTAGGTATTCTGATCCATCCATCTTCCAAGTGTTCTCTCTTTGGGATATACCAATCTGATACGTCTCTATGGGACGTTCTGATCACCCTCATTCCATCTCCGCAAGACATTATACTCGTGGCCTACATCGTGATAAACATGAGATGCCGGAGGAAAACCTCGGATGACACCCCTTTGGCGTAACCGTCTCTACTGGAAGTTAATCCTGCAGCATACCTTATGTTAAACATGGGAAGCTAAGGAAAACCTCAGATGCATGCCTATGGCATATGATACCCCGCACTCAATGTGGGATTCCTCTGGTTATGCACCTTTGAGATTCCCTCTTATGAGGAAGAATACAGGTCCCCCAATGCCCACGCACCCAGAGATGCCTCGACATGCCTGATGTTGTCATCTACTCCGACCGAAGGTCACTACCATGTCAAGAACCCATGGAATGTCTTGACGGAAGTAGTGTAATTAACCGATGTCCATGGAAACATGGCACTGGGAAGATTTTCACGAACAATGTATTAAATCTATGAGGGAGACCCGGACTAGGTGACGAGTTTCGAGGAGGAATCCATGGAAGGAAGAACCGACATCCCATCATCTCGGTTTTGATAAAGGAGAAGATGTCCCTGAATAAGGAATGGATGCCGCCCGCCTTTGGAAAGCGGGAATGCGGGGAAATAGCAGCGCGTCCTCACAGACAGATGCGTGCACCCCGATGAAAGCATCGAAAACAAAAATGGTGAACCCGACGTGAATCTCTTCTCCTTCAATAGCGAGTAGACCAAATGTGTCGGGAAACTTGAGGCATCACCCATGTGAATCGACTCTCCATTATATGTGAGAGGATGAGTAACATTCGGTGTTTGAAGACTATGGTCTATCGGCTCCTCGCCGATTCTGCCGCCTCAAGAGGCCTCGTAGGTGGCATCTGCCACCCGACTCCTTAGGCTCCTCGCCGACTTCCGCCGCCTCAAGAGGCCACGCAGGTGGCATCTTCCACCTGACTCCATCAGCTCCTCGCCGACTCCACTGCCTCAAGAGGCAGCGAAGGTGGCATTCACCACCCAACTTCATCGGCTCCTCACCGACTCTGCCGCCTCAAGAGGCCGCGCAGGTGGCATTCACCACCCGACTTCATCATCTCCTCGCCGACTTTGCCACCTCAAGAGGCCGTGCAGGTGGCATTTGCCACCCGACTTCATCGGCTCCTCGCCGACTCCGCCGCCTCAAGAGGCCGCGCAGGTGGCATCGCCACCCCACTCCATCGGCTCCTCGCTGACTCTGCCACCTCAAGAGGCCGCGCATGTGGCATTCGCCACCCGACTTCATCGGCTCCATGACGACTCCACCGCCTCAAGAGGCCACACAGGTGGCATCGCCACTCCACTCCATCTGCTCCTTTCCAACTCCTCCGCCCCAAGAGGCCGCGCAAGTGGCATCCACCACCCGACTCCATCGGCTCCTCGCCGACTCTGCGGCCTCTAGAGGCCACGCAGGTGGCATCGGCCACCCGACTACATCGGCTCCTCGCCGAATCCGCCGCCTCAAGAGGCCGCGCAGGTGGCATCGCCACCCCACTCCATTGGCTCCTCGCTGACTCCACCGCCTCAAGAGGCCGCGCAGGTGGAATACGCCACCCGAATCCATCGGCTCCTCGCCGACTCCACCACCTCAACAAGTCGCACAGGTGGCATCAGCCACCCGACTTCATCGGCTCCTCGCCGGCTCCATCGCCTCAAGAGGCCGCACATGTGGCATCTTCCACCCGACATCATCGGCTCCTCACCGCCTCCGCCACCTCAGGAGGCTGCGCAGGTGGCATCCACCACCTGAATCCATTGGCTCCTCTCCGACTCCGCCTCCTCAAGAGGCCATGAAGGTGGCATCGCCACCCAACTCCTTTTGGCTCCTCGCCGACTCCGCCGCCTCAAAAGGATGCGCAGGTGGCATCGCCACCCAACTCCTTCAGCTCCTCGCCGATCCTGCCATCTCAAGAGGCCGCACAGGTGGCATCACCACCCCACTCCATCGGCTCCTCGCCGACTCTGCCGCCTCTAGAGGCCACGCATGTGGCATCACCACCCAACTCCTTCAGCTCCTAGCCGACTCCGCCGCCTCAAAAGGCTGTGCAGGTGGCATCGCCACCCAACTCCTCCAGCTCCTCGCCAATCCCGCCATCTCAAGAGGCCGCACAGGTGGCATCGCCACCCCACTCCATCGGCTCCTCGCCGACTCCACAACCTTAAGAGGCCGCGCAGGTGGCATCCGCCACCCGACTCCATCAGCTCCTCGCCGACTCTGCCGGCTCCAAAGGTCGTGCATGTGGCATCCGACACCCGACTCCATTGGCTCTATGACGACTCTGCCGCCTCAAGGGGCCGCGCAGGTGGCATTCGCCACCCGACTTCATCGGATCCTCACCGACTCTGCCGCCTCAAGAGGCCGCGTAGGTGGAATCCACCACCCGTCTTCATCGGCTCCTCACTGACTCCGCCGACTCAAGAGGCCGCGTAGGTGGCATTCGCCACCCGACTCCATTGGCTCCTCACCGATTCCACCACTTCAAGAGGCCTTGCATGGGAAATCCTTCCCCAACTCTATCGGCGCTTTGTCGACCCTGTACCATTTTCACTGAAAACTACAGAGGTGCTCCTCGTATCGCCACTGTTCGACACGAAGGATTCCAAACCTTCCGAGCACCATTGCCCCATCAGTCCGACGTCCAGGCTTCCACATCTTCCGGGAACCATCGCCCCGTCGTACCGACGTCTAGGCTTTCACGCCTTCCGGGATCTATCACCCCGTTGTACCGACGTCTAGGCTTCCATGCCTTCTGAGATCCATCGCCCTGTCGTATTGACGTCTAGGCTTCCACACCTTCCAGGCTCCATCACCTGGTCGTACCGACGTCTAGGCTTCCACGCCTTCCAGGCTCCATCGCCCCATCGTACCGACGTCCAGGCTTCCACACCTTCCGGGCTCCATCACCCCGTCGTACGGATGTCGAGTCTTCCATGCCTTCTGGGCTCCATCACCCCATCGTACCGACATCCAGGCTTCCATGCCTTCTGGGATCCATCGCCCCGTCGTACCAACGTCCAGGCTTCCATGCCTTCCGGGCTCCATCGCCCCGTCATACCGACGTCCATGCTTCCACGACTTCCGGGATCCATCGCCCCATCGTACCGACGTCCAGGCTTCCATGCCTTTTAGGCTCCATTTCCCCATCGTACCGACATCCAGGCTTCCACACCTTCCGGGATCATTCACCTCGTCATACCGACCTCGAGGCTTGCACACCTTCTAGGCTCATTCGCCCCGACGTACCGACATTCCTGACTTCTTCACCCCTCTAGACTGTGGAAATGTAGTCATCCATACTACCCTTGCGACATTCAGTGTCATCTCAACTACCATGCTGCCTCAACCACAGAGGACCTCCCTGTGGCCTTGAAACCAGCTCGTGGAAGGATCATCATGATCAAGGGATTTTAAGGAATTACCATCATATAGATCCCCCCTCATCCAAAACCACAAGAATGGGGTAGAGATAACCATTCCTCTACCAACACAATTCGTGTGGTTTAACGTCCCAGTTACATGCCGACAAACTACGTAACAACCATGTCCTAGTTGCACGACATTAAACTACATAACAATCATTGTCCTGCATGATGTTAAACTGCTCATCTTCGTCCGTCATGACGTAAAACTGATCATTATCATCCAACATGACATTAAACTACACAGTCGTCCTGCACGACATTAAACTGCATCATCATCCTGCATGACGTTAAATTGCTCATCTTCGTCTATCATGACGTAAAACTGATCATTATCATCCAACATGAAATTAAACTGCACAATCATCCTGCATGACATTAAACTGTTCATCTTCGTCCGTCATGATGTTAAATTGCACATTATCGTCCTACACGACATTAAACTGCATCATCATCCTGCATGATGTTAAACTGCTCATCTTTTTCCATCATGACGTAATACTCATCATTATCATCTTGCACGACATTAAACTGTATTTGTCCTGCATGACATTAAACGGCATCATCGTCCTTCATGACATTAAACTGTTCATCTTCATCCGTCATGACGTAAAACTGCACATTATCATCCTGCATGACATTAAACTGCACAACTGTCCTGCATGATGTTAAACTGTTCATCTTCATCCTGCATGACGTTAAACTATTCATCATCGTCCGTCATGACGTTAAACTGCTCACTATCATATCGCATGAAAATAAACTACAAAACGGTCCAAGATCTATGACCTTAAACTATGATCACAACCGTCCATATCACACGACGTTAAACTACGTGATCCGTCCCAACTGAAGGATGTAAAAGCACTCAGCATTGGTCCTGCACAACCTTAAACTTTACGGTCCCGCACGACCCTAAACTGCACGTTACGGTCCCACACGACCCTAAACTACACATTATGGTCCTGCACGACCTTAAAATGCATCGCCATTCGACAAGACAATAAACTACAAAATGGTCCGATCTCTATGACCTTAAACTAAGATCTCTCTTCGTCCTTACTATAGGACTTTAAACTGCAAGCCGGTCCGGTCTCCCTAACCGTGGCTCGGCCTCATGCCCCTTGATTTTCGTCGACTCAGGCTCCCTTATGGGATTTTACAGTGTGGTATGGGATACGTCCCCATTCACTTCGGGTTACCCACCGTACCTATCCCCAAATGAGACGCATCTCTTATCCAGCACGACATTAAACTATTCTTTAAGAACTACATGTGTCTTGATTCCCATCCTAATGGGATATGTAGGAACGCTTGGACATCTCGTCTTGAGCCCAGCCCTGAGCTCTTCTCTTCCACTACCCCACCTTGGGTATAGTTTCCTTGGAGGATCCTTGCATGATGAGGAGTAGGCTTTCTTAGCCCCGCTCGTACAAGGATTACAAGGGTTGCACCATGTGCCCACTCCCATTTTTCTATCCTCCCACGACCTTACCACATGACGTTAAACTGCATGTACTTCAAGAACTACGTATGGATTGATTCCCATCCTAATGGGATACGTAGGAACGCCCGAACATTTCGTCTATTGGCCCAGCCCAAAAGCCAAAAATCTTCCCCTCGGGTCAAGACATACGGCATGGTGCACACTTTTACCCAACTCACGTTGATCAAGCCTCGACCTGGCTGCATGCCCCCCTTGGAGATGCTCACCTCTTTTGTGGATGGATACAGCTATGCTTCACCCACTCTGTGACTGGGATTCCATCATCTTTCACACCCGGAGGGACCCCCACGAATGGCCTGGATACAACGCCCAAGGGATCTCCTACCGTTACGGGCCAACGCCCCCGAGGGTATCTGAGCAACAAGCTGATACAAGTACCGCATTGCAAATTTGGTCAATGGTCGACGCTCATTTGTTGCTCCCGTATCAGGTCACCATAGGAATGCTGTGTTTCGATCATGGTCAACAGTTTCCTGGATCTTCGGGTCCACCCCGAGATGTCCCAAACATCGAGTGCAGTGATTCGTTCTGCCCCATCCTGAAGCAACAATCTTCCCTCCCGGTGGTGCCAGCGGTCGGGCCCACGGTCCTGATTCTCTTATAAGGGATGTACGAAGTGGTGTAGGATTATGTCCTCATTCACACCGGGTTACTTTCCATGCCGTACACCTCCTCGGATGAGATGAAGTTATCTCTTTCCCTGTCCTCATTGCAAGACGTTAAACTGTAAACTGGACAGGCCTCCCTGACCAATGGCTAATCTCAGGCCCCTTGGCCTCTCCGGACCCCCACCCCTCATCCTCACTGCAAGACGTTAAACTGCAAGCAAGTCATGCCTTCCTGACTAAGGCCTACCCTCAGGCCCCTTGGCCTTTTTGGGCCCCTTGGACTATATTCTTTCCTATAGAACTGTGCGGTATGGTGTGGGATTATGTCCTCATTACCTGCCACACCGTAAATCTCCTTGTTAGGATATTCTTCCCCTAGGTATCCCTTCAGAACTACATATGGCTTGATTCCCATCCTTATGGGATACGTAGGATCACCTGAATGTCTAGGCTTCAGGTCCAGCCCAATCTCTTGGGAATCTCTATCCCACCTCGGCTCCTCGCCCTACTCTTCCTCCACGAGGGGATTATATGGTGTGGTGTGGGGTTATTCCTTTATTCACGTTGGTCTTGTGGTCAAAACGCCATGTTCCTCTCATTCCTGAGTGATTTCGTCAACCCTTTCCGACGGTTCACCAATGTGCCTAAGGGTACTCCAGTTTATTACCTGGAATGTCAGACTTTACTCGGACACATCCGCACCTACTTTCTAGGCTTTGTGTATCCCTTCGTCAGGGCTTCCATAATCTTTCACACCCGGAGGGACCCCCAAAAACGGCCTGGATACAACACCCAAGGCTCTCCTACCATTACGGGCCAACGCCCCCGAGGGTTTCAGACAACAAATCGATAAAAATCCCGCATTGCGAATATGGTCAGCGGTCAATGCTCGTTTGTTGTTCCCACCTCAGGCTAACGCAATATGGAGACTATTTTTTTTCCACAGTTAATGGTTATCCTCCATCGCCATGCCTACCCCATTAAGCCCAAAATGTCGGTTATGCGATTCACACCCTTCTTCACTTCATCATGTCCAAGTAGAGTCTCAAAACTCTAGATACTACCCCTCAGTGCGCATCTGCACATTAGGGGGACAAAGCCATGTTAAAGGTGTCCTTAGGGGCCCTTCACCGACTTCCATTAAGTGGACGTTCCAGGTATTGCGATAGAGATCTTACGCCCTTGTTTCCCACACAGAGTTTAACTCACGTGGGCTTAGGGATCAGGTTGAGGTCCGCGCTTACTCAGAGGATTGTCATCCACTGACGGTCTGAGCTCTAAGACCTTAAACTAAGACCCTTTCAAGAACTACGTATGGATTTATTCCCATCCTCATGGGATACATAGGACCACCCGAATGTCTAGACTTCGGGTCCAGCCCCACTTCATAGAGATCCCCCGATCTCCCAGTCACCTAGGCCCCTTGGCCTGTCCCTTTCTCAGGGGGGGGGGGATATATAGGAATGATACAAAGTTTTTGGCACTATGCCCTCTTTCCCGGGAGTCCACCATCTCTCGATTTCCCTCAAGTTGAGTCCCTCGACTCCTAGCAGTGATTGACCCATGTGTTAAGAGTACTCTAGTCTAGGACCAAGAGTGTCAGATTCGACTTGGTCAAGTTCCTTCTACTTTTCAAGCTTCGTGTTTCCCTTCGTTTGGGCTTCAATCATCTTTCACACCTGGAGGGACCCCCAAGAACATCCTGGATACCACGCCCAAGGGCTCTCCTACCATTACAGGCCAACGCCCCCGAGGGTTTTAGACAAAAAATTGATACAAATCCCATGTTGCGAACATGGTCAGCGGTCGATGCTCATTTGTTTGTCTCCATTTTAGGAGATTGCGACAGGATACTGTGTTGCGAACATGGTCAGCAGTAATCCTCTATCATCACGCCAGCCCCTCCCAGCCTTGAATGTTGGGAACATGATTCACATTATGTTCCACCCCATCGTGTCTGGGTGGAATCTCGACACTCTTGGCACTACCCCTCAGTGCACCTTTGCATATTAGGGGGACAAAACTGCAATACGACATCCTTCAGGGCTCCCACGGTCCGATCTCTAAGACCATAAACTAAGATCTCATCAAAACTACATTTAGCTTGATTCCCATCCTCATGGGATATGTGAGACCACCCAAACATCTCGTTTTCGGGTCCATCTCATTTGGGAGCTAATCTCTCCACCTTCACCCCTCGGCCTGAGGTTCCTCTCTTGTAATTGCGTACGGTATGATGTGGGATAATGTCCCTATTCACGTCGGTTGTGTTTCATGACACCATGCACATTCCCCTCCTATCATCGCCTCTACTACGTCTACGCTGCATGACGTTAAAATACATGCTTGGTCCTATCGCATGACCCTAAACTATGACATTATCGTCCTAGCCGCACGACGAAAAACGGCACTGCATTGCGATGTCCTCGTTGTAGAGGAAATCACAGTGGGTATTAGTCACGTGACATGCCATTTGTCAACGCCTATCACAGCTTGATTCTTGTGGCGACACCATGGATTGCTACCCTAGGCCTGTCGCTTCACAAAAAAACCACTCATCTTAATGGAAAAAAAAGATTTATCAAATTCCGCTTCTTTTAGTGTAAGTTCAAGGGCCACGCCCGCACTCCCCTTTTTCCTGGCACTGGTACCTTACCGTGCCACCTTCAAGAACTACGTGAGGCTTTATTCGCATCCTTATGAGATACGTAGGAGCGCCTGGGCACTTCCCCGTGGGCCCAGCCCAACTCTCATCTTCGGTCCCTCGACCTAAAACAATCTGAGAAGCACATGGTGGTCGGAACCCCCGGTTCCCATCCACGTCGGGTTTTCGTAAATACCCGTCATGTGCCTCCTATTATTCCTCCCACCCATGGTATGAATTCTACAACCCTAAACTAAGATCTCCCTATGGGAAAGGACTCTGCTCCCTCTATCTAATAAGCCTCATTGTCATATTCAGTCACGTTTTGACAAAGAGCCCGATGTGTGGGATTTTCATGGGGACATTCCCCTCGTGCCATGACAAAGCTTTGTGTGCTCGATGTTTTAATCCTCATCCTCTTCCACATAAAAAAGGACCCTTGGACGACATGGATGCTAGGATTAAGGGCTCTCCATGAATGCTGGACCTAAGGGCCCTCTAATCATTTCGGGCCAACGTCCCTACGGATCTCTGACAACATTTGTGACATGGTCCCGTGTTTCGAACATGGTCAATGGCTGGCCCTCATTTGTCTATCCCAATTCTAGGATAATGTGATATGGATACTGAGTTTCCTCCATGGTTAACAGTTATCCTCTATCGTCACGTTTCTTTCATTGAGATCCAAATCTCGAGCGTCATGATTCACACATTTCCACTTCCTCATATTCAGGTGGAATTCCAACATGCTCGGCTCTATCTCTTCGCGCATCTAGGTGCGCCACATGGTCATGTCAGTGTTTTTGGTCCAGTATTCACCGAGTGTACCTTCTCCCTAACCTTCCCCCCTCTGTGTCGGTAAATTCCCACCAATACATCTTGTTTCCCACACCGAGCCCGACTCATGTGGGCTTAGTAGTTTTGGCAGGATGTGTACCAACATGGCCATGCTTCTCATCGTCCCGCATGAAATTAAACTGTTCTCTCAGAACTACGTATGAATTGATTCCCATCCTCATGGGGTACGTAGGAATTCCCAACACCTCTACTTCGGGCCCAGCTTAATCCTCACTGTAGGTCCCTCGACTTGGAGAGTTTCCTCCAAGGGTACGTGGTGTGATTTGGACTCCAAGTCCTCATTCACGTCGGTTTTATAACTACCACACCATATGCTCCCTGGTCTCTTATTTTTCACTCCACATCCTATCGTATGATGTTAAACAACAGGAGTCCATATGTCCTCAACGCACAACACTAAAATGCGGTTCTACCCTGATCAAGTTTAGGATTCCCCATGCTAACCATGTGATGCACTAGAGCCTCTACCAGAGAGGATTTCACCTATCAATGTTGGTCTATGACTACACTGTGCTTCCAGAACTATGTACGGCTTTATTCCCATCCTCATGGGATATGTAGAGACACCTAGGAATTTCACCTAGGGTCCAGCCCCAGGAATCGTAAAATCCTGTTCCTCCCCATTTCCGGCCCTCTGGCCTGACCCCTCAGGGGGAACTATGTAACTGAAATTTTTCCCTGAAAAAGTTCAGGATTCCCCAAGATCCCATTGGGAAGTGACAGACCCCCTCTCTAGAGAGGACCTTTCCCAAAGAAGGAATGATCCATGATCAAACCAATGCACCCATCTGGCGTACTCCCACCATGGTGGTGTAATTACATGAGTGTTGGATTCTATTCAGACAAACCATCACTCCATATTCCATGCTTTGCGTGCCCCTTATTCGGACTCTCATCCCCTTTAATGTTTTAAGGGACCCCCTAATGTCTTGGTCTCATGCCGCATCGACTCACCTACCGTCTTGGGCCAATGTCCTGGAAGACTGGTCATGTTTGGAAGGACCCCCTAACAGTATGGACGCTCGACCAAGGGTACGCCTACTATCCTGGGCCAACGTCCCGAAGGATTGATCGACAACATTTGTGACATGGTCTCGTGTTTCAAACATGGTCAACAGTCGACCCTCATTTGTTGTCCCCATTTCAGGCTAACACAGTAAGGACACCATTTCTCCACCATAGTTAACGGTTGTCCTTTATTGTCACGCCATCTCTATAGTGTTAAAGATTTTGAGTATCGTGATTCACACCTCCCAGTTCCCTCTGTTTGGATTGATTATAACGGCCCTGGTGTTACCCCAATCATGCACTAGAGTAGGGTGGGAAAAGAAGGTCGGCTGTCCGAAGATCCATGCTCCCCAGCCGTGACCCCTCCCTCTATTAGGATTCTTTTAAATGGTGATCGATGTCCCATGCTGATCCCCTCACACCATCCGTTGTTTAAACACTCTCGTACAAGAGATCCTACTATCTCTTGTTTCCTGCACCGAGCATGGATGGCGCATGCTTAAAGATTTAGTTGAATTTATCCTCAATGCGATCGAGGTATAATGGAACCCGATGCACGCATTTTCCTCTGTCGTTTCCTCAGAACGCGGTCCGCCTCACCCTTCTCGTCCTCGTTGGACCCTGTTCTTAGGGGTGGCACTTGTGGACCCCAGAAACCTCATCCCCAAAATTTTTCAAATGCTTCCATAAACAATCCAAGACCGTAGAAATTTTCTCAATCTTCGATTTGGTAGGTCACAGGTCCCGAACGGAGCTATGAATTAGGAGTTATGAACATTTGAAGTTGAGCTAGAAATCTGGTTCTGAAGCCCATTCGCGAAGCCCCCTCCGTGATCGCGGAGCGCCGCCGCAAATTAATGAGGAGAGAGGCTCCGCGAACCTATCTAATGTTCGTGACATGCCGCGAAGACACTCTGCGAAGCAGAGGAGGCGGTAACTATCCTCGAACGCCCTGACGTTCGTGAGCCCGCCACGAAGCCTCAGAGGCGGGAACGCTCCGCGAACCCGGTTGACCTTCGCAACCCACTGCGAAGCAACCGCCGCACCTTCGCGAAGCGTGAGCTCTGCTTCGCGACACCCCTACATATAAATACCCAGCTCACCCCCTTCTCAATATGGACATCCATGGCCACTTTTCCCCTTGGGCGGCCGAGTGGAGCTCCGCATTGCGGTTCCTCGAGGCCATGCTCCGTGAGCAACTTCCTTCGCATTGCTGCTCCGCGAGCTGAGGCTCCGTGAGTCCATGCTCCGTGAGCCCATGCTCCGCAATGCTGATTCGCGAGACCAAGTTCCGCGAGACCCCTTTGCTCCGTGAGACCCCTTTGCTCCAAGAGACCCCTTTTCTCTGCGAGAACCCTTTGATCCGCGAGAGACCATTGCTTTTGCGAGGCCATGCTCCGCGAAGCTACTTTGCGAAGACCTATCCTTTGTAAGGATCCTACCTTCTCACCCACCGGTCCATACCACGGGGGATGCATCCCCGCACCCCCGCTCGGGGTCAGTGCCGGGCAGCGGTCTCGGCCCTCCGGGCTGGTCCTTTCGCAACTGTCACAAACCCCCATGATAAATAGAGAGTCGCACCGCGAACCTTTCGGGCCGGGATGTCGGGATTTTCCATTGTGCCCTCATGCGCACCCACCTTCAACCTATGGAATACCATGATTTGAGACACTCTTCAACACACCATGAAACACCTTGAGTTTTTGTATTCCTCTTGGTTCGTTTCCTATGTCGTGAGTTTAGGTTCTCATCATCAATTCCCTGTGTACCATGAGTCGAACCATTCCTCAGGAAACTCCTCCAAACCCAATCACTTGGCTCCTATGCCAGGTTGTACCAGAAAGGGCCTCCCTTGCGTAAGTCCCAACACCAACCATTTCTAGGCACCTTCTGCCTAACAGTCCTTTCTACATGACTCTACACTGTAGTAATCCCTATGTGCCAAACATAGGATTCCTCTTTCTCCAAACAAGAGATGCCATGTGCTCCAAGCATAAGATGCCAATTGTCCTATCTACATGACTATAAAGTGTAGTACTCCCTATCTAACAAATGATAGGATGCCTCTTGCCCTATACGAGAGATGCCTTATGCTCCTAGCATGAGATTCCAATAGTCCTATCTACATGAATTTAAACTATAGTAATCCCTATGTGCCAAATATAGGATTCCTCTTGCTCCAAACAAGAGATTCCCTGTGCTCCAAGCATAAGATGCCAACAGTCCTATCTACATTACTATAAACTGTAGTACTCCCTATCTAACAAATGATAGGATGCCTCTTTCCCTATATGAGAGATGCCTTATGCTCCTAGCATGAGATTCCAATAGTCCTATCTATATGACTTTAAACTATAGTAATCCCTATATAACAAATGATAGGATGCCTCTTGCCCTATACGAGAGATGCCTTATGCTCTTAGCATGAGATACCAATAGTCCTATCTACATGACTTTAAACTATAGTATTCCTTATGTTCCAAACATAGGATGCCTCTTTCTCTAAACAAGAGAATCCTTGTGCTCCAAGAATAAGATGCCAAGAGTCCTATCTACATGACTGTAAACTGTAGTACTCCCTATCTAACAAATGATAGGATGCCTCTTTCCCTATACGAGAGATGCCTTATGCTCCTAGCATGAGATGTCAATAGTCCTATCTACATGACTTTAAACTGTAGTAATCCCTATCTAACAAATGATAGGATGCCTCTTGCCCTATACGAGAGATGCCTTATGCTCCTAGCATGAGATGATAATAGTCCTATCTACATGACTTTAAACTATAGTAATCCCTATGTTCCAAACATAGGATGCCTCTTGCTCCAAACAAGAGATTCCTTGTGCTCCAAACATAAGATGCCAATAGTCCTATATACATGACTATAAACTGTAGTACTCCCTATCTAACAAATGATAGGATGCCTCTTGCCCTATACGAGAGATGCCTTATGCTCCTGGAATGAGATGCCAATAGTCCTATCTACATGACTACAAACTATAGTGATCCCTATGTTTCAAACATAGTATGCCTCTTTCTCTAAACAAGAGATGCCTTATGCTCTAATATAAGACGCTTAATTCCATGATTAGAGTGGAATGATTCCAACGCCCCTTGGCATTTTCCCTCTTGTGCACCAGTGCATAGGTGAAGGCCTGAATTCACCAGTGAGTTGGGATGCCCTCATGGCTAGACATGAGGAAGACAATACGGGCAGGATCCTTGCGTAAGCCCCATTCATCATTGTCGCTCCACAGCGGCACCCGGGAAGCTTCCTAGCATAATCCCCATCCGTAATTGCTGCTCTATAGCGGTACACGGGCAGCTTCTTTGCGTAAGCCCCATCCACTATTGTGATCCTATGCAACGGTATGCCGTTGAAATCCTTATCCAATGGTAAGACGTTGTGATCCTTATCCTGCTATAAGCCGTTGTGATCCTTATCCAGCGGTAAGCCGTTGTGACCCAACCCAGCGGCAAGCCGTTAACATCCTTATCTAGCGGTAAGCCGTTATGACCCATTCTAGTGGTAAGCCGTTGAAACACCCAATCAGCGGAAATCCGTCATCATGAGAACTATGCGGACTTTGATTCCCTGCCATAGGGATACGTACAAAGCCTATTCAAGGCTCAAGCCTGAAATCATCATCATCCTTTTCTTTGGGCCTCCATCCTGGAGTAAGTCCCAGCACCATGGGCCACCTAACGCGTAATCCCCTCTTCACTTCTCACAGACGCACCCTTCACGATGTGATCGTCAAGTCCCTGCTGCCTCTTGTTTATCACACTGAGAATGACTCACGTGGGCTTAGAGTAAGCATCGACCATGGCAATGCCCTTGTCCAGCATGACGTTAAACTTTATGGCCTCATCCAGCATGACGTTAAACTGTATGCCCTCGTCCAGCGTGACGTTAAACTGTATGCCCTCATCCAACATGACATTAAACTATATGCCCCCATCCAACATGACGTTAAAATGCACATCCATTTGAACTACGAGGTCATTGATTCTTGTCAAGGCATGGTATGTAGGAAGCCTCTAAGTGGTTCAAGCCCGCACATCATTTCTTCACGCCAGGTTCCACCCTCATCCCACATGACTTTAAACTGCATTCCAGTTCGACGGCAAGCTGTTGTGACCAACCCAAACTATGAGGACTTTGATCCATGTCAAGTCACGGTACGTAGGAAACTTTTACGAGGTTCAAGCCCGCCCATCCTTTCTTTTCGTCGGTTCACCAACACCCACCATTATTTCCAAACTACGAGGACTTTGATCCATGTCAAGACATGGTATGTAGGAAGCCTCCCAGAGGTTCAAGCCCACCACCTGTTGGTCACCCCGACCCTCTTCACATCAGTTCACCAACACCTGGGCAGCCTAGTGTGTAAGTCCCACACCATCTGGACCAAGGTCCTCACTCGCGTCGGTTCGCCGACACACCATTATGAACTACGAGTTCTTTGATCCATGTCAAGTCATGGTACGTAGGAAACCTTCACGAGGTTCAACCCCATCGCCACCTGGACCCCTGGTCCTTCTTCATGTCAACCTTTTAACGTCCAACCTGAACTACCAGGTCTTTGATTCATGTCAAGGCATGGTATGTAGGAAGCCTCACGAGGTTCAAGCCCACCACCAGTGGACCCACGGGTTCACCTCCACGTCAGTTCGCTGACGAAAAACACCACCCGAACTATGAGGTCTTTGATCCATGTCAAGGAATGGTACGTAGGAAGCCTCCATGAGGCTCAATCCCATCACCCGGTCGTTCCGAACCCATTCACGTCGGTCCACCCCCATCCCGCATGACGTTAAACTGTATTACGATTTGAACTACGAGGTCTTTGATCCATGTCAAGGAATGGTACGTAGGAAGCCTTTCTGAGGATCAAGCCCACCACCATCGGACCAAGGTCCACCTTCACGTCGTTTCGCTGACGATACACATCGGACCAAGGTCCACCGTCACGTCGGTTCGCTAACGATACCCATCGGACCAAGGTCCGCCCTCACGTCGGTTCGCTGACGATACCCCTCGGACCAAGGTCCACCTTCACATCGGTTCGCTGAAAACAACCAGTGGACCCACGAGTTCACCTTCACATCGGTCCTCTGGCGCACCATCCCGAACTATGCGGAATTTGATTCCCTACCATAGGGATATGTAGGAAGTCTCTTCAAGGCTCAAGCCCAACTTTACCATCACCCTTTCGATGGTTCCATTTCATTCCCCCTCTGCTTCATTCAACTCTCCATCAACCATCCTTATTCTCATCCGGGCCACCACATCCTGGTGGGATCATGTCATCCACCCTCCTTTCTGCTCCTAGAAGCACCTGGGCTACTATCCACACGTAATCCCTAACATGTCTTCGGGTCGTTGTCCTCTATGTACACCCCGATTCATCACCCCTTTGAACTACGCAGATTTTGATCCCTGTCCTCTACACATGGTACGTAGGAAACCTCCAAGAGGTTCAATCCCAACCAATGGTAATCCATGGTGTCCCCCATCTTAGGGCGCACTTCCCCTGATCTGCCCTCAGTGGTGTTCAGATCAGCCATTACGGTGTGACATCTCCCCTCTAAGGAGTGCACCACCTCAGATTCATCCTCATTGGGTGTTCTGATCCATCCATGTTCTAGGCGTTCTCTCCTTGGGATATACCAATCTGATCTGTCTCTATGGGACATTCTTATCACCCTCATTCCGTCTCCGCAAGACATTAAACTCGTGGCCTACCTCGTGATAAACATGAGATGCCTGAGGAAAACCTCGGATGACACGCCATTAGCGTAACCATCTCTACTGGACGTTAATCTTGCATCATACCCTATGTTAAACATGAGAATCTAAGGAACACCTCAGATGCATGACTATAGAATATGATTCCTTTAATTTAAAGTGGGATGCCTCAGGTTATGCACCTTTGAGATGCCCTCTTATGAGGAAGAATACAGGTCACACAATGCCCACGCACCCAGAGATGCCTCGACATGCCTGATGTTGTCATCTACTCTGACCGAAGGTCGCTACCATGTCAAGACCCCATGGAATGTCTTGATGGAAGTAGTGTAATTAACCAGTGTCCATGGAAACATGTCACTGGGAAGAGTTTCACGAACAACGTATTAAATCTATGAGGGAGACCCGGACTAGGTGACGAGTTCTGAGGAGGAATCCACAGAAGGAAGAAACGACATACCATCATCCCAGTTTCGATCAAGGAGCAGAAGTCCCTGAACAAGGAACAAATGCCACCCGCCTTTGGAAAACGGGAATGCGGGGCAACAGTAGCACGTCCTCATAGACGGATGCGCGCGCCCCGGCGAAAGCATCGAAAACAGATACAACATTACGGAATTCCACATACCAAATAAAAAAATTAATTATAATCAAATAAAAAATATAGAAATATTATTCAGTAAAGAATGAATGAATCCCCTTTAAATTAGATGATTTTGGGTGTATTTTTGTGTTAAAAATTCAATACCCACTAATTAAAGGTATAAAATTTCAATGTGGATTTTATGTTTTACTAAAATATATTGAATAAAAACATTTTAGTTCATTTAAAATGCATTAATACTTAGAGATAGACTTAAAATGGATCCTAGTCAATTTATATTTCAATAAAACACCCATTCATTGTCATGGGGTCCCTACCTCAATTCAATATCAAAGACTTTGTACAACAAGTAATTATCATGTGTAGAAAGTTATGTTCTATTCGAAGTGACTTGTTTGTTAACATTAAAGATACTATTTAGAAGGGGTTCATCACTTTTAAGATGACTAATATATGAGTGATGAAAAGTATAATGGAAGTATTTACTCAACATTCATATCCCAAAATTGGGAAATTGTGATAGAAATGTCACATTTTTACTCTTCCAATATGTTCAACCAAATTTTACTCTTTCACTTACATCACCAGTATAAGTGAAAATTTTTATTGTGAATGAAGTTCCATGTTAACAAACTCATGGGATATTTATTACCATCTAACCATTGAAAACTTAATTTGAGAGAAAAACCCAAAAATTAAACAAAAGGTGTACCTTTATTGCTTCTTTTTCGATCAATGGTGATGATTTCTAGGTATATCATGTCATCATAATGACAGTGAAAATTATAATTGTGTATATTAACTTAAATTACTTTATAATTAGGAAACAAGATAGTTTCACCTTCTTTAAACAGATAAATATCAATATTCCTACCTTTCCATAATAGCTAGGACTAAATGAAACAACTCTTACACGATTCCTCATAGGAGTTTTCTGAGGGAGCATAATTCTTGAAGGGGTCATGTAAGGTGGTTGAATCTTTTCAACAATAATGTTTTATAATGTTGGTATCAAAATATTTTTTAGTGAGAAGTATGTAATAAGAATTCTAAAATCACCCAAAAAATAATAACATGAATAAGAAATCTAGTTTAATCATAATTTCATTGAGACCCCAACTTTTATTCAATTTAGAAAGTAAATACACATAATTTTAGGTTCTTAGAACTAAAATAGTATAATTTCTTTCCTGATAAAATTCCCAAAACATCGACCAATTGAATGCAATATGGGTTTTGACTATGCCCCTCCATACACCTCATTTGTATAGTTGAAAGAGGAAAAATGTAATCAAACATCAGTAGAAGAAGGTGTGAGAAATGGTAGATAATGAAGGTTTTGAACATGGGTGTGGCCAATAGTGAGTGTGATCACAATAGTAGATCACTACTGTATGAGCGACAAATATCAAGAGGTAACCGAGGAAAAGGAGATATGCAAGGAAATGACATTGTGCGTGCAACCATGATCGGGAGGTGACTGGGGAAGAGGGAATACTGGGGAGGTGATTGGGTTAGAACTAGTTTTCATTTTTCATTTAATTTTTGTGAATGGTTTTTAAAATCGCATATAATAATTTTTTTCAAATAAAACTTATTTAAAATCCAAGTTTTTTTTCAAATAGTGTGTTTTCCATTTCTAATATTTATCAAAATATTTTTATTAATATCATTATAATTTATTTAGTGAACTATTAAATGATAATGGTAAAAAAAATTATTCCCAAATGATTTTATTTTAGTGAATAAAAACTAATAAAATATTTATATATTGAAAAAACTATTTTCAATAATATTTCATAAAAATATATTCATTTGATGGTTAAAAAAATGTTGGTATTAATATGATGATGCCAAATATTTAATTATTAGTAAATCATATGCTTGTATCAAAAAATTTATAACAAAAAAAATATATGTTGGTAAAAATGATTGTTGTAACTTGAGTTTAAAACTAATAAAACTTGATATCTGTTGGAATTTCACATTGACACCAATAGATATATTGTCTGTTATTAAATTTTTGTTGGTATAAATCAAATAATTTGTGTAGTCCTATAAAACATTAAATGACTCAACAATACATTAGAAAATTAATTTTGAAATTAATTTTGGATATCCATGGTATCTTTACTAGTTGAAGATTCACTAACATCATCATCTTTAACTAAAATTAGAAGCCTATGATGGTAGATTACTTCAGGTTATATCATCTTAGTGGTAGGTTCACTAACGGTAGCAATGTTTTAGAGGTATTAGTTGCATAGCCTAGAGGTAGCCTGATATTGATGTTGATCATCATTTTATTAGCTCATCTTAGAGGTAGAACCATTCAACTAAAATAGAAATGGTAGTGTTCCTTAGTGGTATCATCATGTGATGGTAGCAGATGCTAACAATAATAGCTTTCATTGGTAGCATCATCTGATTTTCACTATATAAAAGGGGTTGAAGTATCGTGTGAATGTAAAAATGCTCTGTGGAAGCTCTAGTTAAATAATGGTATAATAGAGAGATGATATAAATTCTTAATTGATAGTATGTCATAGTAACTGATGGTAGATATTTTCAACTAATAGTAGATCAATACATATTTATATTTTCATATATTTTCTATAATATGATTTATTATCATAAAAATTTAAAGTTATTGAAGACATAAATAACATTATTTGGGATCATTAAAATAATTAGGTTCTTAACAAGGTTATTGTTAATAAATATGATGGTGGGAGATTCTCATACCTATTGTATTTGATTTCATTTTTAAAAAAAAATCACAGGTCTTCATTGATGTCAGTATTTTGAAGAAGAATATACAGTAAAGAATAATCTTAGATGTTGAATAATTTGGCTGATGATTAAGTTATGAAAAAACTAACATTTTTCGTATAAGTTATAATTCAGATGATTATTGATATGTATTTAATTATTAGATATCATAGTGGAAGGAGTTCATGATGCAAGTATATTGAAAGGAATATGGAAGCAGAGCCCATGATGAATGTTATATACAATGTCATAGAAATGAAGAGTAAATAGGATTACACCGTAGCATATAATATACACAAGAGAGATTCTAAATTTGGATGTGGTATGACAAATTTTATATAAGATATCTCACCATAGAGTGATCGAACACACTATAGGGGGGCCTAATTTGTTATCTTCATGACACTGTGTATGAAGAAATTAGGTTCTATGTCTTAGGAGAATGCTACACTATAGTGATAGATTAAGTCTAATTTTGGTGGCATTACAAATTTTAGTACCTCCACACTATAAAATATGAGCTACACCATAGTGGATAAAATAATGAGGTTCCATAACATTGAGTGAATGTTAATTCCAAAAATCCCAATTGAATGGTTTTTGGTGTCACTTGGATTTTGAGGACCTCTATATTGCAACCTATTAACTACATCGTAAAGGACTACAATAGTTGAGTCTAAACCACTGAAAAATGGATTGATACACTATAGTGAGATTCATCATGATGTAATTCCACTCCTCATTCTGTAGAATATATGGTTACACTACCAAATACTTGGTAGCTACAACCGGGTAGTCGATGGCCTACCTAGAGATGGGGTCTTCTAGAAAACAATATTAGGTGATCCACTACTGTTCATTGTATTTCTGATGGCCTTTAAATATAAATAATATCTTATAAGAAATCTAATTGATTACTGGTAGAACTTATATACATCTTGTGATCTGTGATCATGTCATTGGCTAACCGAGGCTATTTTCATTACTCCACTTTATATGGATCCTCCATTTATTCAACAGAAATCCTTCTAAGTATCGTCAAATATGTTTACAAGGACTTTAATATTAATAATATATTTGAAAAATACTTTAAAATTACTTCAAGATATCTTCATATTTCTATTAAATTCTATGAATTGGTATTCAATATAAACTCCGAAACTCATAAAAATAAAATCATTAGAAAAAAATATGAGAATTTGTGACCATGAAAACATCATGAGAGAGAGAGTTACAATAATTTCACATATTTTGATGATAAAAAATATTTTACATTAGAAGTAAAATTTAGTGAAAATCAAGAGTAAGAGAGATAGATATGAAATTCAAGATATTTAAATGATATTTAATGATATGAAGAAGAAAACACACCAATTATGTCATTAATAACTGTAACACCCTGAGATTTTAAAATTTGAACATCATATTTGATAACATGCATGAAATAAAAACCCAAGTGTTGGAAGTAATATAACATCTTGATAATTTATGATATATATATTTTAAATAAATTCAATCTTTTTGATATCTTTCAAAGCATGAAACACCAGTTTTGAATGAAACATGATACTCTATTAAATTATTATTATTTAAACATCACATTTATAACTTAGATGTTAAATTAGATAGTATGAATAGTTTAAATAAATAATGAAAATTTTATGGTTTAAACATGTATAAATAAAAAATTTCTATCTATTGATTACAGATAATATTAGAACCATTTAAAGAAAAAGAAATGTTTTTTTGAAAAAATAAATATTTCTAAAAGATGGTTTAGTCATGATTTGACCAATTAATTTATATTTAAGTTTTACTAATTTTATAAATTTATTTGATAAAATAAAATTATTTTTTTTAAATCTATAGTAAAAATTATCTTAGGGTGATTTTTTTGAATTTTTCTGAAAATGTTTATTTTTGGAAAAATAGTGAAAACACTATATTTTAGTTGAAAAATGCCTTTTTAAAATTATTTATAAATTTAAAAAATTTTAAATTTTGTTCCAAAGAATATTTATTTCAATTTTATATTTATTGATACAATTTAGGACATTTTAGTCACTTTATTTTTGAATTTTTAGGTAACAGCTTTATAGATTTTTGATCAATTTCTCTTTGAAAACTCGCCTTCTCATCACTCCCGTGAGACTAATTTTAAATCAAAATTTTACACTTTTATGAATTTAATTTGGAAAATTTTAATCATTATTTATAATAATAATAATTTATATTATCTAATAAGTTTATCTTAATTTTTTACTGTAATGAACTATAAAAAT
Source organism: Viscum album (assembly GCA_963277665.1). NCBI lineage: Eukaryota > Viridiplantae > Streptophyta > Magnoliopsida > Santalales > Viscaceae > Viscum > Viscum album. Next base: position 394,302,972 of record OY728140.1, read on the forward strand.
AGTAAAATTATTTACCACGGTTAAGATAAAAACCGATTTACTAGGGGTTAAACTAAACATATAATTGTTAAAATGATCTTAAAACTTGTATAAAATATATTTTAGGAGCATATTTATACCTTATAATGTCTTATTAGCTATAATACCATATTTTTGTCAGTTTTATTCATGTTAATAATGTGTTTACAACATTTTATTTTTGAACATTACAAGTGTCCCACTCACCTCACTTATAAGAGGCCACCAGATCTTCTATCTTCTTTGAATCATAAAACCCTTTTAGTTTACCCAGAATTGTACAAATAACTTCAAAAACTAAATACACTCATCATATAATCATTATTTTTGTCATAAATCCAACCTTTTAAGGATTTTGGTGCAAAACTAAGGAGGTTATCTGAGGAAGAAGAATCATTCTTCACCGAGCATTTTTATTTTATTTCTTCCAACACCTACTAAATTTTATATTAAAACATTATGATATAATAAAATCAGTATCTTAAAAATAATGAGACGTTTTTATGTTAATTTCATGATATAAAAACTTTCTCCTTTCAATCAAATGGGTTACAAAATCATCATTTGTGTGTACAACAAATTACCGCCTCACAAATTGATGTCATTCGTTTTTCCATTAACACCTCTCACAGTAGGATATGATGAAGAATATATATTAAAAATATATATATATATGATATTTATTATGTAATTGTACTTATTGATTCATTATATTATATATAATTTTTTAATTTTTATTCTGTATGGGATACGATAATGTTGCTCGTGTGTACAACAGACTACGGCCTCACGACGTGTTCTGATTTGTTTCTCACTAATGCATTACATGGATGGATATATGGGTAAAGTTAATGATTATATGTGTTATAAATGAAATAATCATGATATTAATGGTGAATGTTTTATTATTAAATGAGAATATATCATTTTATTTCTTACCTTTTCACTCACTGAAAGATGATAATGTAATTCGTGCACGTGTGGACTACCACCTTCATGAAGTGATGTAACTATCTTTTCAAAAAAACCCCAAATGGATGATATATATAAGTATATTAAAAGAAATAATATTGTATAAAATAAATTATGATAATTATTGAAAGATAATATATTGCTTAACTTTATTCTATAATGATCATTGAAAAATAAAAATGTTACTCATGCATACGTAGGACCTACCGTCTCTATGATTTATTATATTTCATTTTCATAACCATATTTTATGAAATGTTAAAAAAAATAATTTATATATAAATATGATAATTATATTATTATTATTATTCTAGAGTTGTTTAAATAATGACCTCTTTCACTATAGTCAACATACCAAACATTTTTGACACATAAGCCAAATATCATTGAAACATCCAATGTAAACTTAGTTGATTAAGAAATAATATATAACATGGTAATAAGTGAAATAAAAATAATAATAAAATTAAAAAAGTTTATCAACCAAGTAAATAATTAACATATGTTTATTATTTAGGAATATAAAAAACATACGTGATGATTCAGACTCAATGTAAGGGTTTCTCGTCTCACTTTTACTTCCATGAGATATATGCCATATTGAACACTTATTTATTTTGTGTGGTTCATATACTACCATTTGTTATGATATATCATGAATTAATTTTATTAATGGTATTTAAGGTTTCATTTAAATTTATTTATTTCATGGGTCTTAGGATTCAAAAGTTACCAATGTAGAATTATTTTATATTTATATCTTAAAATAAATTTATTTTATTATCCTATATTTATTCAATTTTTTTCAAGTAATATTACCGTTTTTACACTATTATGTACTTAAAATTATTGAGAAAATGTTTTTTTTAAAATATGACATTATTTCTCTCTTCGATTTGAAATAATTTTTTATCAAAACCCATGTTTTCTAAATTTTTTTCTTAAAAATGATTTTAAACTTGTAAAAATGATTTATTAAAGGAATTTTTACCCATTTAAAAATTTTATATTTTGTTTGAAATGAATCTCCATGTCATTTTCAAAACAAGTCTTATTTATCTTTTACTAAAAATTTGAATGGAATATTTATTTTAATGTGAATTACATGAATGGAATTTTCCACCATCATGAATCAATGATTTAATTTTTTTACCAGATTTCAAGGATATTTTAAAGTAATTTTTTTTAAAATTATTTTCCATCTTTTTTTAACATGTTATTTTCAAAATTCAAAGCTTTTTTTTCTCAAAAATGTTTTTAAAGATATTTTTATTGTATTTGTATTCATCCAAAACCTCAAACCTATATTTTACTTATGATCTAATATGATTTTTTATTGATTACATCATTATTATTTCTCTAGATGGTTTTTGATTAGTTCGACTATGGATGCACAATTTTATTATCATTCTCCATTTTACTCTGGATAATTTATGATTATGTTTATTGATTGGGGTAACCATTAATATTTTGTATGTACGCTTTTCAATTTGAATATTTATGATGAATATGTTTCAACCCTTTTATATGAGGAATTAATTTGACTTAGTATATGATTGGAGGGGACTTCTATAGCCTCTCGATGCATTAATAGGTCTCATGAGACAAACTGCATCGGGTTTTGGACAATACCTTATACATTTATATAGATGTGTTGGAACAAGGCCTCAAAGATATTATATGTCATACCAAAAGGACTATATGGTATTTTTAGATATCCATAATTATTAATTACATCATTATGTATTTAGTTATTGATATCTGATGTGATTATTCGATTAGTTATTAACATCTATGGTAAAGTTTCAAGCTCATGTGATTATTTATAGAGAATTATTTGATCATTATTTATTCCTACCATATTATTATCAATTTATTGATTAAATGACATGTGTTTTAGTTATTTTACTCTCTATATTTATTATTCCATACTTATTCATAGATTACACTATTCACATACCCTTATTGAGAATCTGAGCCCACCCATTTCTTATATTTTATTTTGTATAGGATATCTAGAGGTTTTTTTGATTTTTATATGGGGTTAAATTGTGGGAAATTATGGTATTCTCAAAGAAAATACTTTTTTGAATTTTATAGTTTTAATTTTAATAAGAATTTAAAGTATGTATCAACTTTTATAAGAATAATAGACTATTTGGTCCTTTGGGATATGATTCCTTATATCTTTTTCCAATGTAATAAAGTTGGCATCGACTTCGGGATACTAAATTAATGGTTGATAAAATAATAATAAATATTTTTTTTGAAATTCCCCCCATTTTAAAACAATTAAGCACTGTATTATTCAGAACATTTCCTTATAAAAAATAACACATTTGTTTTTTTAAAAAACGAATAAAGAATAAAACTTCCAATAACTTATCCCACCTTTTAAAAATAATATTTTTAGAAATTTCTCCCTTCTTTTAGAAAAGAAATTAATTTCAAGAAATTATTCCCCTTTGTGATTATTAAAAAGAAAATCAAGGGAGAAAAAAGATAAACTCAAGAGAGTTTTGAAGAGAACCTCAATGGTGATTTTGAAAAACCAAAAATAGGTATTTTGAAAATAAGGGTAGATATAGAAAAATATTTTAAAAATGAGAAAAGATAAAAATATTTTTAATAGAGTAAAAATAATAATGACTTTGAAAACATATATTAACTTCAAAATACCATTTTAAATGTTTTATTTGAGATAGAGAGATGTAATAGTAAAAAATATAAAAAAATAAGAGATAAAGGGAAAATAAGAAGAGAAAATAACATAAAAAATATACATACCTTTTACACCATATAACGTTCCTCAAGAAATAGTTTTACCTATATTTATTGAAATCTTCATTGAATGAGATTCAAGAAGTTAATTTAAAGAAAAACTATATTATGGGGGAAAAATCCCTTAAGGTATCATCGTAGTGATTTCAGGTTGATTTGGATTGTTTAAAAAGTAGGTGGACATGGACATTTGGGGAGTTATAGAAAGGTTATTGAAAAATTTTGTTGAAAAGGGTATAATTCAGAGGAATGGATGCCCTATAATAGGTATAAAAAACTATGTATATATGGTGACATTGTTTCCTAGTGTTTGCCAAATTTTTGGTGTCCAAAATTTGGAAATTGCCTAATCATCATGAAAGTTGGATTTCTATAAGTACCTCATAAAAATATGATAAATTTATGAGTTTTACTAAGACTAGGTTTCATGAAGGGAGATTCAAAAAGGCGTGGAGCATCATGAATGACTATCACGAATATGTGAAGGGTTTATAGTAATCCTCAGTGACTATGATAAGCTTCACGAACTAGAAATCTTCATAGTGATTTGTGATGATATGAAGGTTTTTTGAAAAAGTGCTATGATATTTGTGAAAAGGTGACGATGGATGGAATATTCTAGAATGGTAGATATCATATATAATAGGTCTATATCCCCCTCATTTCAAAACGTAAGACTTAACAAAAATACAAAGTCTCTAAATTCATGAATGTTATTCATGAAGGCTACTCTAGAGAAAACGTTTATGAGGAAAGTATATTCTAAAAGGTTGTGAAAGATGAATGAAATTTTTATGTATCATAAAATTAATGATGTTCATGAAGGACATGAAATCCATCCAAAAGTTCTGAAGTTCATTAAGTCTATATAAGATGATTGAAATTTGTTAGTTTCATAAAAGTATTGATCTTTGTAATGTCTAAGTGAGATTCACAAAAGGAAGGATCTTCACAAAGGTAGTTTGAGATTTAAAAAAGAGGTGAGATTAACGATGGTTGTGGGGTTCGGGAACTTTGTTTAATGTTTTGAAGAATTGGGTAGTGTTGCAAAGGATATGTAAGCTTTGAGAAGACATTGAGCATCCTGAATGTGTTTAAAAAGGATTTTCCAATAAATTTTTGGTAAAGGGGTATTCATAAAGTCAATGAAAGTGGAAATTAATGATGCATGAAATGATGTGTAAACCATATTTATTTAAGTGATCAACATAATATTATTATGAAGGAGCAGTGAGTACACTTTGTTGAGAGTTCACAAATCTTGTATATTGTGCTTGGTTGTAAACCTGGAGTGATAGTGAGTTCGCTCCAAACTTTGTGAAGGCATTTATATTGTGCATAAAAGTGATATAGTGTAAAATTTATATTATAAGTGAGCCTTTGAGAAATTGGTACATCAGAAAATTTCCATGGTATGATCCTTAAACAAAGCCTAGTGAGGGTGAACCAAGTAAAATTATTGTGTCTCATGCATTGTTTAATTTCTATTCAAAAATTTATATAGGAAAGGGAGATAAGAGTGTTTTTTAATGATAAAAAAATATCTAAAGGAGTGGTTTATTTAATATTTTATACTTTTATTCACTCTCCAACTCAGGGTATTTAACCTACTTGGGATAATAATTTGTATTGGAGAAAAGGATAATTTTAGTGTTTCTCTTTGAGGGGTTCAATGTAGGTTTTCAATCTTAAAGGGATTTGAATATTTGATAGAATAAATGTTAAATTATGGAAGAATCAAATGCATCAGTACTTATGATATTTAGGGATGGATATATTTACAACAATTATGCACGTTATTTCAACCAGTGTAGATAATAGTGATTTATTAGAAGATGACTTCAGGTAATTGGATGATGATGCTAAGGGGATCAATTTTTTAAGGGGAGACTTATCCAATGAAATATATATTAAGGTGATGTCATATAAGTCATCACAAGATACGTGCTAAATGTTTCTAAATATTTATAAGGGTGACTGAAAAGTCCAATAAGAAAAGCTGCAGGTTATATAGGATAAGTGTGAGGATATCAGAATGCACCCTAAAGAGTATGTTGACACATTCTTTAACAGAGTGAATATTTTTGTTGAATACATGCATGGAATTGGATAAATTATTGAATATTTAATGATTTTTAAACACATATTGGGAATACTTATAACTTGTTTCAATCCAAAAGTTTCTATATCGGAAGATTAATATCCCAAGGAGCTATCATTGGATAACTTGAATAGTACTATTATAGCATACAAAAATGATGATAATTAGTTTGTGGAAAAATTAAATTATAAATAAGTGAAATTCAAGGCCATTGAGAAACTCAATTTTTAATATGGACCAGAAGATGAAGAGAAAGATGAAGTCATGTGATTCCTTTCATTAAATTTACAAGTAAGAAAATGAAATTTCAAAGGGAAACTTCCAATTGTATGATTTTTATGTGTAATGGTAGGACATATTTCTGAAATGTTCCCTAATAATTTTCAATATGATGATGAAAATGAAGTCTAAATTCACATGAATAAGTATTCAACCAATATGAATGGCAAGAGAATTTTTAAGAGAAATTTATTCAATAAGAAGAATATGCTTTCCCTAGAAAATTAAATTTAAGAAGAATTTGAGGTTGAAGAGATGTAAGACTACAAATATCATAAAGAAAATGATATGCTAGAAGTTGTAGGTACCTCACAAAAAAATGATGAAAATGACAATAATGAAGAAGAAGAAGTTGAAGGAAGAGTTGATCTTTAGGATGAATTAGAAGCCTCTCTTGAGAATATAGATTTTTGGAGAGACATAACAAAAAAATACAACAATGTGATCCCTAATGAAAAATTATTTATGAATCAACAGGAAGATGATAAGTCTAATCCGATAGATGAAATTAAAAAAATATGACTTCATTGCTAAATAAATCATAAATAATCAATTATTACAAGCTCAAAGGTGAATAAATGAAAAGTGTGATCGATGGTTTGAATAACATGGAGAAATATCAAGAAAAATCATTGAAAATACTTAGGAAGAGTTTTTTAACTGGTGAAGAAAACTAAAAGATCTGGAGAGACTCTTGAATCAATCAATGAAGGTCAAAAAGGTAAGAAAAAATTGGAAAATTATAGTTCAATGTTCCAGTGAAATAGAAAAAGCAACACTAGTGGAAGAAAATGATAGATCCGGACAATACATATGGTATGTGGATTGATAAAAAAATAAACAATGGTTGAAGTAAGAACACAATCATCCGCTCCATGATTAAATATTAACTTGGTTATGAATTAGAACTATAATATTCATATATCCCAAGGAAAAACTAGTAGTATAGTAGTGACTCACATGAATTTACATTGCATTAGATGTTATTGTTGTTGAAAGATGAGACACTAATTAAATATCTATTTTATATCCAAGAGGTATCAAAGGGAACAATATTAATAGAGTAATCCATAAAATGTTAAATATTTGAGAATATCATTTAATGGTCACTGTTTTGGGTATGGAGGATTTAGACACAAGGAAAGATATTTTTCATCAACAATGTAATTAAATTTTCCAAAGGGGATTGAATGTGTCATAATAATAATCTCAATGTATCATCCAATGATATGAAAATTAAAAATATATTTGTATCTCTCCAAGATGAAGATGTTCCCTCATGATATAAGAAATATCAAGATTATCGATCCATATTGGGACTGAAGTCAAAAACATGGATCAAAAAGAAAATTGTTGAGAAAGTAGTGGTTTTAGAGATTTCCATTAAAGAATTATGTTGTTCTAGTGTGTGAATCCTTGATAATGGAAATACATACCATATTGTAGGTAATAAATGTCTTGTTATAGGAAAAAATATGATAGGGAAGGTGTTTTAATATTTTTTAAATGATGAAGTCTTGAAGATTATTGGCTTGGGAAAACCCAAATTTGGTGGAAAAGAAATGAGACGTATTGATTTTAGAGTTTCTGAAGGTATGAGTAAAAACTTTCTTAGTGTAAGTAAACTATGTGACTTGGGGAATGATATAATATTTACTAAGAATATTTGTATCATAAAAGGAAGTGATGGTGTAGTTATTCTACAAGGAAAAATAGCGAATGGTAATTTATACCTTATAGGTAGAGAAAAAGATATGTGACTTTTATCTATAGTGGAAGAAAATAGGTTATGGCATAAAAAATTTATAATATATGCCAAAAATCTATATAATATCTAGTCAAATGTAATGCAACATGATATCTCCCTAAGCTATCATGTGATCATACTAATACATGTGATGCTTATCAATAAGAGAAAATTATTAGAAACATGTACATGGAAAAAGAGAAAAAGTCAATCAGAGTGCTTGAATTGGTGCATGAATATATATGTGGACCAATATCACCAAGATCCATTGATTAGAATAGGTATTACATTATTTTAATTGATAAATTCAGTAATTTGAAATTATTATTTTTCATTTCTCACAATTTCAATGTGTTCAGTTTCATAAAATAGCATCAGATGGAATTTAAAAGGATGATTGGAAAGATTATTTTGAAATTATATACTGATAATGGTACATAATTAAAAAATAGTAAAGTGTAATATTATCTTGATAAACATGGGAAAAAGAATAATGTTTTAGTAGTTATAACACCTTAACAAAATGGAGTGGTTTAGAGGAAAAATCAGATCATAAAAAAAATGGCCAAAACAACATTTATAGAAAAGGACATACTAGAGAAATTATTGAAGGAATAATTATTAACATCAGTATAAATATTCAACAGGGCTCTGTTATTTCTAGAGGGATAAAATACTCTTTATATGTTATGGTATGGAAAAAATCCAACATTGAAATACTTTCGAATCTTTGGAAGTAAATATTTTATTCTATATAAGGATAAACATAGGAAATTTGAAACACAAGGAGATGAGGGGTTATTTCTTAGATATTTAGAAAAAATAAAATAATATAAATGTTTAAATAATAGGATTGGAATGCTAGTTGAAATAAATGATGTCACTATAGTAGAAAATAAAAAGAATATTTGAAAAAATAGTGAACAATTCCCTGATGAAAGTGATGTGAAGGTTGGCATGTCAAGAGAAATTGAAGTGGAAAATGATTGTTTAAAATAAGATACTGATGATGAGTAGGAGAAATTCAAATCTATATCTACATGAAAACTGAAGAGTCAAGTTGAAATTGACAGACAAAACATCATTAGTGATTAGGCATTGATAGTTCAATCATGTTGAATGAAATCATTATAATAGTCATCCTTCCTATATCAGGTAGAGAAACTAGATGTTTTTTTCATTCATAAAGATGAGAAAAAGTTTATTAGCTAAGACTAGTGCTATATGGATCAAACCAAGCACTGAGAGTGTGGTATTCAAGACTACATTAGTTTTTTTAAGAATATTGGTTTTCAACGTGGTAGAGTTTATTACAATCATTATGTTAACAATGAAAGTAATGAATGTATGATAGTGTAAGTGTATATAAATGACATAATGTTTTATCAAATGAATCACAATGAAGATAGTTTTATGAGTTCATGAAAAGTGAGTTCTAAATTTCAATTATTGGTGAACTTAACTTTTTTATTGGTTTACAGGTGACACAAGGAAATAATTACACATTTATTTCAATGTCCAAACATACTAAGGGGGTTTGAGAAGTTTTAGAATGAATAATTCCAAGAAGATGATAACTCTAAAAACTACCTAGATGAAAATATCAAGGGATGATAAAGGAAAAGAGTTTAATGTCATAGAATATAGATAGATCATTGAAGATATATTGTACTTCATAGAAACCTGACTATATTATTTTCTCACATGATAAGTATCATGGTATCAAATTAATCCCAAAAAAATACACTTACTTATAGTAAACATAATATTTCAGTATATTAAAAAGGCAGTGGATTTCGGTTGACATTAGAATATAAAATCTCAGTAAGAGTTATTGGGATATACAAATTCATATTGGGCTAGATCATAAGATGATAAAAAAATAAACATTAGGTGATACATTATATCTTGGTAAATTATGTATTTATTGGATAATAAATAATAAATATTTAATTTCATTGAGAACTGAATAAGATGAATATATTGCATCCACAAAATCTTATGCGCAATTATTTTGGATGAACAAATAACTTGATGATATGGGAGATGATGTGAATTATTTGATTGGAATCCAATGCAATAATTCAAGTGAAAAAATCATAGAAAAAACCCAGTCCATCACTCCTAGAAAAATCACTCTGAAATAAAGTATCATTTTATAAAGAAGAATGTGGATAATGGGCTTGTGAAGTAGGATTATGTTTCTATAGAACTATATGTTGCATACATTCAAACAAAGTCCCTTCCCAAAGAATCATTTTAACATTATTGACTAGCTCTTGGATTTCTGTTTACTCCCACACCTGAACAAGTGTGGATGTGGGACCCCCTATCAATGAGGTATGATGTGTTTTTCTTAATGTTATGGTCCTTATTATTTACCCTATGACAGACTATAAAGGAGTGACCTTCAGGTTTGTTAACAAAGGGGGAGAAGTTGTGGGTATAAAAGGGTGAGAAATTTTTTAATCTAGATTGGGGAGAATCTTAAAGGGGGATCAATGTAGAATGGGTGTTTTAAAATCAAATGATACTAAATATGATCAATCAAAGGTTATATATCATGAAAATTAGGGTTCATGATGATATCAGTTGAGTGGTTTTTTAATGAAGTGTTCCATTAATGATCTTTGCATGCTAATCTTGTTTCTCACACCAATCAGGGACCATGTGGGCTTAGTGAGTTTACTAAGAAAGTCCTTGATTAATATCTAAACTGAGATAATAATTTTTTTTAAGAATATGTAATAAGCTTCAATAAGGTATTAGATGGTGATGAATTGTCAACAAACCCAAAGGGGATATTGTTGGAAATGAAATCCCTCAAGGTATCATCACATATTTTTTGGGTTGATTGTGTTTGTTGAAAAAGTAGGTGTACATAAATAGTTGTAGAGTTCCAATATGGTTATTGACATGGTATGTTGACAAATATCTAAGATAGAGTTATGTACTCCCTATAATAAGAATAAAAAATTTCATATACAAGGTGGTTCCATTTCATAGTGTTTTCCACATTTTGGGGTCTAAAATTTGGAGGATGGGTCAATAATCATGAAGGTTGGATTTCCATGAACTCATCATAAAAATATGGTTAAGAAATGAGTTTCTCGTAGACTATGTTTTGTGAAGGGAGATTAATGAAGGTGGGAAATATCATGAATGTGCTAAGGGTTGACGATAAAGCTATACAACTATGAAAAGCTTCACGAATGGGAAATTTCCCTAGTGGTTCTTTTAAATAAGGTGGTTCATGAATAAGTTCTGTAATATTTTAGAAAAGGAGATAATGAGAATTTAAGCTTCAAGAACGGGAGGCAATTCCTATAAATAGTCTTCTACTATCCTCATTTCAAAAATTAATGTTAAAAAATTCCCAAGGCTCTAAATTTGAAAAGGTGATTTGTGAAGGTTGTTCTTGAGAAAAATTTCACAAAAAAAGAAGTTTGTGAAAGGTATGAATGTTGACTGAGAGTTTTAAGAATTTTTAATGTAATGAAGTTCACGAAGGCTATGAAATCTGAATGTAAGTGTTTCATTTTGCGAAGTCTATATAATCATACCAAAAGTTTTGAGCTTCATGAAAGTGTTGAGCTTCACAAAGGCTAAATGATATTCATGAAGGAATGGTGCTTCATGATGGTTGTTTGAGTATTGTGAAGGAGGTAAGATTAATAATGGATGCGGGGTTCACCAAAATAGTTTATTCTTATGAATAATTATGTAGTTTTGTGAATGATTTATGAGATTAGTGAAGGCAATGATCATTGTGAAGGTTTTCAGAAAGGATTGCCTAGTGAATATGTGGTAAAGGGTTATTCATAAAGAGAATGAAAGTGGAAATTAATGATGCACTAAATGGGGTGTAAAAAATATTAATTCATGGAATAAAAAGAATATTATTTTATAGGATCTATAAGAACACTTCAGTTAAAAGAGAAGCAATCTTTAATATTGTGATTGGTTATAAACCAATAGGGATAGTGAGTTAGCCCCAATCTTTGTAAAGGTAGATCTCTTGTGAATAAAAGTGACATATCTTGAACCTTATTATGAAAGTGATCCCTAGTGGATTTAGTACATTGACATATTTTCATTTTATACTCCATAGAATAATCCCCATGAGGGTGAACCAAGTAATTTTTTTCCTCATGAATTCTTTCATTTATACTCATACATAGCTACAGGAATGAGAGAGAAGAGTGTTTTTCTAATGACAAAATAAGATCCAAGGGAGTATTTTTGTTAATCTGTCATACCCTGATTCACTCCATCCTAGGATATGTAACCTAGTTGGTATAACACATACATGTAAACCATTATTTAATTTCCATTTTTTCAAATAAAACTCAAGATAAAGTTATAGAGACAAGTATATGCAATATATTTTTTACTCATCATTAATTTTACTTTAATAAAGATAATTTTTTTTATTTTAAAAATCTTATAAACATAAATTCATTGATGATTTTAGAAAAATATTAGTTTAAAACCAATAATAATATTATAAAATTACTTATTCATTGAAAATAAATTTGAGAATAAGAGAAAATTCTTTAACTTTTAAAAGTAAATTTAAATTGAAAGTAAAAGATCTCACTTATAGAAAATTTACAAATTAAAAGAGATAAGGCTCCCTATAATAATGACAAAAAAGTGGGATAGAGGGATCATATCCAAGATTAAATAAAATAACAAACATTAAGATGTTAAATTTTTAAAAATAGTTTTAAAATATTTTTAAAGAAAAACTCAAGATATCTATAGTTCAAGTGAAAAATGTCACAAGATAACCATTCCCAATTCACCTTTAATGAATTTTAAATATTTAAGGTATTGGGGTTTGGTGAAAAATATCAATGAACTAATATTATATTGGAACAAAATCCCATAAGATATCACTTTCTTGGGAGTTATCTCTTAAGAAATGGTGGCTAAGGCTAATGTGATTGGTGTGAGATTGCTGCATATTATTTTTGGAGATATTTATAGAACCATGTTTTCAAATATAATAGGTATAATATACAGTGTAATCCAAAATTCTAATAGAGTGTATGTAATCAACAATATTTGGTCATAAAAACTCTTAGTGACTATGTATTCTTCTTCAGTAGTAGAAAGTACAATAAAGTTATCCTATATACTTCTCTATAGGACAAGGAATTTTCCAAGTAGGTGGAAGGTTCCACTTTTACATGATATTAGGTCAGGTTATATTAATATAAATTAGACTACCTATTATAATTCTATAAATCTTATTATAAATTAAATTAACATATTTATCTAGTTTAATGTTACACGTCATGGGAAAACAACATTTCTTAGTGGGATCTATACTAAATCATTTTAAGATTTCATTGGTTTATTTTTCTTTATTTAAAAAGATACCATCATTTCATTTATAAATTTGAAAACTAAGAAATAATTAGAGTTCACCCATAAATCTCCTCTCAAATTAATTTTAAATAAATCAAGAAATTTAAAACAAAGAGATTCATCAGTTGAAATGAAAAATAGATTATAAATATAAATTTAAATGAGTTAAAAATAATTTGAGATTTGTTATATAAATAGAGTTGAATTATCTTTTCTTATTTTATAACATTCAATAAAATATAATTTAAAAAAATTTCAAATCAATCACTAGGAGATTATTTTAAACTATAAATACTTTTAGTTAATTTTAAAATAGAATTTTTAAAAGAATAATTTAAAAAAATTGTATTTCTTCCATAAAAACATTTTTAGAAATAAATCATTTTAAAAAAACTTTTGAAATCCATTTGAAATCATTTTAAATTAAAATTAGAGGAAAATTATAATAAGATTATAATGGATTCTAAGTTAGCAATGAGTGAATAGGTTTCACAATAGTGGATTCCTTCTTCTTTATTATAAGCTTTGGAAACTATAAAAAAATTATTTGATGTAATATTACCATAATAGTCTAATGTATTTCTAAAAAACCATTTAGATTATATGACTGGGTAATCGTCATGAATTTATACAAGAGTCTATACATCATTTAGTGTGAATTTATTTAGTTCCTATTGCATGAAAAGTATATAATTCTCATCGTTAGGCTAATAATTATGTTTTTGGGGTTCTAGTTGAGAATGAAAGGCAAGGAATTCAAACTCATTTTAGACCAATATTCTAGTATGAGTTTCCACTTGTAGATCTCTAATGAAAATTTTAATGGAATGTTCTATAGTTTTTTAAAAAACATTAGGTAAATAATTTGAAGGAGTATATTTCTTTTCTCCAAATTATTTAGTTTTAAAAGGATCATTTAAAAAATAATTTTCAAAAAAAATTTGAGAAAGAAAATTTGGAAAATTTTCGTAGAAAACAAAATGCATTGATTCTTTTATAGTGTACGTTCTTTATTTAAAGACTCTATGTACCTTGATTAAGTTTATGTATATGAGAAATATAACATTATCGGATTGAGAATAAAATTTTTCAAGATTTTTTTGGTGTTAAAAATAAAACATATGAAACAAAAAATACTTTAAAATATAACTTTTATCTTTACAAAGTCTAAAATAAGTCTTTATTTAGAATTGGTATTTTAATAATATGATTAATGACATATCTTCCAATATTTAGGGAATCAACCATAAAAATAGTTTTGTAAATTAATAAAATTTAATATATTTTGAGTGATTTTTTTGGATAGTTAAATTTTGTCCTTTATAACGCCCCATTTTGTTGATGGTTTTGAGGAGTGAAAAAAGAATAATGATAGATTTTAGAAGAACATAAATCATCAAATTATTTATTTTTGAATTATCATTCCTAATCACTATGAATCAAACTAATTTTAAAACATTTTTCATTTTCAACTTATTTATAAAACCTGATAAAGTATTTTAATGATTCACTTTTACAAGATAAGAAATAATCCCAAGTGAATCTAGTAAAGTCATAATTTCTTACAAAATTATTGGATTTTCTTCCTAGAATATCAATTTCAGAAGGGCTAAAATGTTCAAGATAAATTAAATTTTGATACTTTGAATAAATAATTAATTTTTTATATTTAAAAGAGGATTTTTGTTTCTTACCATATTTTCAGGCTTCAAAGAACATTCCGGCTTTGAAATTAAATTTTGGAAGAGTCTGATAAGTGAGTGTGTATTACAATGATCTATTCATATATACTAAATCTATGAATCAATAAATTATTCACTCAAACATTTTATGTTTTTTATAGAAAGATATTTTAAATTTATTTTATAAACATTTTTATGTTGAGAAGTGATAAATAAAAATTTTCATTTTAAGTTAAAAACTTTTAAAAAAATTATTTTGAAAAGAAACTGTAATGTTGTTGTTAGAAAATTGAATAATAATTTGAATATTTTATTTGAATCCATTTATGAATATTTTTTAAAGTAGAGTCATTTTAGGAAAACCATTCCTACCTTCACTGATTTTTATAGCCTTAAAATTCTCACAAAATGTGGTGTGAACTCCTTCTAGTTTATCGATTTGACTGAATTTAGAGAGGTATCCCCACATGTGTCTTCAATATCATTATGTGATAGATATTCTTGGGATTTTATTGGAATAAAATTTTCTTACAAAATAAAATGACTAAATATTTTCCACCCAAAAGAGCTTGTTCCCACTTATGTTATCTAATAAAGATTTTAGGAATGAATATTGTTTTAGACATGATGTTTTCTTTTTGGAAAATTTGAGGACAATTAAATTGATTTTGGTCCCCCATATCTTTCATTATTACAATCACATTCATAAATTACATTTAAAATTCTTTTAAAATAATTAAAAAATTTATCTTGTGATAAACCTTAAATATTTTATTTTTCTTTGGATTATTAGAGGTGCTTACATGATTTTTGGAACCAATACCAACCTATTATTTTCTATGTATTTGAGGGCCCAAAAATTTATTTAAATTATTTTTTCTTTGGAAGAATTTGGAAAAGAAAATTTAAGTTCTTTAATGGAGGATTATATTTTATTGACATTTGGTTTATTCTTGAATTTCATGGATACATCTTTATTTCCCTTTAAGATAAGATCATTTTCTTTTTGAATATTTTTTTTCTTGAACCCCACACTTGTATTTCTTTTCATGATCTTTATATAATGAATCAAGTTGATGAAAACCATTTTTTAGTTGATCAATTGAATATTTTTAGTCTTCATAATAAATATTAATTAAGGTTCAAGAAGTAGAAAAGAAAGGAGAAGAATGAGGAGAAGAAGAAGAATAAGATAAAACAGGAATAGGGTTACAAACCTCAACATCTTCATCACCATTTTTCATAAGGAACTCATGGATTGAGTCAATTAAAGTGTAAAAAGAAGTCAAATCCATGGATAAATCACTTACACTCCATGTAGTGATATTTAAGGCATTATTAAATTTATTATTTTATTTATGTTTATTTTTATAGAAAGAGAATTCCAGCTTGATGTGACCTTTCGTTTTGCAATAGTAGCACATCATTTTCAGTTCCACCTTTTGACTTACCTTCTTAGAATAACTATATCAATTCTTTTTAAGAGATTTTTCTTGTTCTTAGTGAGTTTTTAATAGTATTATACATCTCCTCTAGATGATTCATCATTGATATATTTGAAGTTGATGGATTTCTTAACTTTTTTGACTTTATTAGCCACATTTTTAGCATGTTGCTTCATCATTATTTAATATATAATTAAGGATCCAATGAGTTCATAAACCACAATCATTTTTAAATTGTTTTATTCTTTATTGGATATGAATTTTGGAGACTATATAGTTGGTAAAACCCATAGTATTTTTTACAAGTGTTTCTTGGATAAACCATCACTAAGGGACTTTATACCATTGAAAATGTTTGTAAATATCATAACAATTATAATTATTGATTCACTAGGATTTATATAAAATATTTCAAAATATTGATTATATATATAAAATATATAATCCTTTAATTTCTTTGTTCCATAATGTGTGAATTCTAATAATTTCTTGATTTTATATTTCATTTTCATGTTGAAACATGATTAAACTCATTACGATCTAGAAAAAAATGCATTGCATTAAAATATTTACTACTAAGTTCAAAATTCGTAACATATTTGAGATTCAAATTTATTTAGATTCATTAGTTAGAACATAATCATGCATTACTATTTTCTATATAGGTTAACTAACACTATTAAGAAAGGCGGGCATCTAATTCTTCCAATAGGAATAATTGATGTATATTGGATGGTGATGGAGTCATGGATGCTGTAGAACCTGCTCCTGGGAGATAAAATAAGAAACACTAACTCAAATCTTCAATCTTTCAATGATTTTGTTTCCATAATATCTATTAATCCTTCTTATCCTAGAGAGAGAGGTAACACGACTATTGATTTTTTCATTGAGCCAAAGGATTTTCTTCACATAGGCCATTAATGAGGAAAAACTTATCTCACCAAATTAACATTTTTTAGATCCCTGTAAAAATCATCAACTGTAGAACTTATTTGAATTAATTTTAATAAAATATTATAAAGAAATTGTTTTTATGAGCTTCTATATTGGATTGTTAAATTATTCCAATGTATTGTTTTTATTATCTTATGAAAACAAGTACTACATAATTTGGGTGAGTTGATGATGAGTGTTTTGGGGATGCTCTAGGAATGTTTTGAAATGGAATGCATATTTTGATCTTTATACCAAGTCTTCTATCATTCTAGTATGACTTAGTTTGCTTGGGTTACCAATTTATCTATTTAATGAACTGACCCTATTTCCTATCTATAGATTTATTGGAAATCCTTTAATATTGTAATTTGTGATGGGGAATCTATTGAGACACTAGATTACTATGGTTTGCGATTAGATCGACATTTCAAAAATGCTCTTGTCCTAGATCTGAATTCAAAATCGAAATTATGGATTTTTCTAGGAAGTGACATATGAGAATCCACCCTATTATTTCAATGGTTTTCTTATGTTGGGAAACTATTTAAAGGATTACGGCATTGGTGTAGTACACTATTTGGATAGAAAATTGTAAAGGGTTGAAAATAGAAATAAAAATATAGATCCATAGGAATGAAATGATAGAAACATAATTACTACTAGTACTTATGGTATTCATGATCATAGAATAAAAAATGATTTTAATGCTAAACATGATGAGAATAAGAATCAAAATGATGAAAGTGATCATATGGGGAAATTTGTGACACATACACTTGAAGCCAATGAACATTCAATTTTTTAATGATGTTCACATCACATTGGGTTCTAACACTATTTCTCCCACCTTGGTAAGGGAGAATTAGAGACCCGTTTAATTTCATAAAGCTTATTAAGAGGAGGAATTTTTTTTTACTCTAATTCTAGTGAGTCTTTACCTCATACATGTGATAAACTTTGATAGATTAAGAATCATTACTTGAAATCAAGTGCCAATAAATGTAAACAAACCAATTATTGATTCATATGGATTCATTAATCCAAAACCCACGAAGGCTTGAAAATGTATATATTACTTTAATTATGAGAGAACAATAATTAATATATATTTAGAGGCCTATAGGAATAATAATTCCAATATTCTATTACAACCTGAGGTTTTTAAAAATTTTATTTCATCCTCTAGTGAAAATAATTCAAATGAATCTAATTCTGATAAAATCTCTAACCTAACTATGAGGGATATATAGAAGTTTTAGGAGGATTTGTCATAAGAATTCGAATAATGGATAGAAGAGAAAGATGAAATAGTTTTTAAAAGATACTATAATGGGGAAATTACCACATATTTTTTCCTTAAAATCACAAAGAGAGAATTCATTATGTTAGTGGAGAAATTAAAAATAAATCCTAACTTTAATTTCATATAAATTACTTGGAAATGATTTATTTTTTCTTTCATAGTTTTTTTTAATTTCGAGACTACATTCTTGAAATTATATGTTGATAGTAGACTTATCATATTAGTGGATTAGAATTATTGATTGTTTGAATTTTTTTTGGAGTCTCCATTCCCCAATAATTTATTTATATCCTAAGATAGAATATACCTCATCATGAATAAGATAGTTTAAAAACTAATGTGAATCTGGACTCTCAATATAATGGTTTATGTGGTTTTTTGTTAGTTTAAATGTTCAGACTAATGAGTTTGAAGAACGAATGTTCTCATTTATGCTGGTATCTATAGCTGATGAGTTTATAATTTGGGATTTTTTGTGGTCATTTTTATAAGTTTAAAGTTGAATCATGGATGTAGAATCAATGCATGGATCTTCAAATACTCAAGGGTTGATTTTTTTCGAGATGAGATGATCATTTTTTATTATTTTTGAGTAGTTTGTTAGTTTAGTGATGTAGGATGTCCTCTTGGTTTTTGTTTTGTTTTGGATTTTGAATTTCAATAGAATCTAGATGATTCACATCACCTTCTACCATTTATTTGTTACTTTGAGGCTTGGAGTTTCTTGCTTATGTAGTGTCTAGAATCTTTATAGAGTGGCTAATTTCAATCTAGAAGATTTGATGAACTGCTTCCTACTAAGGAGCATGAGGTATTGGGTTTTCCAGGTTCTTGAAATAAATTTGGATAAGATGTTGACCATTGTTTTATTCTTGAAGGATTTCTATTTGGGCATGAAAGATTTTGTTTTTTATTAAACTTCAGGTTGAGAATTACATTGGTGCTTCTATAATAGCTCTTGATGTGATTTCATATGAACCTATATGAGGGGATTCCAAATCTATATGATGAAATAAAGGTTTTTAAATGATATCCCACTATACCCATGGATTTATTTCTCTATTTTTTCAATATTTCATGTCTTTGAGGGAATATTTGTGTGTAATATATTATAGTTTCTTGTTCATGTATGCTCCTTTAACGCCATGTTTTCACTATAACACTTACTTTTATTTATAAATCTTTTAGGGGTATGAGTAGTGTAACCAATTAATATCTATAATAATTATCTAAAATAATCAATTCCATAAAAAACAATATCATGAAAATAATAAATATATTACATAATAAAATAAATCATTGAAATTGACAAAATTTAAAAAAAAACTAAATATGATTTTGAAAACAAGTAATTATTAAGAAAAATAAAAAACACACCTTTAATACCAATTATTATTCAGAGAAATATGGAGGGAGGGGGAGGGTTAATTTCCCTTAAAAAACAAAAATAAAATAATAAATAAAAATTAAATTATTTTCAAATAAAAGAGCTATAAATTGATGGAGGATAGTTGATAAATTCAATTTATGTTATAAAGATCATATCAGAGTAATTGTTTTCTTGGAAAATTTTGAATATAATTTATGAAAGTATGTGAAACAATGATAAATGATAAAAATTATATTGTAAATATAGAGTAAATAGAATTTATAATGAGGTCCAAAATAGCTTTATGTGATCCCCTATGTATCCACCCCTAAACTTGAGTGGTCAATAATATTAATCCATTTATCATGGAGGTGATCCAAAAACGTATCCCTATCAATTGTGATTTGTGAGAACCCTCTTAAGCTTCACTAGTATCCAAGGAACTTATAGGAGGAAATGTGATTATAGAAGATATGTTTTCTTTAGAAGAACTTATTAAAAGTTGATCACAAATATCATGGATAGATTATTACAATTATAGATGATAGATTTTAGATAAAGGTTGAGATAATTTTATAGATTGATAACTCGAAACATTTCTTTGAGAGGATTTGTATAAATATAGTACTTCAACATTGAATCTGACCAATAGAATTGTCACTACCACAAAACTGTGTTTCCGTAGCCCCAAACATTAACAATGCTAAAAAAATAACTAATAAAGGGGATTCCTTTATCAAAACCTTTTTAGCACTGATGAAGGAACCCCCATTATCAGTTCTTTTTTTATCACTATTAAAGAGCCCCCCTTTATCAGCAATTTTTTAGTAGTGCTGATAAAGATGGGGCTTTATCAGAGATTTATTTCATAGCACTAATAAATTCTATATTTTTCAAAAACTTATATTTCATAAAAAATAATATATTGATATATAAGTATATTTATATTGATATAAATATAATGTATATTTTTTTAAATATGTTTTAGACCGATTTGATATGTGGTAGATACAAAACGGAAACCCGGAGCAGAAGTTATGGATTTTGAGAGGGATTAAGGAACTTTTTGTGCCATGAATAATATGATAATGTGTTCTAGTTGTCACCGAAGTGCAGGTTTATTTTCAAGCATCAATTTTATAAGCAGTAGTGGAAAAACAGACACCCAGAGAAGAAGTTATGGCAAAATAGACACCCAGAGTAGAACTTAAGACCGTTGGGAGGAATTATGGGAATTTTGGGCATTGAAGAACATGATAAGGGGTTCCAGTGGTCCCCATACTGTAGATAGTTTCTCAAGTTTCGATTTGATATGTGGTAGAGTGAAAACAGACACCCATAGTATATGCTAAGATTGTTCGAAATTGAGTAACCCTCCTTGCACAAAAAAACCTAAGAAATCCGTAAATCTGTAACTCACTAAAAAAGCCATAACATATTATCTGGGTGTCCATTTGAGTTCCATGACCATTAAAATTGAGGATCATGAGACTGGTGAGGAACACATACAATATAAATGATATGATCAAAGAAACAAATGATATATCAGTTATACCACTGTAAAAAAACTGCAACTTCAAATGGACATAACTTTCGCTCCGAGTGTCCGTTTGTGATCTACCAAATATCAAATCTAAGGAAGAAAAGATACCTCCACAAAAAGTTAGTTGAAAAAATTTATAGTCATTTCCCACACCCTAAAACCTCAAAAAACTATCATAAATACCCTAAAACTTTGTTTCCGTGTCCGATGCCCTCTCAAATGTTTCTTAAAATACTAATAACTCCCAATCCATGTGTCTGTCTGGCCTTCTCCACCTGTTATATCGTAGTTATTTCCATGATATTTGGTTTTAATAGTTACAAAGCTAAAGAAGACACTTGGATCCAAAGTTATACCTATTTTAGTTATTGCGGTTTGTTAGGTTTTTCAGGCCCCCATTTCTAGCACTTTTGTCGTGTTTGCTATTTTTTCAAACAAGTGTAACTTATGATCTACCTATCAATTAAGAATCTTCCACCTATCATATCAAATCTCATTTGATGATCTTCAATTTCACTTGTCACAGAGTTGTAACATACTCTCTGATCATAAGTTTTCATCATTACCCTGAGTTTAGGGTTTATTTGACTTTCTGACTGTATTTATGAGTTTTGAGGGTTTCTCCATTTTTTATCTTTTTTTCATGTTTTTAGGGATTGTTAAAGTTTTTAATAATGTAATGTTATTTATAATCAAATATATAATAATATTTACATATTTTTTTTATATATTCACACATAAAAACTTAATTTTATAAAAAAATAATTAAACATATTTACATATAAAATATATTTCTCAATATATAAGACTTATGTAAATAAAAAACAAATATAAAATTTTATTTAAAATACAAATATACGAGTATTTATATACCTATATAATGTGTATGTGTATATATATGTGTGTGTACGTCTGTATTGACAAACTGATATATATTATATATATATTCTAAACATATGTATATACATATTAATATATAATTTTTTTAAATATATATAAATATGTATAATTATACTTATAGATACACATAAAATATATATATATATATATATATATCTGTGTGTGTTGTATTTATGTATTTATTTATTTATAAACACACACAAAAAAGCATATTTTATAAATGTATTTAAAACTGATTTTATAAATATATACTAATATACGAATAAATATATTAATATATAATTTTAACTATATATATATATTAATACATGGATATATATTTATAAAACTATATATATATTAATATAAATATATTTTAATATATGAGTAAATATAACTATATATATATAAATAAATAGACATATTTATAAATGAAGAGAAAAGTAATATGGTGGAGAGGTAAAGGTTTAGGTGTGCAGGCAAAAGGTCCCGAGTTTGAATCTAGGGGGAGGCAGGTCGCGCGTGCGGGTGGCATAAGCACTAGAAATGTTAAAGGGTGGGGGAACTTTTAATGGTTGGGGTGGCTAGGGCGTGCGAGCTAGGGGGTTGTTGAAGGGGGGTTCAAGTGCTGTTGAAGCCCCTCCCCGATTTTCATATTTTTTAATGATTTTAACTTTTATCAATGCTAAAAGAAGCACTCATAAAGGACCTGTTTATCATCCCTAAAAAGGCACTGATAAAGGAATCTTTTATCCGCACTTTTTTAGCACTGATAAAAGGGACCCCCTTTATCTTCGCTGAGATTAATAGTGATTTTTTAGCACTGATAAAAGACTTTTTAGCGCTGATAAAATCATATTTTGTGGTAGTTTGTTGAAAAAAATTTGTTATTGGTGGAATTTTCAAGTTACTAAGGGATCCTTTAATAAGATCCAAGTGGAATGGGAAAATTCTAGAATTCATTGGGTGTGATGAAGCTATAAAAGAAAAAAAAGGTATTTTTGATAATAACAAATGTACCCATAGAATAGTTGACTTAATGCCACCAGATACCCAACGTCCACTATTGGTTATCCAATGGCCTACTTGGAGCTGAGGACTTCTGGGAAATCACCACCAGTTAGTTGCTACTATCCAATGGCTGGACAACGACATTTAAATATAAAGAAACACTTTTTGGAGATCCATCGACTGGAAAGTGGAATTTTTGGACACCTGGTGGTTCTTCCCTAATGGAACCAACTGGGTGGTGCCCTGCACTGGCCAACCGACTATTTATGAATTGATCCAAATTTATGTAGAGCCTTATTTTCATCATTATAAATACTTATAAGGCTCTTAAAAAATATTTCAAATGAATGAATCATGATAATATAGATGAACAAGACTTCAACATGAACTCAAAATCTCTTCAAAAAACTATTAAATTCCATGACTAGATATTCAATATAAACATAGAATATAAATTAAATGAAATTGTTAGAAACAAAAACGATAGTTTGTGGTCATTAAAACACCATGATAGAGAGATGTACAAAAATAGAGACATTATATCTTATAGTGTATTATAGAAGTGGTGTGTGAATACTGTGGACTCAGTGTTTTAAATATGTTTGTAAAGTAGTGAATGGATCCATACTGGGGGGACTAACCAAAATGAAAATGTGTAGGCATGAGTTCCAACCCATTTAAATATCACGTGTTTCACTTCACCTTTTATTTATATACATAATGAAATATTTAGATACTTCAATGAGTGGATAAATATACTTCACAAATTTTTTCGGTTGAGTTCAAAAGGGATTAAATCATAAAATAAATAGAGTTTACCATTGATTCACTCCCACTATTTTTTGTTCCAAATCCGATCCTTGGGAACATCAAATAGTTTTTCCATTATTGAGTGCTTTATCTCACCCCTTTATAATGATTACATTTCCCAAGTTATGAAGATTATTTAAACATATGAGAAGTCAAAAAAAGAGTCTATTGATGTTTAATTATGGATAAATGTACACAATTTTTATGAAAAAAGTTTATTATGTAACTAGTTATAAATGATAATAAATTTTATATTATTTTCATTGTGTGTTCACTAGGTGATGTAATGTTTATCTTATGAAAATTATATAAAATAAATATTTTTTTACCATAGTTCATCTCACTTGGTATTAAATACTATTTGTAAATTATGTGTTTTTATCACAATACCTAAGAGTATGGGCCCGAGGATCCTTGGTTGTTATCATAACACGGTTTTCTTATTTTTTACAATTAATTTTTTTATTTTTATAATTATGATGATAGAACTTTAGTGACGGATTTAGGGATATATCTAAGTACTGAATAACATCCTAATGTTTTTGTAAAGTAGATATTGTGTGGTTTTCTAATTCTGAAATCCCTCACTAGGTATGAAAAAGTGAATGCAAGATTTAGGAAAAATATACCTAGGGGTAATAAACCTAAAATGGAATGTTGGTTATTAACTTAATATTTACCTGGTGTATGAAAAATAGGGCTAACTTCACACCTAGTTTGATACTCAAAAATAGTATGCCTTGGGTTAATTCACATTCTCTTTTAAAACAATAATGGGGTATTTTAATGTAATTTGTTTAGAAAACATATTAATAATGGAACTATGACAACCTAGATTGAGGCCTATTGATTCATAAGTTAGGTTGGAAACCTAATTTATGAATTATTTATTATAATCATGAATTTTGTACCTTTATTAATTTATGTATTCTCATACCAAAATTTTCTTTTATTTAGTGAAATGGCTAGAGAAAGGAGAAACCAATCTAATAATGGGTAAAAATAATAATGAACAGGTTATCCTAATGATAAATTGAAAGGGAAATATGATGGTCATGAAAATATTATTGTTATTCCCACCAAACTATCTTATGACATGATTAACCACTTGAGTCTTTTTGAACGTCCAAACACAATAAATAATAGGAGGATGGATTTTCATAAAAGACTAAGATTTGAAAATTATGAATAAAAGTAGATTCAAATTCTTACATGTCAAAAATGATGGAATAAGAAACCAAGGGAATGTCTCAAATGAACTAAAAGATAGTTTATCTATGGTAAAGGAAGAAATAAAGAAATAATATATTGAGGGAAAAGGAAGAGTTTAGTTAACATGATAAAGCAAAATAACATTCTTTCTAATGATCCACTAGCAATTTGATGTTTTAGATGTGACGAATTTGGGAACTAAGAAAACCAGTGCACTAATCCAGGTATTAAGATCAAAATCAACACCAATAGCCTTATATACCTTGAGAATAATTAAAACACAATTAAATGACTACTATTAATGTTTATATTGAAAATAAGGGGGTTTTAGGTGCACTTATTATTTACTATAGATTTTGAGATGTCTTTTGTCATTTAAATATTCCCCAAGTACTATTTATAGAATTTTATGTTAAAACTTATGTTGGTATCCTTATTGAATCTACAGTATATGAATCAAATTCAAAGTTCTGGGATTATGATTCATAAAAGTATTATTGTCTATCTTTTATTTAAATTTATTATGATTTTGTATATGGCTTGGTTCTCTCTACTTATAAGAAAAAATATTTCTTAGAATGAAGAAATCACATTTAATATTAACCAATGATAGTTTATAATTGAAAGGATGATTATGAACAACCTTTAGAAAAGAATCATAAATTATGGGTCTTGATACTGAATAATGATAGACTCTTGGAAAAAATCGTTGGAGAAAAACTCAATATTCAGAATATGCCCATTGAGAGGAAAACATATGTTTTCTACGTTTGGATGGTTGATATCTATCTTTAAATTATATTTTGATCCATGTGTTTCTTTTAGAAACCCTTAGATATTTTCCTTAGTAAGTGATAATTAAAATATTAAGGCAACAAATTATTTATGGTTTGGGGGGATTAATTTCCCAAATATTTTACTATATATATTTCATTTAAATAAATCAAATATGTTTGAGATATTTCTTCACATGCAATATAAAAACAAATTAAAATTTTGATACTTTAAAATAAGATTATTAATTTTCACCATTAAAATATAGTTGTTGAATTGGTAGTTGTATATAAAGTTATCCAAATTAATAAATATATGTTTAAAGGAAAAACAGTCACTATTAATACTAATTAACTAAGGAAATTCATTCAGATAACTAATAATGTTATTTTATACTTAAAATTGAAATTTCAAAAAATACCATTTTAGACACTATGGAATTTTTTATTTTAAGAAAATTAATATATTAAGTATTAATTGTGATAAAATATATTTTTGATAGGAATAATATATCATCACTAATTCAATTAGAAATTAATAAAGAAAAAATAAGAATAATTAATATTTTTTTAAAGGTTGGGGTCGAAGCCTCATTTTATTCTTAAAGAAAAGTAAAGACCTCTTTTTAACTGTGTAGTGGGAGACCCATTACATATCTCGAAGGCCTAGTGGTCTTGTTTCCCATTAGATAGCCCGTAGGCCCAAATTTTTGGCCCAATTCCCATTCTGTGAATATTAACCCACCTGCTACAGTACCACACAGTACCGCCGCTGCTACAGTGCCCTGTCGCCGCTACAGTACCGCTGATCTATAGCACCCCAACTGCTACAGTACCGCTACAGAACTGCTATAGTAAACTACGCCAATTCATTTTGAACCCCCATTTTTCATGTAGGATTACAAGGTGCTTACAACTAAGCCAAACCCCAACTATAGGAATAATTAATATTTGAAAAAGTCATTTTCTTTAAAATCATTTTACTTCATATTTTATAATTTCATTTAAATGATAAATTTGTTAATATTAGAATTTGAATTTGATAAAATAAAATATTTTTTTTAATTTATAATCTTAAAGTTATAGTAACATATTTTTTGTGTACTTTTATGAAATAGTTTATTCTTTGGTGAATTCTACAAAATACCGATATTACAAATACGGTGAATTTTATGATATCATTATGATATAAACATGAATCAAAAGTTTATAAAATCTTTTTGTTAATAAAATATTTATTCACTAGGTAATATTATACATTTAAAATATTATTTTTAATTTATAAAATCCATGTTTAATATTTTGGAATCTAAATTATATATTTTCTAAAATTGCTTTTTATGCATTATATATTTATTATTTGAAAATTAATTTTTATAACTTTCAGAAATTTAATCTACTAAAATGGATTTCATATTTTGAATTAGTAGATATAAATTATTTAATATTGTTCATTTCGTTTTTAGGCATAAAAAATTAATTTCTTCAGTAAATATTAGTTGTCACAGTAAAGGAAAGTTAAGTTAAAAAAGGTTTATCCCAGGGAAGGAGATATAAAAAATGTTATGAAAAAAATCTTTTAATGAGTTTATGAGAGGTATATAGACCTTAACTAGTCTACTATTTATTATTTTATATTATTATATCCTTTTAACCTTCTAATATTGACTTTTCCTCTGATATCATTAATAAAATTCCACTCCCATTATTTATAAAATGATTCATCACCACTCTACTTCTCATTACACCCCAAGCCTCTTAGATTTGAAAAAAAATCCACCCAAAAAAATTCCTAAAACTCATAGAAATATTTTAGGGATTTTGGTCTTCTCAAAAGACCACATCTATGACCTTAATCCAATTTTCAATGGAGAGTTTCCTAGGGGTAAGGTCAAATTCTCAATTACTCATTTTCATTAATTTTTCTTTCTTTCATATTTTATTTCCTTATAATGTAACCGTATTGAAATAATTATATCCATATCATAATTATACTTAAATTTTATTATTTTTAAGGGATATTTATTTTATATCCTCCTCCCAACCATTAAAAAAGAGAAATCATTGCTTATGTTTGTGTAGACTACCGCCTCCATAAACGACATGATCTGTTTTTCCTAACCGCCATACATGGTGGGTTTAAAATGATTTATTCAAAAAATAAATATGGTATTTATAAAATTATCACCATTCTTAAATCATAAACCATTCCATATATTACTTTGATTCTATAGAAACAAACAATTTTCCCTTTCACACATTCATACTACCGACTCCATAAGAGTGACATATTTAATTTTTCATCTAGTATTTTATTACGGATAAAACACTCATTAAATACGACTAAATAAATTTAAACATCTAAATAATTTCATTATGATTATGTAATAATGATATTACTCCAATTAATATCTTTCTCAACCATACTCACCAGAGAATATACCATGTTATTGTTTTGGTAAGTTTAACCACCAACATGAATAATGAAATACATTTCTATCATAGATGGTGATGGTAATAACTAATGGTGTCATTAGAACATAATGAGAAAATAATTTTTGGTTTATGGTTTTGGAATTTTTATATTAATATTTAACTTATTATAAATATACCACTATTTTTGAAAATAAATAATCTAGAAAACAATTTATTTAAATAGCATTCATACTACCTATTGGAAATATAATATCATGAATTATCTTTCAAACATGATATTTGAAGTTCAATTTCAAAATCGCTCTTTCAAATGGGTTTTCTTAAAATGTTTCTTAAGATGTAAGGGTTTATTATCTTATTTTTATTTATTTGAGATGCATTCAATATCCACTACTTGTTTAATTTTATGTGGTGTACATAATTCCCATGTACTTCTTTTTATCACGTTATTCATGAAATTAAATTTGTTTAAATTTTTTTCTTATATTATATATTTCATGGGTTTATTATTAAAGAGATAAGAATTCATAAGGAATTTTATTGACATAAGTTATTTCTTGAGACATAATTATTTCTCTTTGAATAAGGTTTTATAATAGTTATTTCTTCTATTTATTAGTGATATCATAACTTCTTTCATTATTATTTTATTGGGAATTAGACTGATGGATTTCATTTTTCATAAAATTTTATGTTGTAAAGAATAATTTTGATCCTCTCTAAATGAGATCTTTCTCTTCAATATCTATATTCACAAATCCTATTAATGTTATCCATTCTTATTTTTAAATTCAAATATTTTTTATTTTGATTAATCTTAAAATTTCTCTTTACTACTATTCAAATGAAAAATTTTATATATCTTTATTATGTGTATTTTAATAAAATTATTTTCAGAATATTAATAATGATTTCCCTTTCTTGTTCTGATTTTTATTTCCTACTCTACATTTCATTTTAAATATCTTATTTTTTTGTTTCAAGGATCTATTATTTAGATTTATTTTTATGTTTTATTTTAATATGGTTTTCAAGTTACCTTTTTGAAAACGAATTTTTGGAGTGATTAATAATTTCATCACTTTATGAAAATGTTATGAGGTGTTTTCTAAACACACATTTTCATGATTTTTTCTCTATTTTCCTTTTTAAAAATCAAAAAATAATGGTGTTATGATTGATGAGTCACCCTATAAGTAACTATATTGGGAAATCCCTTTTTGTGATTGAATATAAATTTCAATAATCTAATCCATGATCTCAATTTATGAGACACCATTTGAAAATGTTATAAAAACTATTTTCTTTCCATGAGTTATTTATGATATGATTAATGATTGATTTCCAATAGAACACCCATGTATGGATGTTTTTAGGTTGGCTCTTATATCTCAGTCTAATGTATTGTTCAAATCTTTATATCTCATGAGATAATGTAGTTTGGCCATTCTTGGATATACTCTAAAAACTAAAATGATATCCTTTTTGTATATGCTCATAAATTAGATGGAGAACCTTTTTGGACATGCTCACAAACTAAAGTGTGGTGCTTATTTTATATTCTCACTAATTTACAGGTGAGGTTTTTCTTATTATACTAAAAGACTAAATGGATAGCCTTATTGGAAGTTCTCATAAACTAAAGGGTTGGAATTATTGGATATGATCTCAATATGATGATTCCATGTGATTATGTTTGTAATTTAGTTATTGTTTAATATAGGATTCTAGGGAATGTTACATTTACATGCCATATAGTTAGGATTATTCTATATATATCTTGTTTATTATGTCATTACTCTATGCTATTTTATAGTGGTATGTGTTTGTTAATTGGATATTACATGTCCTTTTATCATGGCCTATAGATAACTATTATTGTTCCATGTTTTTTTTATAATATATTTGTCCCTAACTCATGTTCTATCATATGCTTATGATCTAACCCTTGATGACATGTTCATGAGTTTTTCCATTACTTATAATTTTACTTTACCCCTTTCTTATGTTTTGATTCCATAGGTTATGGATATGATTATAACTTATGAGAATTCAATAAACGATTCCAGCATGGCCAAATTATGGAGAAATGTTCACATGTGTTATAAAATATTTTTTATATTTAACTAGTTCTCAAAGAGTCTATACCTTATGTTCTTGTAATTGTGTATTTGTTATGAGATATAATTTTTAACTTGTGGAAATTATGTAAAATAAAGACAACTTTATCATGGGTCACCTTACATGGTATTAAATATTATGTATTAAATATGTGTTTTTAGCATTGGACCCAGGAATGTAGTTAGGAGGCTCCTCAGTTGGTATCTGAGTATGACTTAGATGTTTTGAACAATAGTTTCGTTATTTTTAAGATTTGGATGAGATAAATTTAGTGAATACAATTGGGATAAGTCTAATTATAGGATAAAAATGTTAAGTTTTGGTAAATTATATATTATATAGTCTATTTATAATCAAACCCCTGTCTAGATACATATCAGTAAATCCAAGAATTAAAATAGATATACCTAGGGGTAATCACCTTAAAAAGGATGGTTGGGAATTAAATCGATCTGCATCAGGTGCATAAAAAATAGGCTTAAATATACACCTATTTTAACACTCCCATGGGATGTGTTTTTAGTTAAATTACATTGTGTTTAAAAAAACTATGAACAATTTGAATATAATTAGGTTATATAACCAAATAGGAAATGAAATATGGATAACCTAGATTGAATCCCAGTGATTCATAAGTTAGGGCACAAACATCATTAATTAGTTATTTCTTCTAAGATTTCCTTATATTCATTTATTAATTGAGGTTTTCTCATACCTAAATTTTATTTTATTTGATGAAATTAATAGATAAAGGATAAATTGAGTTTACAAGGGGTGTTATGGACATAACAATGATTATCATAATGAGAAACTATAATAGAGAGAATCTTTTATTGAAAACATTGTTTTTATTCTCACCCAAGTGTCATGTGTTATGATTAACAACATGAGTCACTCCAAGCTTCCAAAATTCCAAATAATAGGAGGTTAACATTTCATAGAGGATCATATGATGAATATTGTGAAGGAAATATGATTCATCTTTCTATATATAAAAAATGGGTAAAGAAGAAACATAGGGAATGTCTCAAAGGAATTGAATGATTTTTTTTCTTTGTTAAATGTGGGAATTGAGTAACAACATTCTATGGAAAATTAATTGTTTGGTTAACAAAATAAATAAAAATAATTTTATTCCAATGGATACACTAGAAATTGAATGTTTTAGATATGAGTAATTTGATCACTTTGTAAACCAATACACAAATCCAAGAGATTAAAATGAAAATTTACACTTACAACCTCATAGACCATAAGAATAATTAAAATACTTTGGAATGGATACTATTGAAGTATATTGTAAAAAAAGTGGTGTTAGGTACACTTATTCTTTACTCTAGATTTCAAAATATCTTATGTCATGTATGTTTTCACCAACTTTTAGTTGTTGAATTATGAATAAAAACACATGAGGATATCATTATTATATCCATGTTATACGAGTATCCTTCAAGGATTGTGGTATCATAATTCATATAAGTCTTATTATCCTTTGGTTAGATTAATTTAATGTGATTATGTAAGTTTTTTATTTCTCTCTACTTAGGGGAAATGTTATTTGTTATAATAATGAAATCATATTTCATATAAAACTATGATAGTCTGTCAATTCAAGGATGACTACAAACACAATTTAAAGAAATATCATAGAATATTAGTCTTGATAATAAATAATGATATACTCTTGGACCAAATGGTTATAGAAAAAACTCAATATTAGAAATAATACTATTTAGAAGAATAATATGTCTCATAACATTGAAAGGTTGATATCTCTCTTTGAATTATATCTTGAGTCGCGTATACATTTTAGAAAACATTAGATATTTTCATTTGTTTGTGAGAATAAAAATTGCGTGGATGAAATTTATTTATGGGGAGGAGAATAAAACACCGTAGTATTTTACTATATATATTTTCTTTTAATAAATCAAATGTGTTCAATATATTCTTTTATATACAACACTAAACAAAAACAAATCTATGATAATTTAAAATTAAATTCTTAAATTTCACCATTATAATATAGTCATTTAATTAGAAGGTTTATATAGGGGTAACAACATTTTGAAATATAAATGAAAATAACAATAAATCACACATTTAATACTAATGCGCAGATGAAATTTAATTAAATAAATAATAAGACAATTGAACACTCAAAACTATATTTTCATAAAAAGTTTCTTTTTAGGAATGATGTAATTTTATTTTAAGAAAATAAATATATTTTAGTTTATTAAAAATAAAATATTTTTTATTGGAATAATATAATATCATTAACTCAATTATAATTAATAGGAAATAATAATAAGACACGTTAATATTTGAAGAATCCATTTTTCTATAAAATATTTTTTTCTAAATATGTTTTTTTTAATTTAAAGGACATTTTTTTTTATTTTAGAATATTTTTTTAAATAAACTATTTATTTTTAATTTATTATGTCAAAATTAGAAATGAATGAAATTTGGGTATTTTTTTGAAGTAGTTAATGTTTTGGTTAATAAAACAAAATACTAGTTTTACAAGTACCATAACTTTTAAGATATAATTAGGATATAAAAATGAATTAAAAGTTTATGAAACCAATTTCTTAATAAAATATATATCTATTAGGTAAAACTATTAATTTAAAATATTATGTTAAATTTATAAAACCTTTGTTAAACATATTGTAATCTAAATTATATATATTCTAAAATTTATTTTTATGAAATATACATTTATTATTTTAGAATTAATTTTGATTAGTTTATAAATTTTAAACAACAAAATGGATTTCATATTTGGAATTATTAGGTTAAATTATGAATTTTTTTCATTTTATTTTTATGTATAAATAAATTAATTATTTAGGTAAAAATTAGTTACCACAGTAAAGATAAATTAAGTTAAAAATGATTTAACCAAGGGTAAAAGAAATAAAACATGTTAAAAACATGTATTAAAATGATTTTATGAGATTTATATCTACCTTACCTCATCTCATGTTCATTAGTGTCCATTATTGGATCCTTTGGACCTTTTAATAGTGAATTTTCCTTTGACATTAAAAAAAATGCAACCCCCTTTACTTATAAAAGGACTCACCACCACCCCCTTCCCCTCACACTTATATCATCTAATATTCCCCTAAACTCTACCCAATTAACTTTTCAAAAATACTATAATACTTCAATATGTTTTGTTCATATCAAAAGGCCACCTATCAAAGTGTTAATCCAATTCTCAAAGGATTTTATCCAGGGAGTATGATAAATTCTCAATTACTCTATTTTTATTTATTCTCTTTTCTTTAAAATTATAACTCATCCAAATCTAATATAACCATATTTAAATAATAAAATAATTATCAAAATTATACTAAAATGTTATTATATTTATGGGATAACCATTTTATACCTTCCTCCCAACCATTTGAAAATTGAAAACATCACTTGTGTTATGTATGGACTACCACTTCTATAAGACTCATGATCTGTTTTTCACAGCACATTTTATGGATGGTTCAAAGGGGGTTTTTAATTAATAAATATGAAATTTATCACATTATTAAGATTATAAAATTATAAACCATTCCCTATATTTCTTATGTTCTGGGGAAATGATCACGTCACTGGTGTGTAAGTGCGAACTACTGGCTCTACAAAAGTGACCTTTTTTGTTTTTCATCTAGAATTTTATTCCTGAAAAATTATTTTATAATCTAATTAAATACCTTTTTAGGATATAAATAATATCATTATCCTTCTATAATAATTATTTTATGACAAAAGAGTCACTTTTTCAACCATACTCATCCATATATTATTACTTATTCTTGTTTGGTTCTGTTGGGAAAAAATCCCTCAAGGTATCGTTGAATCATTTTTGAGGTGATTGTGTTTGTTGAAAAAGTGGAAATCTGTGTGGTGATTGTTGAAAAAGAAAAACAATGACATAAAAATTTGTTGACAAAGGGTATTTCATGGTGGAATGTCGAGTTTAAGAGCTGTGGTCAATGATCCATGTTTGATTCAAGAACATCAACAAGGGAATGGATGATCTGGAGGTGGTACAAAAAGAACAGATACAAGGTGGCACCGTTTTCCAGTGTTTGCCAAATTCTTGGGCCTGAAAATCGACAAATGAAGAAAAGTGGTTTTTGGAAAAGGGACTTTCACTTCGTATACATGAAGGTAATGAAACCTGCACGCCCAATATTTTTCAAGATCAGAAGGTCAAAATATGGGAAAGGAAAAAGGGTCACGCAGGTATTGGGTAGATCGCGCAAGTGACTTGCACGCCGAGTATAAGGCCCCAGCCTTAAACCTTACTTAATCTTGAGTTATTACAAGATTACACATTGAGGATCTTTTCGGGTTTAGAGTTTTAGAGAATTAGATCATAAAACTTGCATTACATTCCACATATAAACAAAGTGGTTACATAAAGATAGTATTCTTCACTCCCATCAATGGAAACACATTTAAAATAAAACATGGATTATTTCTTGACACATCCTTGACTCTATCATCTTATCATGTACCTTTCCCTTGACCTGTGAAAAACATTTCAAAAACTTGGGATGAGCATAAAAACTCAGTATGGGTTATAAAAAAAACATGGAAAGGAAACATGAGTTCATATATACATAAGAATGAAATCATACTTTACCCATAAAACATAGGCACTTTAACATACCTCATAAAATCATGAATAAATCATAGAAATCATAAGACATAAAGGTAACTTGAGGCATTCATAACATTCTTACGTAGGGAGTAACCCTCTTGGTTACGTTTGGAATACCCATCACAGTATATTCCCTAAATCTCTTCGGAGAGACCTTAATGTTTCACTCCTTCGCGTTACCCAATGCATTGGAGAGCTATAACGGGCTCACTCGCACTTAGTTTATCACGGAACCACCTGTCTTCATAATAATGCCCAAGAACCATAACATAATCATATCACATAAAACATGCATAAAGGAAAAAATAACATTTCCACATTTCAATCACGAGATATAAATACAACACATTGATATAATAAAAACATTATGAAAACCATTTTCAATACCAAAGTAAAACATGGTATTTATTTTTAGTTTTAAAAAAAAGTATGGCTTGTAGAGGAAGCCGAAACTCAAATAATGGTCACAACGGCGGAGAAGTCGTTGTCGCCGCATACGTACGACAAAAACATTCACTTTTGTCGTTTAGTAAACGCTCCGTAGAAAAAAGATTCCTTTTGAATAAACATAAAAGTCAAAGGGGTTTATACACCGTATAAAAGAAAGTTGTGTATAAATAAAATATGCCTCAATGAAAGGAGATTGAGACGAAGTCCCATACCTCGTATCCGACTTGACCCGACCGTTCTTTAATCTCCTGAATAATAAACTTGAGTTAATCTCTACTTTCTTAAGAACCTTTTTCAAGTTCATTATTCCTTTTATACCATGTTATGGACATCATGTAATCATTTAAGTTAATAATGTTCATTTTGTCGGTATTTGGTTCTTAAGTCAAAAATAGACTTCTTACACTTACATGTTGTTACTTTGGTCAAAGGTTCATTATATACAGAATGATATTAATGATTTGGATAACATATACATCATATATATTCATCATATACATGTAATTATAATATTACATCACATTTAGAGGTAAGAAATGAAATGCACCGTTCATGGAGACGGTAAGCCGTACGTACGCATGAACGCTACTTCCATTTCTATTTCGTATTTTTTTTGGAATGGAATCATAATTATATAAGATTATATTATAATTCCAGTATTGTAACATATATAATATCATTAACTTTATCCTTTACACATCCCACATATGGTATTAACGAATCAAATCACTTTCAGGGGGCGGTAGTCCGCACTTCCTAAAATGAAGATATCATGTTTACCCATAATGGAAAACATAAAGGTATGCCCAAAATGAAAAAAACAGAAGCTTAAGGAAAACATAAACATATCATATATCATATACCAAAATAGTGACATCATAATGGCCACCTTTGAAGGTGTTAAATGAGTATTGAACAATCATCGTTTCGGGATGCAGAATTTTGCCATCCACGGAAACCGTATGTTCTTTAACCATTTGATGTAGTTGTGTGACAGTGTAGCTCAAATAAATCGTATAACAACATCCTAGTATATTGAAGATACTGGTGTTGTTACAAAATAAGTAAATAAAAAGAGTCTAGGGGGTTGGAGAAGCAAAATAATACAAATGAACATGAGAGATTGAATTACCTTTAAAAGTGTAACTCCTTTTGATTTGAGCCTAAAGGCTTCCTTTGAAAGGATTCTGCCCAAAGGGAATCCTCTAAGATGAGGAGAGGGATTTGGAGAGAGTAAATGGGTAGGGGTTGGCCGAGCCAAAGGCTTGAGGAGTGTGTGAAATGAGGTAGAGGTGGAGGCCTTTTATAAGAGGAGAGGAGGGGCACTTTTGGAAAGTAAAGAAATATTACATTATTTGAAAATGTGTTTCGGTTTTAAAAGGTCCCACACTGATATAATTCGTGGATAAGGTGATAAGGGTTCGAAATCCACTCATCCAATTGTTTTTGGACATGTTTAGTTCATATATTTTACATTGTCTTTCCATTTTATTTAAATCGTCAAATAATGATGTCATCACTGCATCATTATTATGTCATAAATAATTTAATTTATTTAATGTCTAAAAATTATACGAAAAATACTATGATGTAGGAAATCGTTTTATCTTTCCAATGAATATTTATAATCAAAAATATGATCTTTATAAGCCCATGTAAAAATTGCTTTCGTAAAACATATTATGTTTGTGTCATTTTTACTTTTACATTAAATAAAAAGTTATTTTTGTCATTTCCCAACAATAGTGGATCCATGGGGTTCCCAAGTTGACCTATGGCTTGTCTTGGTCGGCCATGACACAACCAATAAGGTTGGGACATGTTTCTAGGTAATTTCATATTATTAAAGCATTATTTATACCTTAAACTACCCTAATTACCACTAATCGCGATTAAGAACTTAATAAGTTACTATTCACCAAAAAATTATTATAATCTCATTAAACCACAATTTACTTCTTAATGACAACCATGTATATCGGATTTTCAAAATTCAATACACATTAGTGGTAAACTTTCATTTAACTGAAAAAAATCAGTTTGCTTGATTACCACTTAGTGGTTTCACTATTCATCAAAAATTGGAGTTTTTCAGAAAATTACCAAAAATTTACCCTAAGCTATATTTGATATTCCAAATTCAAAAATGATGTATATTTTACAAAATTTAAATCATATAATTCACATTAATTAATTTAATAATTAATTCCCGCTGCCAGAGCAAATAGCATGTTTTTACAAAACAATAAGTATCAAAAGATTGACACCAGTTTAAGTCTAATTTCAAAGTGAAATTGATTACAATGACCAACATTGGATAAAATGGTAAAAATATATTCTAATTTCACTTCAAAACCAATTCAAAACATAATCTAATCATATAAATAAATTAGATTAAAAAGAAGTTTTGATGTAAAATGCAGTATTTTTCACTATTCATTAAAAAATGAACATTATCAGAAAAATAAAAAAAATTCACACAAGGTAAATTTTGATGTCCCAATCATAAAGGATAAGTTTATTTTGACAAACATAGTTTATAAAATTGTCAAAATATAGATTCAAAAATGGTTTTCCATCAAAAGGCAGTAAAATAATCTTTTAAGAATATTAGTGTATTCCATGCATAAGATTGTATTTATTTTCATTTTAAGCCTCTATAACACTATCTTAATCATTAATAGACATAGATAAAAATATCTATTATTCTTTACTTAATTGGGATGTTACATCCTTCCCCCCTTTAGAAAATTGCGTCCCCGCAATTTATTTACTTATCAAATAAATGGGGGTACTTATCCCTCATTGCATTTTCAGATTCCCATGTTGCCTCTTCAATCATGTGGGTTTTCCACAAAACCTTTACTTGCTTAATCACCTTATTCCGTAACACTTGCTCCCTGTGGTCAAAAATATGGACCGGTTGTTCCTCATAAGATAGGTTCTCTTCCAGCTGAACTACCACTGGACTCAAAACATGAGATGGATCTGGCATATACTTCCTCAACATTGAAACATGAAAAACATTGTGTACTTGAGATAAACTCAGAGGTAAATCCACCCGGTATGCAAATGATCCAACTCTCTCCAGAATTTTGTATGGTCCAATGAACCTTGGACTCTACTTTCCTTTCTTACCAAATCTCATCACACTTTTCCAAGGAGAATCTTTGAGAAAAACATGATCACCTACCTCGAAAGATAGATCCTTCCTCCGGTTATCCGGATAACTCTTCTGCCTGCCCTGGGCTGTTCTCATGTGTTTCTGAATCAGCTGAAATTTTTCTGTCATCTCTTCTACCAATTCTGGTCCCATCAACTTCCTTTCACCCACTTCATCCCAGAAAGCTGGAGTTCGACACCGCTTCCCATATAATGCCTAAAATGGTCCCATCTGTATACTGGAATGAAAACTGTTATTATATGAAAACTCAACCAAAGAAAGATGTTGGTCCCAACTTCCCTGATAATCCATAGAACAAGCTCGTAGCATATCCTCCAATGTCTGAATTGTTCGTTTTGACTGCCCATCTGATTGAGGATGAAAAGCTGTACTAAAATTTAATTCAGTACCCAACGACTTCTGAAGGCCTTTCCAAAAGTTAGAAGTAAACCTGGGATCACGATCCGATACAATGAAGAGAGGAACTCCATGTAACCTGACTATCTCTTTAAGATACAAACGAGAAAGTTGATCAAGAGAGAAAGTATCTCGTATAGCAAGTAAATGAGCAGATTTGGTCAAGCGATCAACAATAACCCAGATTACATTATTACCTCGAGATGTCTTCGGTAATCCAACAACAAAGTCAATGGATATATTCTCCCATTTCCACTCTGGCACTGTTAAAGGCTGAAGCATCCCTTTCGGTAACTGACACTCTGCTTTAACCTGCTGACAATTAAAACACTACACAGTAAAATCGGCAATATCTCTTTTCATTCCATCCCACCAGTAATACTCCCGCAGATCTCTATACATCTTAGTACTGCCTGGATGAACTGAAAATGGAGAACTATGAGCTTCACATAACAACTCTCTCATCAATTGTGAATCACAAGGCACACACAATCTCTTCCCAAATCTCAAAACACAATCATTATCAATGTTGAATTCAGGAAACTTACCTTTCTGAACTAGCTCTACCTTTTTCTGCAACTCATTGTCTTGCTTCTGTGCTTGGTTGATTCTATCTGATAGAGAAGTTCTCACTGATACCTGAAACAAAACAGAAGGACTTCCTGCACCAACAACTTCTATGCAAAAGTTCATCAAATCCTTAACCAAAGGATCACGTTCCAAATGCAACATTGTTAATGAATCATTACTTTTTTGACTCAAAGCATCAGCTACTTTATTTGCTTTTCCCGGATGGTAATGAATTGTACAATCATAATCCTTGATTAATTCTAGCCATCTCCTTTGTCTCATGTTTAACTCTTTCTGAGTGAATATATACTTTAAACTTTTGTGATCGGTATATATTTCACACTTTACTCCATATAAATGATGCCTCCAAATTTTTAAAGCAAAAACAATAGCAGCTAATTCCAAATCATGTGTAGGGTAATTTACCTCATGAGTTTTCAACTGTCGTGAAGCATAAGCAATTACCTGATCATTCTGCATTAGGACGCAACCAAGTCCTTTCAATGAAGCATCACTGTATATAACAAACTCACCATTCCTGGATGGTAGTGCCAAAACTGGAGCATTCACCAATCTTCTTTTCAATTCCTAAAAACAATCATCACATTCTTTTGTCCAGATAAACTCAACACCCTTCTGAGTTAGCTTAGTCATTGGACTAGATAACCGTGAAAAATTTCTAACAAACCTTCGGTAATATCCCGCCAAACCAAGGAAGCTACGAATCTCGGTTACATTTGTGGGTCTTGGCCATTCTTCCACAACTTTTGTTTTTGCAGGATCAACAGTTATTCCATCTTTAGAAACAATGTGACCAAGGAAGGAAATTTGTTGCAACCAAAACTCACACTTACTGAATTTCCCATACAGTTTCTTTTCTTTTAAGGTTTGCAAGATAACCCTTAAATGTTTTTCATGCTCCTCTTTACTTTTAGAAAACACCAAAATATCATCAATGAAAACCACCACAAACTTATCCAGGAACTCATGGAAAATTCTATTCATTAAGTCCATGAATACAGCAGGTGCATTGGTTATCCCGAAAGGCATTACTACAAATTCATAATGGCCATATCTCATACGGAACGCGGTCTTCGGAATATCTGCCTCCTTTACCTTCAGCTGATGGTACCCCGATCTCAAGTCAATCTTTGAAAAAAATTGAGCTCCCTGGAGCTGATCAAACAAATCATCGATATGAGGAAAATGATATTTGTTCTTAATAGTGATATTATTCAAGGCTCTATAATCAATGCAAAGTCTCATAGAACCATCTTTCTTTTTAACAAATAAAACAGGAGCACCCCATGGTGATGTGCTAGGTATAATGAAACCTTTCTCTAATAAATCTTGCAATTGATCCTTCAACTCTAAAAGTTCAATTTGTGCCATTAGATAAGGGGGTTTTGAAATTGGCTTAGCATCAGGAACTAAGTCAACAGTAAACTCAACTTCCCGATCTGGTATTATTCCAGGAAACTCATCAGGAAAAACATCAGGATACTCATTCACCACTGGCACATCATTAATCTGAACAGTTCCTTTATTTTCAACGACGTGTGCAAGGTAACATTCATTTCCATCTTTTAAAAGTTTCTCGGCCTCTTGATATGTTATCAAAAGTAAGGGTTCATTCTTGTAAACAAACTGAAAGTCTTTCTGAAAAGAAACTTCTTTAGCTCTACAGTCAATCTTAGCATGGTAAATAGAGAGCCAATCCATACCCAGGATAACATCAAACTCTACTAGAGGTAGAACAATAAGGTTTGCAAGTAGGTTTTTTCCACAGATAAGGATAGGAAGATTCTTATAAATTCTTTTTGCCTCAACATTCCCCCCAGGTGTTTTTACCAAAAGTTCAGGAGTCATTTCTTGAGATGGTATTCCCATTTTACTAGAAAAGGTTTTAGAGATGAAAGAATGTGTAGACCCCGAATCAAACAACACACTGGAATAATATGAAAAAACAAACAAAGTACCTGATACAACTTCATTTGATGGCCCGACATCTGCTGAAGTAGTTGCAAAGGATTTCACCACCCCTTTCTGCTTGTAGTCTAACTGCTTCCCATCAATCAAGCTCCTTGTTGGACACTAGTTTGCATAGTGATCCATCTCATTGCACTTATAACATTTCACTAACTGTAAGTCAAATTTGTTCTTACCTTCACCTTGATCCTTTTTAGTGCAATCACGAGCCTTATGTCCCATCTTACCACATCAGTAGCACTTCCCAGAATTCACAAGACATTCCCCAGCATGCCTTTTGCCACATTTATCACAAACTGGAAACTTAGTTCTCTTACCACCAGACTTTTTTGAAGAATTCTTACCTTTCTCCTGCCACCTCGGTCTCTTATTCTACTGGTTGTTATAGAACACTTGGTCATCGGCAAACTCCATTTCCACCTTCTCAGCACATCGAACAAGCTTTTCATAACTTTTAAACTCTCGAGAAGCTAATGCCCTTCGATATTTTGGCTTTAATCCTGAGTAAAAACGATTGATTTTACTATCAAGTTCTCGAATAGAATTTAGAGCATACCTTGCCAATCGAGTGAACCTTTCTTCATAGGCAGCCAATGAGTTTTCCTCTTGCCTCAATTCCAAGAATTGCTTTTCCATCCTAAGTCGAACAGCCTTAGGAAAATACTTCTCAAGAAACATACCTTTGAATTCATCCCAGTCAAGAGCATCAATCTCATCGGCGTCCCTGATATTTTTAACCATAGACCACCACTGATCTGCTTCACCCTCCAAACGGTAAATAGCAAGACTAACCTTTTGATTATCTGAACACCCCATGACATCAAAAATCTTCTCCAGTGCTTTAATCCACCCTTCAGCTAGCATAAGGTCAGATGATCCTTTGAATGATGGTGGATGTTGCCTCATGAAATGTTCCACCACTGACATGTTCCTCTGCGGTTGATCTGGCTGATCTCGTGCATGGATACCACCACCATTTATCGCTTGATTCAACTGCGCCATTACTACAAAAAACTGTTCAGTTCCAATTCCGACCATTTCTGGATGCTGATTCGGAAGGTTATTTCCTTCTTTATGCCTTCCTAGCACTGCTTCCCTGTTTCCTCTACGGAAAACCATTCTGAACAAACATGTCTTAGATGAAGCAACATGGTAATCTTTAAATGCTATATCATTTCAAAAAAAAAATTGGATAATCATTTAATATAATTCTAACTCCTAAAGTTATCTAAACCAACCTTTGATACCAACTATAAGGCCCCAGCCTTAAACCTTACTTAATCTTGAGTTATTACAAGATTACACATTGAGGATCTTTTCGGGTTTAGAGTTTTAGAGAATTAGATCATAAAACTTTCATTACATTCCACATATAAACAAAGTGGTTACATAAAGATAGTATTCTTCATTCCCATCAATGGAAACACATTTAAAATAAAACATGGATTATTTCTTGACACATCCTTGACTCTATCATCTAATCATGTACCTTTCCCTTGACCTGTGAAAAACATTTCAAAAACTTGGGATGAGCATAAAAACTCAGTATGGGTTATAAAAAAAACATGGAAAGGAAACATGAGTTCATATATACATAATAATGAAATCATACTTTACCCATAAAACATAGGCACTTTAACATACCTCATAAAATCATGAATAAGTCATAGAAATCATAAGACATAAAGGTAACTTGAGGCATTCATAACATTCTTACGTAGAGAGTAACCCTCTTGGTTACGTTTGGAATACCCATCACAGTATATTCCCTAAATCTCTTCGGAGAAACCTTAACGTTTCATTCCTTCGCGTTACCCATTTCATTGGAGAGCTATAACGGGCTCACCCGCCCTTAGTTTATCACGGAACCACCCGTCTTCATAATAATGCCCAAGAACCATAACATAATCATATCACATAAAACATGCATAAATGAAACATAACATTTCCACATTTCAATCACGAGATATCAATACAACACCTTGATATAATAAAAACATTATGAAAACCATTTTCAATACCAAAGTAAAACATGGTATTTATTTTTCGTTTTAAAAAAAAGTATGGCTTGTAGAGGAAGCCGAAACTCAAATAACGGTCACAACGGCGGAGAAGTCATTGTCGCCACATACGTACGACAAAAACATTCCCTTTTGTTGTTTAGTAAACACTCCGTATAAAAAAGATTCCTTTTGAATAAACGTAAAAGTCAAAGGGGTTTATACACAGTATAAAAGAAAGTTGTGTATAAATAAAATATGCCTCAATTAAAGGAGATTGAGACGAAGTCCCATACCTCGTATCCGACTTGACCCAACCGTTCTTTGATCTCCTGAATAATAAACTTGAGTTAATATCTACTTGCTTAAGAACCTTTTTAAAGTTCATTATTCCTTTTATACCATGTTATGGACATCATGTAATCATTTAAGTTAATAATGTTCATTTTGTCGGTATTTGGTTCTTAAGTCAAAAATAGACTTCTTACACTTACATGTTGTTAATTTGGTCAAAGGTTCATTATATCCAGAATGATATTAATGATTTTTATAACATATACATCATATATATTCAGCATATACATGTATTTATAATATTACATCACATT
Organism: Viscum album; assembly: GCA_963277665.1. Taxonomy (NCBI): domain Eukaryota; kingdom Viridiplantae; phylum Streptophyta; class Magnoliopsida; order Santalales; family Viscaceae; genus Viscum; species Viscum album. The sequence goes on from OY728140.1 coordinate 394,347,644, forward strand.
TAGAGGTAAGAAATGAAATGCACCGTTCATGGAGACGGTAAGTCGTACGTACGCATGAACGCTACTTCCATTTCTATTTCGTATTTTTTTTGGAATGGAATCATAATTATATAAGAGTATATTATAATTCCAGTATAATAACATATATAATATCATTAACATTATCCTTTACACATCCCACATATGGTATTAATGAATCAAATCACTTTCAGGGGGCGGTAGTCCGCACTTCCTAAAATGAAGATATCGTGTTTACCCATAATGGAAACCATAAAGGTATGCCCAAAATGAAAAAAACAGAAGCTTAAGGAAAACATAAACATATCATATATCATATACAAAAATATTGACATCATAATGGCCACCTTTGATGTTGTTAAATGAGTATTGAACAATCATCGTTTCGGGAGGCAGAATTTCGCCATCCACAGAAACCGTATGTTATTTAACCATTTGATGTAGTTGTGTGAGTGTGTAGCTCAAATAAATCTTATAACAACATCCTAGTATATTGAAGATACTGGTGTTGTTACAAAAGAAGTAAATAAAAAGAGTTTAGGGGGTTGGAGAAGCAAAATAAAACAAATGAACATGAGAGAATGAATTACCTTTAAAAGTGTAACTCCTTTTGATTTGAGCCTAAAGGCTTCCTTTGAAAGGATTATGCCCAAAGGGAATCCTCTAGGATGAGGAGAGGGATTTGGAGAGAGTAAATGGGCAGGGGTTGGCCGAGCCAAAGGCTTTAGGCGTGTGTGAAATGAGGTAGAGGTGGGGGCCTTTTATAAGAGGAGAGGAGGGGCACTTTTGGAAAGTAAAGAAATATTACATTATTTGAAAATGTGTTTCGGTTTTAAAAGGTCCCACATTGATATAATTCGTGGATAAGGTGATAAGGGTTCGAAATCCACTCATCCAATTGGTTTTGTCCATGTGTAGTTCATATATTTTACATTGTCTTTCCATTTTATTTAAATCGTCAAATAATGATGTCATCACTGCATCATTATTATGTCATAAATAATTTAATTTATTTAATGTCTAAAAATTATAAAAAAAATACTATGATGTAGGAAATCTTTTTATCTTTCCAATGACTATTTATAATCAAAAATCTGATCTTTATAAGCCCATGTAAATTTTTTTTTGTAAAACATTTTATGTTTTTGTCATTTTTACTTTTACATTAAATAAAAAGTTATTTTAGTCATTTCCCAACAAAAGTGGATCCATGGGGTCCCCAAGTTGACCCATGGCTTGTCTTGGTCGGCCATGACACAACCAATAAGGTTGGGACATGTTTCTAGGTCATTTTATATTATTAAAGCATTATTTATACATTAAACTACCCTAATTACCACTAATCGCGATTAAGAACGTAATAAGTTACTATTCACCAAAAAATTATTATAATCTCATTGAACCACATTTTACTTCTTAATGACAACCATGTATGTTGGATTTTCAAAATTCAATACACATTAGTGGTAAACTTTCATTTAACTAAAAAAAATCAGTTTGCTTGATTACCACTTAGTGGTTTCACTATTCATCAAAAATTGGAGTTTTTCAGAAAATTACCAAAAATTCACCCTAAGCTATATTTGATATTCAGAATTCAAAAATGAAGTCTATTTTACAAAATTAAAATCATATAAGTCACATTAATTAATTTAATAATTAATTCCCACTGCCAGAGCAAATTGCGTGTTTTTACAAAACAATAAGTATCAAAAGATTGACACCAGTTTAAGTCTAATTTCAAAGTGAAATTGATTCCAATGACCACCATTGGATAAAATGGTAAAAATATATTCTAATTTCACTTCAAAACCAATTCAAAACATAATCTAATCATATAAATAAATTATATTAAAAAGAAGTTTTGATGTAAAATGCAGTATTTTTCACTATTCATTAAAAAATGAACATTGTCAGAAAAATACCAAAAATTCACACAAGGTAAATTTTGATGTCCCAATCATAAAGGATAAGTTTATTTTGACAAAAATAGTTTATAAAATTGTCAAAATATAGATTCAAAAATGGTTTTCCATCAAAAGGCAGTAAAACAATCTTTTAAGAATATTAGTGTATTCCATGCATAAGATTGTATTTATTTTCATTTTAAGCCTCTATAACACTATCTTAATCATTAATAGACATAGATAAAAATATCTATTATTCATTACTTACTTGGGATGTTAAACTGATGAAGGACTTACTCACTGATGCCTAGAAGGGTTGGAAACTTGCGTGCCATTTTTCCTTCGTGATCAGATCATCAAAATATGGAAAAGGATGAAGGGGTGCCCATGTTTTTAAGTTGGTCGCGCAAGTTTCCAGGGGGACAGAGGACTTGTGCACCGAAACTTGTGCGCTGAGGGGAGACTTGCGCACCGTCACACAGGTTGTTAAAAGCCTATAAATACAAGTCGACCCATCCTCATTTTCAATGGAGTTAAACACTTAGAAAAATTAGAGCTCCCATCACGTAGGTGTGGTGGCCGCGCAAGTGGTGTGTGGTTGTGCAGGTGGACTTGCGCGCCAGGGTTGGAAGTTGCGTGACATGTTTTAGTTGCGCACCTGAGGTGGTTTGGGTGAGGAAGGAAGTGAGTCACGCATGTTTGGAGTTGCAGAAGATTGTGTCATGCAAGTGTTTGAAGTGACTTGCATGCCAGTTGCGACTTGCGCATCGATACATGCACGCCAGATTAGACTTGCACTCAACGTATGGGTGATTCCCCAGTAGTTTTTTTGGGCTGTGTGGAAGCTGGAAGTTTTCCCGATACCTTCGGTGCAAAGAGAGATTCATCTACGGGTGAAATTTGGACTTCAATAGAGAATATACATATAGAGGAAGATGCATTCCTTTATGAAAATTAAGAGACTTATAGGTCTATAAACTATGAGTGGATCCTTTCCGGAGCAGTGAGCAAAGGAAGAGGAAGAAGGTGATCCTCTCCACCAGCAGTGAGCCAGAGAGAGAGAAATAGAGAGTAACCCTTGGGAAAGCAGTCAACTGACCATCAACCTTGTAAAGGTAGTGATCCTGGGACATAGTGATTGTGCTCGAACCTTTTAATTCACAGCTAGTGAAGTTTAGTAGAATTTGGTACCACCGATAACCTGTTGGCTTATGCTCCTCGGACATAGCCCTTAGCGGTGAACCAAGTAAAAATTATTGTGTCATGTGCTTGCTTTACTTTCTGATTATATCATGTAACATGAAAGATAGAGAAGAGTGTTTTACTTAACAGTGAAACAAGATCATAACGGGCTTTAATTTTAAATTAGTCACTCCCTTATTCACCCCCTCTTTGGGTATTCAACCTTTTGGACCTAACAGGTTCAGTTTATCCACCTACATAAACAATTCTATAAATATATATAATGGATGAATTGGAAAATAAATACAAGGTTTATTAGAAATTAATTATAAAATAATGTTTTTATGGTTTTATAAATGTTATATTAGTATATAGAAAATTATTAATATACCATCTTTTGTTCGTTAAAAATTACCAAAACAGGCCCACCACCAATTTCATTTCCCTAAAATATAAATAAAAATATTTGGAAATGAATTTATAAAATTATAAATAATAATAAAAATATATTATAGTATATAAAATTATCTCTAAATTATTAACTTTGAACCTATAAACAAGATTCAACAGTATTAATATGAAACTAGTACTAAACAAACAATCAATAGTAATAGTATCTGTTGATGAAAATAAAATATAACTAACTAATATGTTTTTAATAATTTATTATCAATTAATTTTATAAAATGTTATAAATTTGAATATTTTTATTAAATATGTGAATAATATTTCTATTTTTGTTATACAATAGGTTAAAGAGCTTCCGTGGAATTCATGAATTAAGGTAAGGGTGTTTCATCTCAATTTCCTTTATTGAGACATATTTTCATTATACAGCCAATTTCATTTAAATAGTATGCATATTTCTTATTAGAATTATAATTTCATGAATTATATTTTATTTGTGGTATATGAAGTTCAATTTCAATCTCTCACTTTTATGGGTTTTTATAAAAAGGTTTCATACACAATATGAGTTTATCATTTAATTTTTTTTATTTGATAAGAATTACATATTAAACACTTTTTTAATTTTTGTATAGTGTATATATTAAACATGAATTCATTTTTATCATGTTATCCATGGATTACAAGGTACTTAAAAATCCACCTTATGTTATTCCTTTCAAGGGTTTACGATTTGGAAGATAACGATGGTCTAAGGGGTTTTTTTTGAAAAAAATTTACATGATTGATTTATTCTATTAATTAATGGTATTATAATTAATTTCATCCCTTTATGAGGAATTACATTGATGTATTTATTTCATTATAAAACATGATGATCTAATAAATAATTCACATCCTCTCCAAATGAGATCTTTCTCTTTCATATCTATATTCACTCTTCCTATTAATTCCCTCCTTTATAATATTGAAATCCAAATATGTCTTAATTTTTTTAATATTTAAATATCTCTTTTAAATTATTTAAATTAGAGATTTATCACTATCTACATGATCTGTGTTTGAATAATATTATTTTGATAATATTAAAATTTATTTTTCTTTCATGTTTGTATTTTTATCTTACACTCCCCATTTCCAATGAAAAACCTTTATGTTTTTTCAAGGATCCATTATTTTGATTTATTTTAAAGTGCTGTTTTAATAATTTTTTATGATACCTTCATTAAAATTATTTTTTAAAGTGATTATTAATTTCATCTATTTTCTAAAAAATTAAAAATTATTTTCTAAAAGATCATTTTAATGGTTCTGTTTTAATTTTCCTCCTTAAAAGATTTAACACCTATGGAGTTTTTTTTGAATAAACCTATAAGTTGCTAAATGATATAATTTTTTTTTGAATGAATTTATTTGTTTCCTAATTTAATTTTACTTGATACCATTTGGAAATGAAATTATACTAATTTTATTTCCATGTATTATTTATGATATAATGAATTATTGATTTCAAATGGCATAAATATGTATAGATATTGACTGGTGGGGTATTATATCACCCTATCATGCATTGGTTAAGCTTTATATCTCACAATATAATGTAGCATTGTTCTTATAGAATATTCTTACAAACTAATGAGAGGGAATTATTAGATATACTCACAAGTTATAGGGGGATTCGTATTAAATATTCTCATAGAACAAAGGATGTGACTTCTTGGATATAAGGTCCCAACATTAAAAATTACATAATATTAAATTAAGTTAATAATTCACATTGAGGGAATTTTCAGGTTTAGATATTTATTGAATTAGTTCATAACTTATACATAACAACTTGAACATTACATTTAGACACTTCTACTGAGTATCCTTTTTTTCATAAAATTAAAAAAAACTTAAAATAAAAGAAACATATTTCATTTCATGTTTTAAACAACATGACTTTTCCTTGATCCCATCTTTGACCCTATTTCACTTTAAGTCTTATGAAAAACATTTCAAAAACTTGGAATGAGAATAAAAAGCTCAGAAAAGGATACATAAAGAAGGAAAAGTGTTATTTTTTGAAAACAATATGTAAATCACGAATACTTTATCATAAAGTAATATCTCTCACCATTATAAAGTAGAAAAAACACTTCACTGAATATAATCTCATTTCTTACCCTTTTTGTAACCAAAATATTACTAAAAAGTTCATAGAAAACAACATATAACATATAAATATAACTTGGGACATAAACATTCTGAAATGGAATAACGATACTGTTAACTTCTACAAACATCAATAAATGGAATATCCATACAACTGACATCCATACCCAATTCATTGGAGGTTATAATGTAACCACACATCCTTGGTTTATCATGGAACCACCTGTCATTTGGTTTATCATGTAACCACCCATCAAATTTCCATGTACCATTATAAAATTATAACACATAAAATATTTCAAATATCATTATTTCAATAATAAAATTTCATTTTAAATCAAAAGAAATCATTTAAAGATCTTGAAATAATAAATCCATTCCAAAAACCATTTTAAATACAAAAACACCCAAAAAAGGAATAACATATTTCTTTTCCTTTTAAAAATATTATGTCTTATAGAGAAAGTCAAATAATAATTATGGTAATAGAGAGGTCATTGTCACCACTAACAATAAAAATACTCCTGTTTTTGTTTAGTGAATTTTTTTAGAAAAAATATTCCCTTGGAATGAAATTAAATTTCAAATGGGTTTATTATACACCATGTAAAAGGAGGTGTATATTATCAAAACATTCCATAATGAAAAGAGATTGAGACAATGTCCCTTACAATTTTTTTTGTAAATAAGAGAGTTAAATTTTGTGTATTCCCTATAAGTACACAAAAGGAAAGTATAAATAAAAGACAGAATATAAAAAATTCATTTCTCACATAGTCATAGCACGACATAATCAAGAAGTCAAAAATTAACCCAAAGAATGAAAATTGGGTTATGAAGTTCCCTTACCTCGTGTATGACTTGACTCATTCATTATTTAATTTCCTGAATAATAAACTTAAGTTAATTTATACTTGCTTAATAAACTTTTTAAAGGTTATTATTCCTTTTATATCACTTATTACCTTTCAATGACAATTAGTTAATTATTTGAGTTCATACCCGACATTTTTCCGATGTTCGGAACTTGAGTAAAAAATGAACTCGTTATAATTATAAATTATCCATGTGGTCCAAATTGTATTATCTCCCGAATTATTTTAATTATTTAGATATAATATATGTCATATATATCTATTATATATGTATTTATAATATTCCATTGCATTTGGATATAATAAATGAAATGATCCTTTCATGAAGACGGCAAGTCGTATGTACGCAAGAACACCACTTTCATTAATTTTTCATATTTAAAGGAATGAAAACTAAATGATACATAGATATATTATAAATACAGTATAATATATGTGGTTTATATGTTTAATATGTTCATTAATTCCATCCTTTATATGTTCCATGTATAGCGTGAACATGTCATATCACTTTGAGGGAGTGATAGTTCGCATTTCCTCAAATGAAATTATCGTATATATAAAACATGAAAAGCATATAGGTCTGTTATAAATTATAATTAATGAATTATATAGATAATATAAATATCATATATATATATATATCACATATCATTATAGTTCCATCATAACTTCCACCATGAAAGGTGGTAGGTGAATACTGAACAATCATCGTTTCATGAGGTAGTCATTTCCTATCCACATAAACTGTATGTTCTATGGCCATTCGACAGAGGTGTATGTAAGTGTAGTAAAAATACCTATCTAAAAACAACCTAGTATATTTAGGATACTAGTTTTTTATGTAAACAAATAACAAGAAGATCATAGATAGTGGATAATATAAATAAAAGATAAGAACTTGATAAAATACGTTACCTTTAAATCGGGTAACTATATTTGGTTTGAACTAAAAGGCTTTATTGTATTACATTCTTCCTAGAGGATGGATTCTAGGAGGAGTAGAGAGATGATGGGAGATTATTGGAGTTGAGTTAGGATTATACAATGTAATTTCGAGGTTTGAGTAATGGGTTATAGGTGGTTTCCTTTTATAAGAGGGAGGAGGAGAACTTTAAAAAAGTTTGAAAGTATTATTTTATTATAAACTAAATTTTGATCTCAAAAGGTCCCTAACTAATTTACTTTTCATATAAGGTTATTATTATTCTAAATAATCTTATAAAAAAATTTATACATGTTTAGGGAATAAAAGTGACCTCTAATTTAAGCTTTAACCTTTAGTTAACTAATTTAACTTTTACCATGTCCTTTGGTATATTCATACTATATGTTTAATATACTAACAATAAAATGAAAAGAGACCCAAAAATGGATCACTAATGACAGTTTTAACATTATATATGTTAGTTGTACTAATATTTTATTTTTAGTATTAGTTTATCACTTAATAAAATTGCATTTATTCTAAAAACTAATTTATGTTAATATATAAACTATTCATATCAAGACTTTTTAAAAATCTATAACATCTTGATTATTTCTAAAAATCAACATTAATTCAAAGATAAAAAAGTATAATCAAACATAAAATTATTTTATGGCATAAATAGCTTAAAAATAAATTTATTTTAATATTTATAATCTTATTTATTTAAATCTTTCATTAATAAGGTAATCACTACATCACTATTATGTCATTAATAATTTTATTTATTTGATGTTTAAAGACTATAAATAAAATACCATGATTTTTTAAATATTTTTAAATTTATAATTACTATTTATATTATAAAATATCACTTATATAACCCCATATAAAAATTGTTTTACTAAAAAATATATGTTTATGTTACATTTTCCTTAACTTTAAATTAATTTTTATAAAATGTCAGTTTCATTTACAAGTCACTCTATGGGGTGCCAAAATCGACCGAATGATCCCCATTATTGGAAATGTATGATTCAATATGGTTAGGAAACATTTTAGGGTAATTTAATAATATTATAATATAATCTCTTTACCATTATTTACCAGATTTAACCTTCAACCACAGTAAATAAAATATTTTCGAAAGTTACTATTCATAATGTCTAAAAATTAAATTTAACTATTTAAACAATTTGGGCCTGATTATTCCATATATAGAATTTTCCCCAAATTTAAATCATAGATGTTTTAGAAATTAATTTAAAAATAATTCTCGTTGTCAAAACCAAAAAAGCATGTTTTTAAGAAGTAATAAATATCAAACGATTGACACGTGTTTATGTCCAATTTAAATGTGAAATTACTTCCAATGGAGAAAATTGGATTAAATGATACAAACATAATCCAATTACACTTTAAAAACACTTAAAATAAAAATAAAAATATATAAATAAATTAGATAAAAAGGTATTTTTGAATTAAAATTATGTATTTTCACTATTCATTAAAAAAATGAACTTTTGAAAAAAATACCAAAATTTCATCCAATGTAAATTTTAATGTTCTGATTCTAAAGAATGAAGTTTATTTTATAAAATAAAACATTCAAAAAAATACCTTGAATATATATCACATATTTTTCATTAAATAAAAATCCATAAAGATTTATATGAAAAAACAATTATTTTTTTAAATAGGTTTTCATTAAAATACATCCATTGTATTAAATTGGTTTTTATTTAAATTTATAATAAATTTGGTAATCATATTTTAAACATGTGTAAAAAATATATCAAAATTCATTTGATGCTATTAATTCCCATAATTCCAATGGCTAAGCATTAACTACTATTTAAAATAATAATAATAATAATATTGTTTTATTTTTCAGTATAACTGAATTTGTTTGTGTATTATAAAATTTCAAAGAATCCCGTTGTTGTGTGTCGAGTACGCTATCAGAAAAATAATCCCCATTAACTTAACATTAATATCTTATTTATAAGTATTAATTGAAATCAAAAATTATTATTCTATAAATACTTGGGTTGTTACATCCTTCCCACCTTTTGGAAATTTCAACCTTGAAATTTTAAAATTGGGCTCGAAAACTTCATTGAAAGTCCCATATTGGAAAAATAGTCAATAAAATAATAAGTTTAAAAGAAATAAATTCAATTATAAAGGTCACCCAAGATAACACAAGCTAGGTTTCTATGTAGAAAAATATGGATATGTAAGAGAAACTAACCATCAAGTTATGATGGAGAGTTATAGAAAACAAAATTAGGATAAAGTTAACAACAAGAAAACCACAAACTTGTGATGGGTTAAATGGTCATTGGTTTCCATGTAGGAAAGGTATATAGAAATTATTTTTGTTTTAAGTTCCATTTCATAGAGTAGGAGAATTTATTTATGAGATTTACTAATGACAAAAATAAATATACATACATTTCAACTAGAGTTTCATCCTTTAATAAGTTTTTACAAAAACTCATATTTTCTCCAAACGATGAGTATTCAAGATATAATGTCTCGGTTATGAAAGCCACCTAGAGGTGCCTAGTAACTGGTTGATCATATGGCCTCAAGTTCATTTCCCCAAAAGCCAGAGGCTGCCAACTACCAGAGAGAGCCTTGGGTGTGATAGTTGGGAAACTATGCCCTCATTGGCAGAGTACACAACAGATGTAATCAAACATCCAATAACAGAAGTAGTAAATATCCAAAAACTATAAAAAATGGAAGACTCAAATAATAAACAACTAGAGGAATCCATAATAAATGATTCATGATACATATGTCTAGGAAAAACATCCAAAAAAGTCACAATTCTGAATAAAAATAGTGCTGAACCAACTATAAAAGAAAAAGACAACAACTCCTCAGCATCGCAAGCCTAAGATTGGTCCCCTGCTCTCCAGCTCCATAGTAAGTCAAGTACCTGAAGTACAAGGGTGCTTTCCCTTTTCTATACCTGCAGCAATATAATCTGTTTGGGCCAAAAGCATGACCCAAATAGGGTGTGAGACTAAATTCTAGTAGGCAACCACCTGAATATCTGTGCCAAATAGTCAGTGAATATATGTTAGGTAAATGTACAGAAAGTAATATACAGGAATATGCTGAACAGTAAACAATCCACCGTTCCAATATCAAGCAACAACTAACAAGAAGCTATGCACAAACAGGTAAACCTCTAGGAATTACTCACAGCCATCCCATCTAGTTCTACCTAACAAGTACCAGAAACCCTCTGGCTAGTAAACTCATCCTAACCTCTCTAGTTTGGTCATACTAAATGTTTAAGACTCTCTGAGGAAGATCACTCGATCAATTCCTCTTATAGTCTAGGGTAGTCTGGGACTCTCTATGGAAGCTTACTCGGTCAATTCCCCTTATAGCACCAAGGTCAAGGACTCTCTGAGGAAGCTCACTCAGTCAATTCCCCTTATAGACCATGTCATTTAAATACTCTCTGAGAAATCTCACAGATTCAATTCCTCTTATAGTCTAAGGTAAGTATGTTAATTCAAAGTAAAACAAAGACTCTCTGAGGAAGCTCACATGGTATATACCCTTATAGTCTAAGAAGTAAAGGAATATCTGAGGAAGCTCACACATTCAATCCCCTTATATCCCAATGTAATCCTAGGATCTATGAGGAAGCTCACACAGTCTATCCCCCTATAGCCTAATGCTCAAAGACTCTCTGAGGAAGGTCACTAGGTCAATTCCCCTTATAGTATACTACACCCAGTTCTCACGACCATGTGTAGGATAATAACATAGCAATGAAATATGGACAAATAAACCTACATAAATACTTGGATGAATAGCCTACGTCATATCAAGCATGTCAGGATTCAAACTCTCCATCCTACAATAACAGGTATGGAAAACAGGCAAAGCAGCCAAACTAGCTAACATGACCAAACGGTCGTAAACAGAACATGCATGGGAAAAACATCCAAGGCATAGAAAAACAACCCTATTATTATCCATTCAACCTCTATACAGGTATATAAGCATGGAAGGAAAACAACATGGGTAAAATGGTAACACACAATACCATGTTCAAGGGTATTGGTGGAAATTATACCTAATACTCAAATACTTTGAACGGAAAGGAAAAACCCACCTACCTTGGTGTTATGTGATCAATATAATTGAACCTCAAGGCTTGAATCAACATATAAAATCATATATCTAGAAAAATGTATAAAAAGATCAACCCGCAATAACTTGGAAAAGAGGAGAAATTGGAAAACGTTGCTCTGGGAGAAGGAAGAAATCACTGAAGCGATTCCAACACAACCGAATATGTTTGATTCAGAGGACTAACGCATGCTCGGGGGCTCGTCAAAGATCCATGGTTGTACGTTGCTCTCAATCGAACGAGACCTAAAAGGAGTGTGTTATGGTGATTAGATGCGACCTAGGTGCATTTAATGAAAAAAGAAAGTACACAACGTGTATTCTACTTTCCCATACTCTGATTTAGGTGGCCTCCATGTCACCCTTACATGGTCATGTGTGTGGCCATGACACAACCAACACACGGCCTCCAGCGGCATCACAGTACATGGCGTGTACTTGTAAAGTACACGACATGTACTTCAAAAATTCTCAGATTTTCCCCTTTTTCTAAAAAACAACTTGAAAAGGAAAAACATTCATGAAAAGAAGATTTGGGTTCTTAAAAACTTTCCCCCCTTAATGAAATTAATCCCCAAATTTCTCTAGCGCTGTGTAGAAGAAGAAACCCCGAACAACTCCGGACACTGAGCTTGTACATCGGCCTCCCTCTCCCAAGGCTTGTTCTATACTCGCCCATGCTACCATAAATCTTGTACCAGAGGAACGGAATGGCCACAGAGAACCTTTGTAATGCAATTGTCAATCTAGATAGGATTCTCCTCGAATGATGCATCCTCTTCAAGAACAATCTCATCAGGTTGAAATACATGAGACGAGTCTGAAAAGTAACGTTGGAGATAAGAAACATGAAAAACCTCGTGCATAGCCCGGTACCTATGAGGTAACTGCAACTGATTAGCAATCGGCCCAACTCTCTCTAACACCTCAAACGACCCAACGTATCTCGAGGAAATATTTACCTGTCTCTTGATCTTCTTATGTCTAAATCTCGGTGTGACACATAGGAAAACCTGATCTCTCACCTCGAATTCCAGAGGTTGTCTCTGCTGATCAGCATAAGACTTCTGATGAGACTGTGCAGTAGCCATCCTCTTCCGAATCAACTATATCTGCTCCGTGGTCTCCATAACATGATGAGGTCCCAACAAAGCTGCCTCTCCTACCTCTAACCAACATAATGGTGATCGGCATAGACTATAGTACAAAGCCCCATAAGGTGCCATCTAAATAGTTGTTTGAAAACTATTGTTGTAGGAAAACTACACAAGAGGTATATGCTTCTCCCAAGAACCTCCAAAATACAGAATGCATGCTCTGAGCATGTCCTCAAGAAACTGAATTGTACACTTGGACTGGCCATCTGTTTGGGGGGGGGGGTAAGCTGTACTCAAAAGTACCTATGTACCCAAAGCCTTCTAAAGCCCCTGCCATACCCAAGAAGTAAAACGTGCGTCCCTATCTGAAACAATGGTGTGATGAACTCCATGTAGATGTAAAATATCTCGAATGTACAACTGTCCTAGCTCATCAACACTAAAGGTCTCCTTTATCGGAATGAATTGAGAAACCTTCGTAAGCCTATCAATGACAACCCACACTGCATCATTCCCTTGAGGCGACCTCGGCAACCCGGTTACGAAATCCATCGTAATTTCGTTCCACTTCCACTCAGGAATGGGTAACTTCTGTAAAAGCCTTTCTGGTCGTTGATGCTCCACCTTCACTTGCTCACAAGTGGAACACCTCATGATGAACCTAGCAATTTCCCTCTTCGTACCTAGACAACAATACTGATAGTGTAGATCACAATACATCTTCGTGACGCCAAGATGAACTGCCCAAACTAAGGAATGAAAATCCCGCATCAGCTCCACATTTATATCTGCATGCACCCATACACGACCTTGGAAACAAAAGATCTCATCCTCTCCTATGGTCCATCCCGGAATAGGGTCCTCTCCTGACACACTCTCTCTTAGGACTAGGCCTTAAAAATCTGATAGCTGGCTCATTCGAACTCGATCAAAAGAGTAGATGTAACAGATATAGAAGAAAGAAACATCTACCCCTGATTGTCTTGCACCTTCAAATGCATCTCAAAGAACAGAGAAATAAGCTGCCACTCACTGCTGGCCTCCTGAACTGTCTGTATCTTAGTACTTCTACTCAACGCATCAGCCACAGTGTTTCCTTTCCCAGGCGTATAAGCAAGCTTGAAATCCAAGGATTGTAGGTACTCGACCCACCTTTGCGGTCTCAAATTCAGATCACACTGAGTGAAAATGTACTTGAGAATTTTTTGGTCAGTGAAAACTAAAAAAATGCTCCCCCATAAGGTAATGTATCCAAAATTGTAAGGCATAAACATCTACTGCCAACTCTAGATCGTGTGTCGGGTAGTTCCTCTCATGTGACCTCAACTGCTGAGACCCATACACAATGACTCCATATCCCTACATAAGTAAAACTACCAGCCTAATACCGGAGGCATCATTGTAAATAGTATAGATCTTGCCTGGATCTGTCAAGACTAGTATCGATGCTGACGTCAACCTCCCCTTCAACTCCTGAAAGGCTGACTCACAAAAATCTGACCATAAGAACTTCACACCCTTCTTAGTCAGACCCATAAATGGTGCAGCTAAGCGTGAAAAGTCTTATATGAAATGTCTATAATATCCATCTAGCCCTAGAAAAATTTTCACCTCAAATATGTTCTTCGGATACTCCCTGGAAACTACAACTCCCACTTTCTCTGGGTCTACTGATACACGTGTCTCTGAGTTGACATGACCCAAGAAGTAAATCTGGTCTATCTAAAAGTGGTACTTTGAGAGCTTAGAATATAACTGATACTCCCTCAGTGTACTGAAAACGAACTCAAGATGTGTGGCATGGTCGTGTCGAGTGTGAGAGTATACCAAGATATCATCCATAAAGACAACTACGAAGGAATCCAAGTAAGGATGGAACACTCGGTTCATCAGCGCCATGAAAACTACAGGCACGTTCATGAGACCAAACAACATAACCATATACTCTTATAGACCATAGCTTCTCTGTAAGGCTGTAAGAGGTATGTCAGATGGTCTAATGTGAAACTGATGATCACTAGATCTCATGTCAATCTTCGAGAACACTCAGGCTCCTTGAAGCTGATCAAAGAGATCATCAATCCTAGACAAGGGATATCGGTTCTTGACCGTCAACTAGTTCAACTTCCGATAGTCCACACAGAGCCTAAGGGTGAAATCTGCCTTCTTCGCAAACAGGACAGGTGAACCCCAAGGAGAAGTACTGGGTCGGATGAGACCATTTTCCTGCAACTCCTCCAACTACTTCGTGAGCTCCTGCAACTTAGGTGTGGCCATCCTATATGGTGGAATGGACACCGGTGCCGCTCCTGGTATAAGCTCAATAGGAAAGTCTACCTCACACTCCAGAGGAAAACCTAAAAAGTCATCTAGAAAGACATCCCTGAAATGATCCACCACTAGAGAAAATTCTAACTATGAAGTTTCCTGATCATCCAGATATAGACTAGAAATATGGGTCGTAAGTCCTCCTAACCCATGATGCTCTGGTCGTTCTCTTCTCGCCTAGACATCCCACTCGTCCTTATGAAGAAAATATCCAACCACTGGGGATACGAAACTCACCCTACGACGATAAAAATCGATGACTGCCTGGAAGGGAACTAGCCAGTCCATTCCATGATGACATCATAGCTCATCATCTCTAAGACATAGAGGTCCCATAAGTAGCGACATAAACCAACCTCTAGAGGGAATTACTTACACTAAAGTACATTAGATGTTCTCATACCTAACTGGGTGTCAAGCATCAACATACCGACATAAGAAAACATGTAGAGCCCAAGGATTTCCACAAAAGTAATAAATACAAAGCTATGGGAATCCCATGAGTCGAAAAGAGAAGAAGATAAAACTAAGGCTACTAAGATCATACCTCAAACTGTAGAGGGTCTGGGATCCTGATCCTGCTGGGTCTGCTCCACTACAAAATTCTGGCTTACTCCACGACCCTGTAACCCTGCCTGACCAATCTGAGCTGATCCACCCTGCTTTCACTGAAGGACCGACGACTAACTACCCCGGCTATGACCTCCCCCTCGGACTGAATGGCTGAAATAACTCCAGTTCCCTAACTGATGAGAAAATGGTGGTGATGGTCCTGAACACAGGGTCAAGAAGAACCCCTGTCTCCAGCTCCTGGAGATACAAACTGATATAAATGCTAGAGATTGTTCATCTTGCCACACGATCAGCACTCCATCAGGTCTCTCGGGTAACGTTGCCTCGTATGCCCACTCCTCCCGCACTGGTATCACACAACGTGGCTACCAGAAGGTGCATACCGCCTACTCTGATCTCCCCTTGTAGTCTCCCTATGGCGCTTCCTGCTATCACCTGGGGGAATACTAACTCTGGATGCCAAACTGCCCTAGCTCACGGCTTCAAAATCCCTCAGATTGCACTCAATAATCAGTGCCTAGTTGACGATAGAGGATATCTAAGTCAACCTAAAGATTTTAACCTTGGAATGGATCTCCTTCCTGAGACCATCCTCAAACTTCCTAGCTAGGAACAACTCATCACCTCAGGGAATAGGCGTGAAACATTTCAGCTCCGTGAAGTGAGAGGAATACTTCATCACAGAAAGAGTACCCTACTCCAAGCTCATGAAATCCCGGGCTTGATCAGCCCTCAAGGTATCTGGGAATATGTAATCGTAAAAGATTCACTGGAACTCTTCCCAAGCCATATTCTGGTGGTATCCCTCCCGAGAGATGACATCCCACCACCTCTGGGCAGAGTCTTAGAGAATGTAGGTCACGAGCTTCACCCTCTTCTCTAGTGGTACCCCGAGATGCTCGAATATCATCAGTGTGACTTCGATCCATGACTATATATCCTGTGGTCCTCCTTACCCTGAGAAGGTGGGAGGATTTTTCTACTGGAAAAACCGCATCAATTCTGCCATCGACGGGGTAGGAGGCGACGCTCCCTGGAAGGTTTGCCTCTTCATCAGAAAATCCTCCCTAAACTACGCATCAGCACCTGTAACTAGTATAACTGATGGTGCCAAGGCTGGCATAATAGGAGGATCTACAAGAAGTCCCTGATCACCGATATCAAGCGTCTGATCACTGACCTGCAACTGTCGGTCAACCAGAGGACGTCTAGGTGGCATAACTCTGCAAGGTCAAATGCCCACTTAGATTCAAGATTATCAAGGACTGAAGGCTGATGGAACAAGAAGAAAACTGGAGAAAGAAAGCATTCAAGTGAAGGAAAACATGATTACACAGTGTGTATTTCCCATACACGGTGAGTTCCCTTAAGACATTCACATGGGTGTGTACTCCCGCCACAACTAGTCATGTAGCACCCCAAAACACACAACGTGTTGTCCTAGAACACGTTGTGTACCTGAATCTCCTTTCCCTGCCTAGGTCCTTCTACAATGTTAAGCCACACATCTCTCCTAAGACAATACTACACAGCGTGTTCATGGAAGACATGACGTGTACTAAACAAGCCTCACCTAGCCCGTCTTATTAGTGACACAGCATGACACACGGCTGACACTACACGACGTGTTCCAGACAAACATGGCGTGTATGTGAAAGGATAACACCGACCTGTGTTGTTCATGACACAACCTGGTACCTAGGTCAGACTACACAGCATGTAAAATCCTAAAAAGACGTGTATGTGAATAGATAACACCAACCCTTGTTGTTCGTGACACGACCGAGTACCTGGGTCAGACTACACGACATGCTAAACTGGTACACGACGTGTTCCTACATAGAATTCCCCATCCCCTGTCTCTTCTACATGACGTACTACACGGTTAGAGATTACACAGTGTGTACTTAAGAAAAAATATTTCTTCTCGAATAGAAGAACACATGGCATGTATTCAAAACTACACGGTGTGTATTCTAGGTTTTTCCGGGCAGTATGCCTCAGAAACTACTCCGGAGCCCAGAAAAACACAAAAACAATCATTAAAATTCCAAATTCTGATATATGATGTCCCATGCTGCCTGTGAATCAAAGCTTGACATCTTATATATGTTATAACAAGACTACAAGGTGACGATCCACAAAATTCCAGTCCATGAGGGCCTGTAACACCTCAAGAACCAAAGTTTGGCGTTCATCCAGAAAAATCCTTACACAAGAAATACCATATCAAGCAACTTGTATTTTATCAAGGTATATATCATAGCAGAAATCATATTATACACAAAATCTATCAAATCAATATGCAGTTGAAAATGCATACTAGATGGCATGGAATGAATGTATGACATGTGACTTCTAGTAAGTTTCTATATGATGCATGAGATGGCATACCCTCATCTCATCAGGTTGCGATAGAAATAGAACCTAAATATCATCAATTGTAATAGCACAATACATATGAGTCACCCAACGGTGAAAATCAATTCAACTATAAAATTTCAAAATCAGAAAAATTGAAATAAGGAGGTAGATTGGCTATTCCCTATACACGGGTTAGCTACTCCCGGGCACATCTTATTACCAAGTACCTATTACATCATATCTCTGGATATTGGATCCAAACATTATGTCAAGAGAAAAGAATTCCTCTGATACCACTTTGTAATATTTCGGTCCCCAAAGCCACCCAGAGGTACCCCATACCCGGTTGGTCAAATGGCCTCAAGTGCATTTCCCCAAACACTAGACGTTGCCGACTAGTAGTGAGGTCCATTGGTGTGATAATGGGGAAATTATGCCCTCATTGGAAAATTACACAATGTAAGTAAAAAAACATGAAATAGCGGAAGTAGTAAATATCCAACAATAATAAACAATGGGAGACTGATATAACAAACAACTAGAGCAATGCATAATAAATTATGCCTGATACATATGTCTAGGAAAAAAACCAAACAAGTCACAATGCTGAATAAAAATAGTGCTGAACCAAGTTCAAAAGAAAAATATAACAGCTCCTCAGTATTGCAAGCCTAAGCATTGTCCCCTGCTCTCCAGCTCCACAGAAAATCAAGTACCTAAAGTAGAAGGGCGCTTTCCCTTATCTATACCTACAACAATATAATCTGTTTGGTCCCAAAAGAATGACCCAAACAGGGTGTGAGACTAAATACCAGTAGGAAAACACCAGAAGATTTGTGCCTAATAGTTAGTAAATATATGGCAGATAAATTTACAGAAATAAGAAAACTGGAATATGCTGAATAGTAAGAATCCACAATTCCAATATCAAGCAATAACTAACAAGAAGCTATGCACAAACCGGTAACCCTCTAGGAAGTACTCACATCCATCCCCTCTGGTCCTACCTAACAAGTACCAGCAACCCTCTAGGTAGTACACTCAGCATAACCTCTCTGCTTTGGTCGTATGAAAATTTTAAGACTCTATGAGGAAGCTCACTAATCAATTCCCTTTATAGTCTACGGTAGTCAGGGACTCTCTGAGGAATCTCACTCTATAAATTCCCCTTATAGCCCCATGGTCAAGGACTCTCTAACAAAGCTTACTCGTTCAATTCCCCTTATAGCTCAGGTCATTCAATGACTCTTTGAGGAAGCTCACACAGTCAATTCCTCTTATAGTCTAAGGTAAGCATGGTAATTCAATGTAAAACAAAGAATCTCTAAGGAAGCTCACACGGTCTATCCCCTTATAATATAAGTAGTCAAGGACTCTCTGAGGAAGCTCACACATCCAATCCCCTTATAGGCCAATGTAATCTAAGGCTCTTTGAGTATGCTCACAGAGTCTATCCCCATATAGCTTAATGTTCAAAGACACTTTGAGGAAGCTCACCCGGTCAATTCCCCTTATAGTCTAATACACCTGGTTCTCACAGCCCTCTGTAGGATAACGACATAGAAATGAAATATGGCCAAAGAAACCTATATAACTACTTGGATAAATAGTCTACTGCATATCAAGCATGTCAAGATTCAAACTCTCCATCTTACAACAACAGGTATGGAAAACATGCAAAACAGCCAAAGTAGCTAACATGACCAAACAATCGTAAACAAAACATGCACGAGAAAAACATCCAAGGAATAGCAAAACAACCTAATTTTTATCCATTACATCTCTACACAGGCATATAAGCATGGAAGGAAAACAACAGTGGTAAAACAGTAACACGTAATACCCCGTTCAAGGGTATTGGTGGAAATTGCACATAATACTCAAAGACATTGAACGGAAAGGCACAAACCACCTACCTTGGATTTAGGTGATAGATATACTTGAACCTCAACAATTGAATCATCATAGAATTTCATAGATCTATGAAAACTTATAAAATATTCAACCCATGATAACTTGGAAAAGAGGAGGAATTGGAAAATGATGCTCTGGTGGAAGGAAGAACTCACCGAAGCGATTCCAACACAACAAATAGTGTTTGATTCAGAGGACAGATGCACGCTCGGGGGATCGTCGAAGATCCATGTCCATACGGTGCTCTCGGTTGAACGGGACCTAAAAGGAGTGCGTTCTGGAGATTAGACACAACCCATGTGCGTTTAATGAAAAAAAGAATGTACATAGTGTGTAATTTTGAAGTGCATGGCTTGTATTCTCCTTTTCTGTACTTTTCTTTAGGTGGCCTCCATGTCACCCCTACATGGCCATGTGTGGGGCCATGACATAGCCAACACATGGCCTCCATCAGCATCACAGTACATGGTGTGTACTTGTAAAGTATATGGTGTGTACTTTGAGAATTTGTAGATTTTCCTCTTTTTCTAAAAAACAACCATAAAAGGAAAAAAATACCTAAAAAAAGATCTGAGTTCTTACACAAGATGACTTGGTCACACCTAAATATCTATAATAAACTTATAGAGAATCAAAGAATCCAAAAATTATAAACTATATATTTCCCTTTTCTTTAGAAATTAACCAAAACCAAAATGGTTAGTAAAAGATTAGATGATCCCAAAAAAGTATAATTCATTATAAAAGGAAATACTACTCTTAATCTTCAAAATTCAACAAATGGTAACCAAATTTAAACAAAGACTATTTAATACACAATTGTTCTTAAAATTATTCAAAGTAATCCAAACTCAGATTGAAACCCAAAACATAGAAGAATTTAATCACATAGTCTTCCTTATTAAATCTTAGCATTTATCTATAAATAACATCAGCTACTCTTAAAGTCTCATTCTAAAATGTAATTAACATAATCACATATTCTAAAAGACAGGTTAATAACTTCAATAAATAACCCAAATCTCTATAAGTCCACAATAAAAACATATATTATTTCAAAATAAAATTCAACCTTTACTTCTCAAATGAAATCCCATAGTATTCTATTTTCCTTAAGCATATAGTGTTCCCAAAAGAGAGGATGTCTTCCAAAATAACCTTTATCCCGTAATCACCCAATCATTTTACTATACTAAAGATATCCATTTGATAAAACTGAAGTTCCAAAAGTCAACTTATTCTTGATCCATAAAATCATTCAACTAGAAAAGAATAAGTCAAAATTACCAAGGACTTCACATAGGCCAATGGTAGGCAATAAATCCTAGTCGCAATTTGGTTGTGGGTTCGATTTCTAGGGCCTTTACAGACATGGTGTATTGTCACACATCCTAAAGGTTATCCTTTTTCTAAAAACATACCATTCTTATAAAATTAAAAAAAATAAGATACTTTCCTAAAAAATAACTATAACCTATTTTAACCAAAAATGTTTTCTCATACCTCACATTTTCATCCCAAAATGTAATAACCTGTAATTGTCTTAAATTCAAGGATTATATAACCCCAAAAAGGTTCTTTATAAATATATATAAAAAAGAAAAGATAATTTTCTAGAATAAAACTTTTACATATCAAACTTTAAGGTTAAACATACTATAAAATTTATTCCAAAGTAATCCCATTATCAGAAGAGCCTTAATTATTTTAAGAATTTCATCATCCTAAAATATACCAGAACTCTTGAATACCATATATGCATACTTCTTACTCATTCAATGTTATCCATTATCCATTAACCATTCTTTTCCAACTTATTCTTTAATACATCTTTCCTACAAACAAAATCATGAATCACACCCTAAGATTCAATAATGAAAAATCATCAACTAATAAATAATCCATACCTTTCATTGGTCATTGTGAGTATATCAGTAAAATCATTATATACTATCTTATGAGGATGGTAAACACTAAGATATAATTATTCATGTTATCTTATACTAATTCTATTTATCTAAAATAACTATGACTCTTTTTAATATTATAACCTTTATGGTTATGTCACTTATGCTTAAATAACACCCTAAACTCTAAACCGACCTCTTATACCAACTGTAGGGCCCCATAATTAGACATTACATAATCTTGAATTAAGCTAATAATTCACATTGAGAATCTTTGCAGGTTTAGAGCTTTAGATAATTAGGTCATAACTTATACATAACAACTTTAATATTACATATAGACACTTCTACTCAATATCCTTTTTTTTCATAAAATAAAAACTCTTTAACGAAAAGAAACATGTTTTGTTCCATGCTTTAAACAATATGAATTTCATTTGATACCATCCTTGACCCTATTCCACTTTATGTCCTATGGAAAACATTTAAAAAACATGGAATGAGCATAAAAAGCACAGTAAAGGATACAAAAATAAGAAAAAGTGTTAGTTTTTCAAAACAATAGGTAAATCATGAATACTTTATCATAAAGTAATACCTTTCACCTCTAAGAAGTAGCAAAAAAATTCACTAAATATAATATCATTTATTACCCTTTTTTTAACTGAAATATTACCACAAATCCCATAAAAAGAAACATATAACATATAAAGGTAATTGGGACATAAACATACTAAAATGGAAGAAAAATATGGTATAATTCCACACATATCACTATATAGAATATCCAATCAACTAACTTACACACACAATACATTGGAGGTTATATCATAACCACCTGACCTTCGTTTATCAGATAACCACCCTTTATTTGATTTATCACGTAACCACCCGTCAAATGTCCAAGTTCTATTATAAAATCATAACACAGAAAATATTTCAAATATACATATTTCACAAATAAATTTTCATATTCAATCAAAAGAAATAATTTCAAGATATTGAAATAATCAATCCATTCCAGAAAACCATTTTCTATATGAAAACACCCAAAAAGGGAATAACAGATTTCTTTTCCTTTTAAAAATATTGAGGCTTATAGAGGATGTAAAATAATGATTAAGGCAGTAGAGAGGTCACTGTGTCTGTAAATATTAAACACATTCTGTTTTTTATTTAATAAAATAATTATTAGAAAAAATATTCCCTTTGAATGAATGTAAAAGTTAAAGGGGGTTATTATACACCGTGTAAAAGAAAAAGGTGTATATTATCAAAACATGCAACAATGAAATGAGATTGATATATAGTCCTTTACAAGGATTATCTTGTAAATAAAATAGTTCAATTATGTGTATTCACTATTAGTACAAATAAAGAAATTATAAATAAAATATAAGATATCAGAATTAATTTCTCACATATTCATAGCACGACATAATCAATAAGTATAAAATTAACCCAAGAATGGAAATTGGGTTAACAAGTTCCCTTACCTCATGCCTGACTTGACTCGTTAATTCTTTAATTTCCTAAATAATAAACATAATTTAATTTATACTTTCTTAATAAACTTTTTAAAGTTTATTATTCCTTTTATACCACTTATTAACTTGCTATAACATTTAGTTAATTATTTGAGTTCATATCAGACATTTTGTCGATGTTCAGAACTTGAGTAAAAAATGAACTCGTTATATTTTAAATTTTCCATGTAGTAAAAATTACATTATCTCATTAATAATATTAATGATTTAGATACCATATATATCAAGTATATATGTATTTAGAATAGTCCACAGAATTTTTATATAAGAAATGAAATGCACCGTTTCTGGGGATGGAAAACAGTACATACGCATGAACAGTACTTTCATTTATTTTTCATTTTTAAAGGAATAAAAATTAAATGATAAATAGATATATTATAACTAAATTATAATATCTATGTTATATATGTTACATAAGTTCATTAATTCTATCCTTTATACATTCCATGCATAGCGTGAACGAGTCATATCACTTTGAGGGGGAAATAGTCCACACTTCTCAAATGAAATTATCGTATATATACAACATGGAAAGCATAAAGGTATGTTATAAATGAGAATTACAGAAGTATATGGATAAAATAAATATCATAAACATCATAAATATCATATATAATTATATTTCCATCATAATGACCACCATGATATGTGGTATGAGAATATTGAACAATCATCATTTCGTGAGATAGTAGTTCACCGTCCATAGAAACAGTATGTTCTATACCCATTAGACGGAGGTGTGTGTAAGTGTAGTTAGAATAATCCCCATAAAAACAACCAAGTATGTTGAGGATACTAGATCTTTTATGTAAACAATGAATAAGAAGATCATAGGGATTGTAAAAGGGAAATAAAAGAAAAGAACTTGAGATAAGACATTACCTTTAAATCGGGTAACTCCCTTTGTTTTGAACCAAACAGATTTATTGAGTTGCCTTATACTTAGGGGAATGCTTCTATGAGGTATAGAGTGATTTTTGGAGCTTACTGGAGTTGTTTTTGGATGATCCAAGGGGCTTGAGAGGTGTGAGTAATGGGTTAGAGGTGGTGTCCATTTATAAGAGGGAGGAGGGGAACTTTAAGAAAGTTTGAAAGTATTATTTTATTATAAACTGAATTTAGATTTAAAAAGGTACCAAACACATTTATTTAAAATATAATCTGAGTATTGTTCTAAATAATCCCATAAAAAGGTTTTTAGACAAGTTTATGGAATAAAATTAACCTTATCTTTTTGTTTTAACCTTTAGTTAACTAATTTAACTTTTACCATGTCCTCTTGCATATTCATACAACATGGTTAATATATTTACTATAAAATGAAAAGAGACAAAAAATGGATCATTAATGATATTTTTAACAACATATAAGTTAGTTGGACAAATATTATATTTTTATGATTATTTTATTATTTAATGAAATAGCATTTATTTTAAAAAGTGATTTATGTCAATTTAAAAACTATTCATATCAAAACTTTTAAAAAATAAATATAAACATGATAATTTAGAAAAGACCACATTAATTTAAATATAAAAATTTATAATAATCCATAAAATTTGTAGATGGCATAAAAAGTTTTAAAATAAATTTATATTATTATTTATAATCTCATTTATTTAAATCTTTCATTAATAAGGTAATCACTACATCACCATTGTGTCATAAATAATTTTAGGTATTTGATGTCTAACAATTATAAATATACTTCAATGATATAGGAAATATTTTTATCCTTTATTATTTATAGTCAAAGATATAACATATATAACCCCATATAAAAATTGTTTTACTAAAAAATATACGTTTATGTTACATTTTCATTAACTTTAAATTATTTTCTATAAAATATAATTTTCACTTAAAAGTATCTCCATGGGGTCCCACAATCGAACCAAGGATGCCCATGGTCAGAAATGTACCATCTGACAGGGTTAGGACACTTGTTAGGGTAATTTAATATGTTTTTATATTATTTTTACCCTTATTTCTCATATTTACCCTTCAACCATGGAAATAAATTATTTACTGAAGTTAATGTTCATAATGTATAAAAATAAAAGTTACCTATATACATAATTTGGAAATCCTGATTAAAAATATGGAATCTATTTTTTAAAATTTAAAACACAGAAGTTGTAGAAATTAATTTAAAATTAATTCTTATTGTCAAAAGGAAAAAAGAACATTTTAAAGAAGTTATAACTATCAAAAGATTAACATGTGTTTATGTGCAATTAAAATGTGAAATTACTTACAATGACCAACATTGGTTTCAATGATAAAAATATAATCCAATTACACTTTAAAACCAAATAAAAGTATAATAAAACTATATAAATAAATTAGATTAAAAGGTAGCTTTGAATTAAAATTTAGTATTTTTCACTATTCATTAAAAAAAATGAACTTTAGCAGAAAAATACCAAAATTTCATCCAAAGTAAAATTTTATGTTCTAATTCAAAATAAGATGTTTATTTTTCAGATAAAACATATAATGGTGTGAAAAAAAGGATTTAAAAAGTGGTCTCCATCTGAAGGCGGTAAAACTGCATTTTTAGAAAAATACCTCTTTTATCCGAAAAAATAACATTATTCTTATATAATATCTAGAAAACATATAACATTAATTTAAAACATTAATTGAATATATATAACAAATTTTTAATTAAATAAAAATCCATAAAGGGTGATATAAAAACTCAATTATTCCATTTTAAATAGGTTTTCATAAAAACACATGCATTATATTCAATTGGTTTTTATTTCCATTTATAATAAATTTGGTAATCATAATTTAAACATGTGTATAAAATATTTCAAAATTCAGTTGATACTATTCATTCCGTCCATTCCAATATCTAGGTGTTAACTACTATTTAAAATAATAATAATATTGTTGTATTATTTTTCAGTATAATTGAATGTTGCATGCAATGTAAGATTTCAGAGAAGCATGTTGTTGCTTGTCGAGTACACTTTCAGAAAAAAGTGACCCTTTTAACTTTAAATTAATATCTTATTCATAATTATTAATTTAAATAAAAAAGTATTATTCTATAAATACCTGGTTCGTTAAATTGGACATTCTAAAAAATTATGTAGTGATCCTTATTGGATATTCTCATAAACTAAAGGGTGGTATTTATTAGATATGTTCACAATATAATGATTCCATGTGGTTATTCTTGTTACAATGTTCATTGTTATACTATATTTTAAGGGAATGTTAAATTTATCTTACATATTCCTATGACTGTTCTCCATGAGATAGTTTATCATATCATGATTATAAACTCTTTTTATATGTTATATGTTTTTTCATTTGAGATTACATGTATTTATATCATGAATTATAGACAAATATTATTATTATTTTTTCATTTTAATAAATTATTTCTCCCACATCATGTTTTCTCATATGCTTATGATCTAACCCTTGAATACATGTTGATGAGTTTTTCCTTCATTTAGAATTTGAGGTCACCCCTGTATTATATTTCCATTACATAAGTGATGATGATGAGTAAAAGTTATGATAAGTATAAAAAGGGGTCTAGTGTTGGTCAATTATAGAGAAATGTTTACATGTGTTGGAAAATAATTTTCTTATATAGCTAGTTCTAAAAGACTCAAAACCTTTAGTTTATATAATTTTGGGTTTATTTTGAGATATAATGTATAAATTATTAAAATTATGTAAAATAAAGATATGTTTATCTTGTTCACATCACCCAATATTAAAGGACATTTGTAAAGTATGTGTTTTTACCCAAGAGTGAATGTCTGGGGAGCCTCATGGGTAATAGAAATAGAAATCACCTAAAGGAATTAAAGAAAATTTACTTGCTGCCTTTGAATACCATATAGAAAGATACAAAAGGAATCCCTAATTTTCATTGATTAAAGATACGATTTATTTCTAGTGTCTTATCAAGAACAATTAATATGAAGGGAAAGCAACTTTGAAAGAATCCATCTAGTGGGGAGATCCTAAACTTTCCCATGTTTTCAAATATCCATTTTTAAGTTACCAAGTATGAAGGAGTATAAATATTGATTTGAATAACTCATGGATTATTTTTTGAGAATAATGGATATGGCCTAAAAACATTTAAAGAGAATCATATTTAATTTAAATAAATATAAAATATTGAGTTATAAAAGTCTATGGAACAAAGGTATCATCTCTATATCCTATGTAACCATCCTCTAATCCTAGAGACATTGAAAAATTCTAAACTTATTGATGTGTAATAATAATTCTCCTATATGTGTAACTTTTATCTTGTGAAACTGATTGAAAATTTGAAAATGAATGGATTCATAGGCAATAATGACTATACTACATAACCATAATCTAAATCTATGTAACCATCATCTGAACATATATAAGCATCACCCTACTAATACATAATCATCATCCAGTGCTTATAATCATGATGTATTCCCAACATAAACATCATCACCTCTAGATATGAATCAACTAAGATACATAATTAATATTCTACTACCTCATAAGGATTAATGTATCTGAATAATAATGATGTGTTTCTATGTAAACATTAAAACATAGAGAAAAATATGATACCGTTATAGAATAAAATAAATATTATAAATTTAATTTATGAAGAAGATATTTATTTGGTTGATTCTTGAACCAATCTTTATAGGTAAAACATAAAACATTAAATGGGAATCAAGATCTAAATTATAGATAATTTGATCTTAAAGATATGAAAAAGAAGATCAAATTCATTGATATTCTAGATGATTTAGAATCATAATGGTAAATTAAAAAAATATGATGACTATTACTTCTAATGATTATTTTGATATTCATTCAAGTTCGAAAGATCATGAGGCTATTTATGACCATGAATTAATACTTTTTTAAAGAAGATCAAGAGGATGAGATTCTTGATGAATTAAAAGAAACTGAAGGGGTTTTCATGAATAATGGAGATGAAGTTGAGTCAATCCTCAAGCTATACTCTAATGATTAAATATGAAAACTTCAAGATTAAAAATATAATTTAGAAGCTAATCTTAATCATTGATATGGAAGGTTGGGGATTTTCTCAAGAATCAAAAGGATAACTTCAAGATTTTAGAAAATATGGAAATGAAAATCAGTCAATGAAAGTTATTATATTTTATAGATATAAATAACAAAAAAGAATTTTTGATTCAATAAGATAATTATATGTGAATGATGAACTAGTAGTCATGATGAGTGATTTTAAAATAAATAATATTATGAAAAAATAACTACTATCAAGACAAAATTTAGAAGATCTATTCCAAACTTATACTGTAATATTTTATATAGTTTGAAGTGTGATTTAAATGCAGACTTAGTAGAGTTACTCTATATTTTTAATGAATAATAAGTCAAGTATACTATTAATAAATGATAAATATGTTTAGATGAGACTAAGATAAGGAAAAACAAAAAGGGAAGTGTTATCATTTTCCAAGGAAAATCTTTTGGAAAATAATAAAAAATGGATCAATCTAATATAAGAATACTTGGGTGACTACTCCATGTGATAATGTTTGGTGAGAGAATGCATGAAAGGTCATGAATGATAAATATTGATAAACTATACTATTTAGTTCTATTGGAAGTCTTAATACATCTTTTAATATACCAATTTAGGTATATACAAATGAGAGGGGAGGATAATGCACCACTTATATATGAAAAATTACATTATAAAAAAAAGACAGTATACATATTGTAGATATCATGTGAGGATTTTGAGAAATGAATAGGGGTGAGTTAGTAAAAAAATGATTTACTCTTTTAGAAAGACACATGATTTGAGAGAGAATTAGATCACTCAATGTAAGTAAATGAAGAAGGTTCCACTACCCACTATAGTAAGGAAGATAATTGAACTTGTGATGGATTGAGAATACATTGGATTTCAATGATGATGAAGAAGTGATTGACCTATAATTGAATCCATATATGGTTTAGGAATAAGAAAAAACAATGATAAGTACTTGAAGATGAGGTTGAGTGAGCTCTGATAAATTTACTCTTAAACTTTTAGTGTTTTTGAATTTGAGTAATCCAACAACCTATTTTAAGAGAGATCTAGGTAGTTGTGCAGAGAATTATAGAGGGTAAGTTCTATGATTTTTTATTGAAGATATATAACCAGTCAAAGTCTTTATGATGAGAAATCCCATATATTCTTTGGATACAGAGAAATCCCATGCCTTGGTGCAGACCTACTTTATATGGAAGGATATTATGGAAGAACTGGTAGAAATAGTATAGAAAATAATTTTACCTGTTGTTTTTCAATTTTTATATCAGTTCATTTGTGACATATTTATAAGTGGTATTGTAAATATTTTTTTAATTATATTGTTTAAGTTGGAGTAAAAAACTATTTTTGAAATAAAAATTTTAAAAACAGCCATAAATAACCTTAAATACAATGTAAAATCAGCCATATTTTTACCTAGGTTAAAAAATTAACATAGAATCATGTTCTATAAACCATTTATTTTAATTATGTAATTTTAAAAGTAGTAATTTAAATAGGTTATTTTATAACAAATGTATAAAATAGTTAAAAAAAATTGTCTGTTATAAAATAACTGACGTAAAACCTCATTTTTATATATATAATGCCCTGAACCCAAAATCTCGGAGCTAATTCATTATTTTATTACATTGGAATAATAAAATATTTGATTCTGAAAATACAAAATAGTTTAACAGTTCTGGTAAACAAGATTACATACATGATACATATAATACATTAGAAAAAGAAAATAAAAACCTAATACATAATAAAATGAAATAAAATTAATCATTGAAATATTAATCAAATATTTCTTCTTCATAACCTATGGAAAGGAAACATTATAAGGGTGACCAAAATTGATCAATAAGGGTAATTAATGCAGAAGAAATATTGAATTGATGATATTGATAAACATGGAAAGGTAAATAACTGAAAACACATCTCACTCAAAAGAATGGATAAGGAATAATAAATATGAAAATGTAGGAAAATTAAAAAATATTCTATTTAATCAATATACTAATAAAGAACTATATTTATAGATAATGTGAAAGAAAAATATCATAGATAAATAATAACTGAAATATCTATAAAAGAAACCCTTAATTATTGGATGTCATGTCTGACTCACATGAAAACCCATAACATCAAGACCTTTCACAAGATGGTTTAAACTACTCTTATTTGGCCAAATTATTTGTCTTATGATAAAATATTGATGATTTGAGGGTCTATATAATTTCTTGGCCCCATCCATCATTTCCGGACCAAAGAATTGCTCATATCTAATAATGATAATAAATAGCATGCCTTATCAAATATATATATGAATAAAGAATAATTTTTTATCAATATTTCATCAATGGAGGATATGTAACAATAGATTTTTTTTTATTTTGATAATTTGAAATACCATTGAAATATTATTAAAACATTCTTCAGGAGAATAATATTTAAATATTCTAACGTGTTCCATACCACTTTGAAACATTTATATCATAATAACCATGAAAGAATAAAATTAAATGAATCTTATAATATAATGATAATTAGTAGGGTTGTGATAATAACATGTCAAAGGGGAGTATAAACACTATATAAAAGTGTTTTTGTGAATAACAAAAAATAAGTCTCAATGGAATGTATATTGAGATGAAATCCCATCCCTTGAATCTGACTTGTCACATGTTTATTTATATTCCAGAATAATAAACTAATTAGAATTATTTACTTGCTTCATAACCATTTTACGGTTTATTATTACTTCTATTTCACTTATTTCAATGTTTAAAACAACCACTTAAAAATTAATTTTACATCAGGTGTTATGACCATATTTGGTTTATGTGTCAAAAATGACTTTGGTATGAAACATATGGTCAAAGTGGTAATTATATGAACATATACAGAATAATAATCATTAAATAATTATTATATCTATACATCAATTATAATTTTAAAACCAATCATGAAATATAGTTATAAAAAATGAACCAATGTTACAATCATAGAGACGGCAGGTCGTACGTACTCATGTGTAACATTCCCTTTTTTCAATGATCATTATGGAAAAAAGGTAAGTAAAATTATATATTTATGAATTAAAATTATCTAATAAATACAATGTTTTTAATAATAGAAAATTTTATATATTAATTATTGTGATGTAAAAGGAATCACATCATGTCAAGAATGAAATAATCCACACATCCCCGACTGACATTATCACTTTTTAGTGTGTGAAAAGAGAAATAAATAAAATGGTATATTATATTTCCAAAAGTATAATTATGAAATTAATATCATATATATGTAATTTATGGAACACATTTTTAATTTAAACCATCCTTTATACATTCTATGTATTGTGTGAATGAGTCACATCACTTTGAGGGGCAGTAGTCCACAATTCCACAAATGATGTTATCTTATTTACAAAAAATGGAATTTATAAAGGTATGTCTTAGAAAATATTTAAATAAGAATAAATACATATTAAATATTATATATATTATATATTTATAATGTTTATATCATAATTACCAACCATAATATGTTTTATAAGAAGAAATAATGACATTGTTTTGTGAGGCGGTAGTTCGTCGTACACAAAAACGTTAAGTTCATTGCCCATTAGATGGATGTGTGTATATGTAAAGTTTGAAAACATAGAATAAAATAAATAATTATATTTAAGATATTTTTTTTATATAATAATTGAATGGGCATAAGTTAAATAGGGTAGAAATAAATAAAACTAAGGATCTTGAGGAAGGATGATACCTCTTCTTTGGGTAACCCCTATAGGTTTTCACCAAAGAGATTCTTTGTATAGATTTATTCGAAAGGTGAGGCTTATAGATTTATGAGATCAATTTATTAGGAGATATTTTATCATATATCAGTCTATAAAATTTTTCTTGAGATGTGTGAGTAAGTGGTAGGAGTGAGTGCCTTTTTATGGTGGAGGGAAAGGACACACTTAGATTTTTTGAAACGAATTGTGTGTTCCACAAGAATTACTTTTTCCCAAAGTGTCCAAATGGAGAATTCTGAAAAATTATAGGTTTATATCAATATATATGGCCATAAAATAAGTTTTTTTACAAGTTTATAGTTCATTTACCCCCTTAAGATTAAGGTTTAGTCCCTTTTTAAGCTTAATATTTCCTTAATTGATGTAATTAATTTTAGTAACATTCACTAATAGTTTTGGTAAAAAAATAAGTTGAAATTATTAGATATTATATATTATAATTATTAAAAATATGCATTCCATTTTTCTAAATTACTATCAAATAAGTAATATAAATTAATTTAAATTTAATCTCATTGATGGGACAATAATGTAGGTTTTTATAGTAAAAACGTTCAAATGTTTGCTATGTTTTTATATTCATTTTTGAAGTGATATTGATTAAAATAAAAAATTGGATTAATTTATAAAAAATAATTTAATTAAACTTTAAAAAAACTTAAAAATATAATTTAACTTTATAAATAAATTATATGAAAATTCAGTATTGAATTAGAAATCATTAATTTGCACTACTCATTAAAAAAATAAAACTTTACAGAAAAATACCAAAAAATCATGGTAACCTAATTTTTATATTTATATTTAAAATATTAATTTTATAAATACATATAAAATTTATAAAAGTTTCAAATATTATATTTAAACTTTGATTTCCATTAAATGGTGTAAAAATTTCTTTTAGAAAAATTTTGATTTTTATGTGTAATATTGAGTTTGTTCTTATGTTGTTGTTTTAAAATATATTGGATGAATATAAAAATATTTTATTGATTATATAATATATATATATATATATATATATATATTACATTAATATAACTCACTAATTCTAATTAATGCAATTTATTATGATATAATAGCTTTGTGAGTATAAAAATAGTTTTTTATAAAAACATTCACTTTATATTCAATTGGTTAATATATTTGTGTCTAATGAATTTGTAACCAATGAATTAAAATATATATTTTCATAAGTTATTTAATCCTATAATCATCATTTTAATGTCTAAGTTATATATTATTTTATAAAATAATAATATTTTTAATAATTCATTATTGTTTGGTAAAACTCAGTCTTGTGTGTAACAAAGGATAACCTTGGTGTTCCATGTAGAGTAAGGTAAAATTTATAAGCTCAACATGGTGTTTTGTATAACAAATATAGGGAAAACATAATTTTTTTATAAATGAAACATATTGTAACTTTTTGGGTTGTTACATTCTCCCCACCTTAAAGAAATTCTGTCCTTATAATTTAAACTTCATATCAGTAATCAAGGAATTGATTTTTGAAAATAAAATATTGTTGAAAAACCAACATTGTGAATAGGGTTAATAACACATCGTCTTAATAAGAGAGAAAGAAAATTATAACTGTCACCAAACTAGGTTCCCTAGTAGGAGAATATATTTTGGAAATGGAAACATGGATACAGAAGAAAAATATAATTATAATACTCTGATGGAGAGTGTTAGAGAACATGTTAATATAAAAGTTTATGACCAAGAATTATTAAACCACTATTATGAAAAGGTCATTGATATCA
Source organism: Viscum album (assembly GCA_963277665.1). Classification (NCBI taxonomy): domain Eukaryota; kingdom Viridiplantae; phylum Streptophyta; class Magnoliopsida; order Santalales; family Viscaceae; genus Viscum; species Viscum album. Next base: position 394,381,652 of record OY728140.1, read on the forward strand.
TAAAAAATGATGATAATAGGATAATATTTTTGTTTCAAGACAATTTTTTCTATAGTTTCGGTATTCTTTCACTTTATAAGAATATAAGTAAATATGCGGTTCTGTTTCATAAAAAAATCTTATCCTTTTGTTGTTCATTGAACTATTTCTACTTAATCTCTTTTCACAAGATGCTTTATATAGTGAAGTAAAACATTATTATCTAACACATCATTTAAAGATGAACTTAATCTATTTATAAATGGATAAATTTTCCAAAATATTATGAACCAAGACTTTATAATGAAGGTCACAAAATTTCCAAAATGAACTTCTCATTATAATTTAATCAATATGAAGTAGATATTTAATAATCACATACCGAACATGTGAACATCTTCATCATGTATTCATTTGAATATGGTAATAAATTTAATTACCATAAAACATTTTTGGAAACATGAATTCTTCCTTATTAGTTAAGTATGACACATGTTATTAGATATATTCCTTAAATCCAAAAGTGTTATAAACTCCACAAATGATAGCATAAAACACTTTGAAACAAACAATTAATCAGATACAAGGTAGTTAGTATTATCAGATTTATTTTATCCAAACCAATCATGTATTTATTCCAACATTATTATGATAGTATTAGGAACATAATAAGGGTTATCTTTCCCTTAACCACGTGTTTTCAATAAAATTTAAATTTCTACCGAATCTCTTTTCTTGGTTCCCTTCAACATATGACCTAAAATACTTAACAAAAAGGTACTACAATACAGTCATAATATATTCCAAAATTCTTATCACTATTACATCATGGATGAAATACTCAAATTACATAATTATTGAATCTAAACATAAAAACATTAATCATTCCTCTTTGTATATGGTAGTAGAATAATATTGATCATGATTAATTTGACGCTTTTGGGGTATATTCCTTTGAAGCTTGAGGATTTTATTCTCATAGTGCCCCATTTCTTTATTGTGTAATCATTGAACATTTGAATTTATATTATTTCTCTTGCATACATGAACTTAGTGTAATTTTAATCCACACTTCTTGTAACATCCCAGGTAAAAAAAGATTATGAAATTTTCATATTTATTAATATTTGTGAATAAAATTTTAATATTACTTTATAAGGAATGCTATGTTCAATGGGGTACCCAATATACAACAACGAGTTTCTTTGAAATCTTATGTTGCACACTAATAATATAATAATATTATTTTAAATGGTAGTTAATGCCTAACCGTTGTAATGGCGGGAATGGATAGAACTAACTAAAAAATTATTATATATGTTAGTTAAATATTTTAACAATTAACCAATAAATGATAGAGGCTTAAAATGTGAATGAATTCAATTTTAAGCATAAATATTCTAATATTTTTTAAAAGGTCGATTAACCGCCTTTTGTTGGAGAACCATTTTTTAAAACTACCTTTTGTTAATTATATATATTGTATTTGACAACATTAATTCCTTATTTAGAATCAGGACATCAAAATGTACTTAGTGTAAATATTTTTTATTTTTCCCATAAACATTATTTTTTAATGAACAGTGAAAAATACTGCATTTTACTTCCAAACTTCTTTTTTATCTAATTTAATTATTAGAAATATTTTCCATTTAATTGGGTTTAAAGTGTAATTAAATTATGTTTTTATAACTTAATATAATGTTTTTCATTGGAATTAATTTCACTTTGAAATTGGACATAAACAAGTGTCAATCTTTTGATAGATATTTTTTTTAAAAACACGCTATTTGTTTTGACAGTGGGAATTAATTATAAAATTAATTAATGCAACTTCTATGTTTTGAATTTGGTAAAATGGACATAATTTTTGAATTTTGAATATCAAATTTACTTTGGATAAATTTTTCTTTTTTTTTGATAAATATTCATTTTTAATGAATAGTGAAAAATACTGCATTTTACTTCAAAACTACTTTTTCATCTAATTTAATTATATAGTTCGATTGTCCATTTAATTGGTTTTAAATTGTAATTGAATTATGTTTTTATCACTGTAAGAACCCGGTTTTTTCTGCGTAAGACTTTGGAATATTCTTGATGTTATTTTAGAGCAGCGCCTTCAGACGGCGTGCGATTCTGAGCCCCGGAGTGGCCGAAATTAAATTTTCAGTGCGTTCATACTGGAAACTCCAAATAGATAGGATAACTCCGAAACGGTGATCCAGATCAGAGATCCTAGTGTACGGATGGGTTCGGAATGGGATGTTTACCCTAGGAACGACATATGGTATGTCAGCTCGGGATGTTTGGACCCCTCGCTCGCTTTCAGAACGTTAAATAGATAAATTAATTAATTAATTTATTCATTTAATGGTGAAATGATAGTATCTCTTAAACGGTGGCTCATATTGGAAAACTGAGGGCACCGTTGAGTTTAAAGCGTACTATTTACCCTAGGAGGGGTGTAAGTTTTGCGGGCGCGACCCTCTGTGAAAAATGGCCCCAGGGGCATTTTCGTAATTTGGCGGCCTCAGGTGCTAAATTTAATAACTTTTTAATGGGGTCTCAGATTAAAATTCCAAGACTGCCATTGTTCTCGGGAGGTGGTCTTTACCCTAGGGGAGGTTTAATCTTGACCCCGCTAAAAGTTTCGGGTGTGGGTTAATTTGGAGGATTAAATTAATTAAAACTTTTTAATTAATTTGTTTTTCTTCCTAGTTAAGCTTAACCCCCCTATATCTTCCCCATTGTTCATCTCCTAGAAGAAGATCTTAACCAAGGATAGATCCTCACTAATCCTCCTCTCCGAGCATTGCGGCGGTGACAGATCGTGCGGTGAAGCGTCGGGCAACGCCCCAATATGTACGAGATTTTGGGTTGCGTTTTCATTTCTGAACCTTCCTTTGGATTCAATTTTATTCGTCGGTTTGCTGTTAATCTTCGAACAAATCCCATGGTCGTATAGTATAGATTCTTCTCTTTCCGACGCTCATTTCGGATTTGAAATCTTGGTTCGGATGGTGTCGCGGTCGTTCGTCGAACTTCGCGGGTTTGGTGTTTCTCGGTGGACCAAGGCGGTCCGGCGAGGGTTCAGGCGAGCCGGCTCAGCGGCGGTCTACGGCGGCATCAGCAGGCGTCAGTGAGGTGTGAGGCCATGTAGAGGAGGTTGGGACAGCGGGCCTTCTAGGGCGAGGTGGCTCACGGCCGGGGACCGCGGTTGAGCGGAGCTGGCGGCAGGAGGCCGCGACGTCACGGCGGAGCGGAGGCGGGCGGTCCGCGGCGTTCGGTAGCAGGCGTCGTCGCGAGCGAGGATCGGCGGTGCGGGGCTTTAGTAGGGTGGCTGCGAGCAAGCGAGGCCGCTTCGGTGGCCGGTCACTGTCAGCGGAGGAGGACCCGAGGTCGCGCCTCGGGGTTGAAGAAGGAAACCATGACTTGCAAAAGGCGGGTCCTATTGAGAAGAAGAAGAAGACCGGCCATTCGACCGGTCTGGTTAAAAAAATGTATTAAAAAAAGTAATAGTAATAATAAGTTTATAATAATAATAATAATAATAATAATAATAATAATATTATTATTATTATTATTATTAGGGAAATGATTTATATTGATAAATCATCCGCGGGGCATCCGTTTCGCGAGCCGTTTGTGGCAGCGCGTGCCTCGGAATGAGAGGTATGATTTGAGATGGTTTCGGGAGTTTTTAACTCCTGAAACTGGGGACTCGGAGGCGCGTCACGTGTGTTAAGCAGATTGGCGTTTTCCGGGGGATTTTGTTTTGGATGGCACCGACCCGTCCGACGTCGGTTTTGAGCGCCGTTAGTGGCGTTGCGACCCTGGCGTCATGGCGGAGTTTTCCAGTATGGTTTCGGGTGCTGAAGCCGGAGTTGAGGCATGGGCCCCACGACCCTTCTTTTTAGTTGCATGTAACTTTTAGCGACTTTTTCATCAGACATCCATTCTGGGCGTGCAGGCAGTCATTTTTGGGTGTTTTTCTGAGGGCATTGTAATGACGCAATCTGCCCGCTCTAATTCGGCATGATGGTGCGGGCCCCATGAGGGTCGTTTGGGCATTGATGGTGATTTTCCATCTTTATCACCCGGTTTCCATTTTGGAAAAGTGAATAGTCCCTCTTGTGTGCTTTTACGAGAGGTTCGCAACGGTGCAATCCGTTGGCAGTGCTTCTGGACTGGGATGCGGGTCCCGTGTGGTACCGCTCATGCGCGGGGCACCAGAACGTATCTTTTTCTCCTGATATCTGTTGCACTCAAGTGGGTAGTGCTTCTGACGTGTTTTCCCGAGGGAATCACAATGGTGCAATGTGCACGACTGTTTTCAGGGTCGAGGCTCGGGATCACCGGACGCCGTTTGGGCGTGAGGCGGTGTCGGTGAATTTTCCGTCGGATATCCGTTGGAGGCGAGTAGGTAGTCGATCTCGTGTGTTTTTCCACCAGGATTACAGTGGTGCAATCCGTTTGGTTGTGCAGATCCTATTGCGCGATCTTGTTAACTGTGGAAAAAAGGGGCTCCGGTGCAGGTTTGTCCTACCGTGTTGGTAGCGGACCTTTGGCGTGTGATCGCGTGCACTCCTGGGAGAGTGAGGTTGGTGTTTAAAGAGATGTGGTTGACTATGCCCCAACCTTTGAGGTGGTAGGCTGGAGTTGTTACGTTACGCCTTCGCGTTGACGTTGGGTGCCATGTGCACGATAGCCTTTGGGCTGGAACGTGGCATACACCAGGAGTATATGGGAATACTGGGAGATAGATGTGGAAGTTGGTACCTGAGAATGTTTGTGCGCTTGGTTGGGGTTGACTTGGGGCCACATGTTGTGTGGGCCCCATGTGCGTGCCATGTTCTACTTTGCGTACCATTGACCTCTCGCGACGTAGAGGGTCCCTCGGTTCTCGTTTGTTGACCAACGGGGTTGAGTTTTTCCCCCGGCTTTGTGCTCGATGGTTTAGATCAGCAGGGTTGATTGGTTTCCCCTAGTCTTGTTCCCGAGTCAGATGGTTGCGCAATACCCACTCCGTGTTCGGTTGGCCAGTGTTGTACCATCCAGTAGAGATGGCCAGAATAGTTCTGGGTTTACCCTCTAGCAGGGCTGGGCAGTGGGTTACTCATCGACTTCTCAGGGTTTACCCTCTAGCAGAGGCTAGGCAGTGGGTCACCCAATGACTCTTGAGGGTCTACCCTCCAGCAGGGCGGGGCAGTGGGTCGTCCATCGTCTTGTTTCCGGTCTACCCTTCAGCAGGGTTGGGTAGTGGGTTGCCTGTCAACTTGTTCAGGGTTTACCCTCTAGCAGAGACTAGGCAGTGGGTCAACCGACGACTCTTGAGGGTCTACCCTCCAGCAGGGCTGGGAAGTGGGTCGCCCATCGTCTTGTTCCGGGTTTACCCTTCAGCAGGGCTTGGCAATGGGTTTCCTGTTGACTTCTTCAAGGTCTACCCTCCAGTAGGGCTGGGCAGTGGGTCGCCTGATGACTTATTCTAGGTTTACCCTCCAGCAGGGCTGGGCAGTGGGTCGCCTGATGATGTATCATGGTTTACCCTCCAGCAGGGCTGGGTAGTGGGTCACCCGATATTATATTCTAAATTACCCTTCAGCAGGGATAGGCAGTGGGTCACCCGTTGGTATTTCAGACTCAGTCTTTTCTACCAGGCTAGTCTGTAGCTATTCCTCTGTGACTACCGGAGTGGGACCCTTGGTTGTACGGGTCGGTGATGTGACATCTTGACTTTGAGGAGACCTCTCGACTACGGGGCAGTGACGAGTTGTGGTTGACGTTCCCCCAGAACTCTCAAGTACGAGGAGCGCTTTCCCCACCGAGACGTGTCCTTGTGACAAGACCTAAAACCGTGCGGGTGAGTCAGTTCCGTCCAAAGCGGATAGTGTCGAGGTGTGGTGATTGAGCCCCTTGGCTTGCGGTTCGGGGCAGAAGTGCGAGATGCTGGGCATCGATGGAGTTTACTTCTGGGACTGTTGGCTACCCTTTTTTTGGGCTGAGTTACGGGACATAGATGCCCTTACGACGTTGTTCAGACTACTTGATTGAGCATAAGTATATGTATATACCTTGTTCCAGTACCCACTTCTTGGGTTTGGTTACTCTCCTTCCAGGAGAGGCGAAGACGCTTGGGGAATGCCACGTGCTTTTCATGTCTAGCTTCTCATGGTTGGACAAGTCTACTATCCTACTATAGGTAGCGAAGACTCGACGGGAAGTTCATCTTCTCACCGTTTCCAGTTCCTTATGTCTGGACGAGTCTACCTTTTTTTCCTCTTGTTGGGTTGAGCTGAACTCTCTACTGTTACTCTTACTGCACTTTCAGTTGTACTCCTCTACTTTTACTGTTCTCTCTACTTCTCACCCTTCGGTACCTCTTTTGTTGCTTCCTCGAGCCTTCGCGGTATCCTACTGAGTATTTTTATACTCACCCCTGCCCGGGCTTTTCCCGAACTTGGTGTTCCCTTGCAGACAACGAATAGGTTGGTCGTGACTTTATTGGAGCATAGGAGTTCAGGAGCTTGGACCGCGTGCGGTGGTCGTAGTCAGGTTCTAGGTGGGGACCCCTCCCAGCTGTTTACTATTGTTTTACCAGTTGCTGGGTTGTGGCACTTTTTTTTTGGGCACGAGTTTTTCCCCTTTTCCTTTCAGTTTATCTCCAGCTTGTACTTTGTATTGTTTAGAGGTCGATGCACATCTGTGGTTTATATATAGCAGATACTCTTTTAATATGATTTTATTTTCTTTTACTCTTCACTTTTACATTGAGTGTGATGCGTGTGTGTGTACAGGTGCTTAGGCAAAGGCCTCCCTGAGTTGTTGTGCCTTTGACGCTAGTCGCAAGCCCCTGGCCTATGGAGGCGGGCTTGGGTTAGTTTCGGCTCGAGCCCGGGTAGGGTCGGGTCATGACAAAGTGGTATCAGAGGTGGTTCATTCCTTGGGGTGTTGTACGGACGTCCCTAAAAGAGGAATTGGTTGGGATTTAGGGCAATAGGGTTAACGTGTCTCGAGAGTGGCTCTCAGGCCAGGGAGTCCAGTGATGGTGCGACGGTTGACGTATCCATTCACCAGGACCTTGATAACCCGCTTGTCGACTCAGCATGCTGAGACACTTATTGCAGGAAAAATTTGGTTTGTGCATCATATATGACTGAGTCTTGAATGTTTTTCTTGATTCATCTCCCCATCGTTGTTATTATTGGTATATACATATATTCTCATCTGACCATGGCAATCCTTGATAATTTTCAGGATGTCTCCGTGAATACAGCCAACCAGGATACCAGCTACGGTTTGTGATGACAACACTGTGAGCTACGAGGCCACAGTCCAGGACCCATCATGCGAGCCCCTTTCTCCGGGTGGGCCGATAGCAGCACCCCCACCTATTGAGCAGCAGGCAGTTTCAGCAGAGCGTGCTGAGCTTGAGCGCAGGTTGAGCGCGCTCCGGGAGTTCCAGTGGCAGAGACCGCTGAGGTTCAGTGGTGAGCCAGACCCTCAGGTAGTAGAGTTTTGGCTAGAGGCAGTGGATCTCTTTTTCAGGCTTGTGCAGACGCCGTCAGATCAGAGAATGGCTTTGGCAACCAACCTTTTTCGTGGGGCAGCTCGACGTTGGTGGATTCTGGTGACTCAGCTTCTTGAAGAGTCGTCACTTTCGTGGGGAGACTTCCAGTTGTTGTTCCATGAGGAGTTTTTCCCTTCCTACTTGCGCTCCATTAGGATTCAGGAGCTCCTGTAGTTTCAGCAGGGATGGATGATGGTGGCCGAGTACACGGCTAGTTTTGCAGACCGTGCATGCTTTTACTCGGAATTGATCCATGACGGCAACATCCGAGCGCAGATGTTTGAGTAGGGTCTCCGCTGAGAGATTCATGCTGTCATGGTACCCTTGGGAATTTCCACATATGTTGGGGTGCTAGATCAGACACTGGTGACAGAGGGCTTCCTATCACGTTTTAGAGTTGGTGGTGGCAGCATGCACGTTGGAGCCGAGACGTCTGCCGCAACTAGTGGGTGTCAGCAAGAAGAACCTCGACACAGGTGGATTTATGAAAACCGGACTCAGGGGCGTGGTGATACACCACAGTGGTGCCGGAGGGCACCAGTGCATCCCAGAGAGAGTCAGTGCTATGCTTGTGACAGGTGAGGTCACTTGGCACGAGACTGCCCGACCCGAGTTACGGTGAGCTTCAGGAAGGCAGCAGGCGCACCACCTTGACGGAGGCAGCTCCGTGATCAAAGTAGTGCCCAGGGAGGTGGCAATAACAGATGAGCGGGAGGATCTAGAAGTGGGGGACGACATTACAAGGTCTTCCCATAACCACTAGTGGTCCATGTCAGGCTCCGGGAGCTGACAGTTGGGACCACAGATATCCGCGAGCTTTGGATGTCTACAATCCTGCAGAGCATGAGGTGGTAAGAGGTACGCTCTACAGCTCTTCTACTTCTTGCAGTAGAATTGTTAGACTCTGTGTGTAGAATGCTTTCCTCCCTGATCCTTGCTTGAGTTATTACCAGGGTGATGCAGGGCGTCGGGTGTAACCCGGTGTTGGTAGGGTAAAAGGCGTGGGACCTTTTTCTTTAGTCAATGGTGTCGACTCCATCGCTTCCCGAGCGTGTAAGAGAGTCTTTGTTGCGAGACATCGACAACGAAACATTGCGTGACCAGATATCCTTGGGTGTTCCACCATATGAATATTCTGAAGGAGGGAATCACCGACCCTTGTTCCAGATACGGGTGGTGATTCTAGTCACGGCGTGCGACGTAAGGGTTCGATCGGGGAGGTGAGCTACCCCCGAGGTACTTTGGACCGTTTGAGACTGTGCAGAGGGATGGTGAGGTTCCCTACCACCTTGCCCTAACCCCAAAAGCTGGTTTGGGTAATAACGTCTCCCGCATGACTCACCTGAGGAGATATATGCTTGCTCTTATGCATGACATCGGAAAGTGCTGACCTCGTGTGAACAGATCAAATCCTTTGGTCTGTCTGTGGTGACACTGAGCTGTGCGTGAGTTTTTCTGGGTACGAGAGAGCCAGGTATGGGCTTAGTACCCTGTGTTGCCCCCTAGTTTTTCTTTTTGGGGATGATAACCTTGAAGGAGGAAATGATTTAAGAACCCATTTTTTGCTGCGGAAGACTTTGGAATATTCTTGATGTTATTCCAGAGCAGCGCCTTCAGACAGCGTGCGATTCCGAGCCCCGGAGTGGCCGTAATTAAATTTTTAGTGCGTTCACACTGGAAACATGAAATAAATGGGATAAATCCTAAACGGTGATCCGAATCAGAGATTCGAGTATATGGATGGGTCCGGAATGGGGTGTTTACCCTAGGAACGACATAAGTTATGTTGGCGCGGGACGTTTGGACCCCTCGCTCGCTTTCGGAACGTTAAACGGATTAATTAATTAATTAATTTATTCGTTTAAGGGTGAAACGCTAGTATCTCTTAAATGGTGGCACGTATTGGAAAATTGAGTCCACCTTTGAGTTCAGAGTGTACCGTTTACCCTAGGAGGGGTATAAGTTTTGCGGGCGCGACTCGTCTGTGAAAAATGGCCCCAGGGGCGTTTTCGTATTTTGGTGGCCTCAGGCGCTAAATTTAATAACTGTTAAACGGGGTATCAGATTAAAATTATGAGACCGCCTTTGTTCTCAGGAGGTGGTTTTTACCCTAGGGGAGGTTTAATCTTGACCACGCCAAGAGTTTCGGGTGCAGGTTAATTTGGAGGATTAAATCAATTAAAACTATTTAATTAATTTGTTTTTCTTCCTATTTAAGCTTAACCCCCCTCTCGTCCCCTTTTTTCATCTCCTGGAAGAAGAGCTCAACCAAGGAGAGATCCTCACTAATCCTCCTCCTCTCCGAGCATTGCGGCGGCGGTGGATCGTGCGGTGAAGCGTCGGGCAACGCCCCAACAGGTAGGAGATTTTGGGTTGCATTTTCATTTCTGAACATTCCTTTGGATTCAATTTTATAAGTTCATTTGTTGTTAATCTTCGAAAAACTCCCATGGTCGTATAGTATAAATTCTTCTCTTTCTGACGCTCATTTCGGATTTGAAATCCGGGTTCGGATGGTGTCGCGGCCGTTCGTCGAACTTCGCGGGTTTGGTGTTTTCCGGTGGACCAAGGCGGTCCGGTGAGGGTTCAGGCGAGCCGGCTCAGCGGCGGTCCACGGTGGCTTCAGCAGGCGTTGGTGCGGTGTGAGGATGAGCAGAGGAGGCCATGACGGCAGGCCTTCCAGGGCGAGGCGACTCATGGTCGGGCACCGCGGTCGAGCGGAGCTGGCGGTAGGCGGCCGTAGTGTCACGGTGGAGCAGAGGCGGTCGGTCCCTGACGTTCGACAGCAGGGCGTCGGCCCGAGCGAGGATCGGTGGTACAAGGCTTTAGTGGGGCGGCGACGAGCAAGCGAGGCCGCTCCGGCGGCCGGTCACGATCAGCGGAGGTGGACCCGAGGTCGCGCCTCGGGGTTGAAGAAGGAAACCAGGACCCGCAAAAGGCAGGTCCTGTTGAGAAGAAGAAGAAGGCCGGCCATTCGGCCAGTCTGGTTAAAAAAACGTATTAAAAAAATTAATAATAATAGTAATAATAAGTTTATAATAATAATAATAATAATAATAATAATAATAATAATAATAATAATAATAATAATAATAATATTTGGGAAATGATTTATAATGATAAATCATCCGCGGGGTGTCCGTTTCGCGAGCTATTTGCGGCGGCGCATGCCTTGGAATGAGAGGTATGATTTGAGATGGTTTTAGGGGTTTTTAACTCTCGAAACGGGGGACTCGAAGGCGCGTCACGTGTGTTAAACAGATTGGCGTTTTTATGGGGGATTTTGTTTTGGACGGCACAGACCCATCCGACGTCCGTTTGAGTGCCGTTAGTGGTGTTGCGACCCTGGCGTCAGGGCTATGTTTTCCAGTATGGTATCGGGCGCTGAATCCGGAGTTGAGTCATGGGCCCCATGAACCGTCTTTTGAGATGCATGCAACTTTTAGCGACTTCTTCATCGGACATCCATTTGGGGCGTGCGAGCAATCGTTTTTGGGTGTTTTTCCGAGGTCATTGCAATGGTGCAATCTGCCCGCTCTAATTCGGCACGATGTTGCGGTCCCCACGAGGGTCGTTTGGGCGTTGATGGTGATTTTCCAACTTTATCACCGGGTGTCCGTTTTGGACAAGTGAATAGTCCATCTTGTGTGCTTTTACGAGAGGTTCGCAATTGTGAAATCCATTGGCAGCGCTTTAGGATCGGGGTGTGTGTCCTGCGTGGTACCGCTCGTGCGCGGGCGCCAGAACGTATCTTTTTCTTTGGATATCTGTTGCACCCAAGTGGGTAGTGCTTCTGACGTGTTTTCCAGAGGGGATCACAATGGTGAGATGCGCCCGATTGTTTTCAGAGCCGAGGCTCGGGATAGCGGGATGTCGTTCGGGCGTGAGGCGGTGTTGGTGACTTTTCCGTCGGATATCCGTTGGAGGTGAGTAAGTAGTCAATCTCGCGTGTTTTTCCGCGAGGATTACAACAGTGCAACCCATTTGGTTTTTTGGAGCCTCTTGCGTGAGCTTGTTAAATGTGGAATAAAAGGTGCTCTGGTGGTGGTTCGTTCTACCGTGTTTGTAGCGGACCTTTGGCGTGTGATCGCGTGCACTCCTGGGAGAGTGAGGTTTGTGTTTAAAGAGATGTGGTTGACTGTGCCCCAGCCGTTGAGGTGGCAGGCTAGAGTTATTACATTACGCCTTTGCATTGACGTTGGGTGTCGTGTGCACGATAACCTTTGGTCTGGAATATGGTATACTTCGGGAGTATGCGGGAACACTGGGAGGTACATGTGGATGTTGGTACCTGAGAACGTTTGTGCTCTTGGTTGGGGTTGACTTAGGGCCACACGTTGTGTGGGACCCATGTGCGTTCCATGTTCTTCTTTGAGTAACTTTGACCTCTCGCGACGTAGAGGGTCCCTCGGTTCTCGTTTGTTGACCAGCGGGGTTGAGTTTTTCACCCGGCTCTGTGCTTGATGGTTTAGATCAGCAGGGTTGAGTGGTTTCCCCTGGTCTTGTTCTGGAGTCAGATGGTTTCGCGATAACCACTATGTGTTCAGTTAGCCAGTGTTGTACCATCCAGTAGAGATGGCCAGAACAGTTCTGGGTTTACCCTCCAGCAGGGCTGGGCAGTGGGTTACTCATCGACTTCTCAGGGTTTACCCTCTAGTAGAGACTACGCAGTGGGTTACTCGACGACTCTTGAGGGTCTACCCTCCAGCAGGGCTGGGCAGTGGGTCGCACGTTGTCTTGTTTCAGGTCTACCCTCCAGAAGGGCTGGGCAGTGGGTCACCTGTCGACTTGTTTAGGGTTTACCCTCTAGCAAAGACTCGACAGTGGGTCACTCGACGACTCTTGAGGGTCTACCGTCCAGCAGGGCTGGGCAGTGGGTCGCCCGTTGACTTATTCCAGGTCTACCCTCCAGAAGGGCTGGGAAGTGGGTCGCCTGATGACTTATTCCAGGTTTATCCTCCAGCAGGGCTGGGCAGTGGGTCTCCTAATGAAGTATTATGGTTTACCCTTCAGTAGGGCTGGGCAGTGGGTCACCCGTTGGTATTTCAGACTCAGTCCGTTCTACCAGGCTAGTCGGTAGCTATTCCTCCATGACTACCGGAGTGGGACCCCTGGTTGTATGGGTCGGTGATGTGACAAATTGACTTTGAGGAGACCTCTCGACTGCGGGGCAGTGATGAGTTGTGGTTGACGTTCCCCTAGAACTCTCAAGTACGAGGAGAATTTTCCCCCACTGAGACACGTCCTTGTGACGTGACCTAAAACCGTGTGGGAGAGTCAGTGCCGCCCAAAGCAGATAGTGTCGAGGTGTGGTGATTGAGCCCCTTGTCTTGCGGTTCGGGGCAGACGTGCAGGATGCTGGGAATCGATGGAGTTTACTTTTGGGACTATTGGCTACTCTTTTCTTGGGTTGATCTACGAGATGGAGATCCCCTTACGACATTGTTCGGGCTTCTTGATTGAGCATAAGGATATGTATATTCCTTGTTCCAGTACCCACTTCTTGGGTTTGGTTACTCTACATCCAGGAGAGGCGAAGACACGCAAGGTATGCCATGTTCTTTCCGTGTCTAGACTCTCATGGTTAGATGAGTCTACTCTCCTGCTATAGGTAGCGAAGACTCGACGGGAAGTTCATCTTCTCACCGTTTTCAGCTCCTTGTGTCTGGACGAGTCTGTCTTTCTTTTCTCTTGTTAGGTTGAGCTGGACTCTCTACGATTACTCTTACTGCACATTCTGTTGTACTCCTCTACTTTTCCTGTTCGCTCTGCTGCTCACCCTTTGGTACCTCCTTTGTTTCTCCCTCAAGCCTTCAGGGTATCCTACTGAGTATTTTTATACTCACCCCTGCCTGGGCTTTTCCCGCACTTGGTTTTCCCTTGCAGATGACAGAATGGTTGGTCGTGACTTCAGTGGATCATAGGAGTTCATGATCTTGGACCGCGTGCAGTGGTCGTAGTCGGGTTCCAGGTGGGGTACCCTCCCAACTGTTTGCTATTGTTTTACCTGTTGCTGGGTTGTGGCACTTTTTGGTTGGCCGCATGTTTTGCCCCTTTTCCTTTCAGTTTATCTTTAGCTTGTACTTTGTACTGTTTAGAGGTTGATGCACATCTGTGGTTTATATATAGTAGTTAATCTTTTACTAGGCTTGTCTTTTATTTTACCTTGCACTTTTGCATTGAGTGTGCTGCGTGTGTGTGTACAGGTGCTTAGGCAAAGGCCTCCCCGAGTTGTTGTGCCATCGGCGCTGGTCGCCAGCCCCTAGCCTTTGGAGGCGGGATTGGGGTAGTTGAGGCTCGATCCAGGGTCGGGTCAGGTCGTGACAATCAATTAATACAATGTTGTTCATTGGAAGTAATTTCGCTTTTCAATTGGATGTAAAAACAAGTCAAACTTTTGATAAATTTTACTTCTTAAAAACTTGTCTTTGGTTTTGACAACATGATTTTTTTTAAATTAATTACTGAAATTTATGTGTTAGGAATTTGGTAAAATGGATTCCATATTTATAATCAGAAGGTCCAAATTATGTAATTAAGACTCTTTTGTTTTTGGACATTATGAACAATAACGACATCAATTGTCTTTAATTATAATGATTAACTAGTAATCGGGTAGTTAAGGGTAATAAAATAATAACATAATAATATAAAATGACCCCAACATGTGTCCAAATCCTAGTTTTTGAGTAATGTCCTACCATGTAATGCCTTTTACCAAACTTTGGGGGCCATGGAGTCATATGGGTGTGATAGTGACATTTATGACATTATTTTTAAAAAGAAGAGAAATATAAAAAAGGTTTGTATATCCTAAGTACAAAACATTAAATCTTGTGTACATAAATAATATCTTAGACTATAAATAATAATTGGAAAGCTAAAAATATTTCCTAAATCATGGTATTTTTTATAATTTTTAGACATTAAATAAATAAATATATTTATGACACGATGATGATGTAGTGATTACCTCATTAATGAATGATTTAAATAAAATGAAAAGATAAGGTAATATATAAGACTTACACTTGCTAAAACCTATTGGATGGGTAGATTTTGAACCCTTATCACCTTATCCTATAAATATATCATTGTGGGACCTATAAAATTGGATAACCATTTTATAATAAAGTAACATTTCAAGAATTTCCAAAAGTGACCCTCATCCCTCTTAAAAAAGGCCCCCACCTCTACCCCCTTAACCAAACCTCTCAAGCCATTGTATCATCGAATAACTACTCCTGTTATCTCTCCACATCCCTCTCTCACTCCTAGAATACTCACATTGGGCATAAACCATTCCAAGTAAGCCTTTGGCTCAAATCAAAAAGAGTTACCCGATTTAGAGGTAATGTCTTCTCTCGAGTTTCCTTCTTTTATTTTCCTTCTTCACTCACCACTATCTTCTTATTATTTTTTCCCATAATAACACCAATATACTCAATATAATATTATGTTGTTATGATAAGGATTATACCTACACTTACACACACCCCATATAATGGTTAAAGAACATACTGTTTCTGTGGGTGGTGAATTACTGCCTCACAAAACGATGACTGTTCAATCTTCTTTTAACACCTTTCATGGTGGCCATTATGATGGAACTATATTTATATATGATATATTTATATTTATTTCATCTATATAATTCTGTACTTTATATTTAAATCATACCTTTATGCTTTTCATGTTGGGCAAATGCGGTAATGTCATATGAGGAAGTGTGGACTACCGCCCCCTCAAGTGATATGACTCGTTCATGCCAAACATGGAGTTTATAAGGAATGTAATTAATGAACATATGTTAACTATATAACATATATATTATACTTTAATTATAATATATCTATGTATAATTTAGTTTAAAAGTTCATTAATATGACAAAAAAATGAAAGTAGCGTTCATGTGTACGTACGACCCACCGTCTCCATGAATGGTGCATTTCATTTTTTTGTCTCCAAATGTCATGGAATATTATAAAATGAATATATACTGGATATATATGATATTTAAATAATTAATACCATTCTGCAGATGATTTACTTATAACTACACGGGCAATTATTTTCGAACAAGTTCATTTTCGACTCATGTATCGAACATCAAAAAAACATATGATATGAACTCACATAATTATATAATTATTATAAAATGATAATATGTGATATGAATTGAATAATAAACTTTAAAGTAAGTCCTTAATCAATTATAAATTTACCTATGTTTATGATTCATTAATATAAAGAAATGAACAAGAGAAGTTGGACTTCAGGTAAGGGGATTTCTTATCTAACTTTTAATTCCGTGAGATTTCCATTGTTCACCACTTATTTGTTGCATGTGGTATATTGTGTAATGTAATTTAATATATATTATCATGATTATATTTATGTTCATGGTATTATGTGGTCCATCTGATGTTTATTATCTATTTTTCGTAGGACTCGATTGATTACAACGAGGTAAGAGGTTTTTATCTCACTTTTTATTCCCGTGATATTCATGCTACATTTGCCCATTTTTTATTTTGTGTGGTGTATGTGCTGCCCATGATTGCATTATTTGTTTAATATACTTTAATTTATGGGTATTTACATCTTCATTGTATGACCCTACTTTCATGGGGTGTACGTTTCGAAAGTTACCCAAACAGGTAAGGGAACCTTTCACCCTCCTCTTTTAAAAATACTTCTTTTTGTTAGGTCTTTTAATTTACATCTTCTTATATTGGGATATGTTCTTATATATCCTTATTTGTGTAAATTTTATTTTCAAATGATGATATTCCCATTTTATCTCTCATCAAATCATTTTCTAAATTTTAATGTGACATCGTTAGGCTGTCGAATTTCTATAAGGGAACTTCTTAACCCAATTTCAATTCTTTGGGTTAAACCTCTACTTATTGATTATGTCACACTATGAATATGTGTGGATGACCTCTGATTGTTTTACACTTAATATACAATTATATTGGGTGTATTTATATTTGTCACACATAATTATGTAATTGATTTATCCTTAATCTAAGGATACAATATTTTTACGGGACTTCGTCTCAATCTCCTTTCATTGAGTCATCTTCTAATTTCTACACGAATTTATTTTATACAGTGTATAAAACCCTTTTGACTTTTAATTTCATTCAAAAAGAATATTTTTACACAAATCGTTTTACAAAACAACAAAATGAATGTTTTTGTCTTATGCTGCAACAACGACTTCTCCACCGTCGTGACCATTATTTGATTTTCGGCTTCCTCTACAAGCCATAACTTTAAAAAAAATACCCTTTTTTAAATGTATTTTATTTTAGTATTGAAAATGCCTTTGATAATGTTTTGATTATATCATTGTGTTGTATTGATATCTTGTGATTGAAATGTGGAAATGTTATGTTTCCTTTATGCATGTTTTATGTGATACAATTATGTTATTGTTCTTGGGCATTGTCTATGAAGTCAGGTGGTTCCATGATAAACTAAGGGCGGGTGAACCCGAGATAGATCTCCAATTCATTGGGTAACGTGAAAGAGTTAAAATATAATGTTTTTCCAAAGTTATTTATGGAATATACTATGATGGGTATTCCAAATGTAACCATGAGGGTTACTCCCTACGTAAGAATGTTATGAATGCCTCAAGTTACCTTTATTTTTTATGATTTCTATGTGAATTTCACAAATCTTATGATTTCATGAGGTATGTTAAAAGCTTATGTTATGTATATATTTATGATCTAATGTTTTCCCTCTTTGTGTATCCCTTACTGAGCTTTTTATGCTCATCCCAAGTTTTTGAAATGTTTTTCATAGGACATAAAGTTGAATAGGGTCAAGGATTGTATCAATGAAATGTCATACTATCTAAAACATGGAACTAGACATGACTCTTTTGTTCAAGAGTTTTTATTTTGTGAAAAAATGGAAACTGAGTAGATGTGTCTACTTTGTAATCATTGAGATGTAATAGTTATGTCCTAATTCTCCAAAACTCTAAACCTGAAAAGATCCTCAATGTAAATTATTCATTTAATTCAAGATTATGTAATGTTTGAAGGCCGAGTCTTTATAGTTGGTATCAAAGGTTGGTTTAGATAACATTAGAGGTTAGGGTATTCTTTAAGAATAAGTGACCTTACCATAATGGTTAGGATTTCAGAAAGAGTCATAGTTTTTTTAGATAAAGTGAATGTGTTTAAGATAACATGAATAATTATATCATAGTATTATATGATGATTTTACAAATATAATCACACTGACCTTTTTGGTTTTAGTAAATGGCGGGATATAGTAGGCACCAAAGTAACAGTGGATGTGAAGAAAACTACGATGATTTTCTGAATGAGAAACTGAATGATATGAGAGCTGCAATGACAACTCTTGTGGTTATTCTCAACCAACTATCTAGAGTCATGATTGACCACCTGAACCATAATGTTTTTTATAAGGCATCATATATGCGAGAAAAAAATTCCTATGAAAGCCCAGGTAATAATCATAAAGGTAAGTATGTTCAAAAAACTATTTGTCAATGATGTGGAAAGAAAAACATAGGAAAATGTTTCAAAGGGACAGAAAGATGTTATAGATGTGGAAATTAAGGTCATAAACCAATAACCTTCCATAGAAAAAGAAATCATATAGTTGACTCTAGGAAAGGGAAAGAATTTTTTTCTGAAGGATCAATTGAATGTTTTAAATGTGGTGTGCATGGTCATTATGAAAACACATGCCCAACAAAGATGTTTCAGGAATGGGATCACCAGGATCGTACAAATATTCGTTTACCAATACCTAATTCCATTCCGATTGAGGATGAAGAAACTGATAATGACCAATGAAATTTATGGATTATTTCTTAACATATGTTTTCCTATTATTGAAATCTTAGGATATGATTCATGATTTTGTTTTTAGGAAAGAAGTATTTCAGAATAATTTGGAAGGTAATGGTTAATGGATCATGAAGAATGTTGAATGAGTAAGAAGTCAACATATAAGGGATCCGAGAGTTATGGTAGATTTTAGGATGGTGAAATTCTTAAAAGTATTAAGGCTCTTTTGATGATGAGATTACATGAGATGATTTTTTATTGTATATGTAGCCCTGATGTTTGATATATGAAAATTTTATTCAATGAATAATTATCTTTTCTTTTGTGGATATAGTTATAAAAAACCATTTGGGTTTATATGATCCTTGAATTTTAGGCAATTACAGGTTAATACATTTTGGGATGCAAAATGAAAGTTATTAGATAACATTTGTGGTTAAAATATTTTATAGTTATTTTTTATGAACTTATCTCTTTTTGGGAATGTTATTAAATTATGTAGTTTTTGAAAAGGGACAACAAACAACATGTATGACAACCCGTTGCGTCGGGCGAAGCTACAGGAATCGAACCCACAACCAAAGTGCGACTAGTGTTTATCACCTACCACTGGACTACGTGAAGTCCATGGATAGTATGACTAATTATTTTTTAGTTAGATTATTTTAGGAATCAAGAATAAGTTGATTTTGGGTTATCTATGGAAATGATTGACCTATCATGGAGGATATGTGATTAGGTTAATTACTTTTCAAAATGATATTTTAAGAGTAACTGATGTTATTTAGATATAAATGTTAAGATTTATCTTGGAAGAATATGTGATTAAATCATTCAGAGACTTGGGTTTCAATATTAGTTTGGATTACTTTGTAGAATTTTTTGGATATTTGTTTATTTAATGGTCTTTATTGAACCTTTTGTTCTTTTTGTTGAATTTTAGATATTAAGAGTAGTATTTATTTTTATAAAGGATTATCATTTTAGGGATTATTTGATCTTGTACTAACAAATTTGGTTTTGGTTAAGGTCTAAAGACATGTGAAATATATAGTTCATCTTTCGTGGATTCGGTGATTCTCAATAAGTTGATTATAGAACTCTTAATGTGAACAAGTCATCCTAAATACTCATCTTTTGGAGAAAATATGAGTTTGTGTAAGAAATATAGTAAGTGATAAAAGTCTACATGACAAGTAAGTATGTTTCCTTATGTTTTAGTTAAGCTCATAAATAAATTCCTCAATGAAAAGTAACTTAAAACAAAAATGTTGTCTGTTAACTTTTCCTATTGGGGAATCAAATACTGTTTAACCCATCACAAGTTTGTGATTTTATAGTGGTTAACTTTCTCCTAGAAATATTTTCTATAACTCTCCATCAGAATTTGATGGTTTGTTTTCACATCCATATACATGTTTTCATGAAATCCTAGTATCTTTTTACTCAGGTGACCTTTTTTACTTTTCATTCTTTCTTTTAAAGTGATTGTTTCATTTACTCCTTTTCGGATGTGGGGCTTTCAATGAAGTTTCTGAACCCAATTTTAAAATAGCGAGAATGAAATTCCAAAAAGGGGGGAAGGATGTAACAACCCAGGTAAATAAAGAATATGAAATTTTCATATTTATTAATATTTTTGAATAAAATGTTAATATTTCATTAAAGGGAATTCTATGTTCGATTGCATACCCAATATGCAACAATGAGTTTCCTTGGAATCTTGTGTTGCACACTAATAATATAATAATATTATTTTAAATGGTAGTTAACGCCTAGTCGTTGTAATGGAGGGAATGAACAGAACTAAATACAAAATGATTATATATTTTTGTTAAATATTTTAACAATTACCCAATAAATTATAGAGCCTTAAAATGCGAATGAATCCATTATTAAGCATGAATATTCTAATATTCTTTAAAAGGTCGATTAACCGACTTTTGATGGAGAACCCCTTTTAAACTAATTTTGTCAATTTTATATATTATATTTGACAAAAGAAAATCCTTCTTTAGAATCAGGGAATCAAAATGTAGTTTGTGTAAAATTTTGTTATTTTTCTGATAAAGTTCATTTTTTAATGAATAGTGAAAAATACTACATTTTACTTCAAAACTGATTTTTCATCTAATTTAAGTATATAGTTATATTATCATTTTAATTTGTTTTAAAGTTTAATTGAATTATTTTTTTATCACTTAATAGAGTTTTGTTCATTGGAATTAATTTCAATTTGAAATCGGACATAAATAAGTGTAAATCTTTTGATAGATATTGTTTCTTAAAAACATGCTATTTGTTTTGAAAGTGGGAATTAATTATAAAATTAATTAATGAAACTTATATGTTTTGAATTTGGTAAAATGGAAATCATTTTTTAATTTGGAATATCAAATTTACATTGGATAAAAGTTTGGTATTTTTTATGACAAATGACCATTTTTAATGAATAGTGAAAAATACAGCATTTTACTTCAAAACTTCTTTTTCATCTAATTTAATTACATAGTTATAATTTAATTTTAATTGGTTTTAAAGTTTAACTGAATTAAGTTTTTATCACTTAATACAATTTTGTTCATTGGAATTAATTTCACTTTTCAATTGGATGTAAAAACAAGTTAATCTTTTGATAAATTTTACTTCTTAAAAACCTATGTTTGGTTTTAACAATGGGAATTATTTTTAAATTAATTACTGAAATTTTTGGGATTGGAATTTGATAAAATGGATTCAATATTTGTAATCATAAGGTTCAAATCATGTAATTAAGAATATTTTGTTTTTGGACATTATGAATAGTAATGACGTCAATTATCTTTAATTATCGTGATTAATTAGTAATCGGGTAGTTAAGGGTAATAAAATAATAACATAATAATATAAAATGACCCAAACATGTGTTGTAATCCTCTTTTTTGAGTCATGTAAGACCATGGGAAGAGTGTTACCAAACTTGAGGGACCATGGAGTCACATGGGTGTGATAGTGACATTTATGACATTATTTTTAAAAAGAAGAGAAATATAACAAAGGTTTGTATATCCTAAGTAAAATAATTTTAATTTTGTTTACATAAATTATCTCTTAGAATATTAATAGTCAACAGAAAGATAAAAATATTTCCTACATCATGGTATTTTTTTATAATTTTTAGACATTAAATAAATAAATTTATTTATGATACCATGATGATACAGTGATTACCTCATTAATGAATGATTTAAATAAAATGAAAAGATAAAGTAAAATCTAAGATATACACTTGTAGAAACCCTATTTGATGGGTATATTTCGAACCCTTATAACCTTATACTAAAATTATATCACTATGGGACCTTTAAAATCCAAAAACCATTTTATAATAAAGTAACATTTCAAGACTTTCCAAAAGTGACCCTCCTCCCTCTTATAAAAGGACCCCACCTATAAAACCTTACCTAGACCTCTCATGTAACACCCCAAGCTTCTATGGTACGCTTCTCTTTGAATAATGTGATAGCGTGTGTTGTACGCAACACCGAGTTCTAACACACCATAACTAATCAAACTAACCGTTATGAATAGTAATACCTACTTTTTGAAATTATATATATTTTATATTTGAAAATGGACTTCATTTTTGGATTCGGAATATCGAATTTAGCCTAGGGTGAAATTTTGGTACATTTCGGATAACTTTCATATTTTGATGAATAGTGAAAATTACTAAATTTTAATTAAAAACAACTTTTTTAATCAAATTAATTACTAGTGATAAATTATGAATTTTAGTGGTTTTAAAGTATATTTAGAATATATTTTTACCATTTAATATAATTTTGGTCATTGGACATAATTTTACAATTAAACCGAACATAAACAAGTGTCAATCTTTTGATAGTTATTATCTCTTAAAAACACGCTTTTTGTTTTGACAGCGGGAATTAATTTTAAATTAATTTCTGCCACTTCTGTGTTTTGAATTTAGGAAAATGGATTCCATATTTGGAATCAGGATGTTCAAATTGTGTAAATAGGTAACTTTTATTTTTAGACATTTTGAATAATTACTGCGGTAAATATTTTATTTATCATGGTTAAAGGGTAAATCCGGTAAATAAGGGTTAAAAAATAATATTATAATAATACAAAATTACCCTAGAACGTGTCCTAACCTTATTGGTGGACACATACCCGACCATGGGCATCCTTGGGTCAATTTGGGGACCCCTTGAAGCCACTTGTATGTGGTAGGGACACATTATATTAATAAAGTTAAAATAAAAATAAAAATGGCATAAGCTTACATCTTTTAGAAGAACAATTTTTACATAGGGTTATACATGTTGGATTTTCGATTATAAATATTCATTAGAAAGCTAAAAAGATTTCCTACATAATGCTATTTTATTTATAATTTTTAGACATTTAATAATTTATTTAATTTATGACACAATGATGATGCAGTAATTACTATAATAGTGAAAAATTAAAATAATTGATATTATAAATACCCAAATAAATATAATATGAAACTTTTAATGAATTAAACTAATTTTCTAGGATAATATGATATATTAGGATTGATTTAATTGACTTTTTTCGAAGTAATAAATCTGTTATGAGTTTCACAAAAATCAACTAATGAATAGTGTCAAAATTGACATAAAAGAATTCTTAAAACAAATATTATATTATTAATTGATATTAAATTCCTAAAAATCTAAGGTTCGGCCAAGAGACTTATATCATGATAGTTTAATCATTAATGGACCACTTGGGGGTCTCTTGGATGTATATAGTAAGTTTATTAACCATAATATATAAAATACAAAGAGACATTGTAAAAGTGAAACTAATTAACTTAGAGTTAATACTTAAAGATAAGGTTAATATAAGTACCCAAACCTGTCTAAATTCTATTGGATGAGTTGATTACGACCTATCCCCACATCATCATTTGAATATTCAACTTTTGAGCCTTTAGAAACCGAATATGAATTTATTATAAATTAATATTTCTAGCTTTTCCAAAGGTGCCCCTCACCCCTCTTATAAAAGGGCACTCCTCCTTCTCATTTCTTCACACCTTCAAAGCCTTTTGGTTCGGCCAAACTCTGCCCAAATACTCTCCCAACATCCCTCAATACAACCTAGAGGCCTTAGTTTGATCAGAAAGCCAACCTAAGGAGCCCTTTTGATCAAATCAAAAGGAAGAACCCGAAGAAGAGGTAATGATTTCACCACCCTTCTCCAAGTTCATTTCTTCTTCCACTTCTTCTTCCTTTGTTCTTACCATTCTAAAACAATAACTCCAGTATCTCACATATACTGTGATGTTATTATAAATATGGTACAATCATATTCAGTATTCTATCCACCCTTTGAATAACATGTCACCATACGTGCGTACGTACGGCTTACCGTCTCCACGTCGTGGTGTAATTGTTATTCAATATAATATTATTTGGATGGGTATAATAATGATGTGTAACTCATGTAA
The DNA here is from genome assembly GCA_963277665.1 of Viscum album. Classification (NCBI taxonomy): domain Eukaryota; kingdom Viridiplantae; phylum Streptophyta; class Magnoliopsida; order Santalales; family Viscaceae; genus Viscum; species Viscum album. Next base: position 394,405,534 of record OY728140.1, read on the forward strand.
ATAATAAATATAACATGTTAATGATTCTGTATATATGATATACTATCCATTTATATATTATTTTAATATCAAAAGAATGATATTGTCGCTCGTGCGTACGTACGGACTACCGTCTCCACGAACGCGATGAGATTCATTCTCCATCGTAACCATTAAAGCGTAATTATCATTTTATGATTTAAAAATGATGTTTAAGGACTTGATATCATTCTGGATATGAATAATATACAACCTATCCTTTACAAACATGTCTTACGTAACAAAACATATGAAAGAAAACAAGTAAGTTAACACCCGAAACAACGATAATACTAAGATATTATTATCAAATCAATATTAAAAGATCATATATGATATCATATTAATGTATATGATTCTTGTATAATTTAATAACAATTATTTCACCATTATACAGGAGGTTAACCTACCACAACCAAGGAAAAGTACAAGGTAAGGGTTATTTCACAATCTCTTCATTATCCGAGGTTGTTTATATGTAATAATCTACTGGGATCTCTTTATCATCCACATCCATGTTTCTTAAAAATGTATTTCAAAACATTTTTACTATTTACAAGAATATGGTTTAAAGTCATTTATACCCTTTTTTGACTTTTTATAAGAGGTTTATAAAGGAATCTTTCCGTCGTTTTCAAAACAAGGTCCTTTTTAACCTTTTCGACAGAATTGAGGTAAGAATGTTTTTTTTAACTTATACGGCGGGTGCGGTTATTTTACGCCGTTATAAAATCTTCAAAGCTTTCCTTACAAGCTTATAAGAATATTTTCAAAGAAAATGTTTTATTTTATATGGATCTTAAATGATTTCAAAATAAAAGGAGATATTTCTTTAAAAAGAATTTTGATTTCATCTATGTCAACATCCTTTGATGGATTTTAAGATTATTTGAAGTTGATTTATTATGATACAAAACTTCTATATTGTATTGAAGGTTTTGTGATATGTTTGACTGTGGATGTGCTATTTTTATACCATTCATAGTTTATGGTGAAATTATTGACATTTCTTATGCTAGTTTTAATACGAATGTTTATGTTATGTTTAAACCTTTTCATATGGGAATGCATTGGACTTAATAAGTGACGGGTGGAGCCCGCTATAGCTCCTCGATGCATCGGTAGGTCTCATGAGACAAACTAGTGTCTTGGCACAAGGCCTTGACAAAATCTTATTTGTAGTCTTGGCACGAGGCCTTGGCTATGTGGTTATGATAGTCTGGCATTATGCATTCCAACATTATGAAAGTGGTTATTTATTTTTGCATGTGATTATTCGATTAGTGGAATATCCATGTGAATAAGTAAATGGCATTATTTCATTTTATTTATGCCATACCATGTTGAAAGTTCATGTTTAAAAGGCTTTTGTTTTAGTTATACATTGCCTTTAATGTTTATTCTTATTGATGAAAGTTTCCGCTATATTGTTATCCTTACTGGGCATTTGAGCTCACCCCTTTTCTATGTTTTATTTTTCCCAGGTAGTGAAGAAGTAATTTATGAATGACTTGCAGGGATATTATGAGGGGTTAATAGTGTGGATATGAAGACTTTGTTGTTGTAGTAGTTTTTCACTTTGAAATGTAATGTAAAACTTTATGATTATATCTAGTATTTCCAAGGCTACTAAACCAATCGGTCTTTCGAGATTTGATCTTTCTTGTGATCATGCCAATGTTATGTAATTATTGCACCGACTCTGGGTAGCTGGGGTCGGGGCGTTACAGTTGGTATCAGAGGAAGTTTAGTACAAACCTTGGAAGCTAGATTTAGATAAACTCTGATTAGAGCACGTAGACCTAAGATGAACTTTGAGGATTAGTATAGAAGAACTTCCTAGAATTTTGGTATTGTAGAGATTTTGTGAGTTTTTCGAGCAATACATCCCTGTCTGGATACGAGCAGGTAGAGGCGGCTCTGGCACAGATGTACCTAGGGGTAAAACCCGAAAACACCGCTTTGAGCTAGACTCGAACGGGAACTGGTGCACGACAACGGGCCTTGCTGCACTCTTGGTTACGACACTCCCGGGGGATATGCTTAGGATAACTCTCATTATCTTTAAAAATCATTATGAAGGGTTTATGAGTATATACTTCCTCAAAGAAAAACATTTTTATGATTATGGATTATATCCATAGATAGTTCAATTTATGTTTAGTGTTTTATAAGTATGGGATTATGTATTTTGATGCATAAACTGATCTAGTTTATGCCATTTTTTTAGAAATGGCGCCTAGTGGAAGAAATGGAAACCGTATCAATGCACGCACTCCATGTAGGGATTGCCCTCCTGCTCAAGATAATTATAGTGGGGCTGGTGATGCAACTGGTGCTGATCAGCTAATCACCGTACTGGGACAACTTACTCAGGTTATGAATAATAACCTTACCCGTATGGAGCACCCTGATCCGCAGCGTGGAGGATCAATGTTAGATCGATTCATGAGACAACAACCACCAACGTTCAATGGGAGTACAAATCCCTTAGTAGCTGAGCAATGGATATTTTCCCTAGAGAAAATATTTCAGGCTTTGGGGAGTAGTGAAAGGGAAAAGGTTACCATGGCAGTTTACCGCCTCACTGGAGATGCTGATCAATGGTGGTCATTGATTCAAAACATGAAGGAAGATGATGAAGTATCAAACATGGAATGGAGGGAGTTCAAAGATCTGTTTTTAGAAAAATACTTTCCTCGCGACCATCGAGCAGATATGGAAAGGCAATTTCTGAGTCTGAGACAAAAGGAGGATGATAATGTCACAAAGTATGAGGCTAACTTTACAAGGTTAGCGAGGTATGCTGGAGATTATATTCGCAACCCAAGAAGTAAGATTGATCGTTTCTTTGATGGGTTAAAACCATTTCTCCGTCGAGCATTAGTCTCACAATCCTTTTCATCGTACGAAGACATTGTCTCATGTGCTATCAAGACCGAAAAGGAATTCTCTAAGTCTTATGACTTTAAAGCAAAGCAAGAGAAGAAGAGACCTGCTGATCAATCTGGGAATGGAAATAAGGGGAAGAAGGGAAAGGTTGAATATCCATCTTGTGGTAAGTGCGGGAAGAAACACCCCGGTGCTTGCCTGAAGGGAATGGGAGTCTGTTACAAGTGTGGTGAAAAAGGCCACCAAGCTCATGATTGCAAGGGGAAGAAGGAAGCTACCAACGTTCAGTGCTACAATTGCAGGGAGATGGGGCATTATGCAAATGCATGTCCTAAGCGTCAGGAGAACTTACCTCAGAAAAGGTCAAGGGATCAAGGCCAGGCTTATGCTATCACTACTGCAGAGGTAGAAGCTCCAAAAGACGTGGTGGCAGGTAATTTAATGGTTTCCTCAAGTTTAGAAAATTCATTATTTGATTCTGGATCATCGCATTGTTTCATATCTTCCCAGTTTGCTAAGAAAATTAGATATTTCCAATTTGATTTAATAAGGGAGTTGTCAGTTAAAACTCCTAAGGGAAGTATCGTTGCAACAAAGTTTTGTGAATCAGTCCCCATTAGAGCACATAAATTTTCTTTATCTGCTGATTTCATCGTCATACCTATGATTGAGTTTGATATAATCCTCGGTATGGACTGGCTTTCGGACTATGATGCGAAGATTTATTGTAAGAAGAAAGAGGTTACGATTCTTGATGATAATGATAAGGAGCACCTTATTTTTAGAGCAGAATCGTCACCACCTAATTCTTATTTAGACCCACCCCCAGTAGCTCAACATAATTCAATTATTGGGGAGGAAGAGAATGAAATAACTGTCGGTGAGGAAAGGAATGTTCAAATAGAGGATGTACCTGTTGTGAAAGAATTTGTAGATGTATTTCCGGAAGATTTACCTGGACATCCTCCAGAACGAGAAGTTGAGTTTTCTATTGATTTGATTCCTGGATCAAGGCCTATATCGAAGACCCCTTATAGAATGGCCACTGTAGAGTTAGTCGAACTAAAGAAACAACTAGAGGAATTGAGTAATAAGGGATTTATTCGCCCTAGTGTTTCTCCATGGGGAGCCCCTGTTCTTTTTGTTAAAAAGAAAGATGGATCTATGAGGTTATGTATTGACTACAGGGAGATCAATGCTATAACGATAAAGAACAAGTATCCCCTACCTCGTATTGATGATTTATTTGACCAACTGCATGGAGCTCAATACTTTTCAAAGATTGACCTTCGATCTGGATACCATCAGTTGTGTGTGAAGAAGGAAGACATTCCGAAAACAGCATTTCGAACCAGGTACGGGCATTACGAGTTTACTGTAATGCCGTTTGGATTGACCAATGCACCCTCTGTATTCATGGATCTGATGAATAGAGTTTTCAAGGAGTATCTCGATGAATTTGTGGTAGTATTTATTGATGATATATTGGTATACTCCAAAACCTATGAAGATCATGAAAATCACTTGCGCATTATCTTGAAGACTCTGAGGAGGCATGAATTATATGGAAAGTTTAGCAAGTGTGAATTCTGGCTTCAGGAGATTTCTTTTCTTGGCCATATTGTCTCTAAAGATGGAATCTCTGTTGATCCTTCTAAGACCAAGGCAATCCAAGAATGGCCAGCACCTACGAGTATAACTGAGGTACGTAGTTTTATTGGTTTGGCAGGTTATTATCGACGTTTCGTCCAGAATTTTGCCCGATTGGAAAACCCATTAACGAAGCTCACACGTAAAGGGGTTAAATTTGTTTGGACAAAAGAGTGTGAAGAATGTTTCGAAGAACTGAAGAGAATATTAGTCAATGCTCCTATATTGACTCTACCATCGGGGAATGATGGGTTCGTTATTTATAGTGATGCGTCAAAGAAAGGACTTGGTTGTGTCCTTATGCAGAATGATAGAGTTATTGCCTATGCATCACGACAGTTGAAAATTCATGAACAAAACTATCCTACTCATGATCTTGAGTTAGCAGCTGTGATCTTTGCTTTGAAGATATGGAGGCACTACCTCTATGGTGAAAAATGTGAGATTTATACTGATCACAAGAGTTTGAAGTATATTTTCTCACAAAAAGAACTCAACATGAGGCAAAGGAGATGGCTTGAATTACTCAAGGATTTTGATTGCACGATACACTACCACCCGGGGAAGGCAAACAAAGTAGCAGATGCTTTGAGCAGAAAAGACCATGGAGTTCTGAACATGATGAGAATTGAAAGGGATCCAATTTTCATGGATCTAGTGAAGATGGACATGGGAATAACCAGGGAAGGTGAAACATCAATGCTTTTTCAAATGGTTGCCAAACCATCTTTACTAGAAAGGATTAAGAGTTCTCAGACTGATGATGAAGAATTCCAAAAGAAGATTAAAGCTGTGAATGATGGGAGATTGAGAGACTTTGTGTATGAAGATGGAATCTTGAAATTCGGGAAGAGACTTTGTGTTCCCAATATACCTGATCTAAAAAGGGAATTGCTGGATGATGCTCATAGTTCCAATTTCTCTATACACCCTGGGAGCACCAAAATGTATAGGGATTTGAAGGAACATTTTTGGTGGGACAACATGAAGAGGGAGATTGCTGATTTTGTGTCAAGGTGTATGGTTTGTCAACAAGTGAAAGCTGGAAGGCAACAGCCTGGAGGAGTCATGCAACCTCTTCCCATACCGGAGTGGAAATGGGACAATATTACGATGGACTTTGTCATGGGGCTACCAAAGACTCCTAGAAGGAACGATGCAATATGGGTTATTGTTGATCGTCTTACCAAGTCAGCACATTTTCTTGCTATAAGAGAAGATCTACCCCTGGAACGTCTAGCAAGACTATACATTAATGAAGTTGTGAGACTTCATGGAGTACCCCTATCGATTGTTTCTGATCGTGATCCCCGTTTTACTTCAAGATTTTGGAAAAGTCTTCAGAAATCCCTGGATACTGAACTTCATTTGAGCACTGCTTACCACCCTCAGACAGACGGACAATCAGAACGGACTATTCAGACCTTAGAAGACATGTTGAGATCTTGCTCACTTGATTTTCAGGGTATGTGGGATCAATATTTACCACTAGTAGAATTTTCCTATAACAATAGCTTCCATTCGAGTATTCAGATGGCACCATATGAAGCGTTATACGGAAAGAGATGTCGTACACCAACCTGTTGGGATGACGTTGGTGAAAGAAAACTTGTAGGCCCAGAACTGGTGGAGGAAACGGTGGAAAAGGTGAAGGTAATCCAAAATCACATTAAAGTAGCTCAAAGTAGGCAGAAGAGCTATGCCGATAATCGAAGGAAGGATTTGGAATTTCAAGTCGGTGATCATGTTTTCCTGAAGGTATCTCCGTGGAAGGGAGTCATACGTTTTGGTAAGAAAGGTAAATTGAGTCCCAGGTACATCGGACCTTTCGAAATTCTAGAACGAATTGGGGCTGTAGCTTACCGATTGGCAATGCCGCCAAGTCTCTCCAAAGTTCACGATGTGTTCCACGTATCTCTGTTGAGGAAATACATGCCTGACCCAACGCATGTACTCACCTATGAGGAATTAGAACTGGAACCCGATCTTTCCTATTGCGAAGAGCCCATCAAGATTCTTGATACGAGAGAACAAGTGCTGAGAAACCGGACGACGCGTCTGGTAAAAGTTTTGTGGAGGAATCATAAGATGGAAGAGGCAACGTGGGAACCCGAGGAACTTATGATGAAGAACCACCCGAGTCTTTTTATGCAGTAATACCCTAGAAATTGCGAGGACGCAATTATTTGAAGGAGGGGAGAATGTAACACCCCAAGCTTCTATGGTACGCTTCTCTTTGAATAATGTGATAGCGTGTGTTGTACGCAACACCGAGTTCTAACACACCATAACTAATCAAACTAACCGTTATGAATAGTAATACCTACTTTTTGAAATTATATATATTTTATATTTGAAAATGGACTTCATTTTTGGATTCGGAATATCGAATTTAGCCTAGGGTGAAATTTTGGTACATTTCGGATAACTTTCATATTTTGATGAATAGTGAAAATTACTAAATTTTAATTAAAAACAACTTTTTTAATCAAATTAATTACTAGTGATAAATTATGAATTTGAGTGGTTTTAAAGTATATTTAGAATATATTTTTACCATTTAATATAATTTTGGTCATTGGACATAATTTTACAATTAAACCGAACATAAACAAGTGTCAATCTTTTGATAGTTATTATCTCTTAAAAACACGCTTTTTGTTTTGACAGCGGGAATTAATTTTAAATTAATTTCTGCCACTTCTGTGTTTTGAATTTAGGAAAATGGATTCCATATTTGGAATCAGGATGTTCAAATTGTGTAAATAAGTAACTTTTATTTTTAGACATTTTGAATAATTACTGCGGTAAATATTTTATTTATCATGGTTAAAGGGTAAATCCGGTAAATAAGGGTTAAAAAATAATATTATAATAATACAAAATTACCCTAGAACGTGTCCTAACCTTATTGGTGGACACATACCCGACCATGGGCATCCTTGGGTCAATTTGGGGACCCCTTGAAGCCACTTGTATGTGGTAGGGACACATTATATTAATAAAGTTAAAATAAAAATAAAAATGGCATAAGCTTACATCTTTTAGAAGAACAATTTTTACATAGGGTTATACATGTTGGATTTTCGATTATAAATATTCATTAGAAAGATAAAAAGATTTCCTACATAATGATATTTTATTTATAATTTTTAGACATTTAATAATTTATTTAATTTATGACACAATGATGATGCAGTAATTACTATAATAGTGAAAAATTAAAATAATTGATATTATAAATACCCAAATAAATATAATATGAAACTTTTAATGAATTAAACTAATTTTCTAGGATAATATGATATATTAGGATTGATTTAATTGACTTTGTTCGAAGTAATAAATCTGTTATGAGTTTCACAAAAATCAACTAATGAATAGTGTCAAAATTGACATAAAAGAATTCTTAAAACAAATATTATATTATTAATTGATATTAAATTCCTAAAAATCTAAGGTTCGGCCAAGAGACTTATATCATGATAGGTTAATCATTAATGGACCACTTGGGGGTCTCTTGGATGTATATAGTAAGTTAGTAACCATAATATATAAAATACAAAGAGACATTGTAAAAGTGAAACTAATTAACTTAGAGTTAATACTTAAAGATAAGGTTAATATAAGTACCCAAACCTGTCTAAATTCTATTGGATGAGTTGATTTCGACCTATCCCCACCTAATCATTTGAATATTCAACTTTGGAGCCTTTAGAAACCGAATATGAATTTATTATAAATTAATATTTCTAGCTTTTCCAAAGGTGCCCCTCACCCCTCTTATAAAAGGGCACTCCTGCTTCTCATTTCTTCACACCTTCAAAGCCTTTTGGTTCGGCCAAACTCTGCACAAATACTCTCCCAACATCCCTCAATACAACCTAGAGGCCTTAGTTTGATCAGAAAGCCAACCTAAGGAGCCCTTTTGATCAAATCAAAAGGAAGAACCCGAAGAAGAGGTAATGATTTCACCACCCTTCTCCAAGTTCATTTCTTCTTCCACTTCTTCTTCCTTTGTTCTTACCATTCTAAAATAATAACTCCAGTATCTCACATATACTGTGATGTTATTATAAATATGGTACAATCATATTCAGTATTCTATCCACCCTTTGAATAACATGTCACCATACGTGCGTACGTACGGCTTACCGTCTCCACGTCGTGGTGTAATTGTTATTCAATATAATATTATTTGGATGGGTATAATAATGATGTGTAACTCATGTAAATAATAAATATAACATGTTAATGATTCTGTATATATGATATACTATCCATTTATATATTATTTTAATATCAAAAGAATGATATTGTCGCTCGTGCGTACGTACGGACTACCGTCTCCACGAACGCGATGAGATTCATTCTCCATCGTAACCATTAAAGCGTAATTATCATTTTATGATTTAAAAATGATGTTTAAGGACTTGATATCATTCTGGATATGAATAATATACAACCTATCCTTTACAAACATGTCTTACATAACAAAACATATGAAAGAAAACAAGTAAGTTAACACCCGAAACAACGATAATACTAAGATATTATTATCAAATCAATATTAAAAGATCATATATGATATCATATTAATGTATATGATTCTTGTATAATTTAATAACAATTATTTCACCATTATACAGGAGGTTAACCTACCACAACCAAGGAAAAGTACAAGGTAAGGGTTATTTCACAATCTCTTCATTATCCGAGGTTGTTTATATGTAATAATCTACTGGGATCTCTTTATCATCCACATCCATGTTTCTTAAAAATGTATTTCAAAACATTTTTACTATTTACAAGAATATGGTTTAAAGTCATTTATACCCTTTTTTGACTTTTTATAAGAGGTTTATAAAGGAATCTTTCCGTCGTTTTCAAAACAAGGTCCTTTTTAACCTTTTCGACAGAATTGAGGTAAGAATGTTTTTTTTAACTTATACGGCGGGTGCGGTTATTTTACGCCGTTATAAAATCTTCAAAGCTTTCCTTACAAGCTTATAAGAATATTTTCAAAGAAAATGTTTTATTTTATATGGATCTTAAATGATTTCAAAATAAAAGGAGATATTTCTTTAAAAAGAATTTTGATTTCATCTATGTCAACATCCTTTGATGGATTTTAAGATTATTTGAAGTTGATTTATTATGATACAAAACTTCTATATTGTATTGAAGGTTTTGTGATATGTTTGACTGTGGATGTGCTATTTTTATACCATTCATAGTTTATGGTGAAATTATTGACATTTCTTATGCTAGTTTTAATACGAATGTTTATGTTATGTTTAAACCTTTTCATATGGGAATGCATTGGACTTAATAAGTGACGGGTGGAGCCCGCTATAGCTCCTCGATGCATCGGTAGGTCTCATGAGACAAACTAGTGTCTTGGCACAAGGCCTTGACAAAATCTTATTTGTAGTCTTGGCACGAGGCCTTGGCTATGTGGTTATGATAGTCTGGCATTATGCATTCCAACATTATGAAAGTGGTTATTTATTTTTGCATGTGATTATTCGATTAGTGGAATATCCATGTGAATAAGTAAATGGCATTATTTCATTTTATTTATGCCATACCATGTTGAAAGTTCATGTTTAAAAGGCTTTTGTTTTAGTTATACATTGCCTTTAATGTTTATTCTTATTGATGAAAGTTTCCGCTATATTGTTATCCTTACTGGGCATTTGAGCTCACCCCTTTTCTATGTTTTATTTTTCCCAGGTAGTGAAGAAGTAATTTATGAATGACTTGCAGGGATATTATGAGGGGTTAATAGTGTGGATATGAAGACTTTGTTGTTGTAGTAGTTTTTCACTTTGAAATGTAATGTAAAACTTTATGATTATATCTAGTATTTCCAAGGCTACTAAACCAATCGGTCTTTCGAGATTTGATCTTTCTTGTGATCATGCCAATGTTATGTAATTATTGCACCGACTCTGGGTAGCTGGGGTCGGGGCGTTACATCTCAAGCCGTTGGATCATCCAAACTCTACTAATATTATCTCTATACATCCATATGTCACTCCTAGAAGCCTCACTTTGGGAGGAAGTCTTTCCAAGGAATCCATTGGCTCAAATCAAAAAGAGTTACCCGATTTAGAGGTAATGTCTTCTCTCGAGTTTCTTCCTTTTATTTTCCTTATTCACTAAACACTATGTTTTTATTATTTTGTCCCATAATAACACCAGTATCCTAAATATACTAGGATGTTTTTATGATAAGTATTATACCTACACTTACACACACTCGTGTCTAATGGTTAAATAACATACTGTTTCTATGGGTGACGAATTACTGCCTCACGAAACGATGATTGTTCAATCTTATTTTAACACCTTTTATGGTGGCCATTATGATGGAACTATATTTATATATGATATTTATTATATTTAAGTCCTATATATGATTCGGTATTTTATATTTAAAAAATACCTTTATGATTTCCTTGTTGTGCAAATGCGATAATGTCATATGAGGAAGTGTGGACTACCGCCCCCTCAAGTGATGTGACTCATTCTTTAAAAACATGGAATTTATAAATAATGTAATTAATGAACTTATTTTACCTATATAACACATATATTATACTATAATTATAATATATATATTTATAATTTATTTTTAAAGTCCATTAATATGACAAAAAATGAAAGTAGCGTTCATGCGTACGTATGGCCTACCGTCTCCATGAACAATGTGTTTCATTTTTTTATCTCCAAATGTTATATAATAGTATAAAATGAATATATAATATATATATATATATATTATATTTAAATCATTAATACTATTCTGTATATGATGTACTTATAACTACATGGGCAATTCTTTTCAAACAAGTTCATTTTTGACTCATGTACCGAAAATCGACAAAATATATAATATGAAGTCACATAATTAACTAATTATTATAACATGATAATATGTTATATGAATTGAATAATAAACTTTAAATTAAGTCCTTAAGAAATTATAAATTGACATAAGTTTATTATTCAGGAATATAAAGAAACGAACAAGACAAGTTGGGCTTGAGGTAAGGGGATTCTTATCTCACATTTAATTCCGTGAGATTTCCATTATTCGCCACTTATTTGTTGCATGTGGTATATTGTGTACTACCATTTCATATATATTATCATGATTCTATTTATATTCTTGGTATTATGTGATTCATCTGGTTTTTATTATCTTTTGGTCATATGACTCGATTGATTACAACGAGGTAAGGGGTTTTTATCTCACTTTTTATTCCCGTGAGATTCATGCTACATTTTACACCTTTTCTTTTTTGTGTGGTGTATGTACTACTCATGATTGTATTAATTGTGTAAAATAATTTAATTTATGGGTATTTACATCTTCATTGTATGACCCTTCTTTCATGGGGTGTACGTTTCGAAAGTTACCCAAACCGGTAAGGGAACTATTCACCCTCCTCTTTTTAAAAGACTTCTTTTTTTTAGGTCTTTTAATTTACATATTCTTATATTGGGATATGTTCTTATAAATATTTATTTCTATAAATGTTATGTCCAAGTCATGAGATACATTTTTATCTCTTATCAACTCATTTTCTGAATTTTAAAGTGATGTCGTTAGGCTGTTGAATTTCGGTAAGGGAACTTCTTAACCCAATTTCAATTCTTTGGGTTAAACCTATACTTCTTGATTATGTCATACTTTGAATATGTGTGGATGAAATCTGATTTTTTTACACATAATATCCTATTATATTAGGTGAATTTATATTTGTCACACATAATTATGTAATTGATTTATGCTTAATCCAAGGATACCGTCTTTGTACGGGACTTCATCTCAATCTCCTTTTATTGAGGCATCTTTTGATTTCTATGCGACTTTATTTTATATAGTGTATAGAACCCTTTTGACTTTTAATTTAATTCAAAATTAATCTTTTTAGATAAATCTTTTTACTAAACGACATAAGGAATATTTTTGTCTTACGTATGCGGTGATAACGACTTCTCCACCGCCGTGACCATTATTTGAGTTTTGGCTTCCTCTAAAAGCCATAACTTTTTTTAAAAGAAATATAAATACCATGTTTTACTTGTCTTTTATTTTGGTATTGAAAATGGTTTTAATAATGTTTTTATTATATCAATGTGTTGTATTGATATCTTGTGATTGAAATGTGGAAATTTTATCTTTCCTTTATGCGTGTTTTATGTGATAGGATTATGTTATGGTTCTTGGGAATTGTTTATGAAGTCAGGTGGTTCCATGATAAACTAAGGGCGGGTGAGACCGAGATAGCTCTACAATGCATTGGGCAATTCAAAGGAGTTAAATGCTAGGGTTCCTCTGAAGAGATTTAGGGAATATACTAGGATGGGTATTCCAAACATAACCGTGAGTGTTAATCCCTACGTAATAATGTTATGAATTCATCAAGCTATGTTTATGTTTTATGATTTCTATGTGAATTTCACAAATCATATGATTTCATGAGGTATGTTAAAAAGTTTATGTTATGTATATATTGATGATCTAATGTTTTCCCTCATTGTGTATCCCTTACTGAACGTTTTATGCTCATTCCATGTTTTTGAAATGCTTTTCACAGGAAATAAAGTGGAATAGGGTCAAGTATGGGATCAAGGAAATGTCATGCTGTCTAAAACATGGAACTAGACATGACTCTTTTGTTCAAGAATTTTTATTTTGTGAAAAAAATGGAAAATAAGTTGATGTGTCTACTTTGTAATCATTGAGATGTAATAGTTATGTCCTAATTCTCTAAAACTCTAAACCTGAAAAGATCCTCAATGTAAATTATTAATTTAATACAAGATTATGCAATGTTTGAAGGCCGAGTCCTTATACTTATAAAAAACTCACATACCCTTCAAGAAAGTACTGTGGTGTTTCTTTCCAAAAATTTTCACATTTGAAAAAATACTACCTTCCCTTATTCCCTTTATAAATACTTTGACTAGAAATAATTTATATTTGTTTCTTTCAAAGACATAGGACATGGATAATTCTTTACCCATCTCATTATCACATGATACTATATCCTCATATGATGATAATTCCTAGGAGATTATTTACCTTCAAAATATTGTCCTAAGGTAATAAATGATATGATCCTTTTTACTCTTTGGATCATGTACAATAGTGAGGTTCATGATCATTCTACTTGGTTCCATTTATAAATTATTACATACACTAAATTAGTTCATATAATTATAAATCATTATCTATAATCCCAAAACTAGTAAAATACTTATCATAAATTGAAAAATCTATTCATAGGTAATATAATAATCATAAACATGGCTTCTTTGGGGAAATTTTAACTTTTAAATCCTTCCTAATGGTTTGTAAAGAAAATATGAATTATCCTAAGTATATACTTGGGAGTGTTGAACAAGGATCATATTAAGGCCGGTTTTAATGTCCCAGGTTACCCCGAGTCCGACCCAACACACTACTGTGAAGTGTTACCCCAAGGTATATCTTTTATAGAACCATGTCCACATATATTATCCAAATAGGGATGTATTTAATGGAAGTACCACATAATATATACCATAAAAAAATTCTAGGATGTTATTCAATAATTATCCTCAATTTCCATCTTAGGGTTATATTTACTCATCTATTTTTTTTATAAATCTAGTTTTCAAGGTTACTGTTAAACATACTCTGATACAAATTATAATACCCCAACCCTAGAATATCAGAACCAGTGCATTATTTTATTATATTAGAATATATACAAGCCTAAATTCCCAACGTATTGAACTATTTAGCTATTTTGGAAAACCAGATTACATACATGATACCCATAATATATTGGAAAATAAATAAAAACATTATACACAACAAGATGAAATAAATATAATCAGTTAAATCTTATTGAAATATTTATTCTTCATAACCTAGGGAAAGGAAACATAATAAGGGTGATTTCAAATTCTCATTAAAGGTATATAAAGAAGAAAAAACAATAAATTGATGAGATTAATAAAAATGGAAAGGTATATTAATAATAACGCATGACATTCAAGTAACTGGATATGGAATATTCAATATGGAAAGGAAAGAAACTAAAAACACATTCCATTTAATTGGTATAATAAGAATAAACTATATCCATAGATAATTCCAAAGAAAAAATCTCAAAGATAAATAATAACTAAAATATCTACAAGAAAAATGATTAAATATTAGATGTCATGTTTGAGGCACATGAAAACCAATAATGTCAACACCTATTACAACACAGTTTAAAATATTCTGATTTGTCTAACTTATTTGTCAGATGAGAACCTGCTGATGTATTAAGGCGCTATATGATGTCTGGGCCCCACCCGTCACTTCCTATCAAAAATAGTCACCATATAGAGTAATAGAAATAAATAATATGCCTTATAAAATATCCATAGTGAATAAATAATGTGAATTTTTAATATTTACATAATGGTAGATTAGTAACAATAGTTTTTTTGATGTTGATTAATGGAAATACTATTCAAAGATCATAAAAACATTGTTGAGGTGGTGTTCTAGTTTTTTCCTTGGTGGCCACTACCGTGATTTGACCTCGAGTTCCACCATTACTCTCCAAGTCGGACATGGAGCGATAGAATATCTAAGGTTTTGGGCTAGCGGCTTGGTGATCTAGGGTCTTATCGGTGTATTCTTCTTCTTCTATTCGTTTCAGTCCCATCTCTCCCTTCTGTTTCTAGGTTTTAACTTCTGTTTCACGTGAGGTATTTTGGATGTTATTTTTTTCTCTGTGGTCAGTCGTATGGTGGGGAGTGTCGAGGATGATCTCCATCGACCTCCGTCTTTCTCACTATGTTGCCCTTGTTCCAGGTTTCGTCTTCCATTTCTATGGTGGTTGTGTGAGGGGGTCTTCAAGGTGCTTTGGGATGTGCGTTTGGGTGGATAGTGGCTTGTGGTAGTCTCATATTCACCGGCTCTAGGAATTTTCGTTGATGGCATCATGGTTGATGTTCCTTGTCCAGTGGAGTTTCCCCGTCATTTGTGTTTCTTGGTGGATGTTGGTGGCTACAGTGTAGAGATCATCAGGTGGATAAAATATTCAGGTTGTTTATCGATAGATTCGATGGGTATCAGTGGATGTTAGTCGTTGCTGATGGTTTTGTGGTTCGGGCTGATGACATTGTCGATGGACTCCATTGGAGGCTTTTCGGCGCTTTGATTGGCTGTGTTGTTGGTGATTCAGTGCGATTGGTACACAACTCAAGGTGGGTGTGAATAAATGGTGATGCGAGTTTTCACTTAGATCAATGTGGAATGATGGAAGATAACACATGGTCTAATTAATGGTCAGATGTTGTTTGAATTTTGAATTTGAAACTTTGGTTGATGGCTCTATTTTTCGTATTAAGGACAGACTGTGATGTTTGTTTTATCTGGTTGGTATTCTTCTTAGGCCACACATTCCCTTTTAAAAGTGATTTTTGAAAATGAAAAAATATGGATTGGATTGGAGGTTTATGTGTCAAAAATGGATTTGGTTTGTCATCTATGGTGAAAAGGATCATTATATAAAAATATAAAGAATATTAATCATGATATAATTTTTATTTTTATAAATAAATTATACTTTTAAAACCAATCATGAAATATTGTTATGAAAAATGAACCAGTGTTATAATCATAGAGATGATTGGTCGTATATACACATGAGTAATGTTCCCTTATTTCAATGATCATTATAGAAAGATGTTAAGTAACAGTATGAAATTACATAATGATAATTATATTATAAATACATTTTTATTTAATCATATATACTTATATATAAAATTATTATGATATAAAAGGAATCACATCGTGTCAAGGAGACGGTAGTTCAGATGTCTACGATCGATGTTATCACTTTTTAGTGGGTGAAAATGTTAATAAAGAAAATGATATATTATATTTTTATAAATTCAATTATATTCTGAATATATTATATATTTCCTTTATGTCACATATTTTTAATTAAAACCATTATTTATACATTCCAGGTATAGTGTGAACGAGTCACATCATTTTGAGGGGATGGTAGTTCACACTTCCACAAACGATGTTATCATATTTACACAAAAATTGAATGAAAATAGGTATGTGTTAAAAAATATTTATTGAATTATAAAGATATAATAAATATTATATATTAACAGTATGTACATCATAATTCCCAACCATGAGAGGTGGTAAAGGAAAAATTAAGTACATCTTTTTTTGAGGTTGTAGCTCACCGTACACATAAATGGTATGTTCGTTACCCATTAGATGGAAGTTTTTGTAAGTGCAGGTCAAACCCTTAGAATAAAAAAATCTATATATATTGAGGATACTAGTGTTATTATATAATATTAGAATAATGATAATTTAAATAGTGTATAATTAAATAAAGATAATGATCTTTAGGAAGGATGTTACCTCTTATTTGGAAAACTCATCTTTGTTTTCTACAAAGGGATTCCTTGGATGTATTTCTACCCAAGTTGAGGATTCTAGGTTGAGGGAGGGATTTTTATGGGATATTTTGGTAGATCTTTGTTGAGAAAAAGTATCTTGATATGTGTGAGGAAGTGGGAGGGGTGAGTGCCTTTTTATATAGAAGTTAAAGTACACGATTAGTTTTTTTTAAAAGAATGGTGTGTTCCCCAAGTATTACTTGTTATCCAATTATCCAAATAGATTTTCATTTTTGGTGATCATAGAAATAAAATTCAAAAAGATGTCATTTTAGTTACCAAAAATAATTCTTTCTGTCTACTTTCAATAAATTTATTTCATGTATCTTCATCTAGAAAAGTATATGTGTCACATGGATTATAATGTTTTCTTCACTAAAAATGAAATATAAAGATTGGGGTCATTTTAAATACCACTATATCCCAACAAGAAAACCTAAAAATTTCTTCTTAACTTATTTATTGTTAGTTATATCTTATGTTATCTAATGAGAATAGAAAAAAGATATATATTAGTAAAAAAGTCATGATATGTAAAATAATAATAAATTAGATTACCAAAATTATAACCCATTGTCGAACAAGTTTTATTTTTTTGACACTTATCAAATCAAAAATCAAAAATGAATTTTTTTTCTCTAGATTTAATTTCCACAAAAAATCTTCAATTGTTTTGAATTTAGACTTCTAATACTACCATTATCATCAAACTCAACATAAATCCTATGGTACTTGTTATGAAAATGTGATTATCTATGTAAATATGTGATACCATGTTTACCAACCCCAAACACCTTCTCTATCCCTATAGAAGTAGAAAATTCATACATAAAAGTTCAAGGAGGCTTCTTGATAGAAGTGTGTGTTGGTTCCTCATTAGAAGATTAAGGTGAATCATCAGTTTGATATGATATTATTTTAATAAAAAACGATTAGAAACAAATTAGGAAAATATTATAAAAATATAAAAATTGAATACAAAATTTAAAATAAATAATTCAAAAATTATCCAACAAAAACTAATCTAAAATAAAATAATTTTTATTCAAATTCATTAATGTTCTTACTTAGAATGATAAAAAAATGGTTGCAACATTTATGGTATATGAAATGATTTAAAAAGAAGAAAAAAATTGCAGGAAAAATATTGTAAAAATTGAACTATTATGCATAAATTTGAATAAAAATTGGAAAATGATACAAAAAAACATAATAAAAAACATGATCTTGTTCATTAGAGTAGTTAATAAAAATCATAAAAAATAGTGGAAGCATTTATGGAACATGAAATTATATTTATAGATTTAAATGTTTATATAATAATATATGAATTATAGTATTTACATGTAAAATTTAATAATTGGAACATGATATTAAAAACAAAACAAATAATTTCTCATATTTGTAAAAATATACAAATTATGTAATAAAACAAAATTAAAAATAATATATCTAATGATTTTAGAAATTTGAAATGTTGAAAAATAAATTAATATATGATACCTATAATATGATGATATTACTAAAGGATTATTTTCCTATATTATTCCTTTAAGATAATTGTGTTTGGAACAAACCATGTATACATCATTGTCATCAATATCCTCTAATAACCCTTCCATGGATGTAGGGATATCATATAATTAATCATCATCATCATAAAGTTTGTTATCACAAAAAAACATTTTTTTTCTTTCCAAAATATTTACCACACCCCATTTGATTGATTAATAAAATTTAAATTATCTTTTTCATGTGCCTACATGATAAAAATTTCATCTGTCTATTCCGATATAATAAAAATTATTAGTTTCAAAAAAAATTCATTATGTTAAACACTATTATTACTAAAACACATTTACAATTGAATACCGGAGCTAAAAATTTAATGTAATTAATCTCCCATATTTTTTAACAACTTTGTAATATGCTCTTGATATGGAGATTTAGTTTTTCTTTTTATTTTTTCAGTTAAAAAATTTGTTAATTTATTGATAACCAGTACAATTATATTCTTAACCACACTTTTATTTTCATTATTTTTGATATAAAATGTATATCCATTAACATAATTACTAGACCAGGTTTTCACATTTATACTTGGTCCACCTAATAACATTATAAATGTTTCTAATATATCTAATCTACTGTGAAAGATCTATTTAAACCATGAAAACAAATTTTTATGCTCATTCAATACCTACATATCCTTATTCTTCATATAACACTATTTTAACTCATTAATATGAAATGTTATATATGTATGAGAACTATATATGGTATTGAAGATGTATAAATATGAATAATTTATTTTTTCACCTATTAGCGATTTTATTTTCAATACACGGATCCCCTTTCCCCCCAAAACTGATTCATTCATAGTGATGTATAGAAAAAATGACATGTTCCACTAAAAAAGGTTTTCTATAAAAAACTATGAAACCTCCTCATAAATATACTTCTTAATAATTGAGTCTTTGGGTCTATATAGATTCTTAACATACCCCTTCAATATCATCATATACCTTTCAGAAGGATACATACAACATAGTTATATATCACCAATAATACATATTTTTTATACAGGATAATCCATTAAATTCACCATTATATAAAACATATTTAAAAGTAAATTTCAAATTGAAAAAGTATATAAATTTTATCAATTTCCCAAATTATCAACATATATAGATCCATGACTTGGTTGAAAATGATATTGAAAAAATAACGCACAATCAATATAGTTATTCTTATATGGATGGGTGTTATTCTATAAAATGAAAATGGTAGGATCCATTACATCATAACATGAAAATCATGAGATTTCATGACTATAAATATTAAATAATTTAGTGACATATAATTTCTTATATATGAAGAATATCCCCTAGGCCTTTTTATGTCATAGAGAAACAAAAAAAAATCGGATTTTATCTATCATAGATAATATAAAATAAGCGAGAGGTAAATATATTCTTTTTTTTTCTTTGGGATTAAGAGCTAACTCCAAACATATTTCAATTGATAGTAAATCCAACATTGAATTCTAACCATCCTTTGACTTTCCTTTAATATCTAAAAATGTTCCAATCAACCTATCAAAAATATTATTCTCAACACACATTATAGAAATGTTATGTTTAATTTCATGATATCTCTAATATAGAATCTAAAATTATTGATCATTTCTTTCATATATTTCTATCATTACCAGATCTTTATTTCTTTATAATTATGATATTAATGATTGTCACTATCAAAATATTGATCATTTAGAAATTATTTGGAGGGATATAAAATTATTATTAGCCATTGAATTCCTTTTTTAATCATCGATAAAAGTAATCCATTAGAAAAAAACAATCTATAATCCATTTACACTGTTTTCCTCCCTTGTTTTGATTTACAATGTGAATTCACTTATATAAAAATTAGAGAAAATATATGACCCTCAACAATATATATAAGAAATTTCCAAATACTAGGAGTCCTTTTGTAGTATACATAATCATTCGATGCATTGAAAATAATAATTTTATAAGAATAAAAAATTATAATACCTTCCTCCTATAAGTTTAAGAAATCATGAATTAATGGTGACAACTAAATATCAATATCATTTCCATGATTTTTTAGTCATGAAATATTTTAACATAATGTCTTAACTTTCAAACAAAATTTAGGATATCAATTTTAAATTACCAAAAAACATTCCATGAACTATTATTACTAATAAAGATCTAATGTGGATTCATTTAATCTATTAGAAATTTGAGTATGAGATTTATAATATAATCAATAAATTTAGAAAATTATTTCTTAATTTTTTTTCCATTTTAGTCAATCTGCTGGATGACAAAATTTTGTATCAAATATTCACTAATCTTCAAGAAATTTTAATTTCTTTTCATAATTTGAATGTGAAAATAAACGTTTCAGATGAGTAATTATAGGAAGATATCAAATATTTTTAGCAAGATTCATGGTTCGTATCACAATAGATGAATGAACTTTTAATTATTCTTTTAATTTTTACCATGATGTCCCACTTTTAGGACACACTGAAAAAATTAAATTCCTTTCAATATACCAAAAATTCATGGAGATAAGCATGTATCTTTCTATACCCTAATCTTCTGAGGTATATTTTTTCCATAATTATAATTTGAATATAGAAGATTTTTGTGTTAATGAAATATTTCTTTCAATATCACTAGCTATAGAAATTTTGTAAAACTTATGTCACTTATTTCATTCCCTGATTTCAAGTTCACTAATCTTAACACTATTTTTAGAATTGTGAATTTTCTATAACCTAGATATAATGGTGTTTAAAAATCACCATATAAGCACTCAATCAGATTTTTTTTTCTCAATTGGCTCTATCTAAATATCACAAGTCATTCCTTTTTTTTGATCAAAAGTATAATTTTGAAAATGTACATCTCTATTAGTTCATTGATTCTATTCAATTTCGCCATGAAAAATAAAAGGAATGAAAATAGAATTAAAACCATTTAAAATTAAATGATCTTTGATATAACTACTTTTTAGCTTTATTATATTTAAACATTTCAAGAATTGATATAAAAATGTGTTATTTTTAAAATATTTCATTTTGAAAATTCCAAAAAATCATTAACCCATTTCTCATATTTGTAACTTATTCATTAAGATGTACTACAAATATGATTCATTATCAACTAAATATGGGTTTAAATATTAAATATATGTTACATTATTTGGATATTTAAATTTATATATTCTTTTATAAATAAAATAAAAAATAAAAAATCTAAATCGTATACTTTTATTGTCATTGTTCATTATGTAATGAAATATTAATAAAAGAAAATTGTTTTATTAATGGAAAGAAACTTGAAATAAAAAACAATCAATATAAAATTTTCTATTTTATACTAAGAAATGATAATTTAGAACACATAAAATACAAAAAAATAATTAATTATAAAATAAAAAAACAAATAAAATTTACCCACATTTATAAATTTTATATTTTAGCTCAAAAATTATATATTAATATAATAATTAAAATTTAAATATCAAAAAAAATATAATTAGATTAAATGTTATTTATGAACAATTATCCTTGATTACTCATGAATAACCGTGAATTTTTATTTTGATTATACCAAGTATCATTTATAATGAATAAATACAGATTAAAAAATGGGGTAGAGCATATCTAAATTGAACAAATATTGATATATTTTATTAAATTCCACGACAATATGATAAAAATTACTAATTATTAAATGTTTCAACTAACAAGATATTTATATTTACCATCAACTATATAGAATTTATGATTATAATGATAATACCAGGACATAGTATAATCACAATGTCGTATAACATAAGAAAAAATAATTACAATTTATAAGTAATCATAATGAAAAATGTTAAATAAGAATGAAAATCCATTTAGTTATTTTAAATTATTTATAATGTTTTTAAAATAAAAAAATTCCAGATATAAAATCTACATCACCAAAAATTAATTACATAATTATAACCTTTAAAGTAATCTCCTAATGGGATTTTAAGATAGTAATATGAATAGTTAAAGTATACCTCTTGCACTAAATAAATTACATCTTCCAATTAGATTTTTAGATAACTAGTTCCTATATTTAGATTTAAAATAAATTTAAGAAAAATAAATGAAATTTTAATCACATGAATATAATTAAAATTAAAATAATGAGCATATATAAATTTCACTTTTATTCATAAGAAACATCATTTCTTCATCAAATGTATTTGTAATGAAAAAGATATATCATAAAAATAAAAAATAAAAAATAAAAATAAAATAAACAAAAAATAAAAAAACATTCAAAAAATAAATAAAAGTATAATATATATAAATGCATTAAATATTAACATGGATTAAAAAAACATACTATTTGTAAATGAAATATCCAAAATTTTGGAATGTGTCAACTTTAGAAATATAATTATTAACCAATAAATTTGTATCATTCAAACTTCCAATGATGATAACATAACCTATAATAGTAAGAAGTATTAAGCCACAACCTTTCCAATGAAGATAATTGAGAGGGTGGAGGATTATGAAAATGAGTAATGGAAGAAGGTGTAGAGAACCCAAAAGTGGAAGACGATAATGGATGAGGATGGACAACAATGGTTAAGGCAATCTGAAAGAGAGTCAAGGCCATTGTATCAAAGAAACAAGGTTTAGGGTTTTCTAAAAAAGATAAAAGCAACTGCTCTCATGAGAATAAACGAACAAAAAATCATTTTCCCTTACATTTCATAATTTTTTAATGTTTTTTCATTTATTATCTTTAATAAATGACATGAAAAACCAGTTTTCAATATAGGTTATTTAATAAATGATATAAAAAACAAGATCCTAAAATTACTATATAATTTATTCTATAAATAACATTAAAAATTATTTATAATTATAGATATAAATAACCAAAAATAAAAAATTTATTATTTTAAATATATTTTCTAGTAGTGTAGGATTCCATTACAAAGGTTCACATGGATTTAGTAATAGTATTTCATGTGTAATATTATTATTCAACCTATAAAAAATGGTAAAAAATTAGGATAGTCCCCCACCCCCATTTAATTGATTAAAAATTATACTGGACAGACTGTGTCTCATTGAGAAGTGAACATAATAATAAGGATTATCACAATGGGGTCATACCTTGTAAAAATACCTCTTGTTGATCTCCCTTTTATATTTAACAGTGCATGTGGTTGTGTCATGTTGGAAAAAAGATAAAAGAATCCATTTATAACATAACAAATAAAGGTGGTTCAAATACCAAATAGTGTAAAATTTTGAAATTATATTTGGTATTTGGTAAAATATTCTGACCACAACTGATTTGTAATGGTATGTCCTGGGATGAACCGACATGTCACATGATCTATCTCACCACTAGGACTGAGGTTGTCATAGATACCCATGGGTTGGAAACTAGTTCTTGGGTATCACTAAACACACATTTAGAAAGTGTTTTCCCTCAAATCTTAGTAATAGACAGTGTATATTTTTACCAAATATCCAATATGGGTCCTTTATACATTGGATGAAAATGTAAAATAAAAGAATAAAACACACATAAAAAGGGTATAAATGAGTTATAACCAATAAAAGAATGGTCCAAACCATTTTTATTAATATACCATGTCATACAAAATAAATAAATCAACAAAGATCAATAAAATAGACCATAAATAGATAAATGAAGGCCATCTCAACCAATACCTCCCATACCAAATAAAAAAACCCAAAACCAAATAATATTGTATAGTCCCATATGTGTGACCCCTAGTTTCTCACCAAATTCTGAATTCCCATCGGTGGCCTAAGAATAGTGATAAACAAGCAAAAACAGAACCTAGAACCTATGTGTAATATAAGTGATTCATACACAAACATGGTGTATATGAAGGGCGGGAGCTACCAGGCCTAATAGGACCTCAATAAGGATTATATGTAACTCCTTTCATTAATTAGTTCATTAGAACCTATTTGAAATATATTATAAAATAATGTTTTTTATAGTTAATGATTAAAACTAAATAAAAAATATAGACAAAAAAATTCCGTTATATAAATATATTTTGAAAAGCCAAGTAAAATTAGATCCTTTTCCTTTAAAAAAGAAAAATGAGTTCACTTTCCTTATTTAAAACCTATTTTAAAATCCCTAGAATAAAAAATCCAACTATTTTCCATAAAAATTAAATATTAATTTCAAAAACCATTATTGAAATCATTTAGGTATAATCTAACTCAAATATTAACTAAATAATTGAGATCTAGTGGGAACCCAAGTGGATACCAAGAAACAACAAATAATAAATTTGGGTTCCAAAAACAAGCATGAATAAACGAATATAAGAAAAAATAGAGAGAGAATCCCATTATATGTAATCACCCAACAATAACTACATTTCATGGGCCACAACCTAGTTCACATAGGTAGATGATCCAAGACTTTATCAAATAAACATGACTAACTTCCAGTATATGTTTCATCCAAATGATACACAAGAAACACGACCATCCCACACTAGCATCAAGGGAACTCCCCATATAGTCTTATTTCACACTAGATGTGTTACTATCCCATGGGTGATCTGAACTAGTGAAACATAAATCATGTTCTCCCACCTATTTTCCTATGTTCCCATGACCAAAAAAACATAGTGGTGGGAATGAAATCAATACAATTACCAAAATAAAATTGAATCAATGCCTCAATCCATGTATCCAACACCCTCACATAGTAAAGTCCCTTTTCACAATATCCAATCATCATAAAACAATAAAAAACCTATCATAGGAAAAAAATACAAGGGGAAAACAACAAGGGTCTCAAGCGCAATAAAACCATTTATTTCATAAGGTTCGAAATGAAACTTTGAAATAAATATGGATTTAGATGCCAATTGGTTTTTATTTCTTGAAATCTTAACATTAAGAAATCATTGTTGATTTTTGTTAGTAAAAAAATTCTTTTTCCTTTTTAAAATTATACTTCCAAACATAATTTCTCCATTTCAAAAATTCAAGACAAGTTTAGTGCCCAATATATATCTTAAAACCGATTTAAAGAGACTCATATAAATTTTTAAAAAAATACTTGGAACATAAATACATTCAATTTAAATATAAGAAATATAATTTATAAAGAAAACCCTCTATCCCTATCCTTAATTCAATGGAAACAAATTTTTAAATCCTTACAGAGTGTTATACTAGGAATACTTTTTTAGAAACAATTTAAAGAAATATCATTTACGAATAGAATTAAAAGATAAATAAATAACATGAAATAAACCACCTATACTTTAGTGGAATAAAGTTGTAATGTGTAACCTTCTATAGAGAACACCATAAAACGCATGGGATAGTCTTCTGTAATCCCTAAAAAAATAAAAACCATATCTTAGAACCAACCTAAATCTGAACCCTAGATTGCATAGTGATTCAGTGTTCTAGGAGAAGGAAGAACCTATTAGAAATAAGTAGAGTAAGAGAGAATAAGAGAAATAGGGAAGAGTAATAAGTAAGGAAGGGTTTACCATGATAATACGCCTGAAATCCTAGGTTAATAGGCTCGAAATTAATGGATAATGAAGGGATAGATCTCTATTAGCATGTCTAGGGATGGAAAAATGAGTTAGGAGAAGAGGGAGGAAAAAAGACTTAAAATTGAAGAGATAATTTATGTATTTTCACCTTTTAAGTGAATATGGGTAGACTGAATTGTTTGACTACATAGTTTTTTCAAATTGTGTTATGACCATATAGGAACCATGTTTTTGAGAACCTTAACCCCAATAATTTGGGTTTCACAGTTTCTCTTAACCATGTGTTAAGCATCTGGGTCACACCCACACACAAATCACACCATATAGTTTACTTGGGGACCCTACACAACTTGTTAATTCGTACACCAACCATGTAAAATTTCATTTCCAAGAATTATAACACTTTATCATAGTTACCACACATTTTTTACTACCTATGTACAAAACATGAAACACCAAAAAACTTCAAAAAAATATAAAAGTTTAAGAAAATTCCAAAAATTAATACACCCTAAAATAACTTAAAAAATTAAAAACTAGGATGAGGTTTTATCTGATTCACCCCCTCAGGTATATCTTTACCGGTTAACCAAGACATAGAATGGTCATAACAAGTTTTTTATTTGGAAGGAATCAAAAAAATAGTATTTTTAAGGGGATTTAATCTCATTTATTATCTAATGTTATTACATTTACATGAACTCTTTCTTATAATCATTTAGTTTGAAATATTATTCCTTCCAAGAAATCAATATGCTTAATCCATATTGATTTTTAACTATTTACATAACTCATAGGATGTGTTGCTAACCAAAATTAAAATCCAACTATATTAAAACATATTTGAATTCATCCTTTGTATGAGTTATATGAAACCATATCTTGTAATGTAATAGGATCATATGAAATCAATACTCTTTAAAAATAGTAAACATGGAGTGATATGTATCCAACCTCCACTTTTATAGATATGGAATAATCCTCTAAGACAGTGAGCAGTATATACAAAAGTCCAACTACCCATGACTCTTCACTCAAGATAGATTTCAATTCCAGTATAGTTCTACTACTTAATATGTATAATCTATAATTAAATTATTAATTCCAGATTATATCATAATACAATCTAATGTTATTGTTGAATAAAACTAAATTCATTATAAAAACAATCACATGACTTCTTAAATGCATTCATGATAATTTAAAGAACCAATTTAGACACTTTTAAAATAAATCATACATCAAAATTCATAGTATAAGAGTTATATATATGAATATTAAGGCTATAAATGATAAATAAGTTAAAATTCATAAATTTAGTCATGATATAAACATTTTATGACCAATTCATAAATAAATTATAATCAATTTATAAATTTATCCTGAATAAACATGAAAAATTAAATATTATCCAATATGAACTTCTCAAATTATCATATACAAGGTTTTAATATGAACTAATTAATATTACAAAATATGTGATATTGTATGATCACTATTATTATCCAATAAATGATATTTCATATTTTATTTAAACAATTTCCATAAATTAAATATCACATAAATGATTTTATTTAAACCATTGATAAAATCATCAAAAAATACTTTCACAATGGTTTAATTTTTTTTTAAAATAAGGCCATTTAGTATAAACATTTTATATCATCATTTATAAAAGTTTCATAAACTAATAAAAATAATTTAATATTTTAATTTTTTTATAATTTATAAAATCTTTATAAATTATTCACCATGTAAGTCCACTTTAAACTAATTTCACATATAGAAAAATATTTTTTGTTCAGTTTCAACCCCCTTTAAATTTGGTGTTGGCCCTCTAGGATTCTGATAATTAACGGTATTTAGAATTTTAAAAAGAAATATTTTTCTTTTAAGTTATACTCAAAATAAATTACACCATGACATAATGCATGTCACTTTTTTCATATAAACACAGCATAAACCATGTGTAACATCATTACTTTATTCAATGTATTAGATGATTTATGTTTATAAAATACTCTATTTCTCTATTGATTCATCTATGATATGGTTGTCTTAGAGATTAGTGTCAATGTTAAAAGGGTCTGATAATCAGTGGATAGAAAATTGGGCTGAGGATTGGCCTTTTGGTGGATACAAAATTCCACTAGATTATTGGTGGTGTTACTATTGGTTTCCATATTTCTACAGACTTCATCGTCTAGTCAGTGGTGTTGGAAGAACCCAGGTGGTTCAACATAGTATACTGGCCTATCAGTGGGCCCCCCCTAGTTGGCTGGTGTAGGTTGGTTGGTTGTGCATTGAATTCACCCTATATATTTTAATTCCCCTCAATTTTGACACACAGTTAATACCTAATTTTGACCTTAATCACCATATTTCAAATTAGATACCCCCTTTGGATATGGTTCTCCCACATTCATCTCCTCATGGTTCTTCAATGTTGGATCAATATGGTGACTCTATAATGATATGTTCTCTATATATCTCTCCCAAATTCCTATTCTATCTAGAGAGATATACACAGATCTATTTTATATCTATGATTTTTGCGTGGATCCAATGATGAATTATTCCTTTTATCGTAGGTCAATGAAATATATATCTAATTAATGATTTACCTTGGTCGGATAAATATCTATCATCAACTATGAAAATCTTATGACATATATGTTTATGAACTATCTTCATAGACCCCTTCTTGGTGGTGTTTTTATTATAAAACTATAATCCATTGATGATTCTTTGGTAGATTGGTGGTGGATTCAAAGTGTTAATGATACCCCATTTAATGGAGCAAGATTTATCAGGAATGATGGATTTTTCTAGGTAAGTTATCATAGATCGATCCACTTAATACATTGTTCTTCAAAAATATCATCTTAGAGCTATTTTATTATTATGTATTAATGATGGATTGGTGTTGGTTGATTAAACATGAGGTTCTCTTCTTATTTTAAAAAGGAATTCTTAATTTGTTCATGAATCGACAACCGATCTGATGAATTTATGACCTCTACTTAAATATATCTCAAACAAAGTTTCATTTATGGAATATCTGTGTGATTTGATTGTTGAACAACTTTTTTTGACATGGAATCCTTTTGGGTATCTTTCCTAAATCTCTTCATTGATGAAACAAAACATGAGATAAGAAACCTTTACATGTGACATAGTTTACCATAGGATCCCTATGTGTTTTGGGCATTGATCCTTTGATGAATATTGGATTAATTTATCAATTAACATTAGATAGGACTATCCATACCATATAGGTCCTTGTATATAGTTTTTTCATGATTGATTGATATGCTTGAGACAGATTCTTGCTATGTGATCCTATTATTTATGTGTTTCCTATTGAGAACTATTCTTTGTATACCATATTATTCCTCTCTATGTTATATATTTGTTATGGAATTTCATTTATTGTTGAACATTTCTTCAGGTATCAACATAAAAAGGTTTCTCAGTTTCTATAAGACAAACCCTTATTTGGGGAACATGATGGCATGAAAAAGGGTATGAACTATGGATTGTTTGATGTTACGGTTTGTATCATCGATATTTTTCATGATGTGGGAGTATAAAATACATGGGAATTGACAATGTCTTATCTATAGGATGAAGTGGGAGGATTATATATTGAATTCATGTGCTTATTCAATTATTTCAAACTTGTTAGGTGAGACTTTCCATCATCTAGGGATGAAGAACACCATCATGGGGGCCATGGAATGCTACTGATAATGATCACCATCAAGGTGGGTAATGTAGTGTTTCCTTAAAGAGGAACTTGGAAAAAAACATGGGGTTCTAACTGATTTTGGGACTTATGGAATGTCTTGTGATGTTTAATAAAATACATTTCTATCCTTACCAACATCAGGTTGAAGTAGGTGGGGTTGTGTTTAGTGGTTCCATGTTTAGTGCATAATGAATCAATACATGTGTATTTTTATGTTTATTTTTGAATTTACTTATATCATTGAATAAATTGTTATATATTTATGTGAAATTAGGTTAAGGAAACATTTTTAGTTTTTATAGGGATTATTATTCACACCCTATATGAGAATATCAATGTACATCCATATTTCATGATAGGAATATGGTAATGGAAAATGGCACTATGATAGGGAGTTGTGGAGTTAAAGTATTTGAGTCAGAGGTGATGACGAAATATAATCTAGACTATTTCTACAATATCTGTTTTCTTTCTGAATTTGATTACTTGTTTTGACCTTCCACATTTGGGGGTATTTAGTTTATTTTCATATATGGAAGGAGATACTTACTATAAATTTTTTTACAATACAGTCTGTCTATTTCAATACACTATATAATTTATTTATTTGTTATTGTATTTATTAATAGTGAAGGTATAGTCTTTCTATAGATGTAACTCAGACCCTCACTACTATTAGGAATCCTCTTGTGTAAGGGGAGGCCCACATGGGCCTTTGAGTATCTTCATCTAAGACCCGATGGTTTGGTTCTGGGCATTAAAATATAGTATTGGATCCCAATTTTCTCACCTTATTTTTGCTACCCTAAGACATGGTTGAAAAGAGATACACTATGTATGACTTCAGGTAGAGGAGTTTCATGTGAATGACCAAGTCATGCATAGTAGACCTATAATTTTACATTGATTGAATTGATGTCATATTTTTATGAGATTTTCAGTGCATTAATGCATCATGATTAGGAATGTAGGATCACTATCCATATATATATCTTATGACTACTAGATACTTGTTATTTAATTTAATGCACTAATTCTTGACATCTGTTTGGGATAAAATTTTATTATTTTTGGAGTAATATATATGTATTTTATTTTTTTAGGTGACATATCTATTTTGGAATTAATTATTTGAACATGAACATGTTTTTATGATATATATATATATATAAATATGTGTGTGTGTAACTATGACTAACATACATGAATGGAAAACCTTGGATAGTATTAGGAGAGATATAAATTAGGATGTGGGTATCCTCCTATGAGAACCTTTATGTGATACTATAGATGAATTAATATATTTCCTAAAAGACTGTTATGTTATAAATTTTACTTAGTGCTTTGAAAGATACCACCTTAAAGGAGACTGATGGGACCATTAACTGATGTGTGGTAAGATTCTCTCACTATGAAGGATTCCCTTTTTCAACTGCTAGTTGTGAAAGAGAGTATAAAATAGGACATGCTGAAACTTACTCTGATGGTTCAATAAGGGGCCCACCTCAGGAGGGGCATTGAAGTCCATGGTCAACTACACCAGAGACTTTTTATCCAATATGAACCAGCCTGTCAGGGCACTATGGGTCTATTGGATGAAAAATACTAGAGTTATGTCATTATGGGTCTCTTTTACCTCATTGATACTCATGAGGAGATAAAGTTGATTCCAATTTAAATCATGTTATAGGGACCTTCTAGGAGATAATGGGGTGTAATAAGACAAGGTGGAAGACTTGTGGTACTCACTAGGGAGTCTATAAAGGGAATGTTTTTAGGGAAGTTTACTTGGAATGATAAATATTTAATTAACATACGAGTTCCTAGAGTTGTAGTAGAGTCCATTTCTATCTATTTGTATTCTACTCAATTTAAGCAGTTACTTATATTTTCTCCTTTGATGGATGGGAATAAGGAGAAAAAGGATCAAAAGGTTGAGATATGCCTTCATAAGAGTTTTAATTCTTAGTTATGGTATTTTAACTAATAATGTACACATAGGTACTTCACAAGGGCCTGAATTTTGGGAAGGGGCTAGAGGATGACTTGGTAGCAGACATACATCCAATCTATGGTGGTTCGATGACTCAGATTCTTATCGCAACTAAAAGAGCATCTTTTGGTAGTAGGAAGTGAAATTCTAATGTGTATTTGTATGAATGTTGTCATATGGGTCAAATTAGGACTTCCTTAGTGTCCTTTGTGAGATTTGATTCTATCAGGCACTTCAATTGAAATAAATTGGGCATTATAGTAATGGTTTTAGGAAGTTGTCTATATAGTGCCACCGTTATTATTGGGAAGGTTATCTTAAACAATTTTTTCATAAGGGATTCTTAAAGGTGTACTAGTATATTAGTACAATATGGGAGTATAGTATAGAAAAAAAGGATATAGACATATCAAACATTGATAACCTAGGAGAAATTACATGGAGTAGAGGAAACCCAATTTTTTAGAGTGGGTCAGGATCTGGTTTATGCTAGTGAGGGACAATATATGGTTCAAGTTATGGTATTGATCAAATATACACTGTCTAATTATTTTTTAGAAATTGGATATTTCTATTCCTTTATATATGATTTTTTTTCTATAGTTGACTTACCAGTCAAGTTATATTTTTAATTTATTTCTCTCGATTCACCAATGGGAATGAAATTGGGCCATATAAAAGGCTCTCAAGAGTGTACTATAATTATTACTAGTTATAGAAAGATATGGTAATTCACAATTCTAGAGACGATGATATTAGATGTGATTATTGGAATGGATTGGATGAGATTCTTTAATTTCCACATTCATTGTTATCATAGATAATTATCATTTACACCTCCCACTGAAGTGAAGTTCTTAGTGATCAGTGAGTGTGAGTTTTGAGTATGTTTAGTGAGTATGCAATTGATCCTAATTGAGATTATTAAAGTGCATATTGTATTATTGGATCTATCAGCAAGATTAGTTGTGTACCATTATATTTTCCTCTAGTCAAGAAACTTTATTAGAATGTATTATCATACAAAATCATAGTACTTCATCCTAATAGTAGAGTTAAATTTGATATAGAACTCATTCTAGGTGTGCGACCTATTTTGATACCCCCTTATCATATGGTGTCATCTGATTTTAAGGAGACTAAAGTGCATATAAGGGGCATGGAATAGGAGGGATTTATTATGTTGAGTAAATTAACATGGGGTAAAATAATGTTTTCACCAAAACGGTGTGTGGTAGCCTTCGAATATCTATATATTAATAGAATCTAAAGTAGGTGACCATGAAGAATAGACATCATTTTCCTAGGATTTTTGTTCTCTTTGTTCAATTACGAGGAGCATGATAGTTCTCCAAGATTGATCTCTGATTAGGATTTTATTAATTGTGGATTAGATTAGAGGAAAACATGAATATGGTGTTTCAGAGAAGGTTTGGGAAATATGAGTATTTGTTCAAACCATTTTCACTGAATAATGTGTAAAAAATAATCCATGTATCTCATGGAAAAGATATTCCACCCATATATTTACTTGTTCATCATGCTGTTCATTTAATATGTATTCATTTACTCAAAAAACCAAGAGAATAATGTCATACATCTCAAGATATTATTGAGTACACTTCAATAACATCATCTTTATCCCAAGCATTTGGAGAGTCACTTTTGGATTTAGGAGGTGAAACTAGTAGGGAATGTTATTTATGAGATTGGTATATCTTTGGAATCAATGTAATTATAGGATGTGAAGTCCTGAAAATTTACCCTTAACATGTTTGATATTAGGAGATTTCTATGTGTAGTGGGTTACAATTGATGATATATCTAGGAGTACTCATATTTATTATCACCCATGAATACACTGACAAATAAATAGGTGAAGTTTCAAGGGTTATACTAGCATGTAAATGAATTTTTTGAGTTGAAGAAGTGGTTTAATACAGTTCCATTATTGACTTTTCATGAGATTGGGATTGGTTATGATGCATATTGTGAAGCATCAAGAGTATTTTTGGGAGAAGTTTTGATGTAGCAAGAGTGGGTAGTATCATACGAGTCAATCCATCTATGACCCCATGAGTGGAACTATCATACCCAGGACATAGAGATGGAATTTATGTCCATACTGTGAAGTGTTAGTGAAATTATATCTCTAGTGGGAGGTGTTTTTTGTTTACATAGAAAAAAATATCCTCTACGTTATATTTTAACTTGGGCTACATTAAATTTTTCCACCCTAGGACATGTGAATTTTTTGTAATGCTTTATTTTTTCTCTTTAAATAAAATTCATAATGTTGGATGGAAGGGTAATTTCAATACAAATAATCTGATCTATAATACATAACTACCCAAAGAGCTTAGTGAAAAACATTTTGAGGAACAATGAAACTTGATGTGATTTTTGGCCGACAAGAGGATGGATAATTTTAAGGAATAGGGATCACTGGGAAGTTCCCTATCCATGATTATATACTCTTTGGTAGACTGGGTGAAGGCTAGTACAGAATCAAACTTAAAGTGTTCTATGATTTGGAAATGAATAACAGGTTGTGACCCAATACTTAGCGATTCATTAGACGATGATGATGTGGCCTTAGTACATGATAGAGTTATATTCCATACTTAAATTAGGAAAGATATGATGAGGGAATTCTATAACTCTAAGTTGGAATCTCATCATGGAGTAAAAAAGGTGTACCATGAACTTAGGTGGTAGTTTTGGTGGCCAGGGATAAAATGGTACATTTATTGATTCATTTGTTGATGCCTTACCCATAAAAGGACAAATTTCATGAAAAAACATCATAGTGGTTTGATATAGAGAGTTACTATTCCCATGTTTAAGAGTAAGTATGTGACAATTGAATTTGTGAAGTGGTTACTTAGGATTCCTTGAATCCATTACTTTGTTTGGGTTATTTTTGATCAGTTAAAAAATGTTTCCCATTTTTTAATGATATTTGAGACTCAATCAGTAAGAGAGATGGTGACGTTATATGTTTTTGAGATAATAATATTTAACATAGTTTCATTGATAATTATATCAGATATAGATAGACGTTTTACATCATGATTTTGGATGAACTTTCATCCATATTTATTGACTCAAATAATATTGAGAATAAAATATTATCCCAAAATAGTTTAAAAAACAGAGAAAGTAATTCATATATTGGATGTTATGATTTCGTTTCATGTCCCAAACTTAGGTAGACTACACCTAGTCTTGGTTGGGTTCACATAAAAACAATATCTACTGGGCATCAACTCATATCACACCTTATGAGGTCCTTTATAGTAGTCCATTCTATTAACTATTTTTTTGGAAAGACGCTAGTGAGCCAGTAGTTATGGGGCCTAGTATGGTATATGGGACCAATGAGAGAGATAAATTGATTTATAATAACTTTATTGTACCTTAGTGTAGGCATAATTCTAACTCCATCATAGGAAGACACCAATAAAGTTTACTTTATGTGACAAGTTTCTCTGAGAGTGACTCCTTTATTCGGTCAAAAATATTTGAGATTGAAATGGAAGCTAGATCCAAGATTTTTTGAACTATTAAATATCAATGAGTGGTTTGGAATAGTTGTTTACCATCTGGATCATCCCTCTCACTATCATGAAATGTATGATGCATTTTATATATCTATGATCCAGAGGTAGGTGCTTGATCATATGCATGTTATCAACTGTGAGGATAGTGAGACAGATCCTAGAACATCATACGATGAATACCTAATGTGGATTATAGAACATAAAAATATAGACTTAATATGGAATATAATACCATTTTTCCATATTCTATAGTATCATGGATGAATCCATGGAGAGACTTAAGAGAGATAAGAAGATGTTTGTGCTCAATGGCTTGAGTTGTTTGAGCATAACTGTTGAAGGTACTTTTTGAGGATGTGAAGTCACTTAAGGATAATAATTATAAAATCTTCACTTTATTTGATGTATAATATTTTTTAAAAAAATAACCCTTTTTATATATTTATTCATCACTGATATGGGTTTTTAGATGTTAAATTCGATGAGAAAAGTTATTGGGAATTGATGACCGGAGAGTTGGGTTGAGTCTTGGCATTATGAGGCCTATAAAATTTCATTATCCAGATGCTTGACTCCATAATCTTACCAATGGAGTTACTATAGGTATATATAATTTTAGACCCTATCATCTAATCAGTGGTAATGGAAAAGACTAAATGGTTCTTCTTAGCATACCTATTGGCTGATGGTTCTAACGACAATCCAGTGCAGCCTGGTCAGGTGTGAATCAATTTCACTCTATGAATTTTAATTACACATGTGTTTAAACCTTATTTATTATCCAATTATGACCCTATTTTTCTTATTTTGAATTAAATTCCCCTATGAAACTTGATCTCTCCCATTCATCACCCCATGGTTCTTCACTATTGGATCGATCAAGTGATGCTAGAACGATAAGTTCTATCTATATTTGTACTATATCCCTCTTCTCCCTTGAGTGATGTTCATGGATCTGTGAAGGATCTATGATTTCAATGTGTAATAAATGATTAATTCTTCCATCCTTGATATATCAATGGACGATCTAGTTAATTGACAATGTCACTTGATTGGGTCGATATCTACCATTATCAATATCCATATTGTATGTATGTTATTATAAATCATTTTCCTAGACCTATTCTTGATGGAATATTGATGATAAAACTTTAATACATTGATCATCCATTGGTAGATTGGTGAGGGATTCAATGTGTCAAAGATATCACTTGGACCAAATCTAGATTTATCATGAATGGCAGACGTTTCTGGGTAGCTTATCATTGATCAATCATATTTATACATTATTCTTCATGAATCTATTTATATAAGGATATTTTTAAAATATATTGATGGTGGATCAATGCTTGTTGACTAAACCTAATGTTATATTCTAGTTTTTATGGGGGAATTCAAGATCCATTATTGAATAACAAATAGATCTGGTTAATTAATGACCCATCTTTTGACATATCTTTGAACTAGTACCATTGATGGACTATGTGATATATTTGACTCTAGAACCACCATTTTTAACCTGGAATATTTTTAAGCCTTTTCCTAAGTCTCTTATTTGATGAATCGAAACCCAATATTTGAATTCCTAATATGTAATATTATTTTATGTGGGAGGATTTTGTGTTTTGGGCTTCAATCATTTGATGAATATTAGGGTACTTCATCAACAAACATGAGGTCGGAAGTTCCATACCATATATGGCCTTTCATATGGTGTCTTTATGATTGATTGATATCCCTAAGACCTATTCTTGATATGTAATCATATGGTTTTTTTAGCCTCTTGAGATCTATTATTAGTATTATATATTGTTCCTATCTATGATATATACTATTTTTGTTATTTCATTTCCCATGGAACCATGATTCAGGTATCAATATGAACAATTTAGTTAGTTTTGGTTAGATGGACCCTTCTAGGGGAGAACGATGGAATGATAAAGGCTACCGACCATTTATCAGTTGACGATATTGTTAAAATTAGATACATGTTCACTAATGTAGGAGTAATACATATATTGTAATTTAGAATTCATCAGCTATAAGATTATTTGCATGAATTCCATACAGGGTTGATATTCTTATCCAATTACATAAAACATGTTAGGTGGGCTTAACATCTTCTGAGGATAATGTCCACAATCTATGCGGGGCATATAGTGAACCTAATAATGATCACTATCAAGGTGGGAAATGAGGTGTTTCCTTTTTCTTGAGCATGGATAGAAAAAACTAGGGTTCCAACCGATGTTGGGACATGTGGCATATCATGTGTCATGTAGTGATGGACATTAATATCCTTATCAACATCATGTTGAAGAAGTTGGGGATATGATTCATAGAATCTTGATTAGACATAATGAATCGACACATGTGTGGTAATATATTCAATTGAGAATTTAATTATTTCATTAAATACATTATTATATATTTATATGAACTTATGTTAAGGATGCACTGGTGGTGTACTACCGGGTTTAATACTCACACTATGAAAAATCATCTCAATGTGCTTACAAGTTTCATGACTAGATATTTAGTAAAAGGAAAATGACCCATGATAAGGAGTTGAGGAGATAGAGTCTGGGAGTTGGAGGTGATACCGAAACATAATTTAGAATATTCATTCTACATGTATTTTATTTCATCATATAATTACTTAGTTTGACTTGAAACATTTAGGGGATCCTTGGTTTATTTTCATGTATGACATGAGATCCCTATTATTCCATTTTTTACATCACTATTTATCTATAACACTATATTATTACATTTATTTATATGTTCATGTATTCTTTTGATATTGAGGTTATAGTCTCTCTACTAATGGTACTCAGACCCACACTTTTAGTCTATAGTCTCTTGAATATGGGGAGGCACACGTGAGGTCTTATGGATCTCTAGCTTGGACACAGTGGTTTAGGATAGAACACTAGACAATGATTGATTTAGAATGAATTTAAAGGAAATCAATCCATACAGTTTCATCCATTTTGATATTCAATTTCATGGTCTGCACCCATATTTATGTGAAACTATTTCACCTTTCTAATCCATTTTGGCCACATTAGAGATAACATTTAATTCCTATAGTCTAACCAGTGACCATATATAATCCAAAAAAATGTTGTATTCCGTTTATTGTTTGGTCTCATAGATAACTATGACACAATACAAAGTTTTATTAGACATCATGGAAGGTGGAACTACGATATAGTGATCTAGATACCATATTATCGAGTTATAAAATAAGATGCTATACATTTAATTTTTTTCTTCTAATGCCTTAAATGACCATCTCACTTTGGACTATGTAATGGTCTCATAAATGTTTTTATACCATTCTCATTTTAGGAGGAATATGTCATGGTATTGCATAATCAAGAATCAAAACATGCTTTCTAAATGAGGCTATATCATGGTACCTGGAAAACTCATTTTTTAGTTTTCTTCATTCATACAAAAATAAAAAAGCGATGATATATTGTAACACCCCAAGCTTCTACGGTACGCTTCTCTTTGAATAATGCAATTGCATGTGTTGTACGGAACATCGAGTT
The DNA here is from genome assembly GCA_963277665.1 of Viscum album. NCBI lineage: Eukaryota > Viridiplantae > Streptophyta > Magnoliopsida > Santalales > Viscaceae > Viscum > Viscum album. The sequence continues at coordinate 394,444,570 of OY728140.1, forward strand.
CTAACACACCACAACCAACCAAACTAGCTGTTATGAATAGTAATACCTACTTTTTGAAATTTTATAAATTTTATTTTTCTAAATGGAATTTATTTTTGGATTCGGAATATCGAAATTATCCTAGGGTGAATTTTTGGTATTTTTCTAAAAAACTTCATTTTTTAATGAATAGTGAAACTACTAAGTGTTAGTTAAAAAAACTGAATTTTTCATAAAACATAATTTTACTACTTTTGTGATTGGAATTTCAAAAATCCAAGAGACACGGCTAATATCAAGGAGTAAAATGTGGTTCATTGATATGAAAATAATTTTTGCTGAATAGTAACTTTTTACTTTTATTTACCATGGTTAAAAGTAAATAGGGTAATTAAGGGTAAAAATGATATTAATATTACCCTAACACATGTCTTAATTCTATTGGACAAGTTTATCTTGACCAAAAACAACCTTAGGAATAAAATATTTTCATTTAGGTCAACATGGATTAGATTAGGACATTTTTTATAATTTAATTCAAAGAAGAGTTAAAAGATTTAAAATCAATGTTTATTTACTAAAAAAAAATTTATATAGGGTTATACATAAGATATATTCGATTTAAATTATAAATTAAAAAGATAAAAAGATTTCCTACATAATTATATTTTATTTATAATTTTTAGACATTAAATAATTAAATTTATTTATGACACAATGATGATGCAGTAATTACCATAATAGTGAAAAATTAAAATAATTGATATTTTAAATACACAAATAAATATAATTTGAGACTTTTTCTTAATTAAAATAATTTTATAGGTTAATATGACATGTTAGGATTGAATTAATTAACCTTTTTCGAAGTAATAACTCTGTTATGATTTTCAAAAAAATCAATTATTGAATACTGTCAAAATTGACATAAAAGAGTTTTTAAAACAAATATTATATTATTAATTGATATTAAATTCTTAAAAATATAAGGTTCTGCCAAGAGACTTATATCATGATAGGTGTATCATTAATGGACCACTTGGGGGTCTCTTGGATGTATATAGTATGTTTATTAACTATATAATATAAAAATACAAAGTGACATGGTAAGTGTCAAACTTTTTAACTAAGAGTTAAAACAAAACGATAAGGTTAATATAATGGCCCAAACCTGTCTAAATTATATTGGTTGAGTGGTTTTCGACCCATACCCACCTTAAACTTTAAATAATACACTTTTTAGCCATTATAAACTGAATATGAATTTATTATAAAATAATATTTCTAGCTTTTCCAAAGGTGCCCCTCACCCCTCTTATAAAAGGGAACTCCCCCTTCTCATTACTTCACACCTTCAAAGCCTTTTGGTTCTAGAAAACCCTGCCCAAATACTCTCCAAAATACCACCACTACAACCTAGAGGCATTATTTTGATCAAAAATCCAACCTAAGGAGCCCTCTTGATCAAATAAAAAAGAAGAACCCAAAGAAGAGGTAATGTTTTCACCACCCTTTTTCAAATTCATTTCTTCATCAACTTATTATTTCTTTGTTATTACCATTATAAAATAATGAATCCAGTATCTCATATGTACTGTAATATTATTATAAATATGGTACAACCATATTCATCATTCTATCCATCCTTTTAATGACATGTCACCATACGTGCGTACGTACGGCTTACCGTCTCCACGTCGTGGTGTAATTGTTATTCAATATATTATTATTTGGATGGGTATAAAAATGATTTTTAATTCATGTAAATAATAAATATAACATGATAATTATTCTGTATATATGATATACCATCCAATTATATATTATTTTAATATCAAAAGAATGATATTGTCGCTCGTGCGTACGTACGGACTACCGTCTCCACGAACGAGATGAGATTCATTCTCCATCATATCCATTCAAGTATAATTATCATTTGATTATTAATAATAGTATTTAAGGACTTGATATAATTATGGATATGAATAATATACAACCTATCCATAAAAAAACGGCTTATGTAACAAAACATATAAAAGAAAACGAGTAAGTTAACACCCAAAATGACAATAATTCTAAGATATTATTAACAAAGCAATGTTAAATGATCATATATGATATCATATTAATGTATATTATTCTTGAATAATTTAATAACAATTATTTCACCATTATACATGAGGTTAACCTACCCTCAACCAAGGAAAAGTACAAGGTAAGGGTTTATTTTGCAATCTCTTCATTATCCGAGGTTGTTTATACGTAATAATCTACTGGGACTTCTTTATCATCCACATCCATGTTTCTTAAAAATGTATTTCAAACATTTTTACTATTTACTAGAATATGGGTTAAAGTCATTTATACCCTTTTTTGACTTTTTATAAGAGGTTTATAAAGGAATCTTTCCGTCATTTTTCAAACAAGGTGCTTTTTAACCTTTTCGACAGAATTAAGGTAAGAATGTTTTTTTTAACTTATATGGCGGGTGTGGCTAGTTTCCACTGTTATAAAATCTTCGAATATTCCCTTATAAGCTTATAAGAAAATTTTCAACGTCAATGTTCTATTTTATAATTATGTTTCTTTTAAATGATTTAAAAAAATATATTTCTCTCAAATAGTTTTGATTTCATCTATGTCAACATCCTTTGATGGATTTTAAGCTTATTTGAAGTTGAATTATTTTGATACAAACCTCCATATTATATTGAAGATTTTGTGATTTGTTTGACTGTGGATGTGTTATTTTTATACCATTCATGGTTTATAGAGAAATTATTGACATTTCGTATGCTAATTTTAATACGAATGTTTATGTTATGTTTAAACCTGTTCATATGAGGAATGCATTGGACTTATTATGTGATGGGTGGAGCCCGCTATAGCTCCTCGATGCATCAGTAGGTCTCATGAGACAAACTAGTGTCTTGGCACAAGGCCTTGACAAAATCTTATTTGTAGTCTTGGCACGAGGCCTTGGCTATGTGGTTATGATAGTCTGGCATTTTGCATTCCATCATTATGAAAGTTGTTACTGATATTGCATGTGATTATTTGATTAGTAGAATATCCATGTGAATAAGTAAATGGAATTATTTAATTTTATTTTTTCCATACTATGGTAAAGATCATGTTTAAAAGGCTTTTGTTTTAGTTATACATTGCCTTAAAGTTTTATTCTTATTTATGAAAGTTTCCGCTATATTGTTATCCTTACTGGGCATTTTAGCTCACCCCTTTTCTATGTTTTATTTTTCCCAGGATGTGAAGAAGTAATTTTTGAATGACCTGCAGGGATAGTATGAGGGGATAATAGTGTGGACTATGGAGACTATATTTTTGTAGTTTTCATTTTATGATGTAATGTAAAACTTTATAAATGTATCTAGTGTTTCCAAGGATACTAAACTTATTGGTCTTTCAAGATTTTATCTTTCATGTGATCATGCCAATGTTATGTAATAATGCACTAACTCTGGGTAACTGGGGTCGGGGCATTACAGTTGGTATCAGAGGAAGTTTAGTACAAACCTTGGAAGCTAGATTTAGATAAACTCTGATTAGAGCACATAGATCTAAGATGGACTTTGAGGATTAGTATAGAAGAACATCCAAGAATTTTGGTATTGTAGAAATTTTGTGAGTTTTTCGAGCAATACATCCATGTCTGGATACGAGTAGGTAGAGGCGACTCTAGCACAGATGTACCTAGGGGTAAAACCCGAAAACACCGCTTTGAGCTAGAATCGAACGAGAACTGGTGCACGACAACCAGCCATGCTGCACTCTTGGATATGACACTCCCGGGGGATATGCTTAGGATAATTATTATTTTCTTTACAAACCATTATGAAGGGTTTATGAGTATATATTTCCTCAAAGGAGACATTTTTATGATTATGGATTATATCCATAAACAATTTAATTTATGTTATGTGTTTTACAAGTTTGGGATTAGGTATTGTTATTCATAAACTGATCTAGTTTATGCCATTGTTTAGAAATAGCGCCTAGTGGAATAAATGGAAATCCTATCAATGCACACACTCCATGTAGGGATTTCCCTCCTTCTCAAGATAATTGTAGTGGAGTTGGTGATGTAACTGGTGCCGATCAGCTAATCACCATACTGGGAAAACTCACTCAGGTTATGAATAATAACATTACCCATACCGAGCACCCTGATCCGTAGCATGGAGGATCAATGTTAGATCGATTCATGAGGCAACAACTACCAACGTTCAATGGGAGTACAAATCCCTTAGTAGCTGAGCAATGGATAAATTCCCTAGAGAAAATATTTCAGGCTTTGGGGAGTAGTGAAAGGTAAAAAGTTATCATGGAAGTTTACCGCCTCACTGGAGATGCTGATCAATGATGGTTATTGATTCAAAACATGAAGGAAGATGATGAAGTATCATTTCAACAAAGTCTTGTGAATTAGTCCCCATTAGAGCACATAAATGTTCTTTATCCACTAATCTCATCGTCATACCTATGATTGAGTTTGATATAATCCTCAGTATGGATTGGCTTTCGGACCATGATGCGAATATTTATTGTAAGAAGAAGGAGGTTACTATTTTTTATGATGATGATAAAGAACACCTTATCTTTAGAGAAGAATCGTCACTACCTAATTATTATCTAGATCCACCCCCATTAGCTTAACTAAATTCAATTATTGGGGAGGAATAGGATGAAATTATAGTGGGTGAGTAAAGGAATGTTCAAATAGAGGATGTACCTATTGTGAAAGAATAAGTATATGTGTTTCTAAAACATTTACCTGGACATCCTCCAAAACGAGAAGTTGAGTTTTCCATTGATTTAATTTCTGGATCAAGGCCTATATCGAAGACCACTTATATAATGGACAATGTAGAATTAGTTGAAATATATAAACAACTAGAGGAATTGAGTAATAAGGGATTTATTCGCCCTAGTGCTTCTCCATGGTGAGACACTATTCTTTTTGTTAAAAATAAAGATGGATCTATGAGGTTATGTATCGACTACAGGGAGATCAATGCAATAACAATAAAGAACAAGTATCCCCTACCTCGCATTGATGATTTATTTGACCAACTGCATGGAGATCAACACTTTTCAAAGATTGACCTTCGATCTGGATACCATTAGTTGTGTGTGAAGAAGGAATACATTCCGAAGACAGCATTTCGAACCAGGTATGAGCATTACGAGTTTACAGTAATGCCTTTTGGATTGACTAATGCACCCTCTATATTCATGGATCTGATGAATAGATTTTTCAAGGAATATCTCGATGAATTTGTGGTGGTATTTATTGATGTTATCTTGGTATAATAAAAAAGCTACGAAGATCATGAATACCACTTGCGCATTATCCTAAAGACTCTGAGAAGTCATGGATTATATGGGAAGTTTAGCAAGTGTGAATTCTGGCTTCAGGAGATTTCTTTTCTTGGACATATTGTCTCGAAAGATGGAATCTCTGTTGATCCTTCTGATACCAAGGCAATCCAAGAATGGCCTGCACTGACAAGTATAACTGAGGTACGTAGTTTAATTTGTTTAGCAGGTTATTATCGACGTTTCGTCCAGAATTTGTCCCAGTTGGCTAACCCATTAACAAAGCTCACACGTAAAGGGGTTAAATTTGTTTGGACAAAAGAGTGTGAAGAATGTTTTGAAGAACTACAGAGAATATTAGTCAATGCTCCTATATTGTCTCTACCATCGGGGAATGATGGGTTCGTTATTTATAATGATGCATCGAAGAAAGGACTTGGTTGTGTCCTTATGCAGCATGATAGGGTTATTGCCTATGCATCACGATAGTTGAAAATTCATGAAAACAACTATCCTACTCATGATCTTGAGTTATCAGCTGCGATATTTGATTGAATATATGGAGGCACTACCTCTATGGTGAAAAATGTGAGATTTATACTAATCAAAAGATTTTGAAGTATATTTTCTCACAAAAAGAACTCAACATGAGGCAAAGGAGATGGATTGAATTACTCAAGGATTATGATTGTACGATACACTACCACCCGGGAAAAGCAAACAAGGCGGCATATGCTTTGAGTAGAAAATACCATGGAGTTTTGAACAATATGAAAATTGAAAGGGATCCAATTTTCATGGATCTAGTGAAGATGGACATGGGAATAACCATGGAAGGTGAAACATCAATTCTTTTTCAAATGGTTGCCAAACCATCTTTACTATAAAGTATTAAGAGTTATCAGACCGATGATGAAGAATTTTAAAAAAAGATTAAATCTGTGAATGATGGGAGATTGAGATTCTTTGTGTATGAAGATGGAATTTTGAAATTTGGGAAGAGACTTTGTGTTCCCGATATACCTGATCTAAAAAGGGAATTACTGGATGATGCTCATAGTTACAATTTCTCTATACACCATGGGAGCACAAAAATGTATTGAGACTTGACTAAACATTTTTGGTGGGACAACATAAAGAGGGAGATTGCTGATTTTGTGTCAAGATGTAAGGTTTGACAACAAGTGAAAGCTGGAAGGCAACAGCCTAGAAGAGTCATGCAACCTCTTCCCATACCGGAGTAGAAATGGGACAATATCACGATGGACTTTGTCATGGGACTACAAAAGACTCCTAGAAGGAACGATGAAATATGGGTTATTTTTGATCGTCTTACCAAGTCAGCACATTTTCTTACTATAATAGAAGATCTACCACTAGAATGTCTAGCAAGACTATATATTGATGAAGTTGTGAGACTTTATGGAGTACCCCTATCGATTGTTTCTGATCGTGATACCCGTTTTACTTCAAGATTCTGGAAAAGTCTTCAGAAATCCTTGGATACTGAACTTCATTGGAGCACTGCCTACCACCCTCAAATAGATGGACAATCAGAACGAACTATTAAAACCTTAGAAAACATTTTTAGATCATGCTCACTTGACTTTCAGGGTATGTGGGATCAATATTTACCTCTGGTAGAATTTTCCTATAACAATAGATTACATTTGAGCATTCAGATGGCACCATATAAAGTGTTATATGGAAAGATATGTCGCACACTAACCTGTTGGGATGACGTTGCTGAAAGAAAACTTGTAGTCCCAGAACTGGTGGAGGAAACGATGGAAAAGGTGAAGGTAATCCAAAACCATATCAAAGAATCTCAAAGTAGGCAGAAGAGCTATGCTGATAATCGAAGGAAGGATTTGGAATTTCAAGTTGGTGATCATGTTTTCCTAAAGGTATCTCCTTGTAAGGGAGTCATACGTTTTGGTAAGAAAGGTAAATTGAGTCCCAGGTACATTGGACCTTTCGAAATTCTAGAACGAATTGGGGCTGTAGCTTACCGATTGGCAATGCCGCCAAGTCTCTCCAAAGTTCACGATGTGTTCCACGTATCTCTGTTGAGGAAATACATGCCTAACCCAATGCATGTACTCACCTATGAAGAATTAGAACTTGAACCCGATCTATCTTATTTCGAAGAACCTTTCAAGATTCTTGATACGAGGGAACAAGTACTGAGAAACCGGATGAATCGTCTGGTAAAAGTCTTGCGGAGAAACCATAAGATGGAAGAGGAAATGTGGGAACCCGAGGAACTTATGATGAAGAACCACCCGAGTCTTTTCATGTGGTAGTATTCTAGAAATTTTGAGGACAAAATTATTTGAAGGAGGGGATAATGTAACACCCCAATCTTCTACGGTACGCTTCTCTTTGAATAATGCAATAGCGTGTGTTGTACGGAACATCGAGTTCTAACACACCACAACCAATCACACTAGCTATTATGAATAATAATACCTAATTTTTTAAATTTTTTAAATTTTATTTTTCAAAATGGACTTCATTTTTGGATTCTGAATATCGAAATTATCCTAGGGTGAATTTTTGGTATTTTTCTGAAAAACTTCATTTTTTGGTGAATGGTGAAACTACTAAGTGGTAGTAAAAAAATGAATTTTTCATAAAACTTAATTTTACCGCTTCTGTGATTGGAATTTTGAAAATCTGAGAGACACGGTTAATATCAATGAGTAAAATGTGGTTCATTGAGATGAAAATAATTTTTGGTGAATAGTAACTTTTTACTTTTATTTACCATGGTTAATAGTAAATAGAGTAATTAAGGGTAAACATTATATTAATATTACCCTAACACATGTCCTAATTCTATTGGAAAAGTGTATATCGACCAAAAACAACCTCAAGAATAAAATATTATCATTTAGGTCCACTTGGATTAGACTAGGACATTTATTATTATTTAATTCAAATAGGAGTTAACAGAGTTAACATCAAATTTTATTTACTAAAACATTTTTAATATAGGGTTATACATAAGATAAATTCGATTGTAAATATCAATTAGAAATATAAAGAGATTTCCTACATAATTATATTTTATTTATAATTTTTAGACATTAAATAAGTTAATTTATTTATGACACAATGATGATGCATTAATTACCATAAAAGTGAAAAATTAAAATAATTGTTATTATAAATACCCAAATAAATATAATTTGAGACTTTTTATGAATTACACTAATTTTATAGGTTAATATAACATGTAAGGATTGACATAATTAACTTTTTTCTAAGTAATCATTCTATTATGATTTTCACAAAAATAAATTATTGAATAGTGTCAAAATTGACATAAAAGAGTTTTAAAAGAAATATTATATTATTAATTGATATTAAATTCTTAAAAATCTATTGTTCTGAAAACTTACTTATATCATGATAGGTGTATCATTAATGGACCACTTGTGGGTCTCTTGGATGTATATAGTAAGTTTATTAACTATATAATATAAAAATACAAAGTGACATGGTAAGTGTCAAACTAATTAACTAAGAGTTAAAACTAAAAGATAAGGTTAATATAATGACCCAAACCTATATAAATTCTACTGGTTGAGTGGTTTTCGACCCATAATCACCTTAACCTTAGAATAATACACTTTGGAGCCATTAGAAACCGAATATGAATTTATTATAAAATAATATTTCTAGCTTTTCCAAAGGTGCCCCTCACCCCTCTTATAAAAGGGCACTCCCCCTTCTCATTAATTCACACCTTCAAAGCCTTTTGGTTCAGCCAAATCCTGCCCAAATACTCTCTCTACTTCCCTAAATACAACCTAGAGGCCTTATTTTGATCATAAATCCAACCTGAGGAGCCCTTTTGATCAAATCAAAAGGAAGAACCCGAAGAAGAGGTAATGTTTTCACCACCCTTTCTCAAATTAATTTCTTATTCAACTTCTTATTTCATTGTTATTCCCATTATGAAATAATGAATACAGTATCTACTAAATAATGTAATATTATTATAATTATGGTACAACCATATTCATTATTCTATCCATCCTTTGAATGACATGTCACCATACGTGCGTACGTACGACTTACCGTCTCCACGTCGTGGTGTAATTATTATTCAATATATTATTATTTGGATGGGTATAATAATGACTTGTAATTCATGTAAATAATAAATATAACATGATAATTATTATTTATATATGATATACCATCCAATTATATATTATTTTAATATCAAAAGAATGATATCGTCGCTCGTGCGTACGTACGGACTACAGTCTCCACGAATGCGATGAGATTCATTCTCCATCGTATCCATTAAAGTATAATTATCATTTGATGATTAATAATAGTATTTGAGGACTTGATATCCTTCTGGATATGAATAAGAAACAACCTATCCATAACAAACACGGATTATGTAACAAAACATATAAAAGAAAACGAGTAAGTTAACACCCGAAACGACGACAATTCTAAGATATTATTAACAAAGCAATGTTAAAAGATCATATATGATATCATATTAATGTATATTATTCTTGAATAACTTAATAACAATTATTTCACCATTATACAGAAGTTCAAACTACCCTAAACCAAGGAAAAGTACAAGTTAAGGGTTTATTTCGCAATCTCTTCATTATCCGAGGTTGTTTATACGTAATAATCTACTGGGACTTCTTTGTTATCCACATCCATGTTTCGTAAAAATGTATTTCAAACATTTGTACTATTTACTAGAATATGGGTTATAGTCATCTATACCCTTTTTTGACCTTTTATAAGAGGTTTATAAAGGAATATTTCCATCATTTTCCAAACAAGGTTCTTTTTAACCTTTTCAACAGAATTAAGGTAAGAATGTTTCTTTAACTTATATGGCGGGTGCGACTATTTTCTATCGTTATAAAATCTTAGAAGCTTCCCTTACAAGCTTATAAGAAAAATTTCGAGGTAAATGTTCTATTTTATAATTATGTGACTTTTAAATGATTTTAAAAAAAAGTATATTTCTCTCAAATAGTTCTTATTTCATCTATGTCAACATCCTTTGATGGATTTTCAGCTTATTTGAAGATGAATTATTATGATACAAACTTCCATATTTTATTGAATATTTTGTGATTTTTTTGACTGTGGATGTGTTATTTTTATACCATTCATGGTTTATGGGGAAAGCATTGACATTTCGTATGCTAGTTTTAATATGAATGTTTATGTTATGTTTAAACCTGTTCATATGAGGAATGAATTGAACTTAATATGTGACGGGGGGAGCCCACTATAGCTCCTCGATGCATCGGTAGGTCTCATGAGACAAACTAGTGTCTTGGCACAAGTCCTTGACAAAATCTTATTTCTAGTATTGGAACGAGGCCTTGGCTATGTGGTTATGATAGTCTGAAATTATGCATTCCATCATTATGAAAGTGGTTACTGATATTGCATGTGATTATTCGATTAGTAGAATATCCCTATGAATAAGTAAATGGCATTATTTCATTTTATTTTTGCCACACTATGTTGAATTTTAATTTCAAAAGGCTTTTGTTTTAGTTATACATTGCCTTAAATGTTTATTCTTATTTATGAAAGTTTCCGCTATATTGTTATCCTTACTGGGAATTTGAGCTCACCCCTTTTCTATGTTTTATTTTTCCCAGGATGTGAATAAGTAATTTATGAATGACCTGCAGGGATAGTATGAGGGGATAAGAGTATGGACTATGGAGACTATATTTTTTTAGTTTTCATTTTCTAATGTAATGTAAAACTTTATGAATGTATCTAGTGTTTCCAAGGCTACTAAACTAATCGGCCTTTCGAGATATGATTTTCTTGTGATCATGCCAATGTTATGTAAAAATGCACCGACTTTGGGTAACTGGGGTCAGGGAATTACATATATTTTCTTTGATACTAATGATGGGTATTAGAGTGACATGAATCATCCTAAACACAATAAAAAACCTACCATACAAAAATGGGTATATCCATACATTTTAAAGGGATAATAAAAAAAGAATAAAATTTTATACCTCACACTAGTTAATTTTAGCTCACCCAAAAATGTTTTATATAGATCATTGAGAAGAAAATGATTGGTTTCCGCCTCCTAGGGTGTCTATGGATTTTGGGAATATCCTAATTCTTAGAAAATATATCAATAAATCCATAAATTATATAACACCACATAATTATAGTATGAATTTAATTTTAAATAAATACTATATTGAATAGATTGTTTTTTATACAAAAATAAACTAAAAAGAACCACAATTATTTAAGATAAAATTATAAGTATTAAATGTGATTGTTCTATTATAGACATTGGATCAGAAGGAATAAATAAAGAAAAAAATTATGAAATATAAGTATAAATAAAAATAAATTCATTTTAATATAGCATTGATAAAACTCAATTAGTGTAGACAAATAAAAAATAAAATAATTATCAGTTTATATTTTTTTTCTTTCTAGAAAAGTCATTTTTTAGTTATATTGATTTTTTATTTTAATAAAATAAATTTTTTATGATTAAATCATGATAAAATATATTTTCTATATGAATAATATATTAAAATTAATTTAATTAGTATTTTATAGGAAGTATTTATTTGAATTGTTAATATTTTAAAAATTCATATACTTATAAAACAATATTTCATTATATTTTTTGACTCCTTTTAAACGTTAAATTATTAAATTTTATAATTTTAATTTGAAAAAAAAATAAATTTACAAATTTATCATGAAAATATTACATTAAGATGATTTTTTGTGATTTTTCTAAAATGATTTATTTTCAAGTGAATAGTATAAAATCTAATTTTTATATGTACCATGACTTTTAAGAAATCTTTAGGATGTAAAAATGAATTTTAAATTTATAAGACATTTCTAAGGAACAAATATAGATTTAATAACTAAAATTATATATTTAAAAAATATCAATATAAAATTAAAAACCTAGGTTTGACATTTTTTTAACCTAAGTTATATTGTTTTTATCTAAAAATATTTGAATAAGTTATATATTAATTATTTTGAAATAAATTTTTATCAATATTATAAATTTAATATTATAATTTTTTCTATATTTGAAATCATAATTTTTGAATCTGGTAATAAGGGTAAATTAATTTTTAGATATAAAAAAATTACAGAGGTTTAAAAATGATTTTCCATGGTAAAAGTAAATTATGGGAAAAAGATAAATTTAGGGAAAAAGATTAAAATATCTCAAAAATTATCACTTATTTTCATGGATGAGATTTGGATCAACAAATACTTACCCCATCTCTATTAGTGTCCACTTTTGGATCCACTTTCTTGGAATAGTGTATATCTTATTACAAAAATTCCACTCCTCTCACTTATAAAAGGATCCATTCATCACCCCTCTTCTCCTCATACATTAAGCCTCATGGTTGAAAAAATCAACCCAAATTACTCCTCAAAAATTCTATATAAATATTATCTGTTCTTATATCATCAAAACACCACCCTTAAAATGAATAAACCAATTTTCAAAGGAGTTGTTCTAAGGAGTAAGGTAAAAATTCCCAATCCCTCATTTTTTCATTTCTATTATTTTATTTATTCTTTTACCTTCTCCAAATTTATCCAAACCATGATAAAATAATAAAACTAGTATCATATTCTTAATAAAATTTTATAATGTTTATTTAATAACCATTTTATAATTTCCAACCAATCATTTAAAAAATTAAAATGTCGCTTATGCACACGTGTAGGATATCACCTCCATGAATGACAGGTTTTGTATTCATAACCATTTTATATTTATGGTTATAATAATGTATTTAATAATTAAATATTATATTGATAAATAATTAGTATTATATTAAGATAAATCATTATTTTTCTCCTTCACTTTTATTCAATGGAAAATGAAAACATCGCTCATGTGTACATGAGACTACCACCTACATGGATGATGTGTTTAATTTTTATCACCAATTTACATGGATAGTTATAAAATATATTTGATATATGTATATATATATATATTACATTAATATGTAATATATATCATACATATTTTTCTAAAATTATGACACAAAAATTGATTATCATTATAAAGTAATCCATTGATATCAATAAATTACTTGAAACTAGATCGTTATGGTTCTCATTGTCACAATCCATTAGCATTATTTTTATCAAATGAACATGGGTATTCATAAATAATTGAAACAAATGATTTGAATAAATTTTATTTTCCTTGAATTATAGGATTATTTTAAAAAATGGGGTTTTATGTATTGACCTCGGCTCTAGTAACCCAGAGATATTGTTTACTTTAATAAATTTGTACAAGATATGAGGGTTCAAACCACTAATGTCTGATAATAATACTAAAAAATGGACTTTAGTGATATAAATTGCCATTATCAGCACTAAAAAAGTGACAACAATGTGAGTGACGTTAAAAGTCCAAGACTTTTATCAGCGCTAATAAAGGTCTTTTATCAGCACTTTTAGAAGTGATGATAAATGTGTTTTTTATCCAAACTTTTTAAAGAACTGATAAATTTCTATTTATCAGTGATTTTAAAAGCTTTGATAAAGTTTAATATTGTAGTATGCTATTACAAGACTCTAAATCACCTGAAAGAAATCATAAATACATCTGATATAAAACAAGTCCCTATATATAATTTAAATGAAATGAAATTTACAACAAAAATACCAGAAAAAAACTATATTATAGAACTTTTAAACATTTTTTTATACAATTACATAAATACAAATTCTTACATACATTAAGAAAAAATTCTAACTGTCAATGTTACCAAAATTTCGATTGAAGTTATTTATCGAACTACCCAAATTTAATGAGTATTTTTTGGAAAACCAACTTAACTCAAAAAAAAGAATCCACCTATATAAGAAAATTATTATCATGTGTAATACTAAAAAGAAATAAGTTAAACATAAATATAAAATAATACATTAATTCTATGGAGAATGATTTTACTGTTCAAATATCATGATTACCTCTGTGATTCAGTATTAGAGGAAATATGAAAAAAATTGATAAATGTCAACATTACATGATGGAAAGGTTTCGTGAGAGAAAAGGTTTGTGGATGTTTTGGTGCATAAAGGGATGAGAGATGGATATATAACCCAAAATCTAACAAAAGAAACCACCTGTATAAGAAAAAAATTATTATGTGAGTAATACTAAAAATAAATAAAATAACATACATATGAAACAAAACATTAATTTTAAGGACAATGATTTTAATGTGAAAGCATCTTGATTACCTCTGTAATTGAGCAGAGGTGACTTAATTTTCCTTCCAAAAAAGGCAGTGGAGGTAACTTGAAAGAAAGTGATAAATGAACCACTATAGGGGTGAAAAGGTTTTAAGGGATAAGTATAAAATTTGGATAGAGCACCCCAACTTCAAAAAAAGAATCTACCAGGACAATAAAACAATTACTATGTGGGTAATACTAAAAAATAAATTAAACATACATATGAAACAATAAATTAATTCTATGGACAATGATTTTACTATGAAAACATCATGATTACCTCTATGATTATGAAGAGGCCATATTTTTTCTCTTCCTATAAAGGCATTGGAGGTAACTTGAAATAAAGTGATAATTGTACCACTATTGGGGTGAAAAGGTTTTAAGGGAGAAAGAGAATAAAACTTGGATAGAGAACCCCAATTCCAACAAAATAATCCACCTGTATAAGAAAAAAATTCTTATGTGAGTAATACTAAAATTAAATAAATTAAACATACATATAAAAAAATAAATTAATTCAAGGGATAATGATTTTAATTTTCAACCATCAAGATTACCTCTATGATTGAATAGAGTTTGTGTTGTTTCTCTTTTTACAAAGGAAGTAGTGGTATCTTGAAAGAAAGTGCTAAATGCACAACTATAAGGGTGAAATGGTTTTAAGGGAGAAGGAGGATGGAAGTTGGACAAAGCACCCAAACTTGAAAAAAAGAATCCACATGTATAAGAAAAATATTATTATGTAAGTAATACTGAAAAGAAATAAATTAAAAATAAATATGAAACAATACCTTAATTATATGGACATTGATTTTATTGTAAAAACATCAAGATTACCTTTGTGATTAAGTAAAAAAAACTTCCTTTCTATTCTTTCAAAGGCATGAAACATGGATAGAAATCTAATAAAATTAACAAACTCTACAAGAAATAATTAAAATTAAATCAATGTTCCATTATAAATTTTTTCTATAAAATAGAGATAGTATATCGTAACATTAGATTTTCATCCATCCAAATGGTTTCCTTAATTATAGTTTGTTCTTTCAAGGGATTGGTAACATCATAATGTTCAGAATATATTGTTGGTATGAGTTTTCAAACATTTCATTTATATTATGTTAATGTAGTAAAGAACATATAATATTAGGAGGAAAAACATAATATATTAAAAAACATTTTTACCTTCTCATTGAAATGTCTTTCAGTTTTTAAAGGTTTTAAGGATTTTGTTCCTCTTTAAAGAATCCAAATACCTATTTGTGGTCTACTCTAACATACAAGATGAAAGTTTCTCATCTCCCCCCCCATGTTTAGAAAACTCGTAATCAAATTTCTACCACTGATTAAAATATTCTAGATGACATAGGTTCCCATATTTAATTCCTATATCTTCATTACATGTTATATTATTTCATTTTTTTGATCTCAATATAGTCTTATAAACTATGTAGTTATAGGAAAGTACCCTACATATTTAGAAATACATTATTCATTTTTCTTGTATTAATCTGTGCCACACTTAGGGCATTTGATGAGTGATTCATAGACCTTGCGAAAAAATATGAAATCATTTGGAAAAGAATTTATTTTTTAGATTTCATTCCCAGTGAACATAACATTTGTTTAGCATCATATGTTCAATAAGGTAGTTCATTTTCATCTGGTATCATATATTTTATAAGACCAAGTAGTTAAGTAAAGATGATGCCTCTCAATTAGTTTCTTGTTTTCAAATTATATAACATCAATACAGTAGAAAATGTGGTGTATTTAGTACAACCAGTATACAATGGTTTCTTTGAATATCTATTTAACTCCTCAAACAACTTTTGATAATCATGAAGTTCATCTTCAATTTTCATTATCATTACTTCCATGTGATCCCTATCATCTTTTATAAATGAATTCATATAAAATGATTCATAAACTATAGTATCATCCCAATTTATGTCCACATTCAGTTTTTTTTCATGTTTAGTATATCATTTAAATCTTTGATCTATTCCATGAAAAATAAAATGCTTTTAAAACTTTTCGAGACTAATGTTTCTTTAATAACAATAATGTAAACACAAACAAAGGATTTTATAAGGGTCTTTGGAATTCTCTCTTGCAATCCTAATGAACTCCATAACTCCATATTCATATTCATTTGTCAAAATATTAGTGTGAATACTTTTTTGGTTCTTATCCAGTCTCTTAGGTTTATAAAAGAATAATTTTATACAATATATAAACAAATACATATAAGATATTCATTATCAGAAGTGAATGTTATAGAAAATTCTAATAAGGGAAATATGGGTGATTTCTACTAGAATATTTGAGAGCCTAGATATTCCAAATCCTATAGTAAGGGATATTAGAATTTGAAAAAATAGAGGGAGATAAAGGAATATAACAAATGATATTATCCCTAATCTTTATAATTGTAAACCAGAAGATGGATAGTGTAATGAACCTATCCTAAATTACCCAAACAACACCAAGTCAAATCATCTTATGACCTCTAACATGCCTCAAAGTCACTGAATGATGGTTTATAATTTGGGAGTAAAAACCATAAATGGTAGGTTCCCCCACAAAAATAGAAAAAATTAGTACCAGTGGTCGAACAAAATTCTAGCATGATCCTTGGGGTCAGTGGACATGCAGACCCAAAATCATTATTTCCCAATATAAACATATCTATTAGAAAAACAAAAATGGAAATAAATTATGCAGTAGATATATAGGCACACATATAGGTCACTGCAGTATAAAAACTAACTCACTTATTTCCTATAAGAAATATCAAATAGATAAAAATATGATATTCAAACATAACATGAAATAGAAGGCACCATAATGATTCAAAGAGTTAAGATTTGATGTGATAAAACCACATGTTCTTAACTAGGTATATCCCCTTTGAATATTACCCATAAGAAAAATAAAGACCATAGTGAATTAGAAGAGGAAATAGATCATATGATACATATAACCAATATAAGAATATACACAACCCCACTAAAATAGTTTTTAAAAAATAGCATCTAATGTTGCATGTGCACTACGTTTTCCATGAAAGGTGTTAGAAAATATATAATCATTAAGAAACAAAAAATGTGCCTCAAATAAGTAGTCAATAAACAAGTATATACATGAAAATTTATACACATTTATATACATATGTGAAAAAATTATTTAGTAAGAAGATATAAAACGTAGAAGTAAAACAACAATGAATAAATCCATGTTTCAATGTCTGATATAAATAAAAGATCATACATCAGTAGTCAATAAAAACAATAGACCACAAATCTTTCCCTATAAAATGGATCACAAAAAAATCATAAACAAAAGATCACAAACAACAGATCATAAATGAATTATAGGAGAAGAAATAAAAAATGAAACAAAAAAACACAATAAAAATCAGAAGGCCTACCTCGCTACGTTAAAGAAAATTTGAGACCCACTTCGGATGCCAGAAAAGATGTTCGGAGGCAGTCGAGTGGCATGATTTAACCTTCGATTCACCAAGGAGGAGTGCCAGTAATAGGTGGCTTCCACAAAATGATTCTATATCATGACATATTCTCAAATGGTTACAATTTTTAAAATAGATCATGATAATTTTATTAGCACATACCAATAAGAGATGATAAAACCAATCTTTATCGGTGCTAAACTTATAGAACTTATAAATTTTCATTTTATCATGTCTTTTTTAGCACTGATAAATCCTCATATTTAGCAATGTGAAAAAATCACTTATAAATATTCTTTTATCAGTGCTTATTACGGAAGTACTGTTAAAGGATTTATAATTATAATTATAAATAAATTTTTTTAAATATTTATAAATAGTTGATATATATTTAAATATAAATACAGTAAATATATTTAATGAATATATAATTTTGAGTGCAAACATATATGTATAAAATGAGTGAAATTGAATAAATTCTGAATATAGGTACACATGAACAATATTTAAAAAATGGATAAGTTCTGTATGTGTGAATATTGTATATAAAAATACATCAATTACGTATATGCGAAATCAAGATAATAAACATTTGATAAATATTAAATTGAAAAATCGAATGACATTCAATTATTTGTCAAGTAATATGCAATTATCCAATATTTTTAAATCATATTAATATTTAATTATATACTATTATTCAATAAATATACGAAAATTTAATGTAAAGTACATAAATATTTTTTTAATATATAAACCATATTTATATACATTAATATATATCTATATATTTAATATATATTATTTAATAACATTAATTATCATAATTATCTAACTAACAAAAAGTTTAATATTTAATGATGTATAATCAATCAATTAATTTTAATAAATAATTACTTAATTAATAAAACTTGTAATTTTTTTTAATAAACACATTTTTATTTTTTATTTATTTAATTATTTCATTTTATCAGTGCAAAAAATGTGTTAATGAATGAAATATTTATCATAACTAAACATAAAGTGCTGATAAAGAGTATGCTTTATCTGTGCTAAAAATAAAGTTCTAATAAAGGTTTCCTTTATCAGCGCTAAAATAAATGTTCTAATAAAAGGTTAAATTTATCATTACTTTCCTTAGTGCTGATAAATATGCCATTTATCGTCATTTTATTCTAGTGATGACAAATAACAGCGCTGTTAAAGGACATTTTTATAGAATTTTCAATTTAGAAGTCTTTAAATAATAGATATATTCATGACTTTCATACTACATTTTATGATAAAAACATTGTCTAAAAAACATTCTTATAACCTAGAAAATCATTCCAATATTCCTTCATCATATCTTGGGGAAAGGAAAAAAAAATAAAGGGTGACCTCAAATTCTAAATAAGGGTAGAATAAAATGGAATCTATCATAAGTAAATAATTCATAATCAAAATGATAGGGTGGATAATAAAAATACATTATATGTAAGACCTCATGTTTGTACAATTTGAAAATTGCAGAAGGAACTTTATTTTTTGTTTAATAGACGATGATAATTTTGAATCACAACTCAGAAAGGAATTCATATATGTAAAATTCCATTATGTTTTTTAATATAAGAATGATGTTCATATGGTATTTCAGAATTTCAGATGATATTTGCAGTCTTTGAGTTATGTTTTCGATGTTTTGGAGTTTTCTGGATAGGGTGTATGGTTTGGTGTGCACAGTTTAGGAGAAACCGTGTGACACCTTGATGATAAGAGGGTTTTAGTTCATTTTGAGAAGATAATGGTTTAGTTTCAGGCTTATATTATAGTTTGGGGTAAATTGTGTGAGCTAAATGGGAAAATGTGTGAGGTGCGGGGGTGTTTAGGACATGACGCATGATCTAATCATAATTTTAGACAAACTGTGCAACTTGTTGTAGAGGGGTCTAATGAAATGTTTCATGGTTAGAACATGGTTAGGAAACCATTCATCCAAACCATATGGGAGGTGTGGGGATGGATAATATGAGGAACATGTTTGGAACATGGGTTTTATAACTATGCATCCTTACCATGCAAGTCATTGAGTGTTGGATAATAAGGGGTGCACTATTGGTTCATGTTTGGGCTAACCATGATGCCAAACTGTGTAGATTACCAAAACAACATTAAAGGAAAAAATTTACGAAAATGAGAAATTTTTTAGGCGAATCCACCCCCTTTTCACTACATTTTATGTGCACAAACCAGAGTTTTCCCAACCTATTCCACCCTTTTCAACCCTCGATTTAGGGTGTGTTCATGGAAATTATTTGTCGATTTAAATGAGTTATTATCCTCTTGTGACTTATCCTCCACTTATTATTTATACAATATAATTTGGAGTCATAAAATTTAGGTTTTTTATGGTTCCAATGGATCATGGTGGAAGCATCCATTTCTCTCAAGTATTTTGGTCATCTTGTATAGAGGATACCCTGAGACAACTTCAACATGTAGTTGTATAACATTTTGTTAAGGCATGAGACCGTGGTGAATTTTACTATGTTTTTCGTAATTAATTAAATAAATTATATATTTTCCTTTATTTTAGGATTTAAAAAACATTGTTAATGATAGGATAAATCACTTTTATTATTTTATTCTTCTAAAAAATAATAAGTAATTTTTAAATAAAAAAGGAAATAGTTTTAACTAATCTATTTTTATAAGGTTTAATTTAAAATTTTAATTTAGAAATTTTAGAATTTGATTTAGAAAAAATAAATTTATTTTTTTAAATCACAATATCCAAATTTAATTTGGGTGAAAATTTGGTACTTCTTTTTTTGGAAAATTTTGATTATTTAGTGAATAGTGAAAATACCATTAATTATAAAAAAGAATTTTATTTTCAAAAAACTAATTAATTTAAAAGTCATAATATGTTTTGAATATGATTTAAAGAAACATAAGTATTATTCAGTTATATTTAAACCACATAATTATGTTTTTAATCAAATTTATGATGGATTTTAGTAGAAGTTTATTTTTTCGTTTAAAAAAGGTTTAAAAAAAATACGTTAAAAATTATTAATGTTTCTCCAATATAATTAATTAAAATAATACATAATTATATTTTTTTAAAAAAAATATTAAATATTATATACAAGTAAATATTAATTTATATTTATACAATGATTATTATTAATAATATAGTTAATATAAAATCATTTTTTCTTGAAAATACACTTCTTGAAAACCCTCTTTTTAATCATGTCTGCGAGTTTGGTTTTAAATTTAATTTTTCCTCTATTTTATATTGTATTTAGTAAAATTTATTAAATATTTGGAATTAGAATAATTTATATTATCTAATAATTTCATCATAATTTTTTTATAATAATGAATAATAAAAATATTAAAAATTAATTACCATGGTTAAGGTGAAAGTGGGTTTATTGGGTGTTAAACTAAAAATTGAGGGGTTAGAATAAGATATTTTTTTAGAAAATTTATTTTATAGAAATATTTCAATATTAGTTTGTCTAATTATTTATAATAATCCATTTTGTACCCTTTTTTATTGTGAAAGATGTTGGTACACCTTTTTCTTTTTCAGAATTACAAGTGTGCCACTCACCTCACTTATAAAAGGCCACCCATATCCTTTATTATTCACACTTTAATAACATTTTATTGAGAAAATACATATCCAAATAAACTAAAAAAATCCATAAAATAATTCTAGAATCATTTTTTGGTCAGAATGCCAGTCTAGGAATTCTTTAGGTATAATCCTAAAGTGGTGGTCTGGAAAAAGTAAAATTCATAACTATGCTTTTTTTATTTATTCTTCCAAAAATTTAAAGAAATTAATTTATTATTATATAATAAATTTTTATTCCATATAATAATATGTTATTATGTTAATTTAATTACCTATATCCATATCCACTTCCCTCAAATTTGAAATGATAATGTGGCTCATGTGTATAGTGGACCACCACCTCCGGAATCAATGTGACATGTTTTCATTCAAAACCTATCATGGTTTGGTATTGTGATCAACATAAATTATATATGTGATATTAAAAAAATAAATATAAATATTTATTCATTATATCATATATTGTTTTTTTACTTTCCATTTTATAGGGGATACGATAACGTCACTCATGTGTATGGCAGACTACCACCTCACGAATCGATGTGATTCGTTTTTCACCAACACTTTACATAGAAGGTAATAAGGGTACATTTAATGAATATATGTAATATAAATGAAATAATCATGATAATAATGACAAATTTATCATTATTAAAAGATAATATATCATTTTAATTCTTATATTTAAACTCACTGAAATATGATAACGTCGTTTGAGTATGTGTGGACTACCGCCTTCACGAAGCGATGTGACTCTATTTTAATCACCAAACCACATGGATGATATATATAAGTACATTTGAATAAATAATATGGTATATATGATATTACAATCATTTTTAATGAAAAAATATTACTCACTATATTTCCCTAACGATCGTTGAAAAATCGAATCATTACTCATGCGTTCGTACGACCTACCGTCTCCATGATTGTTAAATACTTCATCTCTCAAAACAATATTTCATGATTGGTCATAAAATTATAATTGATGTACAAATATGATAATTATTTCATTATTTTTTTTGGATATGTTGAAATAATGACCATATAGACCGATAGTCAACCTACCGAAGTCATTTTTGACTCATAAGTCAAATATCATCGAAACACCCGATGTAAACATAATTTATTAGGCGATTGTATATAAAATGGTAATAAGTGAAAAAAAAGGAATGATAATTTTGAAATTTTTTTTTATGAAAGTAAATATTTTACATAAGTTTATTATTCAGGAAGATAAAGAAAATATGTGATGAATCAAACTTGAAGTAGGTGACTTCATATCAATTTCCTCTCATAGATGCATATTTTTGTATTACGCACCTATATTACATTACAAGATTAATATAAATAAACATTTATATAATTTTTCATGAATTCATCTATTCTCATGGTATTTAATTTTTTTCAATTTTATTCTTTCATGGGGATTATAATTTAAATATTTACAAAGTGATAAGAGACTTTTCCTTTAAAATACTATCTTTTAATGTTTTCATTAAATCTATATTTCTTCAATATACATATTTATTAAAATTATTTTATTATATAAATGATAGTTTTATAAAAGTAAATTTTATCTTTCTTTTAATTTCTTTCAAAAAATGAAATATTTTAATGGAATGTGTGACTTTATTTATAAACAACAAAACGAAGGTTCTATTTTAACATATTACATTGAAAAAAAATTTTCCACCACCATAACCATTATTTGAACTCTAGATTCTTTTAAAATATTTCTTGTTTTAATCAAATAAAAGACCCTAATTCCATTTTTTGGGTATTTTGGTAATGAAAAATGTTTTTTAAAAGGGAAATATATTTTAATATTTAATTTTTTTTCTTATGGGTGAAGAAATTATTTTATGAGTTTTATTTTCAATATTGAAATATTTAATGTGGTGTGAATATGTTATGCTTCTTGGAAATTATATATATTGACTATGGTTACGTTATAAACTAAGTGTACATGTTTGTGTTATAAATGTGTGTTTTTCATGTGAAAATGAAATATTTCTTTTACCTAAAGTACATTGATATAAAGTTAAAAATTTCATAGGTTTTTATGTTTTCTATGGGCTAATAGTTTTATTTTTTCTAATATCACTTACTAAGATTTTTTTCTAATCCCATGTTATATAAAAATTATTTCATAGGGTTTAATGATTGGTAATTGAAATTAATAATTAATTTTGACGGTTATGAATATTTTTTAGGGAAAACATATTTTTTACCTTAAAATTTAAATATTGTGAAAAAATAGAGACTAGTCGGATGTTTACACTCTATATTATATGGTTATGTTATGTAAGATTTTTGTATTTATTCTCTAAAACTATAAACATAAAAAATCCTTAAATATAAGAGAATGGATTCTTAACTTAATATTAAAGATTATGTAATGCTTCAGGTCACTTTCTTATAGGGTTAGATTGTGAGTTGTTGAGATGATCTCTTTTGGATGCTGATGAGTTTGGATGTCCCTTGGACATGCCATGATAAGGCCATCATGATTTGTAAATGTTATAAAATTATTTTTTAAATGAGGTAGGTGGAATAATGTATTTAACCATAGTCTTGGAAGTTCATTTTAGGTGTATGTAGTATGTTTTTTAAATCCCATGTGTGGTTCATTTATTCTTTGGTTAATGTTAATGGTTATAAAATTTAAGTTGTTACATTACACCTTCCCCTATCCCTATTTGATATGTTGGTTATTTTTATATCACACTTATGGACACCCATTGGGTGTTCAACACTATAAAATAGAAATTTTTTAGGTGGTGATTTTTGTGAAATCCCTATAAAAAACATGAAATGGTTTTCATGGTGTGTATTGGTGCTTAAGAGAGAGCTTATAAGAAGCATTTTTCCCCTCTCTCTATTACCCCAGGGTTTTCCTCAATGGAATTCAATATGGGGAGGATTTTTTTCTATAATTTCCCCCACCATTTCCTCCCTCTTTTCCTCTAATATATAACTCTCATTTCCCCATTTTCTCTTAATATTTTCTATTTCTTTCTGATGCTCTATATTTTAGAATTTCAACAATGAAAACATTAAATATGGAGGTTTCTCATCCTAATAAAGGGTGTGTTGTCGAAACCTTTGGTCGATCAAACCATTACATTGACCCCTCGCTCCTCTATGACTCTCCAAGTCATATTTGGAACATAGTTTACATAGAGGTCTTGGGTTATGAGGTTTAGTGGTTGACGATGTCCTAGTGTGTATTGAGTTGGATTTAACTTATGCATATGGGTATTTGTTTAATATTTCTTCCTTAAATATAGTATTGAAGGGTTTTTGGGGTTTTTACAATGAAATATCAAGAAATTTTATGCTTGTTTAGTGAATATATCAATATGTGTTTCTGGTTTTGGTGATGTTTGTTTCTGGACGTGGTGGTGGCCTCGATATTGGGTGGTCACAGTAACAAGATCATTTTTTTGATCTGAGTATGATCCATAATCTGCTCTTTCTCTAGGATTCCAACATTCTTTTCCTATTAAAAACTTCATGGTGGTTTTTAAAATGTTTTCGGATGTGGGTTTTAGTGTTCGATGATATTCCAAGAGTTGTATCTCATGGTGGATTCTTCTACATCATTAGGTTCATCCAGGATGATCCTCGACATGTTGTGGAGATTCTTTATCTAAAGGTTCTAATATGTTCAGTGGTATTCTCATATTTTTTTGGCAGTGGTGAGGGATTTGGGTGGGAGGTTATCACTAACGATATGGTGAAGCCTATGTGTATGGTTTAGGTCAGGGTTCATGATAGAAGGTGGTTCATTGATAGAGGTGGTATTGATGGTGTTAGTTTGAAATTTGAATTACGATAATCAAATATTAAAAGTTGTTATCAATGTATAGTTATTTAGATGTGGATTATGTTGATGAGGTGATGTAGATGATGATGGGTTGATGAGGATGATGACATGATGATGATGTTCTATTTGGAAGATTTTTTTTAAATCTGGCCATTATGTTTTTATGTTCACTGAAGCTTTTTTATTTGATGTTTGGAATGTTTCTATATTTTAATTATGATGCGTGTAGTTACCAGTAAACCATAAAGTGTATTTTATAAAGTTTAAAAAGATATTTGGTAAATATATTAGTGTTTGACATAGTTTTATATTTCAAAGGGGAAAATATGTGTTTTAAAGTCAATTTTGTTTTAAAATTAGGTAATAACCACCTTTTACTTTAAAAAGAGGTTTTAAAATGAATTTTAATGATTGATTTGAAATGGGTGTATGGATTTCCCTTTGGCATAAATTCTTTAATGATTCTTTTAAAGGGGTTTTATGGAAATAATGGTGTTATCCTTGTATTGGATGTTAAAGGAAAAGACCTATGCTCTAAGGGAAGATTCAATATATCTTAAATGGATGTATGAGATCCATAATTTTCCAAAGAGTATTGAAATATTATATTTATGTGTGAAAAGGGGATTGAGATCCTGAGCCATGTTTTTGGTGTTAAAGGCCTTTTAGGACCTTGGTAAAGGAAAAGTGTTTTAAAAGGGATGTTTTTCACCTTTGAATGTTTTCCATGTTTAATTGTGAATCTTGATTTTTGATAAATGATATGATGTAATGGATTTTAGACACGATGCTTAACATCTGATGTTGAGATAGAAAACATGACATTTGACATGTATGATTTCAGATGTCTACCATGGAATTCCACATCCAAGGTTGAGAGTTGGTCATTGTGTTCCATGTGTATTATTTTAGATGTTTGACATTGTGTTCCCTATCTGAGGTTGCGATTTGGACATGAAATTACCTTTTTATGATTCCATATGTATAAAAAGGAATTATACATCTAAGGTAAATAATGTGGGACACGACATTCCACACCCATGGGTAAGGTTTTTTGACATGACATTCTATATATGTGCCTATGGTTTTCTACATGGTCTTGGTGTTGGAATGGGGTTCTAGACATTTTTTTATATTTATGTTGATACATGATTGAGACTCCAGACCTATGCCCTGAGAACTGGTAGAACCAGGACATGGGATAAGTAACTTATGTGAATATTTCATACTTCCTTTACCTTTTTAATATATGATAATTCCTTACTTTATTATGGTGTGTATCGCCCTATGTTTTATGACTCATTCAATCGGCTTGGGTCAAGACATGTGGGTTATACCAATTATATCCTTTGAAACTAAGGGATAATGGGTTACTATAATATTTTTTGTTTATTTTGAGATGTATCTTCCTTTATACAGTATTTATTTATCTCACTATTTATCTGGATGCACTATTTTACTAAATAATTTTTTCTTAATAAAATTTTGGTGGCGGCCTACTGAGTTGTACTCAAACCAATCTACAGTCACCACTGGACACGGGTACCTAAAAACTCTGAAATGTTTATTATAGGAACATGTTTGGGATGAGGCCCATGTTGAATTTTTCATGATCACTCATAGTATCTTGGATGGTATCAGGAGACCTGATGAGTTTTAGCTTGAAGATGTAGTAGATCCCCTTTTCATAGATTTTTCTTTTATTCAATTTATTAGAGTAACCAACCCTATGGGTAGTCAATTTTATAGATTATGTGGATGTTAAATCATAATTTATTTCATTTTATATTGTATCATGTTATGTTGATACTTCCTTTATATATAAATTGATGTATTTTGATGTTTGGTCATTTATACTTGTATTGCACACTATAATGTGGGAGTATAGTCTACTTAAAGCTTCACCATAGACCCCTCTCTACAAGTAAGTATCCTATGGAATTTGAGAAGGTATCTCTAAGGTCATGTTGAGGACCGGTATAGGTAACCAATTTAGTGGAATCTAGGTCAGGATGACACAAAGTGGTATCATAAGAGTTTAATTTCCTATTATTTTACGATTTGGGATTTGGTATATTAAAGATATAGGAATGTGTTAGAGCCTGTGATGGGTATCAAAATGGTGCACTGTGAACACCTAATCTGGAATGAAGCCTACGTTTCTAGGGGCCTTGATTTTTTTATGTTATGGTTTTAGTTGATTTTTTGCTTCAATCTATGCACATGTGGTTTATATTTGATGATCTATGATGGGTTTATATCCCTTGTACCATTGGAAAGAAGCATGTGATTTAGTTTTTACTCTTAGATTGTATAGTAAAGATGTGTCTCAGACACTATGATAGTTATGTAGGATCCATTTTTCATAGGTCTTCTTGTGTGTTATTTTTTTAGAGATAGAGGCATAGTTATTCAAAGTGTCAACAAATAATCATACAACATTTTTTATGTGTACTTGGTGGGATTTTACTTATCTAGGACAAATTTTATATTGATCCATTTTTAATGGAAGGTTATATGGATGTACAATGAGATTTTTGATGATGAGGACGTTGATGTGGTCCTCATGAATAGTTGGTGAAGTAACCATGGTTGGTCAATATGGTATAGGTATATGAATGTTAGACCCTTTTGGGTGGTTTTTTAATTGGTTGGATATGTGTACTAGTCATAGAGGGAGTGGTATAATATATAGATGATTTAAGTAGACATGTTCCCTAGTTTTGGAGGGTTGGTTTGATTTGTGATGTCTTTCAAACGTGATTACCTATAGGTGGATGTTTTGACATGATAATTTCTAGAAATAGTTGGAAGGGAGCATATTTTATAACCTATAAGTTATGTCCTTCTATGAGTGGCCTAAAAATAGGTGTTTGGACCTAGTGAATTTTCATGAGACTTTACAAATGGTTCTAGCTGGGAGAGCCCAATTTCCTTCTTGACAAGATTATAGTTTAGGGAGTTAGTGCTATGTGGCCTTTTAGGGTGACCTGTTGGAGGGTCCAACCGAGTTGTGTGCACCCTTAGGTGTGTGAGTCAAGTGTGTATGATTTTTAATTTTAAAAACAGTACACAAAGGCTGAAACCTTGTATTGGGTTTAGGCATATTGGATGGCTTTTTTGATAGGGCACACTTGGGTGCTAGTGTTTCAACATTGTGGTTGGATTCAAGAGGGTAAAGTTCATTCAGGTTCATAGCATGGGTAATGAATAAGAAGGATTTTATTGATGGTTATGAGATAAAATTGAAGTTTGTGAGGAGATAAAATGTATGCACATGTTTTCATTAGATAATTATCATTTTGGTGAGGTAGACATCGTATGTTCATAGTGTGAGACACATAGAGATGTCTAGTTTCCTTGAGATGAAAAGTGCTTGTATTGTTGATGATTTAATGATACATTTGATTTTTGAGGGAGGGAACAATTAGGCTCCTTTCCCAGCTAGATCTAGATGGATCTTTAGGAACAAACTATGAGTGTAAATGTTCTTAGGGAAAATTTTGAATGACACTTAGGATTTAAGTTTCCATGATAGTAGTTTTTGATTATTTATTCGCAATTTATTTAAGAGATAACCAAGAGTGATATTCATTGGGTGATATGGCATTCTGAGAGACGCATGGTTAGTGGATAGGTCTTGTGAGTTGAGTTTTTATATAGTCATGGATTGGGTGATGTGGAATCATATTCCCATAATTCATGAGTAGATAAGGTATCCATTTGTATGATAAGAACTTAAGTGGGTGTTATGGGAGGCTTGTGAGCGTAGTGACCTAAGGCCCTCCAAATAAATTTAAGATTATCCAGGAATAGATTAGGTTGTGGGGGTATTTTTCAAAGACATTTTAGTGTACTCCAAGTCTATAGAAGGCCCTATACATAATAATGGTTCCATTATATGTATACTAAAAGAGAATTAGTTATTCTTAACTAACTAAAATTTATTTTCTGGTTTGGTGAAGGGTTTCTTTGGATGTGGTTCTCATGGAGTGGTGCATGTGGTACTGTATGTTGGTAAGTTAACAATTAGTTATTTATCAGTGTAATCCTCATAATGGATTGAAAATTGGTGAATTTTGTGGATATTTTTCTCATAATCTATGGGTAGGTGGTAGATTACCTTTAATATTTTTTTTTCAGGTGAGAAAGAGATCATAACATCTAATTCCTAGGATTTTAGTGAATGAAACATCGTTCTTGGTGTTTAGAGTTGTTTGGGTGAGGTGGTGACATATACATTCCAAATTTGGGGAGTGATATATAAGTTGTTGATGTTCCCATGCTAGAAGGGTCACATGAGTGTATATGAAAATGAACCAGTCATGGTGGAACCATGATTCCAGTGAGGATCTGATGAGTTACGTACTTGAGTTCCATGGGGAATTTTAATAGGAAATTAGTTGTGGTGGATGATTGACCAAATCCTTTGCTTTAGGAACTAGGAGGTTCCAAAGATAAACCAAAGGTTATTACATCGAAATTGTGTTGATGTATGTGGTAGATCATAAAGTAAGTTTTGAGTTAGAGGACGTTCTAATTGTGGAATCTCAACAGGAGTCAGGTATGGACTCTAGTGGGAGTGTTTGGATGATACTGGGATGTGTTTGGGCATGAGGAAATTATAATTAGGCAAGGTGTTAACGTTCCAAAATTAATATCTGAGCATTTTGGGGATGAGTTATCCAAGGTTAATCTGACCAGTGTTCTATATGGAACAAATTAATAAGTTGAAAATGAAAACTATCATGCTATTTAAGAAACAATAGGTCCATTTTGGAAATTGAATTTTGTTTTTTTAGAAAATACATTTCATTATTTATATGTGAATTAATGATCATTATGAATCCATTCTATTTTTTTTCAATAATAAGGAAACATGCCAATATTTATTTTAATTATCAAGGGTATTAGGTATGGTAATTTGGAGACCATGCATGGTGCATCGTGGGAGCACAATTTTTAGATCCTTTTTGTTTTTATGATGGAAGATGTTCCAGGTATTGGTAGTTTGTGTTTGTAATTTGATGTGTATAATGGGGATAACCATAGCTTTGGTAATTTATTGGGTTGTAGAGTGATTGATTTTCATTTGGATGGTATTGGATAAGTTCCATATTTATTTATTGGTTTTAATAATGGGTGTTGCCTTTAGTTTTGTCTAGTTGCGTGGATTGAGTTTGAGGTTGTTCCTTAGATGTGTTTTAGTAAATCATTTATTTTAAATGATTTCATTAGATATAACTTGTGACCTATGTATCTTAGGTGATATAGATGTATTCTCTCCTAAGATATATCAAGGATGAGAAGTATTATGGTGTGGAGGTTGTAATACACCACATTCATATGAGTTTAAAATTCAAAAAGATATTTGAATTATTTTAAGGGATGGGGTGAATTTTTAATTTATATTCAGAACCAATATCCTAGAAGTTGGAATGCCTCAAAGTGTTGTTTTTTATTTGACTAATTATGTTTAGAATGTATCTCATGTGTTTAGACGAGTTTCAAAAGATTTGGGTTATGTTTTGGGTGTTTTGGAGTTTTCTAGCTAGGGTGCATGGTTTGGTGTGCATGGTTTAGGAGAAACCATGTGAAACATTAATTATCATAGGTTTTTAGTTCATTTTGAACTGATCATGGTTGAGTTGGATATTTGGTGAAACCTTATTAAAAAAAAATAAAAACCATGTGGTACACTAGAGAGTATGGGACACAACGTATGGTCCTCACATGGTTTTCAGACAAACAATGTACCTTTTGTAGATGGGTCCAGTGAAATTTTTCCTTATTGGAACATGATTATAAAATTGTTCAACCAAACCATATGTGAGGTGTGGTGATAGACAGTGAGTGGTGTACGGTTTGTCTAACTATGAAACCTATCAATGTGAAGAATATTTTGTAGGACAGTAAGGGGCACATGGTCAGGGAACATTTTGGATAACTATGTGGCCAAACCATGAAGTTATATGAACTTCATTAAAAGTGTTATTTTAAAAAAAATACCACCTTTGGTTTTTAATCCACTCCACTCTATTTCTCCTCCATTTGGGGTTCACAAACCAGTAGTGTTCCTAACACATTCCTCCTACATCTACCCTTGATTTTGGGTGTGTTCATGGTGATTTATTGGTGATTTAGGTGATCATTTCTCCTTTGGTGAATTCTATTCCATCTCTTCTTACACATCTCTAATTTTGAGTTCTTTTGTTTAAGGTTTTTTTGATGATTCCAACAGATCATGATGTAATCCTTCATTTACCTTGGGGATTTTTTTTTCTTGCATAGATGATATCTTGAGATGACTTACACACATTACATTATGAAATTTAATTAAGGTAAGATATCCTGGTGATTTTTTTAGGTTTTCCATAATGAAATAAATAAATTAATTGTTAAAATGTTATCAACTCTTAGGGATTCTCCTGATAATAGTGTTAGGAGTCTTTTTTAGACTATCCATGGTAGTCTCTTATAGTTTTGGTAAGAGGTGGGTACCCAGTGAGTTTAGTGACATTATTCTAAGTTGATTTTTAGTTAATTAATTAAATATAATTTTTATAATTAATTATTTTTTGTTTCTTATCACAAGGTTATAACTTGGGTGGTTGAGATGATATTTTTTGGATACCGAGGAATTTGGATGAGGCTTTAATGGACAATGAAATGTTTTTCAAACTATGAAAATGGTATGTAAATCTTCATTAAATGAGTTAGGTGGTCAGATAACATTACCCATAGACATGGAAGTTGTATTTCATGTCCATATAGTATGTTCCTTAAATCCTTTGTGTGGTGTGTTTCTTTCAAGGTTAAATTTAATGTCTTTAGGATTTGAATTGTTACTTTAGACCTTCCATCAACGTCATTTAAACTATTGGTTATCAAGAGACTAGACCTATGACCACCCATGGGGTGTTCTAACCCTTGAAGATGGATTTTTTTGTTTATTTTTCTTTGAAATTCCTATGAGGATCTTGAAATTTGTTTCATATTATGAATTCAATTTTAACATAGTTTTGGGTTTCAAAGGGTGAATGATATTTTTAAGGTAGATTTTTTTTTCAAATGAGTACTTAAGCTCTGAGTAATTTGAAAAGGGGTTTTAAAATGAATTGAATGTTTGATTTGGAATGGGTATATGGATGCATATATTTTATAAAAGGTTTGATAAATATTTTAAAATATTTAATGGAAATAAAGGCGGTGGACATGTTTTTTAATTTAAATGGATTGATCCATGTTTTGAGGGTATATTAGAAATGTTTTAAATAGATGTGCTAGATTCAACATTTTTAAAAGTATTTTTGAGTAGTGTTTTGATTTTAAAAAATAGGATAGATATTCCAAACTAGGTTTTGTGTATTAAAGGCCTGTTGGTAATTTGGTACATGATAAGAGTTTAAAATAGGTTGTTTGAAAACATTGAATGTTTAACAAGGTCAAATGAGAACCTTGGTTTTTTAGAAATGATAGGATAAAACCAGATGATGGTGATGATGCTCAACATATGAGGTTTAGATAGCGGACACGATGTTCTACATTTATAATTTTAGATGTCTAACATGGAATTCCACATTTGAGGATGAGATTTTAATGTGCTATTCCAAATTCATGATTCTAGATATCTAGCATGGAATTCTACATCTAAAGTTGGGAGTTGGACATGGAATTCCACATGTATGATTATAGATTTCTGAAATGGATTATTTTGTTGTAAATGAAGTTCTCTATCGATACCTATTGTTTTTTTATATTGTTTAGGAGTTGGAGTGAGGTTCTAGGAACAATTTATATTTATGTTGATACATGTTTAAAATTATAGACAGATTCCTTAGGCACCGATTGCACTATTTTATTATATAGGTATGTTTGTTGAATGTTTTATGATTATCTAAGTTATTTTATAGATGAAAATCCCTTACATTATTGTGATATGTATCACCCAATGTTTTATGAATTATACAAACAGCTTGGGTCAAGGTACGCTGGTTGGCCCATATGTATCCATAGAACACGAGGGCCAATGGGTTAATATAATAATAATTATTTTGTTTTATTTTTCTGTTTCTTTTTGTACTATTTAGTTTTCCAACTATTTATCTCTATTCAATATTTTATTTACTCGTACTTTATTTAGAAACCATTGGTGGCGGCCTACTGAGTTATATTCTCACCATTCTTAGGTTGCAACTGTACATGGATAACCGAGAAGATTTCACTTTTTTATTATAGGAATAGGGTTATTTTGATGCACGTGTTGATTTTATAATGATCAAGTATGATATCTTAAATTATATTAGGATTCTTCATGAGTTTTGTCTTAGGGTATAATAGAGACCCTTTTCATGATTTTTTTATTTGGTATGTCTGTGTATCCAAACATGTGGAATATTAGTTTTATGGATTATGTAACTATTTTGGAATTAATTCATTTCATTTTATATGATAGGATGTTAATTTTATTCATATTTTCTATGAACTATAATTTATTTTGATGCTTGTTCTTTTTATATTGATGTCACACACTCTAATATGAAGGTATAATCTCCTCAGAGATTCATCATAGATCTTCACTGTTATTTGGTAGCCTATAGCATATGAGGAGGTGGATCTGTGGTAATATGGAAGACAAGATTGGGGAATTGGTTCAGTGGCATATGGGTCAGGATGTTAAATTCCACTTAATTAATAACCCAAGAATCAAAATGTATCCCTTGAAAATATCAACATAACAATCATAAGGATAGTAATAACATAAATTTTAATGAAGGAAAAATATAACTTCATACTTCTTGATCTTACTATCAATACCTCATGCTAATACATAATAAACCTTACCATCAAGGCTCTATTCCAAGAAATTTGACATACCTTCAAGGCCTTGTTCCAAGACATTTTCATTGTATGGGTTAACATACATCATTAAATACCAATTCTATTCTATCTCATGAGAACTATCGATGTATAGAGGGGATATATATAACTAGTCTCCACTCTTCACTTACATATTTCCAATGCATTCTTTATATATTCAATAAAAAAATATAGTACATTATCAATATTCCTTATTAATTAATAAATATACATATTAAATCAATAATATGAAACAAAAAAATTAACCTAGTAATGGAATTAATATTCATGGAAAAGTTCCCTCAATTCCTGTTATATATAATAACGAGTATTCAATTTAGTCAACCTTGAGATAAAGAATGATAGAGAACATATACAAAAGGATTGAATATTATTCCTTGTGAAACAATTGGGATAAAAACCATAAATTATTAAATGATGATAGATGACCATCAATTCATCAAAAATAAAATTTTGAAGAAAATAATATTCAAAAAATAATGGAAAAGTGGTTTTCTTTGAAAAACCATGTAAACCAATAGAGGAAGCTAAATAATGAATTAAATTCATAGGGGTATAAATAACTATTCATTCTGTATACATTAAAAAGAAAATTCTTTTTAAACCTTTGTAAAAAATTCAAAAACAACATGTTCATAAAAATTAGAAAATATTAATTTTAATCATTTCCAAATAAAGTAAATCATAGTGTGAAAATACCATTATATATCGTTTAAATGTAGATAAAAACTTCCATAAAACAATTTTTCTGAGTGGACAACTCAAGAGGGTTTGGGATGAGATTAAAATTAAAATTTCCATTTAAAAATAAATTAAAATTAAATCCCCTAATTTATAAAATCATCACAGTGAACTAAAACATTATAAATATATAATTTTATATAACAAAAATCTTATTAAAAGTTAGATCACAACTGAGTTAAAAACTTTTTAAATATCTTTTAACATTTGAAACATATACAGTTGTATAAAAAATAGTATGTAAAACAAAAATAAAGTTATCAATTAATGTATTGATTTTATTTTGAGTTTTAAAAAATAATAAATATTTTTTAAA
Organism: Viscum album; assembly: GCA_963277665.1. NCBI lineage: Eukaryota > Viridiplantae > Streptophyta > Magnoliopsida > Santalales > Viscaceae > Viscum > Viscum album. The sequence continues at coordinate 394,480,064 of OY728140.1, forward strand.
AAAATAATAGTAAAGAAAAAAAAATTGTGAAATAAAACAGGAGGTTCAGTTTCAAGTAGAGAACCAGTCCTCTTCCCTATGAAATAAAAAAATTCCAAGTAGTTAATAAACTTATAAAGTGATCCAAAACTTGGATCTGGTTTTATATGGAACAAATATAGTTTGGTAGTCCCAAATCCAAAAAACCTCTTCCACAATTCTACATGGGATATCAAATGTAAAAGAATAAGATTGATTGTGTGTCTAGAACTCTCCAATTCAATAAAGGATTTTGTAATAATGAATAAAAATAGTATAATAAGAACAAATATTAATGTATGCTAGAATTGAAATAAAAAAGATAAAAATTGAGGATATTCAATATAGTTTAGTCTGACTTGCTTTGACTAATGAAATGTATTTGAATCTGTACATGAAATTCTTCAACTATGTTTTCATAAGGAATTATGAAAAATATGTTTTCATGTAATATTTAAAAAGTTATCTATGTATCATCATGTCTCCCAAGAACTCATGTATTCAGAATTATTCTCCATTTTCAATACCACTATGATTTCTATATTTTTCCATTTTTGGATCTTCTACTTAAAAAGAACTCCATCCGCAAAGTAGTCACAAGAGGACATTCATTTTAGTCTTCATTGCACTGACTCTACAATCAATGCTCCAAAATATAGCTGTTGTAGGTTTTAAAATACTCAATTTCTTAGGTTAGATGTTTTCACATGGTCTTCACTTAAATAAAAATTACTTTAGATCATGGTAAATACTCTCAACTACTTGGAATGGTGACTTTGCATGGAAACATGTCACAGTGAATTGGCATTGTCACTTAGGAAGATAACTTGTCAGAGTGACATGGAATTTTTATTTGGTATAATAACATCATTTACTACTATGGTATTATCACCTCTTCATGTGGTAGATTCATGAATTTAAATGGTCACTTTACTTCTTAACTTGGTCAATTATTTTATTTTCATGGTAACTTATTTACTTCATGAAGATGGCTCATCTATTTATGTGGTAGGTTCTTTCTTTCATGTGATAGGTTCCTTACTTCATGTTGTCACTATAATAAAGACACATGTTTAGTTTAATACTCAGATAAATTACACTCACCTTTCACAAAGTTACTTTTTTTTCATGTGGTAGGTTGAATCCTTCATCCGGTAGGTTCCATACACATGTGGTCACTTGAACTTCAATGCACGATCACTTCATGAATTGGAAGTAATTTTACCGTCTAAAACAAAGTCAATTGAGTATACATGTGGTCACTTTAAGTCCAACATGAAATCACTTTTATAGGCTGTAACGCCCCGACCCTAGTTACCCAGAGTCAGTACTTTATTACATAACATTATCATGATACAAGGAATCATGTACCAAAATACCGATCAGTTTAGTACTATTGGAAACAAGATACATATATAAGTTCAACACTACAACTTGAAAAGAAATAAAACACAATTTTTTCCATTAGAAACATCCAAGTCTCCTAGATTATGCATGCAAGTCACTCATAAGTAACTTCTTCGTATCCTGGGAAAATGAAACATAAGAAAGGGGTGAGTTCAAATGGTCAGTAATGGTAAGCAATAAAGTGGAAGATAACATAAACATTAGGCATGGTGAATAATTAAAAACACATGCCTTTACAAATAATAAACATAAAAACATTATGGCAGGAATATGAGTTGAATATATAATGCCATAAATAAAATAATGGGTATTCTACTAGTCGAATAAACACACGAACCATCAATATTATTTTCATAATGAGGGAATGTATAATGCCGGAAATTCTGAAACAAATTTTCAATGCCTCGACAAAGACGTCTAAAACTGATTTTGGCCTCGGCCCAAACCATATATCAAATTTGGAAAGGCCTCGGCCAATTCCATGTCTAATTGTATCATGAGACCTACTGATACATTGAAGAGCTACAATGGGCTCCAACCATCACATACTAAGTCCAATACATTCTTCATATGAAAAAGTTGAAGCATAACATCAACATTCATATTAAAACTAGCATAAAAAATTTCAATACTTTGACCATAAACCATGAATGATATAAAAATAACTCATCCACATTCAAAAATATCACAAAAACATAAATACAATATGTAATATTTGTATCATAATAAATCAACTTTAAACAAGTGTAAAATTTACCAAAGGATGATGACATAGATGATATCAATACTATATGCGAGAAATACATTTCTATTTTGAAATATTTTAAAAGTCAAATAATTATAAAAGAAAAAAATTATTTTGAAAATATTATTAAAATCTTGTAAGGGAATCTTTTATGATTTCATAATGGCAGGAAATAGCTGCACCCATTGTATAAGTTAAAAAAAACATTCTAACCATAATTTTTTCAAAAAGGTCATAAAGTACCTTGTTTGGAAAGATTCCTATATAAATATATAATGTTAGATAAGAGTATAAATGACTTTGACACATAGATTAATTAATATGAAAAATGTTTTTGAAATAAATTTTTATGAAAACATGGATGTGGATGATAAAGAGGTCCCAGTAGATACTTACGTAAAAACAACCTCGGGTAATAAAGAGATCGTGAAATTAATCCTTATCTTGTACATTTCCTTGGTCTAGGGTGTGTTAACCTCTTGTATAATAGTTAAATCATTGTCCTTAAATTATAAAATAACTATATACGTAAATATGATATCATATATGATCGTCTAATATTGTTTTGTTAATAATATTTTAGTAGTGTCATCGTTTCAGGTGTTAACTGATTCGTTTTCCTTTTATGCTTGGTTACGTAAGCCTTGTTTGTTATGGATAGGATTTATTTGATTCATATACATAATGATATTATGTTCCTAAACAATATTTTTAATCATAAAATGAAAATTTTTCCTGAATGATTACGATGAGGAATGAATCTCATCGCGTTCGTGGAGGCGGTAATCCGTACGTACACACGATCGAAAATATCATTATATTGATGGTGAAATCAAATGTGATTGGATTATATATAATTTATAAATAATCATTAACATGTTATATATATTATTTAAATTAGTTATATTCATTATTATACCCATCCAACTAATGAAGTGTTTGAATAATAAACTACACCACGACGTGGAGATAGTAAGTCGTACATACGCACGTATGGTAACATTGTCATTTATAGGATGGATAGAAAAAAAATATGGATGTACCATATTTATAATAATATCACAGTATATATAATATACTGGATTTATTATTTTAGAATTGAAACAACAAATAAAGAGGAAGTGGAAGAAGAAAAGAACTTGAAAGAGGGGATGAAATATATACCTCTTCTTCGGGTTCTTCCTTTTGATTTGATCAAAAGGGCTCCTTAGGTTAGATTTATGACCAAAGGAAGGACTATAGAATCAATTAAGGAACGTTTTAAGGATATTTTGGTAGGATTCGGCTGATCTAAAAGGCTTTGGAGTTGTGAAATTAAGAGACGGAGAAGTTCCCTTTTATAAGAGAGGCGAGGGTCACTTTAGGAAGAGCTTAAAATATTATTTTATAATAAAATTATTTTATGTTTATAATGGCTCTAAAATGAATTATTTATATTATAGGGTGGATATGGGTCGAAAAAATCTCAACCAATAGGTTTTTAACAGGTTTAGGTCACCATATAAACCTTATCTTTTAGATTTAATTCTCAGTTAAATAGTTTGACATTTACCATATCTCTTTGTATTTTTATATTATATGGTTAATAAACATACTATAACAAGACAAGATAACCCTATGTAGTTCATTATTAATATATATAACCTTATATAAGTCTTTTTTCTGATCCTATTATTTTTAGGAATATTATATCAATCAATAATTTAGTATTTGTTTTAAAAACTCAATTATGTCAATCTTGAAAATATTTAGTATTTGATTTTTTTGAAAGCCATAAAAACATTATTACTTAAAATAAAATTTATTTAACCAACCATAACATGTCATATTAACCTATAAAATTATTTTAATTTATTATAAGTCTCAATTTACATTTATTTGGATATTTATAATATCAATTATTTTAATATTTCATTATTAAGGTAATTACTACATCATCATTGTGTCATAAATAAATTAAATTATTTAATGTCTAAAAATTATAAATAAAATATAATTATTTAGGAAATATATTTATCATTATAATGAATATTTATAGTCTAAGAGATCAATTATATAACCCCTTATAAAAATGTTTTACTAAAAGATACATGCTTTTGTTATTTTTGTCTTTACTTTAGATTAATTACTGTAAAGTGTCATTATCACTCCCAAGTGGATCCATGGGGTCCCAAAATATACCCAAGGATGACCATTGTTGGAAATATATCAACCAGTAGGAAGAAGACACATGATAGGGTAATTTAATTTTATTATGATATTATTTTTTACCCTTAATCACCAGATTTACCCTTTAACCATGGTAAATAAAATATTTACCAAAGTAATTATTCATAATCTCTTAAAAAACATTACCTATTCACAGAATTTTGACATCCTGATTCCAAATATAGAATCCATTTTTTCAAATTCAAAACACATAAGTGGAAGAAATTAATTTAAAATTAATTCCCGTTGTCAAAACAAAAAGCATGTTTTTAAGAAATAATAAAAATAAAAAGATCAACACTTGTTTATGTTCAGTTTAAATGTGAAATTACACAGAATGAACTAAATTATATTAAATGATAAAAATATAATCTAATTATACTTTAAAACAACTCAAATTTATATCTAAACACTATAAAATATATCAATTAAAAAATATGTTTTTATTTAAAATTTAGTACTATAAATAAAAAATTGAAAGTTTTCAGAAAAGTACCAAAAATTAAACCTAAGATAATTTTGATATTCTGAATTCAAAATGAAGTCCATTTAAAAAAATAAAATTAATAAAATTTTAAAAAGTGAGTATTTCTATTCTTAATGGCTAGTTTGATTGGTCGCGGTGTGTTAGAATCTCAAAGTTGCATACAATGCAAGATATTGCATTATTCAAAGGGAAATGTATCATGGAAGCTCAAGGTGTTACATTATTCCATCCTTCAAATAATTTCATCCTCAAAATTTCTAGAATACTACCACACAAAATTATTTGGGTGGTTATTTATAATAAGTTCTTCTGGTTCCTACATTGCCTCTTCTATCTTATGGTTTCTGTATAGAACTTTTACCAGACGAGTCATCCGGTTTCTCAACTCCTATTCTCTGGTATCAAAAATCTTGACAGGATATTCACAATAAGAAAAATCAGGTTCCAGTTCAATTTTCTCATAGGTGATTACATGTGTTGGGTTAGGCAAGTATTTTATCAACAGTGATATATGGAACACATCGTGATCTTTGAAGAGACTTGGTGGCATTGCCAAACGGTAAGCTACAGCCCTAATTCGTTATAGAATTTCAAAAGGTCTGATGTACCTGGGACATAATTTACCCTTCTTACTAGATTGTATAACTCCCTTCCATGGAGATATATTCCATAAAACATGATCTCCTACCGGAAATTCCAAATCCTTCCTTCGGTTATCAGTACAGCTCTTCTCCCTACATTTTGCTGCTTTGATCTGGGTTTAGATAACCTTCACCATTTACATCATTCCCTTAACATGTTCTAGGCCTACAAGGTTTCTTTCACTAACATCATCCCAAAAAAGATTGTGTGTGACATCTCTTTCCATATAATGCTTCATATGGTGCCATCTGAATACTTGAATGGAAGCTATTATTATAGGAAAAATTCTACCAGAGGTAAATATTGGTCCCACATACCTTTAAAGTCAAGTGAGCAAGAACTCAAAATGTTTTCTAAGGTTTGAATAGTCTTTTTTGATTTTCCATTTGTTTGAGGGTGGTAGGCAGTGCTCAAATGAAGTTCAGTATCCAGGGATTTTTGAAGAATTTTTCAGAATCTTGTTGTAAAATGGGGATCACGATTAGAATAAATAAATAGGGGTACTCCATGAAGTCTTAAAACTTCATTAATATACAGTCTTTCTAAACATTAAAGTGGTAAATATTCTCTTATTACAAGAAAATGTTTTTAATTGGAAAGACGATCAACAATGACCCATATTTCATTATTTTTTCTAGGAGTCTTTGGTAGCCCCATAAAAATATCCATCGTAATATTATCCCAATTCCACTCAGGTATGGGAAGAGGTTGAATGACTCATCTAGGCTGTTTCCTTCCAGCTTTCACTTGTTGAAAAACTATACACCTCGACACAAAATTATCAATCTCTCTCTTTATGTTTTCCCACCAAAAATTTTCTTTCAAATATCTATACATCTTGGTGCCCTCAGGGTGAATTGAGAAATTAGAGCTTGGACCATCACCCATCAATTCCCTTTTCATATAAGGTATGTTGGGAATACAAAGACTCTTCCCAAATTTCAAAATTCCATCTTCATATTTGAAGTCACTCAGTCTCCCATCATTTACAGCTTTAATCGTCTTTTGAAACTCCTCATCATCAGTCTGAGAACTCTTTATTATTTCTAGTAAATAAGGTTTGGCATCCATTTGGAAAAGTATTGATGTTTCACCTTCCATGGTTATTCCCATATCCATATTTACTAGATCCATGAAAATAGGATCCATTTCAACTCTCATATTGTTCAAAACTCTATGATCCTTTCTACTCAAAGAATCTTCCACCTTATTTCCCTTCCCTGGGTGGTAGTGTATAGTGAAATCATAATCCTTGAGTAGTTCAAGCCATAGTATTTGCCTCATGTTGAGTTTTTTGTGAGAAAATATACTTCAAACACTTGTGATCAGTATAAATCCCAAATTTTTCACCATAGAGATAGTGTATCGATATCTCTAGAGTAATGATTACTGCTACTAAATCAATATCGTTAGTGGGATAGTTTTGCTCAAGAGTTTTTAGCTATCATGGTGCATAATAAATAAATCTATCACTTTTCATAAGGACACAACCAAGTCCTTTTTTGAAGCATCACTATAAATAACAAACCCATCGTTCCATGATGGTATAGTCAAGATAGGAGCATTGACTAATATTCTATTCAGTTCTTCAAAACATTCTTCACACTCTTTTGTCCAAACAAATTTAAACCCTTTACGTGTGAGCTTGGTTAATGGGTTAGCCAACTGGGAAAAATTCTGGATGAAACGTCGATAATAACCTGCTAAACCAATAAAACTATGTACCCCAGTTATACTCATCGGTGCTGGAAATTTTTGGATTACCTTGGTATTTGAATGATCAATAGAGATTCCATCATTAGAGACAATATGGACAAGAATAGAAATATCTTGAAATAGAATTCAAACTTACTAAATTTCCCATATATTTCATTTCTTAGAAGATTTTTTTAGAATAATGCTCAAGTGATTTTCATGATATTCGTAGATTTTGGAGTATACCAAGATATCACCAATAAATACCACAAAAAAGTCATCGAGATATTCCTTGAAAACATTATTCATTAGATCCATGAAGAGAGAGGGTGCATTAGTCAATCTAAAAGGCATTACTATAAACTCTTAATGCCCGTACCTAGTTTGAAATGATGTTTTCTGAATGTCTTCCTTCTTCACACACAACATATGATATCTAGATCTAAGGTCAATCTTTGAAAAATATTGAGCCCCATGAAGTTGGTTGAAAAAATCATCAATGCGAGGTAGGGGATACTTTTTCATTGTTGTTATAGCATCGATCTCCCTATAGTCAATGCACAACCTCATAGATCCATATTTTTTCTTAACAAAAATGACAAGGGCTCCCCATGGAGAAACACTAGGGTGAATAAATCCATTATTACTCAATTCCTCTAGTTATTTATTTAGTTCCACTAATTCCACAGTGGCCATTCTATAAGGGGTCTTCGATATAGGCCTTGAACCTGGAATTAAATAAATGGAAAACTCAATTTCTTATTATGAAGGATGTACAAGTAAATCCTCTAGGAACACATCAACATATTCTTACACAATAGGTAAGTCATCAATTCGAACATTATTTTCCTCACCCATAATTATTTCATTCTCATTCTCCCCAATAATTGAATTTAGTAGAGATAATGGGGGTGGATATAGATAAGAATCATATGGTGACATTTCTACTCTAAATAAAAGGTACTCCTTATCATCATCAAGAATTGTAACCTCCTATTTACAATAAATTTTCGCATCATGGTCCAAAAACCAATCCATACCAAGGGTTATATCAAATTCAATCAGGGGTATAAAAATTAGATTAGTAGATAAATATCATTTATATTCCTTAATGGGGACTGATTTACAAAACTTTGTTACAATGATACTTCCTTTAGGTTTTTTTGACTAACAACTCCCTTATTAAATTAAATTGTAAATATCTATTTTTCTTAGAAGACTGGGAATATATGAAACAATGCAATGATACAGAATCAAATAAATCATTGGATAAACTTGAGGAAACCATTAAATTACCTGCCCCAAGACTTTCGGAGCTTCAACCTCTATAGTAGTGATTGTATAAGCTGGGCCTTGATCCCTTGGCCTTTTCTGAGGTATGTTTCCCTGACACATAAGACATTAATTTGCATAATTTACCATCTCTCTACAATTTTAGCATTGAATATTAGTAGCTTCTTTCTTCCCCTTACAAGCAAGATGGCCTTTATGTCCAAATTTGTATCATACTTATTTTCCTTTTAGATAGGTACAAGGGTGATTCCTTCCACAATTATCATAGGGTAGAAATTCAACTCTTCCCTTCTTCCCTATTTTCTTATTTTATTTCTCAGAGTGTTCAGTAGATCTCTTCTTCTCTTGCTTTACTTTAAAGTCACAAGACTTAGAGAATTACTTTTATGACTTGATAGAACATGAGACAATATCTTCATATGATGGGAAGGATTGTGAGACTAATTCATGATGAAGAAACGGTTTTAACCCATCAAAGAAACAATCAATCTTACTTCTTGGGTTATGTATATAATCTACAACATGCCTTGCTAGACAAGTAAAGTTAGCTTCATACTTTGCGACATTCGTATCCTCCTTTTGTCTCAGACTCAGAAATTGCCTTTCCATATACACTCGATGGTCACAAGGATATTTTTTTCTAAGAAAATATCTTTAAAATCCATTCCTTCTATACTTGATACTTCTTTATCCTCCTTTTTTTTGAATTAATTACCACTATTGATCTGCATCTCCAGTGAGGCGATAAACTTCCCTGACAACTTTTTCCCTTTCACTACTCCCCAAAGCATGAAACATTTTCTCGAATGAATTTATCTATTTTTCAGCTACAAATGGATTTTTACACCCATTGAATGTTGGTGGTTATTTCTTCATGAACAGATCTAACATTGACCATCCACGTTGTGGATCAGGGCGCTCCATACGGGTAAGGATATTATTCATAACCTGCGTGATTTATCCTAGTATGGTGATATGCTAGTCAACACCAGTTGCATCACCATCTTTGCTATAATTATCTTGAGAGGGAGGGAATAACTACATGGATTACATGCATCGATATAGTTCACATTCCTTACACTAGGCACCATTTCTAAATAATTTCATAAAGTAGATTAGTTTATGAACCATAATACATAATTCCGAACTTATAAAACACTTCACATAAATTGAACATTTTAGGGATATAATCCATAATCATAAAAAATGTTTTCTTTGAGAAAGTATATACTCATTAACCCTTTATAACGGTTTGTAAAGAAAATGAGAATTATCCTAAGCATATCCCCCAGGATTCTCGTAACCATGTGTGCAGTAAGGCCCGTTGTCATGCACCAGTTCTCATTCGAGTCTTGCTCAAAGTATTGTTTTTGGGTTTTACCCCTGGGTACATCTGTACCAGATCCATCTCTACCTGCTAGTATCCAAACAGGGATGTATTTCCTAGAAAGATCACAAAATTTCTATAGTACCAAAATTCTACGAAGTTCTTCTATACTATTCCTCACAGTCTATCTTAGGGTAGTGTGCTCTAATACATGTTTTTCTAAATCTAGTTTTCAAGGTTTTTACTAAACTTCCTCTGATACTAACTATACCGCCCCGAACCTAGTTACCTAGAGTTAGTGCTTTATTACATAACATTGGCATGATATAAGGAATCATGTCCCAAAAGACCAATCAGTTTTGTATTTTTGGAAACAAGATATATACATAAGTTCTACATTACAACTTGAAAATAAATACAACACTAATTTGTTCCATTAGAAACATCCATATCTCCAAGATTATGCATTCAAGTCACTCATAAATAAATTCTTTATATCCTGGGAAAATGAAACATAAGAAAGGGGTGAGATCAAACACTCAGTAAGGTTAAACAATACAACAGAAGATGACATAAACATTAGGCATGGAGAATAATTAAAAACACATGCCTTTAAAAATAATAAACATTAATGATTTATGGTGGGAATACGAGCTAAGTAAATAATTACATAATAAAACATAGTCATGGGTATTCTACTAGTCAAATAACCACACAAACCATCAATATTATTTTCAAAATGAGGGAATGTATAATGCCAGGAATTCTGAAAAAACTTGTCAAGGCCTCGGACAAGATGTCTAAAAATTATTTAGGCCTCAGACAAAACCATATATCAAATTGGAAAAGGCCTCAGACAATTCCACATCTAATTATCTCATGAGACCTACCGATGCATCTAGGAGCTACTGCGGGCTCCACCCATCACATACTAATTCCAATACATTCCTTATATGAAAAGGTTGAAACATAACATAAACATTCGTATTAAAAATAACATACGAAATGTCAATACTTTAACCATTGACCATGAATGATATAAAAATAAATTTTCCACAATCAAACATTTCACAAAAACTTGAATACAATATGGAATATTTGTATCAAAATAAATCAACTTCAAACAAGTGTAAAATTTATCAAATGATGTTGACATAGATGAAATAAAAACTATATGTAAGAAATATCTCTTTCTATTTTGAAATAATTTAAAAGTAAAATAATTATAAAAGAAAACATTTATTTTGAAAATATTCTTATAATCTTGTATGAGAAGCTTCGGTGATGTTATAATGGTGGAAAATAGTTTCACATGTTGTATAAGTTAAAAAACATTCTTACCTTAATTTTGTAAAAAAGGTCATAGAGTACCTTGTTTGGAAAATGACGGAACAGTTCCTTTTAAAAAATATAAGGTCAAATAAGAGTATAAATGACTTTAACCCATAGTCTTGTAAATATTAAAAATGTCTTGAAATAAATTTTTAAGAAAACATGTATCTGGATCATAAAGAGGTCCCAGTAGATACTTACGTAAAAACAACCTCAGATAATAAAGAGATTGTGAAATTAACAATTACACTGTAATTTTCCTTGGTCGAGAGTATGTTATCCTCATGTATAATAGTTAAATAATTGTTATTAAATTATACAAGAACTATATATGTAAATAAGATATCATATACGATCGCCTAATATTTCTTTGTTAATAATATTTTAGTAGTGTCATCGTCTCGGGTGTGAACTGATTCGTTTTACTTTATATAATTGGTTACGTAAGCCATGTTTGTTATGGATATGATGTATTTAAATCATATACATAATCATATTATGTTCTTAAACAATATTTTTAATCATAAAATGAAAATTATTCTTGAATGATTAAGATGAGTAATGAATCTCATCGCGTTTGTGGAGACAGTAATCTGTACGTACGCACGAGCGACAATATCATTATATTGATGGTGAAATAGTATGTAATTGTATGGTATATAATATATAAATAATCATTAACATGTTATATTTATTATTTACATTAGTTATATTCATTATTATACCCATCTAAATAATGATGTTTTGAATAACAAACTACAGCACGACGTGTAAGTCGTACGTACACACGTATGGTAACGTTGTCATTTATAGGATGGATATAAAAATGAATATGGTTGTACCATATTTATAATAAAATCAAATTATATAGAATATACTGTAGTTATTATTTTATAATGTAAACAACAAAGAAAGATGAAGTGGAAGAAGAAAATAACAAGAAAGAGGTGATGAAATATTTACCTCTTCTTCAGGTTCTTACTTTTTATTTGATCAAAAGGGATCCTTAAGTTGTCTTTATGACCAATGGAAGGCCTTTAGTATGATGGGAGTAATGTTTTGAGGATATATGGTAAGGGTTTGGATGAGCGAAAAGTCTTTGGAGGTGTGAAAGTAAGAGAAGGGGAAGTGCCCTTTTATAAGAGAGGTGAGGGTCAATTTAGGAAAAGATTGAAATATTATTTTATAATAAAATAATTTCAGGTTTATAATGGATCCAAAATGAATTATTTAGACGATAAAGTGTTTATGGGTCTAAAACCTCTCAACCAATCGGTTTTTGATAGGTTTAGGTCACCATATTAAGCTTATCTTTTAGATTTAACTCTTAGTAAAATAGTTAGACATTTAACTTGTCTCTTTGTATTTTTATATTATATGGTTAATAAACATAGTATAACAAGCAAATAGAACCCCATGTGTTTAATTATTAATATATATGACCTTATATAAGTCAGTTGTTTGAAAATTATATTTTTAGGAATATTATATCAATTAATAATTTAGTATTTGTTTTAAAAACTCAATTACGTCAATCTTGATACTATTTAGTATCTAATTTTTTAGAAGCCATAAAAACATTATAACTTAAAATAAAATTTATCTAACAAACCCTAACATGTTATATTAACCTATAAAATTAGTTAAATTTATCAGAAGTCTCAATTTACATTTATTTGGATATTTATAATATCAATTATTTTAATATTTCATTATTAAGATAATTATTGCCTCATCATTGTGTCACAAATAAATTAAATTATATAATGTATAAAAATTATAAATAAACTACCATTATGTAGGAATTTGTTTTATATTTATAAAGGATATTTATAGTTGAAGATATCAATCATATATCCCAATATAAAAATGTTTTACTAAAAGATACATGCTTTTGTTATTTTTGTCTTTTCTTTAGATTAATTAATGTAAAATGACATTATCACACCCAAGTGGCTCCATGGGGTCTGAAAATATACCCATTGATGCCCATGGTCGTAAATTTATCAACTAATAGTAATAAGACACATTTTATGGTAATTTAATATTATTATAATATTAATTTTTTACCCTTATATACCGGATTTACCCTTTAACCATGGTAAATAAAATATTTACCAAATTAATTATTCATAATGTCTAAAAAAAAGTTATCTATTCACACAATTTGGAACTACTGATTCCAAATATGGAATCAATTTTTCCAAATTCAAAACATATAAGTGGAAGAAATTAATTTAAAATTAATTCTTGTTGTCAAAAGATAAAGCGTGTTTTTAAGAAATAGTAACTATCAAAATATCGACCATTGTTTTTGTTTAGTTTAAATGTGAAATTACACAAAAGGACATAAATTATATTAAATGATAAAAATATAATCTAATTTTAATTTAAAATAACTCAAATTTATTATTTCACACTATATATTATTTCGATTAAGAATGTTTTTGTAATTAAAATTTAGTACTATTCATAAAAAATTGAATGTTTTCAGAAAAGTACAAAAAATTCACCCTAAGCTAATTTAGATATTTTGAATTCAAAAATGAAGTCCATTTTGAAAAATAAAATTTATAATATTTCAAAAGTGGGTATTACTATTCATAACGGCTTGTTTGATTGGTCGAGGTGTGTTTGGATCTCGAAGTTGTGTACAATGCAAGATATTGCATTATTCAAAGTGAAACGTATCCTGGAAGATTGAGGTGTTACATAAGTTCACATGAACTTAAAAGTTAGTTGAGTTTCTTGACATAGTAGGTTCATTACACATGTTGTAGGTTTTCATGGTAGCTTCAAGACTTGGTCAATTTTATCATTTACCCTAGAAAATAGTTAACCCTTATAAAATATAAAATTCATTATAAAAATAATAAACTTGATTTAGTATAACTAAAATAATTAGGTGTTGGAATAATACAAGAATTATCTATTCTTAGATTATAAAAAATAATAAAATATAAAATAAAATCAATTGAATACAAATTGTAATAAACTGACCTATTCTGCTATTCAACTGAGCGCCCAACCTAATATTCCTCATATACCAATGGTAATTCTTGATACCCATGGGTTGGAAACTAGTTCTTAGGAATCATATGAATCCCTTTTGGAATAATTTCTCCTAATATAGAGATAAACGACAATTGAATAAATTAATGAAAAATATAAATTAAAAAATAGATATAATGAAATAAAAACTAACTATAAATGAATAGATACATCCAAAAATAAATCCATACTAACCTTCACATGACCTTGTGGGTCACCACCACCCAACTCACACCATGGCTACAACGGACAAACAAGAACCAAAAAAAGAACATGATATCTGGAATGATATAATTGTGAGTTAGAAATCCCATTAGGTCACCACAACCCATCAAAACTATGCAATATGTTTCATAAACAAATATATCAATTCTTGTATGAAAGTAAATCTAGAAATTAATATTTACATATCTACCATGCATGGAAATAAAAATAATTCCATAATTTAACTTCAAAATATTTCCATTTGTTTTCCAAAACTAAAAACACACATTTAAAAAAAATACACTATTCTAATCCATTTCCAAAACCTTATGCATTCATTTTATTTCTCAGAAAAAATATACATTTTTTATTTAAATGAAACAACCCACTTTAAAAACATTCATCAAGCCGAATACACCATTTAAACTAAAAAAATGATTTTGAAATCCACTTTAAAGAACCCAAAAAAGATTCTATAAATTTGAAACATGTTACCAAGAATCTTAGAAAACTCACTATTCCAAACGAAATAACCCGACACACTCACATGAGTTAAGAACAATAAAGAAGGAACTAAGCATCAAGCGCAATAATGATGAAAAATATATAAGAACAGTGCCAAAAAATGAATGCAGTGGAGATGATACAATAAGAAATAAATCAAATTCACTTCAATCACTAACTATTATATCAAATGTGTCATGGTATCTACCCCAGGATACCTATTGTGAGTATGTCCTAGACTCGCTCAAATGAATGCAAATTATAGTGTATGTTTTATCCTAACAACAACACATCTATGTAGCTTATTCTAGCCTTGTTAGATGACACACCCCATGTAGTCATATTTCATGCAAGAGGGGTTACTTATAGTGTGTGGACCCAAGTTTAGTATAGATCTATACTCCTATCTAGTATTTGGGTTACCATGATGAATAAAAATGAATTGAGGCATATTGAAAACAATAAAAGTCTAAAACACAAAGAAAAACCATAACTACCCTCATCCCTAATGCAAAATGATTAATAGTGCTCAATAAATAACATTCAATCATGACATAAATAATAACATACCCACACACAAGGATGGAAAAAAGCATCTTATAATTATCATAACCTATACAAGGGTTATATAAGCAATGGTGAAATGAAGGGTGTCTCTCACAAACACCATTTAGAAAAAAAGTTCCAACTTCGACTTTAACACCAAAAAATGGATTGGAATACCAATACCCTTTTAACTTTTATGAAACACAACTTAAAACATTTTAAGAGGTTAAATAACAACCCACTTCATTAAAACATTTCAAATGTACCATCCAAAAATGGTTTTCCTATTTGAAAATAAATACAAATCTAAAGCCCCACCCATTTACATCAAACCATTTTAAAGAATCCACCATGGATTTTTACAAGGGTTGGATCATACAAAAATTTAAAATCATCATTTGAAATCTAATAAAGAACCCCTTTTAGAAATCATTTCAAGGTGAACACCTCATTTTAGAATCATATTCCATTTTATGCATTACTTTCACAAATTGAAAACTAAAAATGGGTCAAATCCCTTTTACCCACCTCAAAACCATTTCAAAAATACACAAATAATTTTCATTAAAGATTATTATAATTAAAAATTCCATTTAAAAATAATAAATAAGTATTTCTCATGAAGAACAACTATTAGAAGCTTGAAACACACCAAAATGGTTTCAAATCACAATGGGATATCACATATATTTATACTTTTGTAAAAAATGAATATATAAAAAAACATATTCAGAATACCAAAATGAAACTAATCTCATAGTAAAACCTACCTTATAGAGAAGATAATGAATTTGAATTACCACAAAAATTTTCACCTTTAGGGATGAAAACTTCTCACTTACATGTATACACACCTCTATATATATACACCCTTAATCCAATTAACATTTTCCTCACACCATGGGGGAATATGTACAAGGAGAGAATAAAAATATTCACTTACCTATGTATATGTGTTCCTGTTTATAGGGATCCAACCCTAAAAATAGAAAAAAACAAAAAGTAAAAAACCCCAATTAAAATTGGTATAATAAAAAAATTAAATGAAAACATTCTCGAACAACAGAGGTAGAACCTAAATGAAGAAAAACACTTCACCTTCAATAGTGGATGTTGAAGCATTCACTAAGATGAACGGAGAGACACATCACACACCCTAACAATGGAATAATTATGAAAAACTGATTTAACAATTTTCCCAGGGTTTAGATGAATAATAAGGGATGAAGGGTGGGATAAAAAATCTGAAATAAGATATAGTTTTAGAGACAAGGACCTTACCTCAGGGATTCTACCAATAAACCGAACAGAAACCGATTAAATCGACGTAGAGAGTGTAGCTCAGGAGAGGGGGTGAAACATTTATGGAGGGAGAGGGGATGGTCTATTGTGTGACAAAAATAAGAGGATGGAATAAGAAGGGAGAAATAATAAAAAAATAAAAATAAATAAAATAAAATAATTATTTTTTACTTGTAAAAACAAATAGTTAGGCTGCAAGGTTTTCCAAACCTTTATCTAACTATACAGGAGAAATTGATGGGGTACACCTCATCCCACGGAGTTTCCCCTAAGAGGATTCACATCTTAGAAAAACCATGTTCCTCACTGTAGACATACACAAAACCATATCTGGTCTATGGGGATATCTGTACATTTTGAAAAACCATGAAAAATCCATGAAAAATGGCTTTATCAAATTGACATAATCAGCCACATGCATTTTGAATGATTTGAAAAAACATTATTATGTCATGCACCAAACCACACACCCAATTGAAAAACCACATGAGTACCACAAAATTAGTACTAACCCTATGAGTAATTTTGATCTTACTAAACATACCTGAAAAAACCTAAAATTTCAATTAACCTTAAACAAAAACTCAACACCACTAAATGATAGAGAAAACAAGACCAAAATAAAAACACTATGATACTGTGGGTATCAAAAACTCTCGACCATGCCAATTTCAATCCCCAGAAAGACTTCATCGAAATGAAAGGTAAGGGGAAATGAAAGATTCAAAGATGACCTAACCCAAAAGAAGCACTCTACAAGGATTCACTTAGAATTCAACTACCAAAATCCATAAAAAATCTAACCGATTAACCACAAAATACCAAACATCTCTAAACAATAGAAAAAAATTGAAATATGTTCCCAATGATGAAAAAGATACCTTACATGGTATCCCCGCCATTTATAGTTCTTATAAAATGGTGGAACAAATATAATATACCTAAAATGAATCCTCAAACAAACGAGCTACTATGAGAGAAAAACTACTCTCAACCAAAAACACTCCCAAACTAAATAGTGAACGGAAAACCATAGTGAGATTCAAAAGAGTGACATGATATCACACCTCAGTTAAAAACACACATAGATAACCTAGTATCATTAATTGGGTTACCTTTAAATGGTGCGCCCTAATAAGACACAAAAACACAATCTAGTATAATGAACTCAAGTGGAAAACCACACCCTAGCAACCACCTTTTTTATCCAATTCACCTCTCATATCCTAATAAATGGAACCTCATAGAATTAATAATAAAATGGGTGCAACCCCTACCACTAAGAATGGTTCACCCAAATAGTGAGTCATAATGAAATAGAACTTACAACAAACCTCAAAAAGAATGGTAACAACCAATCCAACAATACAGAATGAGGAAAAACAAGATAAATACCTCAAAATATATCCTCAAGGGTAGGAGGGTGGGGACCACCAAATTAAAGAATATAACTTCTTGAACCGCCACATTAGGTCATCCAGAAGATCCCAAAAAGGAGAAACACTCACAAGATCTATACACCCTAAAAAGGAATAACTCAAAATATTTCTCGACAATTGCTGATGTTCTAAAACCGAGACTACAACCACCCAAAAAGTGTAAAAAAATTAAAAACCAATGATTCCCACCCAAATCATCTAAAAATATCAAGTATAATCTAAAACACTGTCACAAGGAAGGTCCCAAGACCAACACTCAGGGGACAATAATAGAAAAACAATACATATACATCTCCATTCTATTCTCTTAGGAATATATTATATGGTTTCTTCATGAGATATAAATCAAACCAAATTAATAAGACCTCAAAAGATGCATAATATAGACACACAAACAGATATATTTTTTGAAATAAATATTTTCACTAAGGAATTTAGAAATCCCTCTCTACTATGGTATCGATAAAAAACATACCAAAACATTTTTTATAACAAATAAATATTGGGGAAAAAAACACAGTATATAAAAAAGAAATGCTTATAAATCCCTTTCATAATCCCTTTTTCTTTTTAAATATATTCTCTTAAAGAACTACCATATAAAAAAATCCCTTTTGAAATTACCATTTCAAGAAAGGAATACTTTTTCTTAGAAAACATCCAATGAAACCGATTTTTTAAAATAAATTTTTCCCAAAATCCCTTATATTTTCCAAAACAATGTTTTAAAAGAAAGTGAAAATAAAGCACCACACATGAATTGAAGAAAGGTTCTCAATAAAAACATTATCAAAAAAGGATTCACCACACTCCTCAATCCACATATCACAAGTTGGAACCAATTTTCAGAGAAACTAGATTCAATAGGATTCTAAAACAAGATAACCAGGGATGAAATAGTGTTGTGTATTAATTAGCCACACTGTTCGGGGATTACAAAACAATCATGAAAAAAACACTATAAATATGTCATACATAACTTTAGGAGAACCACACAGTCTCATGGCCATGTGTTCTAACCACATTTCTTAGGTTCTCCTCCCTTTCCACCCCAAAACCTAAGTGTAACCCCAAATATCATTCACAGTCCCAAAGGTGATAAAAACATCAATCACATCCAAATCCATTACAAAAAAACCAAATATAATCTTGAATTAATAATTCAATACCCAACAACCCCTAGAAGCTTGAGGCTTGGAATAGTGAAGGTCCAACTAGATTCTTCCCAAATATACAATTCAAGCTCCAAAAACCTTAGTCTACCTTCTACATAAACATCCCCAAATAAAAAGGGTGACACAAAAGGTATAACGTTCCATATTATATACTTGGGTATAATTCCAATGAAATTTTAATTTTACGATTATGTGGATGGGACATTATTATAACTAAGCTTTAGAATCAAAATATATACTTTGGAGAAATTAAATATGTTGTTTTTAGACTTGGTTAATGCCATGAGTGGTGCCTCAGGTGTTTGATCTAGTTCCAGGAGTGTTGAGATTCAAAAAATAGATATCAAGTGAATTTGGTAGAGGTACACAATTTTCATGAAACTATGTGTCCCACAAAAAAAACCACTCAACCTATTCATAGGGACTGAGGGTGGTACGTGTTTTTTTTCTAACTGTGCACACTAGGATGCATGTGCGTGCAGTTGCTTCAAGTTCATTAACATATGAGAAAAAAAATTCACATGGATTCTCAAACCATGTTCTTGAACCATGAAATCCAACGTTTCTAGGTAGCAGGCCATGTGTGGTTGGTGCATAGTTTGACCAACCATTCATCCAAAACATACACCTAATTAAAGAGGTAAATTTTCAATTTTCCTCATCCTTCTTATTTATTTTCTCTTAGTTTCTTATCCTCTCACCCACACACAGTATCCCTTTTATGGATATCCTCCTATAATTCTCTAGGTAAGGTGAGATATCCTCTATCCATCCACCAATTTGAACACCATTAATTATGTTGGAATTGTATCAGTGAGTCTATAATTCCACCTCCCTCCTTTCATATTTTATCATCTATGCTCATGCGCTATCCTTTTGTTAGATAATTCACCATATTTTTAGGGAGTTCATATGTTTTTACATTTTCTATTAAAAAATATAAAATAAATACTTGATATTTTATGACTGGAAAATCCATAGTATGAGGTAGGTGGTCTATAGATTTTCCCTCAAAGTGTCACCATTTATAAATAGTGTCATTGTGTAACACACTGGTATTTCCATGTGATGCCTTTTTTATATGAAATTAAAAATGTATAGCCTAAAAAACTAATTCAAGTCAAACTTTTGTATTAAATTAGAATTTTTAAGAACATGGACCTTGAATGTGAACCACCAATTAATGGTGAATTCTTGTATAACCCTAATTAATCACTTTTTTTCTAATAAAACCACATCTTGTGGTGTGAAGTCCTATAAAAAGTAAATGGTTCTATTAAGTTGAATGTGGATGGGTATAAAACTCCACTATATTATTACATAGTGAATAAACCATCACTAAAGTGGATTTGGAATGCATTTTATTGAGTTAAACTAATGGGTTTTTAGGGTTATACACCTTAGAATTTCATATCAAATATTTTTCATGTATGGTGTTTACTATTTGTGAAAAGTTCACATAGACCCTAATAATATTAGTCATACTTGGACACCTAGTTAAGTGTAATGATATTGTCATTGACCTCACTGTGGCCTTTTCTATTATTACTGGTTGAATATTGATAAATGACATGATTATATACATTTCCATTATTCTTTATACCTAGTTTATGTTAATGACATTGTTACAATACAACCATCTTTATTAATTACAATTGAATGGTTTTAATGGATTGGATGAATACATGAACAATTAATAAATGTTAGATAAATTATATTGAATGGATCCATTTTTCCTTGTGAAATTTTGGTTGCCTCTTTATGGAACGACGTGATAAGGGATCCTAGAAAAAGTGGATTACCATATTTCTTAGTGTATAAATGGACCTCTAGTAGGGTCGTTTCCCAAGGAATGTCACACACCCATGGTCTTGGATGTGGGCATGATGTCCACATCACTTTGGTTATTAGGAAGGACATTCAACACCCCTTGGATTAGGAGGTTGGGTATGCCCCTCCTCATGAATGATTATGATACTCAGTATGGCGTTCTAAATTCTTTAAGATAATCGACATGGTTGACTATATTTATTATGATCCTTGGGTATGATGACCCATATTTATTATTATTACATTCTTATTATTATTAATAGTATCATTATGCCTGTAAGCTTGAGTTATGATTTAGGTCCCAGATAATACTATATATATATATGGATATAAAATTTACTACATTTATAGTGCATACATTTATATTTGTAGTCAGAGATGTTTCAGCAAAGGAAGAATAAGGTATGGTCGATCATATGTCCTTGATGAACTTTTTATTGAGTTCTTATAATTATTTATTTCTTGTCAATTCATTATATATGCACACCACTATATTTTATACTCATAGATAAGATTATGCTTTATACGCCATTAGTGGTGTCCTACTGACTATATCTCACACCCTCATCAGGCCACCATTGCACTGGGGTACCTGAGTAGACCTCATGTTCGTAGGTCCATGGACTATTACTTGTGTTGTTCATTTTACATGGGATCTTAAGAGCATATGACTGAGAACCAATCATGATGCTCATAGATTTTTCCCTTGAGGTTTTTTATTCTTTTATTTTTTCATGTATTGGATCGTATCTACTTGATGTATGTTTCATGATTTTGGATTTTTGTAGCATCACATGGACATGAATGCAAGATTATATATTTTTTATATTCCATCTATCATTTATTATTATCTTCTGATAATCTGTATTTCATTTATACTAATTTTGATATTAATCAATGTTTCATTTATATTATAATGTTGTGATACTATAATAATGAGGGAATATCCTCCCCATTGTGCCATCATTAGACCCTCACTACTAGTCAATAGCCTATGGTGTATGGGGATGCGCACTTGAGGCCACATGACTGACCAGCTCAGGGAACCGTTTAGTGGATAATGGGTTGATACATTACCAATTTGAATGATATGTGATTTTCCCTTTTTGTATCACTATTATGGGTTGTTATATGGGTGAATGGGAAAGTATTAACACTTTGTTAATAGAATTTTTTTGGGAGTTATAAACCCATGTATGGGGAAAAGTCCATGTATCCAGGGATGTGATTATTTTTTTGTTATGTTCATTATTATGGTTGAATATTATTTCACCTTGAGTGACTGGTTTACTTTTTCTACTTATTGATTTATGATATTTATAATAATTTTCTATGTCCTAATATGGAAATGAAGTAGCATTACACACATCATTATAAGCAAATATAGATTTTCATTCCATCTATATGGCATACTATGTAGATTGCATTGCAAGGATGTTAAAGAATTATTGATGCACCTTGTGTGTTTATTAGAATTCATATTATATACCATGCTTGGAAATTTAGTAACACACATAGTTTTATAAATCCTTAGGTATTTCATTATCATGTTTTTCTTATGTTTTATGCTTCTGTGATCTAATTTTCCTTTTATCATTTATACCATGGTTATGTGATTATGATGCCAAGTTGTATGATTATATAGAATGTAAATTTATTTACCCTGATTAGGTTATTATTGTAGTGTTTTTTGGTATGTACTAATTTTCATAGCATGCCTTGTCATAATTTTAATAAATGAATGGTAAAATAAAATTTATGCATCAATATAAGAAGTGTTTTATTGTATATCATGATGGTGGAATTATATTTAATCAACCAATTTGGAAATATTTGTGCCATGAACCATTGATCACATGGGATAAAATATTCATGGTTGTGATTAAATGGGGAACCAATAACAATTTATAATGTGCATGGGACCATATTAATTGGGAATGGTAACCCACATAATTAAACCATTATATATGAACTTAATATTTATTTTGGAATAAAAATACAAAAATGGTTGAAGTTAAATGAATTACAATTGTAATTTATAAAGATAATTTACTTTATAACATGGGAATGGTAATTTATCTATTTGAACCACAGTTCTTATATGTGTATGATGAAATTTATATTCTTATCGAAAGTTTTTTCCTTTATGAAGGCTTGTTCCTCTATGACAAGGACATGGAGACCCATATGACCACATTTATAAATGCACAACAAGACTATGTAGGTCAGTGGGGGCTTATTGCCTATGAGATATACTATACTTGACAAAAATAGGTTGTTCATAGTGATTGTTCTTATGAAATAAATCAATAAGGGGTGTTTTAAAATTGTGATATCTCATATTTTATGGGACCCTTGTAGGTCACCTTTATTCTTTCTTGAACAGACCCTTATAGGTGCCATTTACATTGTCATTCTTTAATACATATCCCCATGGGGACATGTTTATATTATAAAAGAGTGATTATTTAAAGTGTTTTTAGCCACCTCTAAGGTTTTACATATAGATATATGGTGGAATCATACATGAACAGTCCCTCTTGAAATAAAAAAATACCTTTTATATTCTTTTGATATGTATCTATTCGAGGAAGTAATTAATTAAAATTCCAATTAAAACCTAACAAGTGTCTTAATTTTTAAATTAGAATTTAAATTTTATCCAACTAATAAAAATTTTTATAACCTTATGGATAAATAAAATATATAAAGGAAAATTATGTTATAATTTCCTAATTTGTACAAGATACTGGCTAAAAAATTAATTCTTTAATGTAAGTGTGAAATAACTTGATTGTATGCCTTGATTAATTGTTTAAATAATGTGCCATGATTTTTCATTCCACAAATGGTGTTTATTTTTACTAAAATATGAGAATCTAAATCTTTAATGTATGAAATTTTAATTTGTTAAATGGTTTAAATACAAACTGAATGTTGTGTTTTAGTTTACCTTCTCTTGTATGGGCGGTTTAAATATTTCTATGATCTTTCCATTGAATGGGAATTAGAGTGTTTTTTGTAGTCCTTTTTGAACCAAAATTATTGGTGGTATAACCTAGTGAAATCTTCTTGGAATGACCTAGTGATATGGTCAACATTTCCTATTTGATTAAGGGGCTATCCTAAGTAAGGATTCGCCTTTAAGACTTTAAGTAATTTCTAAATGCTCTTCTATAATCTATGACATGTGGTGATGTTTTTCTAGTGTAGGAATCTGAGTTATAAAATGAAAAATTTGTCTTGATGGGTGGTTATGTGCCATTTTGAACATTTTTATGGAAGAGAGAATCATGTAGTTCTTAGTTTAAGTGTGTTAGATATGCCTAGGTCATAGTAAACTGCTTAGTTTTTTTGTGAGACCATTCTTTGATTTATAGTGGACAACTCGGTAAGTCTTTAGCAGGGTTAACATTCATTGGGGTGATATGAATCTGAAGATAAACCTATTTTATACGCCACCTAATACAGGGATACATAGGTTGATAATATTATGGATAGTATAAAGAATGTGATGTAGTGTATATAAGACCTTGGGGTAGTACACATTGGTAAACATGGTACCTGTAAATTTTCTAGAATGGTATATCGAACCATATGAGTTTGGTGGGAATTGTTAAAGCCTTGGGATGTTACACTTTGATCTAAAATCTTCTCTGATGTAGAGTGACCTAAGCATTAAGGAAAACATGACTTTTCGTAATGCCCCGAAGGATATTATAAAAGGGATGGGTGTTGTAATACCACCGTTTAGGTTAGTTTATATTTTATTCCTGAGGATATGGTACACATGGATGTAACTAGGGAAGAGTGTCACACATACATATAGAATACATATAATAAAGAACACTTTTAATATGTTATTTTAGATTCTTATAGTTCTAGTGTCTGGTAAAAGTATGTCTACCACATCTAGAAACATTGCTTATTGGTGTATGGAATGGGTGTCATGGAAATGTTTTCATTATTAGTGATCAATGAATTGAAAAATCCTAAGGTGGGGAGAATTGTGTTAATCATATAAAAAGTGTTTCCTTCCAAATAAAATGAACACAACTAAGGAGGGCCATTTGATGATGGTCCGAACTGATTTCAAATAGGGATGAGGCTAGAAAGAAGGAATTCAGTTATAATGATTTACTGATAATGATATGTATCAAGTATTAAATGAATCATGGTTGGGTTTTAGAAATGTTAACAGATGAATCTAATCACTTCCAAAAGAATTCTTCCTGAGTGGTTTGCCTAACCTCTTTGTATGTGGCTTGACAAGGTTAGGTAGAAAACCTATTAATAACATCAACATGGATATGATGGGAGTTTCTTAGGTAATTTTATAAATTATTGAAATTCTATTAGTGTACCCATTTCTTAGTGATTATCATGTCCCATATCTTGAAATAATTTGAGTACACTGAGATAGTACCCGTTATACACCATGATAAATTTAAGCATTGTTGGGATTTGTGAGTAAACTCCAGGGGATTTATGATTCATCTGCATGATAAAATTAGAGGAATTGTTTCCATATGTGATAAAAATATTCCCATGTAGTAATTCCTTGGGTAGACACATGGACACTCGTTTAATCTCTAACTTAACTTATATTAGGCCCTATCTCAATTTTAATACGTGAATATTACAGCAATTTACCAATGCATAAATTATAAAATCTAGTTTATGGGATACATTTGATTAACTCATCAAAATGTAGTAAATTAATCTGAGGGTACCCCATATTTTTAGTCGGGTTCTGATAAGATATTTTAAGGGTGATAATCCACATTAGCTAAATCGGGTATGACAACATGTTTGTGCCGAAGCATGGAATCTTAAGTTATTGTTTGGCTATGAGGCATCACCAAAAGTTGGAAATCGGATTTGGTGGATGTTTTCAAAGAAAATACTTGATTCCTTAAGAGAATGAATCATGTTTTAAGTTTTTTTACACCAAAAGTCTATGCCATGTAGTTTGAGAATAGTCGTGTAGGCATGGATCAACTTGTTTTCCTCATGATTCATTAAATACAGTTTTTGAGGAACCGTTTCAGGGATTGTCATCCGGATGAGATGAGTACATTGTGATTCAGCCAAGTATTTTAATGAGAATATGGATCTATCCAATTAAATGAGGTTTATTGGTAGTCAACTATTCATTTAAGCTATAGATAATGCCAAGATCATTGTTAGAGCACCTAGGGAATTCTTAAATAAGAAACAATGATGGTGGAGATAATGTGGTCCTAAATTGGTTGTTAAAATTTAGAACCTATAGTGGGGAGAATCATAGGAAAATTTATTAAGGAGATGATAATGTGATCATGTCCCTAGTGTTATTGTAAGCACCTCCTAAATGTTTTAGTTTTGAATGCCAGTGTTCACTACATATTTAATGGATTATGTACCATATGCTTAAAGAGATATTTGGCCATGGGTTGGGCATTGAAAATAAATAAAATACCTATTTTAACATAAATTCAGAATGCAAGTAGGTCGGGTGATGTTTTCTTTGTTCCCCAAGGATTCTTGGGGATAATAAGTTTTAAGGTGGGGAGATTTTAACATCTCATGTTTGAACCAGGGTAGAATTCTAAGAGAATTTTAATTTTATAGTTATATGGATAGACTATTGTTTTTAAACCTAGATTCAAAATGTAAGTCAAATATTTGGAAAAATAAAATGTTTTAATTTTAGACTTTTTTAAAGGAATGAGAGGTCCCTCATGTGCTCTATCATATTTTAGGAGCATCATTCCCTAAAAAATTGATTTCGGGAGATACTGGAATAGGTGCCTTATTTTAACGAAAGTCTGAAACCCACAAGAGAAAACTATACTGTATATTCAAAGTGGATGAGGGTTTTCATGATTTTTTCAAACCATGGGCACCCAACTGCACAATTGGTTTGTTTATGTAGGTTTTTTGACATAGGAGAAACACATGGTTCGTATATGGTTTCTCAAACTGTGTGCATGAACCGTGAGAGAAAACTTTCATAGGTAGTAACCCATGCACAGTTAGAACACGGTTTGGAAAAAAGTGGGTCCAAACCTTTCACTTCATTAAAAGGGATAATTTCTAGTTTTACCCCACCTGCTTATTTGTTTTCTCTTTCTTTCTTAGCCTCACACCCGCACATATAAACCCTTTTATGGTGGTCCTCCTCTCCTCCTCTAGGTATGGAGGGATATCCTCCATCCAGAAACCATTTTTAGCATTTTTCATCAAGTTTTAACAATTTTTTTCAGTATATGACACCAAATTAATCCTTTTATCATTTATTTTCTCTCCCTCTATGTTATCTTAATGTGGGATAATTCACCCTATTTTCATAGAGTTTGTATGTTTCGTCAATTTCCCTCAAACTTGCTTGATTCTAGCCTCAATATTGGACCAGTGAACCATCCTAAGTACTAAGTATGTGTTATATACATTTTCTCTTCAAATTATACCAATTTATAAATAGTTCAATTTTTCAGTGCATTGGTAATTTTATGTGATGCATTTTTTATATGAAATTAAAAAAGTTGATATTAACATCGTAATTCTAGTGTCCCTTAGATTTTAAATTTTCCTTATTGGTGGTCATGGACGTTGAATTTATGCAACCCATTAAGGGAATATTACTTGAATGGACCTAATAAATCAATTTTTTCATACTAAAACCACGGTTGTGGTGTATGTCTTATAAAATGTAAATAGGTTGACTAATTGGAATGTAGAGGGTTGTAACACTCCACAATATTATTCCATAGTGACCAAACCATCACCTATGTGGAAATTTACAACCATTTACTAAAGGAAAATAATGATTACTTGTGGTATTCATGTCAACATGGCATATCTGATAACGTTTTCATATAGGGTGTTTACTATTTACGAATAGTTTACCTAGCCCCAATACTTTTAGTAGTACTTTGTATCCTAGGTAAGTGGAATGATATTGGCATGGAACTTACCATGGACTTATGTATTATTACTAATATAAAATTGGTAAATGGAATTCTTATGCACATGTGCCTCTTTCTTTATACATAGTTTATATCAACAACATGGATAAAATATCTGTTCTTTATTATTTTCAATTGAATGGTTTTAATGGCTTGGATGAATACACATCATGTTAATAAATTTCAAATTAATTATATTGAATGGACCTATTATTCCGTGAGTAATGTCGGTTTCCTCATTATGAAACATTAGGGAAAGGGATCATAGAGAAGCTGGATTAAATTAATTCTTAATAACTGAAGGGACCTTTAGTAGGGTCTTTGGACCTGGTGTGTCACACCCCCTTAGTAATGGATGTATTCTCGATGTACACATCACATGGGTTGTTGGGCATGAATTTCAACACCCCCTTGATTTGGAGGTTGGTTATGAACCTTCAATTTATTGATTATGATACTCGAAATTAAGTCCTACATTTTTTATGATACTCGACATGGAATCCTATGTTGGTTATTATCCTCAGGTATGATGACCCGTATTTATTTTTATGAGATTCATACCATTTTTATGAGTATTATTATGCATGGACACTAGAGTTACACCTTGGGTCCTAGATATAACTGTGTGTGTGTGTGTCTATATATATAGCTATAAAAGTGACTACTTTTATAGTGTATATATATATATATATTTCCTTATATATATATAGTTAGAGATGCTCCGACCTATACCGAAGTATGTATGGTCATCCAAGTGTCCTTGAGAAACATGATCCCAACCTGTAACGTTTATTTATTTATTTATTTGTTATTTATCCATTATACTCTCACATTGCTATATTTTATAGTCATAGATTATATTATGATTTAGAAACCATTGGTTGTGGTTTACTGAGTATATCTCACATCATGCATGAGATGTCATTGCACTAAGGTTTCTGAGAAGTCCTCATGTTCACTGGTCTATAGATTATTGCTTGGGATGTGCAGTTCAAAAGAGTGATTAAGAGAAAAATAATTAGATAGTGTTGAATATTATCATGGAGATAACCCTCAGGGGTTTTTATTATTTTCTTTGTTCATGTACTAGATCATATGTACCAAATGTATGTTTCCTACTCGGAATTTTGTAGCATCACATGGAAAATCTTGCTTGGTTGTATATTTTTTGTTGTACATCTTATTTGTTATTAAAATATTTTTCTTCTTTGAATTTATTTTATAGTTCTTATACTATTGATCTGTGTTTCATTATTGTTATACCACTGTGATACTACAATAATGAGGGTATATTCTCCACACCATACCATCAGTAGATGCTTGCTGCTAGTAAATGAAACTGGAATATGAAGAGGCACACTTGAGTCCAAGTGACCGACTATCTTAGGGAACCATTCAGTGGCTCCCAGGATAGGACTTTACAAAAGGATTAGGATCCTACTTAAGGAGGCCCAAACCTCCTCTGATATATTTTATAAAGAATAATTCTAGGCTATCATCTAACCCTAAACCTAACCCAATATGCCATATATTTTGAAGGGAGTTACTAATCCTCATGGGATAAAACTATTTCCAAGACAACAAAAGAATTCTGTTGTGAATGATTTCTCAAAAAATAGACATAAATAACAATAAATAAATAAATAAATAAAAAGTCTAAAATAAAATAAATAGGCATAACACAAGAAAATATAACTAAAATGGAACAACAACAATATAAATGAAACCCAGACTAACCTATACATGACATCATGGGTCACCAACACCCAAATCACTGCACCATTACGATTAAAAAACAATATTCAATAGAGAACCTAAAACCTAAAATGATATAGGTGTGAGCTAAAAATCATAGTAGGTCACAAAATATTTTAAAACAATGTAATATGTTTCATAATGAAATTGATTAATTCTAGGTTGAAAATGAAGCTAGAAAGTAATATTTACACACATATATATATATATACCATGTATGGAAATAAAAATAATTCTATAATTCACCTTAAATTTTTTTTTTGCAAATGAAACACACACATTTTAAAATCAAATCCACTAACCTAATTCATTTCAAAAATATCCATAGACACATTTAATTTCTCAAAAAATCAAACATGTTTTATTTAAATGAATAAACATACTTAAAATCTGTCCTCAAACCAAATCCACCATTTATACAAAAATGCGTATATAAAAATCCACTTTAATAAACCCAAAAATAGTATTCACATTAAAAACACAATTTTTATCTTCTTTGAAATCTCGCTTTTCAAAAGAAAATAACCCAATATACTTACACAGATAAAGCATAAAAATATTGACAACAAGCATCCAATACATATAACAATGTAAAATATTCAAGAATAACTCCACAAAAAACAAAGGGAGGTGATACAAAATTCACTAAAAAATCCATTTCATCGCTAACCATGAAATATAATGTATTATGGATTTAACATAGGATCCCTATTATGCAGACGTACTATAATCACTTAAACAAACCAAGTTTCTAATGTGTGTTGCGTCCTAAAAATATCTCATTAGAGTCTCTTGCACCCAAATCATCAGATGGCACACCCCATATTTACCGATTTCATGATATAGGGGACAATATAAGTGTGAAAATTCCTAGTGTAGAAGAGATATAAAATTACACATAGTATTCAGGATTCCATATTTAATATAAAGGAAGTGCGGCATAGAATAAAAAAACAACTATAACACACAAGGCACAACCCTAAATACCATCACCACTAAAACCCAATGATTAATAGATCCAAATACATAACAATTAGTCACATCATAAGCAGTAACATCCCCATAAAAGGAGATAAAAAAATGCATCATAAAATAATAAAAACCTACACATGTGGTATACAAACAAGGGGAAACCAAGGGTAACTCTCACAAACAACATTTAAAAACCAAATTCCAACCATGAATTTAACACCAAAACAAGGCTCTGAATTCCAAGTCCCTTTTACCCTTAATAAAACACAACATTAAATTTTTAAGGGGTTAAATAAAATAACCCACTTCATTAAAACATTTCAAAGTTACCCTCTAACATGGGTTTTCCCCTTTAAAAAAAATACAAGACAAAAGACCCACCCATTTACATCAAACCATTTTAAAGAATCCACCATGGATTTTTCAAAACTCTTAGATCACACAAAAATTTAAAATACCAATTGAGTAAAATAAAGAACACATTTTTTAATTATTTCACTATCAACACCTTATTTTAGAATCAATTATTCTTTAAATCATTTCATTCACTCATAGAAAACCAAATATATGTCAAATCTCATCCCACAACTCAAAAACATTCAAAAATACCTAAAGTAATTTAATAAAATCTTATCATAAATAAAAATTCTATTTCATAACTAGTGACACATATTTTACATGAAAACTCAACTATGCCAATCTCAAAACACACCAAAATGGTTTCAAACCACTAAGGGATATCACCTATATTCATACTTTCATAAAAATAGAATTTTGAAAATAAAAGAATATTTAGAATTTAAAAATGAAACTAATTTCACAGTAACAACTACCTCAGAGAGAAGAGAGTCAAGATGAAGTTCCTCATTACTCGTCACCTTTAAATATGTGCACTTCTCACTTATATTCATATAAAACTCTCTCTCTCTCTCTCTCTATATATATATATATAACTTTGTTACAATGGACATATTCCCCTCACCATGATAGAATATGTAAATAGAGAGAATACACACAAACACATTTACCAATGTATATGTTTTAAAGTATTTAAAGATATATTAGAAACCATAAAAAATCTATTAGAAACTAAAAAACACAAAAATAACAAAATTTGAATATGGTAAATAAATAAAAGTAAATGAAAAACCTACCTAAAAAGGTAGCGGGTTAACTGAAATGGATCTAAATGTTCACCTTCAACAATAGATGATGAAGCACACATATAGTCAACCTGAAAGACCTATCACATTCCCTAATGATGGAAGAAATCCAAAAAACCCCATTTAACACTTAACATAAGTTTGGACTAAACAATAAGGGATAATAAGATAGAGAAAAGTTCTACAATAAAGAAGTTTGAGGGAGACAAAGACCTTAACTTAGAGATTGGACCATGAAACCAGAAGAAATATGATGACATCATTATGGAGAGGGGGTCTAGGGAGAGGGGGTAGCATGAACATGTACAGATAGGGTAGGGGGTATCTCATGTCATTTATAAGATAATATGAGGGATAAGATAGGATAAATAGTAAAAAAAGAAAAAAAAATAATATAAAATTATATTGTTTACTTTGTGAATCATATGGTTAGGCCACACCGTTTTCCTAACCATGAAAAAACCATTTTATAAGCACATCCTAGACACACCACACCCCACATAGTTTCCCCTAAGAAGCCACACATTTTGGAAAAATTGTGCACCTTACTACAGACAAACATAAGACCCCAAACAATCAATGGGGAGCTCTACATGGTTTGAGAAATCATGTAGAAGCTTTGAAAAAACGGCTTTGTCAAAATAAAAATCCCAACTGAACATGTGTCACATGGTCTAACAATGTAACACCCCAAGATTTTATGAGATAAATTATTTTTAATTTATTTGATGTATTCCCTTATACGGTACACTAATATTAGTGTGCGCTATACAAAACAATTTATTTTCTTATAGTATATGAAAAACTATTCTTGGCTTGCGTTACACGTAAGAGTGACCATCCTTAATAGCTTGCATTGTATGCAATGCTGAGTTTTACTAAACAACAATATATTGTTAAAATATTTTAATTTAATGAGATGTAAACTAGAAGTTATGAGTAGTAATAACCACATTTGGAATTTTATAAAACATTTGGATTCATCTTATGTATTTTTTAGACATGATACATAAACAAATACAATTTTTTAGATAAAAGAAGTATTTTTCAAAATATGATATTTTCCCGCCTTTTGATGGCACACCCATTTTAAGTCTAGTTTTTAACAATTTTTTATATTCTATTTGACAAAATAAACTTCTTATTTAGAATTGGGTCATAAAAATTTACTTTTGTTGAATTTTTATTATTATTTTGATAAAATTAATATTTTAATGAGTAGTGAAAAATATTGCATTTTAATTTAAAACTAATTTTTCATCTAATTTATTTATATAGTTATGTTATATAATTAAACTTTTTTAACGAGTAATTAGATTTTTTAATAATTTAATCTAATTTTATTAATTGCAAGTAATTTCACTTTTAAATTGGATATAAACACATGAAAATTTTCTTATAAAAGGTGGTGCCTCAGTCAAAGACCAAGGCACAATTTATTGCTTAAAAAAGAAAGGGAGCTACAAAAGTCTGAAAGACAGAATCTTATTACAATCCTTTTCATAAAGAGGGAGAAACTTTCTAGGCAAATCATCCAGCCAGGTAATACCTTGGTTAACCCCCTTGTTGGAAAGACTGTCATCAACCATGTTGGCTTCACGGTAAGCATGAGTGGCAATGTAGTGGAGATCCATGAGCGAAGCAAGACATTTTATCCAATGAGAAGTAAGCGGATAGGAAAGATGCACCACCCCTTCCAGATTGCTTGCACCATAGTGGTTGAGTCACTTTCAATCCATATATTGTTCCAACCCTTTTGTTTGGAAAAGTACACCGCATGAATCACAACAAACATTTCTGCTTCTAGAGTATAGGTCGTACCACATCCACCAAAGAAGCAGCCTTGGAACCTGCCAAGAATGTCTCTAAAAATGAAACCACATCCTGTCGGACCCAGGTTTCCTCGCGAGGCGCCATCAACATTTACTTTGATCCATCCTGGAAGCAGAGCTTTCCAGAATACATCAAAAGTGAGACAAGGTTTCTTATAAGATCCTGTAATCCTAAGACGATGAAGGATCTCAAAATCACCAACAGAGTTGTCACAATGATCCTTATGAAGTGATGAAGAATCCTTGATGGCCATGAGAATACGCGTTTTACCTGCAGTGAGACTAAATGAGAAATTCTTATGAAGAAAATTATTTCTATCATACCAGATCACATTCAGGAGTTCCGCCATCGCAGTCAGAAAAAGATTCTTGATTTTCATGGAGCAATCCCAACGAACACAGTAATGAAATTGAGAGTTGATGGAGTCAGGAAATGACCATCTGCAACAAAAAATGTCAAGAGTGTAATTCCAAAGAGCTGTAGCTATAGAACAAGACAGGAACAAATGATTAGCATCCTCGTGGTGTTGATTGCACATATGACGTCTAGAGCAAAGGGGAATCCCAAAGGATTGAAGGCACACTTTAGTGGGGACCCTATTATGGGCTATACACCAAATAAGAGTAAGTCATGAGGGCTTAATCCAAGGTTTTCTAAATTCTTTCAACCAAATAAAGCTAGAATCCGAATTACTAAAAAATATTTGTAGTAACTTTTGGAATCAAATACTCCATTAAAAGCATGTTTCTAAATGAGGAAACCATCGATGTTAGAGAAAAGATAATTTTCAATGATATGACCGATGTGATTTGGAAGGGTGATGTCATGGGAGGTAATAACATCCCTAATAGTGGAGTTGGTGTTTCCAGGAGGAGTGGTGGACTTTAGTGTTGAGATTAAAGGAACACCATTCCAGTTATCCAGCCATAAATTCATAGAGGAATTAGCGATAACCATCCATCTAGAGATCCTCATGGTATTAATGAAAGAGTGTATAATGGATGGCCAGATGGAAGAAGTTATGTAACATAAATTCCTATTTCTAATCTTGGTAATAAATCTAGCCTTGAGAAAGGCATTGGAATCAAAGTTGGTATGAATTAGAGTCCAAGTCTTCCTATCTTGTAGTGATTCATTAAAAAGCTTAAGATTTTTGATTCCAAGACCACCCTTGTCCAGAGGCTTAAAAAAAGTAACCCAAGGTATGGTCACAAGTTTTCTTTCAATTTTACTCCCAGTGCAAACAAAAATGTTAATTTAAACATTGATTTTCATCAGAAGACTAGTAGGACAATTGTAGACCGTCATCGAGTAAACCAGTTTATAGAAAATTTTAGATTTGAAAAGGCAAACTCTGCCAGCCAAAGAAAGAGATTTACCCTTCCAAGCTGAAAGTTGATTGGTAATTTGATCAACAATGCTGTGAAAATAGCTGGATTTTGGTCTTCCCCAAAAGATAGGAACCCCAAGATAAGTGAAAGGAAAATATCCTTTTTTGATACCTAAATAATTAATGATGTAAATGTTTCTGTTGGGGGAAAAAAAATTTCCAAAGAAGATAAAGGATTTGTTCCAACTTATCTCTTGGACTGAGACATCTTCATAATGAGCAAGGGAACTTTTGAAGTTTAGGATGATTTTTTGTCACCTTTTAAGAACAAAATAATGTCATCAGGATATAAAATGTGGGTAGGAAAATTTAAGTTTCTATAATCCTGAATGGGATTAATCTTGTTTTGGTTCACAAGTCTCATGAGAAGTCTACTTATGTAATCCTCAACAATAGAAAAAACATAAACATGTGACAATCTTTTGATATGTTTTTACTTATTAAAGACATGCTTTTGGTTTTTGAAAATAAGAATTAATTTTAAATTAATTTATTCCAATTATGTGTTTTGAATTAATAAAAAAATATTCCATATTTGGAATCAGTGGGTCTAAATTATGTTAATAGGTTTCTTTTATTTTTTTGGATCTTATTAATAGTAACTACGATAATTTTTATTTACCATAGTTAATGGTAAATCTCATAAATTAGGGTAACTAACATTATGATAAAGTTAATAAAATTAACCTGACACATAACACAATCTTATTAGATGAATTTAATTCATCCAATATCTCATATGGGCCATAATTTATTCATTTAATGGGTTTTTTCATGAAAGTGATGTAATTATAATTAAAACAAAAGAAGGTGACAACTTGTCACTCTCATATATCTTATATGTATAATAATGTTAATATAGTAATAAACATAATAAAACATTGAGCATAAATAGTCTAATAAAATATAATGAAATTATCTACATCATGGGAATTTATTTAGAATTTTTAGATATTAAATAAGTACCATTAATGATGACACTATAGTGATGTAGAAATTATTTTTTTGATAGAAATATCAAATAAATTGTTTTAAGAATATTAAAATTAATATCATATGAACTAATAAATATGGTCAAAAATTTTATAGGTGACTATGACATGTTAGGAGCATATTAAATATTTTTATTTGAATTTATCTTCTATGTGAATTTTATTTAAAGTCAAATAAATTAATATTTAAAAAATTGACACTATTGATATTTTATAAAAATAACTTATTATTAAATTATTTAAAAAATTAAATAATATTTAAAAATTAATAATTAAAAATTATATGGTCTAAAATTTCAAAAATTATCCTATTTTATAGAATTTAAAACACATACTTAAATATTTATAACTATTTAATATTTAGAATATTATTACCACAAAGAAATTTAAATAGATTAAATAAGGATAAATCAAAATGATAAGGTTTAAAATAAAATGGGAACATGTATAAATTTTATTGGTTGAGAGGTTTTAGAATCTTAATAATGTTATATTAAAAATAAATGAGTTTGGGAGCATTATAAACCGAAAATTTGTTTATAATAAATTAATATTTCATGAATTCCAAAGGCGCCTCTCCCGTCTCTTATAAAAGGGCAACACTACTTCTCTTTTAGTAACACCCCAAAGCCCTTATTCTTGGATGAAACCTACACATATATCCTAAAAAATTCACTAAATTAATCCTAGAGGCCACCATATGGTAATAAAGCCATCTTAAGGAGTCCTTTTGGGCATACCAAAAAGAGATACCCGAAATAGGTAATTGTTTTATCACCTCTTTCAAAATTCTTTTCTTCTTCTACTTCATATTATAATTTTGTTTCCATACTAATGTGATAAATAGAGTATCAAAAAACTTATAATATTTTATTATAAATATGGTACAACCTTATACCTCTTTTAATCCATCCTACAAATAACAATATCACCATGCATGCGTGCGTATGGTTTACCGTCTCCACGTTGTGTTGTAATTTTTTATTCAAAAATAATTAATTTGTATAGGTATAAAGATGAGTGTAATGGATATAGATAACGAGTATAAAATGATAATTAATTTTTTAATAATTATTATAACATCCAATTCCATACCATTTAACCATTAAGTGAATGATATCATTGCTCGTGCGTACGTACGACTTACCGTCTCCACAAAGTGATGAGATTCATTCTCAACATTAACCATTCAAAAATGATTATAATGTATATATAATAAATAAAAATTAAATATATAACATAATAATGCTACTGGATTTATGTATACATATACATATACATATACATATACATATATATATATATATACTATTTACTTTATTCCATTCAATTCAATAAGGAAACCAAAATAACGTTCATGCGTAGGTACATCCTACGATCTCCATGAATGGTGTATTCCATTTCATTTATCTATCTATTATATATATTTATATACTAAATATATATGATATATAAATAATTTTTTAAATTATTGAAGTAATTAAATAAAAATCTAACAAATAATATCAAGAATAAAAAGTAAATATACGTACGATAAATTAAACAATTATCACCCAAAACATTTCTTTAACATGGAATTGATAAATGAATGGGTAATATAAAGTCATAAATGAATAATATATGATATCATAAATAATATTATGATTCTTATAGAAGTTAATAATATTTTTAAACCCACTATAAATGAGTTTCAGATACATACTAAGCATATCAGACAGATGGTAAGGGACAATTTTCAATGTCATTTTTTATCCGAGATTGTTTATACATAAGTATTAACTAGGTATATATTTATCATCTAGGTCCATGTTTTATAAAAAATGTTTTCATAAAATATTTACTATTTTTATTTTTATTTTTAATGTCATTTTTACCTATTATTGACTTTTACTACATGGAATGGAATTAATCTTTCATTATTTTACGAAATAAGTTACTTTTTGACTTATCCAACAAAAGTAAGAGAATAATTTCCTTTTTAAACTTACAGGGAATGCATAGGTTTTGATGTCTTCTTAACACCTTATTTCTATGAATCTTACTCTACATGTTGTCATGATTATTTTAACTAAATTATTTTCTTTTAAAAATGTATGACATTTTGAGAAAAGAAAAAAAATTTGAAGAAGAAAGGATATTTGTCTCAAGAATTAAGTGTAAGTGGTTTATCAAAATTATTTTCCTTCTAATATGATGCTATTAAATAGGGTTATGTTTTTATCCCTATTATTACTATTATTTCATTGTGTTAATGATGGAATGATATTTTATATTGATTATGTTATGATGAAATTATTTTTAAAAAACCCATTTTATTTCTTAGGTAATGATATGATGAATGTTTATGTTTTTGTGGAACATTTAAGAATGATTTATTATGATATGGGTGGTATATATATCTCACTCTAATTCATTGGGTAAAAATTTAAATCTCATAAGATAGACATATCTAGAAAGGAAAGTAAATCCTGTTCAATAATACAGTGCTGAAACAAAAAGTAATTCTGGTTCAGTAATACATGGATTGATTAGAAGGTAAACCCGGTTCAATAATGGAGTTTTTCTGGTATGATGGTCTTGGAAGCAATGCCTTGGCTACTATGGAAATAATAAAATGTTCTTATTTGTTTTCCAAAATTCCGTTTTTCAAACCAGTGATATTTTATTATGTTTAATGTTTCTTTTTGATCTATTTCTTATGTAATACCAAGATTTATTTCCGGACTCATGATTTTGATATTTAAACTTTATGTTCATGTTTTTACAATTTTATGTTTATAGTTTTATTATGTTATCAATGTTTACCCTTAATGAGCATTTGAGATCACCCATTTTATGTTTTATTTTCCCTAGGACATAAAGACATATTTTTGGTAGAAAAACAAAAGGGGAAGATCTTTATAGGAGATGTTGAAGATCTTTCACCAAGTTATATGATTATATTACAAGATTCCAAAGACACTAAAATAATATGGTCATTGGGAAACTATTTGTGTCACGTATTAATTATTCATAAAAAGTATTGTAATTTACATTTACGCTAAGCTTGGGTCATTAGAGTTGGTATCAGAGAGAATGTTTAGTCATCCTTTAGAACTAGGATGTGAAAACATTAGTGAGATCCCTAGAGATATTTCTAGGGTATGTCTAGGGATTTCCCTAAGGTTAAGTCTAACTCTAGGTTATAGTCCTGGAATTATGGTAATGGTTATGTGTGACATAGGATTAAACCTAAGATGTTAGAGATTTAAAGTACTCCTCCTTGACTGTATTTTTTCCTCTTATGATTTTCTCCTCTCACAATATTCTTTTTAGGATTTAGAAAATGGATGGAAACAGGAGAATTCGTGTAAATAAAGAATATTATGGATAATGGAATGAGATTATTCATGAAAAACCAAATGAAATGGGAGTTGTAAGGAGAAATATAATTATTATGCCTAATCAACCATCTCATAATATGATCAATGATCTCTACTTTATTGAGTTTCCTGACCCATCTAATAATAGAAATATGGAGTTTCACGGCGATCATAGAGGAAATAAAGTTAAATTTTCCTCATGTAAATCATGTGGGAAGTGGCATCAAGGAGAAGTTTTCAAAGGAACTGGAAAATTATTTGGGTGTGGAAAAGAAAGACATAAATCCAATAATTTCAAAGTAAAAGGTTCAGTTAACACAATAGATATAGATAATTGTATTACTAAGACATCAACGATGGTTAAATGTTTTTAATGTGGAATGTACATGAATTATGAAAATCAATGCCCTAATGGAAAATCTCATGAAGAGAATTATCATGGTCACATGGGTAGTATTTATGTGGATGATTATGAAGAGACTACAAATGATATAAGAAATGAAATAAGTATTGAGTAATTAAAAGTTAAACCTCAGTCAACGGTTTAAGAAGATAGTGGAATTATTACATAATTATCAATAATAGTTTTGTATAAGTAATTTTATGGTACTATAGAATAAAGAAACATATACGGATTGTTACACTATTGCTTTTCATTTTGTATTTGAAAGTATATGTTGAATGATACCTATAACCATGAAATGTGATTGAAATATTTTTGGAAAGCATGTGATATTTTCATAAATAATGGGCAATGATATAATGATATGATTGATAGTATTAATGATATCATGACTAATATAAGGAAAAATTGATATCATGGTTTGCATATATAGAATTTTTGGTTTTTTTTGGTTTGTGGAAAGAGTTTATTTTGACAGAATTCATGTTTTCACTAATTTTCTCTGGTAATTCATGTTATTATCATGTTTCAAGAGAATACGTGATTAAGGTATTGATATATTTGGAATGTGACAAATAATAACTACCTTATGAGATATGGTATATAAATGTTAAGTTGAATTAGTTCACCTATTTATAATGTTTTATATTTTAAGTTTTTTGAAGGAGTTTAATGTTATCCATTTATGGATTGAATAAGTTATATTCCGGTTGAATGTTATTAGATTAATGTATTATCTTAATATAGGTGGACTTATGCATATTTGGTAACCTATTCTAACCTTTTTTGTTGAGAAATATGGAATGACCTATAATTTTATAGCATGATATACTAAATCTTCAGGAATGAAAAATAAAACTTCATTTTATTAAATAAAATATGAAGTGGAATTTTTTCAGGGAACAAACAATTGTGAGATTTTACAGAAATAAATTAAGTTTTTCTTCTCATGAAAAATTAATCAACTTTAGGAAAAGGATCTTGAAACCAAAATGTTATCCCAACACCTTTTTATCTGATGAATCAGATGGTCCCTTAAATCATCATAGATTTATGGATTTTTGGTTGTTAACTTTCTCCAACCTTATTCTCTATTACTATCCATTCGATCTTGATGGTTATATTTCTCTTCCATATCTATGTTTTCACTTCCCATCTATGTTTTCTTATGTGGAATCTCTGTGATGAGTTTTTTTGGGTGAACATTATATTTCTAAAATTCCTTTTTAAAATGATTTTTTAGTATTACTTTTTACATTGTGGGATTCAATTGAAGAAAATTTCATGTATGAATCCTTTTATAAACCCGACAAATTTTGAGATAAAAATACATTTTAAGGGGGGTATAATGTAAAACACTGAAATTTTATGAGAAAGATTCTTTTTAATTTATTTGATTGATTGTGTTGTATGCTACAAAAATATTTTCTTTCCCTATATGTAGCATTGTACTATATTGTAGTATACGAAACGTTATTCATGGCTTGAGTTACATTTAAGAGAGGCCTTCCTTGATATCTTGCATTGTACGCAATGCCGAGTTTCACTGAAAAACGATATATTATTAAAATATTATTATTTAATGAGATATAAACTAGTTTTTATGAATAGTATTAATGAAATTTTAAATATTATTTAAATTTAACATTCATATTATTGATTTTTCTAGACATTATATAAGAAAAAATTTAATTTTTCGGATAAAAGAATAATTTTTCAAAAAATATTGTTTTGACGCCTTTTAATGGCACTGCAATTTTAAATATAGTTTTTAACACTTTTAAATATTCTATTTGATAATATAAACTTTTTATTTGGAAGAAAGACATAAAAATTTAATTTAATTGAATTTTTGGTATTTTTTGGATAAAAATCATATTTTAATGAATAGTGAAAAATAATGCATTTTAATTCAAAACTGCATTTTCATCTAATTTATTTATATAGTAAGATTATATTTTTAATTTCTTTTAATGTGTAATTAGATTATGTTTTTATCATTTAATCCAATTTTATTCATTGTGTGTAAATTCACTATTAAATTGGACACAAACACAAGACAAACTTCTCATATGTTTTTACTTCGTAAAACCCATATTTTTGGTTTTTGACAATGGGAATTAATTTTAAAATAATTTCTACCAATTCTATGTTATGAATTATGAAAAATGGTTCCCTATTTGGAATAATTGGGTCCAAATTATGTTAATAGGTTACTTTTATTTTTTTGGATATTATAAATAGTAACTACGATATGTTTTATTTACCACAGTTAAAGGTAAATTAGGTAAATGAGGGTAACTAAAAATTTGATAAAGAAAATAAAATTACACTAACACCTTATAAAATGCTATTTAATGAATTAAATTTAACAAATATCACCTATGGGTGGGATTGATTAATTTAATGGATTGTTTTCAAGGAAATTGGTGTAATTATAATTAAAACAAAAGAAGGTGATAACATGTCACTCTCATATATCTAATAAGTATAATACTTTAAATACAATGATAATCATAATAAAACATAAAAATTAAATAGTCTACAGAAATATAATGAATTTATCTACATCATGTGAATTTATTTATAATTTTTAGAGATTAAATAATTACCATTAAAGATGACCCAATAGTTATGTAGAAATTATTTTATTAATAGAATTAACAAATAATTTCTTTTAAAAATATTAAAATAAATATCATATCAAATAATTATTTTTCCCCACTAATTTCCTAGGTTACTCTTACATTCTAGGAGTGTATTTTTTTTAAATTTATCTTTTGTGTGCATTTTATTAAAATTCAAATAAATTAATACTGTCAAAATTGACACTATTGATAATTTATAAAAATAACGTACTATTAAATTATTTAAAAATCACAAAAATATTTAAAAATTACAAAGTGAAAATTATATGGTCTAAAATGTCATAAATTATATAATTATGGATAATTAATAACTCATAATTAAATATTTATAACTATTTAATATTTAGAATATTATTACCACAAATAAAATTAAATAGATTGAATAAGGATTAATAAAAATGATAAGGTTTAACATAAAATCAAGACATGTATAAATTATATTAGTTGATAGGATTTCTACTCATACACATATTATATTAGAAATAAATGATTTTGAGAGCATTATAAACCAAAAATAAATTTATAATAAATTATTATTTCAAGACTTTCCAAAGGTGCCCCTCTCCTCTCTAATAAAATGGAACAGCTTATCCTCTTTTAACCACACCTCCAGAAACATTTTTCATGTCCAAAACCTGCCCAAATATTCTCTTTAATTCCTTCAATTTATTATAGAGTCCACCCTTTGGTCAGAAATCTTTATTAAGTATTCCTTTAGTCCACACCAAAGGGAGATACTCGAAAAAGACATAATTGTTCTATCACCTATTTCAAAATTCAATTCTTCTTTTACTTCCCTTTATAATGTTGTTTCCATAATGAATTTATAAATACACTATAGTATACATCATGAGATGTTATTATAATTATGGTTAAACCTTGTAACTTTTTTTATTCATCCCACATATAACAATATCACCATGCATGCGTACTTACGGTTT
This sequence comes from Viscum album, assembly GCA_963277665.1. NCBI lineage: Eukaryota > Viridiplantae > Streptophyta > Magnoliopsida > Santalales > Viscaceae > Viscum > Viscum album. The sequence continues at coordinate 394,523,678 of OY728140.1, forward strand.
ACCATCTCCACGCCGTGGTGTAATTTGTTATTGAATAATACTTGACTTTTATGGGTATAAAAATGAGTATAATAGATTTAAATAGTGAATATAAAAATGTAATTATTTTTTATAATTAATATTCTATCCAATTATATACCATTTAACCATTAAGTAATGATATCTTCGCTCATGCATATGTACGGCTTACCATCTCCATGACGCGATGGGATTCATTCTCCACGTTTACCATTCAAGAATTATTATAAAGTATATATTTTAAATAATAAAGAAATACATGACATAATTATTCTATTATATATATGTATATATATATGTCATTTACTTTCTTTCATTCAATTTATTATGGGAACAAAAACAATGTTCATTCGTACGTATGACCTACCATCTCCATGAACCATGTATTCCATTTCATTTATCTACATATTATCTATATTTATATACTCAATATATATGATATATAAATCATTTTTTAAAATCTGGAAGTCAGTAAATAATGATCTAAATAATTATATCAAGAATAACAAGTCAAAATGCGTACGACAAATAAAATTATTATTACCCAAAACACTACTTTAACATGGAATTGATAAATGAGTGAGTAATATAATGTTATAAATGAATCATATATGATATAATAAACATCATTATGATTATTTGATAAGTTAATAATATGTTTGAACCTAATATACAGTAGTTTCAGATACATATAAAGCATATCAAGCATAAGGTATGGAACAATTTGCAATCTCATTTTTATCCATGACTTTTTATACGTAAGTATTTACTCGGTATATATTTATCATCCATGTCCAAGTTTTCTAAAAAATGTTTTCATAAATTTTTTACTAGTATTCTTTGTATGATTAAAGTCATTTTTAGAGATTATTGAATTTTAATACATTAGAGGGAAGCGATCTTTCTTTCGTTTACCATACAAGTTACTTTTTGGCTTCTCTAACAAAAGTATGAGGATAATGTTATTTTTTTACTTATATAGTATGAACAGATTATTACATCTTCTCAATTCCTTATTCCCATAAAGCTTTATCTACACTATTTCAAGTTATTTTTAATCTAATTATTTTATTTTAAAATTTCATGAAATTTTGATAAAAGAAAACATTTTTGAAGAAGAAATGATATTTTTCTCAAGAATTAAGTTCAGGTTTTTTATAAAAAAAATCCATATAAGATGATGATCTTAAATAGGTTTATGTTTATATCCACATTATTAATATGATTTGATTGTGTTAATTATGAAATAATCTTTTATATGAATTCTGTTATGATGAAATAATGTTCAAGAAACCCATTTTATTTCTTTGGTTATGCTATGATTAATGTTTTATGTTTTTATGACACATAAAAGAATGATTTCATTACGAGATGGGTGGGACCTATATCTCCCTCCAATGCATTGGGTAAATATTTATATCTCATGAGATAGACATGGATAAGACAACAAGTCAATATAGTTCAATAATACAGTGCTTGAACTATATGTAAATAAGGTTCAGTAATACATGTATGGAATGACAAGTAATCCTCGATCAGTAATAGACTTTTCCAGTATGATGGTCTTGGAAGCAATGCCTTGGATACTATAGAAATCATATTATGTACTTATTTGTTTTTCCAAAATTCCATGATTTGTACCAATGCTATTTTATCTTGGTCAATTTCCCTTTGTGAGATATGACTTACGCACTTCCAAGATTTATTTCATGACTAAAGATATTGATATTTATACTTTATGTTCATGTTTTTAAAATCTTATGTTTATGATCTGTTTTATGTTCTCAATGTTCAACCTTACTAAGAATTTGAACTCACCCTTGTTATGTTTTCTTTTCCTCAAGATAAAAAGAAATTTTTTAGGTAAGAAATCAAATGAGGAAGATATTTATGGGAGATGTTGAAGAACTTTCACCAAGTTGGAAGATTATGTCACATGTTTTCAAAGTCACTAAACTAATACAGTTATTGGGTATTTATTTGTGTAATGTATTAAGTGTTCCAAAAAATTAATGTAATGTCTATGTACATCAATCATGTTTGGTTAGAAACAAGTAGTGCACAAGTCATAACCCACACCACATACCCACTTAGGTATCCACATGGGGAATACACGATTAGTACTAACCATTCGATATAACCGTGCTCATGCCAAAAAGGACTAAAAAAATTGAATTTTTGGACCTCTTTAAAATAAACCTCAATGACACTCATGAAAAGATAAAATAATACCAAAATAAAAAAACTATGACACTAGGTGTGCCACACATATGTTTTCAAACTATGACATATTTTTAAATAATTAACACACCATATAATTCTCAAATGAAACAAAAATATGTTAATTTATTCTATTCTTTCCACACATCCCCCCTTTTAATATTATAAAAAATAATTCTACAGATAAAATAAAATAAAAAATAGAATATGTATTAGAAAAAATAAATATAAAAAGAGAAAAAAAATGATGGAAAAAGTGAATTTAATTAATATATTAAAGGACAAAATTTTTTTGGAAGGAGTCTCCCAATAAATAATTCAAATCAGACTCAGAAACATCCATAATTCCAGTAAGGAGTATAGGTTCCTTTAATAGTGAGGTAGATGCAGGTTGGGTAGGGTGTTTGACAAAGGTTGTAGTGGGTCCTTGGATTTCCATAAAAATAGAAAGGGTTTTGGATTTATTGTTTACGAGAAAATTAATAAATATTAATAGAGGTGTTTATAGTTGGAGGGGGTGAGATAATATGTTATAAAGGAGGAGATAGAATGGTTATGTTAGTAGTGTACATTTAGATATCTAGAAAACAGGTAAATTCATTGAATTATCTTGATCTATGTTTCATTTCCTAAAAGTAATAATATATGTTCATCATCAAAGGTTCTAGAATAGAAGATATAATTTTCAACTTTTCAACCTAAAATGTCATTGCTTGGGTCAAGGGAGGAATCCTTAAATAACTACGAAATGATATGAATATTATTTTGAGGTCTGAGTTGGTGGAGATATTACTTAAAAAATTTATAATGGATCCTTTTCTAGTATCATTATCACTCCTATCACATTTGATAATCTTTATCACCTATACAATAGTCCTAGAAACATGATTATAAAAACCATAAAACACCAACTCTTTAGTTTTATCAAACTCATCAAAAACAAAATTTCACTCATCTATTATGAGTACTCTAATTTTACCATCATCTATAGAAGATGAGATATGAGGATAAGGAGGTGGATTACTAGATATAGAATCATGAAACACTAAATCAAGATAACTTTGCTCCAGTTTCAACATCATATCTAAAAGATCTGCCCACAAAGCACCTACCCATTATCTCAAACCTTCAATACCATTTCTCGTAGGGTCTATCTTGATATTAAATCTATCCTATAGATGTAAAAAAACAAAATATAATAATTTGGATATATTATCTTCTATGAATTTCTTTATAGTGTTTCGAAAACCAATAAATATTTCTTTTAATACCCCTATTATATGTGATTTGAATTCATCGAAATAATCTTTTGTTACATTGGATATGAAAAGAACATAAGGGGTAGAGAAATGAATTGAAGGAGATGAATCATAAGACATTTTTATATCACGATACTCAAATTCCATATACATAGATCCTATAGATTGAACTTTATCTTCATTAGCAACATCCTCGTCAACCTTAAGAAATTCTATCTAGAGAGATCCACCAGGTGTTGTATCTTTGTAAAACCTCAAGTTTTTGTGAATTTTTTTGAATAAATTGAATTTCTTTGTGATCATGTGTTTCAAGAAACAAAAAGTTAAGCTTGCGCTAAATGAAACACTTGGTTCACTTGCATTACACATGACCCTACGTTTTATCAAAAAACATAATATATTATTAATATAGTTGTTTAAACACTACTATTATAACATAGTTGTTAAACATAGAGATATGAATAGTAATAGATAATTTTTGAATATTATGTATAATGGTTTTATATAAATAAAACCTATTGATATAAAAATACTTAATTTTTCAATAAACTCTTCATACGTTTTAAAAATACTAGTTTATCATTAAAATTATTTTTTATTCATATTTTAAACATTAATAAAATTCATTTTTCACAATTTTATTAAACTAATTTGATAAATAAACTTCATTTTTAAATAATAATATCAAAATTATCTTAGTGTGAAATTTTTGGATTTTTCTGAAAGGTTTTATTTTTGATGAACGTTGAAAAATTATGAATTCTAATCGAATAATGCCTTTTATTTAATTTATTTATAACGAAAAAATATATTTTAAATTGGACTTAAATTTAAATTATTTTTATTATTCATCCATTTATTTATTTGTTTTTTCATTTTAGTAAATTTCATGTCAAATTTCTATATAAATTTTTTTAAATTTTCAAACATTTTCTCATTAAAACCACTCTTTCTTATCACTTCTAAAAAAATAATTTTAAATTAAAATTTTCTTCTATTATAAATTTATTTTGAAACAAATGATTATATATTTTTAATAATAATAATTTTTATTATCTAATAATATCAAATTAATATTTTACCAAAATTAATATTAAAAAGGTAAAAATTATTTATCATGGTTAAGGTAAAAATGCACTTACTAGTGGGTTAATCTAAAAAGTTAAGGGTTATAATGACCTATAAAATTTACTAAAATACATTATATAGAATATTGAAACATTAAAATGTATTATATTGTAATTTTATCCATTTTTAATCTTTTTCCTTGTGAAAAAACATGGTTACACTTACAAGTGTTCCACTCGCCTCACCTATAAAAGACCACACCCTATTCTCCATTATTTACACATTAATTCAATTTTTATTTAGAAAGAACCTATAAATATCCCTTCCAATCCTACTGAATCCCATAAAATAATCCTGTTTTTTCACATAAATATATCATAGGAAGTATGTTCATATAAACCTAAAAACGATACCTTAAGAAGAGGTAACATTCATCAAGGAGTGTATTTGTTTTATTTCATCCTCCACATCCATAAATTATTATTATAAAATGATTTTTTATTAACTTAAGTATATTCCATATACATAGACGTTCTTATGTTTAGGTAATGACCAAAAAAATATCTATTTCCATCAAATGGATTATGAAACCATCCTTCCCGTGTACGTCAGACTACAACCTCGCGAACCGATATCATTCGTTTTTACATGAATAACTCTCATGGATAGAAATAATGATGGATTTATTATTTATATATGATATTTATTATATTATTATACATAAGGAATTATTATATTACACATACTTTTATACTCTCCGTATTTTGGGATTATGATAACGTCACTTGTGTGTACGGTGGACTACTATTTCCTGAAATGATGTGATCATTCACACTTTACATGAAAGGTGATAATGGTGGGTTTAATGAACATATATAATATATATTAAATAATAATTATTCTATAAGAATAATATATCATTTAACTGTCATTCTTTCTATCTGATAAGAAAATGAAAACAATGTTCATGCGTACATATGACCTACCGTCTCCATGAACATTGTATTTCATTTTATAACACCAAATTTATTGGGTAAATTAAATAAATATATAATGAATGTATATTATATTTATATAAAGTTTAACATTCATGCTATTATTAAACCCTTATCAAAGTAATAGGATCAAAAATCAAAAAACAAAACTTACATGAAAAACAATGTAGTCATTGTCGGAAACATGGCTTCAATAAGGAATTATTAGTAAAAGGGTAATAAAAGGTGATGCATAAATTATATATATTATGATATATATATATATATTTATGTTTTCTATATTATATTTATAATAAAATTATATATATTATATAATATATTTTAATGTTTATGAAGGAATTCAATACTTATGATGAGAGATTTCTAGTCTCTCTGTTATTCTTGGGAGATATATGAAAATTCACCACTTGTTTATTTTTGTATGGTGTATATACTAAAATTGTTTCATTTTATAACATGATTATCATCCTTTTAATAATATTTAATTTTTCATTTGATTTTATTCTTTATTTTTGAAACTGTTTAAAATATTACTAAAGAGGTATGAGATTTCTGTCTTACTTTTATTTTTATGTGAGACAAATGTCATATTCACAAAGTTTATCTTTTATGAGGTTTATATACTGACCATAATTATATTTTATGATTCCTATAATAAATATTATTGGGTCTTAAATATCTATTTTAGGATCTCCATTACATGGGGATTACTGTTCAAGACTTAATGAATCGGTAAGGGATTTTTGTCTCAATTTTACTTCTTTGAGACATATGTTATGTTAAGCACCAATATTCTTTTGTGAGGTGTATATATATCCCTTTTGATATGTAATGAAATAAATTTATTTATTCTAATTATATATTATGTTTCATTTAATTTTATATATTCATGGGACTAATGATTCAAAGTTACCAAATTGGTAATGATTTTATGTTACAATCTCATCATTTATCTAGGTTGTTTCTGATTTTGTTTCTGATGATAAAATATTATGACCCATATCTAAAAAAACTCACAAATTTTAGTTTCCTGTGGTTATTCATGATATTAATATAACCATTTTTCCACCCTCTAGTTCTTAAAATAATCCAAGGAACGTTTTTATGAAAATATGACTTTAACTCTCTCTTAGGTTGGAAATCTATTTTTTTCCAAAACAATGTTTTCCAAAAATGATTTCAAAAATGTTTTTCTATTCACCTATAATTTTAAAAGACCTTTTCCCCATTTTATAATTTTTAATTTTTTTTAACAGAGTATTCATTTCATTTTCAAAATAAATCCCATATAAATTTTACTGAAAATGTAAAAGGAATCTTTGTTTTAACATGTACGACATGAACAAAACCTCTCATCATCATAACAATTACTTAATTTGAATCTTTATTTATAAATATTCAAGGATATGTTTAAATAAAATTTTTTATAAAAAATTTTATGTTTTAATTTTTTTTAATTTGGAAAGGATATTTTTCTCAAGAAATGTTTTAAATGATTTTTAAAGCTTCTTTTATAAGATTTAAAGGTTATTTTAAAAGATATTGATTTTCAGGAAGAATTTATGTTTTAAAAATTATTTAAAATGTAAGGTTATTTTATTCAATAAATATTTTAAATGACATTTCAAAATCATTTTCTATCTAAGATGATATCCATTGATGTTACCTATGCTTTACTAGGGATACGAAAAAATCCTACCATTCTTATTCTTTTTTGGAATTTCTTATTATGAAAAGATGTTTATGTAAAATATTTATATTACATGGGTTATAACATAAATGTAATCTTATTTAAACAACTTATTTTCATGGGTTATGCTTTGATAATATAATGAAGTGACTCTGAAACCTTTCTATTTTATACAGGTTATGACATGATGAAATTATTTATGAAACCCATTTCATTTCATTGGTTATGATACAATGAATGATTTATGATCCTTTAGAACATATGTGCATGATTTTCATTAGGTAAAGGGTGGGAACTATATCTTAACCTATGCATTGGGTAATGATTAATGTTATATGAGCACAAAGGGAACATGGGAGGTTATATTGATCTCAAAAAAGGGTACTCAAGAGGTAATACTAAGCTTGAATTACATACACTAGTGGTTAGACTATGCCTGACATGTTAAAAATATATTGTTGGGTTTCCTTGACAAAATATTTTCTATGTTTATGTGTATGCCAGAAATCTAACTTATTCCAAGGTAATGATAGCATGGATCATGTTCTTTTATTTCCGTATAATCCATGTCTTATGAATTTCTAATATTTATGCCATGGCTTAAGATTAATTTTTTTGGTATGAAGGGTATAATTTTAAAATGTTATTCTCATGTTATCAAACTCTTATGTTCATGTTATGCATATGTATCTACCCTATTTAACCCTAATGGTAATATGATCTCACCATTTCATGTGTTTACTTTCCATAGAATACGAAGAAATATATTATGTATGATATGAATAAGAAGGTAACTAGTTATGAAGAACATAGTGGGAGATGATGTGGCCCACTTATGGAACAATTGTCTATGTTGTAAAGATTCCAAAGGCATTAAACTATTACAGTCCTTAGGCATGTGTATTTGTAATGTAATTATTTTTCAACTAAAAAGAAGTAATATTTATGAATGAAAATACTAGGTCACTATATTTTGTATTAGAGGATAGGTTTTATTAACCTTTGGAAACTATGATGAGAAATACTTAGTGGGATCTTTATAGAAATGTATATACAAAAGTCTAAAGATGATTCAATGCACAAAAAAATCATAAGAATTTTTCTAAAGGGTAGAGTGAGTTGTTTTCATGAAATTACATCCCCTTATGGATACTAAAAGTTGACATGGATTCATTACATAGGTAACTGGTTGTATTAACTTTGAAAATAGGGATTTAATCTAGACTCAATCTTTACATGATAAACCAAAATAGGTCTTTCGGAACACCTAGTTTGGAAATCATTAGAGATATGCTCTGGGAACTAACAAACTCATTAAAAACTAGCATAAAGTATTTAACTATATGATGTTTGTGGATAACCTTGGATAAACCTAAGGTGTCATAGATTAAAAAAAGGAGTCATGATTTAGACATATGATAAGTGATTTTCCATATTATGTGTTTCATACCTATGATTATTGTTCCGTACACTATGGTTTTTTGTTTTATTAAATGGTTAGAACCTAAAGGAACCATATTAATACTGAGTGTGATGGGAAATGAAATGATTTTCTTCATGGTGGTTGGATTCCAAAGGAGCTGTATTAATATTGAGTGTGATAGGAAATTCAATGATTTTACTCTTGAGAATCAAAATTTTATGGGAGTTATAATTAAAAATATCATTTCTATGGTCACACAACATTATTTATCCAAGAATCATACATGATTTAAGAATGTGAAAAAGAGGGAGAAAAATTCTATTGAGTCTTTTATAAGGAAACATCCACCTTATTTTAGTGGATATTCTAATCCACATGTTTCTGAACAATGGATTAACAAAAATGAAAATGTATTTTACATTCTCTAGTTCTTAGAAAATGAGAAATTACTTTTGGATACATACCATTTGGAAGGTGAATCAGATCAATGGTGGAATAGTTTCAGGAATATGAGGCAACATGATGAAATTGACTTTATGGATTGGGATGAGTTCAAGAACTTATTTTTAAATAAGTAATTTCTTCATATTCTATGTATGAATGTAGATTAGGGGTTTCTTGAGATATATAAAAACTATGATGATTCCATTAGTACCTATGATAAAAATAAAAAATAATCAGGATATACAATTATATTATCATCAACCTACCTGAAAGTAAGGTTAATCATTTTTCAGTGGATTAAAACCAAGTGTTTGAATGGGGTCAACCATAAGGTAAATAAGTAGCTATGAAGAGATTGTTCAATATTCTATCAATTTTAAAATGGTGGTTGGAGTTATATATCAATATCATGGTTTTGAAAATAAGGGAATACTAGAAATCAATGGAAAATCTATGAACCAGGGAGAGGAAAAGGTTATATTTCCTTTATTATCAAAGTGTGAGAAGAAGAATGGAGGATGTTTTATTAAGTGGACTATAAGGGAAGGTCATTTATTTTAATAATTCCAAATTTATTGAAGGAAGTAATCATATGACAGGAATAATTAGAAAGATCTATGAAATGAGCCTCCCCCATAAAAGGAGTTTGAGAATTGTGATAACATGTGAAAAAATCTAAGGGTTAGTGATGGTGATCAATATTAGTAGCCACAAAATATGAGGGACAAGGGAAAATATCATGTGATCACTATTTTGGATGGTGGTGCAATAAGGACATGGTTATAGGTACACCTCCCATCCACTCTAGAACTACAAATGCCCTATTTTAATATGGATCTACACATTATATCACATCTAAAGAATTTTATAAGGGTATCATGATTACACAAAAAATTATATATAGAATAATAATTGAAAACTCATAATGGTATTATGACCACATATTAAGTATATGATTCTCCTCTGGTTGATGTTTGTGGAAATTTATTTCCAAAAAATTTATCATTCTTCATATGGTTTAATTTTATGTTATCTTAGGTATGGATTAAATTTATCTACCAAAATCACTCATTGATATTCAAGGAAGGGAATTCACATTTTATATTCCAAAACCAAACTATTATAGTCTATAAATGTGATAGTAATTAAAAATCTATGAGGGATATCACATCAACTAAATGGGTCAGAATTCCCATTTATAAGGGGTGTTTATCTTAGATGGCGGAGGTGAAAAATGACATCACTAATATGCCTATTGTCTGGGAATTTGTTTTATGTTTTTCTAGAAGAGTTTCTTATTCTTCTTCCAAAATGTGAAGTCATATTTTCAATTTATCTCATACCTATGTACACAAAAATTTTAAAGATTCCATATAGAATGGAAATGATTAAGATTCAAGAATTGAAAAATAAAATCGAGGAAAACCATGATAAGTGATTCATTCACCCAAGTGTGTCCACTTGGGGTGCAATTATTATATTTGTTAAAAATAAACATGGATCAATGCAACTCTTTATTGATTACTGAAAGATAAACATGATCAAAATTAAGAAAAAGTAGCCCCTTCCCTATATTGATGATTTTTTTTGATCAACTATGTGGAGCTCTAGACACTTCCAATATTGGCCTTTATTTTGGATGTAATCAATTGAGGATCAAAAAGGATGATATACCAAAGGAAACATTCTTATATAGGGTACACACACTATGAATATACAGTGATGCCATTCAGTTTTACTAATTCCCCCACTTTCACTAAAGATTTAATGAATAGAGTATTTAGATATTTCCTTGATCAGTTTGTGGTATTATTTATTGATGATAATATTATTTATTCAAAGATAATGGAATAGAATAAAGATAAATTAATAATTGTACTAAAGACCCTGAGGAAGTAGAAACTATCTAAAAAATATACAAATTGTGAATTTTGGAAAAACAATATTTTATTTTTTGGGCATATAATCTCAAGAGAAGGTATATTGTGAGATCCATCAAAGATAAAGGCTATTGAATGTTATCCCAGACCAACCATGATGACTAAGATCCTTAGATTTCTTGGTTTATATGGATATTATTAAAGTTTTTTGGAGAATGTTTCCTGAACATATAATCCCATGACCATGTAAACAAGGAAGTTATGTAGTTCCACTACAAAGATGAATGTGAGGAAACTTTCAAGGAACTAATGGGAAGGTTAGTCAGTGCACTTGTATTTACATTCACTACTACAAAATTGGTCTTTCAATGTGCTAAAAATAGACTTTATCTGTTCTTTAGAAGAGCTAACTACTGGAGAAAGATTAAAGTTCCTAATCTTTTATCAGTTTTAAAAAAGTTTGGATAAAGGGGCCCTTTAACAACATATAAAAAAGCATAGATTAATAGTTACTTTATCAAATCCTCTTGAAGCACAGATAAAGGATAAAATTTATCAGTGGTTTTATTTAGAGCCAATAAAGTAAACCTTCATTTACACTTCTACAAGTTCATCTAACAGTTAAATTTATAAACAATTCTAAAAACACTGATAAGGGGCATGATGCAGTGTGTTGTAACATTACACTATATCACCGATGTAGTGTGATGTAACAACACACCAAAGCACCAAAAACACCATGAAATCAGAAAAATGAAGTAAAAATAAATAATATAATTGAAAAAAATTACAACCCAAATTGAAGAAAAAAACAATATATTATAATCATTTAAAACATTGGTTTATACAATTACATAAGTATAAATCATTACATACATTCAACAACATCAACATTACATTGTATTTTGATCCTACCCATTGCTTAAGAAAAAAAATGCATTTCAATTAGAAAAATGTTATTATTTTAGAAATGATATAAAAATATAAATTAACAAAAAAATGTTAATTTTAAACTAAACTTCGATCCATAAGAGAATACTGTAACACCCCAAGCTTCCACGGTACGCTTCTCTTTGAATAATACAGTAGCATGTGTTGTACGCAACTTCGAGTTCTAACACACCACAACCAATCAAACGAGCTGTTATGAATAGTAATACCCACTTTTTAAAATTTTATAAATTTTATCTTTCAAAATGGACTTCATTTTTGGATTCGGAATATCGAAATTAGCTTAGGGTGATTTTTTTTGTATTTTTCTAAAAGCTTTCAATTTTTGATGTATAGTAAAAAACACTGATTCATTGTTTAAAACCAACTTTTTATTTAAAAAATTGTTTATTTTATTTAAATTTATTTTAGGTAAAAATAGATACATAATGCCTATATATGTTCAATGTAATTCATTGGAGTTAGTTTATAATAATTTTAGATATTAAAAATTTTATTGAACTTTTTTACTGTCTTTTACCTACCTCCTTGGAGTATTTGCAAATTTACATAAAACTTAATTTTACCGCTTCCGTGACATGAATTTAGAAAATCCGAGAGACATAGTTAATATCAAGGAGTAAAATGTGGTTCAATAAGATTAAAATAATATTTGGTGAATAGTACCTTTAAACTTTTATTTACCACGGTTAAAAGTAAATAGTGTATTTAAAGGTAAAAATGATATTATTATTACCCTAACACATGTCCTAAAACTATTGGATAAGTATAATTAGATCAAAAACAACAATAGGAATAAAATATGAAACTCTTTGGTCCAATTGGATTAGATTAGGACATTTATTAGTATTTAATTCAAAGAATAGTTAAAAGAGTTAAAATCAAAGTTTAATAACTAATTGTTTTTTAATATAGGGTTACACATAAGATAAATTCGACCATAAATATTCATTAGAAAGATAAAACGATTTAATACATAATGGTAGTTTATTTATATTTTTTAGACATTAAATGATTTAATTTATTTATGACACAATGATGATGCAGTAATTACCTAATTAATGAAATATTAAAATAATTGATATTATAAATATCCAAATAAATGTAATTTGAGACTTTTTATGAATTACAATAATTTTATAGGTTAATATTACATATTAGTGATAGTTATATGGATTAGTTTTGAAGTAATAATGCTGTTAGAAATTTAGAAAAAACAAAATACTAAATAGTGCCAAAATTGGCATAAAAGAGTTTTTGAAACAAATATTATATTATTTATAGATATTCTATTCTTATAAATCTGAGTTCCAGCCAAAAGACTTATATAATGATAGTTGTATCATTATTGAACTACTTGGGGATCTCTTAAAATTATATAGTATGCTTATTAACCATATAATATAAAAATACAAAGAGACATGGTTAATGTCAAACTATTTAACTAAGAGTGAAATCTAAAGTATAAAGTTAATATAGTGACCCAAACCTGTCTAAAACCTATTGGTTGAGTATTTTTAGACCGATAACAATCTTAGTCTATAAATAATCTACTTTGGAGCCATTATAACTCGAAAATTATTTTATTATAAAATAATATTTCTACCTTTTATTAAGGTGTCCCACACTCCTCTTATAAAAGGGAACTCTACCTTCTCTCTAATTGACACCATAAAATCCATTTGGCTCAGCCAAAACCTGCCCAAATACTATCTCATCTGTCCTCTATCCATCATATAAGACTTCCTTTAATCATAAAGCCATCCTAAGGATCCCTTTTGATCAAATCAAAAGGAAGAACCCGAAGAAGAGGTAAATATTTCATCACCTCTTTCAAGTTCTTTTCTTCTTCCACTTCCTCTTTATTTTTTGTTTCAATTCTAAAAAAAAATTCCAGTATATTATATATACTGTGATGTTATTATAAATATGGTACAACCATATTCCTTATTCTATCCATCCATTGAATGACATGTCACCATATGTGCATATGTATGGCTTACCGTCTCCACATCGTGGTGTAATTGTTATTCAATACAATATTATTTGGATGGGTATAATAATGATTTGTAATTGATGTAAAAAATAAATATAACTTTATAATTATTCTATATATATGATATAACTTCCAATTATATATTATTTTAATATCAAAATAATAATATTATCGCTCGTGCGTACGTACGGATTACCGTCTCCACGAACGCGATAAGATTCATTCCCCATCGTATCCATTCAAGAAATTTTTTTATTAGATGATTAAAAATAATTTTTAAAGACATAATATCATCGTGAATATGAATAAGATACATCCTATTGATAAAAAACATTACTAAAATAATAAATCATATAAAGCAAAACAAATCAGTTAACACCCAAAACAACGATAATACAAATATATTATTAACAAAGCAATTTTAAAAGATCATATATGATATCATATTAATATATATTATTCTTTCATAATTTAATAACTATTATTCCACCATTATACAGGAGGCTAACCTACCCCTGACCAAGGAATAGTACAAAGTAAGGGTTAATTTTACAATCTCTTTATTATCTGAGGTTGCTTTTATGTAAGTATCTACAGGGACTTCTTTATCATCCATATCCATGTTTCTTAAAAATTTAATCCAATTTTTTTTACTATTTACTATAATATAGTTTTAAGTAATTTATACCCTTGATAGACTTTTTATAAAATGGTTTGAAAGGAATCTTTCCGTCATTTTCCATACAGGGTACTTTATGATATTTTACACAAAATTAAGGTAAGAATGATTTTTAACATTTACGGTGTGTGTGACTATTTTCCACCATTATAATCTCACCAACGATTCCATTACATGCTTATAAGAATATTTTATAATATAAATGTTTTCTTTTATAATTACGTGACCTATAAATAATTTGAAAATATATAAAAAAAATTCTCTAAAATGGTTTTGATTTCATCTATGTCAACATCCTTTGATGGATTTTAAGTTTGTTTGAAGTTGATTTAGTATGATAAAAAACTTCCATATTTTATTGAAGGTTTTTTTATATGTTTGACTATGGACATGTTATTTCAAACAATTCTTGGTTTATGGATAATTTATTGACATTTCATATGCCATTTTTAATACGAATGTTTATGTTATGTTTAACCCTTTTCATATGGGGAATGCATTGGACTTAGTAAGTGCCGGGTGGAGCCTACTATAGCTCCTCGATGCATCAGTAGGTCTCATGAGACAAACTAGTGCCTTGGCACAAGGCCTTGACCAAATCATATTTGTAGTCTTGGCACAAGTCCTTGACTATATGGTTAGTAAAGTCTGGCATTATACATTCCATCAATATGAAAGTGGATATTGATATTGCATGTGATTATTAGACTAGTAGAATATCCATGTGAGCATGTAAATGGAATTATTTTGATTTATATTTTCCATATTATGATTAATTTTATTTTTAAAAGGATTTTGTTCTAGTTCTATACATTACCTTAAATGTTTATTCTTATTTATGACAGTTTCTGCTATATTGTTATCATTACTGAGCATCTGAGCTCACCCATTTATATGTTTTATTTTTCCCAGGATGTGAAGAAGTATATTATGACTGACCTGCAAGGATAGTCTATGGGATCTTAGTGTTTTCTATGGAAACAATGTTGTTGTAGTTTTCCATTTTATGATATAATGTAAACCTTATGAAAGTATCTAGTACTTTCAAGGCTACAAAACTAATTGGTCTTTAGAGAAGTAAAAAAAATGGGAACATAAACATCCTATAATATTTTATCTTTCAACAATGAGAATTTTTTTTATTAATAACATTGAATTAATAAGCAGTCTGGGTAGTTCGACATAAAAAGTTAATGAAAATCGTGGTACCATTGGAAGAAAAGAACAATCTATCATTTTTATTTCTTGCTGCAAAAAAATTTAAAGAAAAATATGTCTTATCAAAAGATATGTGAAATAAAGTAAATAAGTATTAAATAAAAATGACCAAAAAATTTACATATAAATAATATTTAAAATTATGAAAATTTTTCTTAAATATTTAGTAGGAATTAACCTTTTCTTGATGGTTGTATTAATTCTTGATGAATTTACATATTGTCATTATCTTAGTTTCATGCTCGATAAAAATAATCCATAGGTATAATTAAACAATTATTATGTGTGTAATACCAAAAAAGAAATAAATTAATCATAAATATGAAATAATAAATTAATATTATGGAAAATGATTTTACTGTGAGAACATCGATATTTCTTTTGAGACTGAGCAGTGGAGGGAACTTGAAGGAAAGTGATAAATCAAAAGAGAAAAAGGGTGAAAAGGTTTTAAAGTTGAATAATTATGTGGATGTTTTGATAGAGAAACGCACGAAATAAGGATAGAACACCCTATTATAAATAGAATAATCCACCTGTATAAGAAAACAATTTTTTATGTGATTTATACTAAAAAGAAATAAATAAAACATAAATATGAAATAATAAATTAATTATAAGAAGAATGATTTTAATTTGAAAAAATCAAGATTACCTATGTGATTGAGCATAGATAAGACCACATAGTTGAACCGCTCTAACGAGGTGAACCATTAGGTCGACCATTATATCAACAAATTATGGTTGTAATAACCTCTTTATTTCACACAATATGACTGCAACCTCCGTATTCAGGATTAGAAACTTCATTGGGTCTATAACTTTACAAAATATGGATTTGAAAAATAAGTAGAGGTTGGTTAATATATACCTTACATTTTTAGGCAGAATGAAATAGAAAGAAACATGAATCAAATTTTGCATCAAAACATGAAATTCATGTGATTTTAGCCCTTGTAACATCAAATTATTAATTGACACAACATTATTGATATTTGATGAATACCCCAATATAAATTTTACACTATTAAGAAAAAGAGAAAACTATATTTTTTCATATCTGGTTAAAGTTTAAGATACTAGATAAAGGAAAGTCCTCCATTTACCCTCCACTGGTTCTAATTCTTCCCTTATCCCCATGTCAATCATTTCCAACCTAGTCTTGATGATATTTTTATTATTCTAGGAACATTTAGAAATGTGGAAATAACTCTATCAAATACATTTTTTCTATATGAATGAAATCAATAAAAATTTTAACATAAAAACAATTCAATTACAGTAATTCAAAGAAAATTACTCTCTTCTTCCAACTTGATTTTATATGGTTCTTAGAAAATGGTTTACCAAAAATAATGTCAATATCTTTTACCTTTTTGAACAACTATTCACTAGTTATTCGAGATGGTGTTGTACCTTTTTCGATATTCCCAATTAATTCTATCATTCAGGATCAATATTAATTTCTTCGAGGCAGATTTTTTTGATTTACAAAGAACACAATCTTCGAAGAAGGTTTCAACCAAACATAATGTGTTTGTTTTTCACAAATAGTACACCCTAACCTCCCTTTATTGATATAGCATGATAAATTTCCATAAGAGGGAAAGTACTTTATCATCCCATACAACACGAACCTAAATGTGAATTATTCACTTTTATCAGCATCATAAATTGTAACATGTGTATCCCACATAAATTTCAAATCCTTCGTTAATGGATCAAAATTGACATCAATATCATTACTAAGTTTCTTTGGTTCATATATAAGAAGAGACAATATAATTCATATGTGCTTCATGCATAACCATGGTGGAAAGTTATATATTACCAACATTATGGGCCTTGTACTATGGATACTACTCTGTACACAAAAAGGATTTATTTTATCTTAACACAAATGTTTCTCAGATCATTTCCAAATTCAGGATACTTCTAATCACTTTTCCTTTTCTAAGAAGAATCTACTAGACAACACAGTTTCTAATCATTAATTATTATATCTGAATTCCATGTAAATTGCATCATGCTTTCTTAACATACATATAGTACTCTAAATCATGGAATTAAAAGAAATTACTAAAAAAAAATTAATGACTTCATTCATTTTTCTTATATCGATTTCTACCACACATAAAAAAATTATGAGTGATTCATAGTCCTTTAAAAATAATATACAAAACATTTGGACAGTCATGTATTATTTAGAGACCATTTCCATTTAACATAGAATTCATTTATCATAATATGTTCAACATGGTAGTTCATTTTCCTTCAAAATCAAATCTTTCAGAAGATCAAGTAGTTTTTTGAAGCTGGTGTCACTCTATCCACTACCAGGTTCCAAATTATATAACATCAATATAGTGTAAAATGTTGTGTATTTAGTTTAACTAGTATATATTGGTCTCTTAGCACAAATTTTTAACTTCTCAAATAACTTTGGGAAATCATGATGGTCATATTCAATTTTCATTGTCATTTCTTCCATGAGATCACCATCAACATTTACACTAATATTCATATCAAATGATTCATAAACCACAATATCATCCTAATCAATGTGAATGATAATTTTTCCTTCATGTTTAGTCCAAATCATATAGATGTAATCTATTCCATGACAAATCAAATCTTCTCCCATCTATTCTAAACTAGTGTTTCTTGAAAAACAACAAATTAAACATGGAAAAAATATTTGAAAAGGGTTCTATGCAGGATCTATTACAAACTTGGTGAACTCATTAAAACTATCTTTATAAGAAATTTTCAAACTATTAGCATGCATCCAATTTTGATTCATATCCATCCTATTATGTTCCTAAAAGATTCATTTTATACAATAAATAAATAAATACACATAATATATTCATTATCAAAGTTAAAAGTTATAGATAATTCTAATAAGGGAAACCCAAAATTTTATTGTTTCAAAGAACTTCAGTATGCTTTGAAGAAAATGGGTAATTGAATTTAAGAAAAGAATTAATCAAATATTATTAGTTTTATCCTCTGAATTCAACCAAAGGTGAAATTTATAGGAAACTTTCATCCTCATTAGCTCACATTTCGAATAGTTATCATTGCATTTTGTTGGTTTTCACCAATACTCAATCTCTTATAGCCATGAACTTATGTTTATTGAAATACTCTAATAATTATTTATCCATAAAAGGAATAATATTTATATAAGTAAAGGAAACCTAAAAGATTTGGGGAATGATTCCCAAGAAACAAATTTGTATACTAATTGTTCGGGAGATGAAATAAAATGATAAATAATGATATGTTTTTAGATGGATTAATGTAAAACATACATAGTGTTTATTATTTGTGTGGTGAAAGAAAGAAGTGATTTTTAAGAAGTATTAATGAGTGGGTTACCATTTCAAATATTGATACATTTTTACAAGTTATAGAAAACTAGGGAATCCTTTATTTGATTTAGGGTTGGTAAAAATTTATGGTAATTGTGTTTGAAATAGGAAATTTATTTTTGGTAGTGAAAAAGTGACCATATTAGATAATGAGACAAATAAATACCAACTTCAAAAAGGGTGATTTGAGCTATTTTTATGATTAAAAGTTAAAATTTATCGATATTTTTACTAATTAGGATGGGGATATTATTTATAATTCAAATAATGATGAAACATATAAGGAAATTAATGTTGAATTGTGTAGTGTAGGGGGGAGAACATAGGGTTAGGTAGATTCAAAATAAGTCATTTATGGTGAGGAAAATGAATAAGGATTATCAACTATAAGAGATACAAGAAAGGATGAAATCAGTGAATAAAATTTCATTGGTGATCGGATTGATTCGTTGAAAACATAGAGGTGTAAGACTCTAGAAAAAAATCATTTTTTCTTATGTAGATCCCAAATCATATGGAGAGGATGAAAAGGATGATGAATTAGTAAAATATATGCATGAGGAGATTGATCTGAATAAGAACAATCTGACATGGGAAATTGTTCCAATGATGGAAGACATAAATGTTATCAAAACCTTATGGGTGTTTTCTAATAATCTTCTTGAATATAGAAAAGTGGCTCAAAATAAAATAGTGGGTAGTGTACATGGTAAATTTCTAGATAAAATGAATTAATATTTATGATAAATTTATCCCCATATCCCGATTGTAAACTATTTGAATTTATAGGATATTTCAGTTAAAATTTATTTATAAGTATACCAAATAGATGTCAAATAAATGTTCCTCAATGGAGTTCTTAAGGGGGAGTATAAATTGAGAAACTTGGTGGGTTTATTATGGATGAAAATGTGAGAAATTTGCTCCAGTTAAAGAATTTTTTGTATAAGATAAATAAATATCTAAGGACCTAGTATTTATAGTTGGATTAATACCTAAGAAATATTTTTTTATCAAGGTAGAGTTGATC
The DNA here is from genome assembly GCA_963277665.1 of Viscum album. Taxonomy (NCBI): domain Eukaryota; kingdom Viridiplantae; phylum Streptophyta; class Magnoliopsida; order Santalales; family Viscaceae; genus Viscum; species Viscum album. The sequence goes on from OY728140.1 coordinate 394,543,926, forward strand.
ACAACCTTAACATCAAGAAAAAGAATGATCAAAGGATGTTGGTGCTTATATATGTCGAAGACATAATATTGATGATTGGACAAAGCATAATTTAATTTTTTTAATAGATCATATAAGGTATGATATAAATATGTATATGATTGGTGAGTTCAATATTTTCCTTGGTTTATTGGTTAATCCAACAAATCACAGCACATTAATTTCTCAATAAAAATTTGAAACATAGGTAACCGTGTGATTTGTAATAGAATATTACAAACCAATGACAACACTGACTACTATTTGGATGATTTTTTCAAAATTTGATGATTCAAAAGACATAGATATCACAGAGTATAGGTACTGTGAGCCTATTATATCTCACAAAAACATGAACTAACATTGGGTTTGATATATTTCTTGTCGTACAATACTTGGGTCGTCCCAATGAGAGGAACATGCTATTGGGGAAGATGAAACTTGAATATATCATAAAAAATAGTGAATTTGTGAATGTTTTATTACAGGATAGGTCAACTAGAGTTGTTGGGAAACATAGATGTGGGATTGGAAGTTCTAGTAGATAACTGGGGGAAAGAAGAGATATAAAAAATGTGGGATTTGTTCGAGCATGGGTTTCGATAGAACCTTGAATTCTTGGAGCCTTGGATTAGAGACTTGGAATAGTTGGAGCCCGGATTCTAACCTAGATTTGTTCTTTGATTCGATAATGAGGAGTTCCATAAGTAGGTGGGTTCCATAGAGAGATTCTAATACTATGAACTAGTTCAAAATAATTAGGGTTCTTAAAATAGATCGGCTCAATTTTATCAGTGCTTCCATAAAAGCACAAATAGAAATCACTTTTATTAGTGCTAATTTAATAAGTGATGATAAAAGGAATATTAATCATCACTTTTTAGGGCTGATGAAATCTCTATTTTTATCAGCAATGACAAAGGATTAATATTTATAATTTTTAATAATTTTTTTGTAAATATATTTATAGAATTATATATATTTAATGAATAAATATATAAAAAATAGTAAATATATTCTTTATTTAAATATATTTATAATAAATTTATAATTATTTAAATTTATAATTATTTATTTATAATTATATAAATAATTTTAAAAATAATAATATTTATTTCATTATATATAATTATATAATTATATGTATATATATATTTAATATATATAAATTTAATTATAATTATATCAAATATATTCATTTTTTAAATAAATTTATTATAAATTTATAATTATTTAAATATATAATTATTTATTAATAATTATATAAATATTTTTCTAAAAAATAATATTTATTTATTTATAATTATAATTGTATAAATATTGTAAATATACATTTATAAATATAGTTTTTTATAAATATTCCATTACAAATATTTTTTAAACATTATTAAACAATATTTAATCTTAAGTGCATGCATGATAAAAATTATTGAAATTGAATAATTAAAAATGAGTACACTAATAATTTTGAGAAAACAGATGAGTTCGATTAATTAAATATAAATTAGTAAAAAATATAGATATATATTGAAATAAAGATGAATACATATTGAAAATATTAAAACATAGTAAATAAATATATATAAAACATATAATAGAAATTGATTAAATTCCAAAAAAACATATTAAAAATGAATACATACTACCTAGATTTAATAATATTAAAAATACATAGATAACATTTATCAATTTAAAACATAATATATTAAATGTGTCATGTTATAATTAAATTCTAAAATGAATACAAAAATTTGAATAAATTAGATATATATTAGGTGTATTTGTTTTTATATAATATTTCATTAATTCCATAAACATTTTTGTGTGTGCGTTGTTTATAAAAATTCCTTAGTTAAGAGTATATATGTGAAATGAATTTAACATGTACTTGATATATATTAAATTGAAAAATCAAACGACATTAAATTATGTCTATTATTCGATGTAATTAGTCAATATTTTTAATTCATATTAATTTTTAATTATAAACCATTATTCAAAAAATATATTATTATTTAATGTAAAGAATAAATATTTTGTATTATATAATTCATATTTATATATAGAAATATATTTTTATAATATATACTATCTATTAACATTATTAATAGTTATTTAATTATTAACTTGTTTAAAATGTTTCTCAATTTACATATTTTCAACTTTTATTTCTGTCATTTTCATTTTTCATGTATCTATATATTTAATTTATAATATGTATTTGTATTTATAATTTATATATATTATAATTAGTTTAATAATTTTAATCAATAATTATTTAATTAATATTGTTTTAGAAAATTTTTAATAAACGCATTTTTAATTTTTTATTTAATTATTTCATATTTTCAGACCACTATCAGCACTAAAAAAGTGATAATAAAGGATCCCTTTGTGGGTACTAAAATAGAGTGCTAATAAAAGGTATCCATTATCCATACAAAAAATAATTCACTCATAAAGTGACCATTTATCATTGCTAAAAATAAAGTGTTAATAAAGGGTACCTTTATCATTGTTTTTTGCTAGCACTGCTAAAGGCTAATGTAGTTAAAGGTCTTTTTTGTTGTTGTGATTACCATGTAGTGAGTAAGGGTTTGTAGTATATTGTGACATATTAATGAAGTGATTGGGGATGTGTTTTGATGCACACTAACATGGTTATATCTTTATCCTCCCGACAAGTAAATATTCATGATGAAAATTTCCCAACTGATGATCTAGAGTTAGTTGTGATGATTTTTTTTAATTACTGATATGAAGACATTATATTTATAGATAAAATTGTGATATATATACCAATCATAAAATTTTGAAGTATATATTAACACAGAAGGGTTTGAATATGCACCAATGAATATGGTTAGAGATAATTAAATATTATGACCACTCAATATATTACAACCCTATGAAAGAGAACATGGTGACTGGTGCTTTGAGTTGAAAAGATCATGCTAGATTATCCAGAGTGAGGATAACAATGGATACAATATTTCTAGATTTTCAAAGGATGGTTATGTAAATCCTGAATGATGGGAAGAAATATCACCTTTCTCAATTGAATGTTCAACCATCTATCTATTTGAAGATTAAAGTGGCATATAAGGAAGATGTAGAGATAAAGAATAAGGTTGGAAATTTCCATGAGTTTAACCTTGATCATAATGGAATGATAAGTTTTATAAATCACGTATGTGTTATATTGATACCATACATGATGAGGGTTTTATAGAGGGAGATCATAGTTCTTAATTCTTTATTCATCCAGGAAGTATGAAAATGTATAGAGATTTGAAATAATATTTCTGGTGGGTTGACATGAAGAGAGATATCCTAGAGTTTGTATCTTGATGTTTTGTATGGCAGAAAATTAAGGCTGAGAAAAAAAGTACAATGGGATGCTACATCCATTACCCATTATAGAATATAAATGTTAAAACATCACCATGGATTTTATTATTAGACTCCTCAAAATGTATAAAGGGAATAATTTTATATGGTTTGTATTCAATCTCCTTAAAAAGTAAGAAACCTATATCACTATCAGATAAAATTTCTCTCTAGATCAGGTTTCTAGGATATAAATTAATAAATCCATGAGGTTTCATAGAGTTTGATATTTTCTTGTGTCCTATTGCAATAAAAGGTTTACCACAATAATCTAGAGAGGTCCTCAATAAGCTTTTGATACAAATTTGAGTTTTAATAATATATATCAACCTCATAAGGATGTTCAGTCTGAAAGAACAATTCAAACCCTAAAGTATATTATAAGATCTTGTTCTTTATATTTCAAAGGTAGTTTAGATATAAACCTTCATTTAAATGAGTTATATTGTAATAATATCTATCAATCAAGAATTTAGATGGCTCCTTATGAAGCCCTTTATGGAAAGATATGTAGAGCTATGATGTGATTGAATGAAGTTTGAGAAAAAATCCATTGATACCTAAGTTAGATGAAGAAATGTAAGAGAATGTGAATAACATCAAGGAAGCTCAGAGTCGGAATCATAGATTTTCTGATATTCATTGACATGATCTAGAATTTTTATTTTTTGATAAGGTTTTTATAATAATTTTTTAATTTATAAAGGTTATGATATTCAAGAATAAAGGAAAACTAAGCCCAAGGTATATTGTTCACTTTGAAATTATTTATCGTATCAGCACCATAGATTATATTTTGGTGATTCCACCAAACCAATCTATATTAAACGATGTGTTCTATGTATATATATTGAGGATGTGCATACCTAACCCTTCACATGTACAGAACTTTGAGTTCATACAACATGAGAAAGAAATTTCTTATGAGGAACAACCAACAGAGATTTTGGATCATACATTGAAATTTCACTAAAACAAGACCTCTAACCTGGTTGAAGTTTTTGTGGTGAAACCACTAATTTGAGGAAGCTACATGGGAACTCGAACATATGACGGGGACGAACAATCCCTATTTTTTGTACGAGAGTGAATAATTTCGAGAGAAAAATTCATTTTAAGGGGGCGTAGTACGAAAGACCCCAATTTTTTTGTTATTTTTTCAAATAAATTATTATTTTTTGAATTGGATAGATTATACGCAATAGTTATTCAATATTTTCCAATACAAAAAACTTGGTTATCTTGCATTACACATGACACTGAGTTTTATCAAAACCATGATATATTATTATTATAGTTATTTAAATGCAATAATTATTAACTGAACATTAAACTTAGATATAGGAATTTTAATAAGTAATTTTTAAATATTAAGTATAATGGGATTATATAATGAAAAAATATTTACATAAAAATACTTAGTTTTTCCATGAAGTCTTTATAACATTTGAAAATAATATTTTCTAAAAATATGCATTTTATTTATTTTGTGAACATTAATAAAATCATTTTTTTCAAAAATTTAGAAAACATATTTGATAAATTAAACATTTTATTAAATCGTAATGTAACAATTTTCTTATAGTAAAATTTTGGTATTTTTATGAAAAGTTTCATTTTTGATGAATAATGAAAAATAATGAATTTTAATTGAAAACTGCCTTTGAATTTATTTTATTTAGAAAGTAAAATAATATTTTAACTTTTTTTAAGAAAAAATTTTTTCAGTCATATATCCATTATTCCAAATAAATCCATTTTAATAAATTTCTGACTAAAATTTGATACAAAAACATTTCAATCATTTGAACATTTTCTCTTTAAAAAGTCTCTTTTCATGGAATCTACAAGATTAATTTTAAATTAAAATTTTCTACTTATGAGAATCGAATTTAGAAAAATGAATTATATATTTTTAATAATCAATATTTATATTATATAATAAGTTAAACTTAATTTTTAATAGAAATGAAGAGTAAAAATAGTAAAAATTATTTATCGCATATAAGGTAAAAATGGATTTACCTGGGGGTTAAACTAAACTGATAAGGGTTAAAATGAACTAAAATATTATATAAAATATTTTTTATGGAAATTTTTTGATCATAAAATTTCTAAGGTTTTTATTTGATCCATTTTGGACCCTTTCAAAATTAATTTGAGCCATTTTGGCACGTGAAAAGCATGTGTACACTTTTTCATTTAAAAAATTACAAGTGTGCCACTCACCTCACTTATAAAAGGCCACCCCTCTACTACCATAAGAAAAAATTAAAAACAATTTGGTTTGGCCAATTAATACCCAAATAAATTATAAAATTCCCTCATCTCATCCTAGAATTCTTAGTTTGTATAGAAAGCCATCATAGGAAGGTTATTGGTGAAAACCTAAGAAGCATACCCGAAGAAGAGGTAATATTTATCAAAGGGTGTTCTTTTATTTATTAATACACCACCTTAAAATATTATTATACCATTATAATATAATAAAATTAGTAACCTACATTTTTTGATATGTTTTTATGTAATTTTCATGATGAAAAACCATATCAAATTCCATAAAATTGGTTACAAAATAATCATTTGTGTGTATGGTACAATTCTGCCTTGCAAGCTGATGTCATTAGTTTTTCCATTACCACATATTGAGGCTAGATATAATGATATATTTATTATTTATATATTATTTTTATGATATTTTTATACATCTGTAACTATCATATCACACATACCTTCATACTCTCCATTTTTTTTGGGAATATGATAATGTCCCTCATGTCTATGGTAGACTACCACTTCGTAAAGCGATGTAATTCATTCATGCTTTATATGGAAGGAAACAAGGAAGTTTTTATTGAAAAGATGTGATATATATGACATAAATATGATTCTATAATTATTTTATATCATTTAACTTTATCTATAAAAATATGAAAAGAAAATGGAACCAACTTTCATACGTTTGTAGGACATACCGTCTCCCTGAACGATGTATTTCATTTTTTATCACTAAATTCGTTGGATTACTGTAAATAAATATATAAAAAATATATATTATATTTATATAATGTTTATAACAATAGATATGATTAAACCATGATCAAAAAAAGAGGACTAAAAATAAAAAAATCAAAACATACATGAAAAACAAAGAAGTTATCGCCTGAAACGTAACTTAGACCTTGAATTGTTAATAAAAAGGAAATAAAAATCATAAATAAATAATATATGGTAATTTAATAGATTTATTTTAAACTTATATTTATTATATAGGTGTATTATATTTTTTTGAAGGATATTAAGACATAATGTAATGAATTTGGACAATCTATTTTTTTATTTCTCGGTGACATATGAAAATTCATCACTCATTTTTTTATGTGGGGTATATAATGACACTTTGACATTATATTTCATGAATCAACTCCTTTAAATTATTTTTAGAGTTTCATATGATGTTATTATGTATTGGGGGTCACAATTTAAATGATTAATAAAGAAGTAATGGACTTTTGTCTCACTTTTAATTTTCTATGAGACACATGCCAAATTCAACACGAGTTACTTTTATATGGAAAATATAATATGCATGATTTAATTTTATTATTATTATCCTAAAAATTATTTGGATTTATATATACATTTTAGTATCTCTCATTCATGGGGTTCACCGTTCTAAAGTTAATAAATTGGTATAGGATTGTTTTTCAATTTTCCTTCTTTGAGACATATATTATGTTATGATATGATATTATTTTAATATGTCTATATAAAAAACATTTTACATTAAATAAGTTTAATTTATTACTCTCCTATGCGGGAAATTTGTTTACTTCCTAAACCATGTTTGTTAAAAAATCATTGAAAAATGTTTTATTATGATCTTATTATTTTTAATTCATTTTTACCCATGTTTGAATTTTAATGAATATTTTTTGAAATGAATAATCACATAATTTTGAAAATAATAACCATTTTTATTTTACCTAAAATGTTATATAAATATTTTTTTTAAATGTAAAACATGAATGAATATTCCCCTCACCATGAACATTATTTGATTTGAAGCTTCCTTTATAAGATTTCATGGTTAAATTTATATTGACCATATCCTTTTACACATATTATTTCATGATTTTAATTATAATTATCCGTCAAATACAAAACAAGGACCATAAATTCTATTGTTTTTGAAAGATTAGGTATATAATTAATAATCATGAAACCAAAATAAAATCATATTTTATTTAATCTTTATAATTAGATCCTAACATCCTTTGATCCCCAAAATTTTTATAGGATAACATGGGGTATATTTAAAAAACATTATGGGCTATAAAGGCCATAATGTGAATAAACATAGGTATAAAGAATAACACATGAGTTCCAAGGAATAACATGGTAACACAAAATTCATGGAACATTAAAAATCATATGGAATCATAGAATAAAGAACATGGAATCATATGATCAGGTAAACATAGGAATGTGGTAGAAATATACAACTTGACTTAAAAATTAGTCATGGCTAACTACCTAGACTATATCACATGTTGATAAAATTCTTATAATAGATTAAGTTTACTACATAATCCCACACATGGCATACCATGAGATGAAAAATTTCCCAATGTATTTGAGCAACATCTATCCACACAGATCATAATAATTTCACACATATGTGTGCCAAATGAAGAATCAAACATAAGTAATAAAAGGAAGGGTTACCCATGGAAGGAAATGGGTATCATAATATTGCCATATGTCACAACCAATGTGTGTGTCATAATAGTGTACAATAAATAATGGATTTAAATTATACATGGACGTTAATAATGTAAAATAAACATTTATCAGAATAAATTATCTCCAATTGAAGTGAAAAAAAAGTAAAAATATTGGTAAAGATGCTTTAGAAATGAGAAACTTTAGTGCAGTTTAAGGGGAAATTTTAAAGATTCATTAAAATGGAAAAATGCATAATTATTTTCTTAAAAAATAAAATAAGATATTTTTTTGGGATAAATTATTCATTTTATAAAATTAATGGTGTCCTAAAACATATTATGGTGTATACTTAAAAATGGGTAAGAAATGGGGATGTTCCCTTTAATCAGGATTGTGTATCGAGAGGAATTGAGTAGGGAACCCTATAAACCATGTATTTATCCATAAAATAATGATTAATTAACCTAGATAGATATGTTTGTAACATATAAATATAATTTTTAAGATTTATTTATGAATTAATAATATTTACATTTTAGAAAAGAGAGAAAAAGTGTAACCTAAAGGTAAAATGGAGTTTCGAAGAGATCCCTTAACTTATGTTTGAAAGTGTTTTTCACAAGCACGTAATTTCATGGATAATAAAATTATATCCTTTAATTAATTAATTAATAATATATAAATAATTTATTTTATTTATTATAATTTTACTTATTCCATTTATGTCCATTTTGATGAGTTACAGATTTTTATTTGATCGTTTCAGGGGCGTTCATTTCATGGTTTCATGGTCGGTTCACCTTTGTATAGTTTTGGAATTTCTTTTTAAATTAGAATGATTATATAGAAATTAAATTAAATTATATTAATTTACTTATATGAATTTAAATGGTCCTATATATCATTTTATTTTTGGACATGAGGATGACTCATTTCAAAAAATGTTAATGATAAACATTTGGATTATTTTGGCGGGTTTTCAATTTTTATGTACTAGTCTTGTTTTATTATTTAATATCATGTATATTTATATTAGTTATGAAACATAAAAAATTTATAATATAAATTTTATAATCTTATTTAATGATTATATTTATTTTATGAATAGACTTAAAGGCTATAATAGAAAATGGAATTTCGTCGCCTACAAAGGCGGTGAATCGACACTTCACAGACAATGTTTTCATTTTTAGAATAAAAATAGAATAGAAGAGATTTTATTATGGATATTACATTAATAAAATAATATTTCACTATATATATTATGATGTATTTATAATTCTATTTTGGATAGTGGAGGTGAGTAGAGGATATGAAAAGGAAACAAATTAAAAGAGAAAGAATGAGGATTTTACCTCTTGAATATCGTCTCCATGAGAAACTCTTTAAAGAACTTGGAAATGATAATTTGGTGAGACCTGAAATAATAATATTTTATAAAGAAGATTTTTATAAGATTTTGTTATAATATTAGTGATCTATAAATCTTATAAGCTTTTAGGAGAAGGGGTGGTATTTATAGTTGGAGGAGAGGGGTGTTTTTGATTATTTTATTCATTTGCCTATTAATTTGTATCAAGACTACAATTATTGTTGATTACCATGAATAAATAGATTATCTAGATCATGTTTGTTCTAGATAAGGATTACTTAAATCATCTTTGATTCAACAATTCATGTATTATCTTATAATGATAAATACCGTAAATTACCATATTTAACTATTCATAAGAAATAAACTATTTTACAAAAATACCAACTAGTCACCCGTACCATTTTTCAATATTTATATTTAAAAATGAACTCAATTTTATGAAAATAATTTTATAAATATAAGAAATTTATTTTTTTAATTAAAATCATCATTTATTCAAAAAATACTAATTTTAATATTCTAACCAATTTTTTAAAACATTTAAAAAATAATTAAAGTATCATAAAAATATCTTGTAATTATAAAACAAAAAAATATTAATTTATGAATAAATTTTAGGAAAATAAATTTTCATTTAAATCATTACATTAATTATAAAATTATAAATAAATGTTTACGTTTCACAAAAATACAAAAAATTAATTTCTAATTGTTATAACGTTTATTTTATTATTCCATGATATAAATATATCTTATTTTCATTTATAAGATACCTAAATTATATTTATACTTTCACTGGTTAAGTTACTATTATAATGACTAAATTTATACTCATAATAGTCACATTACTATTCTAACGGTTGGGTTACTATTCCAATGGTCATAAGGGTTTTGTACTTCCTATAAATGAATTAAATTTTGTTAATCAGTCACTTAATATTTCTCCCATGTTAATATATACTACAATATTTTAAATGAATATTTTATTATTAACATGATGTTTTATTTTTATATCTTTATTTGTGATTGCGGCTATTCTATTAGATCGAGCATGTTCAAATTTACCTATTATTAATTTCTTATTTTCTATTTATTATCCCACAGAAATATTTTACATTCTTATTTTTTTGAATAAATTATCATTATAAATTTATCATATATATGTTTTTATTCTATTTCCTATGTGATATATGTACTTTATACTAAATGAAAAAATTATAAGAACGTAAATTTCATTGATAAGATTTTGGGTCTCTAAATTCTCCCACCTTATAAAGATTTTCCCTCAAAATTTCATATTGCATACTATGGTGAAAAAATGTGTGGTTAATTTTCCTTCCTCGCTACCTGCAGTTCCCATGTCACCACTTCATACTTATGGTTCTTCCATAGTTCATTGATCATGTGAGTAGTCTTGTTCTGTAGAACATTATCTCTATGATCCAAGATCTTCACCAGCTGATCTTCATAAGAGAGATCATTTTCTCGTTGTATGACATCTAAATTTATTATATAGGATGGATCTACTATATAAATTTTTGGTAAGGATATGTGGAATACATGATGTTCTTGAGACATGTTTTGTGGTACTGTTAATAGATATTTTATTTATCTAAAGCGACCAAGAATAGAAAAGGGGTCGATGTACCTAGGACATAACTTTACTTTATTTCCAAATCTCATGACTCTATTCCATGGAGATATCTATAAGAATTAAATGTCTCTAACTTCAAAATATAAGTCTCATCGATAACTATCCTCATAGCTCCTTTTCATCTTTGTATTGCCTTAATATTCTATTGAATGGTTTTAACCTTTTCTACCATTTTGTCGACCATTTTAGGTTCTATCATCTTATGGTCATCGACATCATCTTAACGTGATGTTGTATTTCAAATTTTCCCATAAAGGGATTACTATTGAGTCATATTTATTCTTGAGTGGAAACTATTTTTGTAATAGAAATCGACCAGTGGAAGATGATGATCCCATTCTCCTTTGATGTCTATAGAAAATGTTGTGAACATTTCTTCTAGTGTCTGAGTAATCAGATAATATTTTTTATCAATTAAAGGATGACAATCCATACTAAAGATTGTGTTAGTGTTTATAGTATGTTGGATAGTTTTTTTGAATTTAGAGGTAATTATAGAATCATGATAAGATATAATAAATAATGGTACTCTATGTAGCCTCACCGCTTCTCTAAAGTATATCTATGAAAGTTGTTCTAGTGATAAATCCTCTAGAATTGAATGAAATTGAGTTGTATTCATAATAATATCCATAACAACCCTTATATAATTATTTCCTCAAGATGTATTTTGATTCCTAGGGAAATAATCCATGGTGTTTTTTCCCATTTCTAGGTTGGCATGGGTAATGGTTGCATCATCCCCTTACAATTTTTCATTTCATCCTTTACTTACTAAAATACTGGAATCTTTGATATTTATTTAGTGATCTCATTCTCTATATTGGTCCCCCAATAGTGCTCTCAGTGATCTCGATACATCTTTGTGCTCCTAGGTGGATAGAGAAAATTGATTTATGTGCATCATTAAAAAAAGATATTTCTTTGTATCAGGATTGAATGGTACACATATTCGTGACACAAATATTAAGATTCATTCCTCATCTATTTTAAAATCCACGGATTTCACCTTTCTTATATCTTCAAACATTTTATGAATTTCCACATCACTTATTTGAGAATCCTTTATCTTCTCTATAAGAGATAGTTGGGAAATAATTTGAGAATGTATTGGTGATGTAAATTCCTCAATAATTACCATGCTTATCCTTTTCAAATATAATAATTTTTTATTATTCTCAATTCTCATCATTCACAATTTTTTAGGATTATTTTCTACTTATAGAATCCACCACTTTTTTTTTACCAGTATGATGGTGGATTGATAATTCATAATCACTGATGAGATCTGACTATCTTCACTAGAGCATATTAATATCCTTTTCTGTGAATATATATTTGAGTCTCTTATGATTTTTATATATCTCACACTTCTCCCCATAGAGATAATGCTTCCAAATATTCACTATGAAGATCACTTCCGCTTACTCCCAATCATGAATGGGATAATTTTCTCTTGAAAGTTCAGTTTCATAAAGGTATAATTTATCACTTTATCATTTTTAATAAGTACCCAACCTAATCCCTTCTTTGATTCTTCTCTGTAAACCAAAAATATTTCCCCACTTATTAGCAGTGTATGTACAAGTGTATTGATAAACTTGTTTTTCAAATCTTTGAAGCTGTATTTTCATTCATTGCTTTGGAAAAAATTTACTCCCTTGAGTAAAATTCGTTAATGGGTTTGAAAATCATGAGAATATTCTAAATTGTTTTTGGTAATACCTAACAATACCAAGGAAACTATAGTTCTACATTATAGATATTTTCATGATCCACACCTTAATTTCATTTGTTTTTAAAGGATTCATAGGTATTCATTTACTGGTGATATAATGCCCCAATAATGATACTTTAATCATCTAGAACTCACATTTACTATATTTTCAAATAGTATCTCCCTTTATAAAGTCATTCTCATAGTATTAAAATGCTCTCATGTTCCTCCTTTCTCTTAGAGTATATCAGAAACTAATTAATAAAAAAAACTAAATATTTGTCGAGGTAATCTCTATGTACTCAATTAATTATGTCCATGACTATTTATAAATAATAACTGATTCTAAAGTGAGTCATTATGAATTCATAGTCTCCATACCTTATTCTCAATGCAGTCTGGGAAATATTGTCCTTCCTCACCTTTATTTAGTGATATCTCAACCGAAGATCGAACTTAGAGAAAAACTTAGATCCATATAGTTGATTGAAAAAGTTATATATTCATGTAAGGGTTTAGTTTTTATTTGTCATGAATTTTTTGAGCTCATGATAATAAATATGGATGCACATTGATCTATCCTTCTTCTTGATATAGAGGACAAGTGCACCCCATGGTGAATCACTCGATCATATAGAAACCTTGTTCAAATTCTCTTGTAATTTCTTCTGCAGTTATTTCAACTCAATGGTGGTAATTCTATAAGGATTATTTGGCATAGTAAGAGTTATATGAATAATTTAAATTTAGAACTCAACCTCTCAATCAAGAGGAAGACCATGAATTCTTTAGGGAACAAATCAGGATAGTCTATCACAATGGGAATATCATCGAGCATGATTCTCTAATTTGTCTAAATCATTTGATCTAGATTTGATTTAATATAATGAAATAATATCCACAATTGAGAAAATAATTCTAAATAAGATTCACTTTTATTCTTACAGTTGTACCAAATTTGAGGATTCCTCAGGTTGTGAAGAGTGATCTCCCTTTCACGAAAATTGATGTTGGATTTATATAAAGATATCCAATTCATGCCCAATATAGCAACAAAATCCACCAAAGAAAGTAGGAAAAAAATTTCTATGAAGGTCATTCCAAAAAAATTAACTATTAAAGAGTTATATACTTTGGATGTGATAATTTCCCTATTTTTTATTATCGATAACTCAACCTCAATATTTTGAGGGGCTGTTTAAATAGATCTTCTAAACTAAAAAGATAAAAAATAATATGTAGAACCAGAATCAAATACTACATACAATATTCTTAAATTAAAAACCAGTGTACCTATCACCACATCTTTATCAGGCTACACCTTAGTATTAGTGATAGAATATCCCTACTTTTCCGTTTTAAAGGTTTTTGTTGTTGATTACCTCTAACAATCCTTGGCTTAGGGAATTGGCTCGCATAATTCCCAAGTTTCTTATAATTGATAAAAATATCACAAAAATATGTGTTTTGATTTGAACATTCCATTTTTCTTATGAATTTTTTGTATTATTAATATCCATTTGAAAATAATTATCTTGATGCCCCTTTCTTACACATTTTAAGCATATCCAATTTCCTAAGATGTGTCTTCCCACAGTTTTGACATGTCAGATGTTGGTTTTTCCTTCCATCATGGGATTTATCTATTGATCCTAACTTATTAAAATCCATTTTCCAATTTTTATCTCTAGGATGATGATACCACTGAGATTATCTAATCTCAATTCCAACCATAAGGGAATAATGAAAAATCACCTCATAGCTATCAAGGACTATATTCACTAAGTCCTTTCATAGATTCAGATTTAGTCTACTAAATAAGTGATCCACCTTAAATTAAGCGATATTGAACAATTTATATGTGTATCATGAAAGTATTTTAATGTTTTCCTCATACGCCCCAATATACCCATCTTCCTTCTGCTTCAGTCCAAGGAACTCCCTTTATATCTTAATATTGTGAGATTGTGAAAATATATATTCAAAAATATTTTTTTAAATGATTCCCATTCCATGGAATCAATTTCATCATTACACTTCATGTTCTTGATCAGTTTCCACCACTAATTAGCTTCCCCATCAAAATTATAGACCACCAACACAAATTTCTCTTATTGTAGGCACTAGAAGAAATACAATATATTCTCAACGAATTTAATCCAATGTTTAGCAGTGATGAGATCAGGGGATTCACTAAATATGGGAGGTCTTTGTCATATAAATAATTCAGAACTTACTTCCTCTTTCTTAGGAGGAGGGACTTCCACATGATTCAATTTATACTTCATAACTTCATCGATATATGCTAGTACTATCATGAAGTTTTGATCTCCCATTCCCATAAGAGTTGGCATTTCATTATGTAAATATCAAATTTCCTATCAAATTGATTTTTGGAATGAGTTAACATATTTTTATCCACCAACTTAGAAAAATAATTTACAATTAGATGGGCTAGAATACTTATATAATAATCCAATAAAAAGGAAACTTTGAAAATAGACACATAAACATGAAGCTGAAAAGTATATTCTAACTTCTGATTCCTTAAGTTTCAATATAGGCAATCCATGGTACTATAATAATACCTAGGGTTATTAATAAATTTTTATAGTCGTTATATCCAAAATTAACTAGACTATTCATTTATACCAACTATAGCAACACTATCCTTTTACACATATTATAAGATAACATTAAGAATAATTATCTATAAAATACATAACATGGATCATAAAGTCTAGTATATTTGCAAGATTAGGTACATAATTTGAATGCATGAAACTAAAATAAAATAATATTTTATTTAATCGCCAAAATTAACTCCTATTTTCCATTGAGATCCTATATATACATAGGAAAACATATGGAACATATGAATAAAGGGATGAGCTAAAAAATTCAAAAAAGGGAATAAACATGGGAATAAAGCATAACACCTGAGTTTGAAGGAGTAAAATGATAACATAAAAGTAATGGAACACGAAGAACCATATGGAAGAATAGAACATAATACATGGAATCATATTATCATGGAAAAAAATGAATGTGGTAGAAATATACAACCTGACATAAAAATGGGTCAAGGATAACTACCAAGACTATATTACATTATGGAAAATATCCCATAATTAATTAAGTTTAATTCATAATACCATACATGTAATCTTATGAGACTAAACATTACTCAATGAAGTGAAGATTTATTTGGTATCACCCTTAATAACATGTTAATTCAAATTTATGCCACATGAAGAATCAAACATAAGGTATAAACATAAGGGTTACCCCTGGAATGAAATGGGTATTGTATTAATGTCTTTTGAAAAAACGAATGGTTGAATCATAATAAAGTACATGAAAAATGTATTTAAATAATAACGAAAAACTATCAAATAAAAATAATCATATATGATGATAAATTAAGTCCAAATGAAGTGAAAACATGTAAAAATAGTGTTTAATAAACTATATAAAAGAGAAACTTTGTTGTGGTTTAAGGGAAAATATTAAATATTATTTAAAGTGGAAAAAGGAATAATCCTTTATATAAAACTATTATTGAACTAAAATAGTTTCTCATAATTAAATGAGTTATTTTATAAAAACAATGTTTTAGTAATATATATCTTGAAGTATATGTTAAAATGGATAATAAATAGGGAAGTTCCCTTTAATAGAGCCTGCTTATCATGAGGAATTGAGAAGTGAATGTTATAAAACATGTATTTCCCCATAAAATAAGGATTAATTGATCTAGATACATAATTCTAGAACATATATCAATAATTTTGAAGAATTATTTAATAATTAAGATGATTTAGATTAGGTAAAAAATAGATAAAGCAAAACCTGAAGGTAAAATGGAGGTTTGGAGAGATCCCTTACCTTATGATTGAGAGTGTTATGAACTTTCACTTAATTATAAAAATAAAAAAACTAGTTCCATTAATTAATTAATTTAGAACAACTCATATATTTATATTATTTTTTATAATTTTACGATGTCCATTTATGGCCATTTTGATGAGTTATAGAGTGTAATTTCATCGCTTATGGGGCGTTGATTTCATGGTTTAGTGGTCTATTCGCATGTGTATAAATATGAATGTTCTTGGAAAATTGGAGTAATTATCTAGAAGTGAAATTATATTTTATTAATCAACATCCATAAATTTAAATGGTTCCGTATATCATTTTTATTTTGACATGAGAATGATTCATTTGATAAAACAGTAGTGATAAACATTTATATTATTTTGGATGTTTTTTATCTTTTAGTACTAGTATTTTTTTATTATTTAATATTATATATATTAGTTATAAAACATAAAAAAATTATAATATAAATTTTATAATCATTATTAACCATTATAATGGTTTTATGATCATCCTTGAAGGTGACAATAGAAAATAAAAAATCATCATCTAAGAAGGTGGTGAATCGACACGTCACTGATGATGTTTTCTGTAATGTCCTGAAATTTCATTATTTTTTTAAATTGTATGGAATCCTTTTGAGACCACACGCATTGAAGACATGTGATTCTGAGGTTCAGTGAACCCTTAACGGAATTTTGAACCTTTTTATGTTGGTTTATGTAAACGTGTGAGAGGGTTTTAATAACTTTTGAACCGGTTCTTGGATCGAAAATCGGAGGGCACTATTGAACTCATAATGTTAGGATTCACATAGAATGGGCTTAAATTCGACCAACATGGGTTGGAAAGAGAATTTAATTTTCAGAATTTTTGGAAAATTATAAAATAACATTAAAAGATAATTTATTTATTTTCTCACCGTTGAGCGACAGACGGCGACACTACAGTGCGGCGACATGGAACATTAAAGAACTCTCTTTAATGGCTCGTTTTTGTGAAATGTAACTATGTGACATCGTAAAATAACAGAAAAACTATGACATGTTTTATTTTAATAAGTTAACACTTTATAGAAATGATAATTAATTCATGGAAATTCACTAATAAAGCTACGATAATGATTCCCTCCAACAACGAACGTCGAATGCTAGCAGGATCACTAGAAACATAGATGATTTAAAAAAAACATGACTGAGAAGTGATGAACACCAACAGATATTGAATCCTTGAGGCCAGAGTGCTTTAATAATGAACATCATTCGAGGTAGGGGTTTATTTGTTTTACATTCCCCCCCATACATTCTATAAAACGATTAACACATATCAACCCACGAACAAGTTGATCCACGTATAATCCATTCTTGCAGGAGGGTGATGTTTCTTGATATTTTTATCCTGGATAAAATTATTTTTTATAGAACATCATCCCCAAACCTCCCACTATTTTGAAACACTAAAGAAGAGGGCACATGTTGACATGAACAAATCCCAAGCCCCTCCGCTTGTGTGTTCTTCGTGGATGAGCGTTTGGAAAGGGGAAGAAAGGTAGAATCAAGGCCTTTGTAGGTAAGGAAATACCCCATAGAGGTGGGAGGCACAATCTGTGTGAAGATCAGACCACCGGTGTAGACTGGGTGGTCTACGGAACAACCCATTGGCACGCCGGCACCGACGGTGGCCTGAGGCAGTAGTCGTGGGCTAGAGGTGGTGTGCCACAACGACAGGCTGGGAAGAGCCACTGGTTGGCGGTAGAGACAGGGCACCTCAGTCACATCAGTGGAGCGGCCCATAGTCGTGGGCCATGGGTCGTAGGAGCATGTGGCAGAATGACCGCGTGCACGGAGTCCGACCAGCCAGATGGGCCAGCTGCATAACAGTACTCACAGGCACTTGACCACAATAAAGAGTTGGCCCCATGGACAACCTTCAGGGTGAGGGGATCCATGAGTGGCTTCTCAATGCGTCCATGCCAGGCAGACCAGGCAGGGCGCGGGTCGGACACTATGGCCCAACGGGCTTGACCCATGGACCAACGGGCCGGGCCAAGTCAAGGTCGAGTTGGGTCAATCCGACCAATTTGAACTGGAATCGGACCGACCCGACCCCTTTTTTGAAAAACACCAATATCTTTCATACCTGACATTTGATTCATAAGTTGTTTATGTGGTTGGGACCCTCAAGACCGGTAGGAACTTTTGGCACACTCTATGGTTATTTTCATAGAAGTTAAAATATGAAGAATGGATTGGGGATCATTTCTCCCAAGATCAAGTATGCAATGTGTGGAAACCCTATAGTTGGATGCGACATAAAGATTGATAACGAGTGACCATGTGTAGATAAAGTACTATAGCCCTATAGAAAGTGGCTCCTGTGTGACCTGGTAGGCCCACAGTGGGGAGAAGCTTATGTGTGACCCAGTAGACCCACGATACTCGACAGGTAGTGTACCTTAGTATGGTAAAGGTGGTAAGCGGCTTTTATATGACCCAACATGCCCACTGTGGGGAGAGACTTATATGTATCCCAACAATCCCACGGTACTCATCAGGGATGAGTACCACATCCGTCCTAGGTTAGTGGGAAAAAACTTCTCTATGACCTAAAAGACCCACTTGAATAAGTTAGGAGGATTTATCCTGAATCCATTAGTGTTCGATGATGTGACTAATGATCCTACTTTCCTACTCTAGAATATACTTGGTGTGATTTGTCTTACTTCGTGATCATGCATGGTGATAATTCTTTGTGGTTTTTTTGTTTATTTATTTGTGGTCTTTCTTTTTTGTTTTGGGTCCCTACTTAGTATATTTTACCCGCCCCTGTACGGGCTTAGCCTTCATGTGTTGTGTCTAGTGCAGATGACCGATACCTAAACAGAGGACTTGGTGGACCAAGACTCGAGGGTTCCCAGTGACACCAGGCGGACGAGGTGTACTTCTACTGCTTCCAACAGCTACTCTGTACATACCCATCATGTGGGGTTTTTAGCAGATGGCTATTTATATTTTCTTTTGTACTTTTCTATTTTCTAGTTATTATTTTATTGGGTTTTTATTCTAGTCCATTTTACTTTTAGTTTTACTTGTACTCAGTGGTTGTTCAGTGGCATTATTGTTTACTTTTCTAGCATTGGGATGTGGTTTTGTGTGTTTGCATATATGTACTCAGAAAAATTCCTACAACTTGTAGGTTGATGCCTTTAGTGCTATTTGGAAACCCCTGACCTTAAGGAGGTGTGCTTGGGGTATGTCATGACATCTACTCCTAGGGACGGGTTGTGACAAAGTGGTATAAAAGGTGATCGATTCTTTCTGAAAGAAGAGAGTCTGTTGTTTTGTTTTTTTGGGGAAATAGAGTTGAATGTTTTAGGTTCGACTTTTACATTTGGGGAGTCTCATGTTGGTGTGGTGTCCGATGTATTAATACACCAGGATATTTAATTCTGCTTTTCAGGTCTATACATGAAAACACTGGTTGCATAAGTGGATCCTTATGTTCTTTTTGAATAAGAGTCAGCTCTCTAGAAATTATCTTCTGAATATTGTACTTCTTGATCTATTTCAGTATGTCTCCACACAAAAAGCCAGCTAGGCTTCCAATACGTGATTGTGTCGACAACCTACCTAGTGATGAGGCATCAGTTCTGAGACTCATTCTAAAGATAGCCCCACTGGGTGGTGCACCAGTGTTTCCACCACTTGTTGATTAGAAGTTACTACTAGAATTACTAGTAGAGGATGTATGAAAACTTGGTGCCATGAACAGGTTTCAGAGATAAAGACCTCCCAGTTCTAGAGGAGAGACATATCCTCCGGTCACTGAGGAATGGATAGAGGCAGTGACACAGGTCTTCCGCTTGGTGAGGAAACCGCTCAACCAAATGGTGATCTTATTTGTGAGCCTTCTTCAAGGCTCGGTTGGGAGATGGTGGTGTCTAATGATTCATACTCAGGATGAGGCAACCCGCTCCTGGTTTGACTTTGGGTGGCTTTTATGGGAGGAGTTTTTTCCTGCAACCTTGCACTCGGTGTGCATATAGTAGCGGATTCACCTACAACAGGGTAGAATGTTAGTGGTTGAGTACTCTGTGATGTTTAAAGACATATCTACTACTCTACCAACATGGTACATGACCCTTTCTTCAGGGCATGTACCTTTATGAAGGGGCTCAGATGGGAGATTAGGGGATACATGGTGTCTATTGACATCCCTACTCAGGATGGAGTGCTGGAGAGGGCCCTTCTTTTGAAGAGCTTCCTGACAGAGTAGGAATTGAAAATCGGAGCCATCAAAAGACCTTAGGTGGTAGAGTCTTTATCAATGAGTGCTAGAAAATAGGAACAGTGGCCCAAGAGGCTCATATCATTCAGGGGCGACACTAGGACTCGGTGTTGATAGTGTGAGGATTCTAGAGAAGAGGGATTCAGCAGGGAAACATGACATGCTTCATGTGCGGAAAATAGAGAACATGAATCGTGACTGTCTGACCCACCGCATAAACAATCAGAAGAAAGTATAGGGACCACCATGTTAGAAGTAGAGGATCAAGCGAGGAGGTCCACAGGGTGGCAGACGTGGTAGGGGAGCAGGGCAAGCAGTAGGTGGGGGATGACGGTTTGAGGTGATACCAACACCACCACCAGATGGTCCACCCAGGCTCATAGAGCCGACAGATAGGGGTGAGTCTAGCTTCAGGAGATGTAATACTATGACCACAACACTGCATATATTATTGGAGATATGATATGTATCTTCTCCACCTTAGCTGCAGTTCTTATAGACACAAATTCCAGTCACACATTCCTTTCTAGGGACCTCGTTTGAGGCTGAAAAATTATGGTGGAGCCGTTGGATCGATCCTTACGATTGCAGACTCATATGGGAGGGTATTTGATGATTACACACCGGTACTAGTAGTGTGATCTTACTCTATGAGGTGAGATATTTGGCTGGGATCTCTTAGTAGTGGCATTGAGGCCTTACAACGTCATATTGGGTATGGAATGGTTATCCAAAGTCCATGATCAAATCGACTATTTAAGGTGAAAAGTGCAGTGTTCCCACAAGGATGGGACTATTTTTTCTTTCACTGGTGAGAAGGGAACATTTTCAGCACAGGGTGGACTTTCTCGGAGGATTGTGTAGCTGATCACTCACAGGTTGGCTAGTCTCTCCCTTGGTGCGGTGGATGAGAGTAGTTCGAGATTTCTTGTATAGGTGGACGTTTATGAGGACGTCCTTCCTGAGGATGTTCTAGGACTACATCCTCATAGGGTGGTAGAATTCGACATCAACCTGTACCCTGTGGCGACACCAATATCCACATCGGCAAAGTGGATGGCTCCCCTCACTACGGGAAAAATGAGCAATTGCGACGGGTTATTTGCGACGGGAATAAATCCCGTCACAAATAGTCCTGTTAAAAACTTATTTGCGACATGGGTATTTACCCGTCGCAAATAAGTAGGCTTTTGCGACGGGATTGCTTTCCCCGTCGCAAAAGAACTGGCGCGCGTTGCGCGCCAAATCGCGGGAAAAATATTTGCGACGGGGGAATATTCCCGTCGCAAATAACTGGCGGCGGTAAAAGGTATTTGCGACGGGAATATTCCCCCGTCGCAAATAGTATGTCGGCAGGTGGTTATTTGCGACGGGTCCCGTTGCAAATAATTATTTACCCGTTGACCGTCATAAATGTCGGCTAAGGTATTTGCGACGGGACCCATCGCAAATAATACTATTTGCGACGGGAATCCCGTCGCAAATGGACCCGTCTCAAATAATCTAACCTATAAATACCCCCATCCGTTTTTTTCAAAACATTCTCAAATTCCATCTTCTTCTTCTCTAAAAGTTATATTTCTAAAGTTCAGTTTTTATTCAGTTTAATTTTTTTCTCCGGAGCTGATATTAAAGTTTTGAAGAACGATCAGAGCAGATCAATTTTCAAGGTATTTATGTTCAATTTAATTTAATATTTATTTTTAATTTTTTATTAGTTTCATTTATTCTTAATTAGTTGTAATTTAATTATGTTTATATTGTTTTATTACTTAATAAATTTAAATTATTAGTATTGTTCATAGTTAATAGTAATTAAGAATAATTAGTAATAATTTTTAATAATTAAGAATAAATATTAATAATTAGTAATAAATACCAATAATTAGGGATAATAACATTATTACATTATTAGTCTATTTTATTATTAATATTAAAATAATATAATTTTTTATATATATACAGTTCTCTTTTCATCTGTGTGTTTGCTGTCTTCACATGTATTATTTGTATGTGGAGATAGAAAACACACAGATGAAAGGAGAACTGTATATAAATTAGAAAATTATATTATTTTAATATTAATAATAAAATATACTAATAATGTTATTATTTGTAATTATTGGTAATTATTCCTAATTATTAGTAATTGTTCATTTAATTACTAATAATTAGGAACAGTTACCAATAATTATCAATAATTAGGAATAATTCGTAATAATTACCAATAATTAGTAATAATTACCAATAATTAGTAATAATTACCAATAATTAGTAATAATTACCAATAATTAGTAATAATTACCAATAATTAGTAATAATTACCAATAATTACCAATAATTACCAATAATTAGTATTATTTACCAATAATTAGTATTAATTACCAATAATTAGTATTAATTACCAATAATTAGTATTAATTACCAATAATTAGTAATAATTACCAATAATTAGTAATAATTACCAATAATTAGTAATAATTACCAATAATTAGTAAGAATTACCAATAATTAGTAATAATTACCAATAATTAGGAATAATTACCGGTAAATAGTAATAAATAGTAACAATTAGTAATAAATAGTAATAATTAGTAATAATTAGGAATAATTAACAGTAATTAGTAATAATTACCAGTAATTAGTAATAATTACCAGTAATTAGTAATAATTACCAGTAATTAGTAATAATTACCAGTAATTAGTAATAATTACCAGTAATTACAAATAATTAGTAATAATTAGTATTAATTACCAATAATTAGTATTAATTACCAATAATTAGTATTAATTACCAATAATTAGTATTAATTACCAATAATTAGTAATAATTACCAATAATTAGTATTAATTACCAATAATTAGTAACAATTAGTATTAATTACCAATAATTAGTATTAATTACCAATAATTAGTATTAATTACCAATAATTAGGAATAATTACCAATAATTAGTAATAATTACCAATAATTAGTAATAATTACCAATAATTAGTAACAATTAGTATTAATTACCAATAATTAGTATTAATTACCAATAATTAATATTAATTACCAATAATTAGTAATAATTACCAATAATTAGTAATAATTGCCAATAAATAGTAATAATTACCAATAATTAGTAATAATTACCAGTAATTAGTAATAATTACCAATAATTAGTAATAATTACCAATAATTAGGAATAATTATCAATAATTAGGAAAATAGTAATAAATAGTAATAATTAGTAATAAATAGTAATAATTAGTAATAATTAGGAATAATTACCAGTAATTAGTAATAATTACCAGTAATTAGTAATAATTAGTAATAATTAGTAATAATTACCACTAATTAGTAATAATTACCAGTAATTAGTAATAATTACCAGTAATTAGAAATAATTACCAGTAATTAGTAATAATTTCCAGTAATTAGTAATAATTATCAGTAATTACCAATAATTAGTAATAATTAGTATTAATTACCAATAATTATTATTAATTACCAATAATTAGTATTAATTACCAATAATTAGTATTAATTATCAATAATTAGTAAAAATTACCAATAATTAGTAATAATTAGTAATAATTACCAATAATTAGGAATAATTAGTAATAATTGCCAATAATTAGTAATAATTACCAATAATTAGTAATAATTACCAATAATTAGGAATAATTACCAATAATTAGTAATAATTACCAATAATTAGTAATAATTACCAATAATTCGTAATAATTAGTAATAATTAGTAATAATTAGTAATAATTAGTAATAATTAGTAATAATTACCAATAATTCGTAATAATTACCAATAATTAGGGATAATTACCAATAATTAGTAATAATTAACAATAATTATCAATAATTAGTAATAATTAGTAATAATTAACAATAATTAGTAATAATTAGTATTAATTACCAATAATTAGTATTAATTACCAATAATTAGTAATAATTACCAATAATTAATAATAATTACCAATAATTAGTAATAATTAGCAATAATTAGCAATAATTACCAATAATTAGTAATAATTACCAATAATTAGTAATAATTACCAATAATTAACAATAATTATCAATAATTACCAATAATTAGTATTAATTACTAATAATTAGTAATAATTACCAATAATTAGTAATAATTACCAATAATTAGTAATAATTACCAATAATTAGTAATAATTACCAATAATTAGTAATAATTACCAATAATTAGTAATAATTACCAATAATTAGTAATAATTACCAATAATTAGTAATAATTAAGAATAATTAGTAATAATTACCAATAATTTGTATTAATTACCAATAATTAGTATTAATTACCAATAATTAGTAATAATTACCAATAATTAGTAATAATTACCAATAATTAGTAATAATTACCAATAATTTTTAATAATTACCAATAATTAGTAATAATTAGTAATAATTACCAATAATTAGTAATAATTAGTAATAATTACCAATAATTAGTAATAATTAGTAATAATTACCAATAATTAGTAATAATTAGTAATAATTACCAATAATTAGTACATTATTTGTATTTTTTATTATTAATATTAAAATAATATAATTTTCTATATTATATACAATTTTCTTTTCAGCTGTGTGTTTTCTGTCTCCACATGTAATATTCGCATTCTTTTTCAAAATTATCAACCTACTCGCCAATGGAGAGGTGAAATTGAATGCAAATATTACATGTGGAGACAGAATGTTAAATACACAGATGAAAGGAGAATTGTATATAATATAAAAAATTATGTTATTTTAATATTAATAATAAAATATACTAATAATGTTATTATTATATAATTAATGTTTATGAAAAAATTATATTAGTATTATTAAAATAATAAAAAATCAATATAATATTAAAATTATCAATATTTGTAACATGTTTTGCTTTATTCTCAATATATTCAATCTTTACTTAAGTGTTTTTTCTAACAAATTATTCAAAACCAGTAATGGTTTTATATTTTATAGAGAAATATGGAACAATGAGGTCGTCAACAATCATTATTAGGTGACCGCATATGGATAAATCAACGTAGAAATCCAAACGGTTCTGGTTTAAATCCAGTATATGTTGAGGGTGTGGAGACTTTTTTATCATTTGCGGAATCAAATTCAGAATTTTTTTCAGAAGGAAAAATAAAATGCCCTTGCAGAAAATGTGCATTGAGAACGTTTGACACGTTTGACAAAGTGGGAGAACATCTCTTGCGTTTTGGTTTTCAACCAGATTATGTTTTTTGGTATCAACACGGTGAACGCAGTTCCATAGCAGGTGATACCAACTTGATTCTGGATCCATCCCGGTTTCAAGATTTAGTACATGATGTTGCAGGTTCATCTGTTCAACATACAAAAACTCCGGCTAATATAGCTTCAAGACCTGAGTTGGCACCGTCTAAATTTTATGAGTTGTTGAAATCTGCTGAGGATGCATTATATCCTGGCTGCAAGATGAGCAAATTAGAAGCAGTTGCAAAATTTATGGCTATCAAATCAGATAACGGAATTTCAAACACCTGTTTTGACCAGATATTTTCTTTGCTGAAAACACTTTTACCCGAAAGAAATGTTTTACCTGCAAATTACTATGAGAGTAAGAGGCTGGTTCGAAATTTGGGACTTACTTGTCAGAAGATTCATGCATGTTCAAATGACTGCATTTTATATTCTAGGGAAAATGAGTCGTTGGATAGTTGTCCTACATGTGGGCAACTGAGATATAAAGAAGGACAACATGGGAAGTCTGGTTTGATTCCTGTAAAACAGTTTAGATATTTTCCGCTTACATCCAGACATCAGCGTTTATTCATGTCTAAGAATACAGCGACAATGATGTCATGGCATAAAGAGAATATTTCAACCGATAAAAGCTTGAATCATCCAGCCGATGGTGATTCATGGAAACATTTTGATAGAGTGCATCCATCCTTTGCTTTAGAAGCTAGAAATGTTCGACTGGGCCTTTCCACTGATGGTTTCTGTCCGTTTGGATCTTATGGTAGTCAATATTCATGTTGGCCTGTTTTTTTAACTCCGTACAATTTACCTCCATGGATGTTGATGAAGGAGCCATATATCTTTTTGACTTTACTAATTCCAGGACATCCGAAGAAAAATATTGTTGTTTATTTGAAGCCATTGAGTGATGAATTAAATTTATTGTGGAGTACTGGTGTCAGTACATATGATGTTGCAACAAAACAAAATTTCATACTGAGAGCAGCATTGATGTGGACAATAAGTGACTTCCCGGCTTATGGGATGTTATCTGGCTGGAGTACACATGGTCAGAAATCATGTCCTTACTGTATGGGAGAGAACAAAGCATTTATGCTCATTCATGGAAAGAAACCTTGTTATTTTGACTGTCATCGCAGATTTCTTCCAGCTGATCATCCTTTTCGCAGAAACAGATCTCATTTCAGAAAAGGAACAGTTGAAAGGGATGGACCTCCAAAAATGCTATCAGGTTAGGAGTTAAAATCAGTTGTATTTTCATTACCTCCCATCACTTTTGGTCCCACAATAAATCAACAGAAATTATCTGGTTTTGGGAAAGAACACAATTGGATTAAACGTAGAATATTTTGGGATTTGCCATATTGGTCTGATCTGTTGGTCCGACACAGGTTAGATGTCAGGCATATTGAGAAGAACTGTTTTGATAATTTGTTTCATACAGTTTTGGATACGCCAGGAAAGAGCAAAGACAATGTAAATGCACGTTTAGATCTTGCCCAAATTTGCAGGCGTCCAGAATTGGAACTATTTGAGAATGTCAGAACAGAAAGGTTACTGAAACCAAAAGCAGCTTATACACTATCTAAAGAAAACCATTTTTTATTTTGTCAGTGGATTGCAGATTTGAGACTTCCAGATGGTTGTGCTTCTAATTTGGGTAGATGTGTAAAGAATGGTCATATTACTGGATTAAAAAGTCATGATTGTCATGTTATAATGGAGAGACTTCTACCCATTGGATTAAGTGGTCTGTTGAATTCTGTGATTTGGGATTCCATAACAGACATGTCTCATTTTTTTCGGGAAATTTGTGCGGCTACGGCAGATTATGATGCTCTAGGAAAACTTGAAAAAGATGTTTTTGTAATTATATGTAAACTGGAAAAAATATTTCTGCTGTCTTTCTTCGACTCAATGGAACATTTGATGTTACATTTGCCATATGAAGCCAAATGTGGAGGTCCGGTACAGTTTCGATGGATGTACCCATTTGAAAGATGCATGCAAAAATTGAAAAGAAAAGTACGTAACAAAGCATCTGTTGAAGGATCTATTGCAGAAGCTTATTTGCAAGAGGAAATATCTTTTTTCTGCTCCCATTATTTTGAATCTGAGTATCCTTCAAAACACATCCGAATGGGACGGAACGAGAGGAATATTGATGAAATCGACAATCAATTATCTACTTTCAACCAGTCAGAGCTTGGTTTTGGTGGAGTTTATGAACGCTGGATTTCAGATGATGAACATCAGAGAGCTCATACGTATGTTCTGCTAAACTGTGAAGAGATGACATCAGTTGTACTGTAAGTGTTTATATCACTTATTCTATCATTTATGTTACAGTAAATAACTTTGGTTTTTATAGGTTGTATGATAATCATATCAAGAAACAAATTCCACAAATTACAGCAGCTGCTCTCGAAGAACGTCGACTGAAAAATTTCTCTCAGTGGTTTCAAAAACTGGTAACATAAACTCTTTATCTTTTAGCAACTCATTCAATGTATAGTTTACTATATTGATAATTATTTCACAAATTTTCAGGTGTCTCGACATGCTGATAAAATTGACAAACGGCTGTGTGTATTGAGTAACCCACCTTCCAAACTTGTTAAAACTTATAATGCATATGTGGTGAATGGATTTCGATTCCACACACATGCATATGGGGAATCGAAAAAAACAATGAACAGTGGAGTTAGCTTGAGAGGATCTCATCATCGAGAAAATGAAGTTGACTTTTATGGCATACTTCATGAAATCATTGAACTCTGTTATCTTGGACAACATTGCATAACCATGTTCAAATGTCGGTGGTTGGATACAGAGAGAGGCGTGTGTGTTCATCCGACTCATGGAATCATCGATATTAAATGTAAAAGTGTTCTCGTAGTAAATGAACCATTCTTATTGGCTCAATAGGCATATCAAGTTTATTATGCAAAGTACTGTGCAACATCAAGAGACTTGACTGATTGGTGGAGTATAATAAAAATCAAAATTCGAGACAATCAGTTTAGTCAAAGTGAATGTGCTTTCACTGATGTGAAAACAATTTATGTTTTTCAAGAGAGTACTCAAAATCAATCTTTTTTACAAAGAGACATGAGTATCGATGACGACACCCCACATTTAAGAGTCGATGATGACGATGATGTTAATGATGTCACATATGAATTTGAAATGGTAGGAGATGAAGCAACTGTAACTCGAATGGATATCTATGATGTTGAGGAGGAATATGAAGATGACATTGACATATATGAGGATGATGATGAAGATGAACACTGATAGCATTCCATGGTATTTATATACAATCATAATATGTATATATGTATATATGTATATATAATAGTAATTATCAATTATTTGCTAACATTAACACTTTCTGTTTCAGATGGACGAGGCCACATTTCGTGAGTTGGCGGATGCTAACCTGACTTTCGATGCGGATGCATTGCTGAAAGATGACCCTCAGCCTGCAGGCGCTCCAGGGAGTACGCGGAGGGGGCGCGGTCTTGCACGATTGATGATTCCTGACCCCGTCCCCGATCGACGTCCACGTCTTGGGTTTGATCCACGCACACAGAGGTGTGATAACCTGTGTGATAACCTGTGGATTTGACTAAGATTTCATTAATCTATTCACATAATAAAGGTTTATTATTTTTTCAGTTTTCCGCATATAGCAGTCGGACAGGGCATCACTATTTTGCAAAACTATATCTCTCAGCCGTGGACCACATGGGAGCAGATTCCCATTGATGTGCAGTAGGCCATGTTCGGCCATTGGTTGGTACATACGTAAATAAATAATTTTTATTTTGAAAATTATTTCATTTCTAACTTGATATTTTGATTTATTTGTAGGGTTTATGGTATCCGATCGAGGATACCATGCGTGACGCCATCCACGAGGCATGGGAGGTGGCCATACGTGATCGCCTTCGTCAGTTTTTGCACAATTTAAGAAAAGCTGTGATGAAGAAAGCAGGAGTGTCAGATTTTGAGGAGTCATGTAGAGCACACCGACCAGAGTATATTTCATCCCATGTATGGGATGGATTATGTGCACACTGGTTGAGTGGTGCCTTTCAGAGGATATCATCGGTGGGGAGGCAGAATCGGGGGAGACAGGAGGTGACTCATCGAGCTGGGAGTCGTTCTTTCAGTACTCATAGACAGCATCTGGTACGTACATTATTTATAAATATTTTATATAACTATAAATATTAACAGTTTATTTTTTATTCTTATAGGCTGTCGAGCACCCCGATATTACAGAGTACGACGTATATCGGAGGATGTATAGTGATCCTGCTACTAGGGAGCTCAGAGGTGATCATCAGCATCACATCGTGGTCAGTATTATTTGTTTTCAAGTTTAAAAATTAACTGCATATAATATATTCACAATTTTAATTTTAAATTGCAACTATAGGAGTCATATGAGGCCGCAGCGTCACAGGCCCGGCCTGAGAGTCAGGGCGAGTCATCAGATCAGACCACTTCCCATCAGTTTGATGAGGCGGCATGGATGCAGGCCACCCAATATGCCTTCGAGAAGGTCCGGGTAGTTGGTATCAGCTCTCGACTGACTCCCGGAGATTATTATTGCAGTGCTGCGATGTCGGCGTCCAGCTCGAGAAGAGCTTGTGCATCTTCTTCTACTACACAGTATGAGGATCAGTTGCGATCTCAGACTGCACAGATAGAGAGTCTCCGACAGGAGCAGCAGCAGATGCATCAGCAGCATGAGGTGGAGCGTCGACGCCAGCAGCAGTTGTACGAGGAGCAGACGAGTCGGTGGCAGCAGCAGCATCAGGAGCAGATGGAGTACATGCGCCGACTCACTCATGCTTTAGGGATGGAGTTTCCTCCACCACCATTTGCAGATCCCCCACCTCCCCCCCTCCCCCCCTCCTTCAGATTAGAGTTTGTATTTATGTTATAAAATTTGGGAAATCAATTTTTTTTTTCTATTCTTAGTTTTTGTCTCATTATAAAATATTAATAATATTATATTTTTAAATAACAATATTAATATGAATAATAATATTATTTATATTTTATAATATTAATATATATATATATATATTAAAATTTTATAATATTATAATTTAATTATATTTTTTGTAATACTTGAATTATTTTAATATTTGAATGTAAAATAATTCTATTATTTTTATATTAATTAAAATAACTTATTAATATTTTTTTATTTATGAATTATAATTCTAATATTATTCTATTAATTAAATCATTTATTAATATTCTATTATTTTTTATTTTTGAATTATAATTCTATTATTATTATATTAATTAAAATAATTAATTATTTTTATTTGTGAATTATAATTCTATTATTATATTAATTAAAATAATTTTTTAATAATTTTTTTTATTTTTTATAGTATTATTAATAGTTTTTATTTTTTTTTTAAAATAGTTTTTGCGACGGGACCCATCGCAAATACTATAAATCGTATTTGCGACGGGATACTATGCCCGTCGCAAATACTAGTATTATTAATAGTTTTTTATTTTTTTCAAAAAATAGTTTTTGCGACGGTGCCGTCGCAAATACCTTTTGCGGCGGCACCGTCGCGAAAACTATTTTAAAAGTTTTTTACAAAAATAAGGAATACTATTTGCGACGGGGAGAATGTCCGTTGCAAAAAAAGGCTTTAGCGACGGGCCCGTCGCAAATAAGTGTTGTTGCGACGCCGTTTTCAGCAACGAGCTATTTGCGACGGGACCCCGTCGCAAAAAGCCATTTGCGACGGGATCCCGTCGCAAATGCCCCGTCGCAAATACCTGTTTTTCTAGTAGTGCGTGCAGATTCGTGAATTGAGGGTATAGCTGAAGGACTTGTAGGAGAAGGGCTTTGGGAGACCTAGCATTTTTTCAGGGGTAGCATAAGGATGTTTTCCAAGAAGGCGGGTGGGAGATTAAGGCTATGCGTGGAATTCTGGTGCCAGAACTAGGTAACCTTGAAGAACAAGTATCCACTATTGAGGATTGATGACCTCTTCGATAAGATGAAGGGAGAGAGGTGGTTCTCAAAGATTGACCTCATATGAGGCTATCATCAGGCTCGGATATGGGATGAGTACATACCAAAGGTAGCCTCCAGATGATGGTCTGGCCACTACGAGTTATTGGTGATTCCCTTCGGCATGACCAAGGCCCCCACAATGTTTATGAGACTCATGAATAGGATCTACCATCCTTACCTCGATCATTTTGTGGAAGTAATAATTGATGAAATATTGGTGTACTAGGCTTTGGAGGAGGAAGATGCTACACACCTGCGGATAGTCCTGGATACACTCTAAGAGCACCGGTCTTATGGTAAACTCTCTAAGTGATAGTTCTAGATTCAGTAGTTCAACTTTCTTGGAAATGTCATCTCCGAGGCTAGAGTTGCAGTGGATCTAGAAGATATGGAGGAATTTCTTTCATGGGAGCCATCAAAGAGCGTGACTAAGGTGCAGAGTTTCTTGGGGTTGTATGGATACTACCAAAAATTTCTGCATAACTTTTTCAAAGAAGTAACATCCTTTTCATCTTTTAAAATGAAGAAACAACCCTTTGTGAGGTTAGTAAAGTGCCAGCAATGTTTCCAGGAGCTGAGGCGGGGATTGACGAGTTCCCCCTATTGAGACTACTAGAATAGGGTGTAGGGTATGTAGTATTTTATCATGCATCAGGGAATGGACTGTGTTGGGTCCTGATGTATGAGCGAGCAGTAATCTTCTACGAATTATGGAAGCTGAGGCACCATGAGAAGAACTATGCAAACCATGGCCTGGAGTTAGTAACAGTTGTCTCTTCCTTGAAGATACGATGACACTACTTTATGGTTGAACGATTTACCATATACTCTGACCATAAGTGTCTCAATCATATTATCTCACAGAAGTACCTAAAATTGAGACAACTAAGATGGTTGGAGTTCCTTTAGGACTATGACATTGAGATAGTCTATACTACTAGGAAGGAGAACATGGTGGAATAAGCGATCAACAGGAGGTCTCCTTTACAGATACAGAGTGAGGCGATAGAGCAGTTAACCGTAGTGTAGATATCTTTCATGGATGATGATGGAGAAGCTTAAATTTAGTCGATGAATTTCACTCCTCTACTCTTACAGTGTGTTGGGGAGGCACATCTTGTAAATGTTGACTACAAGGTCCAACATGCTCAGTTATCCTTAGGATAGACTCCTAATAGATTTTTTATAAGTGGGGATCAGATAATTATTTACGGAGGATGCACCGTAATACTAGTGGAATTATAAGAGGAGGTGTTGAGGGAGTTCCATACCTCCCCTTTGGCTTTAAATACTTGTGTAACGAATATATACCCAGACCTCTGACATCAATACTGGTGGCAAAGGATAATGAAAGTAGTAGAAGAGTTCGTTTCACGGTCCCTCACTTGTTAGCATTTGAAGGTCGAGTATTAGGTCCCCGCAGACTCGGAACAACCACTTGATGTACCAGAATGGAAGTGGGATAGTATCTCCAAGGACATCGTGATAGGGTTACCACACACGTCCAGAGGAAACAATTCCAACTGGGTTGTCATTGACCAACTCACCAAGTCAGTTCACTTCTTAACCATCTAGGAGTTGGGATCAGTAGAGGGCTTGGGACATCACTACGTCCATGAGATAACACAACATAAAATGGTTATATTGACGATCGGCTCATATAGTTATGCATTATTTACATCCCAGTTGTGGAAGTGATTGTAGGTGGCATTCGAGATGCAGCTGCGCTTGATCACATCTTATTACCCTCAAATATATGGTCAGATAGAGCAGACCATACAGACCCTAGAGGAAATGCTTTGTGCTTGCGTCCCTAATTTTGGACATTTATGGGAGGACCACCTACCAATGGTAGAGTTTCTATACAAAAAAAATCTATCAGTCCACCTTTGGAACGAAACCATTTGAGGAATTGTACATCAAACCATGTAGATCACCTCTATGCTGGTCAGACCAAGGGGAGTCAGCACTCATGGGTCCAATGATGGTATGATCTACCACTGAGAAGGTTCAGATCATCTAGGATAATATGATGATTGCACAAAGAAGACATAAATCATATGCTGACAGGAGAAGGTTACCCTTGGAGTTCAAAGATGGAGACCATGTGTTCCTTCGGGTATCACCCCGACAGGGTTTGTGTAGATTTGGCTATGCAGTAATCTATCTCTGAGATTCATCGTAATTTTTCAGATTTTGAACTGATTTGGTGAGGTGGTGTACCACCTAGCTCTTCCCCATCATATGTACGGGGTGCATGATGTTTTCAGAGTGTCACAGTTGAGTAGGTACATTTATGATCTACCACATGTCATAGACTAGGGAAAGATGAACATTGATGATGTAGTGAAGTTTTTGGAGTTCCAAGTGGAGATAAAGGATTTATAGGATCTTGTCCTTCAGGGATGGTCGATTACTCTGGTGCACATTAAATTGCAGCATGGGAACCTCCAGGAGAGCACATGGGAGTGAGAGGCTCAGATTCGTACTCATTATCTCCATTTTTTTGTTTAACCTTGTTTTATCTTTCGGGAATGTAAAAGCCTAAGGTGGGGACAATGTAATGTTCTAAAATTTCTGTATAATTTTTTTTAAATTTCTATGAAATTATTTTGAGACCAAATGCTTTGACAGAATGTTATTCTGAGGCCGAGTGAAGATGGAATGAAATTTTGACCTTTTTTTAATGTTTGTTTAAGTAAACATGCAAGTGTCTTTTTCTAACTTTTTAACCAGTTCATGGATCGAAAATATGGGGGCACCATTGAACTTGGTACGCCACGATTCTCCTTAAAAGGAATTAACTTCGGAAAAAAAGGGTCAGATGAAAATGTTAATTTTCAAACTTTTCAAAAAATAATAAAATAATTTAAAAAGTTATTTTATTTCTTTTCTCACCATTGAGAGGCAGATGATGTTGTTACAGTAAGGCAATGAGGCACATTAAATGAATCCCCTTAATGGCATAATTTTTGGCAGTGTAATGATGTGACATTATAGCTTAACAGAAAAGCTGCAACATGTTTTATTTTATTAAGCTAATACATTGGAGAAATACGAACTAAACCATGTAAATTCTCTTACAAACCTATGGAAAGGATTCCCTCCAATGAATAATGATGAACGCTAGATGGATCACTAGAAATGTCGACTTTTTTTGAAGAATGAGACTAGGAAGTAATGAATTCCAATGGAGGTTGAATCCTTGAGGGAAGAATGATTCAACGATGAATGTTGATCAACGTAGGGGTTTATTTGTTTTATACTTTCCACCGTTCTTCTTCTAAAATGGAGAATGCGGATCAACCCATGAACTGGATGATCTATGGATCATCTATTCTTATAGGAGGGTGATGGTTCTTGGGATTCCTATCCAAGATTAATTTATTCTGGATTGAACATCACCCCCAAATCTCCCCTGTTTTAAAACTCTAACACGGAGGTAACGGTTCGAAACATACAAGGCATGAGCCCTTTCACTTGTGAATACTTCTTGGGTTATCATTTTGAAAGGGTGACAAGGAAGATTAAAGTATTTTCTAAGGGAATGCGATACCCCACGGAGGCCAAAGGCATAGTCGGTGTGAAGAACATACCACCGGTGTAGACCCAATGGTCCGTAGACGAGACCACTGGTGGGAGACTATGGTGGAGGCTGTGGGATAGAGGTGATGTGCCATGAAGGCATGTCGGGAGGAACTGCAGGTTTGGTCGGTGGCTGGTGTTAGAGAAGTGGCCCACAATGGCAGGCCGCAACTTGTAGGAACATGTAGTCGATCGACCATGTGCGGGGCGTCTGGCTTGCCGGATTGGGAAACTGCATATCATCAGTCCCAGTCGCTTGACCGAAATAGAGAGTTGGATCTATGGTGGGAGGGGATCTGAATGAAGACTCTAGTTGCGTTCCGTCAAGGCAGAGCTGGTCTGCCAATGGTTGACCGGGTAGGGTGCGCGCTAGACCCACCCAAGCGGGTTGGACCCACTCAAGCTGGTTGGCCTTGATCTGTCAGGACAAAAATACTCAATCTGACCAAATCCACCCAATAAAATCAGGCCCAACCCATTCTAGGTTAGGTTTGGGTCAGGTCAGGTCAGCCTGACCGGGTTGGACCGGACCACGACCCGACCGACCCCTTTTTAAAAAAACACCAATATCTTTCAAACTGAGTGTCTGATTGACATTACCTTTGTAAATTTGGGACCCTCACGACGAGGAGGATCTTTGAAAATAATATATAGATGGGTTTAGGGAAGATATAATACAATGAATGGCTTGGATAGTGGTTCTCGTGAGAACAAGCGCGCTGCGTACAGAAACCCTACGGTTGGCTGGGACCAAAAGACTGGTGACGAGCAACTCTGTGTGGATCACATATTATGGACTAGTGGGAAGAGGCTTCTGTGTATATCAATAGGCTCATAGTGGGTAGAGTCTTCTATGTGACTCGGTAGACCCTGGATACTCGAAAGGAGATGTACCTCAGTATGGCCATAGGTGGGAAGGAGCTTCTGTGTGACCCTACATGCCCACGGTATAGAGCGACTTCTGTGTGACCCAACATACCCACAATAGTCATTGGAGATGAGTTCCAAAATAGTCCTCTGTTAGTGGTAAGTGGATTCTGTGTGACCTGGCAGGCCCACATTATTCATTGAGGAGGGTTTCTCCAGTAGACCAGTGTGTTTGATGATGTGACCAATGATCCTACTTTCCTACTCTAGAATATACCTCGTGTCAGTTGTTTTTCTCTGTGATCAAGCATTGTGATCATTCTTTGTGGTTGTTTGTGGATTGATTTGTGGTATTTCCTTTGTGTTTTGGGGTCCTTACTGAGTATATTCTTACTCACCCCTACACGGTATTTTCCCACATGTGTTGTGTCTGGTGCAGATGAAAAACGCCTTGATGACAGACTTGGTGGCCAAAGACTCGAGGGTGCCCAATGAGACCAGGAAGGTGGGGTGTACTTCTATTGCTTCCAGCAGCTACTCTATACTTACCCAAAAGGTGGTTTTTTAGTGGATGTATATCTAGAGATTCTTTTTTACTTTCCTGTTTTCCAATTAGTCTTTTGTTGGGTTTGTATTCTAGCCCATTTTACTTTCAGTTGTACTTGTACTCATTGGTTGTTTAGTGGCATGCCCGTTTACTTTTCCAGCTTTTGGATATGATTTTTTGTGCTTGGGTATAGGTACTTAGGAAAATTCCTCCCACTTGCAGGTTGACACCTTCATCACTAGTCGCCAACCCATGGGATTCATGAGGCGGGCTTGGGGTATGTCACAACACGGGCCCCGGGGGAGGGTCGTGACTTCTTCATTTTTTAGAAAAAAAGGACCAGAGAAGAGTTTTGATTATGTATATTAAATTATCACAATAAAAATATATTATATATATTATACTAGAGTTATCATGATGTTTTAGATAGGCTCTGTGAGCATAGGATAATAAAATAAAAGAAATTAAAAGTGAAAGAAGCAGGATTTTACCCCTTGAATATCCTCTCCTTGAGAACCACCTTAATGAACTTTGAAATGGTCTTTTAGTGAGAATAGAATAAACAAGACATGGGGAAGAGTCTGGGGAGAGTAATAAGGTTGAATATTATCAATTTCCTTAGCTTATAAGGTGTGATGAAAAGTTTTGGTGAGAGGTGGTATTTATAGTGGGGGAAAGATGTGAATTTGATTATTTTGGATGAAGACTATAAATAGTGCTTATTCCCATTAATGAATACATTAAATAGGGCATGTGAGTTCTAGATAATTGTATCTTACCTTATCCATTACTCAAAAATTCATGTATTTTCTTATAATGTTAAATACTATAAGTTATTTCATCTCACTACTCAGAAAAAAATTCAATTATTTTAGAAAAATCCCAAAAATTCACCCCAACAATTTTTAAAAGTATAGATTTCATAAATGGCCTCCATTTTATGAATATATATATATATATATTAAATTTAATTTTTAATTAAAATGATCATTTAATCGATAAATATTGATTTTAATATTATAACCAATTTAATGACCCATTGAAATATTAATTAAGTTATCATAAATTTTTATTATAATTATAAGAAAAAATATTAATTTAGGAATATATTTTATGAAAATAAATTTTATTTTAAATAATTATATTAATTATAAAAATATTAACAAGAATTTAAATTTCACAAAAATAACAACAGTAAATTTATAATTTTTAAAACATTTATTTACTTCTCTATGATATTAATATATAATATTTTCATTAATAAGATAACTAAATTTTATTTATAATTTCATAGGTGAGGTTTGTATTCTAACGAACATATTACTATTCCAAATAGTCACATGACTATTCCAACAGCCTAGTTACTATTATAATAATCATTAGTGTTTACTAGTTCCAATAAATACCCTTTATACCATTTATCCATCACTTCACTTTTCTTACAAGGTTATATATACTTTTATATTTTAAAATGACATTTTATTATTAAAATTATTTTTTATTTCTACATCTTTGATCATGAGTGTGGTCATTTTAGTGGATCATGTAGATTCAAATATTAATTTGTTATTATATTATTTTCTATTTGTTATCCCATTGTAATATTTTACATTCATATTAGTTAGTTTGATGAATAAAGTATCATTAGTTATTTATTGTAACAATTTCTTTATTGGGTTCTCTATGTGATTTATGTGCTCTATACTACATGACATAATTATAATAAGTTATATTTCATCGATAAAAATCTAAGTTATTACAATGTTCAAAAAGAAAGATTTTAAGGATGTCAAATTTTTTAAAAAGTGTTTTTTAAAAGTAATGGTTGTTTTCAATAAGAAATATTTTAATTTATTTTTAAATATTACTTTATAATATTTAAATGTTATTTTTGATGAAATGGACTTTCAAAAAGGTTATTTGTTTTAAAAATTATTTTTAAATAAAAGTAATTTTCCATGATAAATGATTTAAATGATATTTTAAAATCATTTTCTTTATAAGATGACATCCATTGATGTTACCAATGATTTAAGGGGGACATGATCCAAGGATACCATTCTTATTATTTATCTTAATGGTTTATTTTGACACGTTGTTTCTGAAACCCGTTTCTCTTCCACATGTTATACCCTGATAAAACCATTATGAGAACCACATATTTTCATGGGTAATGCTATGATAAAATGACTAAATGATGATT
This sequence comes from Viscum album, assembly GCA_963277665.1. Lineage (NCBI taxonomy): Eukaryota > Viridiplantae > Streptophyta > Magnoliopsida > Santalales > Viscaceae > Viscum > Viscum album. The sequence continues at coordinate 394,583,502 of OY728140.1, forward strand.
AAACCTATCAGTTTTCCATAGGTTATGATATCATAAATTGTTTATGAAACCCATTTCACTTCATGGGTTATGATGTGATTAATGTTTCATGATCTTTTGTTACAAATGTATATAATTTTCATTTTGTAATGGGTGGTACCTATATATCCCTAAATTAATTGGGTAAATATTAATGTTATATGAGCTCATAGGGAATATGGTAGGCTATCCCATGCCTGAAAAAGGATATATGTGAGCTCATACTAATATTAAAGCATGTATACGTGTGGTTAGCCCATGCCTAACATGCTATGAATTGTTGGTGGGTAGCCTAGACATATGATTTTATATGTTTATGTGTATTCAAAAAATAAATATATTAATAAAAAGTTATTCTCTCATGAATAATTTTATTTTATTTCTTTATGATACATGTCATTAGAGCTGCCAGTCATTATTACATGACACAAGATAATCACCTTTGATATGCAGGACATGATTTTAAGATGTTATTCTCAGGTTATATTACCCTTATGGTCCTGTTATTATTATATATATTCCTCCTATAACCTTACTAAAAATCCAAGATCATCCTTTTTTGGATTCCTTTCCCTAGAATATGAAAAAATGCACTATGTATGATATGTCTAAGAAGGGTTCTTGTTTTGAAGAACATAAAAGGATATGATGTAGCTCAGTTAGGAAGCAATTATTTATTTTTAAATTATTTCAAAGGCACTAAATCGTTACGGTCCTCAGGCATGTGTTTGTGTAATGTAATGATTGTACATCTAAAAATATGTAATGTCTATGTATTAAAATCCTAGATTTCTATATCTGAAAAATAAAATTTTTATTATGTAAATAATATTATTAAATATGAAAATAATGTTTCTTACAAGACTACATTATAGCGACCCATGCTAAATATACAAGGATATTACCTCCTTTTAGATGCATATTCCACATAGTAAAAAAATACATGCATGAGGACAGTAAAACATTAGTGCCTTTAAAAGATTTGAAACATAATATCCTAACTTGGTGAAAGATATTTAACATCTACCTTAAAGATATTTTCCTTTCTTAATCTTACATAAAACATTTTTTCATAACCTGGGTAAATGAATCATAAGAAATGGGTGATCTTAGATGCTCAGCAAGGATAAATAAGGGAGTTATATAAGCATAACAAGATCATCATGGTATGATAACACGGTCATAGAATTACAAGATCATACCCTACATATCAAAGATCATAATCAAGAGTGATGACCTAAATATTTTTAGTTCATAATACATGAATTACAGGGGAATCAATAGAATAATCCATGAGATTATAATAGATGAATATGGCTTGGAATTGTGGCATAAACATTAGAAAAAAAATACTATATCAAAGATAACTACTAAGACCTTCATAACATGTTAGGATTTGGATTATCACTCATGTACCTTCTTCGAGCTTTGGATTTCCTCCCGCATACCCTCTTGTTGCGAGCTTGAGATCCCCTCCCATATACCCTTTACTCTTAGATTAATATGCTATCATATATAGCCTCTTATTTCATCCATGGGATTACCTCATGTGTACCCTCTTATTTTGGGATTGGTATTAAGTCCTATTTGCCCCCTTGTTTGTGCTTGTGATGTCATCCCATGTACCATCTTGTTTCGGGGTTGGGATGCCCTCTCGTGTACCCTCTAATTTTGAGCATGGGATTCCCTCCCATTTACCCACATGTTTCATGATTGTGATTCCCTCTCATATACACTTTGAGCTCATAAAACATTTATTGTTACCCAATTAATTGAAGAGAGATATAGGTCTCAACTTCCATATAATAAAATCATACTTGAATATGTCGCAAAATAACAAAACATTCATCATATCATGACCCCTAAAAAGGTATGAGTTTCATAAAATTCATATCATAACTCATGAAATTAAATTGGTATTGTAAACATTTCATCATATTCTAACATGTGAAAAATAGATAGGTTTTATAATTATTCCATTGTAGAATAACAAGTTAAAGGAAGAAGGTTTCATAATCATTTTATCTTGGTATTACATATGGAAGAGAAAAAGGATTCATAAATTTTTTTTTCATATTAACATAAACCATTCAAATAATGAATAATAATTATGTCATTGGATTATATCCCTAGTAAATAATATACAATTTCAAAGGATGCCAACTTAGATGGAGAAATTTTTTGAAATATGACATGGAACACTTCTAAAAGAAAATAATATTGTTTTTAATCACTCTTCAAAACATTACACCTTTTCATAATAAATTTATTTAAAAATCACTTTAAAAATATTATATTGGAATATTCTAAAACCCTTTAAAACATTTCTTGAGTAAAATTTCCTTTTTTTTAAAAAATGATTTTAAAATATAATACGTTTTAGAAACCATATTTTATGAAAATAACCTTGAAAATTATAATAGAATCTTGAATAATGTTTTAAAAATATTTATTTGAAAATAAATTTGAAAACATATAAAATTATATTTTAAAATATTTTGAAAACTTATTTTAGAAAATATTGTTTTCGAAGAATGCAATTTTCTGATTGAAAATATAAATAAATTCAAATTTTTTTAAAAATATTTTCTTAATTATATTAAGTAACAAAGAGTAGAAAAAATGATACCATTAATTAAAAATAACATGAATAAAAATCAGATAATAAAATTAATGATAATTATTGAGATATGGATCCAAATATTTAATCAATTAAAGAATAATCATAAACAATACTGACAAATATTGAGATTGTGGCAACAAACTCTTATCACTTTGGTAACATTGAATCATAATCCCCCTTAAATAATAACATTAAATGAATCTTAAAATATCATGAAAAGAAATATATTGATCATATATCTTTTACAAGGTAATTATATACACCATATATAAAAATATAGGCACCTTACATGGAACGTATCTCAAAAAAGGAAAATTGAGACAAAAATTATTTTTCTGATTTGGTAACTCCTAGACAAAAAACCCCATGAAAAAAAGAAAAAAATAGATATGTAAATAAACATAAATTTGATTATAATAATAATATTACACATTCATGATCAGTATACACACCACACAAAAGAAATGATTATTGAATATGGCATAAGTCGTACATAAATAAAAGTGAGACATGAAAACCCTTACCTTAAATATTGAATTTCTTCATACACGTTAAAAAATACTATATCATAAATATAAGTATATTATAAATACAAAAAATAACCATATTATCAGATATAATAACAAATATTATTTGATTATGACTTTATATTAACTGTTTATAAACAATTCCATGTTAACGTTACGTTCTGGGTAATATCCACTTTGTTTTTTTCATATGTTTTGAATTTTTATTCTTGATCACCTTTCATAGATCCTGATTTTATTAATTAAAAATTTTAATTAATGTTATAAGTATCATATATATTTTTTATAAAAATATTATAATAATATATAAAATATAGAAATATTAAATAGAATACACCATTCATCGAGATGATAGGTCGTATGTACGCATTAATGTTGTTTCTGTTTTCCTATTGTATTGTTTGAAAGAAAGTAAAGGAAATATTTATATATATAGATATATGTATTATTAATATATTAAAATTATTATGTCATATATATCATATAAATTTAATAATTCTATACTTAATACATTCTATTAAAAGTGTGAATGATTCATATTACTTTGATGAGACGGTAGTCCACACGTCCACAAACGAAGTTATAGTATTTATAAAAAGATGAAATAATGAAAGTGTATTTTATATAATTATTAAAGAAACCAAAATAAATCATAAATATCATATATATCATATAAAAATATAATTTCCATCATAATTACCATCCTTGATATGGGTAAATGAAAAACGAACGACGTTGTTTTATGAGGTGGTAGTTCACCGTACAGAAGAACTCTAAGTTTGTTACCATTTGATGGAACAATGCATAGGTGTAAGAAGAAACATTATAAAAAAAATATAATTATATTTATTATAATAAGGTTATTATGTAATCATTGAATAATAATAATTTATGGGTTTGATAAATAAAACAAAACAAAATAACTTGTGGATGGTTGTTACCTCTTCTTTGGGTAACACCTTTGGGTTTGCACCAAAGGGATTCTTGGTTGGATTTATTTAAAAATTGAATATTATAGGTTTATAGGATGGAAATTTTGAGATTATTTTGGTAGTTTTTGGATGATAAAAATTTTATTTATTGGTTTGAGTAAGTGATGGTTGTGTGTTTTATTTTATAGTGGAGGAGGAGTGACATTCTTATAAATATAAAATGGTACACACTATTCAGAGGTCTCATTTACAAAATGTTCCTGTAATATTTTTCAATTTTATTTTAAAGTGATTATATGGATTAAATATGTCCAAAAAAGGTTTTTTTGGAAATTTTTATAGGTTTTTCTGAACCTTATGATAAAGTTTAAACACTAAGTAAACTTGTTTTACATTAATCATTGTAATTCATTTTAATTACTTTCACTGATATATTTTTGTCAAAAAATAAGTTGATCTTATTTGAAATTATATATTATTATAAATCCAAATATGGGATCCATTTTCTAAATTTAAAGTCATATAATTTTAATAAATTGATTTAAAAAATAATCCAGCAGACATTATGAAACATCGTGTTTTTAAAGTAAAAATGTTCAATAGTTTGAATTGTTTATATATACAATATCAATATGAAATTGATTACAACGACCTAAATTGTAACATTTTATGTAAAATATATCTTAATTATCTTTTAAAAAACTTCAAACTATATTTTAAATATATAAAAAAATTAGATTAAAATATAGTTTTCAATTAAAATTCAGTATTTTCCCTATTCATCCAAAAATGAACCTTCTCAAAAAATACCAAAAATTAACTCAATAAAAAAAATGATATTCCAATTTAAAACATGTTTCATAATTTTTCAAATAATAATTATAAAAAATTAAAAAAAATTATTTAAAATAGGTTTTCCATTAAAAGGGGGTAAAATTACTTTTTTGAAAAATGCAACTTTTTATTCATAAAATGGTATTTATTCTTATCATATGACTATAAAATATATTTAATTAGTGGGAAAACATTTAATGATTATATAATAGAAACATTTTATTTAAGACATTCATCAATTTTTTTTGTTTTATTTTTTGAGATAAAATGGTGTTTTTATGTAGAAAAATAGTTTTCTTAAAAATACAATTTCTTTATTTTCAAATAGTTCTTACATTCACTTATAATAATTGATTTCCAAAGGATTAATTTTATATACATGTTTAAATCATATTTTAACAATTTAGTTAATATTATTTATAAATTTAATTCCAACGGCTAAGTGGTAGCTATAATAATATTTTAATAATAATATTTTAATAGTAGTAATAGTATATTGTAGTTCGATAAAACACATCCTTGTAGGTAACACAAGTTATTTAAGGTACTTTTTATTGTGTGTATCATAAGACAAATTTTTTTTGTGTACTACAAGTTGATCTATATGTTGGGTGTAGTACTTGTTTAACATGGTGTTGAATATAATTATAGACAAAAATAGATATTTCATATAAAAATGCTATATTCATTTTTGTGTGAAAAGAAAAATATAAAAATGATTAAATTAATTTGGGGAAAAAATCACAAAACCTTGGAGTGTTACATTATACCCCACTAAAAATTAATTTCAACCTTGATATTCATATGAGTTATCAATGGTTTAATACTTTATTGTTCCTTTAATTGAAACACAAATGTAAAAAATTAATAATAAATCTATATTTAAAAGGGCAAAGTTAAAAATATAATAGTTATCCAAAGTTACTCATAATTAGTATTACACATAATATTACATAAGTTGGGAGTATAGATTGGACATGGAGGGAAATTGTAAATAATTATAGAGAGTGAAAAAGATCATTGATCACTAGGAATTGAATGGTTAATGTAATGTTGAAGGCCTAAAAATCATAAATATGTGATAATTTATAATTCCATAGGTTCAGCATAATTTAAGGTATTAAGATAAATAATTTTAAATATAATTCTCTAGTAATTGAGTAATTATTTTATTGTATAAAAAATAAAAAAATATACTTACTTGATTTCATTCTATTTCATGTGAACAATCTCACCCTTTGTGTCATGACCAATTTCAAATTCATCAATTAGTCAAGAATTGTTGGCGATTTTTTTGGCCAAACCACTAAGGTATCATACGATCCATATATAGAACAATATTTCATTACATCCGCCTTTAGTTATCTTTACAATAAAAAAGGTTAGCACAGTTATCCAATATGAATAAATCCTATAATAGTGAGATAATACATTATTCTCTAAAACCTCATTTTAATTTTAACTTAAACAAATCCACAAATGGATAACCTTATAACTCTTATGAATGATAAAATTCAGAAACATTATAAATAATGTCACTAAATTTTTCAAAAACAACTTAGCATTGATCCCTTATATATTATAAAGCATATATTGTTTGTTACATAACAAACATGTGAATACATTAATCATGTATTCTCTTTAAACATGATAATAACCTAAATAATCATAAACACTTATTGAAAACATGAATGTTTCCTTATTCCAAAGTTTATTATGTATATTCCTGAAATATAAAATTTTTGTAAAATCAATCCATGATTGCATAAATCACTTTTTCAACAAACCCTTAATCATTTCCAAAGTAATATGTACTATCCTATTTACTTATTCATATCCAACATACCATCATTTAAACATAATTATCCCAACATTAGGTACATATTAAGGGTTATATTTCCCTTAATCTTGGGATTCCAATGAATATCACCTTGAAACAAAATGAATTTTATAATCCGTCAAAAACATTCTATATATTATTGTAAACCCATAGAGAATACATAAACTGGACAGTCCTTATATACTTCTTAACTCACTATTCTTGATTCCGAATACATAAAAACTACAATTATTCTACTTCATCATTATTTCATTACCAAGGAGACCTCATCATATTACTTAATACTTATTTCCTTTCACATTTCACATATAGTCCCTTCATCTTTAATAATATGAACATTAGTCATACCGCCATGTTGAGTCTCTTCATGAGCTTTCAACTTGGGACATCAATTTTCATATTGACAATTCAATACACACTAAGAGAATTTAACTATTGATGATGTATTAGGGAGTCCAATATTCTCATATATTAATGTACCTGAACTATTCATTCTTCCTTTGTAGTTACCTGGTTTGTGTCAATCTTTTAAACAGTCAAAATATCTTATTGTTACTCTAAGTAATTCACTTGGGTGATTTCTTCCACATTATTGACACAAAGGAAACTGAATATTTTTTCCTCCATGGTCTCCATTACTCAAACTCTCATGGAACTCCTTTCTTCTCTTATTTGGTGAGACCAATAGTTGTTTATGGTACAAATTTTTAATCATGTTACATAAAAAAGGATTTTGCATGATCATAACATCATTCACTAAATTGACCATCACATTTGAATGCTCATAAAGAAATTTTCCATTACACTCAACATTAACCTAGTTGCTTCTGATTCCCACCATTGACTAAAATTATAAAGAATAGAGTGATAAGAACTTATTGAAGTGGAAAACTAGTAATGGAGAAAAATATATTATAATATGTCTAAATTAAGACACATTTTTTTAAATCTAGGAAACATTTAGATTATCCTTAGAGATATCACTTTAAATATCCGTATAAATTTCAATAGGTATCTCCCTATATTTTTATCGTCATAGTATCCAGAGGATGACTAAAGGTTTCCTTTGATACCAACTATAGAGACCCAGGATTAACATACATGGATATTATATCATTTTATTTGAATATTTAGCACATTACAAAAATACATGTTTGAGGACCATAATATTTTAGTGTCTTTAGAAACTTGGAAGAATAATATTTTACCTATGTGAGATATTTTCACAATATACAATAAAGATCTTTCCCTTTAGTACTCCTAATCAAAATATTTTTTCATAACATAAGAAAAGGAAACATAAGAAATGGGTGAGATTATATTTATAGTAAGAGTAAAAAGGGAAGACATGTAAGAATAACATGAGAATAAGGGCATTAGAACATGGTCATAACATTAGAAAGTCACACCCTGTATATCAAAAGTCATAATCAAGAGTAATGGAATATATATTGGTAGTTCATAAGACATGAATCATAGGGGAATCAAGAGAATAATACCTAAGATCATAAAAAAGAATAAGAAATGGAATTGTGTCCCACACAGAAGTATAGAAAATCATATTTCAAGGATACATACCAAGATGTTAATAACATGTCAGTCTTGGGATAATCACTCATGTATCTACTTCAGGCTTGGAATGCCCTCATGGGTACCCACTTATTGTGGGATTGGGATTGACTACCATATACCCTATTTTTTGGTCTTGGGATTCCCTCTTGTGTGCCAAATTTTTCCGGGCTTGGGATTCCCTCATATTTACTCTCTTGTTTTGGGGATGGATGCCCTCCCACATACCCTCTTATTTTATGCTTGGGATTCCCACTTGTGTACCCTATTATTTTCATCTTGGGATACCCACTCGTGTGCACTCTTGTTTCGAGATTGGGATAACCTTCTATGTACCCTGTTTTTTGGGGTTAGTATTCCCTCTTGTGTACCCTTAGAGATCATAAAATATTTATCCTTACCCAATGCATTGGAGGGAGATATAGTTCCCACCCACCACATAATTAAATAAAACATGAATGATCAAAAAATAACAAAACATTCATAGTATAATGACCCATAAAAATAGACAGGTTTCATAAATGTCATATCACAACCCATGATATGAAATGGTTATTACAAAATTTTAATAATATCAAAATTTTTAAAAAATAGATAGGTTTCATAATCATTTCATCATAGAATAACCCGTGAAAGGAAGATGGTTTTATAATTGTTTTATCATGATATAACTCGTGGAAGAGAAATGGGTTTATTAGAGAACATTTAAAATTAACATAATCAATTCAAATAAATTATAAGAATGGTATCCTTGGATCATATACCCATTAAATAATAAATTATATCAAATTATTCCAACTTAGATGGGGAATGATTTTGAAAGATCACAAGGAACATTTCTAAAGAAAAATCATCATTTTCCGAAAATTACTTCTTAAAACATGAAATTTTTTTAAAATACATTTCTTTGAAAACCAATTTGAAAACATTATAATGAAATATTTTAAATAACTCTAAATTATTTCCTTATGAAAATACCATTTCATATTTTGAAAATGATTTTTAAAAAATTAAACTGTTGAAAACATTTTATTTGAAAACAATATTGAAAAATTATAATGGAAGATTGAAATAGTTTGGAAAGTAATTTATTTGAAAATAATTTAGAAATATTATAAAGTAATCTTATAAATCATTATGAAAATATATTTTAGGAAATTTTTTTTTGGAAAAACATAGATTTCCCACCAGAAAAGAGAAATAATGTCGGATTTTCTTAAAATTATTTTCCTAATTATATTAAGTTACAAAGAGTGGATACAATGGTATCATTAATTTAAGATATCATCAATATACATGGGTTAATAAAATTCATGATAATTATTTAGATATTGATTATAATATTTCATCAATGGAAGCATAATCATAAACAATTCTGATAAACCATGATAATATAACAATAAAAAGTTACCACTTTTCTAACATTGAATAATAATAACCCTGAAATAATATAATTAAATAACGTTTAAAATATCATGAAAATTATTATATTAATTATATAACATGTAAAATGTAATTATATAAACTCTATAGAAAAATATAGGTGGATAACATTACAGTTATCTTGAAGAAGAAAAATTGAGACAAAAATTACTTTATCAATTTAATAAATTTAAAACCTCAAAACCATGAAAAAATATCATAAAAGTAATATGTAAATAATCATAAATTCAGGTATAATAATCATATAATAATTTCATGGTATGTATATACACCAAGTAGAATAAATAAGTGGTGAATAATCCATAAGTCTCACAGAAACAAAAGTGACATGAGAAAACACTTCCCTTAAGTCATGAATTTATTCGTAAACGTTCAAAACTCATGTATAATAACTTAATATTATTATAAATAAACCGAAGAAATATATTATCATATTTAATACCATAAATTATTTTATTATGACTTTATATTTCCTTTTTATTAACAATTCCATGTTAACATTACGTTCCAGGTAATATTCGCTTTGATATTCCAATATGTATTGACTTGTTATTCTTGATCCTATTACAAGGATAATGTTTTAATTATTTAAAGAATGTTAAGAATTCTATAAATATCATATATATTCATTATATAAATATTTATAAAAATATATAAAATAAATAAATATGAAATAGAATAAACCATTCATGAAGACAATAGGTCGTATGTACCCATGTACACTATTTCTATTTTCTTGTTGTATTGAAAGAAAGAAAGTAAATGACATATAGGTGTAAATAAATATATATATATATATATTATATTTATATTAGAATTATTATTTAATATATAACAAATATTTTTTCTAAATCCATCCTTAATACATTCCATTGAATTTGTGAACGAATAAAATCGCTTTGAGGAGGCAGTAGTCTATAGGTAAATAAATGAAGTTATTGTATTTATATAAAATAAAAATAATTAAGGTATGTTTTTTATATAATTATTCGAGAAACATAAATAAATAATATATATCATATATATATCATATAAAAATATTTTTCCATCATAATTTTAAACCATGATAGGTGTTAATGAACAAACAAACAACATGGTTTCGTGGGGCAGTAGTCTGTCGTATACACAATCGATAAGTTCATTACCAATTTCTTGGAAGTTTGTCTAAGTGTAGGTTAAAACATTATAATATCAAATTTTTAATATATTTTTATTATGTATGTTTTTATATAAGAATTTAATAATAATAATTGAGGTGGTTGGAGAATGAAAATAATACAATAGATCTTATGGAAGGATGTTACTACTTCTTTTAGTAACTCCTTTTGGTTTGCACCAAAGGGATTCCTTAGTTGGATTTATGACCAAATTGAGGATTCTTGTTTGATATAAGGGAAATTGGGAGATTAATTGTTCAGGGTTTTGATTATCCAAATTGTCTTGCGAGGTGTGAGGATGTGAGGGGGGTGCGTTCTCTTTTATAGTGGATGAGGAGTAGAAATCTTGTAAATATAAAAAGTAAAACACTATTGAGAGGTCTCCCTTAAATAATGTTCCTATAATAATCGTAAATGTTTTATAAAATGGTTGAAATTTTCTAAATATTACCATAAATCTTTTTTTACAACTTCTAGGTTATTTATCCTCTTAAGTAAAAGTGTAACCACTAAGTAAAGTCGTTTTAACTTAAATATTGCAATTAATTTTAATTCATTTCACTAATATTTTGGATAAAAAACAAGTTAAAATTATTATAAATTAAAAAATATTCTTAATAAAATTATGATCTCTATTTTTTAAAATTTATAAAACATAATATGTGAAAATTATTTTAAAAAAAATCTCACAGATTGGATGAAACAATGTGTTTTTAAAGTGAATATATTCAAATATTTGAATTGTTTTTATATCCAATTTCAACGTGGAATTGATTCTAACGACCTAAATTTAATTAATTGATTAAAAATTTATCTAAAATAAATATTTACCCAATTAAAAATATAATTTAACTATATAATTAAATTATACAAAAATGATGTTTTCAATTAAAATTTTAGTATTTTCACTATTCATCAAAAAATGAAAATTCTTAGAAAAATGACAACAATTCACCCAAAGTAAATTTTGATACTTTGATTTGAAAAATGATGTTTATTTTTTCAAATAAAAATGATAAAAGGGTCAATATGTAGATTTAAATGTGGTTGTTCAATAAAAGGAGGTAAAATTACATTTTTGAAAAATAAATCTTTTTATCCCTAAAATTGGATTTATTCATATCTTATGACTATAAACTCTATTATATGAGTTTAAAAAAATTTGATTAAATATATCATATACAAATATTATTAAAAAATATTCATCAAAAGCAGTTTCTTTAATTTATTATGATAAAATGGGGTTTATACCTAGAAAAATAATTTTCTTAGAAAAGTAATTTATTTTATTTTCAAATAGTTCTTACATTATATTCTAGTAATTGATAACAAAAAGATTAATTTTATACACATATATAAATAATATTTTCACAATCATTTTAAACATATTCATAAATTCCATTCAAATAGATATGTGGTATCTATAATAATATTTTAATAATAATATTAATAATAATATTTTAATAATAACTTATAATAATATTAATAATATATATTAGTTCGATAAAAATATACATTTCATGTAAATTAAGATATTAAAGGGACTCAGTATTGTTTTTAACACAAGCCAAACATATTTTTGTGTGTACCGAAAGTTAATATTAGTATTGTGTGTAGTCAAAGATTAACTTTGTGTTGTGTATAATTCAAGCCAAACTTAGTGCCTTCATATAACATAGTGTTTCATGCACCACAATCCAATATATGTGATTCATGTAGTGAAAGATTAGATTATTGTTGCATATAACAAAAGATAGACATATATCACATAGAGAACCCAATAAATAAATTATTATAATAATTTAAGAATGATACTTTTTTCAGTAAAAAACCGATACGAATTATAAATATTATAGTGGGGAAATAAATATAAAATAAGATAAAAAGAATAGGAAAATTTTAATATGCTCAATTCACTAGAGTGACCACACTCATGAATATAACTATAGAAATAAATAATAATGTTAATAAAAAAATATTCATTTAAAATATTAAAGTATATATGAACATTTGTGCAAATTGATGTGACTGATGAATGTAATAAGAGTAATTTATTGAAAGTATTTAACCCTTATGATTGTTAGAAAACAAACCATTGGAATAGTAACATGACCGTTGCAATAGTAAGGTCACCATTAGAAACAGTAATCTGGTTGTTATAATTTTAACCTCATCTATAAAAGTATATATAAAAATTAGGTATCTAATAAATGAAAATATGATATATTTATATCATGTAATAAGTAAACAAATGTTTTAAAATTATAAAACTAACTCTTCATATTTCATGTGAAACATAAATATTTAATTAAAATTTTATAATTAATTTAATGTTTTAATATAAAATATATTTACATAAAATAGATTCATAAATTAATATAATATTGTATTATAATTATAAAATAATTTTACGAGACCTTAATTAACTTTTTAAAGTGTCATAAAATTTTTTATACTATTAAAATCTGCTTTTTTAATAAATGATGATTCTAATTAAGAATTTTGTTTTTCATATTTAGAAAATTATTTTCATAAAATATAGTTTATTTTTAAGTCAAAATTTTGAAAAAATATTGGGGTGAATTTTTATGTTTTTTCTAAAACATTTTATTTTTTGGTGAATAGTGAAATAAGGTAATTTACGATACAAAACATTATAATATAATACATTAATTTTTGAGTCATGAAAGATGTAAGTTCCCATTATCTAAATCTCACATCCTCAGTTTATTTTATTTAGTTATCGTAATCTAAACTATTGATAGTATTGATCCAAAATAATAATCAAATGAATAAAAAAATCAAAACACCCCTCTCCTCTCATTATAAATACTACCCCTCACCACCCCTTCCCCATACAACTTATAATATTTTTAGATTGATAATATTATACCCAATTTTTCTACCAAGAATCTTTTACACATATCGATCCTTCTATTATCATAAAAAGACTATTTCTATGTTCCCTAACAAGGTTCTCAAGGAGACGATATTCAAGAGGTGTAATCCTCATTTATTCTATTTTAATTTTATTATTTTTTCTTATCCTCTCCTCACCCACCTGATCCAAAATAGAATGATAAATCCATTATAATTTATATACTATAATTTTATTGTGTTAATATAATTTACAAAATCCAATCTCTTCTCTACTCCTTTTATTCTAAAAATGAAAACATCATCCGCAACGTGTCGATTTACAACCTTTGTGGATGATGAGTTTTTATTTTCTATTTCCACTTTAATGTCTAGTCATAAAAATATTATAATTGTAAAAAAAATATTATAAAATGTATATTATAACTTTTTTATGTTCTATAAAAAATATACATATATAAATAATATTAAATAATAAAATAAGACTGGTTTGTGACAATCCCAAAACGGCCAAAAAAATGCAAACATTTATCATTATCATTTTATCAAAATAATCATCCTCATGTCAAACCAAAAATTATATATAGGGAAATTTAAATTTAATATGTAAATTAATATCATATAATTTAACTTCTATAAAATTATTCCAATTTGAAAAGAACATCTATAATTATATACAAGCGAACCCACATTGAAACAATGAAATGAAGGCCCCCTAAATAAAAAAATTAAACTCCATAACTCTTTGAGATAACCATAAATGAACATAATAAAATTATAATAAATTCAATAAAGGTATAATAGGTTCTGAATTAATTAATTAATTAATGTATTTAGTTTTATTATGTTGGAAATTAAGTGCAATTTCAAAACATTTCCAGAAATAATGTAAGGGATCTCTCTGGACCTCAGTTTTGCATATGGGTTACACTTTATCTCTCTTTTACCCAATGTAAATATTCTTAATTCATAAATAATTCTTATAAATTATATGTATATATTCAAAACATATATTATCAGATCAATTCATTTTTATTTTATGGTGAAATACAAGTTTTATAAAGTTTCATTCTCAATTCCTCCTGATAAGAAAGTCTGATTAAATGGAAAATCCCAATTTTGTTACTCTTTTTTAAGAATACATCCTAATATATTTTAATACATCATTATTTTTCTAAAATAATTCAATTTTTTCAGGAAAATCTATCTTATTTCAATTTTGGTCTTATACAAATGATTGATCCTATGTCCTCTTTAAATATTTTTTAATATTTTCCCTTAAACTTCACTAAAGTAGCTCATTTCTAAAGTTTCATAAAACTCTTTTAAGAAATATAACCTCATTTATACCTAATATTTCCTAATATATGATTATTTTACCTTATTAATGTACATGTAATATTTGAATCCATTATTTATTGTTAACCATTATGATACACCCTTTGGTTATGTCATATGGCATGATTACGATACCCATTTATTTCTATGGGTAACCTTTAATTATATTCATTATATTTTATTCTTATTCTGGCACAAAAATGCATGAACATGTTGTGGATGGTGTCCCAAGATAGAACTCTGATGCATTGTGTAATGTTTTAATTTCATGATATGTCATGTATAAGATTAAAGAGTAAACCTAATCCATCATGCATCTTTCTCCACCAGGTGATATTGTCTTGGAAGTCAGCCTAGACACATGTTTATGTCTTATTTTATATTGATTCTACATTATTATGTTCCCATGATCATATTATACAATGTTCTATGTGCTATTAATCTATTTTATTATTCATGTTTCATGCCTTTAATATTATCATGTTATGGATTCTAACTCGTGTGTTATGCTTTATTCGAATGTTTATTCTATTTCAGGGATTTTTAAATAATCCATTTGTTTATTTATTCCCTGGGTTATCCTATAATGATGTAGGAGTTCAATTGAAGCTATAAGATCAATTTGGGGATTAAATAAAATATGATTTTATTTTTGTTTCATGATTTCTATATATGTGCCTAATTTACAAATACACTAGTCTCTATGATCCTTGATTTGTTTTTGATAGATAATTATGCTTAAAACCTTGTAATAAATTGTGTAAAAGGATAATATTTATATAGTTAGTATCATAACAGGGTCTAGTTATTTTCTAATATTATGACTAGAAACATTTAGTAATAACCCTAGGGATAATTCTATCACCATTTATTACTTAGAAGATTTTAAGGGAATCACCAGTTATGATATAATTTTTATTTGAAATTTTTTCTTTATACGTTCAATTTTTCATTTTAATATGTATATTAGCTATGTATTCAAGCCACCCTAATTGTATATTATTTTTCTTAGTTAATGGTAAAAAATAAAAGTGCGCTAACAATCAATGTGATATGCAATGTGATGATTTCCCTAATGAAATTCAAAATGAGATGAGAATGGGAGTTCAAAACGTCACAACAGTGCTAGAATAACTAGCTCATATTATGAATAATAACTTTAATCTTGAGGAATACCCTCATTCTCCTATGAAATATCATGTTGTAGTAAAATCCTTTTTCTGAAGAAGACATCCCATATTTAGTAGAGATTCTGACACCCTTATCTCAAAACAAAGGATTAACTCCATTGAGAAGACAATATCTATCCTTTAGTGCTTAGAATAAAAAAATGTTGTATTGTTAGTCTTGTTGGGTTGGAGAGTGATGGAAAGAGGGGGGGGGGGTGAATTGCCTTTTAAAAAATAATTAACAATTTAAAAACAAAGTTAAAAGTGCAGCGGAAATAAAAGAGGGGAGACAAAAAGCTTGATAACGGAGTTCGGCTTAAACCAAAGCCTACGTCTCCGCTCCCAACTCAACCGTTGAGAGATTTACTACTGCTTGCTTTTTAATGGTTTTAGCAAGAAACCCACTAGACTTTAAGGTAGTCTAGAACCTATTACAGCTTACTTTTAATGGTTGAGCAAGAACCCACTATCCTTCTTACAGGTGAAGGCTAGATCACCTATAACTCAAGCCTTTTACAGGGAAGGCTTGACTAACCTCTTCAATCCTTGAAGGTGGTGTGAAAACCCAAACAAAAGGAAGATGAGAGAAAGAGGGGTTTGTAGGCACAAACCCAAATTGATGCTCAAAAAGATAAATAATGAAAAACCATAAGAGGAGAAGCCTTGGGCGCTAAAGGATTGATTAAGTTGATGAAGAGCGCTCCCAAGCTTCTTTGATGGTGCTCCTTGGACGTGGAAGTGGGTTGGAGCAATTGAGGTTCCTTGAAGGAATCCGCCGGAGGTTTTCCAAATGATGAAAAATGTGTCCGTTGGCTTCCGTTGGCTTGGTTATAGTTCCACACTTTTGTTTCGGGGCTTCCTAGTCCTTTATTTATATAGGGGGAACCCTCATATGGCCGTTCGGGGTCTTCTGAGCCGTTGGAAAAGTCTTCGGAGCCGTTGGGAGCAGGCTGGTCAAAGCCCAACGGCTAGTTTGACTGGCTCCACCGGCTGACCAGTGCTTGGCCACCGGTTGGCCGTTGCTTTGGAAAATGGAGAGGCCTTCTGCCCAGGCACCACCGGCTGGCCGGTGAGGAGGCCACCGGTTGGCCGGTGGTGAGACAGTAGGTGTCCCTTCTGTCTGGGTTCCACCGGCTGGCCGGTGATGGGACACCGGTTGGCCTGTGGTCTGGACAGAGGGGATGCCTTCTATCAAGATTCCACCGGCTAGCCGGTGGTCATCCACCGGTTGGCCGGTGGACTGAAATCAGTCCACTTTTGCCTTCTGGCTTTCTTGTCCCAATTCCTTGGCAACCTGAAATCATGCCTATCATCCAAAAACACTTAAAACAAGATTAGATAAATAAGAAAGTGATTGTGATCATGAAAATTAAACCACGAGGGGTACGAGAGGTACAACAATCTCCCCCTATTTTGATGATCACAATCACCAAAACAAGCAATGTAAAAGACTGAAATGAAAGGCATGATTTAAAGGATAAATTGAAAAGTAAAGCAAAGCATGAGAGAAAGATTTCTCCCCCAATCAACCAAGAATTTCTCCCCCTTTGTGATTATCAAAATAGCATGGGGCATAAAACTTGATTGAGGGAAAGGATTGAAAAACAAGATAGAGATTTTAAACCAATTGAAATTTTTGAAATTTGAATTGAAAGTTTTGAATTGAAAGTTTTGAATTGAAAGTTTTGAAAATAAATCAAAAATGCTTAAACAATCCTAACTCCCCCAAAATAGAAACAACAAATCACCAGGGAGAGGATTTTAGAACCGAGACAAATTTTGGTCCGGAGAGACTCGCTAAAAGGGATTTTTCAATCCATACTTGTCTAGTGGAGGGTCTTCTCCTATGAAATTCATCATTAAAGGAAATGGTTTTGGGCCTTCCATACCGGGCATTTTTGCAATTGCACTCATAAATTAAGTGCCCGGGTTTTTTACAATAGTTGCAAAATTTATATTGGGAGATCCCCCTTACAAAAATAGTTGGAGCATGGGAAGTGGAAGCTTGCTTGGAATAGCCAAGCCCTTGGGTGGTTCTAGATACGCATTGGGAACCAAGGAGCTTCGAGAGGTTATGTTCACCTTCGGTGAACTTAGCTAGGGATTTCCTTAAATCCTTGATTGTTGATTCCATAGAATCAACATCGGGAAGGTTTTGGATCTTGAGGGGCAACTCCTCCTTTTCTTTGAGAAGTTGATCCTTTTCGGAAGAAAGAGTTTTGAATTTCTTTTTTAAAGCAATAAATTTGGAAGAAAGTTCGTGAAAACTTTCCTCCAATTGATCTCTCGCATGTTGGAGATCCTCGTAAGATAAATGATTGAAAGAATTGGAAGAACAAGAGGAAGAGGAGTCGGAAGAGGATACCTCATGAAATTCCATTAGGCATTTTTTACCATTGTCACTTGAGGAGGAGGAGTAGGAGGATGTGGAGCTATCACTCCATGTGGCCTTGAATGCCTTCTTCTTTTCCTTTTGCTTGGACTTTTTCTTGTTGAGTGGACAATCGGGCTTGTAATGGCCTTTCTTGCCACACCCGTAACATGTTACCTTGGACTCAGATTTTTCTTTGGGTTGAGCCTTGTGGGATTTCTTCTTCTTGTGATTCTTTATGAATTTGTGCATTTTGCGGGCAAGATTCTTCATTTCTGAATCGCCGCTTGAAGAGGAAGATGATGAGGAGGAGGAGCTTTCTTCTTTTTGAACTTTGAAGGCGATGTTCTTTGGAGTTTGGATGAGGTTGCCTTCCTTTTAAGATTGCCTCCTCATGGTGATCTTGTAGGTCATGAGGGATCCGATGAGCTCTTCGACCGACATTTTCTTGACATCTTTTGCTTCTTGAATTGCCGTGAATTTCGGTGCCCATGAACTTGGTAAGATCCAAAGAATCTTCTTGACCATCATTTCTGCAGAAAAATCATCTCCAAGAGATTTTCTTCCATTGCAAACATCAGTAAAACGAGTAAACATTTCAGTTAAATTTTCAGATGGATGCATGGTAAAAGACTCAAAATCTTGACGGTACATATCCAATCGAGTATCCTTAACTTTGTTGGTCCCCTCATGGGTAACCTCCAATAGTATCCAGATTTCATGAGATGAAGTGCATGTGGAAACTCGATTGAATTCATTACGATCAAGGCCGCAATGAAGAGCATTCATGGCTTTGCCATCAAGCTCGAAATTTTTAATATCAGCTTGAGTCCATTTGGATTCATCGGGAGAAGAAAGAGAATAACCATGCATGACAATTCTATAAATAGGATAACCAATACCTCTAAGAAAAGTGGTCATGCGGGTTTTCCAATAAGTATAGTCGGTTCCATCAAAGAATGGAGCACGACCCAAAGAATAGCCTTCGGGGGTGAAAGAAGATGAAGCCATCACAATGGATCTTGAATTTGAAACCGGTTAAGGTATTACTCAAACACTTCCTCTGATACCAAATGTTGGGTCGGAGAGTGATGGAAAGAGGGGGGGGGGGTGAATTTCCTTTTAAAAAATAATTAACAATTTAAAAACAAAGTTAAAAGTGCAGCGGAAATAAAAGAGGCAAGACACAAAGCTTGATAACGGAGTTTGGCTTAAACGAAAGCCTACGTCTCCGCTCCCAACTCAACCATTGAGAGATTTACTACTGCTTTCTTTTTAATGGTTTTAGCAAGAAACCCACTAGACTTTAAGGTAGTCTAGAACCTATTACATCTTGCTTTTAATGGTTGAGCAAGAACCCACTAGCCTTCTTACAGGTGAAGGCTAGCTCACCTATAACTCAAGCCTTTTACAGGGAGGGCTTGACTAACCTCTTCACACCTTGAAGGTGGTGTGAAAACCCAAAGAAAAGGAAGATGAGAGAAAGAGGGTTTTGTAGGCACAAACCCAAATTGATGCTCAAAAAGATAAATAATGAAAAACCGTAAGAGGAGAAGCCTTGGGCGCCAAAGGATTGATGAAGTTGATGAAGAGCGCTCCCAAGCATCTTTGATGGTGCTCCTTGGATGTGGAAGTGGGTTGGAGCAATTGAGGTTCCTTTAAGGAATCCGCCGGAGGTTTTCCAAATGATGAAAAATGTGTCTGTTGGCTTCCGTTGGATTGGTTATAGTTCTACACTTTTGTTCCGGGGCTTCCTAGTCCTTTATTTATAGATGGGGAACCCTCATATGGCCGTTAGGGGTCTTCGGAGCCGTTGGAAAAGTCTTCGGAGCCGTTGGGAGAAGGCTGGTCAAAGCCCAACGGCTAGTTTGACTGGCTCCACCGGCTGACCGGTGCTTGGCCACCGGTTGGCCGTTGCTTTGGAAAATGGAGAGGCCTTCCGCCCAGGCACCACCGGCTGGCCGGTGAGGAGGCCACCGGTTGGACGGTGGTGAGACAGTAGGTGTCCCTTCTGTCTGGGTTCCACCGGCTGGCCGGTGATGGGACACCGGTTGGCCGGTGGTCTGGACAGAGGGGATGCCTTCTATCAAGATTCCACCGGCTGGCCGGTGGTCATCCACCGGTTGGCCGGTGGACTGAAATCAGTCCACTTTTGCCTTCTGGCTTTCTTGGCCCAATTCCTTGGCAACCTGAAATCATGCCTATCATCCAAAAACACTTAAAACAAGATTAGATAAATAAGAGAGTGATTGTGATCATGAAAATTAAACCACGAGGGGTACGAGAGGTACAAAAAGTCTATCATTTTGATGGGGAAGCTGATCAGCAATGGGCATTGATCAAGAACATGAAGTTGAAAGAGGAAATTTATTCCATGTAATGGGAATCATTCTAGAAAATATTTTTCAATAAATATCTTCCTCAAACTCTACATCTTATGATGGAAATGGGGTTCCGTTGACTAAATGAAAAGGAAAATGGGTTTATTGGGGTGTATGAGGAAAAATTAACAATACATCCATAATAGGGATACATTTTTTCATAAACACCATAAGTAATGTGGATCACTTATTTAGAGCACTAAAACTGAATCTAAAAAATCATTTTCAATTTAATACTTTGTAATATATGAGGTGATTTTCTGTTGTGACCCTATGTTTGAAGTTATGATCGAAGAATATCAGTGGTCTCATGGACCCAAAGATAAAAAGTGAAAAATAGAGTTTAATATGGGTGGATCAATAGTAAAACACTATGATAGAAAGAAAACACAACATATCATGTGTCAAAAGTGTGGGAATAAGAATCATGGAATCATTCTAAATAGAACCAGGAGAATCATCAAATATGGAAGAGCCACATCAGGCTAATTATTATTGAAGGGATATGAAGAATCCAAAAAACGAGGAAGATTAAAGGAATATTTAGATCAGACATCATCCTATAGTGTAGTGCTTCAACAGAAAGGAATGTGGGAATTATGATATATGATTTGATAAGATAATGGTTGTTAGAGGTAATCAACAACAAAAACCTCCAAGGCAACAAGGAATATCAGATTCTATCACTAATGCTCAGGAAGAGCCTGAAAATGATTTAGTGATAGATACACTGGTTATTCATTCATGAATAGTGAAAATATTATTTGATTCTAGTTATATGAATTCTTTCATATCTATAATGTTTAGTAAAACTACCAAAAACCACCTAAAAATATAGAGGCTGAATTTTCTATGAGAAAAATAAATGATGAAATTATTGTATCCAATGTATATAACGCATCCCCAGTTAATATTTTTGAAATTTACCTCCCAAAAAATCTTTTCTTAATTCGTTTGGTATAGTTTGATGAAAAATTTGGCATGGATTGTCTATTTTTATATAAAACCAACATCAACTGTCGGTAAAGGGAGATCACTCTTCACATATCATGAAATCATCCAATTTTTTACAAGTGTAAGGAGGATGATGGATATT
Organism: Viscum album; assembly: GCA_963277665.1. Classification (NCBI taxonomy): domain Eukaryota; kingdom Viridiplantae; phylum Streptophyta; class Magnoliopsida; order Santalales; family Viscaceae; genus Viscum; species Viscum album. The sequence continues at coordinate 394,605,677 of OY728140.1, forward strand.
ATTTATAGTTATCATCTCAATTTTAGATATTATTTCTTTATGAGTAAGCATATCTAGCTAAAATGGATGAGAAAAAGGAGAGTATCATGCTCGAAGACATGTCTATTGTGAGGGACTACATTGATTAGTTCTATAAATAATTGCATGGGATTCCGCATGAAATAACATTTTATTTATCAATTGAACTTATTCCTGGATCTCTGTCTATATAAAATACTTGTTATAGAATGACCACACTTGAGTTATATGAACTGAATATGAAGTTACAAGAGAATCTGGAAAAGGGTTCTATATACCTGAGTGCTTCACCATGGGGTGAACCAGTCCTCCTTTTAAATAACAAATGATTGATCAATGTGCCTCTATTTGATTATCATGAGCTCAGAAAAATCACTATAAATACTAAGTATATCATTCCATAGTTATATTACTTACTCGATCAACAACATGGGGCCAAGTATTTCTTTAAGGTGGATCTTTGGTCCTGATACACCCAATTAAAAGGGGGGAAGGACGGTGTTCCAAAAATTTTCTTTCATTTGAGGTATGGAATCTAGGAATTCATAGTGATTCCCTTTAGACTAAATTACTATCTTACAATTTTCCTGGGCTTAATTAGTAGATTATTTAGATATTACCTCCAAAACAAATTGGTAGTATTTAATGATTATATTCTGATATACTCTAAGAAAAAGGAGGAACACAAAGAGCATTTGAATATATGCTAAATAAACTGAGGAGAGGGAAGAAATTTCAAAAGTATAGTAAATGTGATTTCTGGATGGATAAAGAATCATTCTTATGGAATCTTATTACCAGAACCAATATCTATAGATCCTTATAAAAAGGCAATTGTAGAGTGGCCCACAACAAAGTCTATAACAGATATTTGTATTTTTACTTCATCTATCATAGTATTACCAAATATTTTTGAGGAACTTCTAATGATTTTTGAACTCACTAACCAAGATATCTCAGAAGGGAGTAATGTTTTTTTTGGAGTAGTGAATGAGAAGACTTGTTCAAAGAGTTGAAAAAGTCCCATATCACTACACTAATACATACACTACCGATAAGTGGGGAACTCTTAGTGTTCTAAAATTATTCTTAAAAGAGTGGATTTGTTTTTTACTTACGAAAAATGATAATGTGATAGCCTATGCCTTAAGGTAGATAAAATATTATCAGTAAAACTATCCCATGTATGATCAAGAGTTTGTGGTTGTGATCTTCAAACTATAAATCTAGTGGCATTATCTATATGGGGAGAAGTGTGAGATGGATACTGATCATAAGGGCCTAAAATATATAATCACATAGAAGGACATTAATATTTTCTAACAAATATGGTTAGATCTAATCAAAGATAGTGAATTCTCAATCCTATACCATCCAGGTTAGTAAAATAAAGTAGATGATGCACTAAGTAAAAAAGATACTACAACTTTAACAATTAAGATAATTGAGAAGCATTCAATCTCCTTTGAATTTCCAAGGATAGACATTAGAATCATTAAGGAAGGAACATCACTAATAATTTCTTAAATAATTACTCAACTATCATGTACGGTGAAAATAAAGGATGCTCAAAGAATGATGTAGAAATTCATAAAAAGGAGGATCCAATAAGTAAGAGGAAACCCTTAGAGTTCAAGATTGAAGAAGAATGATTCATATTCTTTGGGTCATGACTATGTATACCATCAAATCTAGTGATAAATAATGATATTTTGAATAGTGCACATAACTCTACTCTCCCTATCAACCTAGGGAGAACATATATGTATTGAGATCTTAAACAGAATTACTGGTGCAACATTATGAAGAAGGAGATCACCGAATATACATCAACGTGGCTAGTATGTTAGCAAGTGAAAGATAAAAGGAAGAAGTCAAATTGGATGATATAACCATTACCCATACCAACCTAGAAATAAGAAAACATCACCATGTACTTTTCAACCATACTTTTGAAGACATCTAGCGGAAATAATTCTACATGTGTTTTTTAGTCCATCTTATGAAGACATCTCACATTATTGAAATTCAAGAGGATTTGTCACTCAAAACAATGTCATGGATATACAATAAAGAAGTGGTGAGGATTCATGGAGTACCATTATTAACATATCTAATAGTGATCTAAGAATTACCTCTAAGATATGTAAAATTCACCAACAGCCTCTAAACATTGAGCTGAACTTCAGTACAACTAATCATCTTAAAACTAATAGCCAATATAAGAATACTATTCATACATTAGAATAATTCTGAGAGAATATTCTATGGATTTTAAAGGATGATGGGAAAAAAATATTCAACTTGGTATGTTCACTTAAAACAACATTTTCTACTCAAGTATCCAAATAGTTCCATATGAATCCCTTTATGGGAAATATGTAGAGCACTAGAATGATGGGATGCATTTAGTGAATATAAGCTTATGAGACCTAAAATGGTTGAATAAATTATATAAAATGTTTAAACCATTCAATATCACATTAACATATCCCAAAGTCATCAACAGAGATATTCATATAATCGTCTATGAGACTTGGAGTTTGAAGTCGGAGACATGGTATTCCTCCACATATATTCCTGGAAGAGATTCATGATATTTGGGATAAAAGGAAAGCTAATTCCCAATTATATCATCCCCTTTGATATTATTGATCAAATCAGAGCCATAATATATCGACTATCAGTTCCACCGATCATGTATCAAGTATATGATGTATTCCATGTTTCCTTATCGAGGAAGTACATAATGGATCCCTACATGTACTAAATTTAGAGGTGATATAGCTGGAAAATGATATCTCTTATGAGGAGTATCCGATGAATATATTGGATCGTAGAGATAAATTTTTAGGCAATAATACTAGTCACCTGGTCAAAGTATTATAGTGGAACTATAAGTACTAAGAGGCGACATGGAAATCGGGGGAAGCGATGAAGGAGAAGAACTCTCACCTATTTTGACCATAATATAAAATACAAAATTTTGATGGTGAAATTTCAAAGAGGGGGAAGAATGTATCAATTTAAAATTTTATCAATGAAATTTACCTTTTTATAATTATGTGATGTAGTATAAAGAACATAAATCACATTGAGAACAAGATAAATAAATTATTCTAATAAATGAAAAATGTTACTTTCCTCTGAAAAAACCAGTGAGAATGCCAAATATTATAGTGGGATAATAAATATAAAACAATATAATAAGAATTAGGAAATTAGAATATACTCGATCCACTAAAATAACCGCACTTATGAACAAATATATAGAAATAAAACATAACCCTAATAATAAAACATTCATTTAAAAGATGAAGGTATATATAACATTTGTAGAAAATTGATATGAATGATGAATGGTATAATAAGAATTTATAGGAAGTTTTAAACCCTTCTGATCATTAGAAAAGAGACTGTTGGAATAGTAATGTGACTATTAGGAATAGTAATCTGGATGTTAGAATAAAAATACCACCTATGAAATGAAAAATAAAATTTTATGTATCTTATAAATGAAAATATAATATATTTATATCGTGGAATACCCAAAAAATATATCAAAATTGATTAATTAACAGTTGTATTTTTTTAAACATAATTGTTTATTTAAAATGTTATAATTAATATAATGATTTAAGAGATAAATTTAATTTCATAAAATATATTCATAAATTATTATTTTTGTATAATTATAATATAATTTTATGAGACTTTAATTATTTTTTCAAAGTGTTATAAAATTGGTTATAATATTAAAATCAATATATTTTGAATAAAATAATTATTTTAATTAAAAAATAAATTTATTATATTTAGAAAATTATTTTTATAGATTTATGTCCATTTTTTAAAATATAAACATTAAAAAATGTTTTTAATGAATTTTTGGTTTTTTTCTATAATAGTCGAATTTTTGGTGAATGGTGAAATACAATAATTTACAGTATTTTACATTTTAAGTTAATGCATGAATATTTGATTCATGGAAGATTTAAGTTATAATTATATTTAACTAACATTATCTAGTTACAATATTTGTCATGAGAATCAACACTATTTATAGTCTTGAGGAAAAGTAATAATGAAATGAAAAAAATAAAAAACCCCCTCCTACCACAATAAATACCACCCCCACTACCCATTCTCCTCATATATTATAATCTTTGGAGCTTGATAATATTCTTCCCAATTCCTCTTCCAATCCTCTTGCCCACAACCTAGTCTTTCAGGTCTCACCAACATACCATTTCCATGTTCTTTAAGGATGTTCTAAATGAGGTGATATTTGAGATGTAAAATCCTCCTTCTTTCTCGTTTAATTTCTTTCCTTTTCTTTTCATCTCATTACCTCTTCTATCTAAAACATAATGATAACTCCAGTATCATATATATACTATAATTTTATTTTTTTATTGGATTTTACATCATGAAATATATTCTCTTCTCCTTTTATTCAAAAAATATGAATATCATCCGTGTGTGTCGATTCACCGCCTTAGTGGATGATAAGTTTTTGTTTTCTATTTAAACATTCACGTTTGGCTATAAAACAATTATAATGGTTAAATAATACTATAAAATTTTTTATGACTTTTTTTTGTTCTAGAACTAATATATATACATAATATTAAATAATAAAACAAGACCAGTTCGTGATGATAGACAACCTGCCAAAAATCATCTAAATGTCTATCATTCACATTTTATCAAGTGAATAACTTTTATGTAAATATATAAAATTATTTGTGGTTCATTTAAACTTCCATATTTGAATTAATATCATATAATTGTACTTATGGATAATTATTCAAATTTTAAATGAAATTCAATAATTATACACAAGTGAACCAACTACGAAACCATGAAATGAATGCCCACATAACGGTGAAATTAACATCTATAACTCATAAAAATGAAAAAAATGAAATTAATAAAATTATAATAAATAAAATACATGTATAATAGGTTTGAATTTAATTAATTAATGTATCTAGTATAGTTTTCTAGGACATTATGTGCAACTGAAGAACACTTTCGAACATGAGGTAAAGGATCTATCTGAACCTCCATTTTACCTTTGAGTTATTCTTTCTCTCTGTTTTACCCAATTTAAATATTATTAATTCTCAAATAATTCTGATAAATACTGTTTATATGTTTAAAAATTATATATCTAGATAAATTCATAATTATTTTATAAAGGAATAATTTTTTTATATTGTTCCCTTCTCAATTCCTTCCGATAAGCAAGCTCGATTAAAGGGAACTTCACAATTTCTTACCAATTTTCATGTATAATCAACAAATTATTTTAGACCACTATTATTTTCCTAAAATCACACATCTAATCATGAAAAAAATATCATAGTTCAATTTTTTTTACAAAAAATTTTATTCCTTTTATCCTCTATACACATTCATTAATATTTTCAATTAAACCACACTAAAGTGGATAATTTTTAATGTTTCTTAACCAATATTTAATTTTTTTTAATTTATATGGACATAATTTGTAATTATCTATGATTAAGTTCCCTTATTAATGATCAAGTATGATTTAAATCCATTATTTTATGTACACCATTATGATAATCCCATTGGTTATTCCATATGACATGATTATGATACCCATTTCATTCCATAGGAAACCCTTATGTTTATTCCTTATATTCTATTATTCATGTGGCATACTTATGCATAAAAATGTTATTATCGGTTCATCCAGATTGCTCTGAAATGAATTTGGTAATGTTTAGTCTCAAGAGATGTCATGTATGGGATTATGGAGTAAACTTAATCCATTATAGGACTACTACCACCATGTGATATAGTCTTGGAAGTTACCTTTTAGTCATGATTATATCATGTTTTATTTTTCAACAAAATTCCTATGTTTCCATGATTATATCATTCCATGTTCAATGCGATATAATTCCTTATTATTATTCATGTTCTGTGGCTTTTATGTTATCATGTTATGTTTTATAACTCATGTGTTATTCTCTATTCATATATTTATTCCCTTTCTGGGATTTTATCTCATCCATTTTTCCATATATTCCCTATGTTATCATATGAAGATATATAATATCAAAGGAAGTCAAGATCTCAATTTTTAAATTAAATGAAAGATGATTTTTTTGTTTCATTCCTCTAAATTATGCAACTAATCTTCCAAATAAACGAGACCTTGAAATCCTTAGATTATATTTTATAGATAATTATGTTTAATATCATGTTATAATATATGTAAAAGTGTAGGTTAATGATAGGATCTACATATATCTATGAAAAATTATCAACAAGGGGTTACTAGCTAGTGCATCATATCAAATAGTATAGTATCTATCACTATATTTCCAATATAGTTACCAAATCTATTCTATGAAGTTTTTAATATAGTCAAGGTAACAAATCATAGTATAACATTGAAATTTTAAGAAATAAAAGAAGATAAATCACATAAACCCCCTTCATTCACCATTCACAAAATAATTCTTTTTATCATTAGTATTTAATAATAATCAACTGATATAAATTGAGTTTCAAATTAAAAAAAGTCGCAACCAAGCAGTAAATACACTTAGTGTATAACTTCCCTTTGGGAAATCAATTTATCCACTTTGAAAAGAACTTATTGGTTTTATAGAAGTAGATTAATTCATAAATTAACCCTAAAGTTAAATTATAAAGTGTAAAACAATTTAAAAACATCTTAAAATTAGTGTGAAACCCTATGAAAACATAAACCAGACTTACCCTTTTTGAGATTAATAAAATGTATACACTATGGAACAATGAACTTTATAAATCATATTTCATTTAAAAAATCTTTTGTAAATCCTTTATTATATATAAAAACATTATATGTATTTTTTTAAAACATATATTGTGAATCAATTTATACATAGAATAAAAATACATTTGAATTTGAAAATTACTACCTTTTTAAATTGTAAATGAATGGAAAAATGATAATACCATATAAAAAATTATAAATAGATTTAATTATATATTTTTATCTTAGAAAATAATTTTTAAATTCCCAAGAACATAAGTATCACTAAAATGAAAAAATTTAATAGAGACACCTACGCCAACCAATTTAATCATGTCACCTTCAAAATATAATATAAGGTTAGGTCATGAGATATACTTCATAATACCAAAAAGTCAAAACCCCCAATTTCATACTACACATGGAATGCGGTCACTCCACCAAGACCACTATGGTTAGAGAAAAGGGGAGAAACATGTATTAAATTAGGAGACTAAGAATGGATAAAATAGAAGAGTCTTTAATCATATGATTTGGATGTGATATCAAAATTAATTCACCATGATCTCACCTAAAGTGGAGAAAATAAGGAGTGTGAAAACATTGGAAGGGACTTAAAATATCTTATTTGATGTGAGGAGAGAAATGATTGATGACCCGATTAAAAAAAACAAAAAAACCAATAATCTAGTAACATGTATGGGTTGACCACACACTTTACCAAAACATGTTGAAAACATTGAAGTTCCTATAGATTCAAAGTACACCATGTGATATAGATTATGTGAAATTATTAAAAAACATGGAAAATCCATACGACCTAGAAAAAATTCAAAAAATTCATATTTTCTTCTCAAAACACCTTTAATTCAAGATAATACATAATATAATAAATATTTACACATATAAGTGAAATTACAGTTTTCATAACACAATTATGGGATATTAATCGATAGTTAAAAATATCATTGGTGGCTAAGAATTAGTATTTCAAAAAGAAAAACATCAAGGACAATAACACATACATCATTATTTTCTCATGTCAAATTAAGAATTTTATGTTAACAATTAAAGAATCATGATTGGATAGATGTTATGAATATATAATTTTATCTTATTAAGAAACAAACACTTCAGAGTTGGTAATAAATCAGAAAAATAACAATAATATTAAAGTGGATGAATAATAATTTTTTGTGTGGATTGATGTTTTGAGATTATTATTATTTAATAAAGTTAAAAAATTCATCATTCACTAATATTTCTAATGAATAATATTAGAAGTTGTATTATTTAGTGATTGAGTTAAATAATTATTTGATTGTAATATCAGTGTGTGATTAAGATAAAATTAATTGGTACTAAACTTTAGAAACATGGATTTTCTTGGTGGATGTTTAAGATTTTTCATTTTTTAATTGATTAATTATTATTTTTATTATATATGTGAATGTCAAATTATTAAGAATATATTCTAAATATTACATGATTTTAAGGATAATACCATTTCATTTATGTCCATGATCATTACTGGGCTATGTGATCCTATATTTTCTAGATCATTCCACAGATGATTCCAATGATTTTGAATAGTGAAACTTATAAATAATATATCCTTGGAATGTTTTTGTTTCATGAAGTGATATGGAAGATAAAATGGAAAATAATATAATCACCTTAAGGGTCGATAAAGGCTGTTGGGTATAGGAATGTAAAATAAATATATTAACTAATTCACCATGACTAAGTGAATCTATGAGGTCATTAATACATATTGGTAACATGGTATCCAAAAACTACAATATCTATACTCGATCTAATTTTCACTCCCTATAATTACCCATCTAATAACTTATTCAATATATTCCAATAATTAAATATAATCATTTTTCATTTTACAATAAGTATTTAAAATGTATACTATTACAAAAAAATAACATATGTGTTTTTCTTAAGCTTAAACTTTTTGAAAATATTTGAATCACCGCCCATGTTAAATCACATAAGATTAGTTTGTACCCATTTTAAAATATGAAATAGTTTCACTTATTTTTTCTGTCTCATTCTTCTTGTTCCATTCCTTCCAATCTCTAAAAAATGTTTTATTTAATTAACTTACCTAAAAATGTTTTCATTTATTTTCTATATTTCATGTCATTATTTATCCTAAAAAATTTCCACAACAGTGATTTTAAAAGAAATTATAAAGGATCACACATTTTCAAACAAAAAAATTAGTCTAAATTTGTATTTTCTGAAAAAAATTAACGAAATCCAAATGTGGCCCTCCTAAACATGGTTAGGTTTATTAGTTTTACTATTTGAACCTGAAGAAAATGTACATCATTAACCCACCACAAAAAAGGTTTTTACGTAGACTTATTTTTAAATTCATTACTATTACACACCACAAAACGTTATTTTCATCACTACATCATGGTTTTATTACTTAAAACTATATATATCATTAATTGAATTCACTAGAAAAATGTTTCAAACTACATACTAAACCCTAATCAATTATCCCATTAAAAATCAGTCTCAAAACAAAATATTAATTCCTTTATACACTATTTTAGTCAGATATCATATACCCATGACATTGAATTTGGCATGGTTAATCCAGTTTTTTATGATTTTTTAAATATACAATCAAAGAAAAATTAGTAAAAATGATTTAATTTAATCTAGAAATTTCTAATATCAAATAAATGTTAAAATATCATCTATCCACCTAAAACCATGAGTCACCACCTTATTTTTTATAGACATTTATGAATAATATGTCATGGATTATTCAGCCCATAATGATATGTTATTCTTAAAAACCAACTTATTTAAAAACAAATATCCCCTAAGATGATGATTTTGAGACTATGATATGGTTTGCATAACCTAAATAGAGTTTTTCATTATAATTTATTGTTATATTGTTTTTTATTCTATCCAATTTCTATAAAAACCATAACATTTAAAATTATATCATATAATGATGTGTTTCCACTATCGCCACTGAGTAAATATCCATCTTTTAATGATATTAATTTGAATAACTTTTAACTTTTAATAGATTCTTATATCATTATTTAACATAAATTTCAATAAAAATAATTTTATTGATAAAACATAATTATTCCCCTCTTTTGATCAACATTGGTTCCCAAATTCTATTTATTAAAAAAATAGTCCCAAACAAAAAATAACCAATATAAATTTTTCCTCCACTCATGTGATCGATATGACTAGGTTATGTTATTAAATTAGAGAATCTTGTGTCTTCTATTTGGTTAGATATAATAATAAACGTCATTATGTACTCATGAATAGGAATGTAAAGAATGTTTACTATGAACTATATTATGAATTAGTTTGATAAAAGTGTATATGAACTCTTTAATATGTTTATGAAAACAATGAAAGACATGATAACTCTAACCACTTTTTATGTCATGATGGTATAAAAGAAAAAATGTTTAATCTAGTTGGATATGGAAACTATTGGGGGATCTAACAGTAATATTTTATCATTATAACCTAATTGAGGTCTTGGTGTGGAAGGGTAATGTTTCCATTTGGGCATGTCAATACATTAGTGATATATTTACCACAAATACTTGAAGTGATGTAACTCTATAGAGAGTTCACATTATTTAATTTATGTTACAAAAATAAATTATTCCATTTTTATGGTTATATAATTCCAACTGTAAATTAAATTTTTTTATAAATAATTAAGATAGTTAAAAATATGAAATAATTGAAGACGTATTATTGAATTGTTCAGTCAAAATTTTTAAACTTTTATTGATATGAATATTTGAAATGTAAAAGGTTATGAAAATATTATGTTATTTTGAAATTATATAATTTCATGTATATTTTCATATCATTTTCCCGAAATGATAATATTATTGAAATCAAAAGAGAATGTTTTTATATTAAATTATATAAAGGTTAATAATTATATCCAGTATATAATTGTTTTAGAAAAAAAAGATAAAAATTGTTTTTCCATGACATAAGTTCTTTATAAATGTTATTTGTTAAAATATTGGGAAATTAGTTTCACTAAAAATCAATATTTTATATTAATAAATAATGATATTTGTTTTAATTACATTTCTACAACAATATAAATTTCTATATAAGATATTTTTATTAATAATTTATATCTAAAACATTTTCAAAATAGGAAATAAATGTTATTTTCATTATATAAATTATTTATATATCTCTAATGTATATTTTGAGATAATATAACTTTTGAGTGTCTTGTGGGAGTATATTTGAAATTGGGGAAAATAAAAATATAACAAATAAATGATTATGCCTATTTGATTCAAAGTGAAATTCAACTATAATCATAACAATGTTTAGGATATTTTGATTAATAAATTCCTTAATATAAATTTCATCCGTAATGTTTAAATTAAAATTAAAATTTATGAAAAAAATTAAAATATGATGATTGTACAAATCTTAGATCGGTTATAAGTATTTATATTAGATTAAAACATATTAATATCACAATAATAAATATTTTGAAGAATAAAAGTTTAATTATAATATTATAACTAAACATAATAATTATGAATCTCAAACGTCATCATTATTGAACAAAATATATTTATAAATATTATATCAATAAATGTGTTGTGGGAAATTTTTATTGTAAGGCTACATTGTGACCTAGACAGTGTTACATTTTATAATACAAAATTGCCTATTGAGATATAACATGTTTAACATAATGAAAAAATTAAAAAAAGTTATTTGGTGAAAGTTTTTATCGGTTATTGTAAATTTTGATTCATGTGTAAGGTTTTATTAGTATCCATAATTATTTTTAAGAATATACAAATTTTTAAATGTTATACAAAGAAATTTAACATTTATCATTTATTCATCTCTATAACATATTTCACAAAATTAAATGATTTTTAACCCCCCAATGTATGAAATATTAGTGTTATTAAGAAGGAAATGAAAATATATTACCCAAAATAAATAATTAAAAAAAATTAACTCACTAAAAGTAAGGAAATATCCTTCAAATTCAGTAAAAAAGTTCACTTGTGTAAAAATGCTAGAAAATATTGAAAATATAAAAATTTTAAAAATAATGAGAATATTTTGAAGTTTATGTCTTGAAATATTATTTATCATATTAAAGAAACCCATCCCTGACACATAAAACACAAAATATTTCTCAATGATTAAATTCAATATGGGAGAATGAAAAATAATATTAAGTTAAAATATATTCTAAAATATATTAGTTCATACATGTTTAATGAGTACTAAGAAGGGTTAAAGAACTTGTTTTCCAAAAATTTTTTTAAAAAAATTAATTCCGGAAAAATTATTTTTAAAAGGTTTCTACTTAAACATTTAAATTCACAAGTTAATTTAATTTAGAAAAGTATTTGTTAACAATTGAGTTTTTGAAAATATTCTGAAATAGGAATAAAAATATCATGCAAAACCATTATTTAAAAAATAAAAGTCCATGTTTATTATAGTAGAAACATGTTAAATTTTATCATGAGTTCAAAATTCAAATAGAAAATTCAAAAATATTTTCAACTATTCAACTCCCCAAATAGTAAGAAAATGAATTCTATAATTACAGAATTAGTAATAGATGTAAAACAAAACAAAAAATCCCATGATATTTGACACATAAATATTTTATATTTTTTACTGATATAATTCTTCTTCTTTTCTAGATATATATCCTCAGTTGACAAATTACACCTCTTATTAAAATAAATTATTTAACATAATATATCATGATTTTAATTTCAAAATCTAAAATAACTAGAGGCTACGTTTAAGGAAATTTGATTAAATATTTCTGTATTATTATGCTTTATTTGGTATTTGAAACCAAACAGGTTTTCTATGTTCAATAGAATTTAAATTTCTTCTCTTAGAGTTAAATGATATATAGGTTTTCACATTTTTTTCTTTACTCTGGGAAGGATTAGTAGTAGAGTATAAAAATATTCCCTGATCGGTAAAGACAAAAATTATACTTTATATGAATTGTTTTGTGGAAATTACCTATAATTTTTTTCAAATTAGATAAATATTAGTATGTTAAGAATTATTTCCAACATTAAAATAGTAGAAAAGTTTTTTAGTGTGTTAATATAATATTTTGAATATGTTTCAAAATGTTTTTCCAACATAGTAATTTAAGAAAAAATAACTCACACTAGTTTCACTCATATTACTAATTCATTATGTAAGTTATAGAAACGAATAAACAATAAACCATATTCTATATATTTTTTGTTGAAAATAATTAAAAATTGGCACTTACCCTATTTAGGTTGGAAGGATAAAACCTATGTTCTCATTTTTTTTACCAAAAATTACTAAATATTCCCCTATTATATTATGGAATTCATTGTATTTATAGTTTCCTCCATATAGAAACTAAGGTTAAAATCATCAAATTATACAACATAAAATTGAAACCAAACCAAAAAATTAATTCTATGTAAACAAAAATAGATTTTTTTACTTAATATATGTACATGAAAGGATAGGTAATGTGTTTTATTTATTAGAAAACACCTTATTCACTTTATCTTAGTGTATTTCCTTATATTCTCGTTTCCATGGTTAGCTTCAAACAATTCTTTATCAATGTTGTCTTCAAACATATACAATAATTTCATCACATCCTCTCTAATGGATACAACACTCATTTATTCTAGTATAGGTGATATAAAAGTTTAAGAAGCCTTTTCCTCGAAAAAACAATCTGAGATAGAAGAATATGGATCTTACTCTTCAAAATTTTCCACCATAGTTGTGACTTCTATACCATCATTGTTAATAGCTTCCATAAATGTATTTTCCAAAAAAATATTGATCTTTTGAATTTAATCAACATGTGAATGTTAAATTTACTTTATTCTATCTTGAATTATTAATATATTAATTGTTTCATTGAATTTTGAAGAGGGAGAAGAAACTCCAAGATCAAATTCAAGATCTTTATAATAAAATAGAAAAACACTCATCCATAAAGTAATCATCTCCATAAATATTTTTAATTTTATCTTTATCATGATGAAGTAGTCCTTATGGGAGTGCATATAAGGTAGGAAAGAAGTATAAAGACTCTTCCAACATTTCTTAATGGACAACCACCTCATGTTTGCTGTTTTCCAAGGGAAAATAATGAATTTATTATGCTATTTTAACCTATCAAAATATGGAGTAATCATTCAAAAAATTAGTGAGGGAAATAAAAACCCAATTGAAACATAAAAAAAATTGTCTTCCTAATAAAATCAATATTCCTCTTATATATCATAACTCTAATATCTCAATCCCTACACAGATATCTCAATATTTTTATTGTTTATTTTATATTTAACAAAATTTGGGGAATCATGTTTAAAAATTTGAAACTCTATCTCATATTGATATTATTATTTAGTGTCTTTTAAAATTGATTTATAATATAATTCTCTCATATATATATCCTATTGAACTGATATGGATTCTTATGTGAAAAATGGCATCAATCACTCATAAGTGACATGGTCCTCTTCTATGGGTTCCATAATTTTTTTATTATATCTAATATTGAAACTCTTTCATATATTCTCTTAGTTTCTTAGAATACGAATAACCTTACAATGATTCTATTATTACATTTTGATATTCTATCACTATTGTGATTTATAATAAAAATAAAATCAAATAATAGTAAAATTAACATGCCTCCCTTGAAATATGGCTAATGTTTACATGGACATATCACTTGGATGGTCAAACAAATCATTTATAAACTGCATAGATATAAAAAATAGATATATAACCACATGGATGTATCAAGGAGGTAGATTATTCATCTCAATGACTATACAATACTAATTTTATGTTTTTATTTAATTTGACAAAAAATAACAAATAATGAAAAAAATGGCTTAAAGATAGTGAAAAAAGAGAGAATTAAAAAATAAAAAACAATAATATGAGGGAGAATAAATGAGAATAACGTTAGATAATACTAGATAAGTATTAGTATGTTTCTAATTTCTAATAACTATAATAGATTAATAAAAAATTTAACCAATAGCATTCTACCTCACCCAATTAATTATTCTTGTCTTCACTCAAGCTCCACTCTCACTAAATAAAATTAATATTCATGTAAGGATTTCTCAAGATTTATCGAATATTATCATAGACATAAATTAGAATTAATCAAAATTAAATTCTTCTAAAATAATTTTAAAACACAAAAACATTGATTTAAAGAGATGTTAGAAACAAATTATTATTAAACACCCTCTAATGGATTAAGTAAAATAAAGGAGGGGAGTTTATTGAAGAAAGATAGTAGGAAATAATTAAAGTTTTGAACTAGTTGTCACTTCCCCACATCACCGTTACTTATAACTACTAGCGAAAAAGAAGGGGATGGTCATCTTGGTAGTGTAACGTAACACCCCGAGATTTTATGAAAAATATTCTTTTTAATTTCATTAATGTCTTATGTTTTAAGCTACACCAGAAGGAGCTTTCACAACACGCATCCCTGACTTGGCTTGCCTTACATGCAATCACGACCTTCCACGATAGTGTGTGTCGTACGTAATACCGAGTTTCGCTAAACAACGATATGTTGAATAAACTAGTTGTTATGAATAGTAATACCCACTTTTGGAAATTTTATAAATTTTATCTTTCAAAATGGACTTCATTTTTGGATTCAGAATATCGAAATTAGCCAAGGGTAAATATTTGTTATTTTTCTGAAAACTTTCAATTCTTGATGAATAGTGAAAACACTAGGTTACTATTTAAAAAACGACTTTTTATTTAAATAATTATTTATTTTTTTTAAATTTATTTTAGGTCAAAATTGATACATAATACCTATATAAGTTCAATGCAATTCATTGGAGTCATTTTATAATAATTTTAGATATATAAAAATTTTATTGAACTTTTCACCGTCTTTTACCGACCTCCTAGGAGAATTTGGAAATTCACATAAAACATAATTTTACCGCTTATGTGAGTGGAATTTCAAAATTCTGAGAGACATGGTTGATGTCAGTAAGTGAAATGTGGTTCAATGAGATGAAAATAATTTTTAGTGAATAGTAACTTTTTACTTTTTTTCCCACGGTTAGAAGTAAATAGGGTAATTAAGGGTAAAAATGATATTATTATTACCCTAACACATGTAATAATTCTATTGGATAAGTGTAAGTCGACCAAAAACAACCTTAGGAATAAAATATGATCATTTAGGCCCACTTGGATTAGATTAGGACATTTATTATTAATTTATTTAAAGAAGGGTTAAAATAGTTAAAATCAAAGTTTAATAACTAAATCATTTTTAATATAGAGTTATAAATAAGATAAATTAGACTATAAATATTCATTATAAATATAAAAAGATTTACTACATAATTATATTTTATTTGTAATTTTTAGACATTAAATAATATAATTCATTTACGACACAACGATGATGCAGTAATTATCTTATTAATGAAATATTGACATAATTGATATTATAAATACCCAAATAAATGTAATTTGAGACTTATTATGAATTAAAATAACTTTATAGGTTAATATGACAAGTTATTATTGATTTAGTAAACTTTTTTCAAACTCATATTTCTGTTATGATTTTCACAAAAATCAATTACCAAATAGTGTCAATATTGACATAAAATAGTTTTTAAAACAAATATTATATTATTAATTGATACTTTATTCCAAAAAATATATGGTTCGGCCAAATTAATTAGATAAGTTTATATATATTAATAATAAACAACTTGGGGTTCTTTTGGCTAGTTATACTAAGTTTATTAACCTTATAGTGTATGAAAACAAGAAGACAGTGTAAAAGTTAAATTATCTAATTTAAAGTTAAATCTAAATGATAAGGTTATAATAGAAACCTAAACATGTATAAATTCTATTGGAGGAAAGGATTTCTACCCATACCCACCTTAGATTCTGAATAAATCAATTTTGAGCTATTAAAAACTGAATATGAAATTATAATAAAATAATATTTTTAGTATTTCAAAAGGTGCCCCTCTCCTCCCTTATAAAAGGGAACCTCCTCCCTATCTTCCTCACACCACATTGTGCCTTCATGATCGGCCAAACCCTGACAAATTATCTTCTAAACTTCCTTAGAAACATCCTTGAAGTCCTGGTATTCTTAGAAGATCAATTTTAGTGCCCTAAAAGGAGGTCTCAAAGAGGCGCTTCAAAGAAGAGGTAATGTCTGTTACTGATTCATTCAACTTTATTTCTTCTTCCACCTCTTCTTCTTTAGTTGTTTCATTATTAAGTAATAACATTAGTATCACTAATATACTAATATGTCATTATAAGTATTAAACCACCCCATTTCACATTCTATCCATCCTACGGAAAACGAAATCACTGCGCGTGCGTACGTACGGAATACCGTCTCCACGCCGTAGTGTAATCTGTTTTTCCAACATGACCTTACATGGATGGGTATAATGGTGTAAAGAATAACTATAAAAATTTATTATAACATCATACTGATTATTTTATATTTTATCATCCACTCTAATTAAAATTAAATAATTATGTAAACAATATCATCGCTCGTGCGTACGTACGGACTACCTTCTCCACGATGCGATGAGATTCATTCTCCATGTTAACCATTAAAGAATGATTAGAAAGTATATATAAGAAATAATAATGAAATATATGAAATTATAAAGCTATTATATTTATGTATATATATATATGTATTTCATCTACTTAATTCCATTCAACTCAATAAGGAAACGAAAACAACGTTCATGCGTACGTACGGCCTACCGTCTCCATGAACGGTGTATTTCTTTCCATTTATCGATCAATTATATATATGTATATTCTGAATATATATTATATATAAATCATGTTTTATATTCTAGAATTAATTAATCATGATCTAAGTAATCATATGAATAATTACAAGTCAAATCACGGACCATAAATGAAACGATTTTACCCAAAACGCTACATTAACATGAATTTACAAAGGAACGGGTAATATAAAGTCATAAATGAACCATATATTATATCATAACAATGAAGATGATTATGTAATAATTCAATGAGATTATTTAAATCATTATATAGGAGGTTCGGATACGTACAAAGCATATCAGACCTAAGGTATGTGATAATTATTCCAATCTCATTATTTTCCAAGATTGTTCACTCGTATGTATTTACTAGGGGATATGTTTATTATCCATGTACATATGCTCTCAAAATGTTTTCGTCAAATGTTTACTTTACTTCCATGTATGTTTAAGATATTTTTACCCTTTTCTTACTTTTACCACATCATATGGAAGGAATATTTCTTTTGTTTACTATACGAGGTACTTTTTGACTTTTCCGACAAAAGTACGAGGAAATTGTTATTTTTTAACTTACACGGCATGAACTAATTTTTACAGTTTTATAAAGCCTTATTTTCATGAATCTTCCTCCAAAATAATTCATGAATATTTTCAACAAAATACTTTTCTTTTAAAATTGCATGACTTTTTGGGAAAAGAAAATGATTTTTAAGAATAAAGGATATTTTCCTCAAGAATTCATTTCAGGTGTTTTATCAATACCATTTTTCATCTAAGATGAAATTATTTCATATGTGTATGTTTCAAGTATCATGTCTCTATGATTTAAATGGTTTCACTTTACTTATTATGAAATGATATCCATTTCTTTTATATGGATTATGTGATGATGGGATGATGTTTATGAAACCCATTTTATTCATTGGGTTATTATGAATGATGTATGTTTATTTCATGGAACAAGTAACAATGATTTCATTACGAGATGGGTGGGACCTATATCTCCCTCCAATGCATTGGGTACAGATTTATATCTCATGAGATAAACATGGCTGTAACGGTAAGTTAATCCGGTTAAGTGTTACAGGACTAAAACGAGGAGTGAACTCGATTCAGAAAGGGACTTTGTCCACTAAGATGGTCTTAGCAACAATTCCTTGGCTACTATGGAAATCATATCATGTGATTAATGGTTTCCACAATTACATGTTTTATTCCCATTCTATTTTATCATGATTGATGTTCCATTATGATCTATTCCTTATGTATTCCCATGTTTTATCTCATTGCTTAAGATTTTCATGTTTAAACATTATGGTCATGTTTTTAAGTTCAAATGTACATGGTTTGTTATATTTAATCCATGCCTACCCTTACTGAGCATTTGAGATCCCCCTTTATATGTTTTCTTTTCCCCAAGATTTAAAGAAAGGTTTTAGGTAAGAAAACCAAAAGGGGAAGATCTTTATGGGAGATGTTGAAGATCTTTCACCACGATTAGAAGATTACGTTCCGAGTTTCCAAAGACACTAAACTATTACGGTCCTTGTGTGTCTGTTTTTATTATGTATTAAGTATTCCTCAAAAGTAATGTAATATCTATGTACGTCAAGCTTTGGGTCTCTACATTTGGTATCAGAGTAAAGGTTTAGTCAACCTTTGGAAACTAGGATGTGAAAACGTTAGTGGGATCCCTAGAGATATTTCTAAGGTATGTCTTGGGATGTCCCTATGGATAATTATATGTATAGGATATAGTCCTAGAACTATAGTAAAAATCTTAGAATTTAACCTAAGATGTTAGATATTGAAGGTACTCCCCCTTTATTATGTTGTTTTCCCTAGCATGATTTTTGCCTCTCACACTATTCTTTTTGGGTTTTAGACAATGGCTAGAACCCGAAGGAACTGTATTGATAAATGTAATGGACAATGCAATGATTTTACTCCTGAACAAATAAATGTTATGGGAGATGGAGTGAAAAATCTTATTTCTATACTTACACAAGCTATGAATGATTCTGGACTTCCAAATGAGCAGATAAGGGAACAATATTCTATTGAGTTCTTTATGAGGCAACATCCACCTTCTTTCAGTGGGTCTTCTGATACACTTGTTGCTGAACAATGGATCTGTACCACTAAAAAGATATTTTCAGTTCTTCAATGTTCTGAAAATGATAATGTCATATTAGCAGTATATCGTTTGGAAGGTGATGTTGATCAATGGTGGAATCTTATCAATAATACGAGGCCAAGAGATGAAATCGAGTCCATGGAATGGGATGAGTTCAAGAACTTATTTGTCAGTAAGTACATCCCTCGTATTCTTCGAACAAAGATGGAGAAAGAGTTTCTTGAGCTTAAGCAGAAGGATGATGAATCTGTTGGTATATACGAAGAGAATTTTACAAGACTGGAAAGGTATACATCTGGCATTATCATCCAACCTAAAAGTAAAGATGATCAATTTTTCAGTGGCTTAAAACCAAGTCTTAGAAGGGCATTAACTATAAGAGACTTCAGTAGCTATGAAGAAATTGTGCGTTGTGATATCAAGGTAGAAATGGAAGTTGGTGTTACATATCCATCTCATGGTTTTGACAAGAAACGAAAGATGGAGTTCAAGGAGAAATCTCAGAATAATGGTGAAAATAAGATGAATGTTTCTTTATGCTCAAAGTGTGGAATGAAACAAGGTGGGGATTGTCTTAAAGGGACTAGAAAATGTTTTAAGTGTGGAAAAGAAGGTCATTGAGCAGCTGAGTGTCGAAGTAATGGAAAAAGGGTTGCTAATGATGGGAATAATGAAAAGACAACAGAGAACGCACCACCAACACTTCAATTCTTCAAGTGCAAGGAAATGGGGCATTATGCTAATAAATGCCCTAATCCACGAGTTAATGATGATCAATGTGAGCAAACTCTTAAGGAAAAGGATAAAGGGATTTCACATGCGTTCACTATTTGTGATGTTGAGTATGAAAATGAAGTTTTTCAATTATTAAGTGTTTATGTAATGGGATTCCAAAATAATGTTGTATATAGTATCATGGAATATTGGAATATTTATGTATTGGTCTATTATGGTTTTCAATAATTTTATGGTACTGGTAACCATGGAATGTGATTGAGATATTTTTGGAAGGAAGATGATATGTGCATAATGATGGGAGAAGGAGAAAATGAAATGTTTGACAGTATTCATGAGCTCATGACTGACATAAAAAAATAGTTATATCATGGTTTGAGTATATAGAATTTTGGGGTTTTGGTATGTGGAAAGAGTTAACTTTTGAAAGCACTCATGTTTTTACTAAGATTCAATGGGTATTCATTTTTCAAGAGAATACATGATTAAGGCATTCCAATGTTTGTAATGTGACCCACAAGACATATCTTATGATATATGGGGATCAATGATGGTATTAACATGCTTTTTATATGAAAAATCTGGTAATCGTCTTCACTATAATATGAGAATGGACAGCAATATTATGGATAAGCCTAAAGATTAGAATGGATTATGTTGGAAATAAGTTAGTATTGTTTAAGGATAGAACTTTTTTCGATATTGTTGATGGGATTTTATAGTAATGTAGTTTTAGAAAAAAGACCACCTGCAGGATGGGCGACACCCCATCGCGTCGGATAAGGCTGTGGGAATCGAACCCACAACCGATGTGCGACAGGCCTTTATCGCCTACCACTAGCATACATGATTTCCATGGTTAGTATAAATTAGTTTTAATTTTTTAAGTGGTATGAGATATTAAGTATAAGTCCATTTTAGGAACCATATACGATTAATCGACTTATGTATATTTAATAACTTTTTCTAACCTTTTGTTTGAGACAGATGGAATGACACGTCATTCTATCACATGATCTTCTAACACTTCAAAAATAAAAAATTCATCTTCATTTCTTTAAGAGGTGAAGTGGAAATTTTTCAAGGCACAAACAATAGTGATATTGAACCAAAATCATTTAAGTATTTCTTTTAATTCATTAAATTTTGGGAAAAGATATTCAAAACCAAAAATGTCGTCCTAGTTCACTCATATCTGATGAATCAGATGGTACCTTAGATCATCACAAATATATGGCTTTTTGATTGTTGGATTTTTCATAGCCATGTTCTCTACCACTCTCCATCAGAACATGATGGTTAGATTTTTCTTCTATATCTATATTTTCACCTATGTTCTCCTATGTGGAAACCTAGTGATTAGTTAATTTGTGTAACCGTTACGTTTCATACTTTAGTTTTTAAAGCCAAGTTTTGGTATTCCTTTTTATGATGTGGGTTTCTATTAAAGAAACTTTCGAGTGGTAAACAATTTATAACCCCGAAGAATTTCAAGGGAGAAATTCATTTTAAGGGGGGTAGAATGTAACACCCCGAGATTTTATGAAAAATATTCTTTTTAATTTCATTAATGTATTGGGTTTTATGCTACACAAAAAGGAGTTTGCACAACACGCATCCCTGACTTGGATTTCATTACACACAATCGTGACCTTCCACGATAGTGTGTGTTGTACGCAATACCGAGTTTCGCTAAACAACGATATGTTGTATAAACTAGCCGTTATGAATAGTAATACCCACTTTTTGAAATTTTATAAATTTTATATTTCAAAATGGACTTCATTTTTTAATTCAGAATATCGAAATTAGCCTAGGGTGAATATTTGGTATTTTTCTGAAAACTTTCAATTCTTGATGAATAGTGAAAACACTAGGTTACAATTTAAAAACTGACTTTTTATCTAAATAAGTATTTATTTTATTTAAATTTATTCTGGTAAAAATTGATACATAATACCTATATAATTTCAATTTAATTGATTGGAGTCATTTTATAATAATTTTAGATATATAAAAATTTTATTGAACTTTTCACCGTCTTTTACCCACCTCCTAGGAGAATTTGGAAATTCACATAAAACATAATTTTACCGCTTCTGTGAGTGGAATTTCAAAAATCCAAGAGACACAGTTGATGTCAGTAAGTAATATGTGGTTCAATGAGATGAAAATAATTTTTGTTAAATAGTATCTTTTTACTTTTTTTACCACGGTTAGAAGTAAATAGGGTAATTAAGGGTAAATATGATACTATTATTACCCTAACACATGTCCTAATTCTATTGGATAAGTTTAAGTCGACCACAAACAACCTTAGTAATAAAATATGACCATTTAGGCCCACTTGGATTAGATTAGGACATTTATTATTAATTTATTTAAAGAATGGTTAAAATAGTTAACATCAAAGTTCAATAACTAAATAATTTTTAATATAGAGTTATAAATAAGATAAATTATACTATAAATATTAATTAGAAAGATAAAAAGATTTACTACCTAATTATATTTTATTTTTAATTTTTAGACATTAAATAAGTTAATTAATTTATGACACAATGATGATACATTAATTATCTTATTAATGAAATATTAACATAATTGATGTTATAAATACCCAAATAAATGTAATTTGAGACTTTTTATGAATTAAAATATTTTTATAAGTTAATATGACATGTTAGTATTGATTTAGTTAACTTTTTTAGAACTAATTTTTATGTTATGATTTTCACAAAAATCAATTACCAAATAGTGTCAATATTGACATAAAATTGTTTTTAAAACAAATATTATATTATTAATTGTTATTTTATTTTACAAAATCTATGGTTCATCCAAATGACTTAGTTAAGGTTATATATATTAATAATAAACAACTTGGGGTTATTTTGGCTTGTTATAGTAAGTTTATTAACCTTATAGTGTAAGAAAACAAGAAGACACGGTAAAAGTTAAATTATCTAACTTAAAGTTAAATCTAAATGATAAGGTAAAAATGGAATCCTAAACTTGTCTAAATTATATTGGATGAGAGGATTTATACCAATACACATCTTAGCTTCTAAATAAATCAATTTGGAGATATTAAAAACCGAATATGACTTTATAATAAAATAATATTTTTTGTTTTTCCAAAGGTGCCCCTCTCCTCCCTTATAAAAGGGCACCTCCTCCCACTCTTCCTCACACCACATTGAGCCTTCAGGCTCGGCCACCCCCAGCCAAATTCTTTTCTCAACTTACCTAGAAACATAACTGAGGTCCTGGTCTTCTTAAAAGAACAATATTAGTTCCCTAATAAGAGGTATCAAAGAGGCGCTTCAAAGAAGAGGTAATGTCTATTATCGATTCTTTCAACTTTATTTCGTCTTCCACTTCTTCTTCTTTAGTTGTTTCTTTATGAAGAAAAAAAATAAGTATCACTAATATAATGATATGTTATTATAAGTATAAAACAACCCCATTTCACCTTCTATCCATTCTACAGAAAACGAAATCACCGCGCGTGCGTACGTACGGAATACCGTCTCCACGCTGTGGTGTAATCTATTTTTCCAACACCAACTTACTTGGATGTGTATAATGGTGTAAAAAATAACTATACATAGTTATTATAACATCATACGTATTTTTATATATTGTATCATCCACTTCAATTAAATTAAATAATTATAGAAATGATATCATCGCTCGTGCGTACGTACAGACTACCGTCTCCACGACACGATGAGATTCATTCTACATGTTAACCATTAAAGAATGATTATAAAGTATATATAATCAATAATAATGAAATATATGACATTATAATGAAACTGAATTTATGTATATATATGTATGTCATCTAATTAATTCCATTCAACTCAATAAGGAAACGAAAACAGCGTTCATGCGTAAGTACGACCTACCGTCTCTATGAATGGTGTATTTCTTTCCATTTATTGATCTATTATATATATGTATATTCTGAATATATGTTATATATAAATCATGTTTTATATTTTGTAATTAAGTAATCATGATCTAAGTAATCATATGAATAATTACAAGTCAAATCACGGGCCATAAATGAAACGATTTTACCCAAAACGCTACATTAACATGAATTTACAAAAGAACGGGTAATATAAAGTCATAAATGAACCATATATGATATCATAACAATTAATATGATTATGTAATAATTAAATGACATAATTTAAATCATTATACATGAGTTTCAGATACGTACGAAGAATATCGGACCTAAGGTAAGGGATAATTATTCCAATCTCATTCTTATCCGAGATTGTTCACTCGTAAGTATTTACTGGGGGTTATGTTTATTATCTATGTCCATATGCTCTCAAAATTTTTTCATAAAATGTTTACTTTACATCCATGTATGTTTAAGACATTTCTACCCTTTTCTTACTTTTACCACATCGTATGGAAGGAATCTTTCTTTTGTTTACCATACAAGGTACTTTTTGACTTTTTCGACAAAAGTATGAAGAAATTGTTATTTTTTAACTTATACGGCGTGAAAGGATTTTTACGGTTTTATAAAGCCTTATTTTCATGAATCTTCCTCCAAAATATTTCATGACTATTTTCAACAAAATACTTTTCATTTAAAATTTCATGTCATTTTGTGAAAAGAAAATGATTTTGAAGAAGAAATGATATTTTCTTCAAGAATTCATTTCATGTGTTTTATCAAAACCAGTTTTCATCTAAGATGACATTATTTCATATGTGTATGTTTCAAGTATCATGTCTCTATGATTTAAATGGTTTCACTTTCCTCATTATGAAATCATATCCATTTCTTCTATATGGATTATGTGATGATGTGATGATGTTTATGAAACCCATTTTATTTGTTGGGTTATTATGAATGATGTATGTTTATTTTGTGGCACAAGTAAGAATGATTTAATTACGAGATGGGTGGGACCTATATCTCCCTCCAATGCATTGGGTAAAGATTTATATCTCATGAGATAGACATGGCTGAAACGGTAAGTTAATCCGATTCAGTGTTACAGGACTGAAACGAGGAGTGGACTCGATTCAGAAAGGGACTTTGTCCACTAATATGGTCTTAACAACAATACCTTGGCTACTATGGAAATAATATCATGTGCTTAATGGTTTCCACAATTACATGTTTTATTCCCATTATATTTTATCATTATTGATGTTCCATTATGATCTATGCCTTATGTACTCCCATGGTTTATCTCATTGATCAAGATTTTCATGTTTAAATATTATGGTCATGTTTTTAAGTTCAAATGTATATGGTTTGTTTTATTTTATCCATGATTACCCTTACTAATCATTTGAGATCACCCTTTATATTTTTTCTTTTCCCCAGGATTTAATGATAGGTTTTAGGTAATAAAACTAGAAGGGAAAGATCTTTATGGGAGATGTTGAGGATATTTCACCACGATTAGAAGATTATGTTCCGAGTTTCCAAAGACACTAAACTGTTACGGTCCTTGTGTGTCTATTTTTTTATGTATTAAGTATTACTCAAAAGTAATGTAATGTCCATGTACGTCAAGCTTTTATTCTCTACATGTAATCTCCAAGAATCATCAATATTTACTTTTAGGAACTAGTTTGTGTGTAAGGACACAAATATTAATGGTATAAGAACAACATAGAGGAAGATGGAATATTTGTTTTTATTTATTAGTGAGAATTACCAAACAAATATAGGTCATATAATGAGAATCACAGGAATTAAAAATTACCAAAACATGAATTTGACCCCTATTTTTGACAAAACAATAAATCAATAATAAAGGAATTTAACTAGGAATAATCCATATAGATTGATCGCAGAATAATATTCATACTCCATTATTATACTTCTAGTGATCCCATTAAAAACTCTTTCTAAAATTACTTCATATAAGTTAGTTTTCATATTATTCACATTTTATGAATCCACATTGAAGTTATAACTATACACCATCTTCTTTAGGTCACTCGAGATGAGTTTCCTAACAATAGACACTTTACCCACATGTGTTTTATGTCATCCCTAAAAAATAATAATCTCACTATAGTTATTATCCTAGAAAATTCTATTATGGAAACCTTTGATAGTCTTTGAAATCTTCATAGAAACCCATCATATCGATCTCAACATCCCCCATACCTTGATTTACATTTATGAACCAAGGTTCATATGGAATTGTATTTTTAAAGGATTGATTGAAACTCAAATCAAATGGGAATAAAACATATGAATAATGATTGTTACCTTTATGAGAATATACCTGATGGAAGCCTTATAATGATGCCCTCATGAACCTTATAAACTCTTATCTTCAAACTTACATAAATCCTCTTATCAAATTAATAAATATCAAAATGAACCATAAGATGTATATGAGAACTATACAGAGGTGGCTAGGGAACCCTTATCAAGCACCTCTAGAAAAATTAATAAAATGAAACATACACATGGAATGAAATAGTAATGATATTAATCAATTCAATGATAATAAATTAGTATTTAAAAAATATCCAACATAAAAAAATTAATATTCATATAAATCATACCAATGAAAAAAACATGTAATTTTAGAAATATTAACTTTAATCACTAAAACACTTACTAAGATGGATAAAAATATTATTTTGAGTTAAATTAACTACAATTATAAAATATTTTATCCAAAATATATAATAAAATTAAATCAAGTCTCAATTTATCAATAGAGTACTAGAAACACATAATTTCATTAAAATATTATAATATTAAAAGTGTCAATTCCAAAATGACTAAAAATAAAAATGTTTCCAATTATATAAAAAATTATATAAATTAATTAAATTTATAAAATATATTTCCAAACATGTATTAAAATTAAGCCACATAAAAAATCTATTGAACATGTTCATGTTTAACTCTGATAAATATATGAATGAGGCTAGAAGAAGATCAATTAGAAATTACAAGATTGTTAAAGATTATAATAACTCTAATTAAATCATTAAATAGAAAATAGCTCCCTCAATGTGTGCACAAGGTGTTAAATCTATAAATGGAAATTCTAACATGATGTTAAAGTCAAAGTAAGTGATGTTTGAAGAAAATTATTATCCATTTATGAAATCTATAAATTCTAGAAAATATAAATTTAAATAAAATTTTTCTAAAAATTGTTTAGAATAAAATTCAATAAATATAAGTAATTTATAATGAAACATGTTTGGAATATCATATAATTTTTGTTTAAAAACTTTTATTTAAAATAGTTATATAATGATGATGAATATTAATTTATAAAATCATGAAATAAACTCGGTTGAGTGATAAATATTTATATTTATGGATACTAGCCAAATTTTGATCGTTTTAATCATCTAGAAATGTGTATTAGTTTAATTATTGACATAGATATCAATATAGAATATTTTAAAGGTAATATTTAAAATTTAATTATTCAACTAAAAAGGTGACATGTTCAAAAGGTATTTTAATGTTTCAAAGTGAATATTGAAAATTACCTTTATTTATTGAATGATATTTATGTATTATATGAAAAACTATTTTGTGGTGATGAAAATTTACTTAACATATTATCATAATTTCTAATTATTAATTATGATACTGAAAAGGCTGAAAAAATAAGAAGAAAGAAAAAGAGAAAATTCTGATAGTGGATTTTCATTGATATGCCCATAAAATAAATGTATTCAATTCATGGAAATGGGTTTTAATCACATATGATAGTTTATATATATCAATACAAATACTTTAATAAGATAAATAATGTATTAATGACATTTGGAAAGAGAGGTTTCAAAAAATCAACGGATTAACAAGAGTATAGATTAGGGAGATTGAGTTAAAATTAGATAATATGTATTATATTAACTGATTGAATCATGTAATTATTAGTGTTTATAAATTTTTTATTAAGGGAATAAGAATATTTTTCAAAAATATAATTTTTTTGTGAAGAGAAATAAAGACTTTCTTGTTATAAATAAAAGACAGTGAACATGAGTTACCTTTTATGAAGTGGGTGAAGATAATTTTTATTATTATTTAAACATGATGGGGGATAATTAGTTTTGTAATCAAAGGAATTACATACTTTTTCAAAATAACATGAAAACAATTACACATGGATGTAATTTCCATGAAATTATATTGATAAAAATATAATGGAATTTGTTTTTTTCTACAAGATAAAAGGGGAGGATTGTAAACTCTTTAGAAAAGAAGATGGAAATTCAATCTTCTCAATAATTGGAGCATATTCATTTATATATTTGTGGTATCTTGAAAAATAAGTTTATATATTTTGATAATTATTTTATCACCTTTAATAGATAACTTAAATGTATTGCATGTATTATACCTATGAAACAAAAGTAAATGTCATTGAGGGATGTTTAAGAGTTTATGTGGAAGCGTAGAAAAATAATGTAAATGGTCATTAAATAGGATTTTAATGGATATTGAGGTTGAGTACACATGTGAAAATTTTAATTGTTATTAGGAAAATTAGGGTACCCACTATGATATTTTTACACCTTATATCATATAATAAAATGTTTTAGTATAAAAAATAATTTCATTATTTTGATAGATCAGATAATATTTGTGGTTCATGACACATCATGATTCATTTTGAGATAAAACATTAGGGAAATGGTTTATATCTAAAACTATTTGTTATATCATCAAAATATATACATATATACCTAAAAATGAAGAAATAAAACCCCTTGATTTTTTTGTGAGGGTGTTTATATTAACTTGTATCACCAATGTGAATGGGGATATATATATATAATTCAAAAGATATGGGTAAAAATAATTTTCATTTGTTTTCCTATAATGAAAAGAGGATATCAAATCTATAAGAAGAATAAAAAAAGAATATCAATTATTTTATTTTGGTAAATGTATTCAAAAAAATGATCGAGTATGCATATTAATTAATAAGAACTATAATTTTAATAGAAGATATATATATATATATATATATATATTTGGGAAACTAGTGGTAAATTATAAAAATACAAAATATTAATGTGGTGGGAATAAAAAATATAATAATTCAAACATTTACAATTATTAAAATTGAATAATATTAGTTTTGAAAAGGTTAGAGGAATTATTGGAGATATATAATATCATCAGTGATCAAGGTTAAGTGTTTCAGACAAGGATATCTTTGGGAATAAAATATCGCAATATATTGATTTCATAAATTGAAATAAGAAATATGTTTGAAGAATTGAAGCATCAAAAGTTTATAGATACTATGGGTGATTATTTAGATTTATTTAAGGAAAAACACTTTGAAGTTTACTAAAATAATAAAAAAGGATAATATGAGAACATAGTTGGTGTTCTGTATAAAGTTGAATTTGAAACGTAAAGTGATGATGATTAAATAAAGAATTAGTTATAAGGGTCATTATTTATTTTAAGGGATAACATGTAATAATATGGATTATTATTTTTATATCTTGAAAACATAAAAAAAATTATTGGTATCATTGACTGAATGTGATACTTAATTTAAAAATAGATTTTATGTTAGATTTTTCCATTGGTGAACTAGAAGAGGTTATGTATAACAAGAAAAATAGATATTCATGATTGGGGGAGCAGATAGTTATAAAAAATATTTTTTAATATTAATAAAATCCATTAGGAAATCATATTGGATTCTTGAATCATTTTTACAGCAATGAATTATTAAAATAAATATTAGTAAGAAAACTATACATCAAAGAATGTAAAGAGGTATCTCTCATTGTTATCATATAAATTGATGATATTTTGTTTCCATGAAATTAATAAGGTATTATTAAGATGTTTCAACTCAAATAATGTTTTTTTGATATCCTAATATTTATAAAGATAAATTATCACCTAGTGTGACAACCCTAAGGATTAATGCAGACACCTATGGGGGTGAATTAGGTGATATATTTTTTTTAAAAGATTCTAATTTTATTTGATTATCAATTACCCATTTGAATTTATACCCTTTTAATATCCTATAAAAATTTCATAAAAAATTAGTATTTACTAATCACATATGCAACATGAAATGTAGTAAATAAAGTAAATGATGTCACTCTATATTCGTTCAAAGTTTAGATATGATGTGGGAAACATACCCATTATTTTGATTGGTTAGTTACCATAATCATGTATAATCTTATCCACTATAAAACCAAGTGAATTCAATATGTTTTCATGACCCCATAGTATTTCACACACAAAAACTATTTCTCATAGTTAATAGAATATACCCAAATTTCACATGGTGTTAGATTGTCACACTATAATAACCTTATATATTCTTATTTACATTGGTTCCATAGCTTTCGACCATGTATATATAAGTATTTCCGTTCTATCCTATTGAGTTATATCTCCAAAGGTCTTAGGATATTAATACATTAATATGATTTGATACCCTTCTTCTCAATAGAGTCTTTAACTGCCTTATGATTATTTGATAAACCTTTTGTAACTCAATATCTAAATGTTTCTCATCTTCATAAATAATCATTAGAATCTATTTATTTTTTTATCAACTCACTATTGAGATATTAGGATCTTCCAAAATCATGTAGCTTCTCAATACTTGAAGGCCTTGACATAGAAAATATGAATAGCTACACTAAATTGGTCTCCCATTTGTCTCTTCTTCTCAAAATTCTACAATAGTGGATGTCATATGATGTTATTAATCATTTTTATTTGACACCATTATAAATAATATTCTGTTATATAGGTTAATATAAATATTTTTCCAATTATAGTTTTCAATTCTACTCAATACGTTACTCATAGCTCAAGTTCTTACGATAACTTCCATCTCATACTTTTTATACATTAGATATAGGTATTGAAAATTAATTATGCAATAGTGTAATATTGATAATTTCACATCAAATTAAGTTCATGGAATCCCTATTTATTTTTTCTTTAAATTTTAATATTTCAGTTTCTCCCATTTTCCCACCAATCTATGTACTTCAATAGTTTTAACCTTTAAAATTAGGGGAGTTCCTATCTTTTCATTTTCTTCTAATTTAATCTCAATGTAAAATATCTATATAAATTATTCTTTAATAGGTTAAGTATAAATTATTCTAAATATTAAAACCTATAAATCCCCACTTACAAATTATCTATAACAATATTAAAATAATACAACGAATCATCTTTTATCTAATCTCATTTTGTTTTATATTGAGAGATTTTAATTTAAAATTTAGATATTTGAATCTATAAACTAAAAATAGTAGATAAAATAAATATTAATCTTTTTTATCTTGAATCAAAAAAATTTATGATATTTTAATCAATGAGGTTAGGTTCTAGATTCTATTGATAATATTTACTTACATATTTGATAATTTATAATAACTTCAGTTCATCTTTTCTCATTTCCCATAAATTCATTCCAATTATGATATTATTTACCTCATCAAGAAGAATATATTATAAAATTCATTCATCATGGATCGAAAAATAATTTTCTGATGTATTAAATAGTTTATAACAGATTAAGAAACATCTCTTTTATTTTTTTTAAAATTCTATAATATATTAGTTGATGATTTTATTTCTCTCTCAAAGAATTTCCAAAATGTTGATATTACTTCCCATAGGTTAAAATAATATTTATAAAAATTATTTATCATGAATAAAACTATAACAATCCAAGTTTTTGTTTGATTTATTTATCCATAAATAATTCTGATTTATTTGATAGCATAATTTACATGCAACATCATGTTTAAATGTATTGAGTTATAGAGTTGAAATATAATTTTTTAATATGATAGTTATTTCATTGAAATAAGATTGGAGAGTATGAATAGGGATAAAAAATTCTAAAAAAATTCTAATATTAAAATTGATAAAATAAATTAAATGGCAATCAATTGTTTAGAATTGAAAAAACAATTTTAAGGTAAATAGAGTTGATTTTCTGAAAAATGATTTTAAGCACAGTTACTATAGAATTAGTTTCTTCAAATTTTAAAAACATTATGTGATAAAATGGTTATAATTTTTCAAATAATAATATAAAAATTATCCTAAGGGTTAATGTTTTTGGTTTCCCTGAAAATATTGATTTTTTAGTGTTTAGTGACAATTCTGATTTTTGTGATACTATGTTTTATTTTCACTTAAAAGGAACCATTAGGAATTATATTTTATATAAAATTAATATAATTATTATTTAATTACATATAATATAATTAATTAAATTTAAATTTTCATCACACCTAAATCTTTATAAGTACATTTTTTGATTAAAAAATAACAATTTTTTAAAAACATTTTTAGTTTCCTTTTACAAATTAATATTAATTTTTTTTCCAACTTATAGGAAATTAATATTAAATAATGGATCCAAAATTTAGAATTAAGATGTTTAAATATGGTAAATAGGAATTGTTTATTTTTTATCTTTATGAAAATTACTGATGAATATATTTATCACCTAAGTAACGGTAAAATGGGTAAATTAGGTTTAAAACATTACGATAAGAAAAAAAAATTCTACAAAACATGAATTTAACCCATTTTATGAGTATATAATTAAAATTATCATAACATACTCAAAATATTCTATATTTTCCCATCTTTCATTGATTATGATCATTTTATTATTTTAAGAAAATAATAACTATAAAATATATCACTCTTATCTTTAAAATCTATAATAGTTTGGCTCAAAGATAGAAATAGGTTATGTTAAGTTATAAATTAATATTTAAAATATTATTTTTTTTGTTATAGAATTATTTTTAATTTTTTATTGAATAATATTCATAAATTATTATGCACCACTAACACCGTATTTATTCAACTAACATAAAAACAAAATAAATGATTTCAAAAATGATAAACGTAATAAAAGTTTTGTAAATTATTTTCTTCCATGAATTTTATAGATAAATATAACTTTATATTGATTTTTTAAAAGTTAAAATTTTAATTTAATTGTTATAATGAAGAAATTATTGCGAAAATAAATTAATTGTTCCAAAAAACGATTTTAATGATATTTTATAATAGACAATATTTTATTAAATGATTCAAAATTCATAAAAATTATATATTATTAAATGTGAATAAGGTATGGTTTAAAATATATTCCACTGTCGATTTATGGTTCACTTATCATTTTTATGGTTATATTCTAGTCCCTTAATGTGTAGTAAACTTTGATATTGTTGTAATGGTCAACATGATTAACGAGGGTTAAACAAATATATAAGGGAGAAAAAGTCAGATAATCTTATCCAAATTATATTATATGAGATTATTTCGACTTAAAATATTAGATTATTATAAATATATCAATTATGTTCTAATTTTCCATGAAATATAATTTATAATAATTTAATACTTTAAATAATTTTAAGAGTTCTTCTCCATACGCTTATAAAATGGAACCTCTTATCTTCTATTATCACACCTTTTGAACACTATTTATTATAAATTACTTATCATAATATTAATAGATTCATTCCACACATCTCATAGAATTTTTTCATGCCAAATTTCTTTCCATTGAGGCTTTATGTGTAGGTAAAACTATGTTTCTCAATAAAGAGGTATAACTCTTAACCGAGTTATTTCAATTTTATTTCTTTTTATACTTCATATAAAATTTATTGTATCCATTATAAATAAATAACTAAATAATTAAAATATAATTAAATTTTATTATAATTATAGAACAACCATTATCCGACTAATTTCCATCATATGGGAAAACAAAACATCACTTGTGTGTAAGTGTGGAATACCACCTCCAAAAAGTGGTGTGTTTTTTTTTCATCACCACTTCTTATTGACTATTATAATTATGGAATTAAGAATTATATATGATATCTATAATATTATTGTGGGTTTTCAATGGTGAATTATTATTTACCTTATTTTTTGTTTCATCCATTGAAAAATGGAAACATCACTCATGCATACGTACAAACTACTGCATCAAAAAATGAAGTAATACATTATTAATCTATGCTTTATATGAATAGTTTTAAAATTAAAAATAATTATTAAATATTAAACTAATTAAATTAATAATATATTATATAATATAAATCCAAGTTCAAAGTACATGAACTTGGATTGCTTAACTGAAACATGCATGAAAAAAGTAATTATCACTCAGAATAGTGAATTTAATAAGGAATTGTTAATGAATGAGAGATAAGATATTATTAATAAATAATATAGTGTATGATATATATGAGTATTTTTAGGTAAAAAATTTAGAATAAATCTTTATTTACTATAAATGAGGTTCAAACATGTACAAATAAAGAAAAAACATGAGGTAAGGGATTTATGTCTCTATCCCATTTTAATAGGGATTGTTTATGCTTGATTTTTCATTGAAGAAATTATATAGTAATTATATGATAAATTAAAGAAATGTAATTATCATTGGCTTGATTCTAAAATATTGATGATTTATTACCATTTTACACACTATAGGACTCATAATGGTTAAGAAACTTTTTTAAGAAAAGTCAACTGTATTTGTCCTCTTTAGTCAGAAAACCCTTTTCATCTATATATATATCACATAAATGTTCTTAAATGAAATTTATTACTATTATAATTATATTTTTTAAATTAATTTTTTCTCATATTTTAATTTCTATAAAAAAATTCAAAATAATCATCCAATCATTTTCCAAAGAAGGTACTTTTGATAGCTTACCTAAAATATGAATAGAGTCCTCGTTTTAACATACACATCATGAATGGAATTTCCAACAATATTTCCCCATCAATGTCTTGATGATTACTTTAAAATATTACATGGATTGTTTCAATGAAAAAAATACTGTATTTTTTTTAAATAATTGTATTTTAAATATGTTTTTTTAAATTGAAATGTGTTTTTTTTATTCAAGAAATATTCCACTGTTCTGTTAAAGGAATTTTTATCCATCATAAAATCCTTTAATGTTAATTATGATTTACTGTGTGGAGGATCCAAAAATACCATCCTTATTAGTTATCTATATTTTTTATGACTATGATGATAATATTTCTATGTAATATATTTATCTTCCATGGGTTATGTTATTATTAAATGTTTATAAACCCCATTTCTTTCCATGTGTTATGCTATAATGATATGATGAATGACTTACAATCATATAGAACCCATATATATAGTTTTCATTATGTGATATTTGGGACCAAAATTATATATCCCTCTAATAAATTTGGTAAATATTTATATCTCAGGTGATAATTATGTGAAATAAGTTAATTTGATCAATCCACCATGTGAAATAGGTATGTATTTATAATCCACTATGGGTAACATGTGGTGATTTTTGATTCATTATGATATGGGAAACATGTGTTTACTATAGATAAACTATGATTTGATGGTATTTCTAGTTAAACATTATATATTAAATGGTTTCTATGCTTATTATGGAGCCACACTTTTAGAAAATATTTTTATGATTATGATTTGAACTCATGGTTTATGATTGATTAATAATGATATCTCACTCTTATAAATACTATCTTTAAAATGATAATGTTTTACACCATGGAACATGATTAATATCCATAATAAATTAGGTGATAATATTTTAAGTAATGATCATGATGTCATATATTTATTCTTATCTTAATCAATTTATATATCCCTTATTTACCCTTACTGAAAATTTAATCTCACCCTTTCTTATATTTACTTTTCCTAGGTTATTAAGAAAGGTTTTATGTCAATTATTTTTAGTGGGGTATAAAGTTTGAATAATTTTATGAGATATTGTAGAGACCCAAAGCCTGACGTACATGGAAATTACATTTCATTTGTGGAATACTTAATACATAACAAAAAGAAACACCAAAGGACCATTGTAGTTTAGTGTCTTTGGAAACTCGGAATATAATATTCTAATCATGGTGAAAGATATTCAACATCTCCCATAAATATCTTCCCCCTTTTTACCTAAAAACTTTCATTATGTCCCGGGGAAAAGAAAACATATAAAGGGTGAGCTCAAATGCTCAGTAAGGGTAAGCATGGAGAAAATAAAACAAACCATATACATTTGAACTTAAAAACATGAACATAATGTTTAAACATCAAAATCCTTAGCAATGACATAAAACATGATAGTATTTAAGGAATAGATCATAATGGAACATCAATCATGATAAAATATCTTGTAAATAAAACTTGTAATTGTGGAAAAACATTAAGCACATGATATGATTTCCATAGTAGCCAATGCATTGCTTCCAAGAACATCTCAGTGGACAAAGTCCCTTTCTAACTCGAGTTAACTCCTCGTTCAAGTCCTGTAACACTGAACCGGATTAACATACCATTCCAGCCATGTCTATCTTGTGAGATATAAATCTTTACCCAATGCATTGGAGGGAGATATATGTCCCACCCATCTCATAATGAAATCATTCTAACGTGTGACACAACATAAACATAAATCATTCATCATAACCCAAAAAATAAAAATGGGTTTCATAAACATCATCCCATCATAAAATAATCCATATAAAACAAATGGATATTATTTCATCATAAAAAAATTACACCATGTAAATTAGAAAGATATTATAGTTGAAACAAAGGCATGCCAAATAATTTCATCTTATATGGAAAATAGTTTTGATAAAACACATGAAATGAATTCTTGTGGAAAATATCCTTTCTTCTTCAAAATCATTTTCTTTTCACAAAATGCTACACAATTTTAAAAGAAATGGATTTTATTAAAAATAACCACGAAAAAATGTAGAGGGAGATTCATGAAAATTAGGCGTTATGAAACTGTAAAAATCTGTTCATGCTGTATAAGTTAAAAAAACATTCTTCTCGAACTTTTTCCGAAAAAGTCAAAAAATACCTTGTATGGTAAACAAAAGAGAGATTCCATCCATATGATGTTGTAAAAGTAAAAAAGGGTAAAAATGACTTTAAACATACATGGAAGAAAATTAAACATTTTATGAAAACATTTTGAGAACATATGGACATGTATAATAAACATAACCCTAGTAAATACTTACGAATAAAAAATCTCAGATAAGAACGAGATTGTAATAATTATCCCTTAACATATGTCAAATTTCTTCTGTATGTGTCTGAGACTCCTGTATAGTGGTTTTAAACATATTATTAACTTGTATCAGAACAATGATAATATTTATGATTCACTTAAAATGTTGTAACCGTGTTTCTGAAGTAATGGGCTACAAATTCTATTCAGGAAACATGAGTTGGATCGTGCATTTGAGTGGAGTAAATGGGACATGAAGACAAAGATGGTTTAAACTATCCAAATTAGACATCACATCACCATTTGGGTCGTATGTTCTTCATCCTGACTATGATTGCGGCCACATTTTGAGGAAATCTTGAGAATATGATTATGCACAAATCATCTCTATAGAAGGCCGGACAATTAAACAGTTTTCGAGGTTACCTATGTGGTGAAAGTGGGATTAAAATATTTTGACGAAATTCCCTTTCAAATTTAATAAAGTTTTGTAACCCTAGCCTCCCATACCTCTATTTAAATGATGTTTTCACTCTTGGGGGGGGGGGGGGGGGGTTGGTCGAGGATTTGGGAAGTTGTATCCAAAAGGGTGTCTCTTGGGATCCCCTCACAACTCTTGTAAGATGTAAGGCTTTGTGCCAACATCTCATCCAAAAAGGCTCTCCTCTCCCACCTCCTCTTTGTGTTTATTTTCATTCATGTTTAAATCTAAAATTTTTCATCAATTAATATTCTATTTCCTTTCCTTTTCTTCTTCTCTTAATCTTCCTAATTGGGCTGGAATCATGATTGGAGATGGATTGAGTTCTACCCTTTCAATCCTTTGCTCATGTAAAACGTCTCCACGATAACCACACTGCCCATGAAAGAGTAGTATTATTAGTGATCAATCTATCTTCTACCCTCTTCATTTAATTATTTTAAATCATTGAGATATTTTAATTCAATTTATATGATCCATGAATTGTGTTTTTTAATTATAATAAATGAAGAAAGAAATTTAACAATTATCACAAAAAGGCGTGAGGTCGACATTTTGTGTAAATGGTGAGAGTGAGATCTTAATCGGAAATAAAATACCACACGAGATAAATTTATAGAGTCAAAATATAATCCCTAAACACAATTCATCCTCATTTCCAGAAGGAATATGTGCTCTAATTAACCACAAACCATAAGATAACCTTATAACAACAATCAAAACAGGGTGTTGCGATTGCGAGTTCCGAAGCTAGCCTAGGGATTAAGTAATTTCATCATTGTGGATAGGTTAACTATCATAGGGTTTGAGGGTTAAAAAATTAGGGGATCATAATTTAGTGGATATTTATTTAAATTATAATGATTAATAAGTAAATTAAGAGGTATAGTTAGGTTGATTACACCTTTTTAAATATTTTCTAAAAAACATCTTCTTGTTGCGTCTTTTTAATCAAAATTAATTTCAAAATTAAAAAAAAATATATATCTTCTTCCAGTAAATTTTTTCATGTTTTATAAACAATAAAAAACCCCCCATCCTTTCATGTAGTGTTTTAATTGTTTTCTATTTTTTTAGAATACCTTTAGGAAGTTTTTTTAATTTACGTCCCCCTTTGAGGGACGACCTTGGTTAGCCACTCTACTACACCTAAGTACCCAAACACCACTAATCATTTGAGGGCACCCATGACAGTGCATTTCAGACATAGATTCATTAAAGGGTAATAAATCTGAAAAGAGTTAGTTGAGTATATTTTTGTCTCTATTATGGTTCATGGTGCATGTTCCCTTACTACGCACCTGGTTCCACACGACTAGAGGATATTCTTGGGTTAATTATTTTATTTTATAAAAAACTATGATGGATTTGAGTATATGTTAAACATGGATTAACTAGGATAAACTGAAGGTTTCATAGATTTAAAATAATTTGTCAAAATTTATATATCCAACAAAATATATTTATGATTATATGATTTCTCATTATGATATTTGATACCCATACTAATCATTTTGTTTAAGAAAATCAATGAATATAGAATGATTATATTAAGATGGTTATAGGTATACTCAAATATTAACATATCATATTTGATATTACTCATATGAATTCATTTATCTCATGAGATTTATATAGGAATTTTATTTCATATCCTCAATGATTATATATTGATTGATTTGGTAAAAATCATAATGGTATGATGATTACATATCAGGTTTAATGTTCCTCATAGACTAAAGTGTTTTTGAGTGTGCTTCCTGTAAATCTTGTGAATCTTCATCTAGTTAATTTTTATGTGATTATATGAACATATTTAATTTATTTTATATGAATTACATATCAATTTAAAAGGATTATAATTCAAATTTCATATTTTTAATGAATCTATGATTGTTTATCAGTGTGGGGATGTATACAAACATCCAATGGAAATTAATTTTATATTATGGAACTTAATTCATATCCATGGAGGGTATTTATCTCAGATTCTTGGGGAGAAAATAAAAATTGATGATATTCTTAATTTATGGGGTTTTTATGAATGTATTGAATATTTTCTAAGTCAAACTCTATATAGTGAATTTGGGTTTTCAACAGAACTCATACCAGGTCTTGTACCTATTTGAAATACCCCATACATAATGACTAGATTATTATATAGAATTTGGGGAATAAACACCAGGAGAATCTAGATAATGGATACATACATCCTAGTGCATCACCTCAAGAGGCACATATTCTTTTTTAATTAGAATGACGGTCCAATGCATCTTTGAATTTATTATCAAGAACATAAAAAGATCACTACCATAAATAAGTTTCATCCACCCAATATTGATGATTTTTTTATCAGTTATGAAGAGGCCAATAGTTTTCAAAGATCGATCTTCAATTTGGATTCTATCAATTATGGTTCAAAATTTATGACATATCCAATACAACATTCCATATAAGGTATGAAAATTATGAATTTATAGTTATTCCATTTAGTCTCACTATTTATACAATTTTATTCCTATATTTAAGGAGTAAATTATTTAGTGATTACCTATATCTGTTTATGGAAGGGTTTATATATAATATTCTCATATATTTAAAAAATACTGAATAACATGAAGATAATTTGATAATTGGGTTAAAGACCCTAATGATGGAAAATATATATAGAAAATTTACCTATTTTGAATTTTTGGATTAAAACGCTTCATTCTTGGATTATATAATCTCAAGTGAGGTATTTCAATGGATCCATAAATGGAGAATGTTATTGAGAAATAGTAATGATCGACCAAGATTCCTAAGATAAATAATTTTCATGGTTTGGATGAATATTATTGAGTTTTTTTGAGATTTTTATCTTTACTATCTAATCCACCCACCAATTAGACCTGAAATCAGGTTAAGTTATTATGGATGGATGAATGTGATGATGATCTCACCCATCTAAATAGAAGGTTGATCAATATACATGTCATCATACTACCATATAGTGGACAAGGGTTTATAATAATTAATTATGAATTAAATAAAGGAATTTTATTTATAATCATGTACAATGGTATTGTAAAAGTATATTCCTCATGAAAATATAAAATACACAAGTAAAATTAAAAAACTTATGATTTGGAGTTCGAATTAGTAATTTTTTCATTGAAAGTTGAAGGAATTTTCTTTATGGTCAAAGTTTTAACATATATTTGAATCATAAAAGAAGGAAGTATATATTCTCATTGAAATAGTTGAATAGGTTCAAGAGAATATGGTTTAAATTTATTAAATATTATGACATCTTAATTCATTACCCCTATGGGTAGTAGAACAAGTTGGTTAGTGCTCTAAGTCGGAAGATTCATGCTTGTTTTCCTTTCATGTGGGTTTAAACAGATACAATACTTATGGGTTTATAGAAAATTGAACTTGAATTCCTTAGAAAATTGGACAGATCCTATCATTATTTAATGAATGTTTAAGAAACAATCAATGTGAGTACTAAAGAGGTGTCGAAGAAAGATGTGGAACTATAAAATATGGTCATAAATGTTCTCGATTTCAATAAAATTATGATGGAATGAAAACTTTCAAGATTATAGTATGTGTTCCATAAAGACTATAATAAAAGAAAAAACTATTAGAGGAAGCTCACAATTTGTTATTCTATGCCCATACTAGAATCATGAAGATGTATATAGACCTAGAAGAATATTTTTGGTGGGAAAAAATAAAGAGAGATATTAAAGAGTTTGTATCCTAATGCCTGGTATATCAAAAAGTTATGGCTGAAAGAAAAAATTCTAAGTAGAACTTATAACCATTACCAATTTCAGAATGTAAATAATAAATCATAACCAGCGATTCTTCATCATACATCCCAAAACGTCTAGTGACCATAATGAAATTTGGGATTTAATTAATCATCGTATAGATTTTTTACACTTCATTACTCTCAAAGAGGATTTATCTCTTGATCGCCTTCAAAGAATTTATATTGAGTAATTTTAAAGGTTTCATGGGGTACCATATAATATTATACCTGACGAAGATCCAAGGTTATCCTCAAAGTTCTTGATAATCCTTCTGATGTTCTCGATTCAATTTTGTGATTCAGTTCTAATTATCATCTTTATACATATGATCATAGAGAAAGAACTATTCAAACCCCATAATAAATTTTGAGATATTTTTATCAGGATTTCAAAGGTGGTTTGGATTAAAACATTCTTCTTGTCGATTTTTCTTATGATAATATCTTTCCCTCAAGAATTCATATGGTTCCTTATGAAACCCTATATATAAAGAAGTATAAAACTCCAATGTGATTGGATGAAGGAGAATGAAATATATTTGTACCTATGTTATAATAGGATATGATAGAGATGTTAGTGTCATTCAACAAAACATAATGGATGATCAAATTCAATATAAAAGTTATACTAAAAATCATCAGTGAGATATAGACTTCAATGTTGGCGATAAGGTATTCCTAGAAATACCTCCTTGGAAAATGGATATGAAATTTTTAATTAAGGGAATGATGATACCTATACATATTGATACGTTTTATAGTTTTTATTACATCTATATGGATTATTATCATTTGGAACAGCCACCAAACCTCTTTCATGTTCACGATGTGTTCCATGTATTTCTCCAATAGAAGTGCATACCTAATACTTCACATGGACTAAACCTAGAGTTAATTCCACTAGATAAAGATACTTCACATAAGAAATAAAAGATTTAAATTATATATAATAGGTATAATTTGATATGAAACAATACAACTCACCTGGTCAATTTTTTGTAGAAAAACTATAAACTAAAGGAAACTATGTGGGGACCCCAAGATGTGATGAGGAAGAAGTATCATTAGTTTTGTATATAAGAGTTATGGAATTTTTATGGAGAATTTTTTATTATTTTGTGGAATATAACACCTTGATAATTCAGTATATATTTACATATAAATAAATTTTACTTCTTGGATAGGTTTCTTTAAATGCAACAATGAGTTTAAACAAATCACATTTTACTATTAAAATATTGTTATTTAATATGGTAGTTATTACCTAGACATTGGATGGGTGTGTATGAATATGTGTAAATAAATTATGCAAAAAATAGTATTTATATATAAAAAAATTAAATTCATCGGTAATCAATTGGTTAGAAATGAAAATAAAAGCATTTGAAGGGAAATATAGTTCTTTTTTTTAAAAAATATTTTTTACACTAACCTATTATGAAATAAATTTTTTCTAATTTGGAAAATGTTACTTTAATAAGAAATATAATTTATAAAATCACCATATAAGATTATCTTAGGCTGGATCTCTTGGATGTTTATGAAAATATTTAATTTCTAGTAAATAATAAGTAATACTGATTTTTTAAACTATCTTTTCCATTCATTCAAAAGGTACCTTTTTTTGAATTTTATCTCAATGTAACATAATTATATATAACTATATATAATATAATTAACTAAATTTTAATAATTATTATGTGTTATTTTGGTATATGTTAGTTTTGGGGTTCAGAAAAATATTTTTTTTTCAAAATATTTTTTTACAGCGTTTTAGGCATTTATTTCAAATTTTATTTCAAAAAAAATAAAATAATTGATTCTAGAAAAATAGATAACATGTTTTAAATTAGGATGATAAATTTAATAAATAAGTCCCTTTTATTTTTAGTCTTAATTAATAATAACCTTGGTAAATATTCTTTACCTTAGTAAGGGTAAAATGGGTAGAACATGGTTAAATCTTTTTTGATAAGGCTTTAAAATATCTCTAGAACATTTACATCTCCTAATTAATGAGTGTAGTTAGACCATTCTCATCTAGGTATCAAAAATATGTCCACTTGGTTTCATTTTTCTTTGATTATGACCATGATATTATTATAATAAAAGAATAAATACAAAATGTCACTCTCTTATCATTAATATCTCTAATATTTTTTAATAAGGATAAAAAATATTACGGTTGGTTCTAATTTTGTATCGGAAATATCAATTAATTATTTTTACCATAGTTATTGATTTTTAATTAGTAGTTATATAGTAAATACCATAAATTAGTAGGAAATGCCGACACAATATTTAATTAATTAATTGAAAAATAAAATAAATCATTTTAAAAATATTAGAATTAAAAACTTTTGGGGTGAATTA
The DNA here is from genome assembly GCA_963277665.1 of Viscum album. Classification (NCBI taxonomy): domain Eukaryota; kingdom Viridiplantae; phylum Streptophyta; class Magnoliopsida; order Santalales; family Viscaceae; genus Viscum; species Viscum album. The sequence continues at coordinate 394,649,996 of OY728140.1, forward strand.
TTGTGGTATAAGAATTTTGTAAATGATTATAAAGTAATAGATATGTTTTTAATGTTTATATTATAATTACATTATTATATTGATGAAATTAAATTCTAATAAAATGAATAGTTCCAAAAATGACATTAAGGATGTTTTATAATAAAAACTATATTATTAAATTACCAAAAATTTATAACAAATTTATCCTCATCCAAGTGAATTAGATATCAATTAAAATATTAAATATGTTCCATTTATGGTTCAATTTTCTTTTTCATTGTAAAATTAACAATGCTTAAAAAGTATAAACCATTGATATTGTGGTAATTGTTAAATGGATTTAAAAGGTTTTAAAACTAAGAGATTATGGTGAAAAAATAACCTAGAAAAGTTAAAATTTTATTGAATGAGATTATTTTTAATTATCCCATTCCTATCATATAAGTATATAAATTTGGTTCCCCATTTCCATTAAAATGATTTTTTAGTAATTTAATAATTTATGTAATTCTAAGAGTTCCCCTTCCCCTAACATATAAAAGGGAACATCTTCTTCTTTATTCCTCACACCTTTGTAAAAATTTATCACAAAAATTACCTACCATAAAATCTTTCTAAATTCATTACCCATTTAAAATAACTTCTATTTTTCTTAATAGACTATTATTTCAAGGCTTAAGGTATATGCCAAAATAGGTTTCATAATAAATATGTATAACTCTTAACCAAGTACATTAAATTGTATCACTTCTTATACCTCTCATAATATGTATGGTATCCATTATAAATTATGACATATATATCACCAATTTACATAAATTTTATTATGATTATATAAAAACCATTATCCACTTTCTTTTCATCATATTAGGGAAGAAAACATCACTCACACATACATATGGAGTACCACCTCTACAAAACAATGCATTCTGTTTTTCATCATCACATTAAATTAATGGTATAGATGATGGAATTAAATAATATATATAAAATCAATGATATTATTCTAGTTATTTAATGTTTAATTATTATTTAACATTCTTTTGTTCTATCCTTTAAAAAATGAAAACATCACTCGGGTGTACATACAGATTATCGTCCCCATGAAGTGATGTACTTCATTTTTCGTCACTGAATAATATGAATCATTTTAGAAGTAAATATAATGATTATATATTAAATGTAGTAAATGATTAAAAATTTAGATAATAAAGAAACCTGATAAATTTATAAGGATATAGACTGCCAAACTAAAACATGCATGAAAACACTACAATTATCACCTTGTATAATGATTTTAATAAAGAATAATTAATAAAAAGAGATAAGATTTTAAAATTAAATCTTTTATGGTTTGATATATATGAATATAGTTTATTAATAAATTTAAAATAAAATTATATTTTTTATACCTGAGGTTTGATCACATATAATGAAAGAAAGACTTGATATAAGGCCCCAGCCTTAAACCTTACTTAATCTTGAGATATTTCAAGAATAAACCTTGATGATCTTTTCAGGTTTAGAGTTTTAGAGAATTATATCATAAAACATGCATTGCATTCTACATTTAAACAAAGTGGTTACATAAAAGATAGTATTCATTTTTCCCATCAATGGAAAAATATTTAAAATAAAGCATGGATTCTTTCTTGATACTTCTTTGACACTATTATCATATCATGTACCTTTCCATTGACCTGTGAAAAACAATTCAAAAACATGGGATGAGCATAAAAAGCTCAGTAAGGGATATAAAAACATGGAAAGGAAACATGAGTACATTTATACATAAGAATAAATTAAATCATACTTTACCCATTAAACATAAGCACTTTAACATACCCCATAAAATCATGAATAAATCATAGAAATCATAATACATAAAGGTAACTTGAGGCATTCATAACATTCTGAAGTAGGGAGTAATCCTCTTGGTTACGTTTGGAATACACATCACAGTACATTTCCTAAATCTCTTTAGAGAAACCCTAACATTTCACTCCTTCACATTACCCAATGCGTTGGAGAGCTATATCGGGCTCACCCGCCCTTAGTTTATCACGGAACCACCCGTCTTCATAATAATTCCCAAGAACCATAACATAATTGTATCACAAAAAACATGCATAAAGGAAACATAACATTTCCACATTTCAATCACAAGATATCAATACAACACATTGATATAATAAAAACATTATGAAAACCATTTTCAATTCCAAAATAAAAGAAAATTAAGACATGGTATTTATTTTTCATTTAAATAAAATTGTGGCTTGTAGAGGAAGCCGAAACTCAAATAATGGTCACGGCGGCGGAGAAGTCATTGTCGCCACATACATACAACAAAAACAAAACATTCCCTTTTTTCGTTTAGTGAACGCTTCGTATAAAAAGATTCCTTTTGAGTAAACATAAAAGTAAAAGGGGTTTATACACCATATAAAATAAGGTTGTGTATAAAACAAAATATGCCTCAATGAAAGGAGATTGAGACGAAGTCCCATACCTCGGGTCTGACTTGACTCGATCTTTCTTTAACCTCCTGAATAATAAAACTGAGTTAATTTCTACTTGCTTAAAAACCTTTTTCAAGTTCATTATTACTTTTATATCACTTATTACCATGTTATAAACATTATTTAATCATTTAAGTTAATAATTTTTGTTTTGTCGATATTTGGTTCTTTAGTCGAAAGTGGACTTCTTACAATTACATGTTGTTCATGTGGTCAAAGGTTCATTATATCCAGAATGATATTCATGATTTGGATAACATATATATAATATATATCCAGGATATACATGTATTTATAATATTACATAATCATTTATATGTAAGAAATGAAATGCAACGTTCATAGAGGCGGTAAGTCATACATACGCATGAACGCTACTTTCATTTCTATGTCATATTAATGGAATTAAAACTAAATGATAGGTATGTATATTTTAATTCCACAATTATATTCATCATTTATATGTAACATACATCATATATAATAACTTTAAATCCATTCTTTATACGTCCCACATATGGCATTAACGAATCAAATCACTTTGAGGGGGCGGTAGTCCGTACTTCCTAATATGAAGATTTCATTTATGCCCATAATGGAAACCATAAAGGTATGCCATAAATGAAAAATACAGAAGCTTAAGTAAAAAATAAACCTATTATATATCATATATAAGTATAGTGACATATTAATGTCGACCTTTAAATGTGTTAGATTAATATTGAACAATCATCATTTCGTGAGGCAGAAATTCGCCATCCACGAAAACAATATCTTCTTCAACCATTAGATGTAGGTGTGTGTAAGTATAGCTCGAATAATTCTTATAAAAACATCCTAGTATATGGAAGATACTGGTGTTTTTACAAAATAAATGAATAAAAAGAGTTTAGGGGGTTGGAGAAGCAAAATAAAACAAAATAACACTAATGAAGACATTACCTTTAAAACGGGTAACTCTTTTTGATTTGAGCTCAAAGGATTCCTTGGAAAGACTTCGGCCCAAAGTGAGGCTTCTAAGAGTAAGAGAGAGATGTTGAGAGACAAAATTAGTATGGGTTGGCCGAGACAAAGGCTTTGGAAGTGTGGGTAAGGTGGTAGAGGTGAGGGCCTTTTATAAGAGGAGAGGAGGGGCACTCTTGGAAAGTTACAAAATGTTACTTTATATTCAAATGATTTTCGGATTTTAAAGGTCCCACATTGATGTATTATGAGGATAAGGTGATACAGTTTCTAAATATACCCATCCAATAGGTTTTTTACATGTGTAGGTCTTATATTTTACATTATCTTTTCATTTTATTTAAATCGTTAAATAATGAGGTAATCGCTGCATCATCAAGATGTCATAAATAATTTAATTTATTTAATGTCTAAAAATTATAAAAAAAATACAATGATGTAGGAAATAGTTTTATATTTCCAATTAATATTTATAGTCAAAAATATTACTTTTATAACCCCATGTAAAAATTGTTTAAGTAAAATAACTCATGTTTGTGACATTTTTACTTTAACATTAAATTAAAAGATATTAATGTCATTTTCCTACCAAAGTGGTTCCATGGGGTCCCCAAGTTGACCCATGGATTGTCTCAGTCTGCGATGACATATACAATAAGGGTAGGACATGTTTCAAGTTCATTTCATATTATTAAATCATTATTCTTAACTTAAATTACACTAATTACCTCTAATCACGATTAAAAACTGAAAAGTTACTATTCACCAAAAAATTATTTTAATACCATTGAACCAAATTTTACTTCTCAATGAAAACCATGTATGTCGGATTTTTGAAATTCAAAACACAGAGGTGGTAAAATTTCATTTAAACGAAAATCAGTTTTTTAAGTACCACTTAGTGGTTTCACTATTCATCAAAAATTGATGTTTTTCAGAAAAGTACAAAAACATCACCCTAAGCTATATTTGATATATAGAATTCAAAAATGATGTGTATTTTACAAAATTAGAAACATATAAGTTACATTAATTAATTTAATAATTAATTCCCGCTATCAGAGCAAATAACGTGTTTTTATGAAATAATAAGTATCAAAAGACTGACACTTGTTTAAGTCCAATTTCAAATTGAAATTAATTACAAAGACCACTATTGGATTAAATGGTGAAAATATATTCAAATTACACTTTAAGACAAATTAGAAAGATAATATAACCATATAATTAAATTAGATTAAAAAGCAGTTTTGATGTAAAATGTAGTATTTTTCACTATTCATTAAAAAATGATCATTATCAGAAAAATACCAACAAATTATCCATTGTAAGTTTCAATGTCACAATCATAAATAATAAATTTATTTTGAAAAATATAGCTTATAAAATTTTCAAAATATATATTTAAAAATGGTTTTCCATCCAAAGGTGGTAAAACAATCTTTTAAGAATATTGGTGTATTCCATGCTTAAGATTGGATTTATTCTCATTTTAAGCCTATGAAACACTGTAAAATTAATTACTAGACATAGATAAAAATATATACTATTCATTAATTACTTGGGATTTTACATCCTTCCCCCCTTTTGAGAATTGCGTCCTCGCAATTTTATTCACTTATCAAAATAAGTGGGGGTATTTATCCCTCATAGCATTTTCAGATTCCCATGTTGCCTATTCAACCATGTGGTTTTTCCACAAAACCTTTACTTGATGAATCACTTTATTTCCTAACACTTTCTCCCTGTGGTCATGAATCTGGACCGGTTGTTCCTCATAAGATAGTTTCTCTTCCAGCTAAACTACCTCTAGACTCAAAAAATGAGGCGGATCTGGCATATACTTTCTCACCATCGAAACATGAAAAACATTATGTACCTGAGATAAACTCGGAGGTAAAGCCACTTGGTAAGCAACTGATCCAACTCTCTCCAGAATTTCATATGGTCCAATGAACCTTGGACTCATCTGCCCTTTCTTACCAAATCGCATCACACTTTTCCATGGTGAGACTTTGAGAAAAACAAGATCACCTACCTCAAAGGAGAGATCCCTCCGCCTGTTGTCTGCATAACTCTTCTTCCTGCTCTGAGCTGTTCTCATGTGTTTCTATATCAGATGAACTTTTTCGACCAACTCTTCTACCAATTCTGGTCCCATCATCTTCCTTCCACCCACTTCATCCCAGAACGCTGGAGTTCGACACCGCTTCCCATATAACGCCTAAAATGGTGCCATCTGTATACTAGAATGAAAACTGTTATTATATGAAAATTCAACCAAAGAAAGATGTTGGTCACAACTTCCCTGATAATCCATCGAACAAGCACGTAGCATATCTTCCAACGTCTGAATTGTTCGTTCTGACTACCCATCTGACTGAGGATGAAAAGCTTACTAAAATTTAATTCAGTACCCAACAACTTCTGAAGTCCTTTCCAAATGTTAGAAGTGAACCTGGGATCACGGCAAGATACAATGGAGAGGGGAACCCCATGTAACTTTACTATCTCTTTAATATACAATCGAGAAAGTTTATCTTGGGAAAAAATATCCAGCATAGCAAGGAAACGAGCAGATTTAGTCAAGCGATCAACAATAACCCAGATTGTATTATTACCTCAAGATGTCTTTGGTAATCCCACAACAAAGTCCATGGATATATTTTCCAATTTCCACTCTGGCACTGGTAATGGATGAAGCATCCCATTAGGTAATTTCCGCTCTTCTTTAACCTGCTAACAAGTCAAACACTTCACAGTAAAATAAGCAATATCTCATTTCATCCCTTCCAACCAGTAATACTCTCGTAGATCTCTATACATCTTAGTACTTCCTGGATGAAATGAAAACGGAGAACTATAAGCTTTACACAACAAATCTCTCTTCAACTGTGAATAATTAGTCACACACAATCTCTTCCAAAATCTCAAAACAAAATCACTATCAATGTTGAATTCATGCAACTTACCTTTCTGAACCAGCTCTACCTTTTTCTGCAACTCACTGTCTTGCTTCTGTGTTGCTTGATTCTATTTGATAGAGAATATTTCACTAATACCTGAAACAAAACAGAAGGAAATCCTAGACCAAAAACTTCTATGCCAATGTTCATAAGATCCTTAACCAAAGGATCATGTTCCAAACACAACATTGTTAATGAAGCATTAATTTTTCGACTAAAAGCATCAGCCACTTTATTTTCTTTTCCGAACGGTAATGAATTGTACAATCATAATCCTTGATTAATTCCATCCATCTCCTCTGTCTCATGTTCAATTCATTCTGAGTGAATACATACTTTAAAAGTTTTTAATCGGTATATATTTCACACTTTACTCCATACAAATGATGCCTCCAAATTTTTAAAGAGAAAACAACATCAGCTAATTCCAAATCTTGTGTAGGGTAATTTTCCTCATGATTTTTCAACTGTCGTGAAGCATAAGAAATTACCTGATCATTCTGCATTAAGATGCAACCAATTCCTTTCAATGAAGCATCACTGTAGATAACAAACTCACCATTCCTGGAAGGTAGTGCCAGAACTGGAGCATTCACCAATATTTTTTTCAGTTCCTGAAAATAATCATCACATTCTTTTGTCCAGATAAACTTAACACCCTTCCGAGTTAGCTTAGTCATTGAACTAGATAACCGTTAAAAATTTCTAATAAACCTTCAGTAATAACCTGCCAAACCAAGAAAACTACGGATCTTAGTTAAATTTGTTGGTCTTGGCCATTCTTCCACAACTTTTGTCTTAGCGGGTTCAAAAGTTATGCCATTTTTTGAAACAATGTGACCAAGGAAAGACATTTGTTGTAACCAAAAATCACACTTTCTAAATTTTACATACAATTTCTTTTCTTTTAAGGTTTGGAAGATAACCCTTAAATGACTTTCATGATCCTCTTTACTTTTATAAAACACAAAAATATCATCAATAAAAATAACCAACATTTTTCACCTGAGTCAACTGAGCCATCACTACAACAAACTGTTTAGTTCTGATTCTGACCATATTAGGATACTGAATTGAAAGGTCATTTCCCTCTGTATGCCTTCCCAGAAAATCTGTTCTGTTTCCTCTATGAAAAACCATTCTTAACACCGAAATATCTTAGGCGAAGCAACATGGTAATCTTTAAATTCTATATCATTTCAATTTGACCATAAAAAATATTTTTGGATAATCATTTAATATAATTCTAACTCTTAACGTTATCTAAATTGACCTCTAATACCAACTATAAGGCCCTAGCCTTAAACCTTACTTAATCTTGAGATATTTCAAGAATAAACCTTGGGGATCTTTTCAGGTTTAGAGTTTTAGAGAATTAGATCATAAAACATGCATTACATTCCAAATTTAAACAAAGTGGTTACATAAAAGATAATATTAATTTTTCCCATCAACGGAAACATATTTAAAATAAAACATGGAATCTTTCTTGAAACTTCCTTGACACTATCATCATATCATGTACCTTTCCCTTAACCTATGAAAAACATTTCAAAAACTTGGGATGAGCATAAAAATCTCAGTAAGGGATATAAAAATATGGAAAGGAAACATGAGTACATGTATATATAAGAATCCATGCAATAATACTTTACCCATAAAACATAAGCACTTTAACATACCTTATAAAATCATGAATAAATCATAGAAATCATAAGATATAAAGGTAACATGAGGCATTCATAACATTCATACGTAGGGAGTAACCCTCTTGGTTACGTTTGGAATACCCATCACAGTATATTCCCTAAATCTATTCGGAGAAACCTTAACGTTTAACTCATTCACGTTACCCAATGCATTGGAGAGATATATTGGGCTCACCCGCCCTTAGTTTATCACAGAACCACCCGTCTTCATAATAATTACCAAGAACCATAACATAATTATATCACATAAAACATGAATAAAGGAAATATAACATTTCCACATTTCAATCACAAGATATCAATACAACACATTGATATATTAAAAAATTTATGAAAACCATTTTCAATACCAAAATAAAAGAAAATTAGGACATGGTATTTATTTTTCATTTAACAAAGTGTGTCTTTTAGAGGAAGCCGAAACTCAAATAATGGTCACAGCGGCGGAGAAGTCGTTGTCGCCGTATACATACGACAAAAACAAAACATTCCCTTTTGTGGATTAGTAAACGATCCGTATAAAAATATTCCTTTTGAGTAAATGTAAATGTCAAAGTGTATTATACATCGTATAAAATAAGTTTGTGTATAAAACAAAATATGCCTCAATGAAATGAGATTGAGACGAAGTCCCATACCTCGGGTCCGACTTGACTCGATCGTTATTTAACCTCCTGAATAATAAAATTGAGTTAATTTCTACTTGCTTAATAACCTTTTTCAAGTTCATTTTTACTTTTATATCACTTATTACCATGTTATAAACATTATGTAATCATTTCAGTTAATAATGTTTGTTTTTTCGATATTTGGTTCTTAAGTCGAAAGTGGACTTCTTATAATTACATGTTCTTCGTGTGGTCAAATGTTCATTATATCCAGAATGATATTCATGATTGGGATATCATATATATCATATATATCCAGAATATAAATGTATTTATAATATTAAATAGTCATTTAGAGGTAAGAAATGAAATGCACCGTTCATGGAGACGGTAAGCCGTACGTACGCATGAACGCTACTTTCATTTCTATGTCATATTAATGGAATTGTAAATAATGATAGCTATGTATATTTTAATTCCAGAATTATATTCATAATTTAGATGTAACATACATCATATATAATAACTTTAAATCCATACTTTATACGTCCCACATATGGCATTAACGAATCAAATCACTTTGGGGGGGCGGTAGTCCGCACTTCCTAAAATGAAGATATCACGTATACCCATAATTGAAACCATAAAGGTATGCCAAAAATGAAAAATACAAAAGATTAAGTAAAACATAAACATATTATATATCATATATAAGTATAGTGACATCTTAATGTCCACCTTTAAAGGTGTTAGAAGAATATTGAACAATCATCATTTCGTGAGGCAGAAATTCGCTATCCAAGGAAACGGTATATTCTTTAACCATTAGATGTAGGTGTGTGTAAGTGTAGCTTGAATACTTATTATAACAACATCCTAGTATATGTAAGATACTGGTTTTGTTACAAAAGAAATAAATAAAAATAGTTTATGGGGTTGGAGAAGCAAAATAAAACAAAAGAACACAAGTGAAGACATTACCTTAAAAAATGGGTAAGTCTTTTTGATTTGAGCTCAAAGGATTCCTTGGGAAGACTTGTGCCCAAAGTGAGGCTTCTAAGAGTAATAGAGGGGTGTGTAGAGACAAAATGAGCAGGGGTTGGCCGATCCAAAGGCTTTGGAAGTATGGGTAAGGTGGTAGAGGTGGGGGCCTTTTATAAGAGGTGAGGAGGGGCACTCTTGGAATGTTACAAAAGGTTACTTTATTTTCAAATGAGTTTCTGATTTTAAAGGTCCCACATTGATGTATTATGAGGATAAGGTGCTAAGGGTTAGAAATATACCCATACAATAGGTTTTTTACTTGTGTAGGTTTTATATTTTACATTATCTTTTCATTTTATTTTCATAGTTAAATAATGAGGTAATCGCTGCATCATCAAGATGTAATAACTAATTTAATTTATTTAATTTTTAAAAATTATAAAAAAATACTATGATGTAGTAAATATTTTTAGATTTCCAATGACTATTTATAGTCAAAACTTTCACTTGTATGACCTCATGTAAAAAGTTTTTTAGTAAAACAACTCATGTTTGTGACATTTTTACTTTAACATTAAATTAAATGATATTAATGCCATTTTCCTACCAAAGTGGCTCCATGGAGGCCCCAAGTTGACCCATGGATTGTCTTTGTCGGCCATGAAACATCCAATAAGGGTAGGACATGGGTCACGTGCATTTCATATTTTTAAAACATTATGTTTACCTTAAATTACACTAATAACCTCTAATCATGATTAAAAACATAAAAGTTACTATTCACCAAAAATATATTTTTATCCCATTGAACCAAATTTTACTTCTTAATTAAAACCATGTCTGTTGGATTTTTGAAACTCAAAACACAGAGGTGGTAAAAATTCATTTAAACAAAAATCAGTTTTTAAGTACCACTTAGTGGTTTCACTATTCATAAAAAATTGATGTTTTTCAGAAAAATACCAAAACATAACCCTAAGCTATATTTGATATTCCAAATTCAAAACTGATTTCTATTTTACAAAATTCGAAACATATAAGATACATTAATTAATTTAATAATTAATTCCCGTTGTCAGAGCAGATAGCATGTTTTTATGAAACAATAAGTATCAAAAGATTGACACTAGTTTAAGTCCAATTTCAAAGTGATATTAATTCCAATGACCACTATTGGATTAAATGGTAAAAATATATTCAAATTATACATTAAGAACAATTAAAAAGATAATATAACCATATAATTAAATTAGATGAAAAAGCAGTTTTGATGTAAAATGTAGTATTTTTCACTATTCATTAAAAATTGAACATTATCAGAAAAATAACAAAAAATTGTCCATTGTAAATTTCAATGTCCCAATCATAAATAATAAGTTTATTTTGAAAAATATAGCTTATAAAATTGTCAAAAGATAGATTTAATAAAGGTTGTCCATCAAAAGGCAGTAAAACAATCTTTTAAGAATATTATTGTATTCCATGCATAAGATTGGATTTATTCTCATTTTAAGCCTCTAAAACACTATCTAATTAATTACTAGACATAGATAAAAATATCTACTATTCATTACTTACTTGAGATGATACACTTGAGGTAACATATTTATGTCTAAATCCCATTTTAATTAGGATTATTTTTTCTTGAATTTATATTTAGAAAATTATATGATCCTTATATGATAAATTAGATTCATTTTTTTTCACCTGTGTTTATTTAGTAAATTTATATTTTTTAGTGCCATTTACCACTATTTTTAACTCAAAACGGTTCAGAATTGTTTTTACAAAATACAAGCCTTATTCCACCTCTTCTATTAGAAAAAATTTTTCTCTCACATCCAATTTTTTTAAAATGTTTTAAATAACGTTATTCAATATTATCCAATTATTTTATTAATTAATTTTTACATATTTTTAATTTATATAAAAATGTTTTAAATGAATATTTCTTTTTATAAAAATTAGGTACTTTGGACTTTTTAAAAAAAAGTGAATGAAATATTTTTTTACATACACAGAATGTTAATAATTTCCCACCATCATTACAAATAAATTTTTTAAAGCTTCATATAAAATAAATAGTAAATATTTTAAAGAAACAATTTTACATAATATTTTAGAAATATTTGGATTTTATATAATCTATTTCAAAATAAAAAAGGTATATTCATCAAGAAATCTGTTTGTGATCTTTTAAAAGTATATTTATCTTTTATAACATTATTTGATGTTAATTATGATTTTATAGGGATAAGATCCAATGTGAATATACTTATTCTTTCGTTGGATAGTCTATTATTATGATGTGTAAATTTTTCTAAAACCTAATTATTTTCATCTGTTTATGCTATGATGAAATGATGATATATTAATGGAACACATTTACTTTTTACGTGCAACGTCATAATGATATGATTCCTATTTTATGATATTTTAATAAAAATATATGTGGTTTTAAATATATGATTGATTGGAATAGATTTATTTATATCTATAACTAATTGGGTAAAGGTTTATATCTCATTAAATAGTTATGGGTATCAAGTTAATGTGTTAGATCCATTATAGAAAATAGATTGAGGGTAAATGATCTACTATGAGAAATAAGTGGTGATTACCAATATATTAGGACATGGGATACATGTGTTAATGCTTTACCCCAAATATTTCATGGTCTCAATAATTAACTAGGACATATGAAATGTATTCTTTTCGAATGATGGTTCTAGACTTTTTTTACCTATTTTTATACTTCACTTTAACTCATGGTTCATGATTGATTAATGGTGATTTCTAACTCTTATAATTTATTCTATTCAAATGCTAAAATATTATTCTATGAAATAAAATTATGATTCAGGATATGTTGGGTTTGAAATTTGTGACTTATGACCATGTTCTCGTACCATTATTTTTATTTTAATAAATAGATATCTCCCATATTTATGCTTACTAAGAATATGACTTCACCCATTCTTATGTTTACTTTCCTTAGGTTATGATTAAAAATTTTAAGTAGGGTATGTCAAGAAGGGTATAAAGTGTTTATTAGTTTATGATAGATGATAAATAATATACCCAAATAATATGTTTATGTATCTAGTCCCTAAAGACATTAAACATTTATAGTTATAGAATTGATTGTAATTGTTTTTATTGAATATTCATATAAATTAATGTTCTATTTATGTATGAAAATCTTGATCCACCTTATACACACCAAATTAAGTGCTTTTAATGTTTAGATTAATATAAAAAAACTTCAACATTATCTCATTTAGCTTCGAAGTTTTATTCAATTTTTATTACCCATGATTATTTTCAAATACAATCTTAGAAAAAGTATGAACAAATAGAATAATTAATATCTCATTTCATATTTATCAAATTATCCTTGGATCATAGATAATTAAAGATCATTTTTAACAGGATTGAATAGGTTGGGAATCATCATAATTTATTTTATCTTTAAAATATTAATTATTGATACTAAATTTTTAGGAAACACAAGTATTATCCAAATTCTATATCTATTTTATTTTTATGAGTAAATCATTCATGCATAGTATTCAGATGTGTTGTAAATAAATCACTCAAAATAGAGGTATCTTATGCCACAAATGGATCTCAGACATGTCTCGTCTTCTTTTCTGGCTCTTGGGTATTATGAAATCTAGGTAAATTTTATAGGATCACATTCTAAAACATTTTCTATCTTATACATAGGTAGTATCATGAACTATTTCATTTGATGTGTGATGAACCTTTATCATACAATATTTCATTCATATGTGATGGATGGATATTGTAGGTTTTTATTTCAAATGATATGGTTGTATATCTTACACATTTAGGGTTTCTTACCAAAATATTATTTTATATAAAATCAATCTATCTTATAAAACAATATATATTATGTAATTTTCAAAAGATATAACACTATTTAAATTTCAAAAAATCTAGACTCTAGTACATGTTAAAAAAATATTTATTTCAACAAATAACTTCTCAAAAGAATCCTAAATTCCCTATAATAACATTAAATGATATTGTATCTATGATTTCATCTTTAAATGAAATTATTCTGGCCTTCACCCAAGGGATATTTATTACTAAACACAACAACTAGTATTAGGATCGGTTTTGCAATAATGAAATAATTTTTTCTCTAATTATACTTCATCTATTAAGGATACTTCCAATATTCCACCTTATCCATATTTTCTAAGATAATATATATAGAACTAGAAGAATCCCTACAATAGTTTATCTTGTATATCATGAAGAATAGTACACTAATTATCTAAAATATGAATTCTCACCTTGAATGTTATTCTTTTACTTCTACTTTCCATCATATATTTTTTATTTTATAAATAATGGAATCTAGATTCATTATAATTTCCCATTATATATAGGTAGCACCTTCATGTTTATTTTGTGGATACTCATTCTATGAGCCAACACACAAATCATATGTTGACTTCCATATTTCACATTGAAAAAAAAATAAAACATTAATATATCAAATACAATTAGAAACTTCAATATTCTCCTTTGGATTTGTTGTTAATTTTTTTTACTCTTATGTTAATGTTTCATCAATACCCATTATTAATAATAAATGACAATCTCAATATAGTTTCTTTTAGAAACAATATCCTCTCATTTTTCTTTATCTATGTCCCTTGTTCACTTGTAATTCCTTGAGAAAAGGGTAGAATACAAGATTTAAATTGAAATGTGTCATCAATTATTAAACTCAGTGTTATATTATGCTAACCTGGTGTAAGAAAAAAGAATTTTAACTTAGATAAAAAATATGTCCATTAATATCACAAAAATTTATACAAACACTAATATTCATATTCATTGGGATATATGACAAATGTTTTTAAAACAATTACAAACCTATACACGACTAGAACAAATATATCAAAAAATTCATGTGTAATTACATTCACCATTTGTTTTAAATTACCTTTATCAATTTAACAATCACATCCCTTTATAACTAAATTTATTATAAACTCAAATAGATATGGGAATTTGAGAATCATATACGATATTCCACATTTAATTTTGGTGGTCAAGACATCAAGATTCAACAATAAATAGGAAAACCACTAGTGGATTTCCTTCCTTAATAGCTCCCCCGTAAGTGGTTCACTCAAAAAAATTTACCGTGGAAATTTTATTTAATAAATAAGCACCAAGACAAGTGGAAATATTTTTACCTCACTTTCTCGTGATGTTTTCATGATAAACAAAACTCACCTATGTCTTTCACAATTTCATTAAAATGAATCAAATTTCTATTTTCTTGACTTCGAATATTCCTTGATAAGTCAAATGATGTATTTAAATATATTAATTGATGTTTCATTGGATGCGATGAAACTATAGAAGGAAGATCCAAGGGAAGCTTGGAGGCTTTAAAAGAAGAATGTAGGACATGATGGTGTTTGGATAGAAACAGGAACAACCAGCTAGCCCCTAGTATTCACAGTATCCTCTAATCCACTGGGAATCCACCAGACAATTGGTGGAGGAGTACCAGCTAACCAATAGAATAAAATGATTCTTAAAACCCATGATCTCTCTCTAGTAAGCTAGTTGGATCATCTGACTAGATAGTGGATCCATTTATATAAGTCTAAAGACTTAATTTCCATGGGACATACTTATATTAATTTGTCATTGATGGTACATAATAATTATAAAGAGTTTTAAAAGGTCCCCTAAATATATATAGGTTATAAATAGAATTTCATGGTGTATTGGAAACACAAAAATTATTAGAATTATTCAATAGTGGATATATAGTTTTTTCTCTTCCTACCTCTAAGATATCAGAAAGATCAAAGTTCATTTCCATTTCTCAAAGTCTCTCCCCATCTACCTTTATCTCTATATCTTCACCACATCATGTTATATCCTTTTCGAGATATAAGACTGGGTTTTTAATGGATTTTTTCTTAGAAAATCTATTTGTTCTAATATTTTTTTTTATAATTAGATAATTTCTAGTGCTATAAAAAAAATGGAGGCTTTGTTTCTTTATACTTGTTTAAAAAGGAATTCTGTGTGTGGTTTCTTGATCTTCAATAAAATCATGGGAATTAGATGATACACTCAACATGAGGGAAGGTTATTCATGAGACTATGTTTTTTACTATTTCTATTTATGAATTGAATCATCTAATCTTGATACACATTATTACATGAATTTGATTTGTCCTTTTTTCACTATGCTTACTTGCTTAATTAACATTGATATTAACATTATAATATAGATCAAATTTAAAAATTTATCACTTTGTTCTATCAAAATCATTTTTTATTTATATTTATATTTTTCTTTATGTTTTTAAAAGGAAATTCCCAACCTTCTTTCTATTCTACTTAAAATAACATTTTCTATCAAAGGAGATATTTGTGTTTTTCTCAAAAATACTTCTGTTTAAAATGAAGTTTTATTTTTCAAAATCTTAATCAGTTTCAATGTTTGATCTTTTTTAAAATTGATTATTTTTAGCATTCTCCCAAATAAAATTAATTTGAATGATCTCCTTTCTCTAATGTTTCAAATTACTCATATTGGTAAAATCACATATCTAAATTTCTCAGTATAAAAGGATATCATTTTTATAAAATGGTTATGCATTAATATATTCCCATATAATAATTTTAAGATTAATAGATACCTAAATATATTACATCTATTGATATTAATTTAAATGGAATGAGTCATCCTCTATGGGCATGAACAATATTAATTTAATTGTATATATTCTAGAAAAAACAATCATTGAATATATAAACTCTTATAAATAAGAAATTAAGGAATGAATATTTTTAATGATAATATATTGGATATGTTTAGAGATTAAATTGAATGATTTTCTATACATTTAAATCAATTTATTGCTCATATGTTCACATTATTTACTAAAATTATCAATGGTATAAAGTCACTTGGTGATTATTTGAATATAATTTTTCTAAATAAAATTATTTGGGTCTGAGAAATTTATTATAAAACCAAGGTGATTGTTATACAAGAAGAAAATTCATAATAGACATAATCCTAAAATCTGGGATCTTGTGCTAAAAACATACACATTACATTTATATCTTAGATACCGATAAAGGTGAACCAATTTTCTCTACAAAACATAAAATATTAAAAAGAAATATATTATCACTTAAATTCCCAAGATAATTTTTTGTATTAGAGATTTAAAGAATTAGGAAACCCATTAAACATCATGGAATCATAAATAACTGGTTCATAAGATGAACTTCATCTCCCACTATACCCAACATTTCATATTCCACATTAGATCATCATCATCATCCACGTCAAACCCTTCTATACATAATTAATTCAACCTCGATATTTATAATTAGGGGAAGATGAATCATAAGAAGGGAGATCTCAATTGCTCGGTATGGGTAAATATAAGCATTAAAAATTTAATTTCATTAGTGAGGACAAGAAGAGAATTAGGGTGTGATGACATAATCAATTTTTATGATTATAACATAATAATGTTCATACACATCAATACCTAGATCTTAAAACATGAAAACATAGAATCTAATTTTAACAAAGAAAAGATTCATCGGAATCAATAATCATGACCCATATGATATTAATCTTGATCAAAAGAAACATTATAAAACCATATAAATAATAGATAAAACATATTGGTATCTTGGAAGCATGATCATCATATCACCATTACAAATAGAATATCTAATATAGACAACTTCCATCTCTGGAGTACCCAATGAATTTGAGGGCTATAATGGACCCATCCATCCTTGGTTTATCATTGAACCACCATTACTTGGTTAACAATGTAACCATCCATCCTAGGTTTATAACATAATTTCATGTTCTTGATTTATAATGGAACTATCCATCCTTGGATTATAGTGGAAAAAACCATCATTATAAACATCCAAGAACTATATAATGAATAAAGTACATAGAGCATTATTTTCATCATGAACTCACTAAATAAACCTTTATTAATTTCAAAACATGATTAACCCATGGAAAATAAATGGGTTCCATATAAATATATTTTAAAAATTGTTAACCCATGGAAAAGGAACTGGTTCTATAACAACCTCTTCAAAACATTACTAACCCGTGGAAAGAAAATGGGTTCCATAAAAATCTTTTTCAAACTTGATTAACCCATAAAAAACAAATTGGTTACATAAATATCTCATTAAAACAATAATAATAAATAAATATAAAGAATGGGTTTGTTATCAATACAAAATATCCCTATTTTATCATACATAACAATAAGGGTTGTTGATGTTGATGAATGAAAATACTATTAAAATAAGATTCAATTATTTTGTTAAAATGGAGTCAAAAGTGACTCATTTAGAAAAAAAATAATACATTGACATTCAAATCCATTTTGAATAAGGTAAAATACCCTATAAACAACTTTAAGAAATTATTTATTATTTGAAATAAATGTTTTGAAAATAGTTTAGAAAATATGGATTTGGAATATATTGATACACAATCTAAATGAAAATACAAGATTGATATAACTTACGAATGACTTTATTAATATTTCTTAAATGAATATGTGAGGAAATATTAACTAAACATGTAAAAAACATTCATAAAAATAAGATAATAAAAGTTACGTGGTTCATGAAAGTTATATCATTTTATTTTCTCCAAAATAAACATGAATATAAACAATTATAAAAGAAATGATATTCTAACATAAATATTTTTCCACTTTGGTAACTCTTTATCTACAAGACCCATGAAATAATAACATCAAATGAATCTTAAAATATCATGAAAATAAGTATTATGGTGATATAAGATTCCCAATGCTCTTTTTATAGACCTCATAATGAAGATATGTGTATATCATGAACATATGTCCCAAGGAAAAAAAGTTTGGAAGGATTAACCCTTACAAATATTATTTCACTAACTTGAGAGTTAATAAATGGAGAGATTATGTACAATAAATTTAAATCCATATAAAACATTTTTAATTAAATGAAACAAACAATTTATAGATCAATTCATAAATAATAATATCATAATGGAGTCAATAAAGAATTTTTATAACCCAATGAATGGAAATTGTATTAAAAAACTCTTTACCACTTGGTTTCATTTAAGTCAGTATAATTGGATAAATAAATTAAAATTGAAAAAATAAAATACCATGATGTATTAATTATTTATGATATTAAAAATATTTTTTTATTATATACACTACACGAGAAAAACATGTTGTGAATATGACGTATGTATCACATAAGTAAAAGAGACACAAGAAACCCATACCTCGAGTCCATACTTTTCTTATATGTCCATTAAATCATATATAATAATCTAGAATCAATTATTTGATATCATATTAAAATTTTATAGGTTTAATAACTTATAGTTAAATCATGTATTATTTTTATTTATAATGGAATATTTAAATATTTAATAAATTAACTCCACATCTGGTGTTTCGAGGAACTTTAGTTCATTATTTCAAAATAGATTTGGTGTGTTGACCATGGTCAAAGAGGTCATTATTTAAACATGTAAATAATAATAATAATAACAATAAAATAATTATATTATTTATTCCTCAATTATAATTATAAAAACAAATCATTAAAAATGGTTATGAATAATGAACTATGTTATGATCATGGAGATGGAAGGCAATACGTACGCATGAGTAACACTATCATTTTCAATGATCAATATGTAAAAAGGAATTAATTATTGTATATTTTAATAATGATAATAATATCATAAATACCATATTATTTTTTTCATATACTTATATATATCATTTTTCGATGTGGTCATGAAAAAATAATCACATTGCTTCATGGAGGAGGGAGTCCATATATACACGAACGACGTTATCATTTTTCAAGGTAAGAAAAAAAGATATATCTTCTTTCATGAATGATAAATATTTAATGAATATAACTATCATATCATTTAAATTACTTATATTATTAACATTATCCTCACTACCATCCATACAATGTGTTAGTGAAAAAATAATCACATCACTTTGTGAAGTAGTTGTCCTCCATACACCTGAGTGATGTTTTCGTATCCCCCATATAATGGAAGGTAAAAGATTTATATGATATATAATAACTCAAAAATTATAAATATATTATAGATATTCTATATATACTTTAAATTGGTCATTAAAAAATATTTGAGAGGTGATTATGGAAAATAAATGGCATCATTTCATGAGGCGGTAGTCCGTCGTACACAATAATAGGTGATTTCCTATACCTATTACAAGAAGAGGAGTTATAATTAGGCTATTAAATTAATATAATAAAATTAAATTAAATAGGATATACATTTTTTATCATATGATCATAGTGTAATAATATTTTAAATAAGGGGGAAAATAAATAAAACAAAAATGCATAAATAGGACTGTTACCTCATCATGTACTACCTCTTCCAAATTATATGTAAAGTGTGACTAAAATTGATTTATGATAAAAAATACTGAAATTATTATGGTATTTAGGTTATTATGTTATTTATGAAGGTGTTGGTGGAACAAATATGGTTTTAATATGTGAATATCCGGGAAGAGAGGGTGGCCTTTTATATGTGAGGTGAGTGGAACAATTGTAATTTTAGAAAAGAGTAATGTTTATCAATGTTTAGATCATGAAAATGAATAAAAACTAATTTATTATCAATTTTTAGACATTATAAGGTATAAATATGTGCATAAAATAGTTTTTTGACAAGTTATAAAGTCATTTGGACCCTTATCTATTTAGTCTAAACACCAGGTAAACCATGTTTCACCATAATCACATTAATTTATTTTTACTGTTTTACTATTCAACATGGTAAAAAATTAAGTTAAAATTTCTAGATAATATAATATATTTTTATTAGAAATAATTAATAAAATTTCACAAATTAAATTCTTAAAATTGTAAAAATTTAACTTAAAATTAAACCCCAATATGTAATGAAAAAGTGAGTTTTCAAGAAGTGTATTATCAAGGAAAAGATGATTTTATTTTAACTATAGGAATAATAATTATTTAATGAATTTAAATAAATGTTTTTTTTAATATATATATTTTTTATTTAAAACATTATTAATTATGTAATATATTAATTAATTAAAATGGATAAACATAATTCCTTTTAAAATATTTTCTAGAAAAATCTCATTTTTAATTTGAAAAACAAACATATAGTAAAATACAGTATTAAGTTGATTAAAAACCAATTAAAAAGATTAAATATAAATAAATAATAATTATATAATCTTATATAACATTAAAAATATAATCATAAATTTAAATTTCTTAATTTAGTGAAAAGAAATGACATTTAGACAAAAAAACAGTATTTTTCACAATTACCTGAAAAAATCAATATTTTTTCTAAAAAATCCCAAAATTTTACCTTAATTAAATTTTGATATTATTATTTAAATAATTTAGTTAGTTTAATGAAATAAATTCTCTAAATATTCTAATAATTAATTATAATATTTATTCATAGAAATTAATAAAAAGCATTTATGATGAAAACATATTTTTGAAGAATAAGATAAATTTACTAAAACATGATTGATTATTTATTACAAATTTATAACTAATTTATTTGGAATAGGAAATATATATATTTATTAATGTATTTATTTCTATTCATACCTTCCAATTTATTGGATAGGTTATGGTGTTAATGTATTTCTTGGGTCTTCTATGCTCAGTGATTCATGTCGAATACACTATTGAACGCAGTTTTCTTGACTAAAATCATAGGATGTTACATACTACCCCCCATCCCCAATAAAACATTTATTGACAATTTTAACTTTATAGTAGTAATAAATGGTTGGAAATCTGAAAATAATTTTTTTATAAACCCACGCCAATAAAAGGGCTAATGAAACATCCTTTTGACAAGAGATAAATGGATGTCTGAAGGTCATCAAGAAAAAACCCATACTAGGTTTCAAAATATGATAAATTAGGTGGGAACTTAATATTTGGAAATGGATAAAATAAAAATTTAAAAAATATTGATAGAGAGTTAAATATATTATTGATCACCAAGAGGTGAATAATAAATAGAAAGTTAATAACTATGAAACTATAAACCAAAGTTGTTTGAAAAAGGTCACTAATATCATCATAAATAATGTTAATATGATTTTTTTTTGTTTCAAGATCCTAGATTTAAGGAATTAATTTTTTTTATATACTAATATAATTAGAAAATATACTTAATGAGTTTTATTTACACCTTTTTTGAATTTCCTCCATAATCTCATATTTTTCTCCAAATGATGAGTATACAAAATTATTTTTTTCATCCATGAGGCACTAAAATCAACATTTGTAGAAAATATATCAATAAAAGTGATAATAAATTTATTCCACATATCTTTATAAATTAACTAAAAACAAAATGGTTAACACGTGGTATGATATTTCTCATATAGAATAAATCTCCATATCATTAATATTCAAAATTCAAAAGTAATACATATAGATCAAACAAAATTATTCTATAAATAAATGACCATATATCATAATAAACTCAATAGGGGTGTCTAAGACATAAAAATTATGATCATACAAAATCATATATACCTATTATGGTTTTCATAACTTTTAAGATAACCTCACATCAAAACATCATAATATCTAAATTTATCCGAACCTTTTCTTTAATAGCAAATATAACATCCCCAAACCCGAACACCCCAATCTAGTTATATAATAAAAAAAATCACATTTTTGTATTTGATATTGATTACGGTGACCCAATTTTATCCATCCAAAACATATAATATCAAAATTAAATATTGGATTACTTACATTCTCAAGGATACTTTTTGGTTTAGAGTTTTATAGAATTAGGAAAAACTCTTAACATCAATGATTCATAATAAATGTTTCTATAAATATGAACATAATCTCCCACTATACATATCAATCCACATTCTACATTTTTTCATAATCATCATCCATAATAAACCCTTGTAGACATAAATCATTCCACCTAAATCTTTATAACATGTGGGAAATGAAACATAATAATGTTGAGATAAAATTCTCAGTAAGGGTAAACATAAGCATTATAAATTGAATATAATTAATCAGAATAAAAAGAGAAGAAGGGTATGATGACATAATAAAATATCAAGATAATAACATAATAATATTAATACCCATAAACACATGCATTATCAAATATTAAAATATAGAATAGGGATTTAGCAATGGTAAGATTCATCAGAATCAATAATCATGAGCCATGTGAAATCAGTATTGATCATAGTAAACATTATAAACCAATATGATGAATAATAAAAAATATTTTTAGATTGGAAAAATTATCATCATATCACTCTCACAAATGAAATATCTTATATGGTTGACTTCCATCTCTAGATTACCCAAGGCATTATAGGGCTATAAATGATCCACCCATCCTTAGTTTATCATGTAACCACTCATACATAGATTATTACATAATCACACATCCTAAGTTTATAATTTAATAACTCATCCATGGATAATAATATAACCACCCATCCATGGTATATAATGGAACCAATCATCATCATAAACAATTTCCATGAACCGTATAATGAATAAACTACAAAAATAATCCTTTTCATAAAAAAAGCATTGATTTTTTTTTTTTCATCACTTGATTAAACCATAGAATAGAAATAAGTTCTATTAAAATATATTTGAAACATGACTAACCTATAGAAGAAAAATGGTTTTCATAACAATCTCTTTGAAATGTGATTAACTAATGGAAAAGAAACGAGTTCCATAAAAATCTTTTTAAAACATGATTAACCCATAGAAAAGAAATGGGATCCATAAAAATCTATTGGAAACAATCATAATCCATCTAGAGAAATAATGAGTATGGTATCAAAAAAATCTATATTTAATCATAAGTAACAATGATGGTTGTTAATATTGATGAATAAAAAGACTACTAAAATATCATCTATTTTTTAAATGAGTCTATAGTGACTAATTTAGAAAACATTATGAAATTTCATTTTAAAACATTTGAAAATAAATTAAAATACCATGTAAAATATCATTATGAAATTATTTATTTTTATAAATAACATTTTTTATTCATTTTTATAAAACATGGATATGGAAGAGAAAGATACCCGATCTAAAAAAATACATGATCAATATCACATACAAATGAATTTATTTATGTTTATTAAATAAATAAAGGAGGAAATGGAAATTAAATATGTGAAAAAAAATTAATAATCAGAGGAGAATAAAATAAATATTGTTCAAGAAAATAATATCATATTATTTTATCCAAAAGAAACATGAACATAAACAATCCGGAAAGAATAGAGATAGTAACATAAACCATTGAATCTTTGGTAGTTCTTTAATTGTAAACCCCATGATAGAATAACTTCATATGAAACATTTAATATATTGATCATAATAAGATACAAGATCTAAAATTACAAAATGTTATTATATACAACTCATAAAAAAGATAGGTGCATATCATAATCATATGTCCCAATGAAAGAAATTTGGGATGATTAACCCTTAAAAAGACCATATCATTGAATAGAGAGTTACTAAATGGGGATACAATTTTTTAAAACTGTATAAAATTGTTTAAATATAGAATAAAATAATTTTTATATCAATTCAGACATATTCATATCATAATAGAGTCAATAAAGATGTTTTATAACCCAACTAAAAAAATTTATTTAAGAAACTCTTTTCCATGGTGTATAATTGAATTTAATCCCATTGAATAAATTAATTTAAATTGGAACATAAAATTGCTTTACTTATGAAGGATTTAAGACATTAAATGTAAAATTTAATGTATATAGACTAAGAAAATAAGCGGTGAATATGGTATATGTATCAAAAAAGTAAAAGTGAGACGGGAAACCCTTCACTCAAGTTTAGACTTTCCTTCTGTGTCTATTATATAATGTATAATAATTTTACATCAATTAATTGTTTTATTAAAAAAATTTACAATTATAATACCTTATACATAAGTCATTTTTTTATTTCTTTTAAATTGTATATTTAAATATTTAATCATTTAAGTCCATGTTGAGTTTTTTGAGGGTGTTTGCGTCATTGTTTCAAAATAAATTTGGTGTGTTGAACAAGGTCAAAAGGTCATTATTTTAACATCAAAATAATAATAATCATTACTCAATTATCAGTTTATTCATCAATTTTACTGTTCATATTAGTAATGAAAATATTCATGAAAAATGAACTATGTGATGATCATGGAGATGGTAGGTCATACGTACACATGAGTAACATTTCTATTTTATAATGATAATTATGGAAAGAAGGAATATATTATTTTATATTTTTATAATGATAATAATAAAATAAATACAATATTATTTCCTTAAATATAATTATATATATATCGTTATTTAGATTTAGTGATGAAAAAATAATAACATCGCTCCGTGGAGTTCGTAGTCCACACATACATTAACAACATTATCATTTTTCTATATAAGAATGAAAATGATATATTATATTTTAATAATTATAAGTATTTCAATAATATCATTATTTTTTTATTTATATCACATATATTCATTAACATTATCCCTATTACATTACATGTAAATAATTAGTGAAAATGGATCAAAACACTTCGCAAAGAGGTAGTCCCCTATACAATTGAGTTATATTATTGTATCTTTCATGGAATCGAAAGTAAAACAGCATACATGATAACCCAATAGAGGAACATGAATCATAGATAGGTGGAATATGACCTTAGAAGGAACCTCAAGAACCACTTTAATTTCAGAATTATTTGAATGTTTCTTACTTCATGCATACTTGGGAAGTGTCATCAGTTACCTCACTGTCAGATTGAGGGAATCCTCACTCTTCACTTTATTTACCCTAGAGCTAGATCTTCTTCTTCCTACCCAATTGTGTCATCCCCAGTCTAAAGGAGGTTCCTATGATGGTCTTTCACCAATAGAGGTTCTACTATGGGAAGCACCTTCAATGCCAGATGGTGTATATTCCTTCCAAAATATTCCATTCGATCAGATTAAGAACATCACATCAATGGGTTTCTGATTCTTGTCTTCTCTGTAGAATCCTTTGAAGTGGATTTTCTACTTAATCATAGTCTATGGTGGCTTGATTTAGCCTATATTTTCCTCTAATGTGTTATTTTTAAAACATTGTTGCATTATGGGGTATGGATGCACCAATAAGGGAATTAGTGATCAAATGAAAATCCTTTTGTTTAGTCCTATACTCCAAATAGGTCTTTGTGAAAACAAATTTATAGAATTTCAGGGTCTATGTGAACTGTTACTTTAACCTATTTAGATGGTCGGATGGAGTTTACATTGGGAATGTCTCTATAAAGTCCATTGTTTTGATTAATTTTCTAATGTTTCCCCTCTCCATTCAAAATGCCTCTTTTCTTCAACCCATTTGAGATGTGTTTAGATCTTTTTATGTGAGGATTAACAATCCTCATTACTACTAGATGCTTCTCTCACAAGGACATGTGTGGATTTGAATATCTATAATCCCATTCAAGAGTACATTATTCTTCTACCGGGAGCCTCCTTATCTTGATGAAAAAATTACATCCCTTCCTTCCCAGTGGGGTTTTTCTCACACTATCTGTTACAAGGACACTCCAATTTTGTGTGACTACCCCATAGGTTCTTCATCAAGGGATAACTCCTTACCTCCCATCACTATCATTGGTAAATAAAGGAAATAGAATCCTCTCATATCCTCACATAAATTTGGACTATTCTAAAGTTCCTTGAACTTATTCTTCATATTCTCCTAGTATTCATCCTCGATCTTTATTAAGTATCATGTGATTGGTTTTCTTAAAGGACCAAGATTTATTTTGGTACCATTTCCCAGTTTTCCTTCCATCCCTCCTACAATTAAAGATACCTGTAAGGACTTTGTGTTATACAGATCTATAGATATCTCCTCAGATATACTCAAGACCTTCAATCACTCCTTCATAAGGGAAAGGAAGAGGTCACACACCTCCTTCCATGCCTTCCCCTAGAGGACTCCCAATGGTCTTCTGAGGCCTCCCCCATATTTCCCAATGATAGTTTCCTCCCCCAAGAATTATCTTCCCATATTCCCTATATCTGGATTCTTTAGCTTTCCACTTCTCTATATCCTCATCTCCCCTAAGAGGAGTTCGAACCGGGTCTCACCTGTGACTTTTATCTACCATTTCCTACAACCCTAGTGCTTCTTTAGTGGCGGGAACGAACCAAAAAACTAATCTTCCATTAATTATGTCATTCCTCATATAAAATTTACTAAGTATTGGTTCATGGAAAAAACTGAATACCAATCCCATGAAATGAGAAATAGCTAATCCTAGATAGTATTTATTTTGGGGTCAAATAAACATACCTTGAAGCTAGATGTATTAAATTAAATAATTAAGGAACATTACATTATACATGCTGATCCTCCCAAATTGTAATTTTTTATTTTTTGGAGTTGAAACTTCTCTGTTGATTTTGTGGGTTATTATATTGATTTCATTACATCTATGTTTAGTATTGGTTCTAATTTATTTATGCTCATGATCATCAATACCAAATTTGAAGATCATGAAAGAGTATCCCTGTGGAAATATCTCTTAGCCTTGATCCAAGAGATTTATTATGGCTAGTGGGTGGTGTCTTCAATGTGATTTTGGATCCCTTATAAAATAAAGAAGGCAATACTTTCCAATATAAGGAAATCTAATATTTTTCCAACTTCATTTCGAGTAGGGGTCATCTTGATCTGGGGTACATGGAAAACCAATTCACATGGGGAAACAACCAAAAAGTAAGAGGCGATATATGATGTATATTGGATCGGGGCCTCGCTAATTTATATGAAATATCATCTCCTCAAATATGGAAGATTCATACATTGCTCTGGATATTTCTAACCACTCTATAGTTCTCATGATTGTATTATCTATGCATGTAAAAGGTAGTCAGTTCCATTTTTATACTCGATGGGATTCCATCCCAGGTTTTTAACAGGCGGTGGAAATATCATGGCACAAACCTACTCAGGGAATTTGTGGTTTTACCAGAACAATAGGCTGATACATCTTAAAACTAATTTTTGACACTCCATTCCTTCATAGACTCTAAAAAGTTACAATGGGAAATGACTTATAAAAAATAAGATAAAATACAACATGAAAATCCCGATTTGCAAAGGATTGAAAATTGGATCGCCTTAGTCAATCCAAGGATCTGTCAGTGTGAAAGGTACTTACGCACCCAGTTATGGAACGGAACCCACTTGCGTGCCCCACCACCATTTCTCCCAAGTTCACTTATTATTCTATAAATAGACCCTTGGGGCCTTCATTTTTAGGGAAGAATTTACCTGAATCCAAATTGCTACTTTGGTCTCACTAGTGCTACTACTAAGTCTTCTGAAACATTCAAGTAGTTATTTAGCCCCTATAGTGGAGGAATTGAAGGAGTATCATAAGATGTAAGCCCTTTTAGTGTTTTAAATCCATAACACTTGGCCACCTAAAGCACCCAACCTCCTTGAATCAGAAACACCTGCGTGCGATCTATTCCTATCAAAGGAACTTGAGCGCCCCACTTCTGGGAATACATGTGAATACTCGCAAAGGACTCATTTAAGTCTCACCCAAGTATTAATATCCAAGTTGTTCTTCACTTATGTGAACATCAGGTCACCTAATCCTACTTGCATGCTCATACTTGGGGTCTAGATACTTACTTGGGAGCCCTTCTTCGATTCACCTACTCCCTTTAGTCTACAAGATATCAATCCTTCTTCCTATCCTTTCATGTAAAGGATTATTCTTCATTGTCACCCTTGTTTTAAAGGGATTATGTTGAAAACTCCACCAAAACATCCTAAATTATCAAACCCTTGGGAAAGGCACATCAATGTGTCTCCTATTTAGGTTTTTCTATCCACAGTCATAGGTTTCCCTCATTTGTTTTGCAATGGGTCTAGTATTCATGGAGTTTCTATGGGTTTGTATATCCGTATTCATATGGACCTTTCTCCCATGAACCATGTTGAGAAGTTCTTAGTTTGGTTGATGAGGTTTTCAGTTATGTCCTCCCATTTTTGTCTCTAAAAACCAAATCCTCGGGTCTTTGGTGGAATGGTACAGTTCACACTTTCTTTTCCATTCAAGCAAATGAGAAGTCTTCCTCCCATACCAGTACCAATTTTAGGGCATCCATCCTTGTGTAATCCCCTAACCTTTCAAGTAGGACATTTCTCTCTTCCTCCTCTCTAATTACTTTACCACCACTCCTTCAATACATTGGACACTTGTCTAGTGTAAAGAAAATATCTGGAAGGATCGTCACCTCACCCTCTTCCCTGGTCACCTTGGCCTCATCCACCCTCGATGTCATAGTTGAGTCCTCTTCCACTAGAAGAGGAGGAAAAGTGTGGGTGTGTTTGTTGAATATTTTACATCCTCTTGTTTCTCACACCGAGCGTGACTAACTTGGGCTTAGAGATTAATGATGATCAAAAAAATTTAAAAACACCAACGGGGAATGAACTATGAGAACTCTAATTCCCACCATAATTGGGATACGTAGGAATCATTCTCAATGCCCGAGGTTATTGGATATCATCTTCACGAATCCAACCACAATTCCCTTCATCTAAGCATCCTCCATAGTGGTAATCCCCAAAATTAATCCCCCTATACTTTTGAAATACGAGAACTCTGATTCCCACCATAATTGAGATATATATGAATCCTTCCTAAAGATCTAGCTCCATCTCATTTCAACCACAATTGGGAATCCTCCTGGGGAGTAAGCCCCAAATTAAACCCCCCAAATC
Organism: Viscum album; assembly: GCA_963277665.1. Taxonomy (NCBI): domain Eukaryota; kingdom Viridiplantae; phylum Streptophyta; class Magnoliopsida; order Santalales; family Viscaceae; genus Viscum; species Viscum album. The sequence continues at coordinate 394,679,695 of OY728140.1, forward strand.
ACCAATGAATCCTTTTTAAGAAGTCAACCCAATTATATTTCTCTGAAAGGACTATACTATCCTATGAGACTCAAGGAGCTACGTGAGATTCGATTCTCTTCCAAATGAGATATTTAGGAAGCCTCTCTACTACAAATCAACCATGTTCTTCCATGCCTATATTCCCTATAAGGCCTAACCCAACATGAAAACTCATATTCATTCCATGTTCCTTAGGATTCTTAGGCATAAGTCTTACAACAAAACATAACTAAGCACATCTCGCTTAGATGTCCTTACCACATTACATTAAACTGTATGGATAAGTCTTATCACATGAATTTAAAAGTTATGATGTATCCCATTAAGTGGAATCGAACTATGAGGGTTCTGATTCCATTCACAAGGAGACATAAGTAGTCCATTTATGGGTAAAATACCAACATCAAAACAAACCCTCATCTCCCAATACAAAAATAAATTCCAAACTGCTCCACTGAGTGGCTTAAAAACTAGTAATATCATAATGAGTGTTAAAAGAATATTTATATAGTATATGAGAGGATACCATTTATGGAGAACCTCTAATACATAAAGATGTATCCATTAACGGAGAACCTAGAATACATATAGATGATTCTAAATTTCACACATGGTAATAATTGATTGAAAATTATAAATTAAACCTATGTTATAATTGGTGAATTAATAAGGATTCATTAAAATATCTCAAATCTAAAAGATAGTCCTAGAGTAGACAATAATCACCCCCAAAAGGGTGGGATGAGTTTTACCTCCCATCCTCTCAACCAATGGATGTTCTTAAGTATCATATGTTCAAACTCAGGGAATGCCTGCCTTCAGAAAGCAGAGCCCTTTTGGATAAAGAACAATTGGATGTTACCAGTTCCATAAATAAATCCAATGAAAACCACCTAGAATAAGTAATTCCTAATTAGAACACACATTCCAAGGAACTAAAAAACCAAAATGTTGAACCCGACGTGAAACCTTAACCATGTTAATAGTGTTACCCACATGTAAGGCCCCTATAAATTGATAAAGGAAGACTAGACGAAGGAATAAATCAGGGATGTATCCATATAAAATATGTTTTATTAATTGAGTTTATTATTTTTTTCATGTTTTCTATGAACTCCCTTCACTACAAATGGAATCCTTCAAGTTTGAACCCGTGAATGCCTCAGCCGTTGCTCAAGTTAGATAATCATCCATTGGAAGGAATTCATCACCAAATCAACATCTTTAGTGTTGGGTATCCAATGTACTGGTAATGGAATACCTTAAACATAGTCCTATCCAAACATTGGAGGCTTACCAACTGGCTCTCCCGGTTAACAACAATCTTTGATCGTCAAGATAACGATGAACAGTGGTCAAGAAGCAGACGGTTCCAACTACCGTCTTCAATCATTTTGAGTCTTTATCCCCAGAACACACCAATAAGTCCCTCCCATACTATAGAGAGGTCGATAAATTGGTCACTTATGTCCTCAACTCAAAGATGCAGGGATACTTCCAATGGAATCCCACCAATTATCACCGTCAGTAAAATCATGAGGTAGTGAATCCCAAACATGATGGGGGTGTTGCCTCTAGATGTTTGGCCCAGATATCTCAGACCCGAGTGCACAAGACAAACCACAAGGTACAATGTTTGGCCAAAAGGGGTCATATTATTACCTTTTCCCCCTCTAGGGATGTCCATCAACCAAACTTGATCGAAAATGATGAACATGAACATACAACCGTTCGTCCCAATTCTGCAGCCTAGCAGACTCCTATGGAAAAGACCCACCAATCACACCAATTAAATCTGGTGGAGTATCACGAACAGGTACATACACTTACTTACAAACAATCATCCAGTCAGAAGGATCGTCTGACTGCATTCAAGGAAGCTTTCCAATCAAATGTGGTGACAACTGGTAAACAAGAACATACACGTACTTACACTCAAAAATTCTGTTAGTAGTATTTTCTGTCAGTATTGAAATATTTCTATCAACTGTGATTGGAAGAAAATAGACAGTATGCATATACACCTTCCAGCATTCATCAAGCCTACAAAAAGTCTCAATTGGAAGCACATGGAGAAGTTAGTCAGAAATCTCCAATGACAGATCTGTAGCAGACTCAACTCTCAGACCCCATACATGAGTACTGTTAGTACCCACAGATAGAAAAGAGAGTATAGTATCAGGCACATAAACCTACTCCAGATACGGAATGGATGTATATTATAGTTATGGCCACTAAATTCACCAAAAATATTTTAAAAATGGTGAAAGGGTAGACACAAATTCATTGCCATATTCTGGAAGCATGCTAGAATATCATAACTACAACTTCAGCATAACCAAAGGAATAGACACATAACTTTTTCCCCACACCTAGTATGACACATCAACATGCCATCCCAGAGCAGATACATACCTATGTTCCAATCTGAGAGGGTTGTGGGGCATACTCCCTCATATCATTCAGATAATGGGATCGAGAACATACACCCTTTCCAATTGGGGGTAATCGACCCATTCTGATGACCACTTCAATGCAAGAACATAAACCTGCCCATGATAACCACTTCTCTAAGCAGGTGGCTCCAACTACGTATAAAAGAGAATCTATGAAGAAGTCCCTCTAAACACAACTGGAAAATCAAGATCCAATATGTGATATGGATCCTCTTAATGATTGATTTTTTGAATCCCTTAGACATTTACCTATTTCATCTCAATATCCAACCCCATCATTACCAAATTATGGGATTAATAGTGGTAATTTTGATGTTCCCCATCAGACACTTCCTCATGAAGGCTTGCTTCCTGAAAATTTGATGGATCTTAGGATTCGATCTTCATATGAGATCCAAAGAAACTATCTATGTGGCTAGAAGACCATGGAGAAAAAGGATGTATCCCTTTATAAAATCCACAATGGTGGTCCTCCCCATGATGTAATTCTCTAAGAAAGTTCTTTCTGTAGTAGTGTTTCTAATTGTTAAAATAATTCCATAATCGACAATGTAGTAATGAGAAATCCCTCTTATCGTGAGGCACTTTCCAACACAAGGTTAGTCATTTATGATTCCTTATCATTAATGGGTGAAATAATTTCTCAATTAGAAGACATATTAAGGTAACATTCATTCTTCAAACCTCCCTTGTGTCATTTTTCTTCTAATGTAGAAGAGGAGAAAGAGAGTGATTCCACAGTTTGTAATAAAACAAGGGAAGGGTCGATTTTGGTCTGACCAAGTGGAGAAACCTCTAATAAAAGATGATGAAGATATGTTGAACATGAGAAAACAATTGGATAAAGGAGATGTTCTAGTCAAGTTCTGGCCTTTGGAAAATTCTCAATACAACGTTCTAGAATTGATGATAGAAGATTACATTCATGGTGTCTTCCTCAACTTATGGAAAACTCTTTATCATTTGAAAACCAAATTATTAACAAATGATGAATATAAAAGTCATGTAAAGTTAATATAAGGGTTTCAATGTGATATCAACTTGGTGTCTCTCCCAATTTTCTGACATCCAAAGGATGAAAAGTTGCAGAGAACCATTCCGCATTCATGCCTCCAAGCACTAAAGATGCTACATCAGTTAATTTTTGGTACCCCATATAGTGTTCGTATCATATGATGGGGTGCATATAAAGCATTGAATTTCACTCCACTCCCAAATTAGAAAAGGCCACAAAAATTGGTCTCATGTAATGATATTTCCCACCTCTAGCTACAATCAAAAGATTTTGTGTGTAATCAATAATACGCTAAAAACATGCCTTAATTAGCTCTCAATAGAGTTTGTCCAAAAGAATGAAAGATGATGAGATAATTTTACATCAATCATCTAAGAATATTAATAATTCACCCATTTATAGTATGTTAGCCATCATATGGCACAAATGTTTGAAATAGCATAACGGTCTACCAAAATAGGTGATTTAAGTGGTTGTCGGATAATGCACCCAGCCAATGTCCAGAACAAAATTTTCAAAATTAGAAGAGTAGTGGTGTGAATATCATCTATAATAGTTCAAGAGCCACCCCAGCCTACAGGGCTGGGGGATTGTTTAATTCAACAATCGAATTCAATAAACATTGTTAGATAGTTTTAAGATGGAGAACAGTAACATACCCAACCAACATGGCTGGGGGATTTTTTTTCACATCTATAATCCCCATTTAAATGGAATTCTGTTTTATCCTGATCAGGGAAGAATCCACAAAGTGAATGAAATACTGAACTATCCAAGGATTCCCTTCGGATTACTGTCTGTCAAACAGTTATTGGGAATTTAGAAGATAAGAGAACAAAGTCCTGTGGAAGATACAGAAGAAGATGATCTTACAAAGATACTGACATAATTCCATCAATGAAATATGCATGAGTTAATTACATTAATACCATTATATAATATCTTCTAGAGATTGATTCTAGTTCAGGAGAGTCAGAAGATGAAGTTCTTATCCATAACATGGTGCACACTGAAATAAATAAAGGAGTTGTGTGTACCCAAAATCAGAGGCCTACCCAAAATATGGGCATTCCTTCAAGTAATCTACTCCCACCCCTTCAAAAGGCATATAATAAGGGGAAATATAAAAGTCATATCATGTCTCACATTCCCATTGGAGAAGGTCAATATCTTTCTCTTGAGGAATGATTTTTTAAAAAATAATTGGAGATGAAAGAGTAGAAAAGGCTTAATACAGAGTTATTTCAAAGCAGCATTTCTTATAGACATACTCCCCAGGTAGATCCTCACCTTTCATATCCTATATGAACTCATCAGAAAAGAGGGTATTTTGGAACTATAGATGCGGATAATGAATTAGCTACATTGGGTAAAGATATAAGGTAGGATCAAACACATCTTTATAGACCTGTCCCCATGTGTTATCCAAGAAAAATACCAGCAACACCACCATCAGTGGTTTTTCTAATCGTCGTGTCGGTTCAAGCTCCGACTTTTGTACATGTATAGGTCCCAACTCATCCATATATTCCACAAAACCTTATGAAAACAATTAAGGCATTAAAAACTCAATTGGAAGCTATGGAATAATGGTGTGAACCTGTATATCCAGAAAAGAATGCTTACCCCAAATGGGTGGATCTTATCCCTCCCCCACCAAACATTGTGAATACTACATTCCCAATATTTAATGGTTTAGGAGATCCAAAGAAACACTTAATTCATTTTGTTTCTCGTTGTGATCCCATGATGGGGACCCCTCAACAAAAAAGAATCAAGAAATATCATATGCTTTGTGAAATCATTATAGAGACAAGTTTTTGTCGGGTTTATATGCTTGCACTCTGGATCAATTACTGTATAGAAAGATCCCCGACAAAAATTTCCTCTTCAAATCAGCTCAATGCTTCTGAAGACAAAATTATTTGATCTAACAAATTTAAAAGAAAGGTAAAATGAAAGAGTTTCAAATTTCTTTGCTCAATGTAAATCAGTAAAATATTACTTAAATATGGTACTCCCTCTGAAAGAGTAGCTACCAATTTTTGTGGAAAATCTTCATGATGAGTTACGCACACCACAGATCCCCATGAAATACACCGAAGGATCTCGAGACCATGCTTCAATTTCCCATTAGATGGAGGATTCCATTATAGAAACTAACGATAAATCTTGTGTATTTATATGAGCTTTGGGAAGGAGAATATGTAAAGAAGAAGCTATTACAGTCACACTCAAACAAGAACCTGTACCTGTTTGCATTTCAAAACCTTCATCATACCAAAGTGCTCCACCTCTCAAGCATTAGCAACAATGACCACCTCATCAAGATGATAAAAAAGATCAAATTTGGGGATATTTTGAGGAGTTATAGAACAAGGTTAATTATTTTAAGAATAAATAGTTTCCCGGTTACATCATTTTAGATTTGAAAAACAATTTTGTTCAATTACCAAGTCTGAAGAAACTGAACAAAGAATGAGATGAAGATCTACAAAATTATTCTCCCTTTCACCAAATATTGGGAAATTTCATTCAAGAGTGTTTTGTTTTCAGAGACCTCATACAAAAATTATAGACTCTGGATAAGTGAAACTAAAAATTTCATCATCCCAAGTAGCATGTTTTATTGCTACTAATTTAGAGAAAGTAGGTGAGTGGAAAGTTGTCAAAAGAAAAAATGCACAAAAATATGATGATTAGATGATTAGAAAAATTATTAACTGAACTCATTCTATTTTATGAACACAGTTGAAACAACCAATTTTGTCTTCCCCCACTTCCTCCATAGAAAAAACACCTTCATCAAGAGATAGGCCCTCCATAGTTCAATCCTCAAAGAAGCGATGTGATCAGAAGGACAAAGAGCAGTCAGAAGAAGACAATCTCATTTCAAGGTAAAAGTTGTCCTTGACTCTGGCAGATTTCATTCAATCTGTCTCAAAATCATTGGAAATGCCCCACCAAATGGCACAACCAGAACCAACATTTAAATTATAATCTTCATTATATGAATAAATGATCTTTGGTTTCACCAATGTTATCTACTTAATGGATCCTTATGCAAATGATGATTCTTGTTATAATGAGGCTGAATTCCCTATACCTAACTAGGGAACCTGGGGATAAAGTCAAGGTCAATTATAAAGCTGAAGACATGGGTTTTCTTGAAACCACTATTTTAACTCTACCCCTACTCAAACTGTAAATGTATAGGACAATAGTGGGAGAGCCCTTTAGCCGGCTCAAGAGGAACAAGGATGTTCTCCCACACATGACAGAATCCGCCCTGACATGATTATTTTTTTGGATATATATGAGGTTACCCCAACATTATCTCAGCAAGTAGATAGACCTAGTAAGTTTAATATACCAAAAAACAAAATTATTTCTATATTCTTCCCCAATACAGGGTACATCCACATAAGAAGCATTAACATCCAAGACACATCCAAAACTACATCTCAAAGTAGGGAAACACAGAACTCTGGAGAAACATTTTGATGTTTTGAAACAACCAGACCAATTACTGGCCAAGTTGTCAATCTTCGCTTCCTGGAATCTATCAAAAGACCTTCGAGAGGCACTTATTAAGGATTTTTCATGTCTTTAATAGTATGAAACCGAGGTTGCTGCTGCTGAGGTTTACCATATAGAGAATGATCTTTCAGAATGTCATGCAGTTATATCTTTTTTGGATGAAGATGAAGATGATGTTGTACATGGACACATTTGGCCCTTGTACCTATCTGGAAGGCTTAATGATACAGACATCTGACAAGCCTTCATTGATAATAGCTCAGAAGTCAACCTCATTTCTATCCATACACTTTGTCGATTGGGCCTTTCAAAATCTTACTTATCTCCTTCCACTTTAATTTTGCAAGGTTATGACAATAATGATCAATAAACTCTAGGAAATATTACACTCAAAAATCATTTTGGAGATCTCATGTCTACTTCAGATATTATGATTGTTCGTCCGGACACAACCTTTAACATTTTTCATGGAAGGAATTGGATACATCAACTTGCATCCATTCCTTCGTCATATCATCAATTTCTCAACTACTACTTAAATGGAAAAATTAAGAAAATATATGGTGATAAGGATCTATATAAAATGTGTTAATCTCTATATATTGAAGAAAATTTCTATCTCACAAAGATAACAACAGCTGTGACGAAAGATACTGAAAGAATCAATGCTCTGAATGGTCTAGAAAAAATCCCAGCTAACCCATCTAAGAATATGATTATAGATTATTTGTTTTCTATAAATCAGAATGAATGGATAGACCCAAATTCAAGCACTCATCCAGTGACTCCCATAATGTAAATTACAAAAATTGATCCTGACATCATGGGAGAAATTTTTGATTCACCAAGATGTAGTGAAATATTAAATGGAGATGTCTTCATTTAATCCACCAAACTTCATCAAGTCTCTAATTCATAAATCAGGATAGAAGAAGTTTTCATGATACTAGAAGAAGATAAATATGTTTTTCTAACCTATCATCTCCTCTTCAATACCCTAGGAAGACCCTTCATCATCAGTAGGGTCAGAAATGGTTTCCTTTCTTCAGGATGTTCTACTACTGACTCCTCCCCAAACTTTGAATGTTTAGTTTCATCACCTATTATGCAAGTAGAAATAGAATAAGTAAAATGTAAGGAAGAATAATAATTAAATCTCAGTTATGATCCTACCTCATTTGAGGAAGGTGTCTCCACCACTATGGATAAGCTCAGAGAAATATATTTAGGTACAGATGACGATCCGTGCCTTACATTAATTAGTGCGACCATGATTTCTAAAGATAAAGAGATGTAAACTTTATTTTTAAAGAAACATCAAGATATATTTTCTTGGAACTATAAAAAAATTCCATACCTTAATCCCAATGAACCCACTCATCACATTATTTTTCTAGAGGAGCACTTAGGATTCAAGCAGGCAGCAAAAAGAACACCCCAAACTCATGACTCAAAAATAGAAGTTGAAGTTGATAATATTATAAAGGCTAAATTTGATAGGGAGGTTCAATATCCCAAATCTCTAGAAAAATTTTCCCAGTAAAAAAGAATAATGGGAAAATCAGAGTTTTCATTGATTTCTAAGATCTTAATTGGCATTATATGAAGGATGACATTCCAATTCTGATCATAGAACTTCTAATTGATGTAATAGCTGTATATGAAGCTCTTTACTTCATGGATTGATACTATGAGTACAATAAAATTTTAATTGACCCATAGGATGAAGAATCTGCATCCTTTAAAGCCCCTTAAGGTGTGTTTTTCTATCAATTAGTGCCCTTTTTCTTAAAGAATACATGTGCAACGTATCAACATTCCATGCACCATATCTACAAACCCTTTTTAGGAAAATTTTTATATTGTTATGTGGACGATCTGGTAGTTAGATACAAACAATTTTCTGATCAACTGACTGATTTGGAGACCATATTCAGTAATCTTCGGCAACATAATTTGAAGATGAATCCTTTGAAATTTGCTTTTGGGGTTTCCTTAGGAAAATTCCTTGATATTATTGTAAACCATCATGGCATCAATGTTGATCCTGAGAAGACAAAAGAAATCCTTGTTACGTAACCTCCCAAAAATTTGAACGAATTAAGAGTAATTTAAGGAAACATAGTCAATATTCATTTCTTTATCTCCATTTTGGAAGGCAAGGGTTTACCCTTTACCAAATTAATGAAGCAATAAGTTATATATCATTAGACCGAAAACTAAAATAGGTATTTTATACCCTCATGAAATATCTCTTGAGTCCACTACTATTAATACCACATATTAAAGGAAATTCCTTTTATTCTATATATGAAAGCATTAGAGTGATCATTGGGTGCCTTCCTTGCCCAAAATAATGATGATGGGAATGAAAACAGTCTTTACTATCTTAGTAGAACTATTCTTGACACAGTGACTCGATACTGAAGTATCAGGAAGTGTTGCCTGGTATTAATCTTTGCAGTATAGAAATTAAGGCACTACCATCAACATCACAAGGTCCAATTGGTATCTCGAAATAACCCACTCATATTTATCCTATGTTATCATATTCTTATAAGGAATTTGGAATAGTGGTCATTTTTTACAACAATTTGATATCCAATTATTTCCTCAGGAGGAAATAAAATGTCATTATTTTGCATATTTCCGTACTGAACACCCATTCGTAGAAGATACATCATTGAATACTAAACTTCTTAATGAAGAGGTCTTCTCTATTAAAGATAATCCATAAACATGGGAAATGTAATTTGATGGTGCTTCCAGAAGACTAATGAGAAAGAGAATAAAAAACCCTAAACTCAAAATAGATGGGTTAGTAATTTTACTTATCTCCCTAGAAAAGGCAGTGTTTTCATATTCCTTCATCTTGTCAGAAAGAGGTACCAACAATGAGGCAGCATATGAAGCTCTCATCGTAGACCTAGAATTGGCACTGTAGGTACAATTTAACCACATGGAATTGAAAGGTTATTCAGATTTGGTAATTAAACGAATCAATGGGTATTATTCTATTAAACAAATCAGAGTTGATCCCTTTGTGTGATTACATCATATGGTTAATGGGTGAATTTCTCTCAAATCCATCATTTTTTTATATCCCGCGATCAAAATATTCCCAAGATGATGCACTATATAATGAATCCATAACCCTAAAAGATCCAAACTGAGATGAAATAATCATCATTATTGCTCATCGTCGTGTGGTTTCACCGTTCGTTCAAACTAGAATGGAGGAAATTAATTAAATTATCCATAAATCTGATCCATATGGTCATACCACATAATAGATGAAACCCATCATAGAATACCTTCAAAATGGATTGCTTGCACTAGATAGAGATGAAAAAGAACAAATATGAAAATGAGTATACAATTTCACTCTTTATGATGGTCCAAATCACCATAAAATTCTCAATATACGAGTCTTTGATGGAATTATCTTCAGGTGTATTAACGGAGAAGAAACTATAGTTGTCATGAATTAAGTACATGTAGGAGCTTGTGGTGCTCACCGGTTTGGGTATATTTTTTCTGATCAAATCCTAAGGCTTGGATATTTCTGGCCTTCAATGACACAAGATTTCATAGATTTCACCAAGAAATGTCATCCCTGCTAAGTGAATTCCATCTTCATTCATTAACCCCCTTATTTTTTTACATACAGCTAAATACTCTTATCGATTTTACACATGTAAAATGGATGTAGTAGGACCTTATAATCCGACTACGGATAAGTAGTTCAAGTATATTCTTACTGCTACACATTTCTTCTCCAAATGGGCTGAGTTAATACCTATCAAAGAAGTCAAATCCAAAATCAATTTGCCTTTCTTCAAAACTAATATCACTACTATATATAGTGTCCCTAATACTATATTGAAAGAAAAAGGCACCAATTTCTGTTATGTTAAGATAAAAAAGATATATCAAGAGCACAATATCAAATCCTACCATTCATCTCAATATTATGTAGCGGCCAATGGACAGATTGAGGTTCTCAATAAGACCCTATCAAATATACTCCAGAATATGGTGGATAAATATAAGAAATCTTATCTTGATAAACTTTTTCATGCTTTATGGGCATATCATACTACTACCCATACTTCCAATCAAGAAACTTCATACTCATTAGTGTACGACTAAAAAGTAGTTTTTCTAATAGAAATTCAATTTCCTTCACTATGAGTTACAATATATGATCAGTTATCTATAGATTAAAAGTTTTAGAAATGATTTGATGAGCTATAATTATTAAAGAAACAATATTTCATACATTTCATCATTTATAATTCTATCAAAACAGAATATCCTGATCTTTTAAGAATGAAAATTCACCTCTACTCATTTCTTCAAGAAGAATTGGTATTTTTCCTCAGGACTCTAATGATACCAGAAAAGAAGCCTCCAAAGCATGAGCCAATGTGGGAAGGATGTTATTCTATACATATGGTCTACTCAAATGGAGCGTATTCCTGAATCACAATGGATGGAGAGCTTATTATAACTCTTACCAATGTGAGATTATTGAAGAAGTTATTTGTATTACTACACAATCACACAATATCCTCGCTACATGACTCTAATCTAAAAACACAATGTCCCAGTTACAAGACTTTAAACTGCATAAACACCATAAGCATCCATGCTGCATGACTATAAAATGTGCAACATCTTTGTCCTTGTCGCATGACGTTAAACTGCATGACATCATCTATCCCCGTTACATGACATTAAATTGTATGGTTAACATCTTCTATATTTGATATTAAGATATTATATATGCAATCATAATATAAATAATTTCTACTCTTTAGTGGCACATGAGTTTTATTTCTCCGTATGTCTGAATCAGATCTTCATAAGGGCCTCATTTCAAGAACTATGTATTGCTTGATTCTCATTTTTAATGAGATATGTAGAGATTCCTGGATCTCCAATATTTGGCTAAGCCATAAACACAAAATAAAATTCCTCTTTTCTCCTCTTATATATGATCTAGATCTATAAAAAGTGCTCTTTTAAGATACATGGGTTGATATTCATACCATTTTGTGTTTTAAGTTTAATCATTGTTACAGAATCGGTTAAAATCCCTCATCTCCCACATCAAACTCAGTTGATGTGGGAAATGATTGATTCAAGAACTATGATTGGTTTGATTTTTATTTTAATGGGATGTGTAAAGACACCTATATCTACAATCTTGGGTCCATCCATGATAAACAATCCTTTATTCCCTATGTATGAATCAAACTGGCATAGGTAATGTTCAAATAACTACATATGGCTTGATTCTCCTCCACATGAGATATGTAGTGACTCCTAGGATTAATTATCTGGTCCAACATCAATATTCTTTATTTTTGTTATGTCATAATAACTTAACTTCCTCACTGCATGACTCTAAATTTCACAACACAAAGACCTACCTACACGATATTAAAATGAAATGCACCCAGATAACTATTTATGTCTTGATTCTAATCCCATTGAGAGACATAGTGAAAGCTAGGCACCCACTCCTAGTCCCAACCACAAGATATATTTTTATCTCTCTTCCACATAAAATGAAAAATCTATGTGGGAGACGTTATTATTGGTTCTCTCCTTATATATCCCACTAATGAAACAAGATTGTCCCCATTTTAAATATAAGTCAAAACTATGTAAGGGACTCCAAACGCATGGAAAATATTAATTCAAATACTTCTCCTATGAATTGAGAATTACCCCCTTTCATATATCACACTCTTAATCTTTATTATTTTCAGGTCTTCATAATATTTCTTATAGTTTTTTTGGTGACCGAGTTTCTGATATCTGAGAAAGCTTTTGCATGACTATGCAGTATGTTCCCCTTGGTGGCCTTGCCGAAGTTTCTTATATAATGGGAATGTTAGTCAAAAGGTGCCAATGTGTGGCTATGCATTATATTCCCTAGTTGGCCCTGCATAATACAACCCCCATAATGGGTTCGTAAAAAAATATTAACTTCTTATATTATTTCCATTTTGGTCCTATTCATGTGACCTTAAACTACAAACACCATAGTTCTTACATTTGGGTCAGACCTTCATAGAAATCATATTCCTCCATTTCTTTGAAAATTATGATTGGAAATACATATTCTATATTTAGCCACCTTTCTCCATAATACTAACTCTATGTTATAAAAAATATGAATCTCCATAAACATTTTCATCTTTTAGAAATAGAATGTAAAATTTTTTAGAACTCCTTTTCCTAACTATGAAGTGCGTACCCCTAGTTGGCCTTGCATAAGTTTCCTACACAACAGGTCTGTTAGTAAAAAGATTCCACTATTTAGATTTTTAGCATATTTACTAGCTGGCCCTACATAATAAAACCCCAATAATGGGTTCGTCAAATAATTATAGCTTTGTTCTTTGTAAAGACTTCTTCTAATTCCTTTTATCTCTTTTCCTATATCATACTTTGGATCCTAAAATTCCCAAATCATAGTTTACCATTCTTCCATTCCATACATGATCAAGGTAGTATGTTTCCAAATAGATTATAATGAAGTTGGAGAGTCTCATCCCTTTGGTCAAAGCTAAAGGCCTTAAATTAAAGCCACCAAATTTCCTTATTGCATGATATAAAACTACACAATAAAATGTCCTCACTGTATGACTTAAAACTGCTCATTACAATGTCCTCACTACATGACCTAAAACTGCACAGTACAATGTTCTCACTACATCACATAAAATAGCATAACATGATATCATAAATCCCCCGTTATGAATAATTTTAAACCAGTATTCATACAGAAGATTTGTGTAGAACTGTTTTTCCAATTCATGACATATATTAGCATAGATAACCCTTTATTCTTAAAATTTATTACCTCAGAATACCCTCCATTATGGTCTTTAGTCACCCAAATCTTATCTTCCCTTGTCTATCAATAATAAAATGTTAAATTCCTAAGAGATCTTTTTCTTGACTATGCACTACATTCCCCCAGAGGCCTTGCATAACATTTTCCCAGATAATTGGCCTCTCAATCATGAAATGCCACTATATGGCTATGTAAAATATTCCCTAGTCAGCCCTGCATAATACAACCCCCATAACGGGTTCATTAAATAATGGTATCCTCATTATTAGAAAGGAACCTCCTTATGTTTTATACAAGTTTTATATTTGGTGAGAATAAAAATCATGACTGAAGATTCCCCTTAGAATCATTTAAAGAATATTTGAGCAATTTATAGCAATTAAGCCTTGTTTGGGATCAAATATTAAAATTGATGGTAAAATTCATTCATCCTTAAACACTAGCCTTTTAGTATAACATTCATGAACCTAAAATTACAATAACAAGAGACAAAATACTCACCAAATTAAAAAAACACATAGTGGGCACTCTGGATAAAAGTCAATTCTCATTTCCCTAGACTTACATTTTTTGTATGGGTTAAAAAATAATGAGCATCAAAAATCCAAAAGATACAATGTCTGTGGGGTTGTCTGTATAACCCTAGTAAAAATCAAACTACTCATACTAAGTCCACTGGATTAGATAAAAATTGTGGCTAGCAAGAATGAAATCACATATGATTAAAGACAAAATGATTTTCATTTGTGAGTAAAATAAATTCATAGAGGATAATCCACAAACTATAGTCTCTCTATCACAAATCATAAGAGGTTTTCTATATAACTTCTCATTTGATAAATGGCCTCCTGAGCCCCATCATCTCTCTATTGAAGTTTGTTTAGCTGACCTGTTACAATATCTTTAGCATCGCGATGTTCTTCATTAGAATATGTAATAGATTTTCCACCATCCTTATGGAATTATCCAATTGATTCATGAAGTTGGTCAAGCTACCCTTTGATAATTTCTTACTCTTATTGAATACGCATCTATTGAACATTATTTTCTTTAATTTTATACTTCAGTTATTTCATCTTTGAAGTTTGATTGGACTCATATTAGGATAACACTACTTGGAATTCATCAGTGTTAATCAACAGTATAGTTTTTATCAGATCTTACCAAAGCCTCTACTCTTGTTCCATTTTTTGGGTAATCTCTTTCACTATAGTATGAATTTTATATTAATCCAAACTGCCAAATCCCAGTGTAATGAATAGATATGAAAGTTGTGGAATTTGTGAGGGAAGTTCGTTAAGGGGAATTTCAGATATTATCTTCCATCTATTTTTCCATTCCTCGCGACATGAAAGAAGAAGAGCCTTTTATAGTTATAGGTCTGATTCAGAATCACTATCATTAAGAGGAACATATTTTTGGATTAATTCACTTGAAGAACTACGATGTTCTACTCCTTTAACAATGGTTGTTTCACTTCCTAATAATGTTTGAGCTAATTCAGAGGATTCACCTCCAGATCTGGCGATTGAATTTGATAAGCCTATTTGGTGAATTAAAAAAATTATGTTTATGGATAGTTTGAAGGCATAAAAAGAGTAAGAAAAATCAAAATATTGGTATCTATTACCTAAAAATAGGTCAACTTCTTGAGAATAATGCTCGCTAATATTCTCTATTTCAATGGTTTTGGTTCATGTCTCTTGGTGGGGAATGATTTATTTAATTTTCTTAGGATCCTATGAATATATCTTAGGAATATTTTATGTCTCAAGATTCACCTAATCCAATGTATCCTTAATAGTATAATTGACAGGGATGTTGACACATCCTTCAGGAACCATCACTACAGTAGTTTCTTTAGATGAGACCTCATATTTCAACCAATCATGGTTAGAAAATTAATCATAAAAAGATTAATAGGGAGAACAATGAAAAATCATGTTCAGTTTTTTCTATACAAAGAACATAAAAATATTCTTAAAGAATTTTGTATATTAACATGTTCAAATACTTCTTCAAAATACATTCCAAGGTTCATCGTAGCATGTAATGATATCCCAAATACCATGTTACAGTCTCACTCATGGGATCACTCAGAGTGGTTATTTCACAAACTCTCTACGATGACCATTGACCCCAAACAGATTCCTTAGCAATAGTTTTAGGGTCTATATCAGTTGTCGTAGGATTTTCTGGTTCATGTGATGAACCTAAAGTATCACAGGATTGAAGTGAGTTGTTGATATATTTAGTGTCTCATGAAGAACTACTCATTTACTAGAGGTATCATATATTATAATAACAGCAAATGGAGAAATTCTGGGAACATACGTTGGTTCATTTGCCCTAAATTCCTGTTTAGGAACCACCAGGTTAGCAGGAATTTATTTCTATATAGAAGAACCCTCTATAGTTTTTTGAATCTTATTGGTGATTTCTTTATGATAGGAAATAGAAGACTCTCCTAAAATTCCAAGAAGTTTAAACGCTTTCTATGAATAAGGATAAAATCCATGTTTTCAAGAATGCTTACCACTAATGAGAAAATGTTTAAATATGGTATTAGTTCATTGATGCATTTTTTTATTCACCTTCTTGGGTGTACATGAATTATCATCTCAAAAAATAGGCATTTGATAATGCAAGACCCTTTCTCTCTCATATTCCATAGAATATTGGCCCAGAGATATCTCTCCCGATTCACAGGGTGATCCAGTAGCTCCAAGAGTAGTACCAATAGGGCTATATCATAGTGATGGAGCTTCAATCGATTTTCCTTTTCCCAGAAGAAAGTTAAAATAATATTTCTCTTGAGTAACACTGTTTTGAATGAATTAAAATTACAAAGCAGAAAGAATGTGAGAAAAAGGAAAAATACATCTCCAGTATCTACAAATTCACACCATTATTTATCTAATCAAAGGTCGATCCATTTAGTGGTGCCATGATATATCATTTCATTCACTCTCTTTGTGGTGGTAATTGATTCATTGGTTGTGTATATGATAATTTCCAGTTCACAGATATATGTTTTCACTTCATCATGATTGTTCTTAAAGATAATATCAGTAGGGTCCCGTAGATCCCCTATTGTTGTAATATGTAACCCTTCACATAAATCTATCCATGTGGTTTGAGAATAATAATAAAAAATGTTCCATGTTTGAATATACTCTGGTTTTATATATTAAGGGTATATTCTAGAGGGTTTTGAATTAGATCCTGTAGTTTTGGATCTAAGTTTCTTCCCAATTCCTGCAGTCACAGATGGGGGATGAGAAAATTAGACTCGTAACTCTTTGGAATAATGTTGATTAGACCACCTTCATACAACTTCAGTAGATATTGATAGTGTGGCTCTCATAACTCTAAGAAGTGGATTATATCTTTCATGAGGACACTTTGGGGATCATGGTGCCTCATCACCTCCACCATCTGACTCCAATGAGCTAACCCTTAATGATGATGAATTATATTCCAAATGAAAGTGTTACTTTATACTACCTCTATTCATACCCACTCGATGGAAAACTAGGTTTAACACCCCTTTAGTGTAAGATGTGACCCTATTCTCAGCCTACTAGAGAGTCAATCTTCTTAGTGCATTGACGGTGGGTAAATTAAATATTTCCCTAATTTCTTCCAGAGTTTTCATTAACCACAGTTGTAGGGAAACCATCATATTTTTATCTAATATAATGTACGTGGTAAGAGATACTGTAATTTTTTACATATATTTGAATTGATGTTCGAATCTATAAGGATCATAGGCCTTTCATATGATTTCCTCGTCAATCCTGGTGGACAATATGCTATCCTTGGAAGCTAACATATACATAGTTAGCTTCTAAGTCAGTTGTCCCTTCATCAACAAATCGCCCCGTAGGTGGATTCCCAAATGGGAAAAGATGAAATTCATTATATATACCCATCTTGGAATTATTATTATACGCATTCAGAGACAAAGGTGAAATACCAGAGAAATCAAGAATAGATGGTCGGAAACAACTTCCAAAGACTTGTAACCCAATTTTCATAGTATAAGTTCTAAAATTAGTGGTGATCCACCTTATAACACCTAGAATGGTTTTTCTATTCTGAAATGATAATTACCTTTATAAATATGCAATAATATCCACTAAATATTTTCCAAAATAGGGGTGACCAACCCTACCATCCTCTTCTTGACCAGCTTGGTTGTTATAACAATAGTTCCTGACCTTATGCCCTAAGTGAAACCTCAAACCGGTAATAGATACACACTGATCCACACGGACCGAAAATCTACATGAAATGTCTTCATAGGAATTTTGGAATTGACTTCATACCCCCACTTTTCAAACTCTTCATTCTCTAATGTTGTCCATAAAGTGTCACATGTACCTCCCTTTTCTTCCTTTGGACAACTGGTTGGATGAGTGCAAGTGAGAATATTTTCCTTATTCTTTACTTTTAATATTTCCATCCACTCCTCTAGATGAATATCCTAATTGTGTGGGACTTTATTGTGTTTTTACTCTTGAGGTTATAAAATATCTTCATCAACTCACGAACCAAGGCCAGTGTCTTTTCTGAGTCATTCCATGTAACCTTACGAGGAATAAATGCATCGTACATATCTCAATGTATTGGAGCTCCATAGATCTTTTAGACATCCCAAAAACTAATGTCTAATTCTTCATGTATCAAATGTAAGGAGTTAGTTTTTGGAATCCATCAGCTTAGTAACTCTGGAACAATATCATCATTCCTATATACATAGGTTTTCCCAACCCATACAGCCTTATAAATCCAAACACTTTTTAAGTAACCAATAAATTCTTCACATATCTTGTGCACCCAATGAACTCACATCCATCTGGGTTTAACACCCCCTCCTAGGAAAAAATACCGACTTTTCTTCCATCCTTTTGAGTGATACATATGAGAATCTCTAAAGATGGAAGAATAAGAGTTTGGTTGTATATTGGGTGTATGTGATTTCTAATCTAGACCTCACATGCTGTGATGAATGAAATGAGCCTTATATTCTATCCCATCATTGATATATTTTCTCGAAATATAAATATTGGAAGACAAGAAATTGGTATAGTCATGAAACCACAAAATTGGAATATAGTTACTCAGGTATGGTATATTGAAATCTTGTAGATGGTCATAACTAAACAAAGGTAAATAAGTACTCCTTGGAAAATCTGAGTGGTATTTCTTTTGATACTATGAAAATCTTGAGTGTGTGGTGTCACATATGTCAAAGTAATCATGACTGATAATCATTATCAAATCATCAATTATTCAGCTGTCCAATTCATCAGTAGATCCAATTTTTTTTGGATCCATTGAACCTACAAAAGAGAACAAGAATCATCTTTAAGGTAAGTTCATTTTTGATGTTTTTGAAAAAATAATTACGAAAAATTTACAAAGGTATTAAGGAGTCCAACTATGAACATGGTTCGCAAGTATAAAACCAGAACCCAAGTGTGTCAACCTAGTTCTAGCATGAAAATTAAAAACATATAGAAGAACCGTGATTGATAGGAGTGTCTGAGTGAAAATACTTGTGTGCCGAGAGTTGGATTTCAAGAAATCTTTGTAATTTTAATGGAGTTTATTCCACTAGATATAAGAGATTCAAATTACCCTATGTTCCAGAACCTTGCACGCTCATTTATCTTGTGAACTACAACTTTAATACCACAACAACATGTTTTTCTTTTTTCATAGCTTTACCTCAGTATAGGATCCTCTTTTTATTCCAAATCCAATTTTTAGGGGGGGGGATTTTGATGAAACATCATTCTATCAATATTTCAAAAAATTGAAAATAGAAACTCTTTAGAAAAAATAGGAGAAAACACATGAAGAAAATAAAAATTTGTAAAGGCTTTAAAATTTGATTTCCTTAGTCAAGACAAGGATATGTCGGCATGCAAGGTACTTATGTTCCCAATTATGGCACGCAGCCCACTTGTGTGACACATGACCATTTCACTCAAGTTCACTTATTTTCATACAAATGTACCCTTGTGGCCTTAATATTTATGGGCGAATTTTCCTGAAGCCTAATTGCTCCTCTAGTCACCCTAGTGCTTCGCCCAAGTCTTCTAAAACTTTCAAGGTAGTTATTTAACACATAGAGTGGAGGAATTGAAGGAGGATCAAAGGAAATAAGTCCTTTTAGTGTTTGAAATCCATAACACTTGCGTACCTAATGTTCCGAACCTCCCTAAATCATAATCACGTGCACGCCATCCATTCCTCTCAAAATAACATGAGAATCCAACTTTTGGGAATACCTATGAATATTCTTGAAGGCTTGAGTCAAGTCTTGCCCAAGTATTAACATCTATTTTATTTGTCACTTAAGTGAACATCAGGTTTCTCAAGACTACATGCATGCTCATACTTGCACTACAGATACTTACTTGGGTGCCCTTCTTTGATTCAACAACTACCTTTAGTCAACAATCCATCAATCCTTCTTCAAATCCATTCATGGCAAGGCTTATTATTCATTGGATCCTTTTAATGAAATGGATTATGTTTAAACCTCTGCCAAAAACTCTTGACTTATCAAACCTTTGGGAAAGGCAAATCAGAATCTCTCCTATTTGGGTTTGTATATCCTTTGTCAGATGTTTCCCACATATTTTTCACAATGGGGCTAGGATTCATGAAGTGTATTTGGGTTTGTATATTTGTAGTTACATGGACCATTCTTATAAGAACTGTGATGAGAAGGTCCATGTTTGGAGGATTAGGGTTTCGGTTCTGTCCTCCCCTTTCCGTCTTTAAAACCCAAAACCTCATGTCTCTGGTAGGGAAGGCACGACTCACAATTTATTTTCTATTCAATCAAATGATAAGTCTTCCTCCCCTACAAGGACCAATTTTAGGGCATCCATCCTGGTGTAAGCCCATAACCTTTCAAGTATAAGGTTGCTGTCTTTTTCCTCTCTACTTCCTTCACCTTAACTCCTACCTTACATTGGACCCTTGTCTAATGTAAAGAGAATAGAGGGATGGATTGTTGCCTCACCCTCTTCCCCAGTCGCCTCAGCCTCATCCACCCTCGCCTACATAGGCTCGACCTATTCCACCTATAGAGACGAAAATGTGTGGGTGTATTTGTTTAATATTTCACATCCTCTTGTTTCTCATACTGACCATAACTCATGTGGGATTAGAGACTCGTGATGATGAAAAAATTTGTATAGACACTAATGGGGAATGGACTATGAGAACACTGATTCCTACCATAATTGGGATACATAGGAAGCCATCTCAAGGCCTGAGATCATTGGATATCCTCTATAGAAATCCAACCTGAATTCCTTTAATATGGGAATCCTCCTTAGGAATAAGCCCTGAATTTATCCACCCCCCCAAAATCTTGAACGACAAGAACTCTGATTCCCACCATAATCGGGATAGTAGGAAGCCTTCCTAAGGACCAAGATCTATCTCATTTCAACCACAACTAGGTATCCTCTTTAAGAGTAATCCCCACATTAAACCCCCTGATCACCAAGGAATCCTTTTCTAGATGAAAGCCCAAATACATTTCCCTAAAAGGAATATACTCTCTTATGAGACTCAAGGAACTACGTTGGATTTGATTCTTATCCAAATGGGATATTTGGGAAGCCTCTCTGAGGTTCCAAACCAACATTAGAAATCAACCATATTCTTCCTGGGCCATATTCCCAACATGACCTAACCCAACTTGGAAACTCATATTCTTTCCACGTTCCTTGGTATTCTTAAACATAATTCCCATACCAAACCTTAACTAAGAACCTTTCACATTGATTTACTTACAACATGACATTAAACTGTACGGATAGGTCCTTATCACATGACCTTAAAAGGTATGATATGTCCCATTTAGTGGAACCAAACTACGATGTTTCTGATTCTTTTTATAGGGGTATTTAGGTAGCTTATTTATGGGTACAATCCCAACATAAAAACAAACCTTCATCTCCCTAGATGATAATAAATTCTAGAGTTCCCAACTATGTGGCTAAAAAACTAGTATCATCATAATTATGGTTAAAAGAATATCTAAATAGTATATGTGAGGATAAAATTAATGGAGAACCTCAAATACATATGGACGTATCTATTAACGAGAAACCTATAATACATACAGATGATTCTAAATTTCAAACATGCTAATAATTGATTGAAAATTCCAAAGGAAACCAATGCTCTACTTGGTTCATTAGTAAGGATTCATGAAAATATTTCAAATCTATAAGAGAGTCCCAGAGTACACAATAATTTCCCCTAAAAGGGTGTGATGAGTCTAACCTCCCATTCTCTCGACCAATGCCTGTTCTTAAGATTATTAAGTTCAAAATCAATGAATGCCTACCTTTGGAAAGAAGGTACCTTTTGGATAAAGAACAATTGGATGTTTCCAGTTCCATAAGTAAATCCAATGGAATATTCCTAGAAGTAGTGATTCCTAATTTATACACACGTTCCAAGGAACTACAAAACACTAATCCCCATGCTTGGTTAAGGAACCAACATCATTATCTTCATTAACTAAATTATAATAAATTAGATAAGGATTCCCTATATTTTATTTTGATTAATGGATGATATGAGACTCTTTTCAATGATATGATAACCAAAAATAACCTTCTGGCATAGCATCTCCTTAAACATGAGTGAGAAGCGTGAGAGGATTCTAGAGTTATGTGGCTATATGAGGCTGACAAAAAAATGTCTTATTTACTTTATCTTATCAAAGATAAGTAGTGTATAGTGAGGTTAAACATCTATCAGGGGGATAATAGTTTTTCAAATGATCAGGTTGATGTTGGAGGAATGGCTAGATATTTTTTCAAAACTCTTATGGAAGAGGAAAATACTCATATTCATGGTTGGTACCCCTCTATAAATTCATCAATTCTTGACACCATCGAGAGAGTGGTGTTAGCCAATGAAAAAAAATTTATGGATTTAGTCCCTAATGAGCAGGAGGGTCTTGAGGCTTTTATTATACTGGACCCCAAAAGCGTGATTAGGATTGATGTATTTATACATTCCTTCTACATTACTTTTTGGGATCTTATAAAATTCAATCTCATTGCTATGGTGTATAATTTATTCAATTTGGCTACTATTACCTTTTTGAAGAACAAAACTCCCCTAGTCATGATACCAAATATCAATAGCTTGTCATTCTAAGACATGATATGCCAATTAATATATATAACTTCTCTTACATGTTTCTATCATGTGTGGTAAATAGAGGACTATCACAGCACATTATAAGATGGGTCTTGGAGGATCAATTTCATTTCTTTATGGGGGGGGGGGAATCTAAGGATATAAAAGTTTTTTATAGAATATTATCCTCAATTTAGATCAAAACCCCATCATTTCAGATATATACATCATGTTGGATATTAATAATTCTTCTAATTGAATTGAATGGTCATTCGTTATCAAGGTTATGACATGCATGGGGTTATCAGATTGCGGTATTGATAATATGATTAGGTGTATCTATTTGGTGCAGGTCTCCACCTCTTTCATGGGAAAGAATTGTGAGTTCTTCAAGTCTGTTATGGTCTAAGACCTGGAGACCGACTATATCTAAGCCTATAGATCCTGATATAAGAAACACTCAGCAGGAACATTAATAAGTGTATCCTTAATGGAATGGTTACACCCTACAGGTAAAACCTCACAATAAGATAATTTTATATCTTAGGTTCAAGGATGATACGATCATATTCATTAATAGAAACAAGTAATTGATTCAGGTATTCAAGATGATTCTTAGTGAAAACTATACTATGAGTGGACAACTTTTGAACCCAGATAAAAGCCGTATTTATATATCTTGTAGTTTCACAAGCATGAGGGTGAGATCCATGGAGACTAGTCTGTGAATAATATATAAATCCATTCTAATATAAAATTTGGAGTTCTAGTATCCACTAAGAGGCTCTATATTCATCATTTTAACACGGTATTCAAATGGGTTACCAATCGCACCACTAACTGGAAGAGATATTTTTTATCCTTCGGTGGAAGGATAAATTTGGTTTAAAACATTCTCTCTTCCATTCCCATACATGTGTTGTCCATTATCAAGGTTCTAAACCCCATAATATGTGGTATTGAGATAATATTAGTAACATTTATCCAGGATTTTCATTCATATGGCAGGCACCACTATGGCTAATGGGAAAGGCTCGTTAAACTAGAAATAGAGGGAGGAATTAAAGTTAGAAGAATAAATGATACAATTAAATCCATGTTTATGAAAATTTAAGGAGAAGTTATTGAGGTATGATCATTATGAGGTAGGATTTCAAGAAAAAATCATGAAAGAGAGATTGGATTGATAAGAGGAAAGGAATCTACCCTATGACACACAATTCAGTCTCATTTTCATTTTATTGAGAGTTATGAATGATGTGTTATTAACAAGGGTGATATTTTATTCTATCACAAGAACTTGGAATGTAATAAATTGGGTTTCCTAGGTTTTCTGACACAAAATATTTCCTTTAGAAAATCTAACACATATCGTAACTTTATTCATAACATTTTAAACAAGGGGCAACGTTTTGTATTTGACCATATTGTTTTGAACAGAGACCTTGATAAATGTATCTTGATTGGTTCTTCTTTAAGATCCTTCACCATCAAAGAGTATCAAAAAATTATGTAGGCTCTGATCAAGATTGATTGGTGGGGTGAGATGCTATGGGGAAAATACATTCCAGAAAAATTTAATTTCATTGTTTAGTGGATTAGAAACTAAGTTATCCCAACTAATGAGAATATAGAATGCATTGTAATTCATAAGATATCTAGGTTTTTGTGTTTAAGTGATGAAAACTATGAAACTAATAAGAGTTTATTTTTTAAAAGCCAATGGGAGAAGAGTATTTGGGTTTCTTTTGGAAGATTCACGGGGTTTTCTTCTTAGTTACACTCCAGTAGAAACATTATTGATCAATTGTTCCACAGAGCGGAGAATAAAAACAAAAAGAAGAAGGAAAGAGTGATCATTATCACTATAGTATTTTGTACCATATGAAAGGTGAGGACCATCACTCAGATTAAGGGTAAAACCATCTCATACATGGTAATAGTTATCAAAATCAAGATCATGCTAATTAATTTAGTCCGGCTTCTCAAGAATAGAGATGATGCCCCATCCCTCAAAAATCTTCAAGATAACATGTATCACTTTTATATTTCCACCGTTCCTTCCCTAGGTCACTGGACCAGATGGATTCCTCCCACAAGGGGTCTCAAACTGGACATTGATAGGTCATGTTGCATGGGTGTTATATTGGGTGGTGAGTTAGTGCACGATTCTAGAGGATCTTTCACCATATAATTAACTACTTCCTTTGGATGTGTTAACTCCCTTAAAGCTTAATATAACTTCTATTTAATGGGGTTGGATAATTTCTCTTATAGTATTATCAGTTTAGCTATGTTGGAAATGGAATCCCACATATTTTTTAACTCCTTACATGGGAATTTCCCAGTACCCTGGTCCATCTCCAACCAAATTCATAAGTGTATGGGATGTATCAGCAACACTACTAATATCATTCATATGTGGTGAGAGGGGGGGGGATTAGAATAATTCCTTGTTGTAAAATCCCCTAAGGATGTATTATAACTTATTTATATATTATGGGAATGTTGCCCTAGGAAGTCATGAACATTATTCATAGTGATGATCATGGAATCTACTCTTTTTGACCACTATAACAATGTATCTCCCCCCATGTGTTTTACCCTCTCTAATAAAGTTAAATTACTATTATTATAAAATGTATATGTGATATCAAAAATATAGATGATAAAATATTTTACAAGTATAATTTTATACTTTAAGTCCATCATTAAAAAAGTTCATGAGAGGAAATGATGAAAATCGAATGACATCATTTCATAAGGTGTTAGTCCTCTGAACACACAAATGATGATTTTGTATCTGAATTTTTGGAATAGGAAATGGATTTGGGATATCAAATTAATATAATACAATCTCAATACTTATGAGATACCAATGTAATCAAATTAGCATAGTTGAATAATATTTGAGGGATATAAAAGTAAGACTCCATAAAGATATTTGCTTTTTTTCAAAGAATTGAGGCTCAAGGATTCTTACACACCTCTCCTCATAACAACTATATCCAAATCTTTTGGAAGTCTTGCTTCAATGTAGAGTTTTTGATTCTTCTATCCAATTTTATAATATTATAGTAATCATAGGGGGGGGGGGTCTCTCCTTTTTCCTCTCAGTGGGGTATGCTAGTTTTAATGCGCAAGAGAGGGGTCATTTTTTGTAGTCATTGGGTACCTTGAATAAGGGATCCAAGAATTGTCTCATAGATGATGACTTTAATATCACACTTAACCCATCAAAGAAAAATGGTAGAGGTTACTTTGCCCACTAATCTAGTACGGATTTATCATCTTTCTTTGATCAGAATGGCCTTTTAGACATAGGATATTGGGTCATTCAGTACACTTGGTGAAACAATCAAAGTAGAGGATGACATATCTAGTGAAGAAATGAATGGTGTCTTGACAATATCTAGTCCATATCTTCCCTTTGAAGTGTGAGGGTTGATTATCTCCCTCGCGGTCTCTCGGACCACTCCCCTATGTGTTTATTTTTGGACTCTCACTCAGTTGATGTGGATCATTTCATCTTCTATGACCTAAGGGTGTCAAACTCAGATTATAAGTGGGTTTTTATTGATTATTAAAATAATCATTCTCATGGGAGACCCTAGGTGACCCTTCATAACAATGTGTGGTGTCTCTGGAAAGATCTCAAGTGCTGGAATCAGAATTTACCCTCCTCCAAACAGCATTTAGAGGCCCTTAACTTAGAAATTTCCCTGATGTAAACCATCTTGGAAGACCAATGGAACGAATCCTCTTTTTATGACTTGGAAAACTATAATATTATTGATGTTATGATTTTTAGGAATGAATTCATGGCAGACAAGTAGTATAAAATTCACTATCTAAGGTAGGGTGACCACAACATGATTATCATTCATTCCTTCATCATCGAGAAATAACACCACATGAGTCCAAATATTCTTCTTGTTGGTGGTTTATTCTATGAAGAAATAGAGGTTATTAGAGGAATGGAAAAATATTATTTCAAATCCCTTCTTTCGTGTCCCACTTCCATGGAGATTGGTAAATATTTGAGTGTTGAGGCATAAGTTTTTGAATATATTCCTACTTGAATCTCCGCATGTGACTATTCACTCTTTGAAGCCATTCTGGAAGAAAATGAGATTCATGATAAAGTTTATAACCTTAAACTAGAATGTTCTCTAGGACCCAATGGAATTCCATGATCTTTTTATAGGGGATCATGGGACTTGGTAAAGCATGAAATTATAACCAAAGTAGATGATTTCTTTTATGGATGCTTCTTTCTTCCAGATACATGCATCAATAAGCTGATGCTCATTCCTAAAATAAAGTATCCATCCATGCTCCAGCATTACCACCTGATAATTATGTGAATCTTACCTTATAAAATCATGGAATGAATAATAAAAAAGAGGCTTGCAGAGTACCTTCCTCTTTTGATCTTGGATGAGAAATACAGGGTTGTCATGGATAGATGTATATAAGGGGAAATCAGCCTTGCATAGAAATGGTAAGTGAAATTTTTATAAGGACTATGAGATCTAATATTGTATAAGATATTGACATAGAAAAGATTATGACTGAATTAGGTGAAAATTTATTCTCAAGGTGCTCTCTATCATAGGGCTTTCTCTAAGGACCATAGATTTTCTATTTAGATGTTTTTTTTTCATTATGGATATCTTTTTATTTCATTAGAAGGAATTTTGGTTTCTTTATGACTGTTTTAGGACAAAGAAAGGGTAAAATATCTCCTCTAGCCTTTTTATTATTTCTCGTGATTACCTTTGCAACATCATCAAGAGGAGTGAATTTTTTTGATAGCATACATCCTTAGTAGTGTAAGAATAACACAACTGGAATATTTGGCCTTATGTTTATAGAAAAAACGCTCACATTTTCTAATTCCAATAGAAAATACATTCCCTGAATTAATAATATTATTGAAATATTTTGTATTTGGAATGGGTAGGTGGTTAATCAAGCCGTGAAAATCCTTTACATCTCATCTCGTTGCCCAGATAGGTGAGTGGATATCTTATTAAGTATCTTGGTAATAATTAAGAGTTTTTTACAATGAACTATATTGGTGAAATAATTTACCTAGTTTTCTCACGTATTCAACACCTTGCTAGGTTGGTTGGTAGAATAACAGGTCAAATTTGGGATTGGAAGAATCGTTTTCTTTCGTTCAGAGGAATGATCACCTTTGTCAACAAATTTTAATCTTCCATTATTATTCATCTCAAGCTAGATCTTAAGGTCCCTAAAAGAGTCATCAATGGGATTGAAAAGATCCTTGAAACCTTCGTATGGGATGATCATTTATAGTTGATACATCCCTGGATATCTTGGAGAAATATGGCCATACTGGTATGGGAGGGAGGTATTAATGTCAGGTACTTTTCCACTACTTTATATGGGCTGCTTGTGAAACGGCTTGGGACATCATTGAGAATAATAGGTTATGGGGGTGATTCATGGTGAGAAATTATGGTAATGACATGGTATTTTCCAATACTCATTGTTTCCCCCTGTGTCAAATGCTTCACCCTCACATATCAAAATTTCAGGCCCACTATCAGTGGCTAGTTGGTAGGGGAGACATAAATGTTTTGTTCCATAACTTTTCTAGTACTAATCTCAGTTTTCAAGGCTTACCAGACCAAGAATGTCCTTGAGACAAGCTAATATATAATCAAAATTCATTCAGGAGGTGGTGGATACTGATAAACATAACAAATTTAACCTCATCAACCTCAACTCTATGTTGGATTACTGTGTTTTTACTAGATCTTTAATTAATAACTTCTTAAATAAGGAATATAGTAGAGTGACTTTGGTTGATAGGGAAGTATACTCTTGGGGGAGATCTTATGGAGATTGAAGATTCCTGATAGGTATAACTTCCTCACCTAGTGGGTTAGGAACTGATATCTTTTTAAAGATGACAATATCGAGTGTATGAGTATTTCTTTAGTTTCTGGATGTTACTACTGTAGAAACCCAAAGGATGATATAGATTCACACCATTACATTTGGAATGATTGGGCATAAATTATCTAAAGATCTATCATCCTATACATAGACCTATAATTCTAGGTCTCTAATAGAATATCATTTCCTTATCACTTGATCTAGGTCCTCATAATTACCGATTATGAGTTGAAGACCTGTTCACTAATACATACTACTAGCTACTAATGTATTTGTAAGGTAAGGAACATGTATTGGCATGAATTTTCAATATTTACTGAGCCTTCTCTTATTTCCATATCACGAAGCCTTATAGTATACTTGGTTCAACTTCATCCATAATGGTGGTTAATCCCATACCTTTCCCATATAATAGCTAGACGGGTTCCCTGCAATTTAGAAAGATATGGGACTTAGGGCCGGTGGGTTTAGTGGTGTGCTCATATTCGGGGCATCAAGTTGAATACTAATGATTCTTGTATCTTCGGTACCATGTAGGGAGGATGGGTGGTCTGGGACCCCAACAATTTAGCCATCCTTGATTTTTTAACCCACATTAGTAGTGGGGATTCATTGTAGGCTAAATCACTTGCACTGCTCTCGGGTCTTCGTATGTTACGTGAGGAAAATATTGATAAGGTACCAGTGGAGATGGACTCTTCAACCACCAACAACTCCCCACTCTGGTAAAATATGACTCCCTTGTTTATTAGCTATGTCATCCGAAAATTTAGGGGGGATGATGAGAGATAATATTGAGTTTCTTCATGTTTGGAGTGATTGTAATAATGTTTTGGATTATCTCATTTCTCTAGGTTCCCATGATGTGAGTTATATTTTATTTTCTAGCCTTAGGTCCATTCCAGCATATGGTGTTAACATTTTCAGAGGGGATGCACTTGGAAACCACTATTTTTATCCTCTGTGGTTCTTACTTCTCTTTTAGTTTCTCTTATTTTCTCCATTTTTCATTCATTCATTCTTTTTTCTCTCCTTTTGGATATTATTTATATAATAAAAATTAAATATTTGGTCACAGTAAGGAATTTAACCTCTTCTAAAACCACATATTTTGGATTATATCTAATGTATTAGTAGAATAGATTTATGAAAAAGTTATTCTAGGAAGATAATATTAATTTTTTAAGTAATTTGGTTTGTTCTTGTCCCAAAGAAAACGGTTTGATGGTTTGAATAATAGGCAAGAGGGGTGGTCTTTTATAATTGAGGTGAGTAAACCACTTGTAATTTGTTAAAAGAAAAAGGTTTACTAATTTTTTCACATTCTAAAAGGGTAAAATTAAATTATTATCAAGACCTAGACATTATAAGGTTTAGATAAAGATAAAAAATAGTTTTTAGACATGTTATTAGGACTTTTAGATATATATCTTCTTATTTAAACCCCCGATTAACCCATTTTCACTTTAACTGTGATAATTTATTCTTACCATTCTCACTATTAATTATAGTCAACAATTAATTTGATATTATTAGATAATATAAATTAACTAAATTCCAAATATGGAATGCATTTTAATAAATTAAATTTACATAAGTGGTCATATTTAATTTAAAATTAAAACAGAAAACGAGATTAAAAATCAGTTTTTCCATCCATCCAAAATAATAATTTTTTATTAAAGGAAAAAATAGAGTTTGTGTGGTAATAAGATAAAAAAAATGGATATATCAACACAGTGAGGCCTATAATAAAAAATCCTAAGGGTATTAGATCAAATAGTATTAACTCATTTAGATGGGAGGAAACCAAGTGTTGAAAAGGTCATACAAGGAGCCCTTGAATTAACCATAGATGCTAGATAATCTACTACCTTATTAAATTAATGCTAAGTGTGAGTCATATTTCCAAGAAAAATTTTCATCTTGCATTAATTATTAATATAATTAATGTATAAAAATTATTTTTTTTCAAATAGTTTTCAGAAAAAGCCAATTTTTAAACCTAAAAATAAACTTATGAAAAAATACAATATGAAGTTGACTCAAAAAAAATTAAGTCAATTTAACATAAATAAAAAATACTTATATTAATTTTAATATTTTATAAAAATAATGTAACTTTTAATATATTTAAAAGAAATAACATTTTTACAAAAATCTAATTTTTCATTATTCACTAAAAAAATTATTTTCTAAAAAAATCAAAAATTTCACCAAAAGAAAATATTTATATTCTGATTTCAATAATTAGGTTGATTTTATAAAATAAATTTTCTAAAAGTTCCAAAAAAATAATTATATTACTTTTTTATTGAAATAAATGAAAATCATTTTTGAAGGAATCACATTTTAAAAGAATACAATTGCTTTAATAAAAATTAAATTAATTATTTATAAATAGTTATTAATAATTTATATTAATGAGTAAATATATATATCATAAATTACATAATATTTATCACAAATGCAAACTTGATGGCTTGGTTTCAGTGGTTTTATTTTTCAAAAGTCGTTTAATCTTGGTGTTGTGTGTCGAATACGCTATCAAACATAGTTTTAATTTCTAAAATATCAAGGTGTTACATCCTCCCCCATTTAATAAATTGATTCATTGAAATTTTAACATCATGTTTTTAATATTATGTTGTTAATTTTAAAAAACCTTTTTTTGAATCCCACATCATAAAAATGGTTAATAAAACATACTTTTTATAAGAGAGAAAATGACATATAGAGGTCATATAGAATAACACATACGAGGTTTCCAAATAAGAGAGCATGTGTTATATGTGATGACTTAAAAATGGAATAAAATCATAATAACCAAATAATGATATGGAGTGACAGAGATCATTATTCACCATAAAGTGAATTATTAAGAGAAAGTTAACAAGAAAAAAAACATAATCCCTAGTGGTGTAAAAGAGTAATTGATATCATCAAAAATGATGGAAATAAGAAAAATTTTTATTTTAAGATCATGTTCCTAGAGTTGAAGATTTCTATATACATCTATAATATTATCATAATAAAATATACTTAATCTATTAGTATAATTTCATCCTTTTTTCAATTTCCACTGCAATCTCATGTTTTTCCCAAATAATGATTATTCAAGATGAATGTTTCATGCTTGAATCTCTAAAATAAACATTTAAATGTGTAATAACCCTAAAAGGGCTAATAAATAAATTCCACCAATCTATATACGTTAACAAAAACCAAAATGTCTAGTACATGGTAATATAATTCCCAAAATGAATAAATCTCCACATCATCTCTAAAATTAAAAAGTAGTACCGAAAGATCAATCAAAATAATTCCATAAATAAATAACCCCATATCTAAAATAAACTCAATAGGGGTTTATTAGACATTGAACTTATGATCATACTTAATCTTATAGACCTATGATGGTATTCATATCTCCTGAGACAAACTCACATGAAAAACTCATATTCTCTATATTTATTAAAATATTTTCTCTGATACCAACTTTAATAGCCCTAAACCTGCACTCTCATATCTCATGTTAAAAACATAAACATAAAATTTCCGACTTTTATAACAATGAAGGTGACCCAATTTTAACCATCCAAATAGTACAATATTAAAATGAAATATTGGATCATGTACATTTTGTATGACCTTTTTAGTTTTATACTTTTTAAAAATTAGGTTAAACACTTAACATCATTGATTCATAAACAATTGGTTCATAAAGTTGAACATCACCTCTTACTATACACATATTTTCATATTACACATTTTTTCATCATCATCATCATCTAAAAAACCCCTTCTCAAAATAATTCATTAAACCTAAATCATTATAACATTTGGAAAATTAAATATAATAATGCTTAGAAAAATTTATCAGTAAGGGTAAACATAAGGATTAACAATTGAATATAATATGTGGGTATAATAATAGTGTAACAGTATAGTGACAAAAGAAATGTTTATAAGTATAAAAAAAATTATATTTATACTTATCAATAAATGGATTGTAAAACATGAAAAATGGAAATGTGACTTTAATAGAGGAAAGAGTCGTTAGAATAAATAATCATGATCCAGGTTATATCAATATTGAGAAAACCAAATATTATGAACTATATATATAAACGATAAAACATATTGATATCTGGGAAGCATTATCATCACATCACTCTTAAAAATGGAATAACCAAAATGGATGACTTCCATATCCAGAGTGCCCAATGCATTATACAGCTATAATGGACCGACCCATCCATGATTTATCATGGGACCACCTGTCTTTGTTAAATAACGTTACCACCCATCATTGGTTTATAAAAAAACTACACATAATTGGTTTATAACGAAACCAACCATCCTAAGAATATATTATAACCATCCATCATTATAAACATTGTCTACGAACTGTATCATGAATAAAGTATATAAAGCATTTATTTAATCATAAACTCATTGAAACGGCCTTTATTGTTCTTAGAACATGATTTACCCATAGAAAATAAATGGGCTCCATAAAATTCTATTTGTAAAAATATTAACCCATGGAAAAGAAATAGGTTTCATAAAAATATAATTGAAACATTATTAACCCTTAGAAAAGAAACATGTTCCAGAATTATCAATTTGAAACATGAATAACCCATAGAAAATTAATAGGTTCCATGAAAATCACTTTGAAACAATCATAATTCATATAGAGAAATAATGCGGATGCTATCATTAAAAAATATCTATATCATAGTATAAGTATCAACAAGGGTTGGGGACACTGATGAATGGAAATACTATTAAAATATCTATCAAAAGATTTTGTAGAAACATAGTAAAAATTGACTCATTTAGAAAGAAATATAAAATTTCCGTGAAAAACCTCTTTAAATATGGTCAAAGTCAATGTAAAAACGATTTTTGAAATAATATATTCAAAAAAATTTATAACATTTTAGAAAACATAGATATGGAAGATAAAAATGCCCGATCTAAAAGAAAATAAAATATCATTAACACTTTAAAGAAACTTTCTTAATAATTCATAAATCAATAAGGGAATAATTTGAAATTAAAAATATGATCAAGATTTATAAAAAGAGGATAATAAAAGTGATTTGGTTCATGAATGTAATATAATATTTTTTTCCTCTAAAAGAAACATGAACATATACAATTTGGAAAGATAGAAGATTGTATCATAAAGACTTTTCAACTTTGAGAACTATTTAATTATATTCCCCATGAAAGAATAACTTTAAATTAAACATAAAATGTCATGAAGATAAATATATTAATGAAATATCATGAAAAAGGTCCCCATATACACATAATAGAGATAATTTATGCATATCATAAACATATTTTCCAATGAAATGAATTTGGTATGATTAAACCTTACAAAGATCATATCATTGAATTTAATATTATTCAATGAATGTATTATTTGGAAAAATAAATATACACACTAAACAAGTATAAATATATAATAAAAATATTTAGATATAAATGCACATGTAATCCTATCATAATATAGTCAACAAGGAATTTTTATAACCCAATGAAAGAAAATTGAGTTAAAAACTATTTACCACTTGGTATCTTTAATGTCAATCACCTTAGGTAAATTAATTAAAAATTATAGATATAATACCATTATGTATTAATTATTCATGATATTTCATCTAAAAGGGATAGTGTTTAGACCACACAATTAAAAAATTGTTGAATATTGAATATATCACATATGAGTAAATTAAATACTATAATACCTTACATCGAGTCTAGAAATTACCTGTATTCCCTTTAACTATTTTATAATTACATTACATATATTATTTTATTTTTTAGTAAAATTTTATAGGTTTAAAACATTATACATAAATCATTTAGTTTATTTCTTTTTAATGACATATTTAAATAT
The DNA here is from genome assembly GCA_963277665.1 of Viscum album. Lineage (NCBI taxonomy): Eukaryota > Viridiplantae > Streptophyta > Magnoliopsida > Santalales > Viscaceae > Viscum > Viscum album. The sequence continues at coordinate 394,714,641 of OY728140.1, forward strand.
GTAATGTCACGACCACCTTCACCAAAAGGAGGGAAGGGTCAGCAGATTGCCAAGCCCTTCCTTCTGTAAGTAGAAGGAGAGATAATGACCCCCGAGACCCGCCTTCAATAGGTCCCGGAGTGGCGACTAGCACCAAGGGTATAGAAATTTCTCACAAATGGAAGGCATTACCCATTTTTGTTTTATAAGATCTAGATATGAGATGATGAAACTCAACAAAACCAAGGTAAAAGAAATGTAAAGCCAAAAAATAAACCATTCCCACATGCATGTTCCAAAAGCAAAGCCACAAGTACAAAAGGTGACTACAAATGTGAGTACCAAAGAGGAAATGAAAAACAACAACTGAAACTGCTCCAAAGGTCTGAGCTAGTAAGGTCCTTCGTGATCCCCGAAGTCCTCCTGGAAACCTGAAAGTAGTTTATATACGTAGGTTGAGCCTAAAAGTACACTCAGAATGGAAAACCAAAGAATCTCGTGCACAAGTGGGGGAACGTACTAAAGTCCCTAGAGAAAAATAGTAAGACAAACACCTAACAAGGCGAACTATCCACCCCAGGCCTCACCAAGGCACACTCCCCAAATAACACAAGTCAAGTAATTTATATAATAAGAGCACATAGATGTTTGGGTACCCCTTTCCACTTTCCCACTGGCTATTGAGACATCCTATGCATCGGACCAATCCCACCGTTCTCACTGCAGTCCCACTGCCACACCCGCCTGCACACACCTAGGCCACAACCACACGTAGTCCCACTGCTGAAATCCTGCCCGCACACACCTAGGCCACAACTTTCACACGTAACCACGCCTAAAAACACCTAGGCCAAAACAACCACCACCACGCCCGAAGACACCTGGGCTAAAGGATCCACTGCCATGCCCGAAGACACCTAGGCCTCTTCCCGAAGACACTTGGGAAACCACCTGTCGCACACACCAAGATGACCACCACACTACCCTGCCCGAAGGTTCTTGGGATAATAATGGACCGCAGGCCATCATATCCATCCCAAAGATACATGGGATATCCGGGAAAGGGAGCAGAAAAGGAGCTAATAACCAGCAACTATGAATAGTGTTGGAAAAAACACCCACCCCCATGAAATGGGGGTGTTTGGCACAAAGTTCTCAACTTGGGTAGGGCGTGAATAAAAAACAGAAAGCTACAAGTATAGATATAGGTAACAAGCACTCACCCAAAGCTCAGGTTTTTCTAACCAGCCTACAGAACACAACACCACTATGTTCAAGTCACAAGTCATGACTCTCGCCAACAAAGCCCATCTTTCCCATTCTTGTTTCAAGTTCAATGAAAATGTTTAATTAAGTTCAAGCACTAATGGGAAACTAGTAGGCATAGGCACAAGTCCAGGAAGGTAAAAAATCAAGCAACAACCATAACTCCCATACCTAGTTCTCAACAACAGAGGATTCCACCCCAATTCGTGATATAAACAAGTACCCACCCAGTCTTAAAACTCACAACCACTGAATCCATACCAACAGGGGATCACATCCCCAATTTCTCACAACCACCGAGGGTATAAAAGAATAGGGGATCCCATCCCCTCCCACATCTCCAGCAATAGGCCCGAAAGAAAAACAACCAACTACCACCACCAACACAAGTCAGGGATTTTCAGATTTAAACGACTTAACACACTCCATGATTTTAAATTCCGTGTGTTCTAACCTGGAGTTATCACAGAAGGGTTGATCATGGTGCTTTTAATTTGTTCAGCCGAATATACGTTATTAACCAATTCATTTTTCACAACAGGAGTTTACAACCACAAACAATCCATTTAAAACATCAGCATGGTTCATTAGTGCACAAACAACGACCGCCAACGGCCTCGATTTTCAGGAGGCATAAGCCAGCACAACTCAACAAGATGGTCATAAAAGAAAAAACATCAAAAAAATACAAGACAACATCAACAATCACAGCACCACCCCTCTTTTTTTATAGAATCCAGTTCATTATCTTCATTTAGGTATGATTTTTCCAATTCTACAGAACAGAAACACGCCCACCCCGCATGATACACAAAAGAGAGAGGCGAAGGAGAAATTCCCTACATGTTGATAGATGATCGACTCTTAGGCCAGGCGTGGATAATTACGGATAACGATGCAGCCGATGCAGCACAAGATGTTTGTGAAAATCCACGATCAAGGAAAGGAGAAACCACCGCTAACCCTTAGTTTATAAGAGCCGCAGACGGTTGAGGTGAGAACGCGTAACCGTGTAAGGTGCGGGGGGTCGTGGGTTGACCACGCGGCTGGGCAGTTACACACGGAGGTCTCTCGGGATTTTCAGGAATTAATTATGGGATTTACATGCTTTTAAAAGGAGTAAAAGAATTAATTTACGTCGAAATTTACATTTCTGGAGCCGAAAAGTTAGGTACTGGAAGAAGAACGAAAGGCTCGGCGAGGGGACACGGTGTCACCCTCACGGTGCCACCGTCACGGTGCCACCGTCATGGTTCCATCATCACGATGTCACCTTCACGTGACACTGTTTTTGGGGGAACCTCACTTTTGGAAAAGTAATGGGCCATGAGGGTCTGGTCCATTACATTAGATACCTCTTAAACAATTCTCGTCCTCGTGAATCAAAACAAACCAAGAAGGAAAGAGAGGGTTCGAACAACCACCTCGAAAGATACCTCCTAGAAGTGAACCCATGCTAACCAAAAACACTTCTCTGTCAAGAACCAAGCAACATACCATGCCAAACTGCCCAGGAATGTGGGTTTGGGAGTCTCCTTCCCCATGTCAAGATATTATCCTCTTTGGGAGGCAATGACTCGCCCGCACGGGTTCAATCGCATCCACCTTAATGTGTCTTGATTTGGGGTCAGGTTCTCTCCCCCCCATAGCCAGGGCTTTTCACACACATCCAGAGGAAGAAAAACCAGAACATATCATAGCCAAAAGACAAAACATTCTATCACAACAGGTACAACAAAGAACAAAACTTAAAACAACTCTGGGTACTGGGTACACATCTGTGATTCCCTCTCCCACATACTCTCCTCAAGCCCACCATGTCTCCACAACACGCGAACCAAGGGAATGGTTCACACCCGAAGCACTTTCTCCTTACGATCCTCAATCATCATTGGTCTCTCCACAAAGGTCACGTCATCCTCGATGTCCAGCTCACCCCAATCAAGGATGTGTGAATCGTCGTGCAGATACCGACGGAGCTGGGACACATGAAAAACATCATGTATCCTTAGTAGAGGCGGTGGCAACACTAGATGGTAAGCCACTTCGCCGACCCGCCGCAACACTTGGAAGGGTCTGATGAATCTAGGAGAAAGCTTACTCCCTTTTCCGATCCTCTGCTGCCCATGCCGAGGGCAGACCTTCAAGAACACGTGGTCCCCAACCTCAAACTCTAAGGGCCTCCTCCTGGTATCATCATACAACTTCTGTCGGTCCTGGGTCACCTTCATCCTTTCCCGTATGAGCTGAACCTTCTCTGTCATGTTCTGCACCACCTCCGGGCCAAGGATGCCTGCCTCTCCCACTTCGGTCCAACACACATGCGAACGACATGGCCTCCCGCACAAAGATTCAAACAGGGCCATGCCAATGGTAGAGTGGTAGCTATTATTGTAGAAAAAATCTACCAGAGGCAATTATTGCACCAATGATCCTCCTGAGTCCAGAACACATGCCCGCAGTATATCCTCCAAGGTCTGGATGGTGCGCTCTGTTTGTCCATCTGTCTGGGGATGGAAAGCAGTGCTAAGGCATAATTGGGTTCCAAACGCATGCTGAAACCCTCTCCAGACTCACGAGGTAAACTGTGCATCCCTATCTGAGACTATGGACCTCAGGACTCCATGAAAATGCACCACCACATCTACGTACTTTCGTGCCAAAGCATCCACAGTACTCGACTCCCTGATTGCCAGAAAGTGAGCCGATTTTGTCAACCTGTCCATTATCACCCAAATGGCGTCATACCCTCCTTGGACCTTGGGAAGTCCTGTGAAGAAATCCATCGAGATTTCGTCCCACATCCACTCGCGGACATCTAGAGGCCACAGTAGGCCGCCTAGAACTCGGTGTTCAGTCTTCACTTGCTAACACACTAAGCACTTGGCCACAAACTCTACCACCGCATGCTTAACTCCAGGCCACCAAAACTGCCTCTTCAAACCCTGGTACATCTTGGAAACACCTGGGTGTACCACCATGGGTGAGTTGTGGAACTCACTGAGAACCGTTCCATGCATCGCCTCCGGGACAAACAACCATTTATAGAAAAGCATCCGGTTCTAAACATCATATGTCCATCCTTCCAGAGCATTGCCCTGGTCAACTTGGTCACACATTACTTCGCACTCTAGGTCTCCCCACTGAGACTCCTCCACTTGCTAAAACAGGGATTACTGCACTATCATCTGATATAGGCAGCCTCTACCACTATCCATCTTCGCATCCAGGTGTAAGGCATCCAACTCCTCCATCGCTTTCCAGGCATCCGCCGACTCTCGAACCACATCCTTCTGCGTCCTCCTGCTCAAGGCATCAGCCACCACATTGCCCTTGCCCTCAGTATAAGAGATCTCAAAGTCGTAATCCTGGAGGAACTCCACCCATCTCTGTTGTCGCATGTTTAAGTCCCGCTGGGAGTAGATATACATCAAGCTTTTGTGATCCGTGAAGACCACAAAGCGTTCCCTGTTGAGGTAGTGCCTCCATAACTTTAGCGCAAAAATGACTACTGCAAGCTCCAGGTCGTGGGTGGCGTAATTACGCTCATGGGGGCGTAGCCGACTGGACCCATAAGAGATCACCCCTAGTCGCTGCATCAACACACATCCCAAGCCCTATCCCGAAGCATCACAGAATACCTCAAAGGCCACCCCTTCTTCTAGTAATCTCAGCACTGGGACACTAACCAACTTCTCTTTCAGATAGCTGAAGGCTGACTCGCACTGCTCAGCCCACACAAAAACCAGGTCTTTCCTGTTCAGGGCTGTCAAAGGGGCTGCTACTCAGGAGAAGTTGGGTACGAATCTCCGGTAGTAACCCACCAGCCTGAGGAAACTTTGGACTTCCGCCACATTCTTGGGTGCTTCCCAAGAAAAAAACGCCTCAACTTTTGATGGGTCCACCGCTACCCCCTGCTCGGACACCACGTGCCCGAGGAAGTTCACTTCTCGTGTCCAGAACTTTCATTTTGACAACTTCCCATAGAGCTGGTGCTGTCGGAGGACCTCCAAAACTGTCCTCAGGTGCTCTGCATGGTCCTCTTCTGACCTCTAATATATCAGGATATCGTCGATGAACACAACCACGAACCGATCCAAGTACTCTCTAAAGATGGAGTTCATAAGCCCCATGAACATAGCCGGGGCTTTCGTAACACCGAAGGGCATGACTACGAACACGAAGTGTCCATACCTGCACCTGGACGCTATCTTCGGGATGTCTCTCTCTTTCACCCTCAGCTGGTGGTACCCAGACCGCAGGTCGATCTTCAAGAACCATCCTGCCCCTTTCAGCTGGTCCAAAAGATCATCTATCCTTGGAAGAGGGTAGCGATTCTTGATCGTCACCTGATTCAGCCTTCTGTTGTCTATGCACAACCTAAGACCACCATCTGCCTTCTTTGAAAACAAGACCAGAGCACCCCACGGTGACACACTCAGTCGAACATAACCTCTCTTCATCAGATCATCAATCTGTATCCGCAACTCCCGTAGCTCCGAAGGTGCCATCCGGTAAGGAGCCATCGTGATTGGATGAGTGTCAGGCTGCAGGTCTATCCCAAACTCGATATCACGTCGAGGGGGTAGAGTCGTCACCTCCTCAAGAAAGATTTACATAAACTCACGGATGATCTCTGGCACTTTTACCATCTCAGTATCTACTGATTCCACTGTCAGCTCAGTCAACAAGGAGAGGAGAGGTTCCTCTCTCCTGTTTCCCTTTGGACTGCTCTGCTTGCTGGTGAAGTTAACATTCCAGCCATCCAAGTCTTAGAACACCACCCTTCTTTGGAAACAGTCGATGATGGAACGCACAGAAAATAGCCAGTCGATGCCTAGGATGACATCGTATGGAGGAATCTGTAGCAGAAGAAGATCCCTAATCGACTAATGTGGCCCTATCATCAGTCTACACCCCCGACAAACAAATAACAAGTCGGTCTGACCTCCGACTGGTGTACTCAACAGCAGGGGTACTGGAAGTCTCTCGGCATCTAGACCCAAGGAACGAGCTAGACTGGGTGCACCAAAGGAGTGTGAAGCTCTGGTATCGAACAAAGCATAAGCAAGAGTGCTAAACAAACTGATTGTACCTCGAACAACCTCTGGCCCTGCTGGAACTGCTACCTCTACGGCATGTAACTATCCACGCCCAGCTCCCCTGCCCCTCGGCTGTCAGACACCTCCCCGACCATGCCCCGGTTGAGGTCCCTGAGGATCGCCCTGAGGTCGGCCTCCTCCTCCTATGTCTTCCCTCGGAGGTGCGGGAGCTCGCTGTCCTTGATGCTGTTGCTGGAAAGGTCTGGCTGGAAGTTGCTGCTGGGGTGGGTGGTGGGGTTTTCCACCACCACCGTACTGCACCCGGTCCGGGCACTAACTCCGGAGATGTCCAGGGCTCCCACAGATGGAGCACCGCGGTCCCGGACTCGAAGGAATAGGGCGAGGGCTGGGGGATCGAAACTGAAACTACTGCGGCCTGCTCCCTGCGGGTCGGAACCTAGAGGGTCCTTATGCTGGAGGCCTGGTGCTGACGGCCTTCCCCTTTGATGGTCCCAGCTGGATCCCCTCTTGCGACACTCCTCCTAGAGCATGCATTCTCTCCACCACTTTGGCCTTCTTCTGGACCTCTATGTACGTCGGCAGGGTAATGGGGGTAACAGCATACTGGAGGGAGGGTCAAAGCGCCTCCTCTAAACGTCTTGCCCGAGACACCTCGTCGGGAAAGAGGTCCGACGAAAAACGTAGGAGGTCCTTGAACATGATACCTAGCTCCCTCATGGACATACTCCCCTGCTGGAGGGAGAGTAGTTCCTGCCTCTTTTCTGCCTTCATCGTCGAGGAGAGGAATTCCGCCCGGAACTCCCTCTCGAAATCCTCCCAAGCCACCTCAGACTCTCCCCTCTCCCCCAGGTAAAGTGTCCACCACTGGCGCGCCGCTCCCCGCATCTGGCTGATGGCCAGAATAACCCAGTACTCGGTCGGGGACCGAATCAGGCCGAAAGCTATAACTAGCTCCTCTAGCCAACCTTCCCTCTTCATGTCGGAGGTTCTGCCCTCATACTTCTCAAGGGCCTGTCAGTGGAAGGTTCGAAGAGTCATCTGCCACTGCTCATCCTCTTCCTCTCGATCAGCTCTCTGCCGATCGACCAAAGTAGTCTCCGGGGCCTCGATCGCCTGTACCACACGTGGTTGCCTTCCCGGTGCCATAGCTGCAAGGTAAACGAGGAATGCCTAAGCCCAAGTAGTGCAGAATATTGTTCTTAAAACTACTTAAAATTTAATTTATTCTTAATTCCCAAGAAATCCCAGAAACACAAGAACACAAGTCATTATGATGCATGTACCTTTCCTAGGGTCTCTACCCTGCAATCAGTGTGGCCTCACTTGGTCGTTCGGTAGGTCCAGATTCCTTGCATCAGATCTCGGGGGGCCCTAAAATCCCGTGTCCTAGCTGGTCATCCCTGGACTAATTCACACACCAAGGTCACCCAACATTGTTGCCTTACCGTCCCATGCAATCCTCACTATTCCTAACTCCAGACTCCATCCTATCTCTCAACCATCAAGCCTCTGATACCATTCTCTCATGACCCGCCTTCAACAAAATGAGGGAAGGGTCAGCAGATTGCCAAGCCCTTCCTTTTTTAAGTTGAATGAGAGATAATGACCCCCGAGACCTGCCTTCAATAGGTCCCGGAGTGGCGACTAGCACCAAGGGTATAGAAATTTCTTACAAATGGAAGGCATTACCCCTTTTTGTTTTATTAGATCAAGAGATGAGATGATGAAACTCAACAACACCAAGGTAAAAGAAAAGTAAATCCAAAAAAAATAAACCATTCCAACATTCATGTTCCAAAAGTAAAGCCACAAGTATAAAAGGTGACTACAAATGTGAGTACCAAAGAGGAAAAGAAAAACAACAAATGCAACTGCTCCAAAGGTCCGAGCTAGTAATGTCCTGCGTGATCCCCAAAGTCCTCCTGGAAACCTGAAAGCAGTTTATATACGTAGGGTGAGCATAAAAGTACACTCAGTAGGGAAAACCAAATACTCTCATGCACAAGTGGGGGAATGTACTAAAGTCCCGTGAGAAAAAGAGTAATACAAACACCTAACAAGGCAAACTATCCACCCCAGGCCTCACCAAGGCACACTCCCCAAATAACGCAAGTCATGTAATATATATAATAAGATCACATCGATGTTTGGGTACCCCGCACCACTTTCCCACTGGTTATTGAGACATCCTACGCATCATTACAATCCCGCCATTCTCACCGCAGTCCCACTTCCACACCCGCCCGCACACACCTGGGCCACAACCACACGCAGTCCCACTGCTGAAATCCCGCCCGCACACACCTGGGCCACAACCACACGCAGTCCCACTGCTGAAATCCCACCCACACACACCTGGGCCACAACTGTCACATGTAACCACGCCTGAAAACACCTAGTCCAGAACAACCACCACCACTCCCAAAGACACCTGGGATAAAGGATCCACTGCCACGCCCGAAGACACCTGGGCCTCATCCCGAAGACACTTGGGAAACCACCTGCCGCACACACCTGGCCGACCACCACACTACCCTGCCCGAAGGTTCTTGAGCTAATAATGGACCTCAGACCATCACAACCTGCCCGAAGATACTTGGGCTATCTGGGAAAGGGAGCAGAAAAGGAGCTAATAACCAGCCAATATGAATAGTGTTGGAAAAAACACCCTCTCCCATGAAATGGGGGTGTTCGGCACCAAGTGCTCAACTTGGGTGGGGCGCATATAAGAAACACAAAGCTATAGGTATAGATATAGGTAACAAGAACTCACCCAAAGCTCAGGTTTTTCTAACCATCCTACAGAACACAACACTACAACGTTTAAGTCACAAGTCACGACTCTCGCCAACAAATCCCATCTATCCCATTCTTGTTTCATGTTCAATGAAAATGTTTAATTAAGTTCAAGCACTAATGGGAAACTATTAGGCCTAGGCACAAGTCCAGGAAGGTAAACAATCAAGCAACAACCATAACACCCATACCCGGTTCTCAACAACAGAGGATTCCACCCCAATTCATGATATAAACAAGTACCCACCCGGTCTTAAAACTCACAACCACCGAATCCATACCAACAGGGGATCCCATCCCCAATTTCTCACAACCACCGAGGGTATAAAAGAACATGGGATCCCATCCCCTCCCACATATCTAGAAATCGGCCCGAAAGAAAAACAACCAACTTCCACCACCAACACAAGTCAGGGATTTTCAGATTTAAACGGCTTAACACACTCCATGATTTCAGATTCCGTGTGTTCTAACCGGGAGTTATCACAGAAGGGTTGATCCTAGTGCTTTCAATTTGTTTAGCCGGATATACGTGATTAACCAATTAATTTTTCACAGCAGGAGTTTACAACCACAAACAATCCATTGAAAACATCAACAGTGTTCATTAGTGCACAAACAACGACTGCTAACAGCCACGATTTTCAGGAGGCATAAGCCATCACAACTCAACAAGATGGTCATAAAAGAAACAACATCAAAAAAATTTAGGACAGCATCAATGATCACATCCCCCCCACTTTTTTTATAGATTCTAGTTCATTATCTTCATTTAGGTATGGTTTGTCCAATTCTACAGAACAGAAACACTCCCACACCGCATGATACACAAAAGAGATAGGCGAAGGAGAAATTCCATACCTGTTGAGAGATGATCGACGCTTAGGCGAGGAGCGGAACTTTACAGATAATGATGCGCTCGATGCACCACAAGCTGTTTGTGAAAATCCACGATCGAGGAAAGGAGAAACCACAGCTAACCCTTAGTTTATAAGAGTCGTGGACAGTTGAGGTGCGAACGCGTAACCGAGTAAGGCGGGGGGGGGGGGGGGTCGTGGGTTTACCACGCGGTTGGGAAGTTACACATGGAGGTCTCTAAAGATTTTTAGGAATAAATTATGGGCTTTAAACGGTTTTAAAATGATTAAAAGAATTAATTTACATCGAAATTTACGTTGCGGGAGCGGAAAAGTCAGGTACTAGAAGAAGAACGAAAGGCTCGGTGAGGGGACACGGTGTCACCCTCACGGTGCCACCGTCACGGTGTCACCTGCACGGTGCCACCGTCACGGTGCCACCGTCACAGTGTCACCCTCACGGTGCCATCGTCACGGTTCCACCGTCACGGTGTCACCCTCACGCTGCCACCGTCACGGTGCCACCGTCATGGTTCCACCCTCACGGTGTCACCTTCACGGTGCCAATGTTTTTGGGGGAACCTCAATTTTGGAAATGTAATGGGCCAGGAGGTTCTGGGCCATTACATGTAATATATTAAGACCATTTAGGGTATTTTTTTAGGGATTTCACTTTATTTTTTCAAAATAGAATTTATGTGTTGTGCAAGGTCAAAGAGGTCATTATTTCAAAATATTAAAAAAATAATGATTATATAATTATCATATTTAGTCATCAATTTTACTTTTAAAACCAATCAAGTAAAAAAGTTATGAAAAATGAATTATGTTACAATCATGGAGTCTATAGGCCATACAAACATATGAGTGAAGTTTCCATTTTTCAATGATCATTATGGAATAAAGGTATATATTATATTATATTTTCATAATTAGCATAATTTTTCACAATGTTCTTGTTTTTCTTTTGTTTGATTACTTATAATCAATATTTTAATGATACTGAGATCTATTGTGTTTGGATTTGTGTGAATCTTATCACATTTAATAGATAATAGATTTATCTAAACTTATTTAGTTTAAGAGGATGTATAACAATGATTTTATAATAATCTAAAAATTCATTGAAGTTACTTCTGAAATTTTAGAAACTTTACTATCTACAATATTGAAATGTTACTGTATTTAATTCACTACAAGTTATATAGATATTAGATTCGCATGAAAATTAATTTTATAGAAATCCAACATGTTTATATTTATTTAATTAGTTTAAATTGATTCTCAAAAAGTTCTTTTAGATGGTCAATGAATTTTGGAAATTATTTTTCAGAGTTGAATTTTTTACAGAATGTTTTTGCATTAGTTTTTTGATTATTAAAATAGCTATGGAAGTCAAATTTATTAGAATCTTGATAAATTGAAAATATAATAGGTTTTCCTTCAATTAAGTATTCTTTAATAATGTCTGAATCTATTGTTAAGAGCCTTTAAAATTTCATTGATGTTTGTTAAAGTGTGTTGTCCAGTTATTTCAAAAAGTATGGTTTGACAACCCTAATTTTACAATGATGAAATGTATTGTTCAAAAACCCTAAATTTTTCATCATTCAATGTATGGTTTGAAAACCCTACTTTCACAACATTGAAATGTATGGTTCTGAAACCCTACATTCCAAACAGTGAAAAGTATGGTTCATAAACCCTACTTTCGCAATAGTGAAAGTATGGTTTGGAAAAAATACCTTAGAAATAGTGCATCTTATGGTTTAAGAACCCTACTTTACTTTTGAACTCTATTCGACATTCATGTCAATTTTTTTTGGAAACCCTAAAATTGTGTACCCTAATTACATGTACCCTACTTTCGTGAACCGTAATTTTGGTGAACCCTACTTTCATGTACCCAACATTCATGCACCCTACTTTAATGTACCCTAATTTTGTGTACCCTACATTCATGTATCCTACATTTGTGTACCCTACTTTTGTGTACCCTTCATTTGTGTACCCTACATTCATGTACCAAACTTTAGTGTACCCTAATTTCAATTACCCTACATTCGTGTACCATACTTTTATGCAAGAAACTTTATTATACACTACTTTTTTGTAACCAACTTTTGTATACCCTAAATTCTAGTACCCTACTTTCATATACCATACATTCGCATACCCTACATTCATACACTCCATTTTTTACACTACTTTTTTTTGCCTCTTTGTGATTTTATGATAAACATTGATATACAATATATATATATATGTGGATTATTTTTTGTGGTTTTTATACTAGATACATTAACATTAAATTAAAGTATTATGATTGAATATATTTTTTTTTGTTTTTGGGTCAATATTTAAAGATAAAAATTAATAAATTTTTCAAGTACATTTTCCAATAAAGTAGGAGGATACAAGATTATTTATATTTAAATGTTTTAATTTACTTTTGTATTGTGCCTCTAGTTTTCATGAATAGTTTTAAATATGTTTAAAAAAATTTGAATGGATTTAAAATTTAATTTTAAAATCATTCAACAATGTTATTATTTTTGATATATTATTTGAATAGTTATTCCAATTATTTTATTCTTTTTTAATATTTATTCTACAAGAATAAAGATTCAATGGTGTTGTGATTTTTGGGGAGATACTTTTGAATGTTATTGACTAAATTTATTTCAAATATCTAAAGTCAGTGGAGATATTTTTCTTATGGGTGTTTATTCATTATATATATATATATGTAAAATAAGATACAAATGTTAACATATTTAAAACTCTAATTCATTAACTTCATGTTCTCTCTAGGGTCTAATTTCTTATACATCAACTTCTACTACCTTGACTGTAATGACCCAAACTATCATTAATGGAAATTCCTCTTGATCTAAATAAATGTCTTTTTATGGTTATATAAATTGTGAACTTCATTTATTTTATGTTTCTGGAGTTTAAAATACCTTTATGAATTGTGATCATTGCTAATATAGTGGTTGAACAGTGATCACATAATTATTATAAATATAGGTCTTTAAAAAATCCAATTTATTCAGACAAAGGAAGTGATGGTCTCATCCAATAGATTATCCCCATACAAGCTTGAACACATTAAGCTTGAGAGGAACTGACTACGGGAGATGTGGAAGTTAATAGGGATCACCACCCGAGCGATGTTGTCAGAGCCACCCCAAGAGTCTGTCACCATCACACACCTTACCCTTCGTCTTATGTGGGTGTTATAAGGGGTTATGAAACAAGACCCTAGCACTATTACTATTTACATTATTTTTTATAAATAATGTTCAATTATTTTATTATTGTTACTTTGTAAATAGTGTTTAAAGCACAAATAATATTTTCAATTAATATTCAACTAAGAAATTTATTTTTATAAATTAATGGATATTTGAATTAAATAATATTTTAATAAAATATTATCATTATTAAATTTATTTTTATTAAATATAAATGATCGTATAATTTTATGAATGAAATTGTAGTTTCTATTATGGTTTGAAAGCTATTTTTGTCAATACCCAATAATTTTAGATAAATGTCAGTTTTTATTTTAAAAGAAAAAAATTCACATATTTAGAAAATTATTTATATAAAATGAATACTATTTTTTGAATCAGGACATCAAAATTATCCAATGGTGAATATTTCATAATTTTCTGAGACAATGAAATTTTTGGGTAAAAATTAAATACCGTTTATATATATAATGTGTTTTATGACATCATAATGACCCAATAGTGATGTGAAAAAATACTATAAACTTTATGTTCGGCCAATATATATTTTACCATTAATGTAATGTGATTTTATATTTTTTTGATTTTTTATACAATGATTTTGTGGACCCTTCAAGGCTTATAAAACATTTGGTCTTTTTAAATTGTTTTCCTTGAGAGTGTGACTCACCTCCACATAATCAACTCTATTATTTTAATAATTTCGGCTATTGGCCACATAAATTTTCTTTTATACTACCCTTTGTAAAAAATAATGGGAAAAAACCATGGGATGGTTTGTGGTCTTGATTAGTTTAATGTGTGGTGACCCAAACCTAAATAATAAATAATTCCCTCCCTATTCCTATATAAACCCACACAAGATCCCCCTTACTCTTCACTAAAAGCCTTTAATATTTGTCCAAACCCTGCCCTCCTCTCTCTATAATCATCCCAAGGTTCCATAAGCTCCCAATAATCTTCTCTCAAGCTTCTCCCAAGCTTTTGGGATCACACTTCCAAGTAAAGGATTTCTTCCATTCTCATTTTCGGTCTAATTTTCTTTAAGTTGTTATGGCCTTTTGTTTTCAATTAAAAATGTTGGGGTATGATTTCAAACCTCCCCCATACTTCTCTATTTATGTTTTAATGATGAGATACCCCTTTCTCTCTCATTAATTCCTCTTATGTACACCTGTTACCATGCTGAAATTTCTTGAGGGATTTCTCTCTCTTCTTTTACATCCAAGTAATTCTTTTCTATTATTCATCTAAATTCCATTAAGTTTTTTGGGACATGTATTTATATGACCCCAATACGGTACATTTAATTTATATATGATGAGACACCATTTCCCTCTCATCATACATTTTTATGAATCCATATGTCACGCTGTTATGGTGCCAAAATTGCACCGTGTTTTTTCCAAGAAAATAGAATTGTGTAGTTAATAGCATACCCATGTCTCTATCAATGGTATTCACCATTATACACTTATACATATTGAATGGTAATTTCATGTATTTATCCCACATTACTTAATCTTGTCATAACTTATGATGTTTATTGATTCCATGCTATATGATTCATGTGGCACACTTATGCATGGAATGAAATAATTAAGAAGGGTGAGCCCTGATATCTCTCCAATGCATGGGGTAAAGTATAGTATCATGATACGTCATGTGCAATGAGTGTTGAATCATGATAATTCATGTTCAATGAGGGTTTAGTCCTAATTCATTTGTAATGAGGTTTTACTCATGCTCCATGTGCAATGAGCCTTTGCTCATGCTAATTCCATGTTAAGTGTTGTTGCCACATTTCTATGTTATGATTATCATGCTTTATCATGCCTTTTTTTCATTTTTCTTTTGTGATCCATTGATATGACTATTGTCTAACATGTATTGTATTCGTCATGTTATTCCATGTTCATTCCCTTATTAGCCTTTATAGCTCTCCCTTTTCTCATGTGTGTCCTTAGGTTATCCCATGCAATGTTAAGTATAAGGGAATGTAGAGGTCATGTAAAAGAAGATTTCAATAAAGATTTTGTATTTCATGTTTTAAGTTTTTATGTAATGATAATAAGCCCCAAAGACACTATAACTCTCGCTCTTTTGTGTTTTATCGAGTGAAGTTTATGTAATAAATCACGTTTTAGTGTGTAATAATGAGTAGGGTTTTTATAGTTGGTATCAGAGGGAGGTTTAGTTATTTTTGGGATTAATATTAGGAAACCCTAGTGAAGCCTTAGAGACAAGACTAAGTATAATAAACACATCCCTATTTTTTGGTTAGTATTGAGTAAGTGTTTTATTTTGAAAATATATCCCTTTTTGGATATTAGCATGTAGAGGCGACTCTGGCACAGATGAATCCTAGGGGTAAAACCCAAAAACACAGCTTTGAGTTAGACTCGAATGGGAACTGGTGCATGACAATGGGCCTTGATGCACTCTTTGTTTTGACAGTCCCGGTGGACATGCTTTGGTAAATTCATAATCTTAGTATGAACCCTCATTAAAGAAATTAAAAAAAATACCCCTAAGAATATATGTTAGAAAGTAGATCATGAATAACATATATTGAATCATATAAGTTCATAAGTTAAGGAAATAAAATTAATTTATAAGTTATCCATTTAATTTTTTGGATTCCCCTTTATGTTTTTATATATTCAGGATACTCATCTTTAAGTATATATTGTATAGAGTGGAACTAGAAAGAAAAAGTGAAATTTAGGGTTGTCGACCATGGTACTATGCATTCTTTTATATCTCAAAAGTTTAATTGAACAATCCCAACACCACCATAAATCATTGAGGTAAAGATGTTAGTGTGTATGGAAAATGGGGAAAACACTGCATCCCATGAATATAAATCCTCTCCAGTGGTAATCGGTTGATTGAGATTCCCAGAAAACCTCATCATACTCCCTCTGGTGGAATTTTCTGCAATTATTGGCATGAATTGGATTTACCTATAAAGAGCCAACATAAATTTCTGTAAGAGGTAAATCAGTCTCTATGTGGAGAATCAACCCCTGATTCTATACAAGTGCATGGAGGGATATGAATCTTCTTTAACTCCATCATCTCAAGCGTGGATATTACTTCCCTATGAGCATGTGTTTCTGGATCAAATGATTGAGTCTAAGGTGGCAACCATCCTTGAAGACAAGCCTATTGTGAGGGAATTCACTGAAGTGTTTCCTGAGAATTTTCCTTCTCTTCCTTCTAGAAGATATGGTTAATTCCCAATTTATCTTATACCTGTGGTGTTCCCAATATCCAAGAATCTATATCAAATGGATATTGTGGAACTTGAGGAGATGAAAAAACAACTAAAATAGAATTTGGATAAATAGTTTATATTCCCAAGTGCTTCACCATGGGGTGCACTAGTCCTCTTTGTCAAGAAGAAAGTTGGGTCAATGTGCCCTTACATTGATTATCGTGAGCTTAAGAAAATAATGATAATGAACAAGTATACTCTCCCATGAATTGATGACTTTTTCGATCAACTACATGGAGCAAAATACTTCTCCAAGGTGGACTTGCGGTTGGGATATTATCATGTAAGGGTGAAGAAGTAAGATATCCCCAAGACTGCTTTTCATACAAGATACGAGCACTATGAATTCCTAGTAATTCGTTTTAGACTCACTAATTCTTCAGTAATCTTCATGGACTTGATGAATATATTCTTTAGGGATTACCTCGTTAAATTTGTGGTAGTCTTTATAGATGATTTTCTAATATACTCCAAAACCAAGGAGGATCGTGAGGAGAATCTAAGAACTATACTAGAGACCCCGAGGAAGGATAAAATCTATGCAAAGTACAACAAGTGTGAGTTATGATCGATGGAGGTCTCATTATTGGGTCATATCATCACAACAAATGGGATATCTGTGGATCCCTCAAAAATAGATGCAATTGAGGGTTGGCCGATTCCAACAACGGTAACAGATATCCAGAGCTTCTAGGGGTTAGCTGGATATTATCGATGATTTGTGATAAATTTCTCACGATTTTACAACTCTCTTACAAAGATAACATGGAATGGTGTAAAATTTTCTTGGAGTGATGAATGCAATAAAATCCTCATAGTGTTAAAAAGGATACTTATCACTGCGCTTGTTCTCACTTTACCCACTAGTGGAGAGCTTTTTGTGGTATTCAGTGATACATCGGAGAAGGGAATGGGTTGTGTATTGATTCAAAATTACAAATTCTTTGACTATGCTTCATGTAAATTTAATGTTCATGATAATAATTATCCATCACATGATTTGGAGTTGGTTGTGGTGATCTTCGCTTTAAAAAATTTGTAGCATTATCTCTTTAAGGATAAGTGTGAAATATATACGGACCACAAAATCCTTAAGTATATACTCACACATAAAGAGTTGAACATGCACCAACGAAGATGGTTAGAGTTGATAAAAGACTATGAATTCTCAATACATTGCTATCCTGGGAACGCAAAAAAGGGGGAAGATGCTATAAGTAGAAAGGACCTAGAAATTATATAATTGATGAGAATTAAAAAAGATCCAATCTTCTTATATTTGATGAAGATGGGCATGGGAATCATAAAGAAGGGAAAATCATCAATCATTTCACAAATGATTGCTCAATTGTCTCTTTTGGAAAGGATAATGGTTGAACAAAAAGATGATTTGGGAATTCAGAAGAAAGTGGAAGCTATCAAAAGAGGGAAATACTCAAAGTTCAATGTTAATGATGAAAGAATTGTGAGATTTGGGAAAATACTATGTCTTCCATAATGTCCGGAGCTGAAGAAGGAACTTTTGGATGATGCGCGTAGTTCAAATTTTTCTATTCATTCAGGAAACACAAAGATGTATCGAGATATATGAGATCATTATTAGTGGGATAATATGAAGAAGGAGATTTCTGAATTTACATCAATGTATCAGGTGTGTCAGCAATGAAGGATGAGAGATAGAAGTATAAGGGATGATGCAAGCATTAACCATATGAGCATGGAAATGGGAGAACATCACCATGAACTTTGTCACAGGACTTCTGAAGATATATAAAGGAAACAATGCAATCTGGGTTATTGTGGATCATCTTATAAAGTATGCACAATTCATTTCAATTTAAGAGTATTTCTCACTGGATCAACTGACATAGATATATATTAGGGAAGTGGTAAGGCTGCATGGAGTACCACTATCTATTGTATCTGATCATGATCCAAGACTCACCTTTACGTTTTGGAAGAGTGTTCAACATGCTTTGGATAAAAAACTAAACATCATTATGGAATATTATCCTTAAAATGATATCCAATCTGAGATAACTATTTAGACACTGGATGATATGTTAAGATCATGTTCAATGGACTTCAAAGGAGGGTGGAACCAACATCTTCCCCTGGTTAAATTCTACTACAATAACAGTTTCTACTCAAGAATCGGAATGGCACCTTCGAAAGCCCTATATGAGAAGAGGTGTAGAACACCAGCATGTTGGGATGAAGTCTGTAAACGTAAGCTGCTAGGACCAGAAATGGTCGAAGAAATGGCAGACAAGGTGAAAACCATTCAGCAGCATGTCAGGGTATCCTAGAGTCGATAGAAGAGTTATGAAGATAACTATCGACGAGACCTTGAGTATAAAGGTAGAGACATGGTATTTCTACGCATATCTCCATGGAAGAATATCATGAGGTTTTGGAAAGAAAGGGAAGTTAAGTCCTAGGTACATTGGCCCCATAGAGATTCTTTACCGTGTTGTGGTTGTGGCATATCCACTAGCACTTCCACCTACCAGGGACAAATTATATGATGTCTTTCATGTATCCATCTTAAGAAAGTACATACCAGACCCTTCACATGTTCTCTCTTAGAGGTAGTACAGTTAGAGGATGGCCTTTCTTACGAGGAGCAACCAGTGAAGATCTAAGATCATATAGAAAATGTTCTATGAAAAAATAAAATTCCCCTCTTCATGGTGTTGTAAAAAGACCAAAAGTATAATGAAGAAACGTGGGAATCATAGGAAGTGATGAAGCAGAGTTACCCAAATTTATTTTCGTGTGGGAAAAAGAAATTTCTGGGAAAACATTTCTTAAGGGGGGAAGATTGTAATGATCCCAACTTTCATTAATATAATTTCCACTTGATCTAATTAAATTTCTTATTATGGTTTTATAAAATGTGAACTTCATTGGTTTTATGTTTCTGGATTTTAAAATATAATTATGAATTGTGATCTTTGCTAATATAGTCATTGAATAGTGATCACATGATTAGTATAAATATAGGGATTTAACAAATCCAATTTACTCAGATAAAGGAAGCAATGACCTCATCCAGTAGACTTACCCCGTACGAATCCCATTTTTCAGAGATTTGGAAAGATTTGGAGTCATTGTGATTCACGCTTGACCAATTCCAATCCAAGATTGAACACATTAAGCAGGATCAGAACTGACTACGAGAGAAGTGGGAGTTAATAGAGATTACCACCTGAGCGATGTTATCCAAGCCACACCAAGAGTATGTCACCATCATACACCTTACCCTATGGTCTAATGCGAGTTTTATAAGGAGTTTTTAACAAAAATCTAGAACTATGACTATGTACAATATTTTTGTATAATGAATGTGCATTCATTTTATTATTATTACTTTGTAAATAGTTTTTAAAGCACAAATAATATTTTTTGTTTATATTCAACTAAGAAATAAATTTAGATGAATTAATGGATTTTTTAATTAAATATTATTTTAATAAAATATTATTTTTATTAAATTAATTTTTATTAAACATAAATGATCATATAATTTTATTAATGCGATTGTAATTTTTATTAAGGTTTGAAAGATGTTTTGTTCAAAACCCATGAATTTTCAATAAATGTCGGTTTTTATTCTGAAATTAAAAATTCACATATTTAGAAAATTATTTAGATAATATGAATATTATTTATGGAATAAGGATGTAAAAATTATCCAACAATGAATTTTTCATAATTTTCCGAGACAATTAAATTTTTGGGTAAAAATTAAATACCGTTTAAATATATAATGTGTTTTATGACATCATAAAGACCCAAAAGTGATGTAATAAAATACTATAAATATTATGTTCGGCTAAAATATTATTTACCATTTAAATCATGTTATTTCAGATTTGTTTGATTTATTTTACAACGCTTTAGTGGACCCTTCAAGTCTAATAAAACATTTTGTCTTATTAAATTATTTTCCATTAGAGTGTAACTCACCTCCACATACAAAACCATATTATTTTAAGAAGTTATGACATTGGACTCATAAAATATTTTTTTCCACTCCCCTTTGAAAAAAATCATGGTCACAGACCAGGGTATGGTTTTTGGTTTTGATTAGATTAATGTGTGGTGACCCAAACCTAATTAATAAAGAATCCCGTCTCATTTCCTATATATACCCACCCAAGATCCCACTTTATCTTCACTGAAATCCTTTTTAGTTCGTCCAACCCCTGCCCTCATATCTCTATAATCCTCCCAAGGTGCCCCAAGCTCTTCAGAAGCCTCTCTCAAGCTTTTCCCAAGCATTTGGTATCACACTTCCAAGTAAGGGATTTCATCCTTTCTCATTTTTGTATAATTTTAATTAAGTTGTTATGCCTTTTTTTCAATTAAAAATGATAGGGTATAATATCTCACTTCCCCAATACCTCCCTATTTATGTTTGGATGATGGGAGATCAATTTATCTCTCATTAATGCCTCCTATGCACATCTGTTACCATGCCAAAATTCCATGAGGGATTTCACTCTCCCCTTTTACATCCAAGTAATTATTTTGTATTATGATTTTATATTCCATTACTTTTGTTGGTACATGTATATATATGACCCCCTTACTTTCCATTTCATGTACATATGATGAGACACTCTTTTCTCTCTCATCAACCATTTTCATGAATCCTTATGTCATGCCGTTATGCTGCCGAAATTGCACTGCGTTGTTTCAAGCCAAGATCATTGTGTATTGAATACCATACCCATGTATCTATCTAGGGTATTAAACTTTGTGAACATATACATATTTAATTGATCTTTAATGTATTTATTCCACATTACATAATCGTGGAATAACATATGATGTTGACTTATTCCATGTAATATGATCCATGTGGCACACATATGCATGAAATGAAATGTTTAAGAAGGGTGAAACTTGATAGCACTCCAATGCATTGGGTAAAGTATAGTATGATGATACATCATGTGCAATGAGTGTTGACTCATTCTAATTCATTTTCAATGAGGTTTTACTCATGCTTCATGTGCAATGAGGGTTTACTCATGCTCCATGTGCAATGATCCTTGGCTCATGCTAATTCCATGTAAAGTGTTGTTGCCACATTTCCATGTTATGATTATCATTATTTATCATGCATTTATGTTAATTTTTCTATTATGCTCCATTAATATGCATATTGTCTAACATGTATTGTATTACTCATGTTATTCCATGTTCATTCCCTTACTGGGCATTATAGATCACCCTTTTCTTATGCATATCCACAGGTTATCCAATGCAATGCTAAGTACGAGGGAATATAGTAGCCATTTTTATAAAGTATTCAATAAAGATGTTGTATTTCATGTTTTAAGTTGGTATTCAATGATCCTAAGCTCTAAATACACTAGAACTATTGATCTTATATATTGTATCAAGTGATGTTTATGTAATAAATCATGTTTTAGTGCATAATAAAGAGTAGGGTTGTTATACTGATGAGATGATCTGATTTAATCCAAACAGAATGGTACGTCTTCTTTCATTATGGATCCTCTCATTCATATAGTTTCTGAGATTTTAACACAATTTTCTATCTCTCATATTGTCATTCTATTTTTCTCTTTATGCTTATACACAAAAAAGTTTATCCTTTTTCTTGAGGTTGGAGCTCTCATATTCTAAAGTTAGGATCTAAGTGTTTTGAATCCCTATATCTAAAGTCCAAAAATTTTGCGTTCTGACTCCCAATGTCTAATGTTAGGTTTAAATGGTTTCAAATCCCCATAAAAAATTTATTTTCATGGTTACCCCCCCACTATAAAAGGATTCTGTAATAAGGTTATTATTTCCCCTCAAAAATCATTTTTAGTGCATAGGTATCTCTTACCGAGTAGAGAGGCATATGAGTAGAGTATGACCACATTGGACTAAACTACTATAAAAACATTGTTGTGTCCTTTACTTTTTATTCTTCTTACTAAATATAACATTTAACGTGTATAATTAATTTTATTAATCAATTATTTTTCTTAATTTTTTTAATATGGTCTCTTCACCCCCTCTAGACCATCTACCATTACAATGTCCGATCTAACAAATATTGGAGTAGTGATCCAATTAATTCATCACGAGTGTACTCTCAGAAGAACTTTCTTTCATCAGTTGAACCCTTTTCTGAATTTCATTTATTAATAAGGCTTGTTGGACTCATTAAACATGTACTGGTTTTTCTAGATCTTATTCCAATGAATCCATTATATTCATAACTCCTGTGACACTATAGATCATTTTGTTTAATATTTTATCTTCTCCAATATTTAAATCTTGTTACTCAGAATGAAGATTTTCAAACTTGGTTCTGATTAATTTTTTAGATCCAAGGTGACTGAGTTGTAGATTATTCCAATTTTTATGAGTTGTCTTAATAGAAACATGTAAATAAAAACATTTCTATTAATATCACAATATAAAATATTATAAATTTTTTAATTTAAAACATATCTGATAGAATCATTTCTTGTAAGTGTATCTGGGTCATCTTTAGGCAAAGTGTATGATTTTTCCATGATAAAGCAGTTATCATTGCTCAACTGTTTGAGGTATACCTCCATTCGGGGTCTCTACTAGCCATAATCGTTACCATCGAAGTGTGGTGTATTTTGAAAAATCCAATAATCAATTAGGTTTAATTCTTCCATCTTAATGATATATTTCCTTAGACTGTAAGGTCTAAGAATATGTTTTTTTACATAAAACAAAAGCAGACTCTATAGAGGGATTTACCTATTCCAAAAAGAAAAACCATTCATAATGATTAAAATCAATAAAAATAGAGTATAATAGATCTAATCAACTATAATACGTATTAGGATTTGATGTGAATTTTTAAGTCCCAATAGGGATATGGTAGATGGTCTAGAGGGGTGAATATACCGAATTAAATTAATTACCAAAGATAATTACTAATGTTAATTAGAAACGGAAAAAGTAATCAATAGAATGATATTTTTTTATAGTAGTTAGGTCCAAAGTGTGAATACTATACTCTTATACCACTATACTATGTAAGAGATATGTGTGCACTATAAATAAATTTTTAGGGGGAATCATAACCCAATTACAAAATATTTTTCTTATAGAGGGATAACCAAAACACTAACTTTTGTATAGGCACTCACAACCATTACAAAAAAACATTAGGCATGGGGAGTCACAACCTAAACAATCCTAACTTTAGAGATAGATAGTCACAACCATTAGATATTGGATTAAGAATCTTTGAATCGCAACAAGAGGAAGAGAATAAAAAATAATGATTTTATGTGTAAAATCATAAAAAGAAAAAATAAGTGTGTGTGAGAGATAGAAAATAGTGTTACCCACTCAGAAACTAGAAGAATGATATTATAAATAATTGATTCACAAGTAATAGTTTTTATGGATTGGATTGACATATCTCGTCATAATAGTAAAAGTTAAAGCATAAGAAATTAGGCTCTTGAGATAATGTCTCGGTGATGAAACAAGGTATTTGAGAGGGTTTTGGTTTGTCCAACACTTAAGACATTCACAACTTCTTCTTGTAGAAAACATAGTTTGTTCAAGATGTTAACTTCTATGTTTGATATATTTATAGGGTGTTTGACACCCCTTTAAATAAATGCCTTCAAATACTAAAAACACATTCCACAAGAAAAAATAATACAAATTCAAATACAAATTATTTAAGAGAGAGGGTAATAATGTCCATAATAATAATAAAAATAAATATTTGAATTCGAAAATTAAAGACCAATTCATTCTGATTTAAATATCCTATTAAATGAAAATTATAATAATTTAAACGTAATCCTATATAAATCAGGAGTTAATTTGAATTCTTAAATTCAAATTTTAAATATATTTTAATTTGATGCACTATGTCAATTAAAAATTAAATATACTACTTCAAAAATCATAAAACGTTTTTGAATAAGTTCAATTCCATTAAATAATAATTTAGTAAATAAAAAATTTAAAGATATTAACTCAAAATATTAAGACATAGTTATTTTAAAAATATGATGTAAGGGGACAGATAGATAAAGAATAAAATTCAATTACATTTTAAAAAATAATAAAATATTTTTAAAATTCTATGTATGACTTTGAAAATAAATACATAAAATAATTAATATAAGTATGCATTTCAAAAAAATGATAAAACTGTGTCCTTAAATATTTTTCATAAAAATAAAATTTTAATCAGTAGAATCAAGTGTCTGAAACTGTTGAAATAAAAAATCTACATTTAAAATAAATAAATAATTGACCTTAAAAAATTAATTCACAGTTAGAATAAAAATTTAATTAACTGTTAGAATAAAAAAATAATTCACCATTAGAATAAGAAATTAAATGACCGTTAGAATAAAATTTGGTTCATTGTTAGAATAAAAAATTAATTTATTAGTATAATAAAAAATTAATTCATTGGTATAATAAAAAATTAATTCACCGGCAAAATAAAAAATTAATTCAATAGAACAATAAAAATTAATTCATTGGTATAATAATAAATTAATTCACTCGTAAAAAAAACTAAATTACAATTATAATAAAAATATTATTTTCTTGTTCAAAAACGTACATTATTAATCAAAAAATTAATTTATGGTTTTAAGATAAAAAATTAATTGATGGTATAAAAAATTAATGAACACTACATCATTTCATTTAAACACGGAACACACAACCTTTAGTGAATTTGTAAGCCTTCAAATCAAGTGAATTACTAATTGGTAAAAAATAGATTTTTGATTATAATTTCAATATATTTTCAATTAAGCAATAATATATTAATTCTGATAATTATTTAGTGAGATATGGGAAATATACTATGAAATAATGAAATAGAAAGTTAAATGAAAATGTTAATATTCAGACATTTTTAAGACATGTAAAAGTCTTTTTCTGAGTTTAATGTAGTTGAATGAAATTAATAAAAAAATCTTATATTTCTAACTCAACAAATGTAAAGCGATTATAATTATAAAAGAATGATATATCAAAGAAAAACATGTTTTTTAAATCTAGAAAATCCAGATTTTTAGAATTGTTGTAAGATTTTCGATAAAATTTTCACCCTGGAAAAAATAAAATAATACTTCTATAAAAACCAATGAATGGAAAATAGAGTAGTAATATCTCAAATGAGATATAGTTAAACATAATTTGATCTGTATGGAATATGTTATAAATAAAATATAAAAGAAAACTTTAAAGTATATTATACTGAAAAAATTTCTTGAAATAAAAATCATGAATCATATTACAGCTTAAATGTAAACATGTTAGAGAAAGATTTATATAAATTTGTAGTTTAATAAATTTTATATTAGATTTTTATCTTTCAAAATGAAAATGAATTATAAAATTTTGATCAATAAAACTCATGTTATAGTAAAAATAAAAAGTGGTTTTAAAAAATATTTTTTCACATTAATTAATAAAATGGGTTTTGAGATATTTAAAAATATAAAATAATATTTAATAAAAAAAACTTAAATACACACATGTAGATTAACAAACAAAGAACTTTCCCCAAGACATTGTTTCCAAACTCTAATGCAATACTTCAAAAATATGTTCTGAAAATCAGGAAATCAATTATGGGCCTTCACGATTTTTCTAATGGACTTGAAGGTATATAAAACACTCAAGATAGAATATTAAAAAAAATATAATTCATTTTAAAATATTATTTGAACAAAGAAAATAAATGATAAGAATATGTATTAGTAACTAAAATTTCACTTTATTATAGAATGTTTTTTCAGTATTTTTGTTCAAAATTGACAATTTTCAAGGGAGATTCAGTTTTTTCTTACTATGAAATCATCGAAACCATTATTTTTTCAAAAATAAAATCATGCCCTTAAAATCATTAGCCCAGATAATTTTACTCGTATAAAAATAAAATTCATAGAAAAGTTGTCTATCCAAAAATATATTTAATGTTATTAAGTGAAATTATTTTAAAATTATATTTTCACACCAGTTTAATTACTATTTGATTGAATTATTTTAAAATTTTGAAAAAAAGTTATAAAATTAGGTTAAAATTTTGATTATCATATTTTTCATAGTAAATAATTTATAAGGTTTAAAAATTAATTTCTAATGTGAATGTAAGGTTGGGTGATGGGAATAGAGTTAATACCAAAGTCCATAAGTCACTCAAATTTTTCTAAAAATAGGTTTTTTGTTCAATATAGACCCACACTTCTATTCCTTTCCACTCTTTCCATTTTGTATCTTGGGTACTTGAAAATGACATTGTATTATTGATAAATGAAATGTTGTTTGTAAATATTCACTTATATTCACTTATAAAAACATACGACTTATACCTTTAAAATATATACATGACCATTGAATTAATCCTTTAAAATCATCCATTTCAATATCCCTATAACCATTTCACAAGAAAATAATCCCCTCTTCACTCATTGTTGACCTAATCCCTAGAAATTTAAGGAGACTTCCAAGGAAAATTCAAGTCCCCAACGTGTGTGTTATCAACTACATATTATTTTTCTTAATTATATTTTTAAAAAGTAATTCTAGATACACTAATATAATCAGATTATTAACATTAATACTCATTAATGTTACTATATTAATTTTGTTATAATTTTGTTTCATATGCTCCATCTATTGAAAAACAAATTGTCACTCATGCATTGTGGGGACTACCTCTTCCACGACGTAACGTGTTTTGATTTCCATAACCACCTTAAATAGATGAATATAAAGATGATATAAAATAATAAATATTATTTAATGATATTATTAAGTTTTTGGAATGAAAATTTTATGAATCTATTAATGATATGATCAACAAGCAATCATTGTTGATTTAATAATTGAAAATTAGCGTACTAAGACGATAATATTTTATACAAGTCCTGTAATTTTTTCATATTCCTTATTTATTACTATAAATAATTAAAATTATTATATATATAAATAATAAACACTAAATAAGATAATTATTCTCCATGTATAGTTATTTTATATATAAACCATCTCATAATCTATCATTAATCATTGTAGGTTCATGTTTTGTCAGTTTGACCACAGACGTGAACAATATTTTAAATTTATGTCATATATGACTATAAGAAATTATTTATTGGAATAATATGATATAAATTTTTAAATAATGTTTTGTTTATTATTATAAATGTTTTATGTCAATATTTATTTCATAAATTTATAATACACACTTCGATTGTCAAGAATCACCAAAAAATGTTTATTATTGATTTTATCCTCAAGGATAAAGGAAAACAAACTAATGAATGTAGTTTTAAAAATAATAAATAATTATAAATAATCCCTGAAATAAACTTTAATGATATATTGATGATGAAATTTTAAATAATAATGAATGTGAACACCAATATTATGAAAAAAGTTCAAAGGATCAAAAATATAAACACCTTATATTGAAAATTTCAAGAATTATTATAGATAATTACTAGTTAGGAAGTGTATAAATGAATATATATATATATACATATAATTATGTTTATTAATTGAGTTATTTTTATATATATGTTTTTCATTAATTATGGTTGTGTATGTTCTTGAATGTTATGAATAATAAGTAAGCGTTTCCATCTCATTTTCATTTCATTGAGATAAGTATTATATTATAAAACTATTTTCATTAATGAGATTCATATATTTATAATTTGAGATGTTTTATCATGAATCCAATTTATTTTATTATATATTTATATTAATATCATTTTGTAACTATCATGGGTTTCTAATCAAAAATTTATTGAAATAGTAAGGGTTTTCCATATCAAATTACTCTCTTTGAGACATGATTGGTATTATGAATCCAATTCTAATTATATGGTGTATATAATACCTATTTAATATATCATATCCTAAATTATGTTTTAATATTTATATTTTTATATCAATTACCAAACCACTCTTTCAAGATATTTTTATTAAAGTGTTACTCAATCTGTACGGTTTTTCTTTGTCTTAATTCTTATTATTTGATACATAATAACTTTTGTGCACCATGTTTCCATTTTAATGGTGTATTCAATTACCATGGATATTTTTTATCATAAATCTTATATTTAATGCATTTTAATTTCAAAATCATGTTCCCCTATTCATGGTACAATTAACTATATATTTCTCTAGTAGTGGGGATTTTTTGTAATTAAATTTTCTTTCATTGAGTTGTGATCATTATTTGAAATAATCCTTATAATTTGGGAAAATTCATCCATTTGATTTAATTATGTATAATTCGTTATTTTTTTTTCTAGTTTTACCACAAAACCCCTTGGTGAATATTTATCACTTAATGGGTTTTTTTCGTTTTGAAACCATCCACCTTATTTCATTAGTTGGATTATGATAAAGTTATTATGATACTAATATAGTGGTATAAAATTTTATCATTATGGTTTGAACATCATATTTAAAATAATTATAATTGTATTATGTTCATCTATAAATAATTTTATTATTTTTATATGGTGAAAAGTATTAGTGTATTGTATATTTTTATTTTTCATAAATTATGTACTATGGTGGAATATGTAATTGAACTTATAATTTTTGACCATATTCACCATTTCCTAGGATAAGTTATGATCCTATTATCCCTTTTATTAAAATGAGCTTAATTATTTTTATTCAGGATGATTTTTCACTGATAAAATATTTTTATATTGTATTTATATTCTATATTCTTCATCATATGGATAAGAATGTTTTTATTTAGTAAGAGGTTCCTTATGGAACATAATAAAATGTATTGTTTACTCTTATAGTGAATACATTGGACTTCAAAAAGTGATGCGTGGGAAAAAATATATATTTCCACTCGACGAATAAACAGGTCTCATGAAACAAAATAGGTTTGTGTATTTGGTGTATACCCTCCCTATTCATCATGATGTCTTGATTGTAGTCTCAAAGACAAGTAAATGTCTTGGAACCAAAACTTAACAACATATTTTTGTTTTCTGAAATTATGAATTACATCACCATGAGACTGGTATTATTTATACTTATGTCTTCATTTATTTTCCTGAATATAACATGCTCTTATTTTTAAGTAATTATCTCTTCATCTTATTTATGTATTCCTACCACAATAATTATGTCATGTTTATGCCATGATTGTTTTAGTTTTATGTTTTCCCTTACTAAGTGTTTCAACTCAATCGTTATTATATATCCATTTACCAGAGTTTTGAAGAAAATTAGTACACTTGAAATTTTTTATAAGGATAGAATGTATGAAATAATTTAACGGAGATTTTGAATATTAATTATGGATTTGTTAGTTTCATATATAGTGGGAAAAAATATCTTCTTCATAAAATGAACTTGATATTTATTAGTTTTTTATTTTTCATATTAATTAAATCTATAAACCTGAGAAGATAATTTAGAATCCATAGGTTCAATAATCATAATAATTTTCTTAATTAATGACATCAAGGATTTTATAGCTGGCATCAAAGTGAATATGTAAATTATGTGTTTATAGCACCCGTTCTTAGAGTGGAGGTTTAAGGTCTCACAACATGATTTAATGCTTTATTATAAATAATATTATATATATTTTTCTTATGTATTGACCATCAATAATAAGTGAAACCCTAGAGATGATTTAACTAAATTTTCACATGCTTTAGGGTTGTTTCTTTACTGTTATCAATGAAAAACACGGATTGAGGTATTTTTAGTAATGAAATGGTGATTCACAATAAATTTAGTACATTCATACTTTGAACATTGTATTTTTCTTCAAAAAAATTAATTATTTCGTTTATAAATTATGTTCCTACATGGAGAACATGATAATGTTTTTGTTTTTCAAAACAATTCAAATATTTCATGGAAATATTTTATAATTCATAATGTTAATTACTCTTTCATGTATCACATGAAAATTTTATTTTTTTAATTAAATTATATATATTCCCATTATACATTTTTTGAGTAATAGTTTCACTTTGAATTATCATGTTTTTTAGGCATTCTTTTAAAAAATAATTTTTTTATTTTTATGAAACATGTTATATTTTAAATAATTATTTAATTGTTAATGATTATTAGCATTGTCTAATGTTGTCTACTAAAACCCTAGTGTATTCATAGAAATTATATATTACTTTAATCATTAAAATACAATTATGGATGATTATTAATGGTGAAGAATTACAAAACAATTGATAATTAAATTGATAACTATTTTTCATTATTCTATATTATTCTTCAAAATGAACAAAACCACTTTTTGGGTGGTTGGGAATTCTAATAACCACCACCCTTTAATTTTCACATTCACATTCTAACACTCAAATTCATACATTGATAAGAGGCATTGAAATTATGGTTAGAAGGGATATTTTAGTTTGTTCATGGAAGAAATGTAAAATTAAGAGTTTATGAAGTGGGGTCATGGGATCAATAATAGTGATAGTAATGATAAGGAGTGGTCAATATATATTCCTTTAAATCTATAGTGGGATCTTTTTTAGGTCCCAAGAATGAAAATTTTAGTTGTAAATTGAGGTTTGGTTAAAGGAAGATGCGTTTTTGGTGGACATAACATAAATCATAGGGGACAATGTTGGGATTCCCTATTACATTCCATGTAATTTTCTAAAATATATTTCATTTATTTAATGTTAAATAGAACTAGGGTCTATAAAATACTATAAAACTGGTAAATATTATTAATACGAGTCACCATCATTGAATTTAATTATCATGATTCTTGGCATGTACCTGAGTACACGCTAGGTTAACACACCGTGAAATGCCCCATACCCGAACCTATAGGTCTTGAACTAAAAATGAATTCTTAAAAAAATTATTTAATAAACATTTAGATGGAAATATATTTATTTTACATCATTCACATAGGTTAAACATCAAGAAATACCAATAATTGAAGTTTTGGTGTCTTTATGGATCAGCTATATAGGAGACTTGTCTTATGATAGTTGTGAACATTTATATATAATCAAACCACAATAAACTCCCTTCTAGAATTCTCATAAGTCATACCTATCTTCATATCCCAGCGAAGAGAAACAAAAAAAGGGGCTAGCTCAAAATTTTAGTTAGGGAAAACTTATCTACATGTCATCAAGGTTTAGATCATGATGTAACACGATGAGGGGAGAAATATATCATTAAAAGAACATGGAATCATAATATTTGTCTATAATGCATGATATATTGAAATATAAAATCAAATGAACAAAAAATATTAATTTATAATAGTTTTAAATCATGATACAATAATCATGATCCATGACGTATAAAAAGGCCATAACATTAGCACATTATAACATCATATCGTGACAAAACATAGTCACACCCACCATGAATTTAGTGAAAAAATCAATGTCTACCCCCTCATTATCTCATGAGATATAAAAAATTACCCAATTAATTAGATAGAATTTTATTAACCCAAACCAGATATGTTCTTTATGATACCCAAATCGCCTTAGGGAATTTTCAGACCCAAACCATCTCAAGTATTTATCAGACACAAACCATCTTAGGGATTTATCAAACACAGACCAACATAGGTATTTATCGATCCCAAACTATATTAGGTATTTATCATATCCCAACCATCTTAGGGATTTACCACAACTAATCTATCTTAGGAACCTCTCTTCCACAAAACTTATTATAGTTTTTTTAGACCCAAATTTTCCCATAATTAAAATCCATACACATTTTTTCTATACAAAAAATTATTCAAATATCATAAGAAAAACATACGGATGAAAAAATGGTTTCATATCACTCTCAAATGGTATCACTTAACAAGAAATCAAATGTAGATTAATTGATACCAAAAAATAAATCACCAAAATAGAGTTTTTCATAAATTCATTTTGATCTTGATTCATAAAATAAAACTCCAAATAATTTCCATCTTATGTATTTATATAATAAAATGGAAGTGAAAAAATTATTGGCTAAATCCCTTGAAAAAACTTGAAGAAAAATACCATTTTAAATTTATAAAAAACTTTTTTTAAATGTTTTTTAAAATTTTTAATTGAAAAATATTTTATTAAAAATATCCTATAAACAGAAAAATATTTTAAATGTTTTTTTTAAATAATTATTGTTTCAAAATATTTCTTTAAGAAGAAAAAAACACTAAAGAATTATTTCATAGAAATACAGGCCTTTAAAAATCATTTTCTAAAATTAAGAATTATTAAAAAAAACATTTACATTCAAATAATATTTCCTTTTCATTTAAAAATTATAAATACTTATAATATTTTAGAAAACCAAATCAAAACATTGAATTTGAGATTTCCCAATAATAATTATCATAGGATATGAGAAAATGTAAATGGTTTTTTAGAAAAATAATTAATGATAATAATAAAAGATAATGTTTTGGGTCACATTGTAGAGTATGTTTCCCCATACTGGGATATAACATACCACGTAATAAAATATTAGGTTGTAGGAAAAAAATATTAGAAGAAATATGTTTAGTTTAAAATATTATAATTCAATAAATGGATTTAAGTTAACAAAGAAACCTACAACCTCTAAATCTTTTGAATCAAAATCCATTTAAATAAAGGAAAAAACATGGCTCTTTAAACCCAATTAATTAAATGAATATGTTAATAATAATTCATTATATATTAATTACACTATATTAAATACATTATAGTAAAAATATGAATTATTCCTCAAGGATTTGAAAATAAGACAAAGAAACACTTACATTGTATTCCCACTTAGTCGGACACAATCTATCATCTAATAAAAAATGTATTAGTCACGTATTTAGGAACCATATTCATATATATAACCATAATAATCTTCAATTATACTTACTTATTATAAATTTAATATAAATTTATGGATTATTTTCATCATCAGTTGTTTTTAATTTTAATTTTTTCACGTATGCTTAATAATGGAAATATTGATAAACATTATTTGATGATAAGTTAATAATTCCTAGATCATTTAAGGTAATATAATATATAATTATATTTATTTATATATCACTTTATCATCCCACAAGTCTCTTAGGTATTTTTCATGAAAATAGAATTTGTGCCTGCTTCTTCAGGTAATTTTAGTTATGGAAGAAAGTACTTTAATAATAGAATATATAATTAATATAAAAGATACAAAACCATAAAAAATCATGATTTAAATTTTAAAATAAATAATATTTTTATTAATCTTCTCATAGTCACCCATGATATTATTTTATAGAATCATTCATGAAGGTTGTCAAACCGAGAAAAGAACATGCTATAACTCATAGAGTGAGTATGGTTAAAGAAGTATATTATGTCTTTATAATAGAATAATGATTATACTATTTTTGATTTTTATGTTTTTTAATAATATTTTAAGAGGTACGGATATATATTTAAAATCTATATTAAAATCAAAAAAATTTATTTCATGGAGGCAGTAGACTACACAATGCACAATTAATGTTTTAATTTTACTAGGAATAAGAGGGACTAAAGGTGGATTATGAATTTTATCTTATAAAACATTATTATGTTATATAATTCTAATTTATTCGTAATTTTTATCTTTGAAACAAGGGAATATAGGTGGTGCTGAAAAATGAATGTATCACTTTGTGGAGGGGGTATCCCACACAAATGCACGATCAACGTTATTTTATTTTTCTAAGTGGATGGGAAGGAATAAATAATATTTGTTACATTATATAATAAAACGTCATTATGGTAATGAAATTGATTTAATTATATTACCATTTTTAGGATAGGATTCAAATAGAATTCCCAATAATTAAAAAAAAGATTAAGTAATACTCATGTTGTAGCATTGACATTCCTCTTGAAAGTCTCCTTAGAAATGAGTAGATTATGATTAATTATAGTGACCAAGAGATTTATGATGAAAAAAATTATATAATAATATGTTTATTAATTTGTTCAATGAAAATTTTAAGGGTAAGTTTATGATTTATGTGGTGGATGTTTTTCTCTTTTATAAGTAAGGAAAATAGCACTTTTGCGAACACCCATTATTTTTCATTAATGGAATGAAACTATTCAAGGTAAATGGTTCCCTAAGTGTGAGATAATGGTTTTTTTGTGAGATATGGTCAAAAATATCTGATTAATATCATTTTAGAATATTTTTTAAACATGTTTCAAGTCATTCCCCAGTAGGGTTTTATATTTTACTATTTAAATTTTGACCGTGGTAATTGTTTTTAGAATGTATTATATGATTCAATAAATAATATGAAATAAAAAATATTATAAAATTTGGGTGTCATAAAAATTAATTTAACCTTTATTTAAACCATTTAAATTTCAAAATGTTATAAAATTAAATTTTATGATAAAATAGATAATGTATAGAAAAACAGTTCTATATAGAAAACTAATTTCTGATTCAATAAAAGTTCATAATATCATTTATAATGTGTTAAAAATTAAATATGTGTCAATATATTTATATATTATTTGAAACATCTTATTTTAATCATTATTTAATATAGATTAATTTTACTGATTAGTTAAATTTTACAATATGATAAAAATAATAATTTCTCTAATATCAAGGTAATTAACTTTAATCTTAGTTGTCTAATTTTTATGGTTAGAATTTCAATCTATCTAATTTTATAATATTTAAATTTTAATATAAAATTTTAATTCTATATTATAAAATTTAATTTCTGTAAGAGAAAAATATATATTTTTTAATCTAAGAAAATAAGAAAAAAATTTCATGTATATTATTACTTGTGTTTCCAAAATTGTATATATGTTTAATAAATTCAACATAGTATTTTTGAATGATTTATATAATATATAAAATATTTGTCTATATATAAAAAATGGTTTATAAAGTTTTATTTTATTCTTGCGTTAAGATAATGTCATAAAATGGATAGTTTTAAAGAAAATTGGTATTTACATTATTCACTTAAATATCAATCATTTTAGAAAAAAATAAAAAAGTTTAATTTAGGTTAACATTGATATTTTGAATTATAAAATGAATCACAATTTTGAAATTTAAAATTCTAAAATTTATAAATTTATATTTCAAAATAAAATTTGATATATAAATAAAAAATTATTTCTATTTTAAAAATTCCGTATTTAAAACATTAATATTTCTTAATAATATTTTTTAAATATTTTCTAATTTATTAAAATAATATTTTACTAGAAGCTTAATTAGTATTAAATTTTTTTATTAATAAATATTTCATGGATTTTTTAGTTTTTTTGTGTGTGGAGTATGATTTGGTAAATATTATTAATTTAGGAAAAATTATATTTCAAAATCATGGTGTGTTACATTATCCCCCTTAAAAATTTTCATTATCAAAATTTTAATTACCTATTAATAGTGAATCTAAATATGGGTATCTAAGAGATATGCTTGAATCATGATACAATTTATAGTGTTATCAGAAAAAATAATAAATATATCATTTTCCCATAGAATATGACAATCATTATATTGATTTTTTTGTCAATCATTTGAGATAAACATCCTTAATAATTAGGTATCAAAAATACTCTAATAAAATTAGCTTTATAAGATATATCATAGTCATTCTTCCTCTAATATATGACCATAGTCTAGTATTAAATATGAAATGTGAATTTCCAATTTTGTTGATTATAGTGGATTATATTTTGAGATAGATATAATATTTCAAAAATCACATCAACATAATAAAAATGAGGGATAATGTGACATTCATGAAGCATATTACATGAACCTAAAAATTAGACATAATAACAACATAAGTTCTCCAGGATAATATTAAATCATTGGGGTGTTGATTTAATTCTCATAGAAAACTTCCTTTTCTTACTAGTGTGGAAATAAGACATCTAAAAATCATGGGTGGAGGATAACTATTCTGTTAACCACTTCATCATTGTGGTCCACTTAAGAAGTTGGGATTATATAATCTCTTACATGTTGCCTTGGTTGATGAGGTTGTTGATGCATATTATCCATGTTATCCCTTGGCCTAGGTAATATTTTGTAAAATTAAAAAATTCCTCACATTTGAATCATTGAGGAATATGTGGAGTGTTATTTTGAACCTTCTCTTTCTCTATTGTATTAACTTTCCCTTTTTACCTTAATCAATAATTATGAGTCTGATGGATATACCTCGTATAATTGAAACATTACCCAATTCCTTTCAAATAATTTATTTAATAATTCGCCCAACAGTTTTCACATGCATCCTATTAGAATATATTACCACCTTTAGATATTTCATTTGTATTCCCATGAAAAACCATATTTTTTTATCTAAAAAATAATTATAGTATCTAGTTCCCATTTCTACCTAAACACACATAGAAAATCTTCCTCATAGCTACCAAAGTCCTTTATAACTAATACCTTTTAAATAATTTGTTTTAGGCCATTAATGAACCATTTGATCTCACTTTCAGGGTTAATAATAATATAATAGGCATAACTTGTGAGTCTCGTGAAGCTGACCTAATATGTTACAATTTATTTATTCTTTTTGATTAAATTCCCTGAATTTATACTCTATTTTTATAAGACTATTATAATTAAAATACTTAGTAAAATATATTATTGAACTCTTCTTATTCCATAGAGCCTACTTCATCATTTTCTATGGTATTCGTAATGAGATTCCACCACTAGTCATTCGCACCATTTAAAAGGTATATTTCCAAAATGAAATTATCACATTACAATCACTAGATAATTGAAAATATCTTTTTAATACATTGACCCACTTTTCAACAACCAATTGATTATATGAGCTACTAAAAGAGGTTGGATATTTCCCCATGAATGAATCGATATAGATTTGTTATTTCCATAGTAAATTTGGGAACTGAACATGAATTTTGTTGTTTCCCACATCTTGAGACCATTGGTTGTGAATTTCTATGAGGTTTTCCATCCCATCCGTAATGTCATTAGGTTTCCCATTTGAACAATCTCCACATTATCAATCACACCCATAATTAGCCTAGTTTTTTCTGGTTCCCGACATTACATAGAATTATAGAAAATTGGTATTGATTATAATTCAATTAATAAAAATATATTAAAGGGAATAATAATATTACATATAGGATTTTATAATTTATTTGAATGCATCAACCAATGAATATATATGTTTTAATCTTGGTTATCCATGGTTAGTTTCATAAATATTCTAGTTATACATTCAAATCCTATATAATGGTTTATAAAGAGAATGGGGATTACACAAATCATATCACTTAAGAGTGTATTACCAATTATATATTCTTAGTCCTAATCGCCATGCACTAGATTGAATATTTAGTTAATGGTCAATTATAATTTTTTTGATGTGATTAACCCTATCTGCTTCTATGTCACAGCTACATCCACTTTCCAGTATCCCAACAGGGACATAATTTTTAGGAGAACCACACAATCTATACTTTAAAAAAAATATGTTAACCATATATTTTAATTTTCCCTTATACTTGTTCATATATTTTTCACTGAAGTTATCCCACAATAAATAACAAAAAAACTAAATAAATCTCCATCAATAACTAAACCATACTTTAATACCTATTGAAGCACCCCAAGCCCAAACTCCAAAGTTCGGTACTAAAATCACATTGACAAAAATTTTATGAACCTATATTTATATTACATAATTTTCAAATGTTAAACATCACACAATTCAAAGAACCTAAGATTTAGTTTCTTTGAGGATCGACTTCTTGAGAAACTTATTCTATGAAACTTCTTAAAATTTCTCCATAACCATAAGATCATAGCCACCACTCTAGTCAAATCAAAATTATACTCACCTTTATAGACTCATGAAATGAAACATACGAAAGTAGTGATCTCAAACGCTCAGTAAGGGAAAGCTTATCCACATATCATCAAGGGTTAGATTATGAGGAAACATAATAAAGGGGAAAATATCATATCTAAAGAACATTTAACAATATTAGTTCTCTATAAGTAATGATATATATCCCTATAAATTTAAATGAAAAAACATATAAAAGTGGAATAAGATTTTGAAATCAAGAGCTGATAAACATGAATTGGTAATTATAAAAAAGAAACCTAACATAAGATCATTAAAATGTCACATTGTTAAAAATATCCAATCATTCCTATGATGTGAGCTATAAAAAATCCAATTATTCCACCATATTATTATTATAAGGTATATTAAACATTATGCAATGCATTAATGATATTTAACTTACCCAAACCATGTTAAAGAATTTTCAAACCCAAACCATCTCACGTATTTATCAGAACCACATTGTCTCAAGGAGTTATTGAACTCAAACCATCTCAGGGCATTATTAGACCCAAAATATCTCAGTTATTTGTTATAACAAAGTCATCTTAGGGATTTTTTCAAGCCAAAATATCTATTGGATTTATCATAACCAAACCATCTTAGGGATTTATCATACCCTAAACATCTCATGGATTTTTTTGACTTAAAAAATATCATAATGATAATCGATACATGTTTTTTCGATAAAAAAGATCTATAAAATATCATAAAATTAAGAAATTTTGGAAACAAAATGGATTCCAAATCATTTTTATATTGTACCACATAATTTGAAATATAAATTAGATCAATTGATAATAAAAATTCAATAACCTAAAATGGGTTTTTTTAAATATATTTAGAAGGTGGTTCATAAAACGTAACTCTATAAGAGTTATATATTTTTTATATTCAAAACTTTACGTGAAATGTTTTTCAAAAAAAAAATAATTTGAAATAAACAATGAAATACTATGTTATCAAAATGATTAAAAACTCCTTATTTTTTATTCTTTAAAATATAATTTGGAATTTTTAATTTTTTTAATAATATCCCTTTAAAATAAATATCTTTTTAAAATAAATATTTTATAAAAGAAAAACTATTTCAAAAACATTCCTTTAAATGTAATGAAATCATTTAAGATTATTGTCTTAAAATCACAAAAAAAAATTTAAAAATCAATAATTTATTTTAATTTTTTTTTATTTTGAATATTTTTTTTCTTTTTAAAATAATAAATACATAAAATAATTTTGAAAACCATTTTAAAATATGGAATGCATGTTTCATAAACAATGATGCTCATATGGATAGAGAAGCGGTAAATGAGTTTTCAGAAAATATTTTTACTATAATCAAAAAATATGATTTTAGAAGTCACATTCAGAAGTAAGTTTACTTATAGTAAAATATAAAATACCATGAAATAAAATAATAAGTTGTAAGAAACCTATTATGGAAGAAATAAGATGAATAAGAATCATTATAACTCAACAGAGTGAGTTGAGTTAACAAAGATCCATAAAACCTTAATATCTTTTGAATAATAATCCATTTAAATAAAAGAAAATATATATCTATTAAAAACCAATGAATTTAATGAATATGTTAAAAATTACTTTGGGAAGTAATCACTCCACAAAAAATATATTGTAGTGCACAATATGAAATATGTCTTATGTAGTTGAAAATGAGACAAAAAAAACTTACCATATATTCCTACCTAGTCAGAAACACTCTATATTACTATAAAAAAAAATAATATTATTATTAATATATTTACGAACCATATGAATATATATAACCAGTTATACTCTTAAAATATAATTATTTATTACCCATTTACTACATAGTTTTGGTTTCTTTTCATTATCCGAAGTTAAAAATTCGAACTTTTTCCCGTTTCCTTTATAATGAAAATATTGATAACCATTATTTTATACTAAGTTAATAATTTCTATATTATTTATAGTACTATAATATATAAATTATTTTTATTTATAAATATCTTATATCATTCAATATGTGTCTTATAAATGTTCTATGAAAATTGAATCAGTGTCGGCTTATTATGATATTTTTTCGATCAAATATGATATTTTATGAATAAGTAAAATGCATAATATAAATATTCTAAATCCATAAACCAGTAATTGTTTTCATATTAACATATAATAATAATTTTATTTAAGTTCCTATAGTCAAACATGACAATATTTTACAACATAGTTTATGTAGGTTGTTAAACTGATCAAAACAAGAGCATACTATAACTTGATGAGTGAGCATGGTTAAGGATATATATTATATATTTATAATAGAAGAATAATTATAATATTAATATTTTTCTATGTCCATCAATCATATTTTATTCTAATAAATAAAATAATCTATATAAAAATTAAAAAATTTATTTCTTATAGGCGGTAATCCGTACAATGCACGATTAACATTTTCAGTTCCCAATTAACGAGTGGAAATAAAGGTAGATAATAAATTTTATCTTCATAATAATAATAATATTGTATATTTATGATTTATTTTTTAACCAAATAATTAAAAATATTGAATAGAGTTCATGGTAAAAAGGAAGACATCGCTTTGTGGGGGTGGTAGTCCCCACAAATGCACTGTCAATGTTCTTTTTGTTTTTCTAAGTGAATGGGAAGAAATAAATAATGGGTTTCCATTAATATAATAAAAATATTTATAATAATGATACTAGGATCATTATATTACTATGTATCAAATATTATTGTTATAAAATGTCAATAAGATAATATAAGGATTAAGTATTACTCGTGCTAGCACCATGACATTCCTCCTGAAAGTATCATTTAAAATGATGGAAATATGATGAATTGTGATGACCATGGGATATAGAAAATGAAATTTAATTATAAGAGAATATAATTATATTAGAGTTTATTTAAATTTAAAATATTATGTCTTTTATTCAGAGGGTGGAAGTAATCCCTTTTTATAAGTGATAAAAATAGAACTTCTGTAAACACCCATTACTTTTCCAAAATGAATGACATTATTCAAGGGTCAATGGTTCATAAAGTAAATCATAATGGAGTGTAGGATGATATAATGTATTTAATTCATCTAAATGTTTTTCATACACATGTTTTAAACTTGTTTCAAGTCATTTTTTATTAGGTTTTTAAATTTTACAATTTGTTTTTTACTTTGCTGACAAGTTTTTAACTTACTAATATATTGTTAACTAAAAAAATAGAAACAGTTTCCAAATTAGTTTTTATTGTAACTAAATTTACCCTATAATTAATAAAATTAAATTACTAAATATTATAATGGTATATTTTAAATTTAAATAGATAATGTATAGGAAAACAATTTTTTTGTAGAAAATTATTTCACGTTCATTAAGTATTCATAAGATTATTTAGTATTGATTAAAAATTAAAAATATGTTATTATATTTTTATATGTGTTAAGAAATACCATTATACTCATTATTTAATATATATTAATTAAATTTATTAGATAAAATTTATACAATGAAAATAAAACAAATAATTAAAAAATAAAGTTTCACCATTATCATAGTAATTAACTTTAGTCATGGTAATCTAATTTTAATAGAAAAAAATTAAATAAAAATATTTAAATATTATTTAAATTTTAAAATAAAATATGAAATATATTTGTTTATATTTAATTTTTAAATTTTATAAAATATAATTTTAAATTTATGTGTATAACAATACTTTTTTAATTAGAAATAATACTTTAAATTTAAAAATGTTAAGAATGAGATTTATAAACTAGATATAGTATTTTTAATATATTTATATTAATTATTAATTTTATATTTTTTATAGAAATAATTTTTCATAAATTTTTATTCTGTTAATATAATTTCACAAAAGTGACATTTTTGAGGAAAATTGATATTTTCACTATTCACTAGAAATTCAATGATTTAAGAAATTATAAAAAATTAACCATAGTATGATTTTGATATGAAGAATTAAAAATTATTAAATTTTCTTAAAATTAAAATTAATAAACTTATCATTCAAATTAAAATTCCACATATAAAGAAAAATCATTCTATTTTAAGAATACATTTTTAAATCTTCATTTGTTCTTAATCATGTTTTATGAATTTTATAATTTATTTTAATAGTTTTCTACTAGATTTTTTTTTTATTATTAAATTTTATTAATAAAAAATATTTCATTGATCATTTTAGTTCGGTGTTCTGTGTGGAACAATCTATCAAATATAGTAAAAATTTAGAAAACGAATATTCTAAATTTTCAGAGTGTTAAATTCTCCCCCTAATTAAATTTAATCCTTGAAATTTTAATTATTACATAATACTGAAACTAACTAAGGTTATCTAATAGATATATGAAACTAAAGAAATAATTTCTAGAGTGTTATCAAAAAACACATGAAATGTATCATTTTCCTTAAAAATAATTAAATCATAATATTTTTATTTCTCCAGTAATTAGAGCTAAAAACCCCTCATAATTAGGTATAATAACACATAAAATAGAATTTTTTTTATGAGGGAGACCATAGTCATACTTTCAGTCCAATATAACTATATGGTTGTGTGAAATAAGAAATGTGGCATCCTTATTTTTTTGGTTACTGTGGATTCAATGTGGAGATAACAAAAAAATCCAAAATCACACCAAATTCATCTAAATGAGGAAAAATAAGACATTAATGATGTATATTACATAAAACACAACTTGGGATACCATAATAACAGTTGTTTTTCCTTGATAATATCAAATCATTTTGGTGTTGATTTTATGCCCTAAGAAAAATTAATTGGATTATTTTTGTGGAAATAATACATATAAAACCATGGATAGAGGATAAGTCCTACTTAAACCACTTCATCATCATGATCCTTTTTAGAGTTAGTTATTACATAATCTCTTACATGCTCCCTTAGTTTAGGTAGTTTTGATGCATATTATTCTTGTTAGCCATTGGGTTGGGGAAATATTTTTTATAACACCGAAAATCATTGTATTTTAAGCATTATGGTGTGTGTTTGGATCCTTAGTTAGAACCTTATCTTACACTATTTATTTAATTGGAATCTTTTCCATTAATTGAAAAATATTAAATTTATGGAAATCCCTCCCACACCTGAAACATTTTCTACTTCCTTTTAAGAAATTTCCTTGATGATTCCACCCATATTTTCAAAATGTATGTGATTCATATTTCCTTCCTCCCTGAGATATTTTATTTGGGTTTCCATGAAACTCCACATTAAATTTATTTTGTCAGGGATATTTATTGTCTATATTTTTTATTTCCACCATAATCACACCTCGATCATCTTCCTCGTACTTACCAATGTCTCGTATAATTAACTCCTTACAAAGAATTGGTTCTAAGACACTATTTAATCTTTCTATTATTCATTCAGAGTTAGCAATAAAACCTGTGGCATATCGTGTGAGTCTCATGATATTATCCTCATCAGTTTGAATAGATTTATAATCTTTTCCTTCAATTCTAAGAATAACCTATCCATTTTTATGAAAAGAGTCTAAGAGAAATACTTAGTAAAAAATATCTTCTTAAACTATTACCATTCCATAATATTTGATTCATCCTTTAATGTGGTATTATTAATTATAGTCCATAACTAGTCATCCACACCACTTAGATGATATATGTAAAAAATTACCTTCTCCTAGTATGAGAAATAGAGAATGAAAAATTCATTTCCCATTTCATTGACCCACTGCTCAGAAACCAGTTGATCAAAATATTAACTAAAAAGGGTTGATGTTTCCACATTTATGAATCGATTAGGAGTTTTTCCTTCATTGGTGTGTTTAAAAGATCACCATGATTTGTATCATTTATCATATATTGAGATAGGTAGGTAATAATTTCCATCATTTTTTTATCCTAGCCCCAATATCATTAGGTTTATGATTTCCAAAATTACAACATTGTCTATTCCACCCATTTTTAACTCAGTTATTTTTGGTTCCTAACATTACCTTAACTAGAGAAAAATTTGGAATGATTATACATAAATTAATGAATGTTCATATGAAGCAACTATAAATGTTTAAGGATTATTTTATAAAAGTCATGAATGCATTAAACTATGAATACCTGGGTTTCTATCTA
Source organism: Viscum album (assembly GCA_963277665.1). Taxonomy (NCBI): domain Eukaryota; kingdom Viridiplantae; phylum Streptophyta; class Magnoliopsida; order Santalales; family Viscaceae; genus Viscum; species Viscum album. Next base: position 394,759,186 of record OY728140.1, read on the forward strand.
TGTTATCAATTGTTAATTTTGAGACTAATCTAGATTTATATTCAAATTTGTCATAATAGTTCTTATAGAGAATGATAATTATTCAAATAATATCCCCTGAGAGTCTCTCTCATGGTGTGTATTCTTATATCCACTCATCATACACAAGAGTAAAGATTGATTGAATGATCAACCAACCTTTATAATGGTAATTAGCCGTAGGTTCATCAGTTCTACAACCACATTCACATGATAGTATCCATACGATGAATTAATTCAAAGTAGAACTTCACAATATCTTATTTAAAAATAATTTAGCTTATTATCTAAAATCTAGGATTATCCTTTATAATTATCCATAGGGTTTTTAGTAAAAATATATTATTAAAATTTCAAAATATAATTAAACTAATCCCCAAAATAACAAATCCCTTCTCTGATACCAAACAAAGAACCCCATACCCACACACCTATGATTGGTGTTAATAATAATTTATTTAATCAATAGCTTTCATAAAATGTGAGATGAAACTATATTTCTGTTTACACAATTTTGATAAGTTTGACATAACCTAATCCATAGAAAATAATTTTTTGAGGATCAATCACATAAATGAATTGTTTTATGATACTTGTGAAACATTCTCTATAATTGAACCACACTAGACTCCCATCTATAATTTTCATAAATTATACTCATCGTAATAAGATAGGGATATGAAATATAATAAAAGGGTGAGTTCAAATGCTCAATAAAAGAAAACATATCCACATCTTATTATGGGACAAATCATTATGAAATATGTGTAGGGAGAAAAAAATTATTAAAAGAAAATAGAAAAATAAGATTTTTTTTAAACCATGATAAAAAGTTATATAAAATCAAATAAACAAACATATACAATATAATAATTTTCTAAAATAAAGATATAGTAATCATAATCTATAAAGTATAACAAAGGAACATAAATCACATTAAAACATTTTTTTTTACCAAACTAAATCCCAAACACCTTGTATGTTATTGGAAAATCCAAGTATGACCCCATCATTATCTCATGAGATACAATACTTCAATAAATGTGTTGGAGGGATTTAACAAAATCAACCCATCTTAGTGATTTATCAAACCCAAACTATCTTAGATCATTATCTTAGAAAATGGAATCAAGGCATTATCGAATCTAAACCATCATTGAGATTTATTATACCCAAACTATCTTGGGGATCTATTTGACCCAAAACATCTCATTGATATATCTGACCGAAACCATCTCAAGGATTTATCTAAACCAAACCATATTGATTATTTTTATAACCCAAAATGTAACATAATAATAATAATCCAAACACATATTTTATACATATAAAATAAATCAAATATCATAACGAGAATAACCAATATAAAATTATTGCATTTCATATAATTTACTAATGGTATCACATAACGTGAAATCATAGGTAGATTAGTTGATTTCAGAAATTGAATAACCCAAAAAAAGTTTTTCATAGAATCATTTTTAGTTTATTTATAAAAAAACTCCATAGTATCTCAATCATTTATGGTTATATTGGAAAATGTATGTGAAATTATTGTCGAATAAATCACATAAAAAACATGAAGAAATAACCCCTTTATAAATGCATAAAAATAATTAAAACTATTATATTTAAAAAAAACTAAATTTTTATTAATAAAAAACATATAAATTACATATTAAAAGAAAAAATTATTTCAAAAAACAGATTTGATAAAAGAAATTTCATTCCCAAAACCTTCCAATAGAATACAATAAAACACTGAAGAATTATTTCTTAAAAACACAAGCTATTAAAAATATATATATTTTAAAATAATTCCTTTTAAAATAAAATTTTACCTTCAAATAATATTCACTTTTATTTTTAAAATATAAATGATTTAACATAATTTGGAAAAACACTTTAAATCATAAAATTAATGCTTCATATAATGCCTAATATCTGTACGAGCCTGATATTTTCAAGAGGATTTTTTTTTTGAAATTTGCAGTTGCATAATTTTGAGAACAGTGAATTGAAATGAGGTTAAGAGGACCTTGTTATCAATAATGGGTGTTTTTGGATGTGGTTTTAGGTTCGGTGATAGTTTTAGGTTTTCATAAACATGATGAGATGATTTTGGGTGGTCTGGGTTGATGAAAAGTGTTGATGTAGGTCATTCATGATGTGAATAGGTCATTCACACAATAAAAATGATTTATAGGGTGTGACCAAGAAATTCAGAGCATGAAAGAGCGATGGAAGAGGGGATTGGGGGATTATCCTAAAAATTCACAACATTACTACATTTGTAACACCATGAAACATGTTGGATAACTTTTTTGAAAATGTTAAAGGTGAGATTGACCCCCTATTTCGCCTCTAAAATAATGAAGCACAAGGGCGAGATTCGACCTGTACCTCCTCCCTCTGTCTTTCTTAGTTTTTCATAGTTATGGGTTTAATTCAATAGTTTCAATTTCAAGGTTCTACCTCCACCATCCCTAATAATTTTCTTACCACAATCACCATTGATTATGGGGGATTTTATATTAGGTTTTGATGCTAATTCCACAAGAGCGTGGTGGAATCGACAGTTTCAGAGGTTAATTTATCTCATCCCATATAGAGGAGGTAATGATATGTCATACACATATATTATATTATGGATTCAATAATGTTGCATCAATATATTTATTTTTCAATGGTTTTCCCCTTAAATTAACACATTGGTCAGTTGGTTCAGTGATATAAAATAATAATTTTATGCGGATTAGCTATGAGGTTCTGTTAGTAGTTGACATCACCATGTTTCTTGTTGTTTCATTATGACGAGGTCATCTGATGAGTTGTACACATTTATGACTATTTAATGTAAATAGATTAATTAATTTTAATGTTTTATTTTTTTTGATTCCTTGTTTTGAGTTAAGGCATCACAATGACATGTGATTTCTGAATGAATTAAGATAATCTTGGGAAAGAGTTTTTAGTCAACATTAAAAAGGATGTTTTTCATTGGTTTAACATAGCTGGTCCCCATGAATTTACCCCTTTCGTATTATGTGTTTATTTATATTCTTTTGTAATGTTTAGATTTTCTAGTTTATGCATATATCCCCTTAAATTGAATAATTGATTTAAATAAAAACTAGAGCCCATTGTAAATTTCATGAATGTTTGAGGTCCCTGATGGACCTTCGTGTACCTATTGAACTTCTAGAACACCAATTTAAAATATATAAGTCGGAATTGGGCCTTATAAAATTGGAAATACTTGAGGGTATGAGTTAAATAAATTATAATGGATTGGGGGTAGTGGCCCTAGTGGAAGGTGGATTAGTGACCTCTAGGTAAGAAGGGGTGGTTACTTGATATGAATGGACAAGGGGATATCCATAATATATTCTTTATATATGATGATAGTATTGATAATATTTTATAGAATGTGTTCCTCCATTTCTAGTAAATGACTAATTATTTGTTTAGAATTTTCAAATACTGCAAAATTGGTCAGGTGTTCAGACCAACCTAAAACACTCAGGGGAGGGAATAGGCTTAACGACACCTCCCTGGTGTATGGCCTCAATGGTACCTATGGGGACCCAAGTTGGTTACCTTATAAACAGTGAAACTAGTGATAGGATATACTTAGGGAGTGACAGATATGGTAGTGGGTGTCACCTTAGGATCCATACCGATGATGTAACCTTGATGGGACATAGATTATGAGATGGTCAAGGGTTCTTGGCCAACCCATGCTATATTTTTATTTTTTTATATGGAATGTGTTTACCGAAGACAAATTGGGATCAAAAAAATTTCCTGGAACTTATTTGAGTTCCCATGATACTTGAGGATCAGTTGTTTACATGGATGATACCCAACGATTCCTAGTATGTTGAGATATATTCTTGCCCTGTATTGGGTATGGATTCCTTTCTCTGTTGGGATCATATGTTTTAGTTATTATAGAAGTTGAATCATATAGGGGTACATAGGATCTAACATCAAATCTTGTTTAATATTGTAAATAGTAATTCCTCGGATGCATGGATTTTTAATTTCTTAGTTATATATTTAAGAAATTATAGGAATCAGGTTTTGATTGAAGATGCAAATAGATCATTGTGAATTACCATGATACTCATGATTTTAATGGAGTTATGAGGTGTATGATGGGATTATATTATAGAGTAGGGATGTAGGACATCCCATGTGTGACTTTTGGATCCCCATGATCAATTACAAGGAATTCCCACTGATCGGGTGGACACAGCAATGATTGTACAACTGAGGAGCCAAAAGATGTTATATGACCAGTATTTTGATTGTTGTATACAATGAGTGTATTCCATTTCACTTGTTGGGTATCTTAAGAATCATTAATGGATAAATTTATATGAATTTTAGGTCCTACCCCTGGAATAATTCAATGAACTAGCATCAAGAAAACCCTGGTATGACCATGGGTTCATCCTTTGAGCTTGGGAATAGGGATTCATGGTTATGCTCCAAAATCTGCTACTCATAAGTGGATGTGTGTGTGTGGGATTCCATGGGCAAGGATAAAGTTTCCCCTAAGGTTATTCTCATTTTTAGTGACACTTCAATGCATGGCAATGAATATTGGGTGTATCAGGATGATGGTCCTAAGGATAATAACCAGATACTAGTACTGGGGAAGGACATGGTTCCCATTAGTGTTATGGTGGAGGCACAATCATTTTGAAATACTCAAAGACACCCAAACATTAGCTGAAGTAGGCAGTACGATGGTTATTTAATTTTACAAATTTTATTCATTTATTTTAGCTGACCATGTCATATGCACATTCACTTCATATACTTGTTATATAATGGAACGTTTTGGTGGTTTTGTATTATGTTTTGTACTCACAACCTACTCAGACCAATACTAAACATGGTTACCTATGTAGATGTTCAATTGGTTATAGGTACATGTTCAGATGAATCTCATGGATTATATTTTAGACATTCAATTAGATATCTTGGACAACATATGGATCATGGTGTGTGGTTTGAATTGTATTTTTCATGGATCCATAATCTTTATTTATCTAATTTCATTCCGTATATGGGGTTGGACTAGAGGGAAAATGTTATTATATGTATATAATTTCTATTTTCGAATGTATTTAATTCATCCATAATCATCCTTGGTTATATTTATTATTTCCACATCCATTTTATTAGAAATGAGTTATATATGGTTATTATATCCATTACTACGCACTATATTATATGGTGTATATCCTCCCCATGTTGCCTCCTTAGACCCCTACTACTAGTTATAGCCTCAGGTGTTCAGGGGTAATTCCTAAGGTTTTATGGAGAAGTAGTCTAGTTACATTTTATAGAGTGAGATGAGTTAAGGTGTTAAAAAGTGGTATTAGTAAATTTTCATAGTTTTATTTTATGTTTTTCAGATTTGGTATGCTAGATACATAAAAATGTGTTGGAGATTTTGACAGAACATAGACTAGTACAACAAGAACACCTCTTCCAGTGGATGTTCAGGTTATTAGGGGTTCAAATTATGGTTTTAGTGCTTGATGCTACCATTAGATATGATTTTCCCCTTATAAGACAAATATGGATGTTTTATGTTCTTATTATTTTTTTGATTTTTTGATCTTATTCCATTATAAAGAGGATAGATAATGAATTTTATTATTGTCTAGTATAGGTAGGAGGTATCTCATACATCATATCAGGCATGTAGGATTCACATGACATATAGGATGGACAATGTTCAATTTCAATAATGAATAAGGCTTAGTTATTTAGAGTGTCAAAACTAATCATAAGTAATTTTCTCATATTTATATGTGGTGGAATTTTACTCAAATAGCATGAATTTTATATGATATTTCATGTGTATTAATGATGAGACAATTGATGATGATGTATACGAAGTCCCTCGATGTAAGTATTGTATAGTGAGTCTAGTTGGTTAGCAAGGAATTAGATTCCTCAATGATACTGGTTTCAATAAGGGAAATGGTCTAGATTATTAAAAATTAAATAATGATCTTTTATATAATTTTCTCATATAGCTTGGATTATATTCTAAATAAGAGAATCATGTGACTATGGTTTCATGAAATGGACCATGGGATGGTGATTCCATTATGTATGCATTGACAAAAGATAACATGATCCTCTAGGGGTAACTCCTGTATGTATATTCCCTTTGTGGATTGGTCTAAGATTATGGATTCTTGATGGGGGTAGTCCCATATGCAGATACTCGGTGAGGATTCATACCCTTGGAGGTGATTAGATGGAAGATTATTCCTTAGCTTTAGACCAATTATGTATTTTCTTTTTATTGTGTTATGTTATATAAAGTGACAAGATACAACTTATATGGTGTTATATATATATATATATATTGGAATGGAGACCTATATAATTGGACCATTTGATGTATGATGGATACAAATATTCACTTGGAAATTCTGGCTAAATGTAACATTTAGGTTCAGTTATTTAATGTGTCGACAACAACCTATATGTAGTTATTTATATAACTAGAAATGTAATTATATCTAACCAAACATCACGTCTATTATCCCCCAACACATATCACATAGAGATAAGTCATTATGTGATTATTACCCTTCATTAGAATCATCTTGTGGGGATAGGAGGGAGACCCTTGTGACCCTTGAGTTAGGACCATTAATACTAATTAGTAATTGAATTTTACCTTTTAGGGTAGCACATGAGAAAGGTTATATAGTTTTGGGGTTTTCTTACAGGAAAATTAACATGTAAGTTCTTCCGATATGAGATTGTTGAATGTGAGTTACTACCAGTTCTGTGACATATGAATGGTGATGCATGGGGATTTTTGGTGATAAAAACCTTGAGTTTTGTTGCCTTTGGTGTAAAAGAGTGTTTTTTAGGGAAGGATTTTTCAAGGGTGGCTAACCCTATTCACCTTGGATATACTTTACCATCTTGGTTACAGTGTGGGTGGAAGCTTATGACTATAATGATGTCAGGTGGTGGATAAGATAATGGTTAGATTAATGAATTGACATGTCATGGCGCATCGTAATTTATTATAGAGATTTAACATAGTTTTTTAATGTACGACTCACAGAAGTGTGAGTTGGGTGACATGATTGGATAGTATAGAATTATTTAACCACTAAATAAAAATAGGTATGAATGGTATATGTTTTTTATATGAGGTAACCATTTTAATGGTAAATCGAGGACTGTCCAGGTGTAAGCTAAGGACTAATGAAAATTGATGAATATATTATGGGTACGATGGCCCTGGGGTATTAATGAAATCAAAGATATCCCTCCATTAATTTAGAGAGATAGCAACCCAGGCTTACCATACGTAGATATTTCAACATTTTTTATGAATATTTCTTACATTACACAAACACACACTTATGTTTCATACTAGTTTAGTGTCCATGGAATCATGGAAATAAAAAAATGGTCCATTGGTATGCTACATCATCTCAAACAATGATCTTCATAACTGTCACCCATCTTAGAAATGTCATACATGAAATATTTCTTCATAACTTGGGGAAACAAAACATATTAAATGGTAATTTCATATGCTCAGTAAGTGTAAAAATGGAGATATGTAATTTAACATAAAAATAAGGGTATCTAAACATGAAAATAACATTTTTAAACCTTACCATGCATACTGAAGATCATAATCTTGAGTCACAGAATCTAGATTTGATGTTCGTAAGGCATAAATCATAATGGAATCAAAGAACATGATCATGAGGGAATGGCATTGGCATGAGACATAATATTTTGGCACGCACATAAGAATATAATATCATTTTTTAATTCTACCCAATAATACATTAATAACATGTTAGGCTTGGGATAACCACTCTTGTACCTACTTCCACCATAGGATGACCTCTTATGTACCCCCATTCAGTATTATGATAACCTCCCATGTACCCTTTTATGTCATACAAAATTAATCATTACCTAATTAAATAGAGGTAGATATAGGTCCCACCTATATGATAATGAAAATCATAGACATGTGTTCTACAAGATTATGAAACATTAATCATATCATAACCCATGAAATGAAATATGATTCATTAAAATTTCATCATATCATAAACTAGGGAAAAGGGATAGAATTCACAATTATTACATAATTTACTCATATGATAACCTGTGAAAAGAATAACGGTTTATAATGATTTTGTTGTAGAATATCCCATGGAAGAGAAATGGGTTTTATAAACAATTTTCATCATAAACCATTCATAGAAAGAATAATAATAAAATCCCTAGCTCATATCCCTAGTAAATAATAAATTACATCAAAGGATGTCCTCTTATATGAAGAATGATATTAAAATATCACTTGAAACATTTCTTCGAGAAAATAAATTTTCTTTAAAAATAAAATTTTAAAATATAATTCATTTTTTAAATACTTTTCTCTGAAAATAACATTTGAAACAGATAAAAGAATCTTCAAAAATAATTTAAATATTTTTTTGGGTAAAATATCCTCTCTAAATTAAAAACACATTTTAAAATATAAAATATTTTGAATAGAATTTTTATTTCAAAATATCATAGAAAACTTATAAATGAATATTCGGATAAATTTTTTTCATGATGATGGGAAGTTTCATTCATGCCGTACATGTTATAAAACTACCCCTTCAACATTTGTTGTTAAACCGAAATGGGTATTCTTTAGAAATTGAAAAAAAGATTAATTTAAAAACAATTTCAAAAAATAAAAACAATAGTCAAAATGACTTTTAAAAATCATGGGATAATAATAAAACATATATAATTTTTTTATAAAACATGGTTTTGAAAGAAATTCAATTCTGAATGAAGAGAGAAATAAATATTGATTTTCCTAAAAACATTATCTCAATTATTTTAATTAACAATTTGTGAAAAAATGGTACAATTAATTTAAAATTTCATGAATAAATATAAAATTATAAAATTCATGAGTTTCTTGATATATGGGTCATATGAATTTATCATCAGAATCAAAATCATAAACTATCATAGTACACTATGAGATTGTAACATAACATCATTACCACATTGGTATCTTAAAATCATAATAACCATGAAGGGATAACATAAAATGGAACTTAAAATACCATGAGATCAAATAAAATCATGATATTAAATATAAAAGGGGCTTTATATACACCTTGTAAAATAATATAGGTGCACAACATAATTATATTTCTCAAATAGGGAAAATGAGATGAAACCCCCTTAATACATTGGTATATTTTAAATATTAAACCACATGAATGGGATATCATAAAATAAATAAGTAAATCTATAATATTTTAGGTATAATTATCCTAAAAAATTTTCATATCATTATATAATCCTTATTAAATAAATGGGTGGTGAATATGTATAGTGTCTCACATAAGTAAAAACAGAGATGAAAATTTCTTACCTCTTTAGTATTATTTTGAATCATAAGTCCAAGTAAAACATAAAATCAACTGAAAAATAAAATATAATGAAAATTATGATATTTATGATATAAGATATAAAAGTATTAGTATATATACCACACCAAAAAAACAATTGTAGAATCTTCGTATGTCTCCCAGAAATAAAAGAAAGACTCAAAATCCATTACTGTAAGTCATAACTTAATTGAAACAAATTATAACATATTTTATAATAAATATATGTTTATTATAAATATATTATAGTACCATAATTATATATATCATTATATCCTTTTATTACCCAATTTTTAATAATTCTCTGTTAAAGTCATATTTCTGGTAACAACAACTTTTTTTGTATATTTCATGATTTTTTTATTTTTGGTCCTCCTACATTGATCATTATTAAATTATCTTCATATTTTTAAACATGATATACATATAATATATTTTCATTATATTTATTTATTTTAACCTAAAAATGAGGGAAATAAAAATGATATACATTGTTCATAGAGACGGTAGGTCGTACATACTCCTAAAATTTGTTTCCATTTTCTCAATGTATTAGAATAAATAATGGAAGAGGATATATTATCATTAAATAATAATTTTTATATCATATATATATATCACATATTCTTATTAAAATCCTCTTTATTACCTTCCATTTAATTTTTGAACGAATCATATCGCTTTGCGAGGTGGTAGTCCACCATACACATGAGCGACATTATTGAATTCTCAAAAAATGGAAAGAATAAAGGTATGTATGATACAATAATTAAATAATAATAATAATAACATAAATATCATATATAATCATTACTTCAATCATGATATGTGGTAATGGAAAAAATGGCATCAGTTTGTGAGGCGTAGTCTGTCGTGCACACAACTGATGATTTTGTAACTCATTTGACAGATGTTTTTATTGTTGAAGTTAATTCCCTTAACATAACCACATGTAAGTATATGTAAGACACTGAGGTTATTATATAAGTATGGTATAGTAATAATTTAATTAGGTGGAGTAATAAATAAAACAAAAACACACATTGATGAAAATTACCTCTTATTTGGGTATCCTCCATTAGTTCACAAGAAAAGAATTTCTAGGATAGATTTATATCCAAAATAAGACATATAAGATTATATTAGATAATATATGAAGTTTTATGGTCTTTTATTAGTCAAAAGGGTATTAAGCTGTGAAGAAGAGATGATAAGGGGTGGCCTTTTATTAATGAGGTGAGTGGTACACTTATAATTTTCAAATGAAAGAATTCCACCAATGTTTTTCCATGTCCCAAGGAAATGATAGTATAAAATTCAGAATAATATAATAGATAAGGTCTATATATGGCCAAAAATTGTTTTTATATATGTTTTTAGTTATTTCTAACCCCAATCATTTTAGTTTAACCATATATCAAACCCATTTTTACCTTAATCCTGGTAATTAAATTTTATTGTGTTTACTATTCATCTTGGTTAAAAAATTAAGTTGAACATATTATATAATATAAATTATGTTAATTCCAAAAATTAAATAAATTTTTCCAAATTGAATTCATATAAGTGTATAAATTTTAATTTAAAATCAATATAGTATATTTGATGAGAAAATTATTTTTCAATGATAAAATGTTCAAAATTTTACAATGTTTTTATATAAAATTATGATATAAAATTAATTATAATGGCCTAAATTTTATTAATATATATAATATTACTAATTTTACTTTAAAACCAATTTAAAATATAATTTAACTATATAAATAATTTAAATAAAATTGAAAATTTCAATTAAAATTTTATATTTTCACTCTTCATAAAAATTGTAATCTTTTCAAAAAATTATAAACAATTCAACCAAATTTAATTTTAAAATAAAAAATAAAATGTTATGTTTAATTTTTAAAATCTATTTTCTAAAAGTGTAAAATTTTGAATTTAAATCAAATCATGCAAATGCAATGAAAAAGAGGGTTTCGAGAAATTTATTTATGAGGCACAAGATGATTTTATATTAACTCAATGTCTAATAATAATCATTGTATGAATCTAAATAAAACATTATTGATAGAAAATATATAAATTTCTTATAAAAAATTAATTTTTATTTATTATTTTTATTTATTAACATGGATAAACATTATTCACATTAAAACAGTTTATTGAAAAAAAACAACCTTTTTCAAACCCAAAAATAAACATAAAATAAAATACAATATAAAGTTTATTAAAAATTAATTAAGATAATAATAAGTTATTGAATATTAATTATGTCACTTTAAAAAAATATTTTTAATTTGAAATAATTAATTTTTTTAAAATAAATTAACATTTTACAAAAATTATATTTTTTTCACTATTCAATAAAAAATCAATATTCTCTCAAACAAATCCCAAAATTTCCCATTAAGTGAATTAACATATAATTCTTCCAAAAATAAAGTTCATTTATTCAAATAAATTATCTAATATCTCTATAAATTAATTATAATTGTTTCTAATAAAACCATTTTTGAAGAAAGCATATTTTTGATGAATATAATTACTTTAATAAAAAGTGATTGATTATTTAATAATGGTTTATAAATAAATTTTTATTGAGTAATAAGTTTATGTTTATTTTTCATAATTTTGGTAATACTATTCAAACATGTCCATTTAATATCTTTTTTATAATTTGCATATTAAAAATAATAATAAATCTTGGTTCATTAAAGATCAATATCAAGTGGTGTGCACACAATCAAATAAAATCACTATTGTGTGTAAAGTGAAATAAACTTGGTGTTATGTATAATGTAATCTATATAAAAATGTAAATTCAGTTTAAAAAAAGTTCATAAAATCATAGGAAGTTACATTCCATCCCCTTTAAAATGAATTTTCCTAGAAAATTCATCTCAGTCATCAAAGGATTAGTATGTTGAAAATCCTTTAAAAAAATCATAAAAAGGAATAATAAAACATTACATAAAAAGGTAATTTTGGAAACATAAAGGTTACCCTAATTTAACTAAAAACTTGGTTTCCACATTGAGGAAAATTTATGGGAATTAAATATTTGGACAAAGAAGAAAACCATAAATAATTATAGAAAGTGAGAGAGGTAATTTAACACAATTAAGTGGGTGATCCGAAGAAGGGTAACGACCAAAAAACCATAAACTAAAGTGTCATGAAAAAGGTCATATATATCATTAAAATTGATTATAATATAAAGAAATTTTATTTCAAGATCATTTTCCTAAAATTTAATAATTCTAATGATAATATATACTTACTTGGTTTCAGTCCATTTAATATGAACAATCTAATTCATTTGTTGTTACTTGATCAATTTCCACTTCATATCTTATTCCAAGAAATAAAGGTGATTTGTTTTACCTAAATCAATAATAGATCATAGTATCCATATATATATAATGATAATTTATTCTGTCTATCTTTAGTTATTATCACAAAAAATGGTTAGAATAGGACATCCAACATGCATAAATATTCATATGGTGATGTAATAAATTAATATCTAAAGCCTCATCAAAAATTAAAATTAAACCATTCCAAAAATTGTTATCCTTATGACCCTTTTAAAATATAAAAATCCAAAAAGTTATAAATAAGGTCACAAAATATCTAAAGTTAAATTATCATCAATCATTAAAATACCATTAAGAATATTTTAATTGTAACATGCCAAAGATGTGAATACATTTTTCATGTATTCTCTTGAAGCATGGTAATAACTATATTTAGCATAAAAACTCAATGAAAACATTCATTCTTCCTCAATACATGAATAAAAAATAGATTACTGAAGATATTTAATAGATCTAATTAGATTGTAAACTCCATAAATGATAATATAAACCACTTTTTCATCAAATGCTTGGTTATATCTAACGTCATTAATACTATCCAATATAATTTATACATATCATCAATCACTTTATCCAAACTGAACACCATTTTCTTAATCATAGGAACATATTAACAGTTTGTTTCCATTAATAAAAATATAACATTGATATTAAATAAGTTTTCTGTAACATCAGTACATTTTAACAAATATATTCAAATCCTTAAAGAAAAACATATACTGAGAAATCCTTGTATATTTCATGATTCACAATACTTGAATTCCTTGAAATAAATAAATCAATAATCTCACATCCTTCTCAAACCATTAACTTGGAATTTTTATATTTTTCTCTTTACACTTTTTTCTTTTCATATGACATTTTTAGTCTCTTAATAATAAATATTACAACCATTACTCATACAACCTTGCAGATTCTCTTCATGTGATTTTCCTTTAAGAAATAAATGTTCATAATTCCAATACTTTTACAGATTTAAATCATTCACCCATAGAAAATTCCTTAGAGAGATCAATATTCTCATCCATTGCCTCATTTAAGAAATTCATTTTATCACAACTATTTCTCACTCTATGCCCTTCTTCTCCATATATAAAACATATTCTTTATTTAGTTGAGATATTTCCTTGACTGATTGTTCCAAAATTTTTGATATATAGGAAAATGAATATTTTTTCTTCCATGGAATCTGATACCCAAACTCTCGGTGAACTATATCTTTATTTTATTTGGTGAGTTTTACATTTGGATAAGGTTCACACTTTTAATCCTATTTCATGAAAATTTATTTGTCATAATCAAAATATCCTTAACTCCATTCATCATCACATTTTTTATCTCATCATAAAATTTTCTATCACATTCAATGTTAACCTAGTTCTTTTTGGTTCTTTCCATTAAACAAAACCAAAAATAATAGTGTGTACAACACCAATCATAATAGAAATCCACATAATCATGAAAAAATCAGTTATATGATGTATAAATAGTGACACCATATTATAAATCTATGAAACCATAGGGTTTTTTTATTTTATTAATATTCATCATCTATTTAAATCTTTCCAGATGGTTTTTAAGGAGATTGTGAATTCACAATGAATGTCCCATGGGAGTGTGAAATCAGGTGTGTATAAAGGAACATTTTCATACACCAGGTGATGGTCAAGTCCTACTCAACACACCGTTTTCAGAATTATTAACCCACAATAACTTATTTCTATAGACACATCCACATGTGGTATCCATACATGTATGTAATGACTTGGAAACAACTTTCTCTCTCCTTTTCCAAAATTCCAAGATATTTTCTTATACTTTGACTCATATTTATACTTATTCATACTGACATCCTAAGAAATGTCCTTATAAATATCTCTATGGATCTCCTTAAATATTTCTCATCTTAGTTTATAAATTTTAATTATACATTTTATATGATTCATACTATAGAAACCCAGGTTTAACATTCATAGATATGACATCATTCTTAAGAATATTAAATAAGGACTATAATATTTTAGTGTCTTTGGAAACATGGAAACAAAAACAACTTGTCGAAAGCTAAACTACATCATCTCCCATAGTAATAATCATAACCAACACCCTTCTGAGACATATCATACATTATTTATTTATTTATAACATAGGGAAATAAATATAAGAAAGTGTGAGCTTAGCTTCTCAATATGGGTAAAACAAAAGAAGATACGTAATCACAACATGAATATAAGGGCATTAGAACATGATAATAACATTTTTTAACCACATCCTATATATAAAAAATTATAATATTATGCCCTATTAAAAATATTGGATGTTCATAAGACATGAATACTATGGGAATCAAAGAACATGATCCATGAGGACATAACATTAGAATAAGACATAAAAATTTGGAATACACATAATAATAGAAAATATTATTTTAAGGCTACCCAACAAGAAATTCATAACATGTTAGTCTTGGTCTAACAACCTATGTACATTATTTAAGATCAGGATGACCTCCCGCGTACCAACTTTTAGGATTTTTATAACCTCCCATGTACCATTTGAGATCATATAACATTAATCATTACCTAATTCATTGGAGGGCGATATAGTTCTCACCCATCAAAAAATTAATATTATACATATTTGTTCCAAATAATCATAAAATATTCATCCTATAATAACCCATAAAATGAAATTGGTTTTATAAATATTTCATCATATATGAACGTATGGAAAATGGATAGGTTTCATAATCATATCATCATTTCATCATGTTATAACCCATGAAAATATGTTAGTTTCAAAATAATTTTTCATGGAATAACCATTGGAATAGAAATGAGCTTTATAAAGATATTTTCATCATAAACTGCTCATAGAATGAATAATAATTGTATCCTTGGCTCAAATCCCCAAAAAATAATAAGTTACATTAAAATATGTGATCGTATAAGAGAATTATTTTGATTGATCACTTGGAACATTTCTTAAGAAAAAAATTTTCATTCAATATTTTTTATAACGTACAAAATTTTGGAAATCCTTTTCTTTGAAAATAAACTTGTAAACATATAAAAGAGGATTTAAAAATCATTGAAATATTTCATAAGGAAAACATCTTTTCCAATTTGATAACACATTTTATGACATAAAACATTTTTAAAATTATTTTTATTTCAAAATATACTTGAAAACAAATAAAGGAATATTCAAAGAATATAATTGTCTTGTCAATAAGATGTTTCATTCATTCCATACCAATTAAAAAAATATTCCTTTCCCATTTTATATAAAATCCAAACAAGTATTTTTTGAAAAAATACATAAATATTCCTTTCAGAAAAATTTAAAATTAAAACATGGGTAAAAAATACTTTTAAAATAATAAGCTAATAATAAAACATTTTTAGAAAACATGGTTTTGGAAGAAAATGGATTCCTAGTGATGAGAGAAAAAAAGTTAAAGTTTATTTAAAATATTTTCTAAGTTATTTTAAGTATAAAAGACTGGAAAAGTGTAATAATAATTTAAAATATCATTAATTACCATAGGATAAAAAATTAATTAGTTTCCTGAGAGATTGATCAAAATATTTTATCATATGAATCATAATCATAAACAATCGTAATTGTCTATGTGATTGTAACATAAAATAATTACCACTATGATATCTTTGAATCGTATGAACCATTAAGTAATAACAACAAATTGAACTTAAAATGTCATGATAATTAATAAATTCATGATATTACATGTCAATGGAGCTATATACACACCTTGTAAAAAAGATAGGTTTATAACAAAATTATATGTCTCAAAAAAGGAAAATTGAGACAAAACACCTTCACTAATTGGAAACATTTTACTTATACACCCCATGAAAGATAGATCATAAATTGGATATAGAAATTTTTTTAATATTAGGTATAATAATCCTAAAATACAATAATGGGAAATATATAAACCCATGAATGTAATAGGGGTAAATATTTCTTGTGTCTGAGAAATGTAAAAAGTGAGATAGGAATCCCTTAATTTTGTAGTAATATTTTGAATCATATTCCCCAATAAGGAATAACATAAAATGAAATATTAAATTTCATTAAAATGAGAATATTCATGATATAACTTTTCAATGAGGTAGTATATCCTCCACAAAAAATAAAAGTGGTGAATTTTCATATGTCTCCCAAAAATAAATGAGAAACTAAATATCCCTTTATATAAGTCTTGATTCTTTCACACTCATTTAAACCTACCATTTAATAAATATAATTTTATTATATATATATTATAGAACCATAATTTGTTACATAATACCATATATGATTTACTTATGTCTCTTTATTACTCATTTATGAACAATACCATGTTAAAGTCACTTTTCATGTAATAACCTCTTTGTTTTTTGTATACGTCTTGATTTTTTATTTTCAGTACTTGTACATTTATAATGATTCCATAATCCCCATAATTTTTAAAATTATCTAAAAATCATATATATTTATTATATATTTACTTATAATAATCTCTAAAGGATAGAGATAAAAATTAAATACACTGTTTACAGAAATGATAGGTCGTACATAAACAAAAACGTTGTTTCCACTTAATCAATTTATTTAAATAAATAAATATAAATGATATATTATCATTAAATAATAATTTTTATGTTATATATATCACATATTTTCATTAAAATCATCCTTATTACCTTTAATTTGAAGTGTGAACAAATCATATCGCTTTGCGAGGCGGTAGTCCACCATACACACAACCGACGTTATCATATTACCACAAAATGGAATGAATGAATTTATGTGTGATATAGTAATTATAATAATATTTTAATATCAAAAATACCTTATATAAAAAATCCATCATTATGTCTACCATGCGAGGTGGGAATGGAAAAATGAATGACATCGTTTCACAAGGTCGTAGTCTGTCGT
The DNA here is from genome assembly GCA_963277665.1 of Viscum album. NCBI lineage: Eukaryota > Viridiplantae > Streptophyta > Magnoliopsida > Santalales > Viscaceae > Viscum > Viscum album. The sequence goes on from OY728140.1 coordinate 394,777,016, forward strand.
ACACACGAATGATGATTTCAAAACCCATTTGATGGGAGTGGAGATGTTTTTAAGTCATTAACATAACATAATAACATCCTAGTATATGTAATATAGATATTTTACTCTATAATCACTATATAATTTCAATTTATTTATGTTGAGAATGAAATAAATAAAAAACATTCATTGATGAATGTTACCTCTTCATCAAGTATCCTCCTTAGGTTTTCACCAAATGCCTTTCTAGTATATCATTCTGTACAAACTAAGGATTGAAGGATGAAATGAGGGAAGTGGATAATTTATTGGTTTGGGGGTATTATTAAACAAAATTTTCTTGTGGTTTAAGGAGGAGGGTAGAATTGGTGTCCTTTTATATGTTAGGTGAGTGGCACACATATAATTTTTGAAAGAAAGAATTCTGACCATGTTTTTTCCTTTTAAAAAAGATCAAGTAATGGAAAGTTATTTATAAAAGAAGTTATAGGATCCATATATATCTATAAGAAAGGTGTTTCAAAATTTTTGGTTTATTTTTAACCATTATCATTTTGGTTTAACACTCGATAAACCCATTTTTACCTTAACAGTGGTAATAAACTTTCACTATTTTCACTATTAATTTCTGTAAAAAATAAGTTGAAATTATTATAAAATATAAAATATTCGGATTCTAAATATATAATCCATTTTTATAAATTAATTTCACCTAACTAGATAATTTTAATTTAATATCATTCTTACAAATGTGATGAGAATGTGCGTTTTCAAAGAGAAATTGTTCAAACGTTTATGTAGTTTTTACCCCTACATCAATATAAAATTTATTAAAAATAACTAAATTGGATTAAAATATATATAATTGAAATAATTTTACATTATAATCAATTTAAAATATAATTATTATTTAAGAATAATTTAAATGAAAATGAATTTTCCAATTTAAATTCAATATTGTTAACTATTCATCAAAAAATAGTATTCTCAAAAAAATATAAAAAAATCTCCCTAATATAATTTTAACATTATTAATTAAAAAATTAATATATTATTTTGTAAAATAAATTTTCCAAAATTTTAAAAAAAAATTATTTCAAAACAAAACCCACAGATGCGATAAAAAAAGGGTTTTAAAGATTTGTAATTTTCAAGCAGAAGATGATTTCATATTAACTCTATATATAATAATAATCCTTGAATGAATAAAAATTAAAAATTAATTATATATATTTTATACATTTCATTTAATAAATTCATCATTAGGTGTTATTTTAATTGATTAAAAGAGAGAAACATTATTCACATTAAAACACTGTTCAGAAAAAACCATTTCATAAACCAAAAAATAAACATAAACAAAAATACAACATTAAGTTGATTAAATAGTATTTACATCTATTAAATATTAATAAATAATTATTATGTTAATTTAAAACGAATTTGGTAATTAAAATTACTTGGTTTATTGAAAATAAATGATTGTATTAAAAAATTATTATTCATAACTATTTACTGAAAAAATAAATATTTTTTGAAAACATCCCAAAATTTCACTATAAATAAATTTAGATATGATTATTCCAAAAATTTAGTTCATTTTATCAAATAAAGTTTCTAAAATATCTATAATATAATTAAAATATTTTCTTATAAAAAAAGTATTTTTGAAGAAAACATATATTTTATGAATATAATTTATTTACTAAAAATTAGTTGATTATTTACTATATGTTTATAAATAAAATCATATTGAGTTGAACATTTATGTGTATATTTTAGAAAATATTTAATATTATTTATGACATTCTATTTAGAGACGAGGTTATAATGATCATATTTCAAATAATATTACATCATGGTTCGATGATGTTTGGTGTCTCTTGTCGTGTACAAAATCAAATAAAATCACTTTTGTGTGTAATGAAAGCTAAAATCATTGTTTCATATATTTAAATATATCTAAAAATTACAAGAAATTCTAGAAAAAGGAATCATAAAATCTTGGGACGTTATTGGAGACACCTGAATTGGACTTGGTGTGATGGAACAACCAATGTTGGTGGATCCTAGTCATGTATTGATGGGATGATTTCAGCATGGCTCGGGGGAACTGACACATGATTAGTGGTATGGGAGATTTAATATGGTGTAGTTTCCAACATATATTTTTGAGGGTGTGAACTTATTTTTATATGAATCTCAGGGGGAGTGAGGATAATGTTTCAGAAAGTTGGGAATGGGTAATATTTTGGTTTTAATGGATATTTCTTTAATGAAAGAAGGATAGTTTCCCCAAGTTGTTATATGTGGTAATTGATATGGAATGGGTTTTTCTATTCCAGTTTTGATCATGTGAAGTGATGAAAATAAAACTCGTATTGTGTGGAGCGGTATGTTGATCCTGGGCATGAAGTCCTCATGTGAGAATGGGTCGTTGTCTCAATAGGATTGATTGTTGGTCATTTGATATGAATTTTGGATGCCGATAATCAATAATTACCAAATATTTTATTTTATTATTTAGTGTGTTGGAATCAGTATAGTTTTTTTTTCAGTTTTATCCAAAGTTAGTTCATGAGGTAAATCCTATTTTCTTATATAGTTAAGCAGGTGAACCAGTTACATCACATGGTACAGGGGGTGAACCCACATTTTCTTATGCATCAAAAGGTGAATCATGTGACAAATCACACATAAGTTTTCTTTGAGATATAAATATTGATAAATAATAGTAATTTGGTTACATGGTTTTTATATATTTTATTTATTATGATTGGTAAATTTAGAGAATTGGTTGGGACATTTTCTGAAAAAAAATTCATGGACATGGCTTATGTTTTGGTGGTGGAAAATCATCTGATTCCATATGGAATTGAAGAAAAGAGGAAATACGAGATTTTGAAATGGTGTTTTCATATATGTTTGAGAATAGTTATATGAAATATTCACTGAGCATGATTTTTGGAACACTAATAACACATTACATTAGGTGATTTCGATGGTGGGGGAATTCCATTGGATAGAATTGGTCTTGATGAGTGAATTATATGGTCGATATGAGCATTAGACTATTGATGAATTTTTTGGTGACAAAGTGGTGTCCAGGGATATACATGAATCATGGAGTGCTGTTTTAATATTTTGGTTGTAATGGTGAGTGGTGTCTTGGGTTTTGGTACTTGAGTGGCATGGGTTTGGAAGCAGAACCTAGGAAGCACTCTATGATTCTGGATATAGAATGAAAAAATCTCAATGGAATTGGTGATTGGGACAAGTTAAGATGTTTAATTGGATGTCCAACAATACTTATCTGGGATGAGAGGTGTTATGGTAGGGAGTTTTTAATTCCTCATGTCTGTAAAGGCATGATTATTTCAAGAGGACTATTGTTTTTTTTCAAATTATTGGCCATGTTGTTTTGAGATATATGAATTTGAATGAGTTTATGAGGATTTTTATTCTTCTAATTGGTGGTATTAGATTTTTTTGACTTGGTTAATGTCTTGAGTGTTTGGATAGATGTGAGGATGAGATCTGGTGGTCAATAAAGGTTACAAAATTAATTATTAGAACCAGATACTGGTACCGAGGTTGGACATTGTCCACTTGAGTGTTATGGTGGTGGTATAATCATTATGGCATGCTCAGAATCATCACACCACTTTTATAAGCATATAGTATGGTGTGTATTTATTTTCCCATATTTTATTTATTTATTTCAGCTAGGATTTTCATATCCACAAACAATACATATATTGGTTATATATAAGACCACATTGTTGGTTCCCTACTGAGCTTTATACTCACACCATTCTTCGAATGACACTGTACATGGGTACCTATACAGACACTCACATGGATTTAGGTATGACATGGGAAAAGCCCCAGGATGTTAGACATTTAATTGGATATGTTGAACGACGTCGGGATCATGGGGTATAGTTTATCTTAGAGTTATTATGGTTATAGAGTATATTTTTTCATTCTGTATATATTATCTTCATAGTGGTGACCATTTATGTATGGAAAGGTAGTTTGGGGCATTTTTGGATTTCATTCAGTATCATTATAGGTTATATTTATTGATTCAATATCCAGTTTATTAGTGGTGTATACTACTTGGTAATTTTATCTATTACCACACACACTAATACGAGGGGGTGTAGCTTCCCCATAACACCTACTTTTTCATGACCTGATACCACAGGTCCCTTTTGGATGGCATTAAGTCAAGTGTGACACCCCAATACTACCTTCAACAGTCCAGGTTCTGACAACCAATTTAGAGTAGACATATATCCTACATGGCATTCCTTATCATAATTACCTATACACACACTCACAAATCCAAACTTCAATAAAATTATAATAGGTAAAACAACACATCTGACCCAATAATACTTTCCTGACATAAATTCCACAATTAGAGAACGAAAAAGTACTAAATAATAATTGATAAATACAAGACCACCAAAAACCTTAATGATTTGAACCTTCTAAAATGGCGGGATACTATCAAGTGAAACTCCTAGTACAATTATGATTTGTTGACCTCAATATGATCCACCTACTACACGTCCTCCCAGGAAACCATCAAAATGCATTTCATCTAAAAAATGGCATCTGATGGTAGATACCATACATATGTGATTATAAATATACCTTTTAGGGAACCCTAAAATAAAAAAACATAAAGAATCAAGGGATTATTCATCTCATCACAATTGTTTTCAATAAGATACGAGACATAGAAAGAAGAAGAATAAAAAAACAGATATACTCATAATGATATCCAACTCTCAAAGAAGTCTCACCCATTCTATCAACCATATGATTCTCCTTGAGGATTTAAGGTATCTCTCACCCAAGATAATAAACTCAATAATCCATGATATTTCTGATAGAACTCATCTGAGAGTTCATTCTCATTGAGCCTCACAAAATAATTACTCACTAGATCAATAAAGATAAGGGATCACATAGAAGGCTCAAAAAGGAAAATAAAAACCCTATTTAGAATAACTCACTATGTAGGGGATCATACTCTCATGTAATTTGGTTATGATGACACCTTATACCCCCCTAGAAAAGTTGATATAATAAAGGATCCCACCTCATAATTCATGGAGGGATTCATGAAAACTAAATATGAAACCAACTCATATAGGGGATAATAATCTTATGGTAATAACATAATTAAAAATTGTACCCTTTTATGGATAGGAATATGGAACACAATCAACTGATACTTGTTCAAATTGAACAGATGGAGGGCCCCAACCTTCCATGGAAAAATGATATTTAATGGGGTTACATGCCATGTATATCTACCCTGGGTCTACATGTGTCTTTTTGTCTCACACTACATGTATTCCTCCATTTACATATTGTTTTCTCTTGGGATAAATGGATGGAATAGGTTGGTCTGGAACCTTATGTTACATTATCCCATGTTTGTGTACTTATTTTCATGCCTGGGTGATTCATAAAATACACGATTACCTGGTTGTGTCTGAGTAGCATGTCGTGCCTGATTATTCGGGTTGTGGCTATATTTGTGGTTGTGTTTTTTTCCATGTACTTTCGTAGTACATGATGAGATGTTAGTATTTGGTCACAGGACATGTGACATGATTCACATAGAATATGATATGTTTTTATAATAAAAAACCCTAGAACCATTGAATGGGTAATACACTAAAAGTGTTCATGGAATTACACAATGTTTAGTGGGTAATTCACTAGAAACATCATAATACTCTATGTGTCTTTCCCTAGTCACTTCCACTACTGATTCTACCACCATTTCCATCGATTATCATAGTTTTGGGATTGATCGAGCCCTACCATCACTGATGAATAGATTCTAACTACTGAGTTTCGAAGAAACCATCACTTGACACTTCACAATACTGGGATGCCAAAACCTACACACATGGGATCTATAAATCCAAATGTAATAAATCCCATATTATCACACCTTGCAACTTTGTTTCTGATCTCCATCCTAAAGTCACGATAACAGTTCCATTTAACCATAGATTGGTCACTCGATGATCGTTAAAATTCTATTTTTCAAATCCCAAGACAAATGAAATACCAATGATTATTTCACATAGAACGGGGAGATAAAATAATGAAATAAAAAATGATGAAAAAACCTCATCCAATGTGCATTTTGGAATCAATTCATTTTCCTAGTAGTGATGAATCAATATGAATATCGTAGTAAAGTAAAATTTATATTTCTATAAATATATATCAACACCTTCACAACATGATCATCCTATGAATCAAAATGTTAAAAGAATTGATTAATGTTCATCATGATAAAATAAATAGGGATAAATCTATATAAAAAATATCTTACCTAATGTTAGTACTTATTTTTAATGAATAAAGGATTTTAATTTCCATCATTGGTGAAATCCATGAACTCCATTGTCATTCGATATCCCTATGGTACTCTAATCATCTATCTATGATCTTAACATCCATAAATTCTCCTCCATTCTTTTATCTCAATCTCTCTGGTTTGTTGGCTAACTCTAGGAATTTTACATAATATAGATTTTATTAACATGAGATTATATTTATACTCTAAAACAAAAAATGAATAAAAACAAATTTTATTTTATTATTTACGCCTGCACCAACACTCTAACAAAATTATAGACACCAATAAAGGTTATTTCACGACTAGGGTAAAACCTAAGACCCAAATTAAATAGAGTTCGTTGATTTCTAATCCAATTCCCCATTCCGATGATACTCCATTATTTATAAAATATTGTGTGTGTGATAAAATATATTTCATATTTTTATTATATCAATACTAAGGATCATTGAGCCTACAAATATCATGTTGTCTTAGTGCTTGGATCTAGAAATATTCTTTATTATATTCTAATGTATTAAAAAGAAAAAATAGGGTTGTTAAATTCTCACCACATTATTATTTTTTTGTGCGGAAAAGAAAAAAACTATTTAGAAATATGAGGGTACTAGGCTCACATCCTGGTCTTCTGCTCCTAGGTTCTCTCCTACAAATTTTCATGCTACCATCAAACACACATCAAGGGAATCACTCTCCCACAGATTATATTCTCAGGAGGATCCTTAACCTCAAAGAGGTACTATTTAATGGTGTCTCCATACTTTATTTCCATCTCTCTATAATAAATAACATTTGATAGGTCATGCACAAAACTCCTCTTCTATGACACATAGAAGACATCATGTAACTAGCCTAACTTTGATAGTATGGTAAATAAAATATTCACCCCACCAACTATATTCATTATCTATAAAGGGATAATGAATCATAGGGATAACATTCCACCCAGGATAGATACTTATAATCTGTGTCAAGGTGAGACACTAATAAACACACGATTTCCCTCCTTAAACTCCAAGGCCTCTACCGTCAGTCTTCATAAGACTGTTGATGTCTCTGGGTAGTCTACAGAAACTCATAGGTGATATGGACCTTCTCTTCCATATCTCACACCAAATCTAGGACTATTATTGTTGACTCTCCTAGATCAGAATGACATAGTGGTGACCTACAGGGTCTCTCATACATGTTTTGAAATGGTTCCATGTTGATGGTGCAATAGTATCTATTGTTTTACACAAAATCCACCAAGTGTAGGTGATCCTACCAACTATGTCCAAAATCTTATATGAATTCCCACAACATGGCCTACAAAATTTGAGTGGTATGCTCAGTCTAGAAATAATTCTACAGGTGATACACCATGATCAAATATAACTATGTCCCAAATGCATCATGTAATCCTCTTGTTAATCATTACATGAATCCATCATCACAATTTGAAACATTCATTGAGGGAAATATATTATTTTAACTATATTATTCAAAAAATTCATCCCAAAATCTCTACTAAACTCTAATATAATAGATCTTGGATGTGGCGAAATTGGCGAGTCAATCTACAATTACTCAAATGGCATCATGTAATCAAATGTTCCTCGTAGCCCTATCAAAATGTCCATTGATATACCATCACACGTACACTATAACACCTCAAGAGGTTGAGATAAACCCACTAGAACCTAGTGATCAGCCTTAACTTGCTGATAAGTGAGGCATTGAGAGGAAAACTCTGCTACAAACTTCTTCAGACCTGGTCACTAGAACTAATGTCGAAGGTCATGGAATATAGTTTCCACCATTATATATATCACTAAGGGTAATATCATGAAACTCCCTCAAAATATCCTTACAAAAAATCACTAGTAACATCATATATCCTACAAAAATGATGATATCCAATACACCTTCAGTTAATCCATTTGAAGAATGTTCTATGGATGCCTGAGTATATAAGGTCTCATAGTCGGTATCTTCATAATGAGATTCTCTAACATGATATAGAATTCATGGGGTAACAACCATCAACATGAGGTAAAATTCACCATCCTCTTCTATAAGGGATAACATTAAAAATGAAAAAAACTCCAAATACTTTCCAAATAGCTATAAATAAGATCTAATACAGAGAGAGTATTCTTCCACATTCCTCTTCTTGAGAGTATAGAATATCTCGAAGACATAATACTGGATGAATCCTATCCATATCATCTATCTCATGTCAAGATAGTTTCATAAGATTATATACTTGAGACTCCTTTGGTCATAATACATAATAAATTACTCAACTATAAGGTATTCCCTTCATATCTTCTAGGTGAATACTACAACTACCAAATACAGATTCTGCGTTGCATAGTTCAGATCATGTGGTCTCATCCTCCAAGACTCATAAGAAATCACTGCTGACCATTTCATTAGAAAACAACAAAGTCTAGTCCTTGATAAATTGTAGAACACTACATAGTTAATACCCTCCTAAGGTAGTCTCGATATGAGGGTGATCATCAACCTATTATACAACTCTTTAAAAACTTACTAGCACCATTCCATCTATAAGAAAGGATTACAATTATAGGTCAAAGTAATCAATGGTTTTGATATCCTCGAAAATTAGCAAACAAATATCTTCAAATAGACTTTTAGTCATTAGAGTCTTCACATCTCCATAACACTTTAGGGTGGTTTTTATGTTAACATTGCTTCAGCCTTCACCAGTTCCACTGCCACACCCACTACTCAGATGAAATGTCCCACAAAGTGGACCTATTGAATCTAGAACTATATCTATGAGAGCTTCTAAAACATTTGATACTATCAAAGTATGTACAGGGCCATCCTCAAATGTCCTGCATGCTCCTCCTCAGATGTCAAATATTCTAAAATGTCATCAATGAAGACCACCATGTACTGATATAAGAAATATTGTAATATCCATTTCCTAATTCCCATAAACAATATTGGGGTGTTATTAATTATAAAAGGTGTCACCATGTACTCATAATGACCATAAAGACATCGTAATTCCATTTTTGGTATGTCTATGACTAATACATGGAGTTATTGATAACCTGGTTTGAGGTTTATATTCAAAAACCATCTCACCCATCTCAACTAATCGAAGAATTTGTTGATCCTTGATAGTGGATATTTTTTCGTCACAATCACCTAGTTAAAGAAATAGTAGTCCATAAAAAACATCATTCTCATGTTTGGATCTTTAGAGAATAACGTTAGGGCTACACAGGGACACAAACTAGGTCTGCTAGATCCCTTCCACTAAAACTCCTCAAACTACACCATCAGCTCATAAATATTTTTGGGAGACATCAAATATGCTGGTGTAGATATTGAGTTATTACATGGGTGAATGTATATTCAGAATTATATCTCTTAGTGGGGAATTAAGCTCGGTAAGTCCTCAATAAATATTTATTTGTACTTTGGAACAAATATAGGAATTTAAAATCCCATAGTATCCAACTCTCTAAGTAGAGTAATAGCTAACTGATGAGTAATTGGATGATCCTCATTTTTATTTGACCATCTTGATCATCCTAGTTTTTTACCCTCATAATAGAAAGCCTCATTCTGTCACTACATTAAAATCATATCCTCCTCCTAAAATAGGTTATATGTTCATGAACTATATATTTCTAGTCCATACATAATATGATGTTTTAAGGCCTCATCACTACTATAATGAGATCCCATATACATATCTCCCCTCTAAGATTAAAGTCACACTATTGGATGTAGTGTGTGATTGTATAATCTCTTCTATTTAGAGTCTCAAAGTGTAAGGGTAGAGCTAAGGGTTGAACCAAAATCATTAGGCCTCAAACAAGGGAAGTGGAAAGAAAACAATGTCTCTCACCTATGTCAATTAATACAATTGATAAAGCAAAGAAGACACATATCACACCTCTAATAATCTCAATAGACTCTAGGTTAAAGGCCTACACTACCTACAACTACCCTCATCATTAAACACTAGCTCCCTGAGCCTGGCATGGAACACCTTTGGGTGGTAGTGGAAACAAGTTAAATCATCTACTACCTCAATCTACTTTCCCACTACCTATCAACATCAATGACCATACAAACCACCTTAATCTTTCCATGGTCTCTAACTGGGCATTCTATAAACCATTTATATGTCATTTGTATGATGGTTGGGAAAATACCATGCGGGGATTCCCTAACCATTGTAAGAGAAGCACCATTACTCTATAGGCTAACAAGAACCATCATGAAATCCATGAGCTACAAAACCTCTATCCAAATATTATCTCCTAAAGCATCTCACACACCCAGATCCTTGTTTATACCATTTCCTACCAGCTATCAAGTCCTCAACACATATGTTACCACTATCATCACCACCTATTTTCATCTTTTCTTCCCAAAAAATCATTACCACAAAGTCTCACTCAAGAACTCCCTCGTAGGTGGGAATGAAAAGAGATATAAAAGTTTCACTGATATCTTAGCATAGTCACTTCTTCAAGGTCTATGAATAGAAGGATGGCTCTAAAAACATATCCAGAGAGTATCATGAATGGTTGGTGAACCTTAAAAAATACTCCGCCACTATCATACTACCACACTAAAGATGCATAAACTCATAGATGTGCACCACTTAAAATGTGGTAGGATAGACCTTTTCATTGAAGAGTTTCTCAAACTCTAACCAAGAAAGAGTCATATAATCATGTTTCTGACTCACTAGAATCTATCATATCACCATGGAGCCTTAAAAAATATTCATCATTAAGACAAATATCTGATCTGTATGTGTTCTTATAAGGTGGAAAACTTGAGAAATTTCCACTACCAGTCCTAATATTCATGGGGTATAGCTTGCTCCCCAACCTGGGAGGTCACTATCTTTGAAACTCATAGATTTTTATCATCCTTTTCACATCAAATTCATGTACTACTGAAAAAAAATACTTAGAAATAGGTGGTGTAAAATTTGGAAAACCACCCAAAGGTACCTCCTTCTATGAAGATCCCTACACTGAAGCCTCTCCAGTAGGCGAATCATTATCATGGTCCCACTGTTGAATCCAAGATGGTTATATTCTTGGAGGAACCATGACATAAAATTAAGATATACCATCTTGATGAGTATATATAGGGATCCTACTCAATAATGACATAGAAAGCACAAACTATTATAATATGATGCATGTTCCAATGTTTTCTGTAAAATTAGTGCTTACATGTACCAAGTTAATGGCCAGGTTATCAGAGTCATAGACAATGGATACATAAACCACTTCACCAACACTAGATTGCCTTTACTAAAGTATAAACTCTAAACACTTGAACACTATTTCCATAAAACCTAAAACAAACCTCATAGGTATAAAAACTATAAACTCTAGTTTAAGATGGAACCTCCTTTGTCACCAATCTCTCATGACCCATTCTATAAGGACCTTTCTGTCCAAAGGTAAGCCATGTGTCTCACCCTGATCCAACATCCAATATTATAGGGACTAGTAAATAACACTTAGTAGGTAAATATCAGTCATGAGAGGAATTATCATAATAAATATTCATAATTTAACAAATAAAAATTCTTATACAATTTTGAATGGTAAACTAATACAACTGATACTATAGTCCATGCATGAATTCTATCCCAAAATCAGAGTGAAAAAAAATTGTTGATGATTAAGTGAAAAATATGTGCCCACAAAAAACATTATAGTAAGACCTACTCAGATAAAGGCAACTATAATAATGTTAAACTTCTGGTATAACCACGATTCTTCTAGCCCACTAAGCACCACCAACTCCTTGTCCTTTTAGAAAACTATCAAAAGTAATTTTTCCTGCATAATACATAACATGTGTGAGTAGATCCCATGTATTGGTGAGTATAAAAATACTTATAAAGACACCATGAAATTAGAAAACATAAATAATCAAGAGAGTTGGAATCTCATCACAAGGTATTTCAATAGGGTATGAGACTTATAAATAATAATAATAAAAACCAAGATATACTCATAAAAGACTCCAAGTCTCAAATAAGTATTAACCATACTACCAACCACAGGTTATTCTCAAGGATTCATTGTAATTCTTATCTAAGATAATACACTCCATAATCCATGATATCACTAATAAAAATAATCATAGAGGTCATTCTCATCATACATCACCAAATAAGTACTCACTAAACCTCTAAATATCTCAATAAAAAAATAAGTGATCACTACCAAGGATCATGGGGTACACCCCAAACCCAATCTAGAATTTCTCAAAGTAGGTGATCATATACTCACATAAGTTGGTCATGAAGATTCCTAAAACCCCACCATGGAATGATTATACGATAGAGGATACTACCTCAGTCATCATATAAGTATTCATGAAAACTATATCCAAAACAAACACTTAGAGGAGATCAAAATTCAATTTTGAGGTCGTAATTCCATACAGTAGCCTCACAACTATGGACCAATTGAACACAGTCAACCAATACTGGTTTAGATTGAATACAAGAGGGCATTAACCTACCCTCTAATAAATGAATGACATGTAATGGGGGTACATGGTGTGTCTGGTCTACCTCGAGTATTCTCGTGTCTCTCTATCTCAAATGGAACGTATTTCTCCATATACACATTGTATTATATTGGGATACATGGCATGTAGTGGTTTTTCTCGAACTCAGTATGCACCCACCTCATGCCCATGAACATTTGGTCATGCCCGTGTACTTTGGACCATGCCCGTGTAACTGGCTGTGTCCGAGCACCAGCCATGACCATGTACTTTGGTGGTTCTGTTATTTTTATCCCTATGTACCTATAAGGTATATATAGATCCCATAGGACTAGGTCACAGATCATATTACACATGTAAAATGTAATTTGATATTATTCACTATGCAAAAATCCTTGTACCATAGAAGGGGGACTATATAATGTGTGTTCAGGGACTACATGCCCTATTGTCGAGAATTTTCCAAAAACACTAGAACACTCTATATGTATCACCCGAGCTTTAAATATCATTGATTCCACCACCACACATTCTAATAATCATGGATTATGAATTGAAAATTCTTATCCATCATCAATAACAATATTCTAGCCAATAATTTCCCTAGAAATCATCACCAGATGCTTTGTCATACCAAGGTGGAAAAATCAGTTCACTAAGTATATGTAAATCCAAACACAATTGACCCCTATCATTATGAACCCCAAAGTTTCCATCAATATCCATATTAAAACATTGTTAATTGATCTTTTTCACCAAATACTGGTCACACAATTATTGTTCATTGAGTATTTTTTGATTCATCTGTTGAACAAAAAACCGACGATGATTGCACATAGAAAGGGGATAGAAAAGAATAAAAACAAAATCATAAGGAATGAACCTCATCAAATATTCATGTTTGTCTAGATTCATCCACATATGAATTATGATTGGATAGGAAAATCGTAGTAATAAAAATTCATATTTCTAAGATGATAACTCGATTCACACACAACACGATCAACACAAAAGTGAAATTATCTGAATAATTGATTCATGTTCATCATGTGACAAAAAAATAGGGATAAATAATCCTAAAAAACAACCTACCTTGAGTTAGGATTGATTGATGAAAATGAATGTATTTTGGTTGTCATTTTTTGTGATATCCATGAACACCATTGTTGTTAGTGATCCATGTGGTACTCTGATCAATGATCCATGATCCCAATGTACACCAATTCTCCTCCATGATCCTCTCATAATATCTAGTGTTATGAGGATAAACTTATAAATTTGGAATAATATGGGTTTTATAATGATTTTATGAGGATAACGCGGTAAAACAAAAAATAAAATAAAATAAATTAATTTGTTTTATTATATTCACCCATGATGTCACATTAACAAAACTCCTAAATCCAACAAAGGTTATTTCATTCCATGGGTGAAACCTACATTCTTGATTCAATCTAGGTCTCACATTTTCCATATGAGTACCAATTTTGGATTTATTCAATAATTTATGTAAAATATTGTGTCTCTGATATAATATATTTTTTATTTTTATTATATTAACTCCAAGGCTCACTGGAACTTAAAATCTCACACTATATTAGTTCCTATAATTGAAAATATTCCTTATGATATTACAAAGTCTTATAAGGAAAAATAGTGATGTCACATCTTTAGACTCCCGCTGCTTGTCAAAAGATTATGGTGTTTGGGTTGGTGAACTTGTGTTCTTGTGGTGAACCTATTTGGTTATTATCCAGGGTGTGATTCAGTATTTGGAATCACACGTCAATAATAATAATTATCACATGGTGTGATAAAATGTAAAAAAAATTAATTTTTTTACCACACATGTAAAAGAACAAGTTATGGGTCACATTCAAAATTAGTTTTCCCTATAAATTAGAATATAGTGACTTGATATTAAATATTATGGTGGAAGAAACCAATATTGGAATGATGATGTTCAAAAATAAGTATTATTACTCAAAAAAGGGAGTTGAGTTAACAAATATCATTACAACCTTCATATTAAATAAATAAATATAAATTTAAATAAAGGAAAATATACCGAATTTAAAACCCAATGAATCAAATGAATGTGGAAAAAACCATCCATTATATATTTATGACATCATATAAAAGATATTATTATTCAAAATGTGAAATGTGTCTCATTGATTTAAAAATGATATAAAGAATCCCCTTCCTTGTGCTTTCACTTAGTCAAACACACTCTATCCTCCTATATAAAAAAAAGTATCTTAATTGTATATTTTAGAACCTTATTCATATCTATAACCCTTTATACATTTTAATTATAATTTTTTTTAACAAATTTACTACTATGTTTTGGTTTTTTTCATCATTAGATGTTAGTAATTCGAATAGTTTCACTTACGATTTTTAATGTCAATATTGATACCCATTATTTGATACTATGTTAATTATTACTAAATAATTTAATTTACTATAATAGATAAATTATATGGATTTATAAATCTATTTTCTCATTCCATAAGTTTTATAGATATTTTCTATTAAAATTTAATCAGTTTTGCCTTATTCTGTTAATTTTAGGGATTGAAGATGAAAATTTAATAATAAGTTAAATATTTAATTTAACCATCCAATATCAATAAAATAATAATTAATTTCCTAATAAATTATAATATTATTATTATTTATTTTCTTATATTCATCTATGATAGAGTTTTATAGAATCATTTTTATAGGTTTTTAAACTGAACCAAACAATAATACGCTATAACTCAATGGGTGAGTATTGTTAAGGAAGTATATAATATAATTATAATAGAAGAATAACGAAATAATTTATATTTTTTATGTTATTGAATTATATTTGATGATTTTTTTATAAATAATGAAAATGTATATGAAAAAAATATATAATTTCGTGGAGGTGATAGTCTACATAACACATGGTTAATGTTTTCATTTCACATCAGATGAGAGGGAATAAAGATGGATTAATATTTTTCTCATAATAAAAAAAATTATATTATATATATGAAATTTATTCTTCAATTAATTCATTATAACCATAGAATATAGGTGGTGGTAAAAAATGGAATATTTTTCTTCATATAGGTGGTAATATGCACAAATGCATGATCAATGTTATTTTGTATTTCTAAGTGGATGGCATGGAATAAATAATGGTGTTTCTATTAATAAAATGACACATCGGTATAATAATTATACTTGGTTCACTATACTTCTATGTTTATTATATGGATGAAAGATAAATATCAACAAGAAAAGATAAGGAACAAGTTAAACTCACATTGGGACGTTGACTTTCCACGTGAAATTATTGAAATAAATGAAGGGCATGGGCTAATATATGGTGACCAATAGATTTAGAAAGTGAAATAGAATTATAAGATATAAAAATAGGGTATGTATTGAAGGAAATTTCAATGGGTATTTTTATGTCTGAGATGGTGGAAGTGATCCCCTTTTATAAGTGAAGATAAGGGACCATTTCTCAACACTCAATTTTTTCAATAATGAAATGACACTATTCAAGGGTCAGTGGTTCCAAAAAGTGCGAAATAATTGATTTTGAGGTGATATAATACTGATAAATCCTCTACCACTCATTTTAACTCATTTTTCAATATATTTTATGTCATTTTCGTTAGTTTTTAACATTTTACCATTTTCATTTTACTTAGGTAACTAATTTATTGACAAGTAATATATTTTTTAATAAAAAATATAAAATAACCACTCATTAGAAATTTTTTGGTTTGAACTATAAATTTTTTCTTATATTTAATAAAATTACATTTTAAAATATTCTAAAATTTTCTTTTAAATTAAAATATATAATATATTAAAAATAGTTTTTTTATAAAAAATGATTTCTTGTTACTTATGTGTTTTTAACATTATTTTGTGTAGATTAAAAAATAAATATGTGTTTAAAATAATATGAGAGCCATTATTTAATATATATTCATTTAATTGATAAGATAAAAATTATAAAATGTTAATAAAACAAATCATTAAAAAATAGTTTCACCATTATAGCAGCAATCAACCATAATCATAGCTATATAATATTTATGGTTAAAAATGAAATTAAACTAATTAAATAATATTTAAATATTTATACCAAATATGAAATAATTGTTTTATATTTAATTTCTATATATTATGAACTATAATTTTTTATTAAAGTGTATAAAAATATTTCTTCATGTAAAATATTACATGAGTTTCCAAAATGTTAAACATGTGTTTTATAAATTTGATATAGTATTTTTTAAATAATTTGTACTAATTATTAGATATATATCTTGTATGTTACCCAAGATATTTTAAAATAGTATAATTGTTTTTATAGCATATGTGACATGAATTACCAAGCATAAACAATCCATGAAATATATTTCATTAAATTTAATTTCCTTGATAGCTTTCGGAACACGCAACCCCGAGTCCAAATGAACCATAATATATTATACCATTATAACATAACTATAAAATTTCTGGATAAGAATAGTAATAACTAAAATAAAACAATTATGGTTATATATTTACTATAAATAAAATAATATTAAGTTATAAGAAAAAGAAGTATTTTTCAAAAAACTATATTTTTTTTCTAAAATATGGTTTAGTCGCGCTTTGCTCAAAAAATTTAAAATTATTTTTTACCCATTTTATATAATTTATTTGAAAATTATATATTTTTTTAAATCATCATATCAAAATTACATTAGAATTAGGTTTTGGAATTTTTCTAAAATAATATATTTTTCAATGAATAGTGAAAAATACTTAATTTTAATTGAAAACATACTTTTAGTTTAAATTAATTATAAATTTAAATTATATTTTTAAATGGTATTAATGTAAAATTATTTTAATTATATTACATCATTGTAATAATTTTCATATTGATACCATATTTAAAAACATTATAAACTTTTGAATATTTTCTCTTTAAATACCTCATTTCTAATCACATGTACGAGATTACTTTTAAATTAAAATTTTAAACTTCTATGAATTTAATTTTGAAAAATTGATTCAATATTTTTAATCACCATAAATTATATAATCGTATAAGTTTAACTTAAATTTAGACCAAAATTAATAGAGAAAATAGTGTAAAATATTTACCGTGTTTAAGAGAGAATGGATTTTACAAGGGTTAAAAAAATGATTAGGGCTAAAATGACTTAAATTTTTTTATAAAATATATTGGGCTGAAATATTTCACCACTATAAAATTTAAGGATCAATTATATGCCATTTTGGACTCTTGTGACATGTGAAAAATGTGGTTACACCTTTTCCTTTTCAAAACATTACATGTGTGCCATGCACCTCACTTATAAAAGTCCACCCTCTATCCCCTTTTCGTCACACCATCAAACCCTATTGGTTCATCCAAAACCTTATAAAATAACTTATAAAATTAAATCTCCTCATCGTATAATACTTATTTTTGGAATAAAGAAACCCTAGGATGGATTTTGGTGAAAACCTAAGGAGGTTACATGAAAAAGAGGTAACATTGTTGAAGATAAATTTTTATATTATATCTTCCTTCACATATATAAATGCTTATTAAAAATGTTGATATAATCACATTAGTATCTTAAATATAATTATATGTTTTTTTTAATGTTTATGACCTATAACCATCCCCATTTCCATCAAATTGGTTACGAAATCATCATTTGTGTATTCGGAGGACTACCGCCTCACAAATTGATGCCATTAATTTTTTCCATTAACACATTTAGTGGTTTGGAATATGATTGATGTAATGTATATATATGATATTAATAATATTATTATACATATTTATCAATTAGTTTATGTATAAATTTTTCGGTTTCATTTCATAGGTGATACGAAACATCGCTCATGTGTATGGTGGACTTCTGCCTTGCGAAGCGATGTGATTCATTTTTTACGAACGCGTTACATGGAAAGTAAAATTTAAAAAAATAATGAATAAATGTGATATACATGACATAATTATGATATTCATGACATAGTTATCATTTAAAAAAGATAATATATCCTTTTATTTTTTACATTGAAAAATGATAACATCATTCACGTATGTGTGAACTACCTTCCTCACGAAGCAATGTTACTCTCTTTTCATCACCACACCCCATTGATGAAATATATAAGTATATTTAAATAAATAATATTTTAATTAATATATTATATAGTTCTATAAATATAAAAAATTAATTACCACCTTTTTATAATGATAGTTGAAAAATGGAAACAATACTCTTGTGTACGTACAACCTATCTTCACCCTAATCATAAAGTACTTCAATTTGATTTACCATATTTTTGGATTGGTTTTAAAAGTATAATTGAATTATAAATATGATAATTATTTCAGGATTATTTTTCTACATATTATATATCAATAAAATATACGTAATAATTGGAACTTTCATAACAAAGAATAAATGAGAAAACGGGGAAATTAACACACGAAAAAATGAAAATAATGAATGATTACTAATGAATGGGTGATAAAATGTTATAAAAGGATAAAATATGACATTATAACTATTTTTATTTTTATTCAATTAGAAAATGAAATTTTTATAACCACTATATAATATTTTAAATCACATTAAAGTAAATGGAATCATGATGTAACAGACCCCCCTTTATCTTCCCTTCATTAAGGAATATTGTAATATTATGCATAAAATTTATTTTATATGGTTTATATAATTCCCCTTTGACATGTAATATCAAAAATAAGTAATAATTCATGGAATGTTTTGTTTCAATTTGAATAAATTCATCTATGTGTACTTGAATATAAATTTAACAAGTGGTAAATAACTCCATAACTCAATTTATTTTTATTAGGTTTTATTACTTCATCGTCATCTTTAATATTATTATATAATATCGAAAGTGAAACATGATTATATTATGTTTTGTTTATAAATTTTTATGCTTATTTATTGTTTATACACATAATTTATTCATTTTTTATTTCTTACATTGGCATTGGGATCATTATAATGTTTTATTTCACAATCTCAGTATAATTGGGATTGTTTATCCGTGATTTTTTTTAAATGAAGTAATTTGACCATTTTCTAATCAACCCATTTAAATTTTTTATAAAATAGATATTCAAGATATTTTTAAGTAATTGTATCATTTTTTCTACTCTTGTTTAATTAACATAATTGATAAATGTTTTTAAAGAAATATTACTTCATTTTACCCTTCAGTAGAAAATCCATTTTCTACTAAAACTATTGTAAAGACCCGGAAAATTTCATGTAATTTGTTTTTATTTGGGACTATTACAAGTCTGCAAAATTTTACCGCACATTATTCTGAGGTCCGGTGTGCCCAAAATAAATTTCTGGACTTTTTTTAAGGTACGTTCAATAAATGGACATGTGGCATTTTCTATATTTGTTACCGTTGCCCAGATTAGAAAACCATGAACACCATTGAATTCTATGTGCTAGAATTATCTTAAGTGAGGCTTTAATTCGACCATAGTAGGTCAGGAGAAAAATTTAGTTTATGGACTTTTTAAATAATAAAAAAATAACATTTAATTGTTATTTTCTTTTCTTTTTCTAGAATGGGTTAAAGGCGGTGGTGGGACCGGTGACTTGTCAAGCCATTTAATGGCTTGGCTCATCAATTGTGTAACTCCACTATTGTGAATTAAAATAGGTTCATTAATTCATTTAATAAACCTCAATAATTTCTCAACGTGTTACTCACCTTTTCCACCTTCTATTTAAATGGAGGATGGGTGGGGTTTTGGCATGAATTATTCAAGCAAAGAAACTTTTTCAGAGTTCTACGACTACATACACTGACGGAGGATGAAAGCTTCGGTGGCAATGATCTGGGATCGGTGAATTCCGACGAATACATTCAACGTTGATGCTCCTCCCACCACAACTACGACACCTCCAATGGATCTCGAGGTAGGGGGTTTATGTTTTGATGTGGTTAAATATTATTGAAATGTGATGATTAATTATACCCGCTTGTTAAAATTCTAAAGCGGAGGGCATGGTACAAAAAAACATTGTCCGGACCCTCCACCACTTCGTTTATCATTGTGGTCTTCGAGTAAGGTTTTCCCAATTTGAATGCAATATGAGACAGAGGTTCATGCTTTGACGGAGGAAGTCAGGAATGCATGTAGGCACAGATGAGAATGGAAACAGAGCTCTGGATAATCGTTGAAGCCTCGTGGGAGCTCCACTGGCACGACACCGGCGTGGCTACACCGACGACTGACACCAGAGGCGGAGACGGAAGACGGCGCTCACCAGCCGTAGAAGAGTGCGACACTGCTCAGCATCACGGTGGATGAATAGGTGGCTGACCACAGAGGTGGAGGCGGCATGCCATCGTGTGCCACGTTGAAGGATAATTGCTACTCGAAGCTGCAGTGTGCTGGCGAGGGACCTACCTCCTATGGGTGACAAGGCATCACCACCATTAGGTGAAGTTGAATGGCTATATGAGTCGTTCGGGAGGTAGAACACGTGCCCCGTGTGGGGCGTGCTAGCAGGTCAGGCAGCTCCTAGCCCAGGAGCAGGGGTGGTCCATGACCCAGGCCAATCCGTAGCCCAAGACGGTTCGGGCTAGGCCAGGTCGAAATGGATCTGGAACCCTCTCGAGCCGAGAAACACCTAATAGACCATAACATGTAAACCAGATGTTTGTTTGATGAACCATCTACAACACCAGGATCTGTGGAGCGAGATGGTCCATTTGAGATATTACAAGAGAGTTTTGGAGAAAGTTGGATTATAGACAGGTTGGATCGACTCTGAATCCAACTAGGCCATCAACACTAAAATGCCAATAACTAATAGACTGGGCATCCGATCGATGCGCCATTTGTGGCATAATTACCATTTTGACAAGTTGGTCCTTTGGATACACTCTAACTGAGTTTTGAAAAAGTTTTACATGCAACATGGTTTGGAACCGACTTGAATTTAATTGGGCCCTTTTTAGAAATGTGCTTGTACCTCACAAACCGAGAGTTCAATCGACACGCCGTCTATCACTTTTGGGCCCATATGATGAGGCGGTCTCTTTGGTATGATTTCTTCGGGACTTCATACCAGTTGACATATGACTGATGGCTTGAGGATCTGAGTTGTCCGGAGGTCATGCATGCTTCGTGCAGGAATCCAATGGCTGGATGTGACATGAAGAAGAAGACCAACCAATGCAGGTCAGCATCAGAAACTCCAGAGTGGGATGATCTAGTTGTAAGACTAATAATCCCTACCTCTATACTACTGACTAATACAAGTCATCACCAGCGACCAATACTGGTAAACATCGGTGACCAATACAGGTCAGCACCGACGACCAATACGGGTCAGCACCAGCATCCAAAACATGTTAGAATCATGAAACCAATACAGGTCAGCATACAATGACCTAAACGGTTCATCTTCTAGTGACCAATATAGTTCACTATACAGTGACCTCTATAGGTTAGCAGTGGAGTTACTATAGACAGGATGATCTAGAATTACGAATAGTCATCCCTATCTTAGTAACCTTAAATTTATACCGTTAGAGTGAGCTGTATCTTTTTCATTGTGATTTATGATTTAGATCATTCTTTTGAAATTAAATTTTTTGTATTTCTTTTTATGTTTCCCTTTGTGGATTACTAAGAGACATTCGGGTGTCTCTAGCTCCCCTAATGAGTTGTTATAATCACCCATGCACAAGCTCCGCCCACACGTGTGTGTCTGTTGTAGACTACTGGTGCTCCGATATAGACATTGGAGGTTCGGGACTTAGTGGAGCTTAGTGCGATGAGATCAGTTGAGATCCTCTTCTTTCACAACAAACTTACCTCTACTACCCTCCAGGTAGAGATCCAGGGCAAATGCGATGACTGTTTACATTGTTTTTAGTTTCTAGTGCTTGTATTATGGCCCACTCTTTCCTGTTTATAGTTGTAATTGTTGTTGTACTTTACTATCGTGGTTATAAATTACTTTTGTTGGTTTTTTACTTTAGTTTCCCATTTTGAGTGTGAAAAGATCTCTAAGTCAATTCCTTCTCTGTTCGGTAAAAGCCTTCAAGTGCTAGTCACCAACCCATATCCTCTATAAGTTGGGCTTGGGGTAGTCACGTATGGGCCCCGTGGGACGGGTCATGACAAAATGGTATCAAAGAGTGGTCGGTTCTACCAGAAGAACTAAGAGACTATGTTTAATGAGGTAATTGTGTAAAGTGTCTTGAGTTTGTTTTTTAGTGCAGGGAATCTAGTGTTGGTGTGGTGACCGACGTATCCATACACCAAGACCATGAACTCTATTTTCTGACTCAGTATATTCAAACACTAGTTGCTAGTGTTTTGGAAAGTTTTGTTAATATTTATTGAGTCAACTCACTAGGTATAACTTATTGACTATGTTACATATTTTTCTTATAGGATTCCTCCATGATGATAGCCAACTAGGTTTCTGGTTAGAGATTGTGATAGTGGCCCACTGAGTGATGAGGCATCGATACACAGACCACTCATAGTGATGGAACCTTCAGGTGGTCTACCAGCAGCCCCACCACCTGTTGAGAAGCAGATGAAACCAGTGGATCATGCACACTAGATGAGAAAGTTTCATGAGTTCTAGATATAGATTCCTCTATGGTTTCAAGGTGAGAAGGACCCCCAGGCAGTAAAGGATTGGATTTAGGCGATTTTGTGCTTCTTTCGCTTAGTAGAGACACCCACCGAGAAAATGGGGATCTTGGACTCCAGCCTTCTTCAAGGATAAACAGGACGATGGTAGAGCTCGAAGCTCTCGGTGCATGGGGAGACATCCCTCACCTATCTGGAATTTGAGAGCCATTTTAGGGTGGAGTGTGTGCTGGCGACACTATGCTCTGTGCATATTCAGGAGCTACTGCGTCTGCAGCAAGGCAGCCAGACTATGGATCAGTAGTCTGTGAGATTTACTGCCTCTCCTGATACTCAAATAACATGGTACGGGAGCCTTAATTCAGGGCCAAGAACTTTTAACAAGGGCATAGACGTGATATTAGAGATGAGACTATTTCTCTCAACATCCCAACATAGCCTTGGGTTCTAGAGCGAGCTTTTCTGATGGAGAGCTTCCTTTCCGAGCATGCACTGACACTGAGAGCCCCTACCGGATGATAGGTAGAAGAGTATTCTGTAGAAGATAGTAGACATATGATGTACAATACCAAGCAGGCCAGGAATTCTGGAGGGATACCCTGGGACATAGGGTCAGAGGTGAGAGGCTTGAGACGCCGAGGGAGACACCAGCAAGGCATGATCTGTTTTTCGTATGGAGGATAGGGTCACATAGCTCGTGATTGTCTGACTCCCCACATGGATGATCGACAGAGAATGGAGGGGCCACAGAGGCAGTAGTAACGAAATGATAATGAGTGTCAGCAAGGCGGTAGACGAGGTAGGGGAGTTGGACGTGCAGTGGGAGGTGGTTGGGGTCACCAAGAACAACCACCCCCCCTGACGGTGCACCCTGAGCTCAGGGGGTGGGTGGATGGGGACAAGCCTAGATGCATGCAGTAGTGGCTCATGATCCTGATGTCCCTGAAGGGATACGAGGTACAATATGTATCTTCCCTCCTTTATTAGCATTTCTTATCGACACAGGTGCTATAAATTCTTTCCTTGCCACAAACTTAGTTCGGAACTCTTAGATTCTGACTGAGCTTTTAAATCAACCTTTTCATTTGGATACTCCTACAGGAGGAGATTCAGCGGTCAAACACTTGTGCCGATAGTGGGATATTACTCTTGGAGTAGAGTGTTGTAGATGGGATCTTCAAGTAGGAACAATGAATCCCTATGACACCATTATATTCATGTATTGGCTATACGTAGTTCACACACAAATTGACTACTTGAGACGTACCGTGCATTTTACGCATAGATATGGAGGCAAGTTTTTCATTGTTGGTTAGAAGGAAAAAGGTCAGCATGAGATGGACTTGCGCTCAAGAGGGTGTAGTTTATTACATATCAGCTGACTTGAATGACCTTCGACATGGCAGATGAGGTGATTCCACAGTTTCTAGTAGTGGTGGACGAGTATGAGGACGTCTTTCCAGAAGATGTCCAAAGACTACCACATCATAGAGAGGTAGAATTCTGCATTGACTTGTACCCAGGAACAACATTTATATATTCACTAGCATATCAGATAGCCCCTATGGAGCTCTGAGAGATGAGGGTACAGTTGGAGGACTTAGAGAGGAAGGGATTCATAAGGCCCAGTGTTTCTCCATGGTAATCCCTGGTGTTGTTTCCCAATAAGGTAGACAAATGCTTGAGGCTATGTTTAGACTCCCAGCACCTAAACCAAGTGACTGTGAAGAAAAAGTATCATTTTTCGAGGATTGATGATTTGTTTAATCAGTTGAAATGAGTGAAGTTGTTCTCAAAGATAGACCTAAGATCAGGCTATCATCAGCTCAGGGTACGGGATGAGGATGTACAGAAGACATCCTTCAGATGTCTGTATGGCCATTACGAGTTCTTGGTGATGCATTTTGGTGTGACCAATGCCCCTGTAGTGTTCATGGGGTTCATGAACAAGATCTTTCATCCATACCTCAACTGCTTTGTGGTGGTCTTCATTAACAACATCTTGGTGTACTCAGCGTCTGAGGATGAGTACGTTGTACATTTGAGGATAGTTCTAGACACACATCGGGAGAACCAATTATATGGGATGCTCTTGAAGTGTGAGTTCAGGATACAGAAGTTCCACTTCTTGGGACACATCATCTCAGAATCTGAACTTGCATTGGATATAACGAAGATCAATGATGTACTTTAGTGGGATCCACCCAGGACGTTACTGAGGTGTGGAGCTTCCTTGGATTAGCAGGCTACGAGCAGAGGTTCGTACCTGATTTATACATAGTATCATCACCTATTACTACCTTGATAAAGAATGGAAAACCCATCCTATGATCAGAGACTTGCCAGCAGAGATTTCAACAGCTATGGCAGAGCTTGACCAGTGCTCCCATCCTGAGGTTTCCGAAGGAGGGCATTGAATACATGGTTTGCTGTGATGCATCAGTGACTGAAATCAGTTGAGTCCTGATGCAAGATGATGTAGTGATTGCTTATGGATAATGAAATTTGAGGCCTCATGAGAAGAATTATGTAACTCACACATTAGACTTGGCAGTAGTAGTCTTCGCACTGAAGATGCAGAGACACTACTTTTTGGGTGAGTAGTTCAATGTTTTTTCAGACCACAAGAGTCTTAGATATATCATCACACATAAAGAACTAAATATGAGATAGCGATGTTAACTAGATTTCCTCCAGGAATATGACTTTTAGATAGTATATACTTCTTGTAAGAGGTACATATTGGACGATTCACTTAGTCAGAGATCAAGTTCGGAGCTGCTGAACGAGGCTTCAGAGTGGTTAGCCTCGCTTCAGATATCCTACGTGGACAGAGATGAGGCAGTCTACCTCCAGTAAATGGTAGTTTCCCCTGCACTCCATTAGCAAGTTAGGGAGGT
Source organism: Viscum album (assembly GCA_963277665.1). Classification (NCBI taxonomy): domain Eukaryota; kingdom Viridiplantae; phylum Streptophyta; class Magnoliopsida; order Santalales; family Viscaceae; genus Viscum; species Viscum album. Next base: position 394,803,507 of record OY728140.1, read on the forward strand.
GAAACTCGGAGATAGCAGCTACAAGACTACATGTGCTCATATATCCTTAGGCCATGCACCTGACAGATATTATGATGGTGGAGAGAACACTATCGTTTTCATAGGTCATGCAGTTGTACCAATGACTCTATGAGAGGAGGTGCTGTGGGAGTTCCATAAATCCACCTTGGCTGTACATGCAGGCGTGATGAAGACGTATCAAGACATCCACCATCAGTAATGGCGGCCAGGTTTGAATTAAGATTTGGTGACGTTTGTTTTTAGATGCCTCACATTCCAGTAAGTGAAGGCTGGGAACCAGGTACCAACATGCTTGACCCAACCCCTCAAGATACCAGAGTGGAAGTGGGAAAATATATCGATGGACTTCGTGATTGGGTTATCATGTATTTCCATAGGGAACGATACCATCAGGGTGATCATTGACCGACTCACCATGTCGGCCCACTTCCTTGCTATTCGAAATAATGGTTCAGTATAGAGATTAGGATGTCTCTATGTTCAGGAGATCATGAAACTTCATGGGGGGACTTTGACGATAGACTTAGACCATGACGCACACTTCACATCCTAGTAGTGGAAAGGATTGCAGGAGGATTTCTTGACTCAGCTTCACTTGAGCACATATTTTCACCTGCAGATAGATGGTAAGAATGAGCGGACCATACAGAACATGGAAGATATGCTTCGTGCATGTGTCCTAGATTTTGGTCATAGTTGGGAGGACAACCTACCATTGGTGGATTTTGCGTACAAGAAAATATATCACTCCACCATTGGTATGTCCACTTTTTAGTAGTTGTACTAATAAACGTGCAGATCGCCCTTATGCTGGACGAATCTAGGAGAGCCAGCACTCATGGGCCCTGAGATGGTACATTCTACCACGGAGAAGGTGCAGGTCATACGAGAGCAAATAAAGACTACACAGATCCAACATAAGTCCTATTCTGATAGAATACAGAGACCACTGGAGTTCCAAGAGGGGGCCATGTTTTCTTGTGAATCTCCCCTCGAAGGGGACAATGAATATTTGGAAGAGGCAAAAAACTCTCACCAAGGTATATCAGAACATTTATGATGCTTTGGAGGATTGGCATGGTGGCATACCACTTGGAACTTCCACCATAGTGGGAGAGGTTTCACAACGTCTTCCATGTATCCCAGCTAAGGAGATATGTGCATGACCTATGACAACCCTGATTTTATTACAAACTTAAACATGATTTATTACATAAACCATTCACTTGATACAAAATGGATGATCGAGAGGTCTAGTGTCTTTGGGGCTTAGGATCATTATGTAACGAGTTAAAACATGAAGTACAACATCTTTATTTAAAACATACATTACATGACCACTACATTCCCTCTTACTTATCATTGCATGGGATAACCTGAGGATATGCATAAGAAAAGTGGTGAGTTATAAATCTCAGTAAGGGAATAAATATAGAATACATGAGGAGTACAATACATGTTAGAAAATAGGAATATCAATAGGGAACAATAGAAACCTGAACATAAATGCACGATAATGCATGATAATCATAACATGGAAATGTGGCAACAACACTTAACATGGAATTAGCATGAGCTAAGGCTCATTACACATAGAGCATGAGTAAATCCTCATTGCACATGAAGCACGAGTAAACCCTCATTGCACTTGAATTAGCATGAGTCAACACTCATTTCACATGACGTATCATGATACTATACTTTACCCAATGCATTGAAGCTCTATAATGGCGCACCCTTCTTAAACATTTCATTTCATGCATAAGTGTGCCACATGGATCATAAAAAATGGATTCATAAAACATAATAATTTATTCCACGATAAAGGAATGTGTAATATATTCATGAAACTTTATAATCAATAATTAAATATGTATAAAGGTAAATACCCTTGATGGAGAAAGGGGCATGGTATTCACTACACAATGGCATTGGCATAGAAAATCGGTGCGATTTCGGCAACGTAACGGCGTGACATAAGAATTCATAAAAATGGTTGATGAGAGAGAAAGCGTATCCTCATCATATTTACATGTAATGTATAGTAAGGCAGTCATATAGATACATGTCCCAACAATTGTAATGGAATTTAGATTCATGATAAAAAAGTATTGCTTGAATGTAAAAGAGGAGAGAGAAATTCCTTTCGGAATTTCAGCATAGTAACGAGTGTACATGGGAGGAATTTAATGAGAGAGAAAGGGGTCTCCCATCATTCAAACATAAAGAGGGATGTATGAGGGAGGTGCGAAACCATACTCCAACATTTATAATTGAAATTAAAAGGCCAAAACAACTTAATTAAAATTGTACAAAAATGAGAAGGGATGAAAAAACCTTACATTGAAGTGTGATTCCAGAGGCTTGAGAGAGGCTACTTGGGAGCTTGGGGAACCCTGAGAGGATTCTAGAGTGAGTATGGAAGGTGTTGGATGAACTCGAAAGGCATTGTGTGAGGAGGAAGTGGGAGCTTGTGTGGGTTTATATAGGAAAGGTGAGAGAATTATTTATTATTTAGGCTTGGGACCCCTAATATAAAATTAATCTAAACCACAAACCATCTCATGGTTTTTGCCCAAGGTTTTTGGAAAAGGTAAGAGGAAAAAAATATTTTATAGGGCCAAAGTCCTAACTTCTTACAATAATAGGGTTTCTTATGTGGAGGCGAGTCACACTCCCATGGAAAACAATTTAAAAAGACAAGGTGTTTAATAAGTCTTGAAGGGTCCATTAATGCTTTGTAAAGAAAGTCAAACAAACACAAAATCACATTATTTTATTATTAAAACATATATTGGCAAAAAATAAAGCTTATAGTATTTTATTACATCACTATTGGGCCATTATGATGTCATAAAACACATTATATATTTAAACAATGTTTAATTTTTACCGAAAAATTTGACTGTCTCAGAAAATTATAAATATTTCACCATTTGATAATTTCGACATCCTGATTCTAGAAATAACATTTATTTTTTCTAAATAATTTTTTAAATATGTTAATTTTCACTTTTAAAAAAAAACCCAACATTTATCGAAAATCCACGGGTTTTGACAAAATTGGCATTCAAACCTTAATAAAAATTACAATTGCATTCATAAAATTATATGATCATTTATATTTAAATAAAATTAATTTAATAATAATAATAATAATTTATTAAAATATTATTTAATTCAAAAATCCCTTAATTTAATAAAATATAATTCTTAATTAAATAATAACTAAAAAACACTCTTTGTAATTTAAAAACTATTTACAACGTATCAATGATGACAAGAAAGTATTTTCATTATTATATACAAAAATAATGTACATGAACATAGTGCAAGTGATTTGTTAGATAACCCCTTAAAACAGCTACATAATACCTAAGGGTAAGGTGTGCGATGGTGATAGACTCTTGGGGTGGCTCAGATAACTTCGCTCGAGTGGTAATTTCTATCAACTTCCATTTTTCCCATAGACGGTCACATTTGAGCATAACATGATGAAGCTCAGCTTGGGATTTGTCAAGAGCGAAGCCCAAAGATGCCACCTCTTTTCCTAGCTCTGAAAAATGGGCTTCATGTGGAGCAATTCTACTGGATGAGGCCATCGCTTCCACTGTCTGAGTAAAATGGATTTGTTAAAGCCCTATATTTATACTAATCACGTGATAACTGTTCAATGGCTATAAAAGCAATAGTCACAATTCTTAACATAAAACCAAAGAAGTTGATATTTAATTAGATCAAGAGGGATTTCCATTAATGAAACTTTGTGTCGTTACAATATCCCCCCCTTAAGAAATTTCGCCCTCGAAATTTCTTTTTCCCACACTAAAAAAATGTGGGTAGATCAGTTTCATCATTTCCTCCGATTCCAAAGTCACTTCCTCAGACATTTGGTTTCTCCAGAACACCTTGATGAGGGGCATTGTCTTATTTCATAGAAATTTTTTTATATGATCTAGGATCTTCACTGGTTGCTCCTCATAAGAAAGATCATCCTCTAACTGTATCACATCAGAAGAGAGTACATGTGAAGGGTCCGATATGTACTTCTTTAAGAAGTATACATGAAAGACATCTTGTACTTTGTCCATTGTAGGTGGAAGTGCTAGTCTATAGGCTACATCCCCGAAACAATTAAGAATCTCGAAGGGGATGATGTACCTTTGACTTAACATTCCTTACTTTCCCAACCTTATGATCTTCTTCCATGGAGATATGCGTAGAAAAACTATGTTTCCAACTTTAAACTCAAGGTCTAATAGACGATTATCTTCATAACTCTTCTATCGAATGTGGGATACCTGGATATGTTGCTGAATGGTTTTCACCTTCTCCACCATTTCCTCGACCATTTCTGGTCCAAGTAGCTTACATTCACCGACCTCATCTCAACATGTCGGTGTTATGCACATTATCCCATACAGGGCATCATATGGTTCCATTTGTATGCTCAAGTGGAAACTGTTATTATAAGAGAACTCAAGTAGAGGAAGATATTGATCCCACCCTCCTTTAATGTCTATTGAGCATGCTCTCAACATATCCTCAAGTTTTTGGATAGTCTACTTGGATTGGCCATCAGTTTGAGGATGATAGGCCGTACTGATGTTTAGTTCAGTATTTAGAGATTTTTGAAGACTCTTCCAAAACATAGAGGTGAATCATGGATCTCGGTCAGACACAATAGATAGTGGAATTCCATTCACCTTACAACTTTTATGATATATATACGTTCCATTTGATCCATTGAGAAATCCTCCTGAATAGAAAAGAAGTGTGAAGTCTTTGTAGGACGATCCACAACAACCCAGATTGCATTCTTTCCTCTGGATGTCCTTGGAAGTATAGTGACAATGTCCCTGGTGAAGTCCTCCCATTTCCATTCTGGTATGGGAAATGGTTGTATCATCCCCTTAGACTTCTTCCTCTCTACCTTCACTTGCTGGCACACCAGGCACTTTGATGTATATTCAGTGATCTAATTTTTCATATTATCCCACCACAAGTTTTCTCAGAGATCTTGATACATCTTTGTGATCCCTGTGTTAATAGAGAAATTTGAACTATTTGCATCATCCAAAAATTCCTTCTTCATCTCTGAACATGATGGAACACATATTATTTTCCCAACCCTCACAATTACTTCTTCATTAACATTAAACTTCGAGGATTTCCCTTTTTCGATATCTTCCACTTTTTCTTTAATTCCCACATTATCCTTTTGAGCATCCTTTAACCTTTCTAAAAGAGACGATTGAGCAATAATTTGTGAAAGGATTGATGATGTTCCCTTCTATATGATTCCCATGTCCATCTTCATCAAGTCTAAGAAGATTTTATCCTTCTCAATTCTCATCATTGATAGAATTGCTAGATCCTTTCTACTTAGGGAATCTTCCTCCTTGTTCGCTTTCCTAGGGTGGTAATGTATTGAACAATCATAATCCTTAATGAGCTCTATCCATCTTCTCTAGCACATATTAAGCTCCTTATGTGTGAATATATATTTAAGACTCTTGTGGTCATTATATATCTCACATTTCTCTCCATAGAGATAATGCCGCCAGATTTTCAAGGAAAAGATCACCTCTGCCAACTCTAGATCATTCATTGGATAGTTTGGATGATTGATTTTCAACTGTCTTGAGGCATATAATATCTCTTTATCATTCTTCATCAACACACATCCTATCCCTTTCTTCGAAGCATCACAGAATATAACAAAAGGTTTCCCACTTGTGGGTAAAGTGAGCATAGGCGCAGTGATACGACTCCTTTTTAACTCCTTGAATCTTTCTTCATATTCATTACTCCCAGAAAACATTACTCCCTTTCAAGTTATCTTGGTAAGAGGGTTGGACAATCGTGATAAATTTCTCAAAAACTGTCGATAATATCCAGGTAACCCAAAGAAGCTACGGGTATCCATTACCAATGTTGGCGTCATCCATCCCTCAATTGCATCCGTTTTGGAGGGATCCACAGATATCCAATTGCTTGTGATGATATGACCTAAGAATGAGACTTCCTTCAACCAGAACACACACTTGTTGTACTATGCATAGAGCTTCTCCTTGCACAAATTCACTAGTACAGTTCTTAAATGCTCCTCATTACCCTCCTTGGTTTTGGATTATATTAGAATATCATCTATAAAGACTACCAAAAATTTGTCTTGGTAATCTCTAAAGACTCTATTCATCATGTCCATGAAGATTTATAGAGCACTAGTGAGTCTGAAAGGTATTAAAATGAATTCATAGTGCCCATATCTTGTACGAAAAGTAGTGTTGGGGACATCTTCCTTCTTCACCTTTACTTGATAATATCCCTACCGCAAATCTACCTTGGAGAAGTATTGTTCTCCACACAGCTGATCGAACAAGTCATCGATCCGTGGTAGTGGATACAAGTTCATTATCGTGATTTTGTTAAGTTCACGATAATAGATGAAAATCCGCATTGACCCATCCTTCTTCATGACAAAGAGGATTGGTGCACCCCATGGTGAAGCACTTGGGCGTATAAACCCTTTATCTAGATTCTCATGTAGTTGTTTCTTCAGCTCTTCAAATTCCACGACAGCCATTCTATATGGCGTCTTGGATATTTTTAGTGCTCCTGGCATAAGTTCGATTGAGAATTCAACATCTCTTCTAGGAGGAAGACTAGGCAGTTCCTCGGGAAACACTTCAACAAATTCCCTCACAATAGGCTTTTCATAAAGGATGGTTTCTTCCTTGGACTCAATCATCTGAGCCAGATACGCATGCTCATAGGGCAGTAATATCCATGCTTTATATGATGGAGCTAAAGGAGATTCATCTTCCACCTTACACTTGTAATGAATCTGGGGTCGATTCTACAAATGGAGTTTGATTTCCCTCTCCAGACAATTTATGATGGCTCTATATAATGAAATCCAATATATGTCAAGAATTGCATCAAATTCTACTATAGGGAGTATGACGAGGTTCTCCGGGAAATTCAATCCACAGATTATGACTGGGGAGGAATTATATTCATGGGATGCAATGATTTACCCATTTTCCTTACTCACCGACATCTTCACTTCCATGATTTTTGGTGGTGCTCGAATTGTTTTACTAAACATTCGGGGTATATAAGAACGTGTAGAACCTGAATCAAAAAGTATGTTCTCTATTTTTGAATGAATAACTAGCGTACCTATCACCACTTCATTGTCGGGGTTCACTTCAGCAGAACTGATGGAAAAATCTCTTCCCTGCTGCCTTGGAGGTTTTTGGAAGCCTCCGAAAACCCTTGGATTAGGGAAATAATTTTCAAAATGCCCTGGTTCTTTGCTGTTGTTGCAATAAAAAAAGCGTTGAGGTTCGAATGCAGCATTCCTATCCTCTGTCGTAGCCACGGGTCTTTCTTACTGACAGTTAACATCTAGGTTCCCTTCTCTTCCCCACCTAAAACATTTCCTCGTCCCCTTGAGGCAATTTCTAGGGTGCTTCTTTCTACACTATTGGCAAGTGGGGTGCTAGATCTTCTTAGTACCATTGGATTTATCCATCGGACCACCAGAATTGAATTCCAACTTATGATTCATGTCTCATGATACCCTTGTGATTCCCCGATCTCCATTTGGATCTTGAGGGCACATCGAACAATTTCCTCATAGCTGTCTAAGTCACAAATCACTAATGTTTTCCGCAGGCTAGGCATCAACCCACCAAAGAAGAGGTCAACCTTGCATTAAAGGGTGACGACAATGCTGGATGCGTATCGTGCAATCCTTGTGATGTTTTCCTCGTACGCTCCAACAGATTCTTCTTCTATTTTCTTGAGGTAAATGAAGTCCTTTTCCATCTTAAGCTGGAGGGTGCGCGGAAAATATTTATCAAAAAAACATCCTCCTAAAATCCTTCCATTCCAATGACTCAATCTCAACCTCAGGCTTTGTATTTTTGATCAACATCCACCATTTATCAGCTTCACCCTCTATATGATAATTCACCAGGAGAACCTTCTCTTGTTCAGAACATTGAAGGATGGAGAAGATCCTTTCAATGGAGTTTATCCATTATTCAGTGATCATGGGATTAGATTATCCACTAAAAGTAGGAGGACTTGTCTCATGAATCTCTCGATAGCGACTTGTTCATTCTTAGGGGGGTTTGGACATTCCTCTTGACCCTTGTTTCTATTCAAATCTTGAGTTAACTGAGAGAGAAGCGTGACAAAGTTCACGATTCCCGCTCACATTGGATTGGGCATCTCATTACTAGAGTCATCACACTGATCTTCACACCGGTTGTTAACCCGAGTCCTCCTATTACCGACCATTGTCTGGAATAAAAGGAAATTTAGGGGGTAACACATAAAGGGTAATCCAAAGACAAAAGTTGATGACTTAAAAATAAACATTTATTTACTTAACTCATGATTCTATAGGATTCAACCAAGGCTTTTAACATATATTCATTGGGGCATTTTCTTAATTCCCTTAATAAGGGTTCATACTAAGCTTGTGAATTTATCAAAACATCTCCCCACCAGGAGTGTCGTAACCAAGAGTGCTACAAGACCCGTTGTTGTGCACCAGTTCCCGTTCGAGTCTAGTGCAAAGCGGTGTTTTCTGGTTTTACCCCTAGGATACATTTGTGCTAGAGCCACCTCTATCAACTCGTATCCAGAAAGGGGTGTATTTTTTTGACAAACCACTCAATAAATACTTACCAAAAATTAGGGATGTTTTTATTTTACATAGTCTTGTCTCTAAGGATTTACTATGGTTTTCTAATCCTAATCCCAAAAATAACTAAACCTATCCTCTGGTACCAACTATGACAACCATGCTTTTATTACAAACTTAAACATGATTTATTACATAAACCATTCACTTAATACAACATGGAGGATTGAGAGGTATAGTGTCTTTGAGGCTTAGGACCATTACATAAAAACATAAAACATGAAGTACAACATCTTTATTGAAAACTTCCTTTACATGAAAACTACATTCCCTCATACTTAGCATTGCATGGGATAACCTGAGGACATGCCTAAGAAAAGGGGTGAGCTATAAATCCCAGTAAGGGAATAAACATGGAATACATGAGGAGTAAAATAAATGTTAGACAATAGGCATATCAATAGAGCACAATAGAAACATGAACATAAAGGTACACCAAACCATGATAATCATAACATGGAAATGTGGCAACAACACTTAACCTAGAATTAGCCTGATCCAAGGATCATTGCATATAGAGCATGAGTAAATCATCATTGCACATGAAGTATGAGTAAACCCTCGTTTCACTTGAATTAGCATGATTCAACACTCATTGCACATGACGTATCATGATACTATACTTTACCCAATGCATTGAGTGTTATAAGGGCACACCCTTCTTAAACTTTTCATTTCATGCATAAGTGTGCCACATGGATCATAAAACATGGATTCATAAAACACAATAATTTATTCCACGATAAAGGAATTTGAAATTCATACATGAAACTTTTAAATCAATAAGTAAATGTGGATAAAGGTGAATACCCTTGATGGAGAAATGGGCATGGTATTCACTACACAATGGCATTGGCATAGAAAATCAGTGCGATTTTGGGAGCATAACAACGTGACATAAGAATTCATAAACATGGTTGATGAGGGAGAAAGGGGTTCCTCATCATATTTACATGTAATTTAAAGTATGTAGGTAATATAGATACATATCCCAACAATTGTAATGGAATTTAGGTTCTTGATACAAAAGTATTGCTTCAATGTAAAAGAGGAGGGAGAAGTTCCTTTTGGAATTTCGGCATAGTAACGGGTTTACATGGGAGGAATTTAATGATAGATAAAGGGGTATCCCATCATTCAAAAATAAATAGGGAAGTATTAGGGAGGTGCGAAACCATACTCCAACATTCATAATTGAAATTAAAAGGGAAAAACAACTTAAGGAAAATTGGACAAAAATGAGAAGGGAAGAAAAAACCCTTACTTGGAAGTATGCTTCCAAAGGCTTGAGAGAGGCTTGAGAGAGGATTATTGGGAGCTTGGGGCACCTTGAGAGGATTCTAGAGAGAGTAGGGCAGAGGTTTGATGAACTCCAAAGGCTTTGAGTGAGAAGGAAGTGGGATCTTGGGTGGGTTTATATAGGAAAGGTGAGGGAATTCTTTATTATTTAGGTTTGGGACCCCTTATATTAAATTAATCTAAACCACAAACCATACCATGGATTTTGACCACGGTTTTTGGAAAAGGGAAGAGTAAAAAAATATTTTATAAGCCCAAAGTACGAACTTCTTAAAATAATAGCGTTTCTTATGTAGAGGTGAGTCACACTCCCATAGAAAACAATTTAAAAAGACAAGATGTTTAATAAGTCTTGAAGGGTCCATTAATGCTTTGAAAAGGTAGTCAAAAACCCCAAAATCATATAATTTTAATGTTAAAATATATATTGGCCGAACATAAATCTTATAGTATTTTATTACATCACTATTGGGTCATTATTATGTCATAAAACACATTATATATTTAAACAGTATTTAATTTTTACCCAAAAAATTGACTGTCTCACAAAATTATGAAAAAATTCACCGTTTGATAATTTAGACGTCCTGATTCCAGAAATAACAATTATCTTATCTAAATAATTTTCTAGATATTTTAATTTTCACTTTTAATATAAAAACTGACATTTATCGAAAATTCACGGGTTTTAACAAAAATGGCTTTCAAACCATAATAAAAATTACAATTGCATTCATAAAATTATATGATCATTAATATTTAAAAAAAATTATTTTAATAATAATAATAATAATAATATTTGATTAAAATATTATTTCATTCAAAAATCCCTAAATTTTAAAAAATAGAATTCTTAATTAAATAATAACTAAAAAACACTATTTTTACTTTAAAAACAATTTACAATGTATCAATGATGACTAGAAAGTATGTTCATTTTTATATAAAAAATTAATGTACATGAACATAGTGCTAGAGATTTGTTACATAACCCCTTAAAATAGCCACATAATACCTAAGGGTAAGGTGTGCGATGGTGACTGACTCTTGGGGTGGCTCAGATAACATCGCTTGAGTGGTAATTTCTATCAACTTCCACTTTTCCTGTAGACAGTCACGTTCAAGCTTGACATGATAAAGCTCATCTTGGGCTTGGTCAAGTAAAAATCCCAAAGATGCCACCTCTTTTCCAAGGTCTGAAAAATGGGCTTCGTATGGAGCAATTCTACTAGATGAGGCCATCACATACTTTTTCTGAGTAAATTGGATTTGTTAAAGTCCTTTATTTATACTAATCACGTGTTTACTATTCAACGACTATAAAAGAAACGGTCTCAATTACTAACAGAAAACCAAAGATGTTCACATTTAATTAGATCAAGAGGGATTTCCATTAATGATACTTTGGGTCTTATATAACCTGTCTCACGTCATCGACCAAAGAGAGCTGGAGATTGATGATGGGGTGACTTTTGTAGAGTACCTGATGGAGATAGAGGATCGATAGGAGAGGATCTTTCTTGGGCCGTCGATACCTCAGGTGCGTGTTTTGTGGTTGCATGAGAATCTCTAGGATATCACATGGTAGAGAGAGGCTCATATGCGTGCCTAGTACCCCTATCTATTTGTGTAGCCTTTATAAGATTTCGGGGATGTAAATCCCCAAGGTGGGGAAAATGTAAAGACCTAGAACATTCCATGTAATTTTTATTATTATTTTTCATTATTACAAGTCTGTAAAATTTGATGGTGCATGATTTTGAGGTACGGTGTTCCTAGAATGAATTTAAGAACTTTTTTAAAGTACGTTCATTAGACGTGCTGCTACAGTTTTATATCTTTTGAACCAGTGATAAGATTTAAAATATGAGGACACCATTGAATATGTAGCATTGGGATTTTCTTAGGGGGTGATTCACTTCGACTGCAGTAGGTCGAGAGAAAAAGTTAGATTTTGAACTTTTTAAAGAATAATAAAATTACAAGTAATTGTTATTTTACGTTCTTTTTCTCCAACAGATGAGCAACAGTGGCAGGACTGGTGACTTGTCAATCCATTTAATGGCTTGACTCGTCAACTTCGTAACTCCACCATTGTGAATTAAAAGAGGTTCATTAATTCATTTATTGAAGCTTATTAAATTTTCAATGTGTTACTAACATTTCCCCATCCTATTTAAATGGATCTCGAGGTGGTGTTTTGGCATGGATTCTTCAATGGAGGAAACTCTAGTTGAGTTCTGTAGCAACATCCACCGATGAAGGATGAGATCTCTGGTGGTAATGATTCGAGATCGACGAACACCAACGACTCCATCCAATGTGGATGCTCCTCTTTCCGCAACCATGACACCTCCAATGGATCTCAAGGTAGGGGGTTTATGTTTGGATGTGGTTTAATATTATTGAAATGTGATGAATAATTATTATCACTTGTTAAAATGCTAATGCGGAGGGCGCATGATAAAAGAACAAACCTCAGACCCTCCGCCATTTCATTTATCATTACGTTCTTCAATTATAATTTTCCCAATTTGACAGCAACTCAAGAAAGAGGGTCATTCTATGACAGTAGTAGTTCGGGAGGCACATAGGTGGAAACAATAATGGAAACGGAGCTCCAGAGAATCGTCAAAGCCCTACGAGAGCTCGGCCAGTGTGACACCAGTGCAATGACACCGGAAACCAATGCCAGAGGTAGAGAAGTCGGCTAGTTCTCTCCGGCCTAGGAAGAGCATGGAACCTCTTAGCACCATAGTGGTTGGACAGGCGGCTGGAAGCGGGCCGACCACAGAGGTGGAGGCAGTGCACTGTCGTGCGCCACGTTAAAGGGGAGTTGGGACTCGAAGCTGCGACATGCTGGCATGAGACCTGTCTCCTATGGGTCCCATGGGTGACAAGGTAGTGCCACCTGGTGTTTCCCTTATGTGAAATCGAACGACTCTATGATCCATTTGGGAGGCAGATCGCGCACCCCACACAGGGTGCGCCAGTAGGCCAGGCCACACCCAGTAGGTTGGTCAGGCCGGTCCTCCACCCAGGGACTAGTCCCACTATAGCCCAGCCCGGTTAGGTCGGGTCAGGCCGATCCACGGCGTAGCCCAACATGGTCGGCCCAGGATGGTTCGGGCCAATCTAGGTTGGACCTGGACTGGGTCAAGTCGACTGGAACTAGGTCGGACCGGACCTGAACCCATCTTGGGCCCATAAATGCTTAAAAGGCCATACCTTGCGATCTGGGCATCCATTTGACAAACCATCTATGGCTCCGGGATATGTAGAGTGAGAGAATTCTTCTAATATACTCTACGAGTGTTTTGGATAATGTTGGAGTATGGTTGAGTTGGATTCACTCTGAATCCAACCAGGCCCTCGACAATAAAATGCCAATAAATAACAGAATGGGCATCTGATCGATGTGCCATTTGTGGAATAAGGACCCTTATGAGAAAGATGCCATTTAAAGATACTCTAAGTGAATTTCTATAGTGTTTGACATGAGTCCTTGGTTGGAAAAGAATTGAATCCAACTAGGCCCTTTGTACAAAAGTTTCTATATCTCACAGACTGGGTGTCTGATCGACACACCGTCTCTCACTTTGGGACCCCTATGACGAGGCGGTCCCTTAGGTATGACTTTTTCAAGAATTCATACCAATTGAAATATGAAATATTGTTTGAGGAGCATAGTCTTCTGGAGATCAGGCGTGCTTCGTGTGGGAATACAGTGGATGGTTGTTACGTGAAAAATAAGAGCGACCAATACGGGTCAGCATCAGAAACTCTAGAGTGGGATAATCTAGTTGTATGACTTATCTTCCCTACCTCTATACCAACGACCAATATTTTTCAACACCAACGACCAATACAGGTCAGCACCAGTGACTAATATGGGTCAGCACTAGTGACCAATATGGATCAGCACCAGCGACCAATATGGGTCTGCATCTTGCGACCAATACGAGTCAACATACATTGACCTATATGGGTCAACATATAGTGACCTAAACGGGTCAACATCTAGTGACCAATAACAGTTAGCATATAGTGATCTCTATGGGTCATCATTGTAGTTACTACAGATAGGATGATCTGGAATTACGACTACTCATCCCTATCCCAGTAACCTTGAAGTTTTATCGTTAGAGTGAGATTTCTCTTTTTCTATATGCTTCATAATTTCGATCATGCTTTTGATATTACCTTTTTCATGACCCATCCCCCAGGGCCCATATCATGACTACCCCAAGCCCTCCTTCCATAGGCCAAGGACTGGCGACTAGCACCGAAGGCGTAATTCCCTAAAACTGGGAAGGCATTACCGTTATAAATTGTAAACACACATAACCAGTGTAAAAATGGAAGAAAACACTAAGTAAAAGCTATATAAAAAGTGTACTGAATGTAAAGGGGGGCCAGAATACAAGACCAACTGTAATATACAAGGAAAAGACAAAAGAGATACAACTAAAAGACAAACAGCCGGAAGATGTCTAGATGCTCCTAGATTGCCCTCCAGGGTTCCTACCTGAAGGGTAGGTACATATGGCCTCCACAGCACTCCTCTTCCATCAGACTCCACCATGTACCGATACGTCATAAAGTCCTCCTCTGGGCACCATCTAGTCCGGGAACTCTCGGCCTCCGTCAGTGTTGTCCGTCATATGCATCCAACACAACGAGGTGCGGGCATTGCTGATGTAGGGGTGAGTATAGAGATACTCAGTAGGGACCCCGAGACCCTCAAGGTCTCACAAAATCCAACAAGGATAAACCCAAATGTAATATTTCCAAGGATAACCATTACTTAGGTATATGCCCATATATATACCAAAGTTATCAAGTAACCCATCGCAATCGTGAGGAAAACACAAAGGTCATTGACTCATCTCAAACCAGGATTTTTATTATCGAAACCACGACTGCTGGGGAACTCCTCCTCTGTCGAGTACAGTGGGCCTATTGTGACTCTGAGGCGCTTCTCACTAACCTTAGACTGCTGAGGTACTCCACCTGTCGAGTATCGCGGGTCTACTACCAACTATCAGGCACTCCATCTGCAGTGGGTCTGCTGTCGAATACCGGGCGCTCCCCCTAATAGCCTACAGAGGTACTCCTCCTTTCGAGTACCGTGGGTCTGCTTCCAACTACCAGGTACTCCATCCATCATGGGTATACCGCCAAATATCGGGCTCTCCCTTCACTGAGCTAATCGAATCACTCCGAGTCGAATCGGTCTAGTAGTCGTCAGGTCTATAACTACTAGGTCTCCACACTGTGACTGCTCGTCACTGAAAGGATCTTCTCCCTGAGCTTCTAGTTGATACTCCAAGTGTCACAAAGTCTCACATAGAAGTATCTCAAAGGACTACCATGTCATAGGGGTCTCAACGTAACAGAATGCGCTTTAATCAGACACCCGATCTGTGAGTTATTAGCATTTTAGTCCTTGGGGCCCGATTGGATTCATGTACGAACCAACCTAACCATGAATCAACTACACCCCGAACTCCAGTGAGGTATACTCAAAGGGACAGCTATGCACCAAGAATATCGGCGCTGCTGACGGTTCATCAAACGGGCATCCAGTGCCAAAGATATGGCCAAAGAAGGTAATGGGTCAGTAATGTTCATGGGTCTGGTCGGACCCAGTCAGACCGACTCGGCCCAACCCAGTCTGTGCCGACCCAGTCTAGGTTTCCCTAGTCAGACTCGTTGGGTCTGATCCGGCCCATTGGGTGGGTCATCTTACTATGTTTTGACCCGGTCTGCTGGGCCTGACCCAGCAGACCGAGAGGGCGGCTTGACCCGGTAGTCTCCACGTAGACGGCGCGGTAAATCGGCCCGGGAGACCGGACCGGTTCAGCCAGTGACACAGCAGGGGAAGTCGCGGGTCGGCTCAGGAGCCCGATGTCCGCGAGGCCAGCAGGCAGGCCGCACAGGGTGCGGGCCGGCCAGATGGTCACCGGCAGGCCGGGGGTGCACCGGCTGGGTAGGGCGCCGAGGCGCCGGGGTGCTGGGGTGCCGGGGTGCTGGGGCGCCGGGTTGCCGGGCTGGCTTCCAGAGGGGGTCGGGCAGGCCGCCATCAGGGACCGGACAAGCTGCTGGCAGGGCGCGGGTGCGTCGAGCAGGCCGCCCGTGTGGCGTAGGGGCGGCAGGCTGGTCACCCGCGGGGCGCGAGGGGCGGTGGGCAGGCCGCCGGTAGGGCACTAGGGTGGCGGGCAGCCCGTTGGCGGTGCGCGGGGGTGCCGGGCAGGCCGCTGGCGGGGTGTAGGGGTGCCAGGCAGGCCGCTGGTAGGGCGAGCGGGCGCCGGGCAGCGCACAGGGGGGAGGGTGGGGGCGGGGGCAGGGTGCCGAGCAGCGCACTAGTGGGGCACGAGGGTGCCGGGAAGTGCGCTGATGGGGCATGGGGGCACCTGGCAGTGTGCCTTTGGGGCGTGGGCGGAGTCGGGCAGCACACCGGGGCAGCACACCAGGGCGCCAGAAGCGTGCTAGGACACCGTAGAGGCGGCACGGTTTGCGGAGGCCACGGGTAGGGCGTCTCTTGTTTGCCTTCCTCGCCGATGTTGCCTCCTTGCCAAGATGTCATCATCGAACATGAACAAATAAGGGGAGGTTTGGACCGTGTTCGTGCGGCTCGAGCCCTCCTCGTTACGGTTATTGAAATTGGTGATTCTCATTCCATATCTTTGTTCAAAGAATGAGGTTTTTATTCCAATAATAAATAACACAGACCACCCTATATTTGATTTTCTAGTAGTCGTTCGTTGACGTCATGGATGGATGGGCGACAATCCGTGGTAGACGATCACGTCCCACGCCGAAGGGGTCCGAGGAAGAAGGTCGGAGAATTAGAGAATCACTAGCGTTCTTCACGTTCTTCACATTCTTTATTGGGAGAACTGTTCTTTGTTGGGAGCTTTTTTCCCTATCTTTCCTTTCCCCCGTTCCAGCAAAATGATATATGCCAATTAAAAAATAATAGGTAGGTTATCTTATTATTTTGTAGGCATAGAAATCAAATTGGTGAATTAATTATGAGGCTCCCCTTAATTAATTCATGAAAGTTGGCACAAATTAATTTGGGGGGTTGGGTTCATTAAGGTGGGGAAAGGTGGAGAGGATCTCCCTCATTAATGAGGGAAAGTTGGGAGGTTAATGTCTCCTCCCATTAATGAGGGGTCGGGTGGCCTCGTGTGGTCCTCACTACATTTAACCTCACATGGGAAGTTGGGTTTGGGTAGGTACCACCACCATAACCTCTCATGGGAGTTTAGGGTGTGCCGGTCCTACCACCAACTCCCAAGTGGAGGTTCCAACTAACTGCACTCACATGGCGGCTGGAATAAAATAAAGTGTGGCTACACTTTATTTAATTAATTTTTTATAAAAATCCAAAAATAACTTTTATTCCCGACCATCCATCGTCGAGGTGAAAGTATTCTTAAGTGAAAACCGGTGATGCGAGTTCAACAATTCCCTCAGATTTCAGTTCCAAGCACCGGTTCAAGAGTTATAAAAACCCGCTCGTACGTTTACTAAACGTAGTAGAACAAAACTTCATAAATTTATTTTGGACACACTGGGCCTCGGAATCAAGCACCTTCGGAAACTGTGGACTCGTTAAAATTCCCATGTATTAAAAAAATCCACGGGAAATCTACATCTTTACATTTTACCCACCATAGGGATTTACATCCCAATAAGCTACAACACAATCTAAGGAAACAAATGGGGGTAATGAGCATTCATCTGAGCCTCCCGCTCCAATGTGATCTCCTGGAGGTTCTCATGCTGCCAATGAACGTGCATTAGAGGTATCGACCGTCCACACAAGACCAGCTCCTGTCGATCCTCCATCTCCACTGGGACCTCCGTGAAAGTCGCCCTGTCATCAATTTCCATCTCCCAATGGTCTATGATGTGGGATGGGTCATGCACGTGTCTCCTCGGATGATATACGAGGAAGACGTCGTGCACCCGATGTAGCTGAGGTGGAAGAGGCAAGCGGTAAGCCACCTGGCCTACTCTTCTAAGTACCTGGAATGGTCCGACGAATCTGAGAGATAATTTTCCTCCTCGTCCAAACCTCTGTAGACCTCGTCGAGGTGAGACCTGTTGGAAGATGTGGTCGCCATCCCCAAACTCTAAATGTCTTCGTCTTCTATTAGCATACGACTTCTGTCTGATATGCTCAGTATTCATATGCTCCTAGATGATTTGCATTTTTTCCATGGGAGCTCCTACCATCTATGGCCCCACTAGTGCAGACTCCCCTAGGTCTGCCCAGCACATTTTTGATCTGCAAGGTCGATCATACAAGGGCTTAAAAGGTTCCATGCTGATGGTGGATTTATATTTGTTGTTGTATTTAAACTCCACCAATGATAAGTGGTCCTCCTAGCTGCAACCGAAGTCGAGAACACATGCATAGACCATGTCCTCGAGGGTCTAAATGGTCCTCTCAGTCTGACCATCCGTCTGAGGATGGAAGGAAGTGCTCAAGCGAAGCTGTGTCTCGAAATCCTCCTACAACCCCTTCCATAGCCAGGAAGTGAAGTGTGCATCATGGTCTGAGACAATAGAAGATGTTACTCCATCCAAACGCAAAATATCCTACACGTAGAGGCGTCCCAAGCTCTCTAATGAGCCCTTCTTTTTGATCGGTAGGAAGTGGACCGACAAAGTGAGTCGATCAATGATCACCCAAATTGAATCATGACTTGTGGATGTACGTAGAAGACCCATCATGAATTCCATGGATATTCCATCCCACTTCCACTCTAGTACCTCTAAGGGATGTACCAAGCCTGCTGGTACCTGCTGCTCCGCCTTCACCTGCTGACTAGTGAGGAATCGTGAGACAAACTCTGCTACTGCCTTCTTCATACTTGGCCACTAGTGCTATCGTCGAAGGTCCTGGTATATCTTCGCCACTCCTGGGTGTACCGCTAGAGGAGAAGTATAGAACTCCCTCAACACTTCCTCTTTAAGTGTAATTGGTACCATGGAATATCCTTTGAAGAGGATGATGTGCACCCCACATTCAGAAAATCCATCAGGTGCCTTCCCTGTGGATATTTGAGCATGTCGCATCTCGCAGTCATCGTCCACATGTTGTGCCTCCCTGACTCGCTAAAAATGTGGGGTAGTGACTATAAGATACTGTAGATAGGTTGCTCCATCTCTATCCACAAAGGATATCTGTAAACCGGCCAGCCACTATGTCACCTATCCTAGCAGCTGTATTCTATTCCTCCTGCTGAGTGAATCCATAACAACGTTCCCCTTACCAGGATTATAGATTATCTCAAATTCATAGTCATGTAGGAACTCAACCCATCATCGTAGTCTTAGGTTCATGTATTTTTGAGAGAAGATATACCTGAGACTCTTGTGATCCGAGTACACGGTAAAACATTCACCCATCAGATAGTGTCTCCATATCTTCAAGGAGAAGACCACTACTGCTAACTCCAGGCCATGAGTAGTGTAGTTATTCTCATGTTGTCTCAGCTGCTGAGAACCATACGCGATCACTGCTCACTCCTACATCAAGACACACCTGAGTCTGGTCCCCGATGCATCACATTAGGCTACGTACCCTATGTCTTCCTCTGGAAGCCTCAAGATGGGGGCATTATTCAGCCTCTGCCTCAGCTCCTGAAATCTCTACTAGCATCTCTCTGACCACGCGAAGGGTTTCCCCTTCTTCGTCAAGGATGATACATGTGCTGTAACTCTATAGAAATCTGGAACGAATCTCCATTTGTATCCAGCCAAGCCCAAGAAACTTCGTGCCTCTGTCACACTCCTTGGTGTCTCCCACGCAAGTACCTCCTCGATATTTACTAGATCCACTGCAACTCCAGCCTCCGAGATGAAATGTCCTAAAAGATGAACCTCTAGAATCCAAAACTGGAACATTGAGAGATTACTATAAAGCTGGTTCTCTCAGAATGTGTCCAATACTACCTGCAAATGGTAGGCATGCTCCTCCTTAGTAGTCGAGTAGATCAATATGTCGTCGATTAATTCTATGACAAAGAAATCGAGGTATGGCTAGAATATCCTGTTCATTAGACTCATGAACACTGTTGGAGCATTGGTTACGCCGAAGGGCATAACCAAGAACTCGTAGTGGCCGTAACGACACCTGAAGGCCATCTTCTTCGCATCCGCGTCTCGAACATTGAGATGGTGATAGCCTGATCTGAGGTCTATCTTCGAGAACCATCATGCTCCCTTGAGCTAATCAAAGAGGTCATCAATCCTCAGGAGTGAGTACTTGTTCCTCACAGTCACCTAGTTCAGGCGACGATAGTCGACAGAAAGCCTCAAGATCCCATCCTCCTTCTTGGCGAACACAATCGGGGCTGCCCAGGGAGAAACACTGGGTCAGATGAATCCCTTTCCCTAAAAGTCCTATAGCTGTACCCCCAGCTCGTGAAGCTCAGCGGGAGCCATCCAATATGCTAGAGTAGATATCAGTGTCGTCCCGGGGTACATGTAAATGTATAATTCCACAACTCTGCAAGGAGGTAGTCCTGGAACATCGTCTGGGAAAACATCGGTGTACTGGTCCAGCACTATAGGATATGTCTAACTCTCCACATCAACTTCTCCGAGGGTAAGGAAAGCCAACTGGTGAGTGATCAGCTGCACCCTCCTACAAGTAAGTCTGTCCTGTGCTGCAAAGGTTCCTTCTCGCCGGTGAAGGTAATCCTCGTCCTATCCGTCTGGACACACCGCACATTTCGCCCAATACGGTTGATCTGAGCATGGATTGTAGATAACCAGTCCATACCCAAGATAATGTTGTAAGGCCTCGAAGATGCTACTAAAAGATCCCAGCTGAAGTTCTCACCTATTAGAGTAAGATCACACTACCGACACCAGTGCGTAATCGTTGAATCAGTTCCCATAAGAGTTTCTAGCCGTAAGGATCGAACAAACAGATCCTTCTAAATCTCTGAGATCCAAACGAGGGAAGTAAAAATGAATGAGTGACTAGAACCTGTGTCTATAGGAACTACAGTTAAGGTGGAATAGACACAGATCGTACCTCGAATCATCTCCGGAGGACCGTGATCATAGGCCTCACCTGCCTGAAGCTGTGATCTTCTCTGTCCACCCGCTCCATGTGGTCAGGGTGGACCTCTTGGTGGTGGTGGTGGTAGCACCTCGTAACGTTGTCCACCGCCAGCTGCACGACCAGCTCTTCTTCCACGTTCGCCTGCGCCCTACGGAATGCCTCGATCATACCTCTACCTCTACCTGGGAGGTCCCTCAACTATCTGATGATCATTAGAACAGAAGGTCGGACAGTCACAAGCCATGTAACCAATCCCTCTTAAAGAGTAACACTGCCCGCTCCTAGAATGACTGGCTCTGTCTCCACTCTAGATGACCCACACCACCGATCCTGAGTCGTGCGGTCGACCACCTATAGGTCTGGTCCTCTTGGACCTCTGTATCATCTGTATACTACTGCCAGCTGCAAAAGACTCCGCTTCTTGTCGGCTAGTGGTGGGTCTCGCTGCTAGAGACTGCTCAGCAATAAAACTCTCCACTAGGAGGGCTCTCTCCAACACTCTCGACCGGATCAGGATGCTGTGGGAGATAAATGAAGCTCTAATCTCTCGCTAGAGTCCCTCGTCAAAGGATTGGGCCATGAAGAATGGTTCTCGTACCATATCAGTGGAGTAGTGCGAGAGGTAGGTGAACCTCACTGAGTACTGGGCTACACTCATGTTGCCCTGTTTCAGATGAATTAGCTCACGTATCTACTTCATTCGAAGGGTGGCTGGTACAAACTCCGCCTGGAACAGTATCTCGAAGTATGTCTATAGAAGTGTCTCCTCATCTTGCATCTAGAGCATCAGGTTCCACCATATGCCTGCTACTGCCTAAAGGAGGCTGGAAGCAAGGATCACCATGAAGTCAGCTGGTGTCCCTACCAGTCTGAAGACTCTCACCACAACCTCTAGCCAATCCTTAGCCCCCTGTGGGTCCGTGTATCCCGAGGAAGTGGGTGGCCTCTGGCGCTGGAACTTGTGTAGTGCGCTGAAGTGGTGTGCACTCTCTACTGCTGGGGTTGGTAGCATCGATTTCCCAATGGGAAGTAGTACTGCTGGTGCCTCTACTGGTTCCTCAACTGGAAGAGGGCCTTGTACGGAGGCCTCTTCACTCGGCGGGTTATCAGTACATATGACTCTCGGGGCTCTAGCTAGTCGTCTGCGAGGAGGGGTCCTAAATGAAACAGATGTGACACGGTCAAAAGACTAAACCAAGTGAGTTGACCTGGTTTGATCTAACTTAAATAAAACTATTGAAAACACACATCCAATCAATATTTTCATTTACTAAGTTGGAAATTAGTAGTCAGGGTCCTGGTGTATCGATACGTTGGCCTCCCGCACCAACACTGGACTCCCTGAACTGAAAACCACTCCTAGTACCCTTAACACTGTTGCTTCAGAGAAAAAATATCAGATTCCTATGTTTTATGGTAGAACATACATCCTTGGATACCAATTTTTCACGACCCATCCATTGGGGCCCATATCATGACTACCGCAAGCCCACCTTCCATAGGGAAAGGGCTGGCGACTACCACTAAAGGTGTAATTCCCTAAAACTGGGAAGGTATTGCCTTTATAAATCGTAAACACACACAAAAAGATTACAACTGGAAGAAAACACTAAGTAAAAGCTGTATAACACGTGTACTGAACATAAATGGGGGGGGGGGGGAAGAATACACGCCCAATTTTAATGTACAAGGAAAAGAAAAAAGAGATAAAACTAAAAAACAAAGAGCTGGAAGGTGTCTTGAAGCTCTTGGATCTTCCTTCGGGATTCCTACCTAAAGGGTAGGTACATATGGCCTCTACAGCACTCCTCGTCTGTCAGAATCCACCGTGTACCGATACGTCGTAATGTCCTCTTCCAGGCACCGTCTATTCCTGACCCTCTCGGCCCCTGTCTGCGCTGTCTGTCATCTGCATCCATCAAAAAGAGGTGCAGGTATATCCTTTGTATGTATAACGATACTCAGTAGAGACCCCAAGACCCTCAAGGTCTCATAAAATCCAACAAGGATAAACAAAAAATTAATATTTCCACGGATAACCATTACTTTGGTATATGCCCATACATATACCTAAGTTATCATGTAACCCATCTTAATCGTGAGGAAAACACAATGGTCATTGACTCAGCTCAAACAAGGAATTTTATTATCGAAACCACGGATGCTGGAGAACTCCTCCTATATCGAGTACGGTGGGCCTATCACGACTCTGAGGCGCTTCTCACTAACCTTAGACTACTGATGTACTCCTCCTGTCGAGTACCATGGGTCTGCTGCCAACTACCATGCACTCTGTCCACTATGGGTCTGCCGCCAAATACTGGGCGCTCCCCCTAATAGACTACAGAGGTACACCTCCTATCAAGTACCGCAGGTCTATGAAAAATATTAGGAGCTCCGTCTACCATGGGTCTGCCACAAAATATTGGGTGCTCTGTCCACTGGGCTAATCGAATAATTCCAAGTCGAATTGGTCAAGCAGTCATCAGGTCTACAGCTACTAGGTCTCCGTACTCTGACTGCTCATTACCGGAAGGATCCGCTCCATGAGATACTAGTCGATAATCCAGGTATCACATAGTCTTACATATGAGTATCTCAATGGACAGCCACATCATAGGTGTCTCAATGCAACAGACGGCGCGTCAATTGGACTCCCGGTCTTTGTGTTATTGACATTTTAGTCCCAGGGGCCTGGGTGGATTCATGTACGAACCAACCTGAACATGACTCAAATGTACCCCAAACTCCAGTGGGGTATACTAAATGGGATGGATACGCTCCAAGAATACTGGCGCTGCTGACAGTTCATGAAACGGATGTCCGGTCCCAAAGATATGGCCCAAGAAGGTAATGGGTCAGTAATGGGCCAGGGTCTGGTCTGACCTGGTCAGACGGACTCGGCCCAACCTAGCCTGGGTCGACCTGATCTGGGTCGACCTGGTCAGAATCACTAGGTCTGACCTCGCACATTGCGTGGGTCAGCCTGCTATGTTTTGACCCGGTCCGCTGGGCCGGGCCGAGCGGACTGCAAGGGCGGTTCGACCCGGTAGTCACCACATAGGTGGCTCAGTAATTCAGCCCAGGAGACCGGGCTGGTTTGGCTAGTGACACCTCGGGGGAAGCTGCAGGTCGGCTCGAGAGGCCAATTAGGCAATGGCAAGCCGCAGGTGAATAGGGAAGGGCGCTGGGGCGCCGGTCAGGGCCTTGTGGCATCGAGCAGGCCACCGTCAAGGGCCTGGGAAGTCACCAGCTGGGCGCGAGGGCACCTCGTAGGCTGCCGGCGGAGTGCGGGGGCGCCAGGCAGGCCACCGGCGGGGTGCATGGGTGGCGGGCAGGCCACCGGCAGGGCATGGGGGCGCCGGGCAGGCCGTCAGGGGGGGGGGGGTGGGGGCGCCGGGCAGGGCGCTGGCGGGGCACTGGGCTGGCCACCGGTAGGGCGTAGGGGCACCGGGTAGTGCGCCAGCAGGGCGCGGGGTCACCGGGCAGCATGCCGGCGGGACGCAGGTAGAGCCGGGTAGGGCGCGGACACGCGGGCAGCGCGCCAGGGCGTGGGAAGAGTGTCGGGGCACCGTGGGGGCAGTGCAGTTCTCAGAGGCCGCAGGCAGCATGACCCTTATTCACCGTCCACATCGTCGTCGCCTCTTTGCCAAGCTGTCATCTTCGAACAATAACAAACAAGGGGAGGGTCGGACCGGGTTCGTGCGGCCCAAGCCATCCTCGTTACGGTGATAGAAATTGGAAATTCTTTATACCATATCTTTGTTCGATGAAGAATGAGGTTTATATTCAAATATAAAATAACAAAAATCCCCCTACAATTGATTGGACAGTAGTTGTTCGTTGACGTCACCGAAGGATGGTCATCAATCTGTGGTAGACGATCATGTCCCACGTCGAAGGGGTCTGAGAAAGAAGGTCAGAGAAGAAGAGTGTTTCCGACATTCTTCGCGTTCTTCACAATCTTTGGTGGGAGAATGATTCTTCGTTAGGGGAAAAGTTCTTCATTGGGAGATTTTTCCCCTAGATTTCCTTTCCCCCATTCCACCAAAATTTTATATTCCAATTAAAAGTTAATTGGTAGGTTATCTTATTATTCCATTGGCATAGAATTCAAATTGGTGATTTAATTATAAGGCTCCCCCTAATTAATTCACAAAATTTGGCATGAATTATTTTGGGGGTTTTGTTCATTAAGGTTGGGAAAGGTGGAGAGGCTCTCCCTCATTAATGAGGGAGAGTTGGGAGGTTAAGGCCACCTCACATTAACGAGGAGTCAGGTGGCCTCGTGTTGTCCCCACCACATTTTACCTCACATGGAAGGTTTGGTTCGGGTAGGCCCCACCACCATATCCGCTAATGGGAGGTTAGGGTGTGGTGTTCCCACCACCAACTCCCAAGAGGAGGTTCCAAATACATGTACACGCATGGAGGCTAGAATAAAATAAAGTTTGTCTATAATTGATTTTATTATTTTTTTATAAAAATCCAAAAACTAAATTTTATTTCCGACCATCTGCCGTCGAGGTGAAAGTCTTCTAGAGAAAATTAGCACTGCGAGTTCAACGGTGACCTCAGATTTTAGTTCCGAGCACCAGTTCAAGAGTTTTAAAAACATGCTCGTACGTTTACTATACGTACCCGAACAAATCTTTAGAAATTTATTTCATACACACCGGGCCTCGGAATCCAGTGCTATCAAAAACTGCAGACTCATAAAAATTCCCACGTATTAAAAAACATTACATAGGAAATATGGTTATTTAAACCATTTGGTGTATTTCCTGTGATATTTCACTTTTTTGGATGACTGAGAGACCTTCAGGGGTCTTTGGGTCCCCTTCTAAGTTGTTATACTCACCCTTGCACGGGCACCACCCGTACGTGTGTGTTTTGTGCAGACTACTGACGCTCTGAGGCAGACATTGGAGGTTCGAGACTTGGTGGAGCTTGGAATGACGAGAGTAGTTAAGATCCTCTTATTTGATTTCAAACTTACAGCTACTACCCTCTAGGTATAGCTCCAGGGCATATGCGACAGCTGTTCACTTTCTTTTCAGTTTCTAGGGCTTGTATTCTAGCCAAATGTTTTTAGTTTTCTGTTTTACTTGTGGTTGTACTTTACTCTCATGGTTATACATTACATTTATAGGCTGTTTACTTCATTTTCCCTTTTTGAGTGTGTACAGATCTCTAAGGAAATGTCTTCCCTATTTGGGAAAAGCCTTCAGGTGCTAGAAACCAACCCCTGGCCTATGGAAAGTGGGTTTGGGGTAGTCACATCTTGGCCTTGTGGGATGGGTCGTGACAACTCTATTTTTGATTAATTTTATAAATTTTTTTTATCCCTTTAAAAATTATTTATTAGTAAACATTACCCATGTTTTTTACTTTAAAAAAGGTGTTTGAAATGAATTTTCATTTATTTTTCAAAGTAATCCCCATTTTACTTTTATTGAATAGAGAATGGAATCTTTGTTTTTAACATGTATGAAATGAACAGAATTTATAGCCTTCATGACCACTTAATGTTTAAAAACATCATTTTTAGGTTTTAATGGTTATATTCAAATAAATATGTTTTCAAAATGTTTTGTGAACTTTTTTTAGTTAAAATTTTATTTTCAAATGAAAAGGGTATATACCTTCAGAATGTTTTTAAATTTATTTTTAGGATATTTTTATTCATTAATGACAAAAAAACATTTTATTTTTGTTTAGTTGGTATATATTGAATTTATATCATAATTATTCATTTTATTGATGATTTATAATCATTTTTTCATGGAAAGTATTGAAATTTAGGTTCTGGGTTAATTTCTATATTAATTAACATTCCCTTGAATTAATCACTTTCATATGGAAATTAAATTTTCCATAAATATCCATATTATTTATCATAGATATGTTTATTTACAAAACCATAAAACATTTTACAAATGATTTTTACTGTTAATGTTATTTTATTGAATGGGGAAATATTAATAAATCAGTATCATTTACTGAATACAAATATTTTATGATAAGGTATATTGATTATTGAATTAAATAGATTATTCAATATAAGGGAAATTATTTGGACCTACAGTGATGGGTGGAGCCCGATATTATATATCTTCATAATGTCCCATTATTTCCAATGAGAAAAATCAGTAAGATTGATTTAATCAGACTACTACCTATAGTTTTAAACCGTTTTATGAAGGGTATTTGATGGTAGAGGTATCAGGATGCCTAAGATCATTGAATCTAATAATTTTGAATTTTATTCATTAATAATTCAAGTATTATTAACAATGATATTTTTCTTATGATATTATATTTGGATGAATTTTATTATCATATTACTCATTAAATGGAATGCGTGTTCAGTTATTTACCATTCCATATTGATTGTGCCTTATCATGTCATGATATTCAATTTATTGAAATGGAATGTGCGTTCAGTTATTTACCTGGATGTGTTCATTATTCTTATTGTTCGATCATAACTTCCACTATACTTAACCCTTACTAAGAATTTTATATCACCCTTATTTTTTTCCTTTCCCAGGAATCAAGGAAGCTTACTATGAATTATATGCAAAGATATTCTAGAGGGAATCATTATATTCATGAAAAAAATATGGTAGTTTTTTTAAATGTAATCAAAGTCTCAAGCATGTATCTAATTTACCAAGTCTACTAAATTATTTGGTTCTTCAGGATGAAATTCGTTGTATCTTATGCCAATATAATAAAGTATACAATGGATCTGGGATTCTGTATTTGGGGTTACTATAGTTGGTATTATAGGAAGTTTAGTAGAAATATTGGGAAATACATTTAAGAAAATAATGATTATGGATCATAATCTAATTGTTGATTTTGGGGATACATATAAGAACATACTATTGTTTTTTAAGGAATAAATTATATGGTTTTCCGATAAATAAATCCCCATCTTGATACTATATGTGAAAGTAGTACTAGAAAAAATGTTTTTAGGGGTAATAAATATTAAAAGGGTGCATTGAGCATGACTAGATCATCACCTAGAGCATGAAAATGATCCTTACTATAAACTTGGTTTGACACAATAGGGTGATATACATAGTATTATAAAAGTTTTCTTTAAAATCAATTATAATAGATTTAAATCGATGATAAAAATGAATAGAATTGGTTAAACATAAGTTGTCATATATTGAAAAGAAGGTGTATCAAAGGTATGATAAAATGTTTTATGTGTAGAAAATAAGGCATAAATTAATGAATTTGTAAGGGAAAATGAATATTATGAATGAAGGAAATAAATTTCATCCTAGTGATCTGTTTATAGTTTGTTGCCTTAAATGTGGATATTTAGAGAATTATCTGAGTCAATTCCCTCATATAAAGGTTAACTCCTAGAACAAGAAAGGATATATGATGAAATAAAATGGTTGAAGTATTTATGTATTTTGATTCAAGAAATAATTTTTTGAGGTAAATTAAAAATGGTATTTTATTTATAACGATCATGAAACATCTGAGGATTTTATTAAATTTTAGATTCATATATCTCATTATTAACATAAGAGTTATGGAAACCATTATGGGTTAATGATTTTAAGATTTATCATAAGTTTAATGTCTTAAACACAAACATTTGGGTTTCATATTACGGGAGTCTACTAATATTGTGGTTATTTTTGGAGAAATTTATGACAAAAATTTGTTTTAGTGGGGGAGTTATTCAAGTAATATTGTCTTTACATTTGATAGAAATAAGTATAAATTTACTTATAATATTTAGGGTAAATATGATCATTTTTTACATTATAATAATAGTTATATAAAATTATTAGACTTTTTTTATAAAAAAAGGTTGTATTTAAAACTTTACTAAAAATATTATTTAATGATTAATTTTATATCAAGGATTTTCATCATATTTTTGGGGAAAATTATAGGAATTATAATAACAAAGGTTATAAAAAGGGAAACCTACATGCGGGATGACAACTCATTGCATTTGGAAAGGTCACAGGGCTTGATCCCATGACTAAATGATGATAAGGGTTTAGTACCTAACACTGCCCACATTATATACTAGTTAATATTTCACTTTTTTTAGTTAAATAAATTGAAAAATAAATATTGATGATTAAATAGTGGTGATACTTATAAGGTTTAGAGATTAATTTATTATATTAGATAACTTTTACTAACCATATTGTGTTTGTAAAATTCTCAGAGATAGAAATAAAGACTTTTTACTCATTTATAGATCTTTTGATCCATTAAATTTTAATTTTAATGATTTAGGCATAAAAATTTCTTTTTTGGATATTCATTTCTTGGGGAAATTGATGAATTTGAAATTGATCGAAACGTGAGAAAAGGAATAAATTCTGATTATGAAATATAAACCTATTAATTAAATATATATTTCTATATTAATATATTGTAAAATAATTCTAAAAATTAATAAAAAGGATATTGAAACAAAAAAATAATCCTATTACATTCATATCCTATAAATTAGATGGTAATTTAAATCATCACAGATTTATGGTTTCGTGGGCCTCAACTTTTAATTGTTTATTCACTTTCTTATGGTCAATGACCAGTATCACTCTCTATAATTATTTATTATTTTCTTCAATGTTCATATATTTAATTTTCCCAATATTCTCCTACTTAGAAACCTATTAACATGATATTACATATGACCTTTGTACTTTACTTTCTCTCTTATTAAGAGGATATTTTATTAACCATTTTATGATGTGGATCTTTTGAACAATGGTATTTCCAAATTCCAAATTCTTGATTACATAGATCAATTTTAAATATTGAGGTTGAATTTTATTTAATGTTTGGAGGATGTAATGCCCCAATATTTAAAAAGAATATTACAGTTTTTTGCAGCATATGGGACACATAACACCATTCATAAATATCCCATGAAATATCTTTTATTAAATAAGATCTCATCGATGGATTATAGAACATGAAAACCAGAGTCAAAGGGAACCATTATATCGTAAACCTTTATAAAATAATAATTAAATTTCTGGGTAAAAATATTACTAACTAAATTATTTAAATTATGGTCATCTATTGATTATAAATAAAATAAGAATCATTTAAAAGAAATAAACTCTTTTCTAGAAAACTATATTTTTTTTCTAAAAGATGGTTTAGTTGCTCTTTGAAAGTACAGTTTAAAACTAAAATTTACAAATATTCGAAAATTTATTTTAAAATAAATAAACTTAATTTTTAAAATAATTTAATAAAAATTATCTTCGGGTTAATATTTGTTATTTTTCTAAAACATTTCATTTTTTCATGAGTGGAAAATACTGCATTTTAATTCAATCTTTATTTTTGATTAAATTATTTATAAATATTAATTATATTTACAAGTTGTTTTAATGTAAAATTAGATGAATTGTATATCTATTAATAGAATTTAAGGAATTTTAGTCATTTTCTTATTGAATTTTGATATAAAAACATTATAAACCTGTGAATATTTGTTTCATAAAACCCCCTTTCTCGTCGTATATGTATGATTAATTTAAAAATAAATTTTTCCACTTTTATTAATGGAATCTGAGAAAATGTTTTCCATATTTTTATTTAAAATAATTTGTATTATCTTACAGGTAAAATTAATTTTTGACCAAATTGAATAGTGAAAATGGAAGAAATTATTTATTGAGGATATGGTAAAAAATGGATATATCGAGGGTTAAAAAAAGAAAATTAGGGTTAAAATGACCTACAAACGTTTATAAAATCTATTTTATAGATATATTGAGAACCTATAATTTATAAGCCTTTATAATACTCAATTTTGTACCCCTTTTCCTGTGAAAAATGTGGTTACACATTTTTCTATCCAAAAATTACAATAGTGTCACTCACCTCACTTATAAAAGGTCACCCTCTCTTATCTCTTCTTCACTCATTCACACACTTTCGTTTCATCCATTCCTTACCCAAATAAATTCCCAAATTCCATAACCTCGTCTTATAATCTATTTTTTTCATAAAACCATCCTAGGAATTCTTTTGTTTCAATCCTACTGAGGATACATGAAGAAGAGGTAATGTTCTTTAACAATCATTCTTATTATATTTATTCCTCCACATATTTAAATAAATATTTAACCATGATAATATAATAAAATAATTATATTCCATACAAATATATGTTTTTAATTTATTTTCATGACCAAAAACCATCCCCACTTTTATAAAATGGGTTATGAAAACATTATTTGTGTGTACGATGGATTACTGCCCAAAAACTCGATGCCACTCATTTTTTTCATTAACACATTTGACGGTTGGAATGATGATGGTTATAATTTCTATATGATATTATTAACAAAAATTATACCTATTGAGTAATTATTTAATATATTCATTTTAAATTTCTATTCTATAGGGGATAAAATAATGTCACTTATTTGTGCGATGGACTAGCACCTAACAAAGCGATCTGATTCATTTTTCAATAACTATTTAAATTAAAGTTAAAATGGATAATAATAATTAATATATGTGATATAAATTAAATAATTGTGATCGTCATGAAATTTTTATTATTCCTTATAGATAATATATCATTTTCATTCTTACATTGAATAATGATAACATTGTTTGTGTATGTGTGCACTACCGCCTTCACCAAGCGATGTGACTCTCTTTTCATCACCAAAGCACATTGATGATTTATATAAGTATAATTAAAGAAATAACATGTTAATTATTTTATTTTGATAATTTTTTAATGATAAAATATTACTTATGACTTTTCTATAATGATTTTTGAAAATAGAAATTTTACTCTTGTGTACGTATGGCATATCATCACAATGGTCATAAAGTAAGACATTTTTCATAACAATTTTTCATGATTAGTATTAAAATTATAATTTATTTATATATATTATAACTATTTCATGATTATTATTATGTATATCATATAATATATATTATAAAGAAATATAACATTTATAACAAAGAACGAATGAGAAAACATGGAAATTAACACCCAAAATAGTGAAAATAATATAATATTATAAGAAAATAGGTGATAATATGTTATTAAATAATCAAATATGATATTATAAAAATTAATATGGATATATAATAAGTTAATTACAAGTTTAAAACCAATATATAAAAGGTTAAAAAACATTCAACCAAAAAAATTGTGAGTTAAGTGACTTCATCTCAATTTCTTTTCATTGAGGATTATTATAATGTTATGCACCTAATTTCATTTATATGGTGTATATAACACCCCCTTTTACATGTAATATATTGATTAAATAATAAATAATATAATTCTATGTTTCAATTTTAATTAACTAATCAAAGTGGATTTGACTAGAAAATTACCAAGTGGTAAAGAAATTAGTAACTGAATTTCTTTTCATTGGGTTATATTACATCTTCATCATCATTGATATTCTATGATTATGTGTTAAATGACTCTTGATTATCTACATTTTATTTAAAATTGTTTGATGTGGATTTATATTTGTTACACATAATCCATTCATTGAATAATTCTCACTTCAATTTTATGATAGTTCTGAGGGTTTATTTCATAATCTCATAGAAATAATGTTTGATTATTATTGAATTTTATAAGAAGAACTTATTCAACTATTTCCTTATAAAACCATTTAATTATGAAAATATTACTTTTTTCTCTATTCAGTTAAAAATCTATTATCTATCAAAACCCTATTTTCTAAATATGTTTTCAAAAATGTTTTTAGAATTGTACAGATGATTTATTAAAGGTTTTTTAAAAAAATTTACATTTAAAAAAATGTTATTTAATAGAATATTCATGTCATTTTAAAAAAATATTTCTTTGAATTTTATTGAAAATTTGAAAGGAGTATTTTTTTAACATGTAAAATAATAATATAATTTCTTACTTTCATGAACACTCATTATTTAAAAAAAATTATAAGTCTAAAAGGTTACTTTTAAAGAAATGTTTTATCAAAATGATTTGTACAATTTTATTTTTTAAAAAATAATTTTCAAATGAAATGTATATTTTCCAAAAGAATTTTTCAAAGATATTTGTATGCTATTTCTATTCATTAATATAACAAACATTATCTTTTACTCCAATAGTTGTATTTTAAATTTATAAAATATTTATTCATTATATAGATTGTTTATGATAATTTTGTCCAAGTAAAGTATTAAAATTCACATTATTGAATCATTGTTTAGTCATTAATAACCTCTTAAATTATTCACTTTTCTGTAGACATTAAATTTTCCCTAAACACCCATATTATATATCATGTATTTGTCTGTTACCTAATCCATATACCATTTTTACATATGGTATTTACTCTGAATTTTATTTGATTAACTTGGGGAATATTGATAAATTTGTATCCTTTACTCAATATGGATATTTTTTGATACGGTATATTGATTCATTAATTAAATCAACTATTAGATATATGTGTAATGATTTAGACCTATAGTGATTGGTGGGGCCCGGTAATATATATCCCCTCGATGGATCAGTATGTTATATGAGATAAGTCAGTATTCTTGTATTAAATGTGTTTATGGCTGCATGTTTTAACCATCGGATGAAAGGGCCGAAAGGTAGAGGTATCATGATGTCTGAGATCATGGAATCCAATAATTAATAATTTCTTTAACTAAGAACTCAGTTATTATTTTCTTGATATTTTCACTAATATATTATCTATAGATGCCTTACATTCTTATATTATTGATTAAATAGATTGTGTTTTTAGTTATATACCTTATTAAATTGATTATTCATTATCATTTCATATTAGTAATGTTATTTAAATGGAACTTTTGTTCAATTATTTACCTTTCTATGTTAACTATGCTAATTATTTCATGATTGCTTTTAATGTACTTAACCCTTACTAATTATTTGACATCACCCTTATTTTGTTTCCTTTCCTAGAAATCCAAGCTGTGTACCATGAATTATATGAATGGATATTCTAGATAAAATAAATATATACTCAAAAAAAAATATTTTGTAATTTTTATTTTCAAATGTAATACATGACTCAGTTATGTATTTATTTTATCAAAACTAATAAGTTATTCAGTCGTTTGGGATATGATTCCTTATATCTTAATCCAATTTAATAAACTAAATATGGGCACTGAGTTACTAGAATCACGGTTTATACATTTTATATAAAAAAGTTTTGTTAAATTTTAGTTCCATATTTTCTTATGATAATGTAATAAAAGTTACATTTTTTTAACAAAATTGGTATTTCCACTACTCACCTAAAAATAAATTGTTTATGAAAATCTCACATATATATCTTTGTCTAATTGAGATATGTGTGATTAAAAAATGAATTTAATTTTATAAAATTTGAAATATAATATTTATTTGTTTATAATTTAAATTTAAATTAAATTTATAAATTAAAACTCATTCTATTTTAAAAATGTCTTCAAAAAACATTATGTTTCCTTCATCAAATTTTTTGTACAATTTTTAATTGATTGAAATATTTTTTATAAAAGTTGTTATTATTAATAATATTTCTTAATAATAATTATTTCATGAATTTTCTTATTTCTTCCAACATGTGGAGAAATCAATCGAACATTGGGTTTATTTTTAAAAAATAGATTTTTCCAATTATAGAGCCATTACACATCAGGTGTAACAGCCTAAAAAATCTTACCCAACTAATATTATGAAAATATTTTATTAAATGGTTTTATTTATAATTTAAATAATTTTAATATGGTATTATTTAAAATAATAATTTAAATTTAATGTTGTTTCATTATAAGCACAGTTTATTATTAAAAATAATTTATTCATATGAAATTATTATAGAATATTTTAAATAATAATAATAATAATAGGGATAATTTGTTGTTTTGTTTCCATAATATGATGTGTGTGTATATATATATCTATATATATTTGTGTGGGTGTGTTTCTAGGTGTGTGTGTGTGTGTATACTAGATTTGCGGACAATTATTTAATCTATTATATGAATAATTACAAGGGTTTTATATATTATAAAAAATACGATTTATACTTAATTTTTTATTAGATTATTTTTTTAAAAAAACCTTATTCACAATATAAGTATATAATATGAAATATATAGATATATTTTTTATAAAAGGATTAATAATAACAACTTTTACTTTTAAGATTATTGATAAAATAGTTTTAATATATTATTAATTTCATAAATCCTTTGGCTTTTTAAATTATTAATAATTTTAAATATGATTAAATACAAATTGGTAAAGGTATAATAATATATTTAAAATGATAAAAAAAGAAAAAAAGAATCATGTAAGGGATTTGAGATCCACACCTCAAGTTTTGGGGGTCCACAGAACCGGGTGTCACGACGCAGAGTGGGAGAGGGCAACCATGAGGGTTTCGAGCGGGTCATTCCACCTTGAGAGTTTCAGACGAGGTGTTGGGGGAAAACATGGAGGAAGTAGATGTAGAGGATAAAAGGGAGAGATGACTCATGTAAGTCGTGTCTGGCCGAGGCTGTGCGCGGTCGAGGCCGAGAAATCATGTCGCACGGGAGTCACGCGCTGCGGCCGTCCGAATCTAGTCGTTCGATGGTGTTCAATTTCACAATGATGAGTTGGGTTGAAGTACCCATATTCTGCGGTCAGGGTTTTTCTCTACAGACCAGAAGAAACAAGGTTGAGGTTGTGCTTCATCAAGGAGTCTGATTAGTTAGGGTTTTTAATTTCTCGGACCTAACTTGAGGTATGATTTTGTAGGATGTTGAACAAAATGAATTTTTATATCTTTCCAATTTCCTAGTATTATTGTTTACCTATGAGGTGATATGAACTATTCTACTTTTGAATTTTCATCCTTTCATAACTACTGTTGGTCTTCTTGTAGGTTCTCAATCAAAATTTTATAACGTTTTTGTCCATTGCATTGCTATGTTTCCTAAATGATTGACCATATTACTTTAATTGTGTGATTTTATTGATTGTGACCTTGCACCACAAGCCTAAACCCGACACTATAATAAAATTATTAAATTGTCTCTTCTGGTCCCTATTAAACAGTATGGGTATAGCTATAAAGGCCTTACTCTTTTTTGTAATTGAATGGGGGGAAAGCCATGTTTGATGCTATGTTGGTTTGTTCAAGATAACATAAATAGATCAATGTTTCTGCAATCAAGTAAAGGATTAATTATGATTTATTTTGTGTATGATGTTCTTCATAAATTTCTAGAAGAAACCTCTTTTATTTATCTCAATGTTATGATTTTTATTTTTCTATTTTTTCTAAGGGAATGTTATCTTTCAAATATTATCCATGAAAATTTCCATTTTTATTTAGTAAGATATTTCTTCAATTAAATATCTCAAGGTTATAATTACTTTATCAAAACTATTTTTTATCTAGTTTTGTGTAAGGGATCAATTATGTTTATGGTGCTTTATTTTCATGAGTCTATTTAATTTTCCTCAAGGTGTTGTTTTCAAATTGAGTCTTTACATTTATATTTTTGTCAAGGATAATTTTATATGATTTTGGTGTCTTGTGTTGAAAATTTTGGAAAGGAATAGCCTATATATTAAGTCTTCATATTTATCTAATTTATGTTTAAGAAATTTGGCTTTTCTTTTAAAATTTAATTTTAGTTTTTTTGGTATTAAGAGCTTAATTCCTTCTTAAAATTAATTATGTTCATAATTAAGAAAAATAAATTTTCTTTTTTTTCAAGTTTTGAGGTAAATGGTTATTTCTATTCTAAAACCTTATTTGATGATTTATAATTTTTTAGATGGATTATCTCAAATTATATGTTTAATATATAAATGAACCCAATTTATTCATTAAATTCCTGATATGTATATATACATAAATACAAATATATGTATGCGATGTCAGGATTTTGTTCACCATATAATATATTTATATATAAGTGTTTGTTTTAAATCTCTATGACTTATTGCTTTAAAGCATTGTAAGTTGGCCTACGGGTCATTGAAGGGTTCCCCTTAAACCCTTAAAAGGGGTATTATCTATAATAAAATAAAAAATAAGGCCTTCGAGCCATTCGGGCTATATGGATGAAATGATTAATATCATGTTTATAATTTTTTCGTCGACTTATCTTCAAATTTCTAAAAAATTCACATAACATGTCATCATGTTTTATCAACATTATAGGCATTACAATATCATGTATACATGGCCATGTGTTTATGCATATCATGGATGTTCGTTTCACTTAAAACAAACCTATATTTTCATTAAAAAAACTTAATGTTTATTTTCAATATTATTGATTACATGATTTAAATTAATGAACTGAATTTATTATTGGTAATATTTTATTTATAATATTATGTGTGAAATTTAATTAATAATTATGATTGAATTACACACTTGGGATACAAAAGGGAATTGTGAGAGAATGAACGATTCCCTGGATACACCTAGAAACATATTTGTGGTAGAAGTTTTGGTCGTAAGAAAACTTATAGATGATAAAAAATAGAATTCATTATATAGATATATACTGTTATAATTATACATACATGTGTACTTTAATGTAGTGTTAGCATTTTAACGAACTTGAAAACTCTCGTAAAACTATATACATATATATAAACCAATATTAAAAACATTTTTAGGAAACCCAACTCTCGAGCGTTATAGATAGGAAGGGAATGGGAGTGGAACCATCATATCTTGAAATGTTTCAAGAAGTCTCAGAATTAGATGTTTTGATTTAATAATATTGCTTAATGTTTTCATAAAAACACTAGATTATGTTTGAGAAATTTTGAACATAAGTATTTTCCAATACAATCTATTACATTAACACCGTAAATATTTTCAAAAAGTATTTTAAAAAGGGTGTTTCTAAATATATTTACACAATTAGTTTCAACGTGTATTTTATAAATAATCATCTATTGTTTTAAAACCCCTGAATGAGAATCTTTTGTGCTCACCCTAAATTTTCAAAATGTTTTTCACAAGTTACGTAGAAATCCAAAATTGGTCATCGTTGTTGTAGTATGCGCGGAAGCAGAGTTGATCTTTTGTTATATTTTAATTTCTTCTGTAACTCTATTTTTGTAAGCATGTATCTTTTCTCTGGATCCTAGAATAGTATAGGGTCATCTTGTATATAATGCCTAAGGCTGGGTATTTACACTTGGTATCAGAGAAACTGTCTAGAAAACATTGGATATTAGAAGTTCTTGTCTAACAAGTATAGTTTAAAAGTTTAGCAGTTCTAGTTTTCGTAATTCCAAAGACATAAATTCAGAATTGTTTTCAGTCTGATGAAATGAATTGTGAGGACACAATTGTTTTGAGGGGAGAATAATCTAATAGACCAGAAATTATAACCCTAGTTTTATGATGAAAATATTTTATTAAATGGTTTTATTTATAATTTAAACAATTTTAAGATGGTATTCTTTAAAATAATAATTGAAAATTATTTTTGTTTCATTATAATCATAGTTTATTATTAAACATAATTTATTCTTATCAAATTATTATAGAATATTTTAAATAATAATTATACTAATATGGATTTTTTTGGTTTCCAAAATATGATATGTATATATAAGTATCTATGTATGTATGTATATGTATCCTAGATTGGCGGACAATTATTTAATCTATTATATGAATAATTACATGGGTTTTATATATTTTCAAAAATATGATGTATACCTATTTTATTTATTAGATTAAAGTTTTAAAAAAAATTATTAACATTATAAGTATATAATATGAAATATATATATATATGTTTTATAAAAGGATTAATAATATTAACATTTACTTTTAAGAATATTGATAAAATAGTTTTAATATATTTTTAATTTCATTAAATTTTGGACTATTTAAATTATTAATAATATGATATATGAATAAATAAATATTGGTAAAGGTATATTAATATATTTAAAATGATAAAAAAAGAATAAATAATACCATATGGATTTAAGATCCACGCCTCAAGTTTTGGGGGTCTGTATAACCGGGTGCTTCACGCAGAGTGGAAGAGGACATCCACGAGGGTTTAAAGCAGGCCCTTCATCCTTGAGAGTTTCAACCGTGGTGTTGGGGAATAACATAGAGTAAGCTGATGTTGAGGTTGAAAGGGAGAGCTGAGTGGTGTAGGTCACATCTGACCAAAGTAGTGCGCAGTCGAGGCCGAGGGAAAGTGTCATGCGGGAGTCACACATCGCAACCATCAGAGTTCAGTCATCCTGCGGTGTTTGATTTAATAGTTTTGAGTCAGGTCAATGTACCCACATCATGCATCCAGGTTGCTTCACATCAGACCAAATGAAAAGAGGTTTAAGTTGTGATTCGTCAAGGTGTCTGATCCGTTAGGGTTTCAAATTTCCCAGATTCAAATCAAGGTATGATTTTGTAGGATGTTGATCAAAAAAAGATTTTATATCTTTATAGTATCCATGTCTTATTGTTTATCTACATGATTCTTTGAACAATTATATTTTAAATTTTTAACCTTTCCAAACTTTATTTGGTCTTCTGGTAGGTTCGCAATCAAAATTTTATAATTTTTTGTCCATTGCATTGCTCTATTTCCTCACAGATTGGACATATTACTTTAATTGTGTTATTTTTCTTATTGTGACCTTACACCACAAGCCTTTACCAATCACTATATCAAAATTATAAATTTTTTTTGGTCCCTGTTAAATATTATGGTTATGGCTATAAAAGCCTTACTCTTTTGTGTAATTGAATGGGGGAAAGCCTTATTTGATGCTCTATGGGTGTGTTCAAGACAACATAAAAAAATCAATGTTTCTACAATCATTTAAGGTATTAATTATGATTTATTTTGTGTCTTATGTTCTTCATAAACTTTTAGAAGAAGCCTCATTTATTTATCTCAATGTTATAATTTTTATTTTTCACGTTTTTCTAAGGAAATATTATCTTTCAAATACTATTCATGAAAATTTTAATTTTTATTTAGTAAGATATTTCTTCAATTAAATATCTCAAGGTTATAATTTCTTTATCAAAATATTTTTTTAAAAAATCTACTTTTATATAAGGGATCAATTATGTTTATAGTGTTTTATTTTCTTGAGTCTATTTAATTTTTCTCAAGGGGTTTTTTTAAAATTGAGTCTTTACATTTATATTTTTTTCACGAATAATTTTATATGATTTATGTGTCGTTTTTTGAAAATTTTGGAAAGGAACATCCTATAAATTATGTCATCATTTTTATCTAATTTATGTTTATGAAATATGTATTATCTTTTAAAATTGAATTATACTTTTTTTTGGTATTAAGAGATTAATTCCTTCTTAAATTTATTGTGTTCAGAATTAAGGAAATATAATTTCTTTTTCTATTCACGTTACGAGGTTTTTGATTATTCCTATTTTAAAACTTTATTTGATTA
Organism: Viscum album; assembly: GCA_963277665.1. Taxonomy (NCBI): domain Eukaryota; kingdom Viridiplantae; phylum Streptophyta; class Magnoliopsida; order Santalales; family Viscaceae; genus Viscum; species Viscum album. The sequence continues at coordinate 394,844,115 of OY728140.1, forward strand.
TTTATAATTTTATTAGATTTAGTATGTAAAATTTTATATTTTATATATAATTGACCCCAATTTATACTTTAAATTCATGATATGTATATATACATAAATAAAAATATATGTATAAGATATCCGGCTTTTGTTCACCATACATATATATATATATATATATATTTTTTTATATCTATGACTAATTTCTTAAAACCATTGTAAGTGGGTGCAACATATACATATTTATTATACAAGTTATGAATGTGTGTGTGTGTGTGTGCATAAATGGAATTTTCAAATGGGGGTGTATATATTTATATATATGGATTAATTAATTAATATCATGTTTATACATTTATCATCAACTTATCATCAAATTTCTAAAAAAGTCAAATAACATGTCATCATTTTTTTTCAAAATTATAGGCATTAAAATTTTACGTATACATGGCCATGTGTTTATGCATATCATCGATGTTCGTTTCACTTAAAACAAACCTATATTTTCATTAAAAAAACTGAAGGTTTATTTTCAATATTATTGATTACATGATTTACATTAAAGAACTAAATGACTTATTTGTAATATTTTATTAATAATATTTTGTACGAAACTTAATTAATAATTAAGATTGAACTGCACATATGGGAAACAAAAGAGAATTGTGAAAGAATGAATGATTTCATGGATATACTTAGAAATGTATTTGTTATAGAAGTTTTGGTCATAACCAAACATGCAAATGATAAAAATAGATGTATTTATATTGTTATATACTATCATACTTATAAATACATGTGTACCTTAATGTAGTGTTAGCATTTTAATGAACCTTAAAACTCCAATGCAAAATGTATATGTACATATAAAGAAAGCTTAAAAATGTTTTTAGAATACCCAACTCTCAAGCGTTATAAATAAGAAGGGAATGGGAGTGGACTAATTATAGACTAAAACATGTCAAGTATTCTCAGAATTAGATGTTTTGATTTTAGAAGCTTTCCTAATGTTTTTAGAAAAACACTGGATTCTTTTTGTGAAATTTTGAACATAAGTATTTACCAAAATGATCTAGTACTTTAACAACGTATGTATTTGAAAATAGTATTTAGAAAAAGGGGTTTCTAAATATATTTACACAATTAGTTTCAAAGTGTATTTTATAAATAATCATCGATGGTTTTTAAACCCCTTACTGGGCATCTTTTATACTCACCCTACATTTTCAAAATGTTTTTCATAGGTTGACTTGAAATCCAAAGTTGGTCGTCTTTGTTGTAGCGCGCACGGTAGTAGAGTTTATATTTCTTTTTGTTTTAATTTCTTCAATTACTCTATTTTTGTATGCATGTATCTTTTCTCCAGAACCTAGACTGGTATAAGGTCCTCTTGTTTGTAATGTCTAAGGATGTGTCTTTACATCAGGATAGCATAATGTTTATCATAGAATATATGTCATGTGTGGTGTAAGAGGTACCTTTTTTTGTACCAAGAGTACAGTCCATGAAGATGTGTGGCCCAACACATCATGCATCCATTTTATCACACTATGTATAGTATGTTACATTCCTTATAATTTACATGGTGTTCACATTGACTATATTTTGTGGTTCTACACATTGTTCCCCATAGAGTACATTTCATCTACTTTGGTACATGGCACAGACTTCTGTAACAATACACATTCATATTTCCTATGAGTCCCACACATTGTGTGCCCTACTAGGACACAATGTGTATGTTGATTACACATGAACTATATCATGATGGAATATTCCAAACTACTTCCATGTCCCACATGTCGTGTAACCCAGATTACAGGTCATGTAATAAATAATTATTATAATTCACTGTGTTTTCTCAACCAAGTGTATATTTTGGGTGTTTGTATACTCTATTCTGATCGATTTTTCTTGTATAACTCATTAGGTTGTATATCTTCATCATATAAAAAAATTTGACAAGTATTTTTAGTATTATATAACCAATATCTTCATAGATATAACAAAAGGGAGTGAATGAGATGATTGGAGAACCCACATGGTCAAAACACCATAGAAAAATATTGATTCTATGGTGTGGAAACTCAATATACTTAGTTTAGTGGTTAAAACCCCATGGTGATGGGTCATAGGTTCTCCACCTATGGATTAGGTAACCCCTAAGCTAATAAAAAGTACACATGAGGGGGAATTTTTTTTTATAGTGGTTGGTACCACCTTGACTGATGTGCAATCTTCAATGAGTTATAAGTCCCCCACTAATAATGAGATATTATACGGATATATCATAAGTGATGTAGTTTAGGTAGTATTTTTTTTCACATCTCTGAGTAATTAATATTCTATTACTATCCATGTAATTTTAATAATAATAAAATATCATATTTTATTAATAATTATGATTTTATTTTTTATAGTCATATTCACTATAGTCATTTTAATAAATTTTTTAATAAAAAGGGGATATTTATTATTTAGAAAAAAATTTCCATATACTGCATGGTTTTATGTAAAAGATAAAATTACAAATTTAAGAATTTTTATTTGATTAAAATTACTGATTTTTTGGATTCATCGTATCAAATTTAGATTGGGGTGAGTTTTTGGCATTGTTGTGAATATATTAAGTTATGGGTGAATAGAGAAAAAATCTAAATTTTATTATAATTATCATTTCTGGTACAATATTTAAAATCTCACATTATATTTTTGATTTTTTTAAATTTTATTTATTTTTATATACTATAAAAAATCCAATTAATTCTTTAGTAATCATTATTATACATGGTTTTTGTATAAAATCATCATTATTCTAAAAATGATAATTTTTCTAGAAAACAATACTATTACTATTTGAATATTTATATTAAAAATAATTTTTAAAACATGTATAAATTTAATATGTTAAAATATATTTCTTATTTATAAATTATATTTTCAAATTTTCTTGTAAGATAAATTTCATATTTGGTTTTTATAAATAGTATCCTTGGTGAAACTTTGTGACCATGGTAATGGTAAAAAAGAGTTAATGCGAGGGGTTAAAACATTGAGATGAGGATTAAAATATTATAAAAACATGTTTAAATTTTATTAGAATATTGGATTTAGACTCACCCTCATATTATATTATAAATATTTTAATTTTTTCCAACTTCAATTTTAGAGTGTCATATAATATATTTAAGGGTTCTAAATTTTTACAAGTGTGTCACTCTATTAACTTTTAAAAGGGTAGCTCATCTCCTCAATTATTCATACAATTTGAGATCCCATGTATCATAAAATACCTACCAAAATAACTTAAAACTATCATCCCCACATCTTAGGGTTCTTGGTATCACCAAAATTCCAACCTTAGAATTCATAAGTTGTAATCCATGAGAGGGTTTTTTACATAAGAGGTATGATTACTAACTGAGTGTTTCTTATTTATTTCAACTTATAACTCTTTTAAAAGTTCATTAAACATGATATTATAATAACATATATATATTTCAAATAATAAGTTCTTATTATATTTATGTAACAACCCCTTTTAATCACCATTTTTATTCATTGGAAAATGATTACATCGCTTGTGAGTACGTGTGGTCTTCCACCTCTATTATGCGATGTATTTTTTCATCATCGAATCATATGGATGGATAAAATTTTAGATAAAATAAATATATATTATATTTATGTGATAATTTTTATTATTTATGGATATTATATTATATACCATCTTACCCATCAATCCAATAGAAAATGATAATGTCACACATGCGTAGGTGTGGACGACCACATCCATGAAGTACAGTGTTTATCTTTTTAATTATACCTTACAATGATGGTAATAAGGATATAAATATTTAATAAATGTTAAATTTATATAATATTTATAATTATACAATTATCTACTTTATTTTTTCTCATCCATTATAATTATTAAAATTTCATCCATGAATACGTACAAACTATCATCTCCATAAAACAACATGCTTCGTTTTTCATAACTTCCATAAATTTAATTTTTTAAAATAGTATTTAATGTATAAATTTAATTATTATACAATTTTTAATATTCTTCAGTTAATATAACTATAACCCATTTAACCAAGGTTAATGCACAAATGTTATTTTGGGGTTATAAACCAGACAACCGAAAAACATCCAATGTGTTCTTCCTCATTTTAGTTTCTAAATGAATCTTAGTAACAAATAAAATCCTCATTTTAGTTTCTAAATGAATCTTAGTAACAAATAAAATAAATGAAATAATTATAAAAACAGATTCTTGTGAAAGTAAATAATAAATATACTTTTTTTGTTCATGATTTAAAAAATTTATAGAGCGGAATGGGGATAAAGGTCAGGTTTGTCCTTTTAAGAATATTATTTTAATGTCTTCCTCCCAAATATTTTTCATCCATGTCAAATTTATATTAAAAATTAATAGATTATTATTATTTATTTTTAAAAGGATGAAAAAATTTATTATGAGTATATTTTACTTCCTTTATAATATTTTAAAAATTAATCTTTTTAATGTTTTCCATATGAGTTAATTTTGAGTTTTCACAAAAGAGAAATAAGAGTACATTCTTAAAGTATATAGATTGGCCACCTTTTCCCACTATCATAGCCATTATTCAATATCAATTTTTCTATACAAATTAAATTAGTTTATAAAATTATATCATATTTCTATTATTCATGTAATTTTTATTTTTAATATTTTTTAACGAAAAATGATATTTCTCATTGTGATTATGAAAAATGGAAAGTATTTTTCTTATGGGTTTAAATGATATTTTTAAGGGTATTGTGATGAAAAGGTGAAATATTACAAATATTTTATCTATTATATGTTTTTTATTATTTAAAATGATGAAAGGTGATAATGATATACCTCATGATTATAGGATAGCCTAATATATCTCTCAAATGATTTGGGTAATTAGTTAATCATCAAAGGATAAAAATGAGGGAGAAAACCAGGTTTGAAACTCTAATGAAATGAATTGGGATTTAGTTGTTTATAGCATGCTTAAACATAATTTTGGAATATGATACTCTAAGATACCGATATTATTCAGAAAAAATGTTTTTTTCTAGAAATATTTTGATTTCATGTGGTAAGGAAAAATTATAATCTTTTATAGGTGAAAGGTTTTTTTAAAAATAAATTTTTCACAGGTTCTCTCATGCCACAAAATGCCTTCATGGGTTTTCTAAACGTAATAATGCGTTATCAAATTTTTTATTCAATAAAAATTTGAATTTAATACATGGAACAGTTTTATTTATTGGCTCATGGTTTTATTGGAAAAAAGTTAAAAAAAATTCATGCACTTTCTCATTTTTGTTCTACTAATGGGATACCTTTATTTTTAAGTCCCTTATTGAAATTTTTATTCTCTTTATAATTTTTTGAATATTTTTCATAGGATTTATGGTTTATAAAGAGCTATAACAAGGGAAGAAATATATTATGTTATTTTTATAAAAAAAAGTGATTGAATAAAATAGGGGATTAAATTTAAATGGCCCTCTTTTGTGGAAGGAATTGTATATTTCCACTTTTTTATGTAATCTGTTTTCATAATTATTTAAAACTATAAACCCTAAAAATCATGTGAATGTAAAAATGTTGAATACTTGATATTAAATTCATATTTTTGGGTTATTAATGTAATAATTCCTTATATTTGGTATCAAATAAATGTTTATATACCCTTAGAGGTTATGAGAATGAAAAAGTACACTTTAATGTGACATTAATTTATGAGATATATTTTGAAGATATCCATGTTTCTTTATCTAATCCATATAGGTTCAGAATGGTTTTTTAAAGAGGAAAATTTGTAGAAAATGTAGGATGAAATATAAATAAAAATAATTGTAACTACCCAAGATTTTATAAACAAAATTGCCTTTTTGATTAAATAAATTTTTTATTAGATAATGTAGTTATTGAAAATACATGCACTACTCTGGTTATTTTTTTACTATTATATAGGCTATCAAATTTTAGGCATCATTAAGCAACATAGCTATTGATAATATAGTCATTGTACAATGACTATTAGGATGATTATATATTAAGTGGTATGATAAATCCATTTGATACTAATGGAAAAATTGATGGCCTTAACCAATATGATCATACCCTATAAAGACCATTTATTGATGATTCCTAGGGCTATGCCATAAATAGGATTATCCATTTACCAATCCCAAGTTTATATTCAATAAATAAAAAATGAGAAAATCTACATATGGGAGAACTTCATGTTTATCAAGATCAAGGACCAAAAAATATTCATCAAACCACCCCCATTATAATCTCATCATCACACACCTAAACCTTAGGGAATTGACTGACTGAAAATTAAATTATTATTATTCAAACAATTTTTAGGGAAAAGTGAAAACCCATACATCCCTTCATGACTTAAGACAATCAAAACACCCTCAAATAGATGTTTGATTCCAAAACACCATGCCTAGATAGAAGATCCCCTACACAGCAACATAAACAATAAGTTCAGCCTCTTTTTACACCTCACTGTCGGATAACTGTCTCGTGCATATGTGCATGGGCCTGGAACCGATGGCAAAGACATAACCTCTCAAACATCCAATTCTGGAGCAAAGGCCACATGAAAACCAACTACTCAAAACCTCATCTCGAGAAAAACCATGTATGACAAATGCAACGACCCTCAAACCTCAAACCCGAAGGCCACAAAGATCATGCCACTAATTCAATGCATTCAACCAACGCCTCCACTTATTCATAGCATTAAACAAAAAAAATAAAAAACACCAGATCATAACTACGAGATTTCCCCCAATGTTCATTCATAACTCATCCATAGAACCTCCGCAGAGCCAATAAGTTCAACTCCTCTGCCTTCAGCAACTCAGACTCAACATCAAAAATCAGCAGCAAAGCAGTCACCATCCATGACCAAAATCTAAAATCAGAACCGAAACAAGGAACTAGCAACATGAATAGCCTGAAAAAAGCAGCTTCAAGCTGACCCAAACACCACAAAACATCCTAAAACAATCTTTTGAATACTGATAAAATAAAAACAAAAACACGAATAGCAGATCCATCCAAACCAAATAGAGAAAGCATAAATCAAGGGGAAAGATACCATCACCTCATTGAAGACCATCTGAACACATATCTCTCCAAACCCTACCACAATCCCACACCCGAATCCCATCACCACATCTGAACGCCTCAGAGACAACAAGGGATCACCCACCACACTCATGGGAGACAAGTCAGCAAACCTTGGACGCAAAAACTAAATCTTGGTCGTGGACCATCACCGTGACGCCTTTGGAAACCCTATCCAACATAGGTGGAGTGTGGCGAGAAGAAGGCCATTAACAGAGACAGAATTAGAAGCGGTCGATCCCACAAGGTCTCATGACACCTCTGCAGAAGGAGGACTCCACCGCGAGCTCACTGTTCAAGCACTGGTCTAATTAACAGAAATGTATGTTGACCCTACATGTCATATTATGATATCTTAACGACCCAAAATTGAAGTAATATATTATATAAAATGAATCCATAACCAAATATTTATTTCCCATTTAAAATAATATTTTTATGCATTTTTTATTAATTTTATAAATCATTATTGAAACATCTAAAACCAATATTATATTTTATCGTTTTAAAACCAATTTCTTATAAACATGACCCACATCCACTTCACCAAGGGTATAATTTATATGTGTTAGATTAATATAATAATAAAATAATTAAAAGAACTCCTATTTTATTATAAAACATGGGAAATAACCATGAGATTATTTTTATTTTTTGTTACTTTATCATATTGGGTCCAAAACTTATGTTTAGAAATTAATAAAAAATTCCCCTCCCTTTCACTACATAAACCCACCCAATATCCAGTTACAATTCACTAAAAAATATTTAACCATGAAATTACTTTATTTTTACCTCTCAATATTCCTCATTACGAGCCTCAAATATATTATAAAGATCATCATAATAATTTTGAAGTATCCTCTCAAGGTAAGGGATCCTCTCCTTCCCCTATTTATTCAATAACCTATGTTAAATTATGTATATTTTATAAATTATTATTTTGGTATATGTTTTCACACATATTTTATTATTATTCTAATTATTCCCAAGTAATTATATACCCTTTTATCCCTCATTAAACCATTTTATGAACCTTTATGTACACCTGTTTTGCTGAAGAAATTATCCGGTAATTTTCCAGGCCCAAAATTTGAGTTATGAATACCAATATTATTTTCCCCTCAAGTTTATTCACCAAAATGTACATATCATTCATTTATTGGTGATTTAAATTTATTTTATATTCACTATTTTATTTTGGTGTTAAAATCCAGTAAATACATCCTTATTTTGTATGATCTCTGTTGCACACTTATGAATGTACGTGATATGAAAGTGATAGGTGGGCCAAAAATTATATATGAATCCAATAAATTTGGTAATTTTGATATCTCATTATATACCATGTATCTTTCATGATTATTTATCATAATAATACTATGTTATGATTTCTTAGAGGTTATCCTTGACTTTTAATTTTGATTTCATGATTTTTCTTATTTCAACGTTCCTATGTTTCCTTTCTACCATCATGTTATATAATGCCTCATTTTTCAATATCAGGATTCCCACCCCTATTATTTTACATTTATATGACTCTTGGATCACATTTACTATATTACCTCATGATATTATTTGATTATTCACTCACTGGATTCTACATCTCACCCCTTCCTTATGTACGTTCCCAAGGTATCTTGTGTAATTGTAGATGAATGATAGAATTTTAAAAGAATGTTAAGGAAGGTTTTAAAATTATAATTTTATTTTGGATGAAAATTTTCAATATATGTACCTAATTTTCCAAATAAATTTTCCTTCACAATCTTCTAGGATTGAATAATTTGTGCCCTTATGTAATAAATCATGAATTATGGTGTATTGAAGAATTGAGTTTTCATATTTGGTATCAAAGAAAAGTATCATAGTTTTTGGGATTAAGATTAGAAGACACTAGTGAAATACAGAGGTATAAGACTAAAAATAGGAGAAAACCCCAAATTTTGGTAAATTATAGATTATGTGGTTTACAAGAAAATAAATCCCTGTCTGGATACAGTAGTACATGTAGCTTTGGAACAGTTGTTCATGGGGGTAATAAATCCGAAAATTGTGAATTGAGATGGACTCGATCACCACTTGGTGAATAGAAATGGGAGTTGATACACATCTAGTTTGAATATCTTAGGGGATATTCATTGTTAAATTCACAAGCTCCTTACAAACTAATTATTAAGCGGAAAAATGTTCCCATAATGTTTTATGTTAGTAATTACACCATGGATATCTTAGATTCAAAAATAAAATTTATAGGTTAAATAATATACATCATTTATGAGTTATCCCTTTAATTTTCATAGATTCCCATTTTTGTGTTTAATATTTTTTAAATTCTCATCCCTAATTATCCCATTATTTTTAGTCAATGGATGGAAATATGATAAATATATCCAATTAGAAATGTGAGGGGTAATGTGATGACTACCCTAATGAGATTACCATCCTAATGGGAGAATTAATTGTGAAATTTGTGATAATACATTTTCAGTTAACACAAAATTTGAGCTAAAACATGAACCAAGTGGAATTATTGAATATCCCAAAAAAGATAATTATCAAATTGATACATTCATACAATAAGAGACACTGACTTTTAGTGGATATTACAATAATTTAATCATTGAACAATGAATCAAATCTATTGGGAATATATTATCCATCCTTCAATGCTCTGAGAAAGAGAATGTCAAGCTGGCTATTATTATATAGAAGGATAAGATGATCAATAGTGGATGTTAGTCAAAAATACAAATTTCTATGAGGAGATAGAAGTGATGGAGTGGAATAAATTGCAAGATTTTTTTTTCAACAAATATTTTCCTCATACTCTCTAACTGAAAAATGTATAGGGACTTCTTTATCCCCAAGAAAAAGCTTGAATAATTCATTAGGATGTACGTGAAAAATTTCACAAGACTTTCACGATATGACTCTTTATTTTTCATCACACCAAATAATATGTTTACTATAAATTTATTAGGATAAATTATAGTATGATAAAATAAATATCCATTCAAGACATTGAAAACTATGAGGAAAGTTTTTTATGTGCCCTCAAAGTCGAGATAGTGTCATAGAATCTCAATGCTATCACATGTTTTCAGATAAGAAGCAGAGAATGGAATTTCATTTTTTTAGTGTAATTAAAAAATATCATGGGAGGAATAATTTACACACCCCACTAATTATGGGAAATAGAATCATAGAAATTGACTAGAGGGACAACAAAATGCTTTAGGAGGGGTAAGGAAGGGAACCCCGATAGTCATTAATGATGAGAGAAACCCACTAATGTGATGAAATAAAGTAATTATCCAATAAAACCACAACATATTTTCCAATGTTGCAACTCCATGAAATAAGGACACAATATGAATAGATTCCCTAAACAAGGATCATCGATGAGAATTGATGAAAACAACCTCCAAGGCCTAGAGAGAAATGTTTATCTTATGATTTCACAATTTCTGAGCTAGATCCTAAAAACAAAGTTGTGATAGGTGCACTATTTATTCATATAATAATTGAGAACATGTATTTTTATTCTTTTTTTACACATTCATTCATATCATTCATGTTTAGTATAACTATTCAGACACCACCTATAAACATGGAAGTTTGAGTTATTAGTAAATATGGAAAATTTATCAATTATTACATCTAAAATATATGTCTCACCCTATATGCAAATTTTTGGGATGAATTTATTAGAAGTCATGTTGATAGTAACATTAGTGGAATTTGAGAAAATTATGAGCTGGATTTATTTTATTTATATATAGGCATCATAAACTGTTGAAAGAAGGAAATCACCCTCTATATCACAAATTAAACATTGATTCTATAAAAGTGAAATGAGGAGGATGTATTTTAATTGGTACCAATGTCTCAAGTGTGGATATTATTTCCATGTGATCTTGAGGATTTATCTCAAATAACTGACACTAAACAAAATACCGTCCTTGATGACATGCCCATTGTAAGGGAATTCATTGATGTGTTTCCCATATAATTTCTTATTCTTCCTCGTAGCAGTAATGTTGAGTTCTCAATAGGTATATTACTTGGAGGTTTACCAATATATTGGAATCTATAAAGAATGTCCATTTTTGAATGTGAGGAGATGAAGAAAAAAATATTGGAGTGTTTGGATAAAGGATTTATACACCCATGTTCTTCGCCATATAGTCCACCAGTCTACTTCATCAAGAAGAAGGATAGTTCAATTCATCTATGGATGATTATGGTGAGACAAACAAGATCGTGTTAAAGAATAAGTATCATATTCTTTAGATTTATGACTTGTTGTATCTGCAATGTGGTGAACAATACCTATCTAAGGTGGATCATCAGGTGGGATATCATTAAGTAAAGGAAAAGAATGATGATATCCCTAAGTATACTTTTCATAGAAGGTATGGGAACTATTCTTTCATAGTAACTCCATTTGGACTCACTAATGATCTATAAATATTTATGGACATTCTTAATAGTCTATTTAGTTATTACTTCAACAATGTCTTGGTAATATTTATAGATGATAATCTTATCAACTCCAATGAAATATAGAACATTAAGAGAATTAAAATACTATAATAAAGACATTTATGGAAGAAAAGTTATATAAATTTTATAGTAAATGTCATTTTGTGTGGAGAAAGAAACATTCTTGGGTCATGTTGTCATCAACAAAGGAATATCTATGGATTTTTCAAAAATAGAGGCAATCATAGGATGTCTCATACCAAAATTTGTAAAAAAACTACAGTTTCCTTTGATTATCTGGGTGTTATTTTTAGTTGGTAATAAAATTATCATGATTTTACATCACAATTACAAACATAACTCATAAGTGTCTAATGTTTTACTATAATGACTAATGTGAGGATATAATTGAAGAGTTTAATAAGAGGATAATCAATGATCCTGTGCTCCAATTACCCCCCAACGGGGAAGGATTTGTGATCTATAGTGATTCATCCAAAACAAGTATTGTTTCTATACTCATGAAAGTTGGAAAAGTTATATCTTATTCCACCCACAAATATAATATCCATGATAATAATTACCCAAAACATGATCCATAATTGGCTATAGTGATCTTTACATTGAAGAATTGGTGACATCATATGTATGAGAAGAAGTGCCAAATATATATAGATCATAAAATCATTAGGTATATATTCACAAAATGGATATTAATTTGTTCCAACAAAGCTGGTTAGGGATGATCAAGGATTAATATTGTTCAATCTATTACCATAATGATAAGATAAACATTTATGTGAATGATTTGAGTATAAAGGATCCCACAACACTGTCCATGATGAGGATTGAAAGAGATCCTATCTTTCTGGAAATGAAAAGGAAGGAAATATGAATAATAAAAGTATATATATCATTCCTTCCTCAAATAAACACTCAAACATCTATTCTTAAAAGGATCAAATAGGCCCATAAAGATTATGAGTTTCTCCAAAAAACTAGTGAATATTACAGAGTTCAATATTGGTAAATATTGAGTTATAAGGTTCATAACATAGATATTTGTCCCATAAAAACTAGAGCTGGAGAGGTAACTTATGGATTCTGTTCGTAGATCATTGTTCTCTATTAATAATCTAATGACAGAGATTTATAAATATTTTAATAAAAACTTATAATGTGATATCATAAAGAGGTTAATTGTGGAATTTGAATCTCATTGCTTGGTATTCCAAAATGTAGACGTTGAATGATAGAAGTATAAGGGTATAATGAATCCATTTTGTAGACTTGTATCGAAATGGGAAAACATAACAATGATTTTTTGAGTACTCTCTAGGACCCCTAAATGAAATTATTTCATCTAGGTAGTAATTGATCACCTTACCAAGTCATTGCATTTCATTAATATCAATTATGATTTATCTCTTGGCCAACTCTCTATGATATAAATAATGCATGTGGTAAGAATACATGGATTTCCACTCTCTAATATATCTAATTGATATTAGAGGATTAGTTCATGGTTTTGGAGAAGCCTTTAGAAGTTGTTGGATACATAGTTTAGATTTATGACATCTTATCACACTTAGAAGAATGATTAGTTAGAAAGTAACCTTCAAACTCTAGAGTAAATGATAATATCATGTTTAATGAATTTATAAGGATGTTGGGATCAAAAAATTCCCAACATAGATTTCTCATATAACAAAATTTTCCATTCCAGCATTCCAATTAAACCTTTTGAGGATATGTATGGGAAGAGATTTTAGAATCCAATATGTCTATATGAATTTATAAAGAATAATCATATGGGACCTCATATTATCCATGAAATGAAAATGAATTTTCAAACAATTCAATTCCATATAAAATACACACACATTCGATGGAAAATCTTTTAAAACAATCATTGAATATACCTATAGTTAGTGGTAAGACATAACGTGTTCCATTGAATATCACCATGGAATAAATTCATGATTTTTGGTAACAAGTTAAATCTTAGTCGTATATACATTAGACCCTTTGATATCCTTGATTTCATTATAAAAGTGTCCTATCATCTATCACTCCCACCTAACTTATCTTAGGTACATGATGTGTTATATGTATTCCACTTGATGAAGTACATACCATAACCCTATGATGTAATGAATCCAGAAGAGGTACCATTCAAGAATGATCTTTCACATGAGGATTATCTAGTGAGTATATTAGATTATAGAGACAAAGTTCTACAAAATAGGACAACCCACCTAGTCAATGTGTTATTGTGGAACCAAAAATTTAAGGAAGTGACATGGGAACCATAAGAGGTGATAAAATAGTAGCACCCTCATCTATTTTAGTGAATGAAATGAATATTTCAATGGATAAATTTTTGAAAGGGTTAATAATGTAATGAACTAAACATTTATAAATAAAAATCCTTGTTTTAATGAATAAATGTTTTATTAAGTAATATAGTTATAGAATACACTTGCACTATTTTTGGTTATTTTTTTCTGTTATATGGTCAATTAAATTTATTATAATGTGAAACATCATAAACATTGATAATATATACATAATATATTTACCATTAGTATAATTATATATTGAGGGTTATGACAAATCCATTTGACATAGAAGAAATATGTGATGGCCATGACCAGTAGTATTATACTAAATGAAGCCCATTTATCATAGCTTCAGAGAGAGATGTCATCATTGGTAATTTACCTCAACCAATCCCAAGATATTATTCAACCAATAAAGAATTATTGAAACCATTTACATGAGATTTTCAGGCTCATTAAGGTCATAGACCAAACCATTTTCACATAACCACCATAATAAAATATCACCATAAAATACCTTACCCTTCAAGAATTATCTAGTGTAAAGGCTATGTATCTATATACAATGGGAGTGAATTTTTATATTTTCATTTATTAAAATAATGATTATATTTATATTTTTTTAATATTTATTTTTACATGATTAAAAAACTATTTTGATAAAAATAGTAATTTGATATGAAGAAAAAGAGACACTACTTTTGGAAAATATATAGTTTTAATCAAGAAATTTTTCTTGTTGAATTTAATAATTTGAAGAAGAAAAATATTTTAATAATATATTATTATTAATTAATAATTATTAAATATAAATGATAATATTTTTTTTCAATGTCAAATAAAGTTTCTATAGGGGTCAGAAAAATGTTATAGTAAAAACGAATATTTTTCAATAAATATAGATTTTTTTAAATTATAATAAATAATATTTATATAATTAATTTTAAAAAATATATTATTTTTAAAATCATCTCATCAAAATTATCCAACAATGCATTTTTTATACTTTTTTTGAAGGAGTCAAATATTTAGGTAAAAATTATATACTGTATAAATATGTGGTATATAATATGACATAAAAATGACATAAAAGTGATGTAATCTATGAAATAAAATCCATGAAAGAAAAAAAAATATTTTCCCTTACAATCTTGTTTTTAAGTTATTTTATTTTTTTATAAATCCTTAATGAATCATCCAAAACCTATGTTATATTTTTAATGTTTTAAGACCAATTCCTTATATACATGTCTCACTTACCCATATCCAAGGGAATTATTTTAATGTGTTTAGTTATTGTAATTATAAAATAATTAAAACCACTCATATTTGAAAGAAACAATGTGATAAAACCTTGATAATTTTTAGGTTTTTATTAAATTATCATATAGGGTCCAGAAACTTTGTTTTCAAATTAATAAAGAATTCTCATATATTTTTCTATATAAAACCACAAAAAATATCACTCCTCATCCCTCGTAACCCTTGGTTTATGAAATTACTTTTCCTTTACCTCTCTTTAGTCCTCACAATATTCCAAAATAACATAAGAGGATCCTCCCAAGATTTTTGAACCATCCTACCAAGGTAAGTGATCCTCACCTTCTCCATATTATCCAAGTACCTTATTTAAATTATGTCTTTTATCCAATTTTTCATTTGTTGTATATTTTACCACATCCCAATTAATAAAAATTATTAATAATATGTAATTTGAGAACTCTTTATCTCTCATCCACCTCTTCTATAAACCTTTATATACACCCATTATGCTACATAAATTATCTTTCAATTTTCCATGTTAATCATTTGTATAGTGAATACATATCCCCATTTTCAATCAAGTTTATTCACCTAGTTGTATATATCCTTCATTTATTTGGGATTATCATTGATGTAAACCACACTACTTAATCATGGGGTTAAAATTTATGAAATAAAACAGTATGTTTTATGGTCAATGTGGAACACTTATGCTTGTACATGATATGAGAGTGACGGGTGGGCCCAGAATTATATATTCCTCCAATGAATTGGTAATTTTTTTTCTCATGATATGTCATATATGGTGCATAAGAGGTTATCCTAATCATGTGATATTATTATGTTTTGGTTGTTATCATTGACTTATGTTCATTATGTCATATTTTATGTTGTTTATGTATTCATATGTTTTCTTGAAGCTATAATATTATATCATGACACATTTTTAATGTTTGTATTCCTCACCCCTATTATGTTAACTTGGTATTCCTATTCAATTTCATGTATTAATTTAACTCATGATATTATTTTATTATTTATTTACTGTCCTTTATATCTCAGCCCTTTCTTATGTACATCTCCAGCTTATCTAGTGCAGTTTTAAAAGAATCATGGAATTTTAGGGTCTTGTTAAATAAGTGTTAAAAAAATCATTGTTTTTTTTGTTTTTTCCCCAATTATATATTCGTAATTAATAAAATAAACTTGTAATAATGATATTCTAGAATTTTATAATTTGTTCCTTTATATAATAAATCATGAATTAATGTGTATTGAATATATGGGTTTTCATAATAACCTTCCAAACCATAAACTTGGAATGATTGGAACAGATTAGTTTATGAAAGTGTTAAATTAGTTGGTGTAGGTTGTTAATGGTGGCACCCATGAGAGAGAAAAACATAATATTATAATGGAGGATATGTTTATAGTGGATAAATTCATGAAGTTTCAACCTCATACTTCAAGAGGATCTTCAGATCCAGTGAGATATCAGGTATGAATAAATTCAATGTACAAGTTATTATAATTTTTTGGATTTATAGAATATCAAAAGGTAATAATAATTATTTATCATTTTAAGGTTTAAGTTGATTGATGGTGGTATATGATTATTAATTCTAAGGAAATTTATGTGATTGAGAAAAAAGAGTGGATGGTATTGGAAGTTAGATTTCTTGATTTATATTACAACGGTATGAAAACAATTTTATAAAGGGAGTGTGATTATTATAAATTTCAAGGTTTTGATAAGGTTTTTAATTGTGATGAGAATGTTGATATAGATTTTATTAATACTTATGTAATTCACAATAGTAAGGTTAATAATTGATCAAGGTAGAAATAAATAGAAGTCAATTGATAATAAGTTACCAAATAAATAAAAAATTAAACCCCCCTAAATGTTACAAATGTGGTGAAAGAGTTTTTTTAAAAAAATTATAGGTTCATGAAAGTGTTACTAATGTGCTTATCTTGGTCATTTGGCTCATGACTACAAGGAAAATAGTTTTGATCAGAAATGTAACGGGAAGTTAGGTAGTCATCTAACATTAATTTTTTTTTAATTTAATTATTATTATATATTATGACAAATGATGTATTAAGTAAGTTAATCTAAGTGGGAATAATCAATATTAGAGACATAATTGTATTAAAATTTGTTTTGTTACTATTACAGTAGATGTGAGACCCTCAAATAAAGGGGTTATAGGGTGATCAATATATTTCAATGATTGATCAAAGGTCTGGGTATCTTGAACTAAAGGTTAAGGGGGAATAAATTCAGAGGATATTATTTTTCACTATGTATGGATATTATAAGATTGCGTTTATACCTTTATATTTGATAAATTGACTCATTACATTTATGGATCTTATGAATAGAGTTTTCCATGTGTATATAGATAGATTTCGTCAATTTTTCATTAATGATGTTATAGATTATTCTAATATTTATGGGGATCATCAAATATATTTAAGGATTAATCTTTATAATTTAAAAGAGGCTTATTTTTTTGAAAATTGTTGTAAATTTGAATTTTTGTTACAGAAAACTTCATTACTTGGGTATTTTTTTTTCTGAACATAGAATAATTATTATTATAAATGAAACTAAAGTGGAAAAGGACTAGACAAGACCAATAAATGTCACTATGATTTTATGTTTTCATGGATTAATAGGTCAAAAATGACATTTTATTAAAAACTATTCGCACTTATCTAGACCATTACTAATTAAAATAATAAAACAAGTTTAATTTATTTTTATTAAGGAATGTGATAATTTTTTATTAAAATTGAAAATAAGTTGTGTTGATGATCTACTGTAATCCTTTATAATAAGATATGGTTATTATGTTTTTAATATTGAAGATTCGTGGAAGCTACATGGATGTGTCTTGATGAAATGATTGGGTAATTGAATATATTTCACATCAATTAAAAATCCCTGACAAGAATTACCCTACACATGATCTTGAACATAAAATAGTGGTTTTACGTTTTAAAAATTTGAGGCTTCTTTTATATAGGGTAAAATGTGAAATATATGCTAACTGAAAAATTTTAAAGTTTATATTTACTCAAAAAGATTTGAAAACATGGTTAATAAAACTATTTCAACTGATAATGGAATAGTATTTCTCGATTCACTATCATCTAGGTAAAGTAAACAAGGTAATTAACGCCTAGATTCAAAATGAAAATGTATCATTAACCATGATACATTTGGAACATGATTATTAGTACAATTATTTAATGAATATTGGCCTAATAATTATTCATGCAGTAACACCTGATCTTTTGGTTTATATTTCATTACAGGCGTCATTTTTAGGCATAATTAATCATGCTAAAAAAGAATATCATGTTTTGAAAGAAATGGTGGAACTGGTGAAGAAGGGTTAAAGAAAAGATCCAACTAATGAAGGGGATTATTCAAAATTTTCTAGACCCTGGATAGAAATAGGAGAGTATATCTAGGGATTTCGTGGTGGGATTACCAAATATATCTGGATGTAAAAATATGATTTGGGATATTTTTTATCATTTGAGAATTTTCTTCTTATTAGAGAGACCATGTCTTTGAGATAACATGTTAAACTTATATATTAAATAGATAGTTAGAAAAAATTAATTTCCTCTCTCTATTTTATTGGACTACTATTCTATATTTATATCATATTTTTTGAATGGACATCAATATACATTGGGTATTTTATTGAATTTTAGTATAACAATTTAAACTTAATCAGATGGATAGTTGTGAAAAAAATTCAAAAGTTGGAATATATGATTTCTTATTTCTTCTTTGATTATTAGGTATGTTAGGATAAATATGTTATATTAGTTGAATTTTCATAAAATAGTAGTTTTCGTTCTATTATACATATGAAACCTTTTGAGTTATTATAATGAAATAAAATTTTAACTTCATCATTTTAGGATGAAGTTAGTGAAAATAAGTTGATTATACTAGATTTAGTAAAATATATTATTTAAAAGGTAAATATGATATATTACAGTATGAGGAAATTTAAGAGAAAGAAGAAAATTTATATAGATAAACAGAGGCAAGAAATCTCATTTGTGGTAGGCGACACAACTTTTCGTAATGTATCACCATGGAAAAAAGTTATGTGTTTTGAAAAGGAAAGAAAATTAATCCCCAATTATATATTTCCATATAAAATTATGAAAAAATAGAGATTAGTTATATGTTAAGTGTACTTACCGCAAATTTATATTAGGTATATGATTTGTTTCATGTTTCTTTATCAAAGAAATATGTACCTAATGAACCTCATGTCTTGAGCCCTAAAGTAGATTAGTTGGAAAAGAATATTTTTTATGAGGAAAATCCACTTTAGATTCTAAAATTAACAGAGTGGTTAATACACAATTAAGTGATTAAATAGGTTATGGTTTTATGAAATAATCACATGGTAGAGGATGAAACATGGGAATCAAAAAAATCTATAATGGAAAAACACTCTCAGTTGTTTAAGTAATGAATAAAATTATGAGGATATAATTTATTAAAGTGGGGAAGGATTTTAAAACCCACTTAATGCTAATAATAATACAAATTCATGTTTTATTAATTATTATGAATTTATATATGGAGTTATATTCACTTTAGTGAAACTTTTTAATTAAAAAATTAATAGATATTATTTAACTAAAATGGATTTCCTTGTATAGCGTGGTTTTTTTTTCAAAGATTAATTTACTAATTTTAGAATTTTAATTTTATAAAAAGGATTTAATTTTTTGATTTAGAATATAAAATTTAACTTAGGGGAAACTATTGTGTTTTTTTGAAAAGATTGAGTTTTGGGTGAATACTGAAAAAATAACAATTTTTATAAAATTGTAATTTATTTTAAAGTATATAAAAAATAAAATTCAATTTTAATTATTTTTATTGTTAAATTAATCCCAAATTAATTAAATTAGTAAAATTAATTCAATATTAATCAATATGATATTTTATTTTGGTATAAATTCACTTCTATGGTTAAAACTGTATTTTCCCAAAAAAATGTTTTTGTTACAATTTTCATATTAATATTAAAAATAAATTTATATAATAATATCAATTAAATATGTTAAATTTTATTTAATATTTGGAATCAAAATTTTAAAAATTCGATAAGATTTCCCATTTATTTTTCAGTCCGTATGAATAGTAACCCTTGTAATACTTTGTCACCATGGTAATGCTTACCAGAGTTAACAAGGGGTTAAAACTAAGAGGAAAGGTTTAAAATATTATAAATAATTTTTAAAATTTTATTTTATGAGTGTATTTGGAAAAATAATCATCCTATATTTGAAATATTTTAATTTGTTCCACTTTCCTTTGGGAAAGATATATAATATATTTAAATGTTTTTAATATTTTTAAGTGTGCCACTCCCTTCACTTATAAAATGGAACCTTCTATCCTAAATTATAAATATAGTTTGAGAACTATATCATTATAAAATTTTAAATAAAATACCTTAAAAAATATCCTCCCCACATCCTAGAGGTCCTAGTCTAACTAAAATGCAAACTGAAGCAGGTTTAATCTGTAAACCAAGAGAGGTTTTCAAAGAAGTAGTATAATTCTTAATCGAGTGTTTCCAATTTCTTTTTCTTATAACTCGTTAAAATGTTATTTATATATGATGATATAATATCATAATTATATTATATATGCTAAAATTTTATTATTTCAATTACCCAACCTTTTTTCAGCTCATTTTTCATCCATTGAAGAACAATATTGTTACTCATGCATACATGTTGAATATCACCTCCACGAAGTGATATGTTATGTTTTCCACCATAGGGTCATATAGATAGATAAAATAATGAATAAAATAAATATATAGTATATTTTCAAAATAGTTATGATTCAGTAGTGATATTATATTTC
Organism: Viscum album; assembly: GCA_963277665.1. Taxonomy (NCBI): domain Eukaryota; kingdom Viridiplantae; phylum Streptophyta; class Magnoliopsida; order Santalales; family Viscaceae; genus Viscum; species Viscum album. The sequence goes on from OY728140.1 coordinate 394,865,299, forward strand.
CTATATTTTTACCCTTACATCCATTGGAAAATGACAAAAGTACTCATCCGTACATGTGGACTAAAACCTCTACAAAGTTATGTGATTCGCTTTTCATTTCCACCATAAAATGTGTTCTTAAGGATGGAAAAAAGTAAAATAAATGAAATTTATAAAAAATTTATGATTATATAAAATTAAAATAATATATACTTCATTTATTTTCCACTTGGTAGAAAAATTTAAATTCCATGTATGTGTATGCACAGACTATCGTCTCCATAAATTAACATGATTCATTTTCCATAATCACCCTACAAGGTTTTTTAAAAAATTATATATATTTTTGTATTAAAATAATAATTATAGAATTTTTAAAATTATATAGGTAATTTAACAATAACTCCTTAGACCACGGTCAATACACCTATAATTTTTAGGGGTTATAAACCGAAAGACCCCAAAATGTATAATGTGATATAAGAAAATTTAGAAACTAAATAAAACATGGTATTAAATGAAATAAATTAAATAAATATAATTTAATGAACATGAAAAATTATCTTAAAAAAATAAAAAATGTTATTATTTAGGATTTAGAGAATATATTATGCCTGATGAGACTTTAAGCAAAACACTTTCTTTTAGAAATCATGTTTTAATGTTTTCCTCCCAACTCTTTTTCTTCCATGTTATTACTATTTTAAATAATTCTAGAATGATATTATTTATTATTTAATGTTTTTAAAGGTTTTTTTTACTATGTTGGAGTTTTTATAATGTTTTAATAATAAATCTTATCAACATTTTCTATATGGGTTATTTTTGACTTTTTACAAAAGTTAAAAATGAATAATTTTTTAACATATAGAGATTGACCACCTTTTCCCTCTATTATAGTCATTATCTGTTATAAATATCCATATAATAGATAATATAGTATTTTAATTTATTTCATATTCATACACTTTGATGAATATTTAATTTTTAAGTGTTTTCAAAGAAAAGGGATACTTCTCTTTTTGATTATAATGGAAAGTGTTTCGATTTTGGATTCAATTGAGTTTTACAAGGTTTTTATAATGAAAATGTGCATGATTAAAAAATTTTATTTCATTATAAAATAATTGAGTATTTTATATTTTGACAATATATCTTTATATATCTCAAGATTAATAGTGATAATGATATATCTCCCTAATGCATTGGTTAATGATATATTATTCAAATGTGAAAATGATGGGGGGGAGAGAGATGTTGGTTAATCTTATGGAATTAACTAGGAATTATATATTTCTAAAATAGGATAAATATTGGATAAAATGGGTTAATAATATGATTCTACCTGATACCAACATTATTATTGAAAAAAAATTATATAAATATTCTGATGTAATGAGATAAGAGAATTTTATGAAATTTTAATGGTGAAATATGTTTTTCCAAATAAATGTTTTCTTAAGTTCTCACATACCTCTTGATTAATTAATGGTTTTATTATTCTTTATAATATATTCTAAAATATTTTATTTTAGAAAAGTTTTATTTTTGTATGTAGAAATTATTTATTTATGTTCTCAATGTTTTGTGGCAAAAAAATCGTTGGATTTCATCTTTTAACTATACTAATGGAATACCATTTTTCATATCCCTTTTTACGATTTTGTTATAATTATACATATTAAAATGTTTTTATAGGATCTAAGGATGATTATGAACTATAGTAAGGCCAAATGTTCTATTTTTGTATTTTCATAACAGATGAAAAAGTATCATGAATGAAACATGGTTTTAAACATAAATGCCCAATTTTTGTGGAAAAAATGTAAAATATATAAAATTATATCATTTTAATGTAATTTTTCCCAAATTTATTAAATTATAAAACAAATTGATTATGGGGATGTAAAATTGTTAAATAATTTCCATTAAACTCATATTTATGGGTTTCTAAAGAAACAAGTAATTTAAGGTTCCTTCTAGTGCACAACTTCTGTTGAGCTGAGTTATGATGACTGCATACCTAATTGAATTTATTTTGCTTTCATTTAATCATATTTAGGTTTATCCTTTTGAGTTGAATTATTTTATTTTTTATATTTTTTTTCTCAAGATATCCTCTATGATATATTTGAACTCATCCATACATAGGCCTTGTACCCATACATGTTGTGTCAACATAGTTAATGGATAGTTCGGTAGAGATTTTGGTAGAGGTAGGGATGGGGGAGATGGTTCTGAGAGAATATTAGTGGTGTTTATTTCTATTTTTTTCCTATATTAGTGTTTTTATGATGTGTAGTTCTTTTATCTTAGTATTTTGACGTTGAATTTGCCATGGGGTTTCAAGAATCATATTTTACCCTTATTACTGGCATTGGTAAAAAATGATGGGTTTATTTACCATTATTTCATAAATGACACACTATATATGATTATTTATATTCGATTGAACTGTTATATAATTTTTCCAGTTATATTTGATAGTATATTATCTTATAGTATGATCCCTCCCATATGTGTGTGATATACCTTCTTGGTGTTTATCGATATACCATGCCCTATTATTGGTGGGATTAGGGTGATACACTCATCCTAATATTCACCTAAGTGGAGTATTTATGGGCCAAATTATTTCAAAAAGGTATCAAATATGTTTGAGTATTTGGGAAAGAGTGTGTAGTTATTTGTATTGTGAGGAATTTCTTAGGATTATATTAGTAAATGTGCTAAGGAATAATAATATTTGTTTGAATAATATTAAACCTGATTATTGGAAAGTGAAACTATTTCATTTTTACTCTAAGACTTTAATAACCTTTTAGTTGACTAAAAAATATTCTAAATTGACTACAGGGTTTAAAAAAATGTTATATGCATCATGTAGCATGTCATATGTGTTTTCACCCATGCTCTTATTGAGTCATATTTTCTAGATAAGTTTGAATAATTCGGTTTTTATCTTATCAAACATGAAATTCCACCCCATATACATCTATATCATATTTAAATGTTAGGTTGCATTGTCCTTGTGAATGTAATGCAACCTATGTTCATCGATTCATTGAGTGATAAGGCTTTAGTCCAAGGGCCTTATTGGAAGGTTTTTCCCTCACTAGTGGAGCATAGGTATGATCAACCAATAGTTTAGTGGAGATAAAACCAACCCAAATTATATATTTTAGTCCCTGTGAATAGGGATAATATTACACATAGGTTAAGTATTATTAATCAGTTCTAAAGATAGATGCCTCCATGATTTGAGGTTAGTCAGATACCTAGGAAATAAAGGATTATTTGGAGTGCATTTATTATGTTATTCATTTGTTCAAGGCACCAACTAAATAGATAGGGTTTCATACTACAATTCTTATACATGGTCTAATATGCCATTGATGGTTATTGATCACACAAACTAATGATGAGGATATTCTACCCTAGCTTGTGTTTGTAAACTTACTTAAATAGGATTATTATCCAACAATGTTGAGGATAATATGAGTTCTGGGAAAGTTAGACCTAAAAAAGATAACATGTTAGTGTCTAGGTATGTTATGATGTTTATAGACCTCATGAGTTAATCTTAGTATATTTTCCATGATAGTTTAATTTGATATGTAATGTTTCAGTTTAGTCTTCAGTGGGATATTTAAAATTGGACCATGCCCTTGTATATTCCCACATATTCAAATGTTTTGGATCATGATTTTATGATTGAGAGTTTTTCAATGTATTTGTATCCAAATGATGGAGTTTGTATAAGATTCAAAGGGGTAAATTCATCGGTGGATGTTATTCAGTGATATCTAAGATGATCACATCATCAGAGGCCAGTACATTCAAGTCCCAATCTCAAATTGGGGTTAGAAAGGGCCCTATGGTGGTTTCCCCAATCCAAGGGTTAAGAATTGTTATTCTTGAAGTAGAAAAGAGTTCCTAGAAATTTTTTTTCCAAAAAAGAGTAGTGGAGGATATCCAAGGTGGATTTTTCGATGGGCTTATTCAATGAGGATAACATTGAGAATAGGGTCCTCCATATGGAGGACAGGGTGGGCCTCCCAGAGGCAGTTATAGAAGAGGATCTAGCTGTATGAGTGTAGCATGGAGTATATAATGCATTGATCCACTAAAAACATCACCACATATGGGGAAATCCGCTTAGTCGTATGGTTTAATAAGATAGGAAAGTGGTTAGATGTAGGAAATAGAGTTTTTTGAGCAGTTGGAGCCTAACATTGTTTAAGGCATGATTTGGGTCTTCCCTATACTATAACTTGTATCGATTAATACTAGTGTGAGTCATTAGATTCTTGATTTATACATTATCTCATGATATAGATACTCTAGTAGATCTTATGGGATGATCTCTTTGTATAGATACTCCAACTAGATATTATTTTCCTCTCACTATTATCTTTCATCAATCTGATCTTACTATCAAAAAATAGATGTTTTCTTGGGACCTTTTCATGGTGGAGATGATACATTATGATGTTTTTTAGAGTGTAATGTTTATATAAATTCAAGAACAAGTTTGATTAGATATCTTTATTGGATTATATTTTATCATGATAAAGGTTTTCCGATCACCATCACTATTGAATTCAACACCTAGATGGCATGAGAAGGGCCAACCCTTAAATTATTTCATGTAATTAAATATAAATTGTAGAACATGATTTTTTTCACCATTGAATATGTGGTGGAGTATACATATAAAATTGTATAAGAGTGTATGACTGTTTTACCAAAGAATGTCCCAAGGTTTACCCATTATCAATAGGTTCATTTCGGTATAAACTATCACCCCATGATCACATTGATATTATCAAAATCATATATGGTGGTCGCGGTTGAGGTCATGGAGTGGAACATTTAATAGGATGATCTTTTAGAGAAAGGATTTATTCGATCTATAGTTTCCCATGTAAAAATTTGGTTCTCTTTGCTAAGAATGTGGAAAGAGTTTGGTCCTTTTATTAACTATCAATAACTGAATCAGGTGGAAGTCATAAAAAACTACCATTTTCTAAACATTGATGATCTCTTTGACCAACTAAAATGAGTAATCTTATTCGGAAAAATTTATATCAGGTATCATTATAACTATCATCATTTATTTTGAAGATAATATCCCAAATATGTAATTCTAATGTTGATACAGTAACTATGAGTTTTTAGTGATATTTTTTGGGTGTGATTAACGCCCCCACATTATTTATGGGAATCATTATTTGGATCATTTATCATTAACTAGACTTGTTTGATAAGGATTTCATTAACTAAATTCTAAATTATTTTCAATTAAGTGAATATAAGATTGAGTGTTTGAGGATTTTACTAGACTTACTTTATAAGAATATGATATATAGAAATCTATCTATGTTTATGTTCTAAATATAGAAAGTTCATTTTCTATGGAAAGTCATTCCAAATGATAGAGTTTCTTTTTGATCCAGTGAAGGTAGAGTTTCTGATGTCTGGGGAGACAGCCAAGACCATGTTTTGAATTCATATTTTTCTTGTATTGGTGAGCAATTATTGAAGATTCATGGTTGGATTCTCATATATTACAGATTATATGACAACCCTTTCCCAAAAATAGTTGGCATTCATTTAGTATAAAAACTTTTAATGTGATTTTGATGTGAAAAATAAATGGTTGACTAATAAACTTATTTTGTGGATATCTAAGGAAGGAATAGAGTATTTTGTGTACTATGAGGCCTCTAGTTTTATGAATGGTTGTGTTATAACCCATAAATTATTTGTGATGATTTACTCATATAATCAGTTGATATCAGATAAGAATAATAATGTGGCTCGGGACTTAGAGCTTACAATGGTGGTGATTTCCTTAATGATATGAAGACCCAATATTTTTAGGGAGTGATTTTTGGTATTTTATTATTTATAGGGTGAAGGAGTCCTACATTGTATATTTTTATCATGGTATTATGTGATATCATATTTTATTTCAAGAAAAACCTTTTGGGTTATCTAAACGTAGATATTATTTCATTCTCTTTAAAGGGTGGATAATGGTTCCTACATTGATGCATATGGAGTTTCTGAGAAATTTTCATGCCTCCCCCTAGACGTACATCCTTAGGTTGTAAATATGTAAAATGATCTCAAATTAATATTTTTGTGTCTATGAATGCAGTGGAGAGTCTGTGAGTTCATTTCATAATTCCTCACCTGTCATTTTTTAAAATATACACACTACATTCCCATAAGATTGATTCAATATCTTAAAGTTTCAAAGTGGGAGTGGGATAATATTTTATTTTATTTAATTATTATAATTCCATTATTGGTAAATCTTTCTGAAAATTTCTAGATGGTCATTGAATAACTAACCATGTTTTCTAATTTCTATCCCATTCTAGAGTAGAGTTTAACAAAGAGTTTGGTATACCAGTGAACAGGTGAGATCATTAAGTTATATGGGCCGACCATAGTGATTAACTCTGACTGTAATACATGATTTACTTCCCATTTGTAGAGGAGTGTTCTTGAGGATTTTGTATCCCAGTCAAAAATTATTGTAGCATTCCACCCCCAAACAGATGGTCATATTGGGAGATCTATTCAGGTTTACATTGAGCACTTGTGATTTAGATTTTTGTTATAGTTCATATGATCACCCACTATTAATGGAGATTTTTTACATAAAAAACATCAACCCTAATATTAAAATGGAACCTTTTATGGCCATATATTGTATACCTTATTGGTCACCCCCTTTATAGATATATATTTTTGAGTCATCTTTTGTAGGGCTCAGGCTGGTGTAGAGAATTATAGAGAAGGTAAATGTGATCTATGAGTGTATGAGTATATCCCAGAGAAGTAAACAATCATATATAGATTGAAGACCATGATTGTTAGAGTTTTAGAAGGGAGACCATTTGTTTTTATAGGTCTTATATAGGAATTTTATGAGGATATTTATTTAAGAAAGCAATTTTTTCCTAATTTGCATTGATCCTTTTCAAATTTTGAGCAAGGTAAGATGTTTTATTTAACTTTTTTAATTACCCCCAAAAATAGTCAAGGGTCACAGTGTTTTCAATATATTACAATTAATCAAATATGTGAATTACCCATCACACATTATCTACAGGGGTAAGATAAATTTCAAGGATGAAACTCCCTTTTGAGAGTACTTAGTGTCTATCAAGGTCTGGAAGGTGAAGGTCATTTATGGGGGAGTGATTCTGTTAGTGTGTGTCTTATGGTGGTAAGAGAACCTTTAAGAGAGATCATACAAGCATGGGAAATAGATATATTACAAGTAACCTCACATATTTACATGTTTTTTTCTTCTTGGGATGAACATCATTGAAATTATGGATGATGTGGTGACGCATATTTTTATACTAAATTCCATTTAATATTTCCAAAATACTAATATAAATTGTTATAATAGAATTTTGTTTTTATTTGTGATGTGGATATTTGAAAAATAAATAATATATTGAATATATTAATCCATGCATATATTAATAACAAACAATTTCTCAATAGAGTCCTAAGTATTATACTGTGGTTTTTTCTATAATAGGGGGTTTCCTAAAACTATCATAATTTTTAATTTTTTCCGTTTAGATTTTAGCTGAGAAATATTTATTTGTTAATTAATGTAATAACTTTGTTGAAACCTAACCTAGTTTGTTACTATAAATAATATTTTATATAATTTTTCCATGGATTAGTGGTCAATAATAAATTAAATACTTGAGAGGATGTAACTCAATCTTATCATATTGAAATAGAATTATTTATATTGTTATCAATAAAGAATTTAGATGAAGTTGGGGTTTTTGAAAGTAATGATGATTCTCCATTGAGGAAGAAAATTATAAATTTCATCTTTTTCATGTTTTCACATGTGTTAATTATTTGATTAAAAATTTATATTATTACATGTATAATAAGATATAGTTTTTATTTTTTATGATAATTTAAATATTTGGATAATATATATGATAATTATTTAAATGGGTAAATATTTCCCTTTTCATATAAAAATTTAATTTTTTTCCTTTAATTGTCTATATTAATTGTTGTAAATTAGTTGGGTAATGATTTGACATGGAATTATTATGTCATTATATGTTATATTATAAACAACGCTTTTGAATTTGTATACAATATAATTGTTTTAAGTTAATTATTTTATTATCAATGTTTATTTTCATTTTTGAATATTGTTTATTGAACTCTCACTGACTTCCTTGGATTTCGTTATTACTTCAATCATCTATGAATGAGAATGGATGATGATACAAAAAGATAAATGAAAAAATGATTGATACTTAAATCCTTATTTCTTTTTTATTCAATTTATTTCTTCATCAATGTCAACATAACCCTTTTTTAGGTGTCCATACATACGACCAATCACTAACTTTTAATTTTTTCATTCTTATTCCCACAAATTAGTTTATACATAGTTATGAAGTATTGAAATGGATAATAGAAGGAATAATTGAGTTTTCACATGGAATTGGGGGTATAATAGGGTGTTTTAAATGTATTTTGGATTAGGGTAAAATGGATGGTGATGGTAATGATGAATGTGATGTTTCTATTCAGGATCCTAGTACCATTGTGTTACACCCCAAGGATTAATGAAATAAAAGAAATGCATGAAACTTTGTTTGAAGTAGATATTAATAACTATACTTTAAATATAAATTTGCATCTTTTATGTTTTGAATCTCGAAAAACAGTCATCAATAATTGTGTTCAATAAGTTATATAGAGTCTGATGGAACCAACTTGTTTTTTTGTGAATAGTAGCATAACCATATGAATAGTAATATGATTCTAATGAATAGTAAATTGTATTATTATTTTATTTTCTTAAGGATTGAAGATAATAAAATATTGTTTAATGTTTTAATATGATCAAAAATAGTTATAGTTTTAAATTTTTTATTTTTTAATTTAGTATGATTTTATTTACAAATTAAATTAATAATATTTATAAAATTATTTTCAAAAATTGGACTTTATTTTTTAATTATACATGTCGAAAAATGGTTGGGGTAAATTTTTGTGATTTTTTTGAAATAGTTGATTTTTCGGTGAATTGTAAAAATACTGTTTTGGGTTTCGGTGTGTTAATGACATCATTAATGATGTAATAACGATTTAATAAATCTTGTAAACTTTTTTACAGTAAAATAATATGTGAGATGTCCCGTTTTTCTAATACCTTGGTCAAATACCTTGGGCAAGCCCCTGGTTTTTCCAATACCACTAATGAGTTGTCCCGTGGAAATTATTAAAATATTCCCTCACTTTTTCTATAAATACCTACCCATTCCTTCATTAACTTCATTAAAAAAATTTCTCAAAGGTTTCCTCAAGCCCTCAAGGTCCCAAAATTTAAGTTCTATGAGTTACTCTGCAAGGTAAGAAAATTCACAATTTCATTCTTTTTCCATTCAAGTTCTCTTTTATGTGGTATAACATTCAAGTTTCCATACCATGTTCTTATTTACTTATTATTATTGATATATTATTTATTATGATTCATTTCTAGATGGTATACCCATGTACACTCTCTTTTTAATGTTTTTTAAAACCATGTTGATAGCCGTTAGGCTGTTGAATTTTTGTAAGAGATTTCTCAACTATTCTTTTATTTTGAGTTCCTTTCTTCCCATTCCTCAACTCCTCTTACCCAAGAGGCAGGAAATATCTATAAATAATCTATATTATGTATTTACTCATTTTCATGGAAAATTAATCATCATTCTTCTCCCCCTCCCCCACTTATTTAAGGAATTAAAACATTGTCTCAGATTTGTCGAATTACTGACATCATGGACGATGTGATTTCAATTTGAATTAATTATTTCCAGCATGGTCATGAAAAAAAATTTATCATTGAATCCGGTTATAATATTTGTATTATGTCTCATAAATGGTTATGGTTTTCTTTTTTACTCATGTATTTAATTTATAAGACATAATGAGGTTGTTATTATCAAAGAACCACTAAAATGATCTAAATGAACATCATTAATGTTTTAACTTATTAATCATCCTCATACCAACATTCAAAATGATAAATTTTATAAATTACGGTGATTTAATTACGTAAATATCTTTCCATTCCAATTCTGTAGTTTCACTTCCAATCTACAAGAATATCCATCAATAACCAATTGTGCAAAACAGGTAAAGAAAACACCCCAAAACAATGCAAGGAACAAAGTACTAACAAATAAAGGGTGAAATGATGTAAAGAAATGATAATTTAATATATTATAAAGATGGATATGTTTCTGTAATATATTAATAACATTATTTTAACCATTATACATGATTTTTAGACACATTTTAAGTAAGAAGAACCCGAGGTATGGGAATTCTTAACCCGATTTTCATTCTTTGGGTTAACTTTCTACTTCATTATTTATGTGGTATTAAATTGTTTGTGTGATGAAAATTGATTCTATTATGATGATTTATTTGTATTTATAGTGTATATACATATTCCATCCACTCTAATAAGTATCTCTTCAATTATATGATTTATGTTAGGGGTTTTTTATTTAAAATCCTCTTTTTAAAAAATTATGTTTTACAAAATTTCAAATGCAATGTTTTTATGAATTTTTTCATGTTTTAGGACTATTTTATGGTTCTTGGGAATTTTTTATAATTAAGGGTGGGACCTATATCTCTCTCTAATGCATTTGTTATGTGTAATTTGTAAGTCGGTTGTATGGTTACTCCAAGTGTAACTACGATGTTTACACAAATTGTAATGTAGCCATGAGGGTTAAAAATTATAATGTAGCCAAGAGGGTTATAATATTATATAAGTAATTACCCAAGATAACTTTATGGATATACTTATGTTCTTATGTATTGTGGGAATCTTGTGGAATTCTCATGTTTTATAAACTAAGTATATATATACAATAGATAAGTATGTCCTTTAAAAATGGTTTCATACATTACTAGTATTCATGGAATAATGTGTTCTTTCCTTCATCTTATATCCCTTAATGAGCTTGTGTGATCATCCCATGTTTTTAAATAATTTAAATAGTTTATAAGTATGTGTTTGATAAAGAAATAATCCCAGTTAAATATTTTAAGAATTTTCAAAGAAATCATATATTAAGCTTTAATGTTTTATATTTTTAAAAAATAGAAACTATTTTTATGGTATCCACTTTGTAATAATGTTTAATGTTATGAATGTATTATGTCCAAATTCTCTAAATATCTAAACTTTAAAATATTCTCAATGTAAAAGGAAGTGATTTCTTTACTAAAATCAAGATTATGTAATGTAATAAGGCAGGGTCCTTATAGTTGGTATCAAAGTATGATATAGATAAAATTAGGGGTTAGGATGATGTGAAAAGAATACAATAAATGATTTTTAATCTATGATTAATTTGAAATGTTATAGAATTTAAATATTACCATGTATCTTAGACTAAGATATGTTTGTTTAGAATGGTTGTTCTCAGAAGAAATAGGGAATCATAAGAGGAGAGGCACTAACAGAATGAAATCCTTCTGAATCTGCAGCCTGGAATGATATGGATTGGAACTGAGCAGTTTTTGAAAGTAATGTATCATCTAGAACAAGAAATAAATAGTGGTGGAATCCATGATAGAGAAAAAACAAAGGTACAACAACAGAACATTACAATAGTGGAACATTTTTTGAGATAACACCCTCCTGATTTCTGTGGATCTTCTGACCCAGTAACGGCTGAAGGATGTATTAATGTAATTGAAAAGATATTTGATGTAATGTTTTTTCCAGATAATCAAAAGGTATGTCTTGAAATTTATCATTTTGAAAGTGAAGCTGATTAGTGGTGGTCAACAGTAAAGAATATCAGGGATAGAGAGGATATTTATACCTTAGAGTTGGATGAATTTAAAATTATCTTCCATGAAAAATATTTTCCTAAGGCGGTGTGACATAGGATGGAGAAGAAATTCCTTGAATTGAAAAAAATGGATGAAGATTCAGTGATTGTGTATGAAGCAAACTTCACCAGACTAGTGAGGTATGCTCCAAATATTATTCTGAATCTTGATAAAAAAAATCAACCACTTTTACTCAGGACTGAAGACAAGGTATCGAAGTGCATTTGCCTCCTGTGAATTCAAAAGTTATGAGAAACTTGTTCAATGTGATTAGAGGGTAGAGATGGAGTTTTCTAATTATCATGTGAATTTGGGAAACAAGGATAAGAAGTGGTCTAGATGGAAAGTGATGGGTAAGAATCAACAAAAGAAATTTTATGGTAAGAAAATCCAGTTTCAAGTTTGTGAAAAGTGTGGAAAGAAGCACCCAGCGGAATTTCTTAGCATAACTGGGAAGTGTTTTAAATTTTGTAAGTTTAAACATATGTCCATAAATTCTAATGAAAATAATTCTAATACTAATCCTGATAAGAAAACTATCGTGTGTTTTAAATGTGGTGAGATGGGGCACTATGAAAATGTCTTCCTAAAGAGGGATATGAATGTTTCAAATAATCCATACTATAAGAATAAAAGTGCAGTGAGATCCTCTATGACTATGTCAATAGATGATGGTCCATCCAATGATTTTGTATCAGGTTCTTTGATTTTTTACTCATATTTGTCAAAAATTTTGTTCAATATAGGGTCTATACATTCCTTCACCTCTGAGAAATTTTCTCGTAAATTTGAAATATCACCTCAACCAATGAAACCAGAACTAGTTGTTAAAACACCATGGGTAAATATTATATCAAAGATTAATTATAAGAATATTTATATTGTGGAATGCTGATTGAATTTACCTACAAAACTTATTTTTTTACCCTTAGTCGAGTTTGATATTATTCTGGGAATGGATTGGATTTCTGTTTATCATGCTAAGATTTACTATAGAGCTAAAGACGTTTTTTTTCATAAAGAGTTTCAGTTTTTATACAATAATGAACCCATACAATTGATAAAATATTAGGAAGTTGAAAAACTTTTGAAATATGGAAATGAAAGATATCTTTCTCATATTGATGAAAACAAGGAAACTGTTCATATTGATGATGTGCCTGTGGTAAATGAATTCCTTGAAGTTTTTCCTGATCAGTTACCCGGTGTCATACCTGCTCGAGAAGTCGAGTTCACAATTTACTTAGTTCAAGATGCTAAGACAAATTCAAAACCTCCATATTGTATTGATCTAATAGAACATATTGAATTGAAAAATCAGTTATAGGATATTTTTTAGAAAGGTTTTATTCGTCGTAGCACTTCACCATAGGGTGATCCTATTTTTTTCTAAAATGAAAGATGGTTCCATGAGACATTTCATTGATTATAGAGCACTGAATAACATCACATTTAAAAATAAGTAATCATTTCCTCATATCGATGAATTTTTTGATCAGCTCTAGGAAGCTCAGTACTTTTCCAAGATTGACATGAGATCTGAATACCATAAACTGAAGGTGAATGAGGATGACATCCTGAAAACAACATTTCGTACAAGATATGGGCATTATGAATTTGTTTTTACAACATTTGGGTTAAATAATTCACTTTTTATATTCATGAATCTTATGAATAGAATATTTCATGTGTTCTTGAATAAGTGTGTGGTTGTATTTATTGATGAAGCTTTATTATTTTCTTAAAAATGAGGAGCATGAAACACATCTAAGGGTTGTTTTACAAAACTTAAAGGAAAAGAAACTTTATGGAATATTTAGAAAGTGTGATTTTTGGTAGCAACAAATTTCATTTAGTAGGAACATCGTTAATAAGTATGGAATAATAGTTGATCCTGACAAAACAAAAGCGGTCGATGAATGTCCAAGAACTATAAATGTTACATAGATTCATAGATTTCTTGGGTTATCAGGTTATAACTGACGGTTTCTTAAGAAAATTTCATAGTTATATATCTCGATAACTATTTTAATAAGAAAAAGGGTTAAATTTACTTGGACAGAAGAATGTGATGTTTTTTTTAGGAACTGAAGATAAGATTGGTGAATGCTCCAGTTTTGTCCTTGTCATCCTGAAATGGTGAGTTTGTAATCTACAATTATGCTTCGTTGAAGGGACTTAGTTGTTTTTTGATGAAAAATGATCAGGTAATTGCTTGTGCTTCAAGACAACTAAAAACTCATGAGTTAAATTATCCCACACATGATTTGGAATTTGCAACTGTGGTTTTTTCTTTAAAAATTTTGAGGCATCATTTATACAGAGCCAAATGTATAATATATACTGACAATAAATGTCTGAAGTATATATTCACTCAGAAGGAATTAAACATGTGGCAAATAAGATTCCTTGAACTGATAAAGGATTATGTTTACATGATTAATTATCTTCTAAGAAAAGCAAACAATGTTTCATATGCCTTGAGTCGAAAACATCATGAATCATTAACCTTGTTACATTTAGAACATGATCCCTTGATTAATAATTTGATGAATTTTGGCTTTGATGTTATTGGTGAAAGAAATACCTTTGTTTCATCTTAGGTTTTAGTGCAGTCATCGTTATCAGAGAGAATTAAGAAAGAACATAAGGAAGACCATGAGCTACAAAAAAAAGGTAGAATTGGTTAAAATGGAAAATTTTCTAGAATATAACCTTGGTAAAGATTGTGTTTTATGATTTGGTAAAAGGTTGTGTGTGCCTTGTGATTCTCAGTTGAAGAAATAATTGTTGTGTGAAGCTCATAATTTTCCATTTTCAGTTTATCCTGGAACTAATAGGATGTACAAAGACCTTCAGGAATATTATTGGTGGGATAGAATTAAAAGAGATATTGTTGATTTTACTATGAAAAGCTTAACATGTAAAAAGGTTAAAGAAGAGTGGAAGTTACCGAAGTGAATGGTACATCCTTTTTTGGTAGCATAGTGGAAATGGTTGAATGTATCCATGGACTTTTTGGTGGGACTACCAAAGACATCTCAAGGTAACAATGCGATTTGATTTATTTTTGATAGGTTGAAAAAATATTCACATTTTCTTTCTATTTGAGATATAATGTCTTTGTATCAGCTTTCTTGATTGTACCTCAAGGAGATTGTCAGGTTACATGGATTTCCTCTTTCCATTGAATCTAACCGGGATCCTAGGTTCACTTATAACTTTTGGAAGGGACTTCATAAGTCATTGGGAATAGAGTAAAATTTCAGTATAGATTTTCATCCTCAATCAGATGGGTAGTCAGAATGAATGATTCGGACTTCAGAATATATGTTTTGAATTTGTTCAATGGACAATCAAGAAATTTGTGATATGCATCTTTCTTTAGTTGATATTTCTTATAATAATATTTTCATTCCAGTATACAGATGGAACCTTTTGCGGCTTTGTATGGGAAGCGGTGCCAGACTCTAGCTTTTTGGGATGAAGTTAGTGAAATGATGTTTATGGGGCCAGAATTAGTAGAGGAAGGTGATGAAAAAGTGAAGATGATCGAGCAACACATGTGGACAGCTCAGAGAAAGCAGAAAAGTTATATAGATAATAGAAGGAAAGACCTATCTTTTGAGATAGCTGACTATATTTTCCTTAAAATCTCTCCTCGGAAAAGTTTGATGTGTTTCATTAAGAAAGGGAAGCTAAGTTCGTGGTTTATCAGTCCTTTTGAAATTTTGGAGAAGGTTTGAATAGTTGCATACTGATTAGATTTTCCTCTGTGTTGGTCTCAGGTACACAATGTTTTTGATGTTTTGATGTTCAGGAAGTATGCGCCAGATTCATCACATATCTTGAGCCCAAAAGCAATTCAGCTGGAAAATAACCATTGTTATGAGGGGAAACCAGTTAAAATTCTTCATCGATGGGAACAACTATTGCGGAATAATGTAATCCACTAGGTAATGGTTTTTTGGAGAAACCACATGTATGAAGAAGCAACATGGGAGTCTGAAAATGCTACAAGGGAATGGTACCCTCACTTGTATAATAATAAAATAAAATTGCAATATAACAATTTCTAGAAGGTGGGGATAATGTATCACCCCAAGGTTTAAAAAAATAATTGGAATGGATGAATCATTGTTTTAATTAGATATTTATAACTATATTTTAAACATAATTTTGTAGCTTCTATGTTTCGAATTTTGAAAAAAAGTCATCTACAATTGTGTTCAATAAGTTATTCGAAGTCTGATGAAAGCGACTTTTTTTATGAATAGTAACATACCCTTATGAATAGTAATATGAACCTAATGAATAGTAAATTTTATTATTATTTTATTTTCTTAAGGATTCAAGACATTAACATATTGGTTAATGTTTCAATGTGATATAAAAGAATTTATAGTTTCAATATTGTTTATTTTTTAATTAAGTATGATTATATTTAAAAATTAAATTAAAGATATTTAGGAAATTATTTTAAAAAATGGACTTAATTTTTTAATTGTACACATCGAAAAATGGTCAGGGTAAATTTTTGGGATTTTTCTGAAACATTTGATTTTTTGGTGAATAGTAGAAATGTAGTTTTGTGTTTCTGTGTGTTAATGGCATCATTAATAATGTAATAATTATTTCACACACCTATTTTGATAATCCAAAATCATTTTTCATTTATGTAAAGATTCTTTTTTCTCTTAAAAGACAATCATTTATGAGAAAATCATGTTTATATCAAAGTAATAACTATGTACTTTTAATGTCATTATTCTCTTGTTTAAACTCATAGTGAAAAATTTCTCTTAAGTTCAAGGTCACTGATGAAAAGGTCACTGTTTCAAGGTCACTAATACAAAGGTCAGCGATACAAGTTTGCCGATGCGAGATCACTGCTGCAAAGTAACCGTTGCAAGTTCATCGATTCAAAGGTCACCATTACAGGGTCACCGATGCAAAGATCACCGTTTCAAGGTCTCTGATACAAGGTCACTATTTCAACGTCACCGTTGTAATTTCACCGATGAAAAATTTACCATTTCATGTCCATCAATGCAAAGGTAATCATTTCAAGTTCAATAATGCAAAGGTCACTGATGCAAGGTCACCGTTGCAAGGTTACCAATGGATGGTTTCTGATGGAGAGTTATCGTTGGAAGGTTACCAATGAATGGTTACCGATGGAGAGTTATCGATGGAATGTTACCAATGGATGGTTACTTATGGAGATTTATTGATGTATGGTTACTAATGGGAGTTTACCGATTTAGAGTTATCGATATAAGGTTACCATTATAAAGGTTACCGATGAATGTTGTCGATGTTCACTTACTGTTGAAGCCTACCGTTATGAAGGATACCGTTACTAGTCTATCATACTCTTCTACTCCATACTTTTTCAAATTCTTAAGATTATTCTAACGCTCATATTTGATAAATTAAATGCTTATGACATTAATTAATTCTGATTGTAGACATATCAAGAGACTGTATCTATGGACAGTACGAGGTACGAGAAATATTTCACTTGATGTACTTATTTCTATTATCAGACCTCAAATATAAAAGAGAAGACCAAGGAAGAGAATATAGTGAATAATGAGAATCACATGTTCAGATGCTAAGAAATAGAAATGCATGAGAAAGAAATTACTGGAGAACAAGGAAGAACCATTCGTTCACTTTCACTATGAACCCAAGAACATCAAGAAGATTATTTTGGGAGAACAATTTCAAGGATTCCTTCTTTGTCTCATCAACTCCCGATCAACATAAGAATCAGAACACTCATGAGATAGAACCTGATGATATGACACTCTGTTTTGGAGACAACTTCCAGATAAATACTTGAACTGCAAATTCTTCACTCCAAGGAGTCAAGAGTTGAACTGCAGGAAAATAGTGCTTTCTAAACTCAAAATTACAATCTTAGATCTATTGTGTTCCTTCATTTTACATTTATGAGAAGTGTGTGTCTATCTGTTACACATTGTCTCCTATTCTTAAACTATAGGGTACTGAATATCCTCACATCAAACTTCACTTATATATTGTTTCCCACGTATAACTGTGGAAGAGACATTGTGTGTTCTATATTATTTATTTGTCCCACGAAGAGCATTGGTAGAGGGTGTGAACCTTGGACAGTTTGTAAAAACTATTTAGAAGCCTTATATAGGTTGTGTATAAAGTTTATTGTTAATATAAACTTCTTGGTGGAAGGTGATCACCAAGTGAAGAGGATTAAGTCTCGGCTTGAGACTGAACCTCTTGTTTAACACCATCGTGCTCTGTATTTTTTTGTAATTTATTTTATCTATTTTTTCACTTCTTATAATTTCTAAATCATAAAACTGTTTTGCATTCACATTGATAGTCAGTTTTCGTGAGTGTGTGTATGTGTTTAATTCATTAAACTTATTTCAAAAGTTTAAGAAGTGTTTTACACTAATTAAACTGAGGACTAATCACCTTTTGAACAACCTGTTGACCAATTAGACATCTATATCTCTACTACCTTAATTAACTGGTCTATTTCATAATTCGAGAGATCTTTAATATAAAGTTTTTAAAAAAAAATTTAAGTAGGAACTCAATTAACCTCCTCTTGATATTCCACTCCGACCAGCATTTGGTATCAGAGGGATTTAGTTTAGTTTCTATTACTACTACCTGAACTGTTGTGCAATTAGTCAAATTATTTAACTGTGATTTTAGTGGAATCTTAAAGATCTTAAAATTTATGTCATATCTAAATTTTCAGATCTTTAAATTTATAATTAACAATTGATAATAGAGTTGAGGGTGCTGCTACTAATAGTGAAACTTTCTTTAATGGTAATAACTATGGTCAGGGGAAATTAAAAATGAAAATGTATCTAGAGAGAATTGGACCTGAAATCTGGGACATAATTGAAGAATAACATTTATTTCTTGCTATTGCTAGGGATACATGGTCTCAGTTGACTAAATCTACATATAATAATAATTTTAAAGCAATGAATGAATTGTACTGATATCTAGGAGATAAATAATTCAATATAATATCTGCCTGTAAAACTGCATATGAAATTTGGGATACTTTAGATGCTTCTCATGAGGGAACAACCAATGATAAAGAAATGGGATTAAATACCTATACTATTAAATATGATAATTTTCAAATTAATCATGATAAAAATATCTCTAAAATGTATCTCAGGTTCAATGAAATAGTGAATACCATGACTCTTCTTGGAAAACCAATGGACATCAAGGATCAGATTATGAGATTTCTTCGATTCTTACCTGAAAGATGGAGAGAAACTTCTATTTCCATCTGAGAATCTTAGGACATAGGAAACCTACCAGTGAAGGAACTAATTGGAATGATTATGTTTCATTAAGAATAGCTTAAGGTAAATCAAGAAGCAGGTGAAGAACCAAGAAAAAAAATCTGTAGCATTCAAGACTGCTACCTCAAAGAACAAAGATAAAGAAAAAGCTCAAGCTCTTATAGACACTTCCACCAGTGAAGACTCAGATTCCGATAGTGATGATGATATGGCTCATATTGATAGAAGATTCAAGAAGTTCTACCATAAGAAAAAGTTATTTAGAAATATACACTATAAAGGAAGATATGATAATAATGGATAGTGAGAAAAGAACAAAAAATGGAATTATAACACAAATGAGATAGTCTGTTTTGAGTATAAACAAAAAGGTCATGTGATATCTAATTTCCCTAAGCTAAAATTTAAGAAGAAGTATGAAGACAAAATAAAGGGTTATAAAAAGGATATTAAAGCTTCTCAGAGTGCCTCAGAAGATAGATCAAGTGGATCTGACACTTATGATATTGAAAAGAACAAACATGCTAACCAGTGTTTCATGACAGAAACATCTGAGGTAACACCCAATTCTCATGTACATAATGATTACTATTCATGGAATGAATTTGAATCAAGAAATGATGAAAATATTAATATGGAAGAACTATTTGAATACGGTGGAATTATTGAGGACACATTTAATGAAGTCAAAGATAAATATAAATTATTGAAATGACAACATACTTTAAATGCCAATTGTAAGTCTAATCTAGATATTGAAAAGGAAAAATGTGCTCAGATGTTAAAAGAAAATACTTAACAGAAATTATCCAATGAGTGATTAAATAGAGATATTGAGAAGTTTACTTCATGTAGAGTTACCTTGATGCAGTTTCTTGGAAATAAAATAGCTTTAAAATACAAAACTAGTATAAGATATCAGCCAGGACATAGAAGGATTATTAAAACTAAATTTGTTCCAAAATCTGGACAATTCGCTGCTAGTTCAAGTTCTGGAATATCTTTTGAGAAAAAAATTCTCTAAAGTACAAAACATGGTTTTCATGTCTCAAAGCATATATATTGATTATAGGAAACCTGTGAGAAAAGTATGGGTTCCCAAAGCGTTACATTCTAACCTCTCTAGAGCCATGAAAATCTGGGTACCAAAGTTACCCTACAATTAATTTGTTTTGCAGGAAAACTATTTAAAGAGATCATGTAAAACTCTATGGTAATTGGACAATGGATGTTCAAGACACATGACAGGATACTACTCAAGCTTCAAGATCCTAATTAATGTTTTGTGTGGACATGTTACATTTGGTGATAATGAAAAAGGTAAGATCATCAACTTAGGGAAAATTGGAAACCCTAATACTGTATTAATTTCAAAAGTAATTTTTGTTGATGGGTTAACGTACAATTTACTAGGAATATCTTAGTTATGTGATGATGTTTTTAATGTTAAATTTAAAAATTATTCATGTAATGTTTTTAATTCTAAAAATGATTTATTATTCACTGCTCTTAGAAATAAAAATGTATATGCTTTTGATTTAAATTCATTAGCTATGAAAAATGTTTCATGTTTAAATTCTTTTCATAAGGAATCCTGGTTATGACATAGAAGATTAGGACACAACAATGTACACTCAATTAGGAAACTAAATAGGGAAGATTTAGTTAGATACTTACCTAAATTGTAATTTCCATTTAACAATGTTTGTAATCCTTGTCAAAATGGAAAATAACACAACGTTTCTTTCAAACCAAATAAAGAAGTTTCTACTTCTCAACCACTTGACTTGGTTCACATGGATTTTTTTGGACCATCAAGAGTTTCATGTATATATGGGAAGAACTATGTTTATGTTTTTGTATATTATTTTTCTAGATATACATGGGTATACTTTCTATCTCACAAAAGATAAGCATGTTCTTTCTTCAGTAAATATTGCTTGTCTGTAGAAAATCTTTGTGCTCTTAGAATTAATACCTTGAGAAGTGATCATGGATGTGAGTTTGAAAATCAATAATTTGAATCTTTTTTATCACAAAATGGAAATACTCACAATTTATCTTCTCCTAGAACTCCTCAACAAAATGGTCTTTTAGAAAGAATAAATATAAAATTTCAGGAGATTGATCATACTATGCTAAATGGGTATAATCTATCTATCTATTTTTGGGATGAAGCTATTAATACATCTTGTTACATTATCAATAGATTCTTAATTACTGTTCATAAGAAGACCCCTTCTAAGCATTGGAATAATAGGAATCCTATGGTTAATTACTTTAGAGTTTTTTTCCAAAGACTTCATCCTTAACACTAAGGACAATCTTGACATGTTTTCTTCCAAAATTGATGAAGGAATTTTCATAGGTTACTCCATCAGTAGTAAAGCTTATAGAATATTTAATAAGAGATCCAGATATGCAGAATAATTAGTTCATGACAAATTTTATGGGACTGATACACATTAACCTAAAACATTTTTTAAACTCCTTGAGTAAGATATTTCAATTCTAGACTATAAAGATAAAGATAGTGAGCCCTTAGTGAAAACAACCATTTTTGGAAATTCTCCAGAATCTGTGAATGGTGAATTTAGACCTATATAAAATCATGAGTAGTCTAGTTCAACCCTTTATATATGTATTATAACTCTCTATAATCATTCATTAGATGTTGTAGTAGGTGATTTAAATAAGGGAACACACAATAGAGCTTCTCTGAGAAACCAGGTTGAGCATCAGGCCTTTCATTCATAGCTTGAACCTAAAAATATTGATGATGCAATAAATGATGAATTTTGGGTGTTGGCTATGCAATAAAAATTAAATTAGGTTGAAATAAAAAAAAAAGTTTGGGAATTAGTAGAAATTCCCAAAGACATGTTGACCATACACACTAAATGGGTGTTTAGAAATAAAGTTAATGAATCTGAAATCATAGTTAGAAACAAGGCTAGACTAGTTTCGCAAGGATATAGTCAAGAAGAAGAAATAGACTATGAGGAATCTTTTTCACCTTTAGATATACTGGAAGACATTAGGATACTACTTGCTTATACAGCTCATCTAAATTTAAAAATTTATCAAATGGATGTCAAAAGTGAATTTTTCAATGGGTACATAGTTGAGGATGTCTTTGTTGAAAAACCCCTAGTTTTACAAATCCCCATTTTTCAAATCAAGTCTTCAAACTTTCAGAATACCTATATGTTCTGAAACATGCTCCAAGAGCATGGTATGATAGACTTAGTTCTTTCTTTATTTCAAATGTTTTTACTAAAGGAATAGTAGGTCATACTCTTTTTAGTAAGAGTATTTCCAAAAATGTTTTAATAGTATAGATTTATGTAGTTGACATTATATTTGGATCCTCTAAAAATTCATTATGTGCTGATTTTTAAAAAATGATGCATGATGAATTTGAAATGAGTTTAATGGGGGAACATAAAGATTTCCATGGATATCAAATTTTTTAAAATAAAAATGGCATTGTTTTAAATCAGAGTAAATATACCAATGATATTTTGAAATGTTTTGGTTTGGACTACAATTAAGGTAGTGATACACCTATGAGTACCACATGTAAGATGGATGATGATGAAACTAGTAAACCAGTGGATCAAACCAATTATAGAGTTATGATTGAAGCCTGATCTATCTTACTGCTAACAGATCTGATATTATGTTTAGTGTATTCAAGTGTGCTCGCATTCAATCCAAATCTAAATACTCTCAGTTAACTACTGTTAAAAGGATTTTTAAATATCTCAAGTATACTTCAAAATTAGGACTATTTTACCCAAGAGGGAAATCATTGTATTTAATAGGTTATTCGGATGCTGATTTTGTTGATTGCAAGATTGATATAAAGAGAACCTCTTAAACATGTCACATCCTAGGCAAGTCACTAGTTTCATGGTGTATTCATAAATAGAAATCTATTGCATTATCTACTGCCGAAGCTAAATATATTGTTGTTGGGAGTTGTTGTGCTCAAATTCTGTAGATGAAACACCCTTTACTAGACTATGGATATCAATTTAAACATGAATTTATAAAGTGTGATAATACAGGTTCTATTAACATCTCTAAAAATCTAGTATCTCAGTCTAGGACAAAGCACATTGATGTGAGACATTGCTTCTTGAGAGATCATTATCAAAGGGGTGGTATCACTCTTGAATTCATTGGTACTGAACACCAATTCGTTGATATATTCACAAAGCCTTTGAATTTTGAGAGGTTAAATTACATCAAACAAGAGTTAGGAATGATAAACTGTTAAAGGGTTAGAAATCTCACCATTAGAAACCTCACTTTAAGAAACCTCACCATTAGGAACCTCACCGTTAGAAACCTCACTGTTAGAAACCATAGTGTTAGAAACCTCACTATTTGGAACGTCACCGTTGGAACTCACCGTTAGAAAACTCACCGTTAGAAACCTCACCATTAGGGACCTCACTGTTAAAAACCTCACCATTAGAAACCTAACTATTTGGAACCTCACCATTAGAAACCTCACTATTAGAAGCCTCACTGTTAGGAACCGCACCGTTGGACCTCATCGTTAGTAACCTCACTATTATGACCTCACTGTTGGAACCTCACTATTGATACCTTACCAATAGTAGATGTTTTTTGGACTTAGTTTTTTCTCTTCTAGAATATAAAACGTTTTCTACATTACTTATTTATTTTATCTGATTTGTTTTTTGATCCATAAGTGATAAAATTAAAGTTCATACCACATTTCAATCCACCTCAAACTCTCTCCTGAATATCTTTCTCCCTAACCTTAGAACATAACCCTCTTCTAAAACCCTTGAAGCAATTCAGATCACACGATAAGAGTGAAGGGACCATTGTTCAGTGATAAAGAGGATGTACCAAATCCAAAGAGACCTCGAGCTGAGTCGAGTAGTGGATTTAAGGCAGTGGAAAAGACGAGCAACCCTCTTCTATCGAAGAGGAAAATTGTAGTTGAAAAAGTGATTTCTTCTGAATGGTTCATGATGAGCAGATATTTAGTGATGAAGTCACATGAAGCTCAAGGATGGGTTTAATGCTTTTTAAACAACAATAGACCCTACTACATGAGTTTACTGAAGGAGTTCTGTGAGTTTTGGAAATTCGAACAGACTAAAGATGAGGATATAATGTCTTCAAGGGTGATTGGGATGAGTATGTGTTTTTCCTTTGTTAAATAGTATGAGAGTATGAGAGTACCACATAAAGGGAGTTATGATTACTATTCAATAGTGGTACCCCCCCCCCCCACTACTAAGTTCTTTTATTATGAAGAAGCCTTAGCTGAACTGATAGGGAGTGGGATCCCTAGGAAAGTCATTGCTGCTGAGATAGAAGGGGAAGACAAGCTACTATTTTCTAGCATGTCTTGAGTCCCAGGAGAGGGTACTTTGCTACATTGAAATTTAAGTACGTATTTCTTTTATATCTATTGAAGAATAAAAATAAGATAAACTTGTGTAGGCAGCTGATGATTCAATTAAAGGATATGGAAAATCCCAATTACAAATCCAATTCCTTATTTTATGCTAGATTGATATCCTTGATGTTGAAGGTGAAAGTAGTTTCTAAATATAAGGAAGAAACAGTTGTAGTAAGGGATAATTTCTGCATTACAAAGGTCATTTGCAAGTTGATGAAGATAAATTGTAACCCCTCGCAATGAAGATGGGTACATGATGAGGCTAAGCTATATGAAGAATTCTACCCTGTCACTCATCCTACTAGGCATAAGGATAAGAGAGAGCCTGGTCTAAAGCCTGGTGAAGTAGAGACTACATATTCAGATGAAGAAGAGGAAGTTTTATCTGTTCCAGAAAGAGAGGATTCTTTTATAGATGACAGGAATGATCCAAAACTTCCTTCCAATCCTCATGCTAATATTGTATCCTTCGGTGAGCCTAGTCCACCAATGAGATTACCTAGAAGGGATATAATCCTAAGGGACAGTGATGATGAAGAGACCAGTGAAGAAGAAGAAGAGGCAGAAAATGTCTTAAGATACACTAGAGATACCTCGTACAATGATGAGGACATTGAATCTAGTCATGATGACTTTGAGACAACTGCAAATACAAATGAAGAGGAATGTCTTTGTCTCAGTCCCATGATTGAGAATACAAAAATGGTTGAAAGTGTAGATGAGGAGGTTTTTGATTCAGTTAAAGATGAAATTGTTTTATAAGTTGTTGATGATTCTGTGGAGGAAGTGGCATTGGGCCCTTCTGTTCATGCAGTTGCTCAAGGAGGTATGGGAGAGCTGAATGTGGTTGATCAGGAGAATGCTCCAACTAAGGGGGAGGAACTTATTTCCATAGGTTTAGTTTTTGTAGCTCTTGGAATAAGGGATTGGTAATATGACCTTGAATTTGTGGTATTAGGAATAGATTATGGAGACTCTGATGATGACCAGCATATAATAAGTCCTCCAATTCCTACTATTTCAGAAACTACAATTATGAAGCCAGTGGTTCTTTGACTCATTATTATTTGAAGAAGGATGATTTTGAATCAATGAAAACAGATCTGGATATCCACTTTGATGAGAGATTTGTTGGGTTAGAGAGGGTTATGACTCACAATAAATAATTTGTCACTTCTCTAGTGGAAAGGCTAGTTTCTGACTCTCACTCCATACTACTAGAGGAGGTAAAGGACTGTCAGAATCATATCAGAACCTTGACTTATTCTATGGAATCTATGAAGCAGTCTATTTCTAGATTAGAATCCTACATGGTTTCAAGGGTTATGGTGGAAAAAGATATTAAATATGATAAAAGTTTGGTTCAGAAAATGGTCACTGTGTTTGAGGACTTTATGAAGTCCATGGAGACACATGTGAGTGGCCAAGGTGATGATGTGAAGAGGCTGATTGGTGGGATGACTAAATATTTTAAGGAGACAGTGGCTTTTACTATGGAACATCTGTGTGCATCTACTTCATCTTCAGCCTCTCCTTTTGTTGATCTAGAATCCTTCAAGTCAGTTGTTAGAGAAGAAGTTAAGAAGTTCTCTAGTACCAGTACCTCAGACCCTCAGTCTATGACTCATGTTATTTCCACTACCATAGAAATTCATAATATTGTGGGAAATTATTTAAGGGAAGCTTCCCAAGATGAGAAGTACATCAAAGAGAAAGATTATTTCTGTTACGAAAGGGTATATATTAAGCATCAGATGGATGGTCACTTCATGTTGTTTTTGGAAAACTTGAGGATTCAACCCGTTACTCTAGCATTTAAGGATCAGATAAGTAGGCTTAGAGATTTGACTCATGACTTAGTGAAATTCATGGAGAATAGGGATGATTTATTCTCTTCCATGGAGAGAGGATGAAGTGTTATTATGTATTTCATATATCTTCTTTTACCCATTCTCAATGTGGATTGCACTCCCATCATTGTTCCTCCAGCCCTTCCTTCTGCCTCTACTACTTCAGGATCAACCAGTGAAGCACCAATCATGAACCCTTCACATGCCATAAAAAGTTTTACCCCTATGATTCCTCAGAGTTCTACGCACTACAGGTCTACTGATGCTTCTTTTTCAGCACCTCCAACCCTACTAACAGCCATCCCTCAGCCTATCCCTCCATCTTCAGAACCTGCCTCCCCAACTCCCAAAGACAAATCTCACTTGAAAATCTCTGGTGTGGATTGAATTTGGGATGTATTATTTGAAAGGGATCTTTGTAACAAGTTTGTATATTATAATTTTTCTTCGTTTCTAGAAGATCCTCTTTTATTTCTTTTTTTCCTCCTATATTTTTGTTAATAACAAAGGGGAGACATATTTAAGCTTGAATCTCAAATTTACCCAAAGGGGGAGACATATTTAACTTAATTGCAATGTTTTCATATATATTCCATCTACATTTCCCAAATACATTTGGTTCAATTTTATGAATACACACCTCTGATGATATTAGAAAATGTGTTTAACCCAAATTCAGAAAATACTAACATAATTTGTGATTATAAAAAAGGGGGAGATTATTGGACTCACCTATTTTGATAATCCCAAATCATGTTTCATTTATGTAAAGCATCTGTTTTCTCTAACATGATAATAATTTACGAGAAAATCATGTTTATATCAAATTAATAATTATGTATTTTTAATCACATTGTTCTCTTTTTTATGCTCATAGCACAAAATTTCTCTTATGTGCAAGGTCACTGATGCAAAGTTCACTGATGCAAGATCATTGATGCATGGTCACCGTTACAAGGTCATTGTTGCAAGTTCACTGATGCATAGGTCACCATTGCAAGGTCACCGATGAAAATTACACCTTTGCAAGGTCACTGATGCAAGGTCACCATTGCAAGGTCACCGTTGCAAGGTCATCGATGCAATGGTCTCCCTTACAAGGTCACCAATGCAAATGTCACCTTTAAAAGGTCACCGATGCAAAGGTCACTGATGCAGGGTCACCGTTGTAAGGTTACCAATGGAAGGTTACCAATGGAGAGTTATCGATGGAAGGTTACCAATAGAAGGTGGTCAATTGAGATTTATCGATGGAAGGTTACCAAAGGAAGGTTACCGATGGAGAGTTATTGATGGAAGGTTACCAATGGGAGGTTACCAATTGAGATTTGACGATGGAAGGTTACCATTGGAAAGGTTACCGATGAATGCTACCGATGTGCACTTACTATTGAATCCTACCATTGTGAAGGCTACTGTTACCAGTCTAGAATACTCTTCTACTCCGTAATTTTTCAAATTATTAAGATTATTATAAAGGTCATATTTGATAAAATAAATGGTTTTTACATTAATTAATGATTATTGTAGACATATCAAGGGACCGTATCTGGGGACTGTTTGAGGTTTAAGAAAGACCGCACATGATGTACTTATTTCTATTGTTGGACCTCAAATATAAAATAGAAGACCAAGTAAGAAAATATAGTGAGGAGTGCAATGTGTAGTTCCAGAAGTTAAGAAAGTGGAATTCCTGAGAAAGAACTTACTGGAGAAAAAGGAAGTTCCATTCTAGCACTTTCACTGTGAACCCAAGAACATCAAGAAGATTATATCAGGAGAAAAATTTCAATGTTTCCGTCTGTGTATCATCAACTCTCAATAAACACAAGAAGTAGAACACTCAAGAGCAAGATCATGGAGTTGCGAAACTCTATTTTGGAGACAACTTCTAGAGAAAGACTTGAACTGCCAAGTTTTCACTCCAAGGAGTGAAGAGTTGAACTGAAAACAAATAGAGATTCATAAACTCAAACTTATAATCTTAGCATTACTGTGATCCTTTATTTTACATTTCTGAGAAGTGTGTGACTATCTATTACACACTGTCTCCTGTTATTGAACTTAAGGATATTGAATATCCTCACATAAAACTTCACTTACATTTTTTTCCCACATATAAATATGGATGACACATTGTGTAGTATGTATTGTTTATTTTTTCCATGAAAAAATGTGGTAGAGGGTGTAAACCCTGGACAGTTTATAAAAACTATTTTAGAAGCCCGATAGAGGATGTGTATCAAGTTTATTGTTAATATAAACTGCTTTGTGGTAGGTGATCACAAAGTGGAGAGGATTGAGTCTCGACATGAAACTAAACCTCTTATTTCACTCCACTGTGCTCTGTATTTTTTTGTACACTGTTTTATCTATTTTTCCTCTATTTATATTTTCTAAAACATAAAACTAATATTTTTTCACATTGATAGTTAGTTATTTTGAGTATGTGTATGTGTTTAATTCAGAAAACATGTTTCAAAAGTTGAATAAGTGTTTTACACTAATTCAACTGAGGATTAATCACCTTTTGAGAATCCTTTTGACCAATTAGACATCTATATCTCTACTTCCATAATTATCTATTCTGTTTTTGTAGGATCGATATGATGATGTAGATACTCAATATACAATAAGGGGTGAATTGTATACTTTAAAAATTGCTTTGGGACTTTCAAATATTGTATTGTTTAACTATGTTAAACGAGGTACATTCACAAGACCTCGTAGTTATACAGACTTTCTTGATTACGGAAATATGGTTCTATAAATGAAACTTACGAAAAGTTTACAATGACAAATATTCTATCTTAAATTTTATAGAATCTCACTAACCAGAGTACAATTATAAGAAAGTATAAGATAGTTATACATTCCTCAACAACAAAAATGCAGCGGAAAACTTGAAACAATACAAGTAACCAGTAGTAATTATTTTAACCAAAATATAATGGTATAAAACGACCTTGGATAAAGGTCCCTTGATTTATATTTTCAAGTAATTCTATCTTACCCACACCAGGGTAATCCCTCAATATGAATATCGAATTTTGTCTTGTTATCCCCACAAGCCCTCGAACTTCAAGGTAGTCGGCACCTCTGTCTTCCTATCCCTGAAATCCCTTGAATGTACTCAGCAACATTTGGGGTCGCACGAAGCAATTCTAAACAAGAGGTTTAGTACACACAAAGCATGAAAGTCTCTCTCACAAGAAATCACTTCAGCAGCATGTAATCTCTAGATTGAACAACCCCTATCAAAGTTATGAGCTCTTTAAAATGAGTTCCTATTTATAGGGACATCTTCAACGGTCATCTCCCTCCTCCAATGGTCATGTTTTCCCTTGATGTTTGGAGGGACCTGTACACGTGTCACTCAAACAATGGTTGGTTAGAAATAGAAATCATGACATCATTTTATAACTATAATAAGAGTAAGAAAAAATATGGCTGCTTAACTAAATTAATTTTTTGGAGTTTCTGGAAAAATAAAAGTTCAGAATCTAACCAAACACCATTCGGTTTCTATAATACATGAATATTCAGATTTTGTCTTCAAATGAATTCAAAACATGAATTCTATAGAATTTCAGAGTCTAAATTTCAAGGAAATTTGGAGTTTGAATTCATATGAATTCGGAGTCTGAAATCAGAACGTTCAGAGTCTGAATTCATTGGAATTTGGAGCCTGAACTCAAAAAGTTCAGAGTCTAAATTCATAGGAATTCGGAGTCTAGAATCAAAAAGTTGGGAGTCTGAATTCATAGGAATTCGGATTCTGAACTGAAAAAGTTCGGAGTCTGAATTAAGAGAATTCAGAACCTGAATTCAGATACTCAAAATAGAATGTTGTATATCTAAGTATTTATAATATTCTAATGTTTTAGTTACAAATATGAATATTATACTTAGAAGGAAAATTATTTAGATAATAATATGAAGAATGAAAACATAGTAAGAATAAATTTTCTTGAGGAAGGAAAATTTCCTTA
Organism: Viscum album; assembly: GCA_963277665.1. NCBI lineage: Eukaryota > Viridiplantae > Streptophyta > Magnoliopsida > Santalales > Viscaceae > Viscum > Viscum album. The sequence goes on from OY728140.1 coordinate 394,895,825, forward strand.
TGAAAGAAAAACTGGGTAAGGATAATATTTTCATGAGGAAGGAAATTTTCCTTAAGGAAGGAAAAATTTCCTTACAAAGATAAAACACATTTTGCCTCACGATATAGTGTTTCTGATTTTCAAAAGAAGAAGGAATGGAAAATTCATAAGTAAACCTTATTTACTCAACAATCTCCCCCTTTTTTGGAAAGCACAAATATCTTTATGAAAAAGAATATTAGGAATTAGAAAATATTTTTCTGGACTTTGAATATAAAACTGATCTCCCTTAACACATGGGCAATGCAAAATATGAATAACTCCCCCATTAGGATTTGTATACACTAAGGATTTTATTCTTGATTTATTGATTGAAACATAGCATTTTATTTCATACAAAAATCTTTTTGGGTAAGAACTCCCCCTTAGATAAACTCCCCCATACTTAAGAAAATTTATTCTCTTACTTTTTATTCATTTTTATCATTCTTTTCTCCACATTTGTAACTTTCAAAAAGGATTAAAGGGAATGGAAAAATAAATGTGGAACCTGAAATATTATTACTAGAAAACCAAAAATATAAAGAGCAACCCAAAATTTCATTATAATTGGAAAAATTTATACATGTAAGAATACAAAAAAACATCAGAATTTGAATCAATATTATCCTTCCTTCTCCTTCAGCATCAACTTCTTCCCTATGGTTTTGAACTTCTTACGTTCCTTGTGATCCTCCTCTATATGTTTGAGAAGCTGATCCTGATATTTTGTTTTCTTCTCTAAAGCATTGATTTTTTCTTCCTGAGCCTTAAGAGATTCAGCCTGCCCCTTTAGAACTTATTCTTTCTTAGAATATTTTTCTTCAAGTTCAATTCTATGATCTCTTTCCCTCTTCTAACTCTGAGCAACTGAATACAACTTCCATTCATATATTTCACTTCTTGCATCCGAGAATTCTGTTCTAGAGTTATCTTTTCTTCAAAACTATTTGTGAGATTCTTGATCTTCACATATTCAGTGTCAAAAGCATTCTTGACACTTTCTTATAATTCATCACGAATACTCATCTCTTCTACATTATTCCTTGACCATCTTGTAATTTTTTTGCATGACCTTTTATGAGCTTCATAGTGAATAAGAAATGTCTTGAAGTCTGCCTCCTATTTGACACACTTATCCATAACCATGGATACTGAATCTAATTTTTGATTTATGGTGTGTTGAAGCATCTGGAAACTCGAGTCTATACTGAGAAATATTGGTACAGTCCCAACAAGATTATTCAAAGACTAGATTACAAAATCATGTCCAAGGAATGATGATCCCAAATTAGAAATTTTTCTTGGTGAGGTTTCTTTTTCTAACTCATTAGCTTTCCTCTTTGAAGAACTACAAACATCTTTCTTCTTTACCGCAACCTTAGTAGGTGTATAAAATACTACCCATATCCCTTTATCATCATTTATAATGACTTCCTCATAATGAGATTCGTGTCCACTATTAGAGAGTTGAACGATTTTGTCTTCATAAAATTCTTCCTTTTCAGCTCCTACCTTAGTATCCTCTGGATGAATGAAATCTTTATTGATACTTTCTTCTTCAGATGATTTGTATACTTCATCTTCATCTTTCCCTTTATCATTCCTAGGAGTTGAAAGCTTTGATGATTCATCTTGAGAGGTTCGGAATGATAATTTCTCAGAAGGGCATTCCTTCACATGAAAATCCTCAACTTTCTTAATCAGATCTTCGGTATCACAACTGTCTTCTTCTTCATTCTCTACTTCTTTTTCTTCTACTTATTTTTCTTGAACTTTTTCCGGTGAGACAAACTTATTACCTGGAGTCTCTGTTAATGATTCTACCCAGAAGGATTCTGGTACAGAAATATTCTCAAAAGCTTTCTCAGTAGCCTTCAGAAGTGATTGCACTACTTCAGCCTCAGACAAATTCTCTTTTTTCTTATTTTATTTCTCTTTCTTGTCAAGGAATTAAGCTACATTCTCCATCAAGGATTTTTCTTCATCAGGGTCTAAGACAAACGTAGTCTCCCCTTCTTTCTGATTTCTATTGTCTTCTCTCCATTTAACCATAACCTCATCAGGATAGACATTTTTCATCTTTGGATTCGGTGGTGCGGATTGGGTTTCCTTAGCCATCGAGTTTTTTCCTTCTATAGAACATCCTTCAACATCACCTTTCATCCACCCTTTTTAGAGGTCTCAACCACCTTCTCTTTCTTTGTTAATTCTTTTTCCTCCTCCTTAGGCAAGTCATAAAAATTTTCGGATTTTATGGAAAAGACAACTTTCATCCTTCTCAGAGTGTCATCACTTACCAACATAACTTTGCAATTCCCCGACTTAGATTTTCAAGGGATTTTGAAAGATTATAGACACCAAATTATCATCTTTGAAAGAATGGTTGGATATATAATAATCCGAGCCTTTAGATTTCCATTATTTATGTTATCAATCGTAACTAGGATATGCTTAACCATGTTTATCTTCCTTAGGTTTACCATGAAATATAGAATGTAGAAATCACTTTTCTTCAAAGTATCCTTGTCTCTTTTTCTCGGTATGATGAATCCTTGAACCCATAATACAGAAATCTGATAATTTTCTGTTAGGTAATGAATATTTGGAGTCTTAACTTCTGAGAGACCAAGGAAATCCATGACCTTAACCATATCAAAACTTCCTTGAACATCCGGCAGCTTATGAGAACAAAAATCAGCTTCCCCTTCATAAGGAATACCAACCAAGCTTGCAGCCTCGGCGTAAGAAAGTGAGTATATCTTTTTATAACCTGTGAAAGAAAACATACTCCTCCATTTTTACTTGAATAAAATTACTGACTCATAGAATCATATTAACAATTCTGGATATACCAAATTCTGAGCTTTTGGTTTTGAAAGTCAAACACTTTCCCACCCATTCAGCTTTATGTTCTTAGAGATAATAGAATCATACTTTGCAAAAAAACATTGGATCAACTAAAATTTCTCTATATATACTCCATTCAGAGATTGGTTTGATAGTTGACATATCATTCTAAGGGGAGACTTCAGCATACATTCAGAAGTTAGAAAGATCTGTGAAATTCAGAATGGGTTTATGTAGGAAGGCAGAGCTTCAGCACGCACGAGCTTGAGTTTCGATGTGGTACAACCATTGTGGGTCCTTTATATAGGAAAGTGAGGCAACAGTTCAACTTATGTACTCAATCCAATGGTTGAAAAACCTTCTAATCAGATCTAACAGTTGAGATAGTATCCAGAAGAAAATTTTTATAGAATCCGATCATTTGAGGTTTTTTAAAGAAAAACATTCGGATTTAAGAAAACATGAATACAAATATTTAAAAATAGTTGAAAATACCAAAAAGTAAAAAATTATTACCAAAATTTAGGAATGGAAATATATCATTCAGATTTGTAGGAATATTATTTGTATTGAGAAAAAATTTCTTGAAAAACTTTATATTCCAAAATTTTTTATTATGAAAATTTAAAATATGAAAAAATTATTACGAAAAAAAACTAACTACGAAAATTTTGATTAAAAAAAACTATGAATAATTTCCATTACAAAAATTTTAAACTACAAAAAATTTTCATTACCAAAAATTTTGGACTACAAAAAAATATTCATTACGAAAAAAAAATTAACTAGAAAAAAAAATGTTCATTACCAAAAATTTTTAACTACAAAATTATTTATTACAAAAAATTTTTAACTAAAAAAAAATTATTACGAAAAAATTTTAACTGCAAAAAAAACTTTATTACGAAAAATTTTTAACAAAAAAAATTCATTACGAAAATCTTTTAACTACACAAAAACGTTATTATGAAAAATATTTAACTATAAAAAAACTTCATTATGGAAAATTTTAAACTACAAAAATTTTCATTACGAAATTTTTTTTAAATACAAACAACTTCATTACAAAAAAAATTAACTATAAAAATCTTCATTACGAAATAAATTTTTGCTACAAAAATCATCATTATGAAAAATAAATTAACTACCAAAAAAGTTTTCATTACTAGAAATTTTAACTACAAAAAACATGATTATGAAAATTTTTGACTGGAAAGTAAATGTACTCTCCCAATGAAAAGGAGTTTTTTACTGTAAGGAGATAGGTTTCAACAAGAAGATAATCTGGAATATTACCTTATAGTTATCATTCCTAAATTCTATTTAATGTATTCAAATCAGTCAGATGGTAAATATTTTGTGAAAATATCGGCATGTTGATCTTCTGTTCCGATAAATTGAAGAATGATATCTACATTGTTTGTGTTATTCCTAAGAATGTGATGCCAAATATCTATGTCTTTTACATGAGCTTGATGTTTAGGGTTTTTAAATAGAGAAGTGGCACTAGTATTATCACACAAAATTTAAGTTTTGGTAAAACTCATACCATAATCTGTGAGTGTGTGTTGCATCCACAACACATGAGCACAACAAATTCCATCTACTACATATTCTACTTCAGTAGTAGAAAGTTATTAATACCTTTAACAAATAAAACATTTAAAATCCTTGTTTTTCATTGAAGAACAATGTTACATATACCAATAATTTCTCCCTTAGCATTATTTCTGAAATTTTCTTTTCCTCCTTTCGTCTTGATAATCTTTTCAAAGAAGTTTTTGTTACCAATCATATGCCAGGAACATCCACTATCCACTATCCATGTACCATGTATTGTTGTTGGTATTATCTTTACTTTTCTGAAAATAAGAGTGCTATACTTTTGGGACCCAAACATTCTTGGATCCGGAAACTTCAGAAAGAAAAATTTTAGGAATCCACATTTTATTTGAAAAATAAGCTTTATGAAATCCTAAAGACTGAGTTTTGTTTAAGGAACAATGTTTTACCCATTGCCCACAACACTGACACTTAGTGCAGAATGGAGACCTTTGAGGAACAAAATAATTGTTACTAAAAATCGGTTTTGAACTTGTATAACCAAAACCAAAATTTTTCCTTAGAGGTTGAATTTGAGAATACATCTTATCATAGTTTTCCTTACCCAAGGTAAAGTTTTCCAAACACTTCCTCAATGAAAATATTTCTGACTTTATTTTTATAACTAAGTTCTTATCATTAAGAACATCAGTTTTAGCACTAGATTTAGGCTCAAAAACATTTTTCTTACAAATTACTTTTTCTGGATCCTTAGAAAGTTTATCCTTATCAGAATTAACTTCCTAAATGTTTTTTGAAATACATTAAACATCAAGGGTTTTCTTGTCAAGATCTTCAAATAGATCTGATATTTATTTTTTAATTATAGAAATTCTAGAATTTTCTTTATCAATATTTTTCTTGACATTATAATTTTCATTCTCAAGAATCTTAGCAAACCTACAAAATTCTTCATAGGTAGGTAAAGTTTTATCTTCACCAGAAGAAGATTCTTCATCCCTGGATTCATAGTATTTACTATCACTATAATTATAATTCAAGGATACATTGGTAATGGATTCAACATTGTGTACCATAGTCATTAAACACTGATTTTCAATAGGTAGTCTGGTTATTATACAATGATTCTTCGGTCTATAAGATTCATAATCTGAGAATTCATCAGAAGAGTCTCCACCACTGGATCTCCATGTGTCGTTAGCTTTCAAAACTTTCTTAGATTTAGCTTTGTCATACTTTTTTCTATTCCTCTTAGAATACTTTTCCTTTCTATCTTTTCTCTTGAGCATAGGACAATCAGGCCTTATATGTCCAGCACTTTTGTATTTATAACAAGGGACTTTAGAGTCTTTCTAATACTTTATTTATTTCTTATTATATCTATACTGAAAGTATTTCTTCCTAACTATCTTGCTCATCCTTTGAGCAAGATTTCCTAGTTCATTCTCGGAATGTTCACTATCACTTGATTCAGATAAAACAGTAACCTTCTTAGACTTAGATCTAGTAACACTCTCAGGAGGCTTGGAGTTAATATCATTTGAAGTAGTTGTAAAAGAAATACTTCTATTCCCATTATTTTTTTAACATTGTCATCATCTCTCTTCATTCTAGTCTCATATTGAAGAAGGGTTCCAAAAATTCCATCAATAGTAATCTGTGTAACTTTTCTATTATCATCTATAGATGTTCTCTTGGATTCCCACTCATTAGGCATGATGTAGATAATATTTTTTACATGTGCCTCATCATCCAAAACTTTTCACCCATATATTTTATGCTATTGATGATAGTCATAAATCTATGTTGTACCTTACAAATAGGTTCTCCATAAAGAATGAAAATAAAATGGTACTCATCTCTAAGCATTGCTCTTCTAGTTTCAATAACATTGGAAGTAACAAAATATGTAAATTCAAGATTCTTCCAAATTCAATTTGTGGCTTCACATGAGGAAATCTGGATATATATATGACTAGTCATGGAACACAAAAAAGTATTGTGTACCTTATTGTTTAGTTGATATTCTAACTTTTATTGATTAGTAAAAGGTATGACTTCCTAATCAGAAATCATGTAATATCAAGTAAGCATAACAAAGTTGTCTACTCCTGTGTTAATAACAAAAGTCTTCATACGATCTCTCCAATATTCACAATCATTCCCATAAAATATTGGTGGTCTAGAAAGATTAACATTTTCAATCGAACCAACATTCATTCCTTCCATCTCAAAGAAAATATCATTCCACACAAACTTGTTAGTGATAAATGTTTGTAAACAAGGATAAAAATATCCTAAGAAAGGAAAATATAGAACAATAAAAAACGTGAGGAAGAAAAATTATATCTAAATATATGTATTTCAGAGACCTCCTTTCATACCAATTGTAGGATTGATATGATGATGTATATGCTCAATATACAAGAGGGGGGAATTTTATACTTTAAAAAGTGATTTGTAACTTTCAAAGATTTTAATATTTAAATAAGGTAAACATGGTAATTTTACAAGACCTCTTAGTTCTACAGACTTTCTTGATTCAGGAAATATGGTTCCAGAAATGAAACTTAAGAAAAGTTTACAAAGATAAAGATTCTTCCTTAAAGCATATAGAATCTCACTAATCAAAGTACAAGTATAAGAAATTATAAGATAGTTATACATTCCTCAACAACCAAAATACAGTGAAAAAATTGAAACAATACAATTAACACGTATTAAATCTTTTATCCTAAAGAGAAGGGAATCCAATAACTTTGGATAAAGATCCATTGATTTATACTTTCAAGAAAGTATGTCTTACCCACACCAGGGTAGGCCCTCTGTATGAATATCGGAGTCTGTCTTGCAATCCCCGTAGGCCCTCGAATTTCAAGGTAGTCGGAACCTCTTTCTTATTATCCCCAGAAGACCTCAAATATACTCAGAAATATTCAGAGTTGCACGTAGTAATTCTGAACAAGATGCTCAGTATGCACAAAGCATGAAAGTATCTCTCTCTAGAAATCACTTCAGCAGCATGTAATCTCTAGATTGATCAACCTCTGTCAAAGTTATGAGCTCTTCCAAATGAGCTCTTATTTATATGTACTTCTTCAACAGTCGGCTCCCTCCTCCAATGGACATATTTTTCCTTGAATTTCGAATGGACATGTACATGTGTCACTCAAATAATGGTTGGTTAAAAACAGAAACCACGACATCATTTTATAACAATAACACGAGTTATCAAAAATATGTTTTCTTAACTAAATTCATTTTTCAAAGTGTAAGGAAAAATAAAAGATCAGAATCTAACCAAAAACCATTGGGTGTCTATAATATATGAATATTTGAATTCTTTCTTCAAAAGAATTTAGAACCTGAATTCTATATAATTTCATAGTTTGAATTTCAAAGAAATTTGGAGTCTGAATTCATTAGAATTCGGAGTCTAAACATAGAACATTCAGAGTCTGAATTCATAGTAATTCGGAGTCTAAACTCATAATTTTTGGATTCTGAATTTATAGGAATTCAGAATATGAACTCAGAATGTTCGGAGTCTGAATTCATAGGAATTCAGAGTCTGAACACAGAATGTTTGGAGTCTAAATTCAGAGAATTCGGAACCTGAATTCAGATCCTAAAAACAGAATGATGTATATCTAAGTATTTATAAAATTCCGAGGTTTTAGTTACAAATCCTAATTTTATACTTATAATTAAAATGAGTTACATTATAATATGAACAATGAATATATAGTAAGGATGAATTTTCTTTGACGAAGGAAAATTTCCTTATGAAAGAAAAACTAGGTAAGGATAATATTTTCTTGAGGAAGGAAAAATTCTTTAAGGAAGGAAACTTTTACATAAAAAGATAAAACACAGATTCCCTAAAGATAGAGTGTTTATGATTTTCAATACAAGAAGGAATGAAAAATTCATAAGGAAACCTTATTGACTCAACAGTTTTAAAATTTGGAGGATCATTAATATAATGTTTTTAACAAAAATTTTAAGTAGGAACTCAATTCACCCCCCTCTTGAGATTCCACTCCGACCAAAAATAATGATGTAATAAATATAGTCAACTTGTGTATAGTAAACTAAGATGTGAGTTATACCATGTGGTTAATACCTTGGGAAAATACCATGGTCAAGCCCATGGTTTTTCCAATACCACTAATGAGGTGCCCCTTAGAAATTATTAAAATATTCCATCACTTTTCCTATAAATACCAACCCATTCCTTCATTTATTTATTTCCAGTTTCTTCCTCAACGAATCTATGGGCCCCTTACCTGCCTATTAGTCTTCCCAAGGTTTTATCAATAATCCAAGGTCCCAACCCTCATCTTCTATGAGTTACTCTACAAGGTAAAAAAATTATAAATTTATTTATTTTTCCATTCACGTTCTGTTTTATGTGGTATAACTTTAAATATTCCATACCATGTTCATATTTCCCTGTTATTCATGATATATTCTATATTATGATTCATTTTTTAGATGGGATACCCATGTATTCTCACTTTTTAATGTTTTCTAAAATCATGTTGCAAAGTTGTTAGGCTGCCGAATTTTTGTAAGGGATTTCTCAACTATTCTTTTATTTTGAGTTCCTTTATTTTCTTTCCTTAACTCCTCTTACCCAAGAAGAATGAATTCTCCATAAATAATGTATATTATGGATGTTCTCATGTTAATGGAAAATCCATCATCATTATTCTTCCCCTCTCCCACTAATTCAAGGAATACAAACATTTTCTGTGTTGTGTCGAATTACCGACATCATGGACGATGTGATTTCAATTTGCACTAATTATTTCAAGTCTGGTGATGAAATTTTTTTATGGTTTAAATAGGTTATAATATATGTATTATGTCTCATCCATGGTTCTGGAATTAATTTTTAATCGTGGATCTAATTTATAATAGAAAATGAGGTTGTTATTATCAAAGAACCACTAAAATGATCTAAACGGACATCATTAATGTTTTAACTTATGAATCATCCTCATATAAAACATTAAAATGATAAATGGAATAAATTATGTTAATGGGAATATTTAAATACCTTTCCATTTAAATTATATAGTTTCACTTCCTATCAACTATAATATCCATCATTAACCAATCATGGAAAACATGTAAAGAAAACACCGCAAAACAATGCAAGGAACAAAATACTAACAAATAAAGGGTGAAATGATAAAATGAAATGGTCATTTTGTATATTATAAATATGGATATGTTTCTGTACGATATTAATAACACTCTTTTAACCATTATACATAAATTTTAGACACATTTTAAGTAATAAGAACGTGAGGTGATGGAATTCTTAACCTGATTTCCACTCTTTGGGTTAACCTTCTACTTCGTTATTTATGTGGTATTAAAATTGTTTGTGTGATGAATATTTTTTATATTATGATTATATATGTGTACTTAAAGTTTATATACATATTCCATCCAATATGATAAGTATTTCTTCAATTATACGATTTATGTAAGGGAGTTTTCCTTTAAAATCATCTTTTTTAAAAATTCTGTTTTATGAAATTTCAAAGGCAATATTTTTACAAAATGATTCATGTTGTATGATTATTTTCTGGTTCTTGGGAATTGTTTATTATGAAGGGTAGGAAATATATCTCCCTTAAATGCATTGTTTAAGTGTGTGTTAGAGGTCATCCATATTGTTACTCCAAGTGTAACTATGATGGTTAAACAAATTGTAAGGTATCTATGAGGGTTGCACATTATAAAGTATCCAAGAGGGTTACAATATTATGTAAGTAATTACCCAAGATAACTTTATGGTTCTTAGTATGTTTTTATTTATTGTGGTTATCTTGTAGAAATATCATGTTTCACAAAGTAATTATATATATACAGGTGATAAGTGTGTCCTTTAAAAATGTTCTCATACATTACAAGTATTGATGGACTAATGTGTTCTTTCCTTCTTTTTATATCCCTTACTGAGATTTTGTGCTCATGCCATGTTTTTACATGAATTTCACAGGTTATTAATATTTTTAAGACATAGAAGGAATCCAAGTTAAATGTTTGAATAATTTTCATGGAAATCATGTTTTAAGATTTAATGTTTTAAATTTTGAAAAAAAATGGAAACTGTTTTTATGGTTTCCACTCTGTAACAATGTGTAATGTTATGAATGTATTATGTCCCAATTCTAAAAAGACATAAACATGAAATGATACTCAATGTAAAGGGAGGTAATATCCTGACTAAAATCAGTATTATGCAGTGTAATAAGGTTGCGTCCTTATATAATGGGAGGGGGAGGGGGTGAATCCATGATATCTTTTTCATTTATGATTCCATATTTTTGAAACAACTTTCGCCTCCTGTAAAAAATTTATATCCTTGTTGAATTCAATAAAAACACACATCCACAATAAAACATGTTTTACAAGGTTCACTACTAAAAACGAGCAGCTACGTCCTTGGTATGGTATGAAAACATTTCAGTACCACACAATCAACTAGAAAATAATCCTTTGATGTGGAATATAGTGAGTTAGATATACCCTGACACTCGTGTAGCACTTGGAAAACAGTCCTTAGCTTGTGTGAACCATTTTTGGATAGATAGGTAAAAATAAATTTTTAGTTCTTCTTAATCAGCTTTCATAGTTTGATCATTCAAAATGATTATTATATTTCCAACCCAAAAGCTAGTAATAACTGCCGTGCAAACAAATTAATGCTTGTTCTAAACTCAAATTTTTCATTCACCCTTTTAGGTGTCTTGCACGAAACTTTTATTCCTTGCGTGCAAGATTTTACTTTTGTTGCAAAACACCTCTTGTATGCAATTTCAATCTTGTACGCAACTCTCTTCTTGCACACAACTTCTCCTTCTTACACACAACTCTATTTCATTCATGAAAATCTTTTTACTTGAAATTATTCCTCACTTTAGATCTTTGTATTTATCTATGTATCATGAATTTAAAATGAGAGTGTATCACCTCTTACTTATAGTAATAATTGACTTCTACATTTGATGAACTTTACGTGGCACACATGATCTTGATGCATCATGGAAAACCCCATTCGACATCACATTTGGTGCATAGATATCTTTCGCACCAACCTCATCTTTCACGGACTTCATGAATCTTTCATGCACTTCATGCCTTTCCCATTTTTCAATGTTATGACCTTGAATCCTGGCTTGTGCGCAACATTCCATACTCCCTTTAATCTTCCATGCAAACACCATTATTTCACACCAGTATTTCCTTTTCTAGATTTTGATGTTTGGATCTTGGAACTCCACATTCTCATAATATACCTCGCCATATTCAAACCTGCATGCATTAACCTTTTCCAAAATCACATTTCTCCATCTCCTGATATTCAACCCCCCCAATGTTTGAAAACACTGGAAAATGAATCCACCTTAAAATATTCATCGGCAATAACCCCAATGATACTTCATTGTCATTGGGCTTATTCAAAAAACAATTGGTTTCATCATGAACTGTATCTTCTATGATATATAGTGTTTTATTGAACACCTTTAGCATCATCAAATTTTCAATAGAAAGTACTACACCTTTCCTACCATCCAACAAAACCATACTTTTCGATCAAAACTGAATATGATTTCCCTCAACTTTTCTCTCCCTTTATTTCATAAGGATTTCGTCACAAGTTCTATAAACATATTATATTTGGGAAATAAAAATAAAAAAGCATCATATGGATTTATAATCTTTTTACAAAGTGATTTGATTTATCTTCTTTAACAACAAAAGAAAACACTCTACAAAAAAACTATTCTTACTTCCTTCTCCATCCAACTTGGTCCCAACTGAATGGTGTCAATGATGGAAGCTATAAAATCACTAGTGTGTCCTGATAGAGGTTCCATGGAAAACAAACTCGGCTAAAAGTGGAGGTGTGACTAAAGGTAGATGTGAATAAAATGGACATAGTGTGAATCTTGGGGAATATGGTGATCCAAATCTTCAATTAATGATTACACACAATGTAATTATCTACAATAAAAATCATGTGTTATATGTTTTTTGATGATAGGTTTTAAACATTATTTTAATTTTACATGGGGAGTGAACTTTGATAACCAGTTATGTATTTTAGGATGATGTGTCCCAGTGTGTACACAAGTACAAACAAAGTCTATGAATTATCCCATGTGACATGTGTCTCAAAAGACACATCATGTGTGTGCAGAATAGATGACTCAGCATGTACCTCATTTAAATTTCATGTATTATCATGGTACCACAAACAGTGTATTTCCCAAAACATGGTCTGTATAATTAGTGGGAGACTTGGGAATATACATATTGTATATATTGACTATCATTTATGATCCAAAATGACATGTTCTAAAAATTATAATTCATTTAATTCAATACATAACAAAAAATTTTGTTGTAATATGCATTCATCTATACCAAGATTTTCACATTCCATGTAACCTATTGGGACACACTAGGTAGGTTTATTCAACATGAACTGGACCATGGTGACATGTTCCTATCTATTGTTGAGTGTTACACATCATATTACCCAAGTGTACAATTTTACATACTACAAAATTCATGTTAATGTTCATATATTCATTCCTAGGTTCGACATTGGAAGCATGATTAGTCCAATCTGATCATTTTTATAAATTGAACTCATTATTATGTATCTATTAAATATATGGATATGTTTTTTTGAATTCAGTTTTTTTATTTTTGATATCATTGTAAATACAAATGTGGAGATTTGGAACATAGTTGGAGGAAATATCGAGTCATTAACCCCTTAGAGGCATAAAAATTTCTAGTTACAACTATTTTTTTACATAGTCGAGTAGGTTTCTCCACAGAGTGATTGTATATAGACACTCTAATAATATATTAGCTAAACCCTCAGCCGATTCACATTAGACATGTTGAGTTAAGGGTCCTGTATAGGGTTTGGTACCCCCTTGACTAACATTCACTCTTTAACAAGGTACGAGTCCTACATTACTACTGAGGGATAATGTGGAAGTACCGTAATTGAGGTAGTTTAGCTTACTTCATTTTATGGTTCTCTGTTTACTTTAGGTTTCTTATATTATACTACTTTTATGAATTCGAGTTGGGATAACTGAATACCTACCTAACCTTAGTTGCATGTCCTTAAATCATATGAAATTTTATATTGTTCATCTCCATTCCAATCTTTTTATATATTGTGTTCTCATGGCCTCATACTAGGTATATTTATATTCACTCATTCATGAGATTTTTACCCAAAAATTTTGTGTTTTTTTAGATAATTAATATTTTATTATAATTTTATGTGGATGTAGAGCTAGTAGATCTAGTACTTTGGGGGGATTTGGGGTGTTTGTTTTTTGTGGTTCTCATGTAAGAATTAATGTAATGTATAGTCCATATAAATTATTTTTTTAGGATGGTATTTACTGTGGGTTTTCAATCATTATAATTTTTCCCCATATACAATAATTCTTTAGGTTACATTTTCATGATATTTTTCCACTACCTCATGAATTTGGTACTATAGATAACTATTTATTTGGATTTGCGTTGTTTTATAATTTTCTCTATAGATGTGTGGTTGTATATAGGTATATAGGGTGATGGCTCCAAAATGTGCATGGAATTCCTTCTTGGTTCTTATTGATTGCCTCTTTCTTATTTGAGGTGATCTTTAGGTGGCACACTCGGCCTGCTATTGGTCCAGGAAGGGTCCCAATGGTTTAAGTTATGTTAACTGGACCCAATCTACTATGTTATGATGGTATGTATGGTTTACCAAAAGTAATGATTATAATATCCTATTTCATTCCACATTATTATTTTATGTGTCCAATTCACATGATTAATAACTTATGATTCAATGTATTCATAATCCAAGGAAAATATTATTTTCACATTAGGGTCCTTTTATGGTTCTATGTTCCTATACTATGTTTAATGAAAATATTAATATTCTTTATAATAAATTATTAGGATTACATGATCTCATTAATTTAATCATGTCATGTTTATATTCCTCTCATGTTTATAATATATGAATGTTCTCCCCAGGACTCATTGATATGTTCTGTTCGTTACTAATAATTTGATCTCACATTTTTCTTATGTTTCCCACTTTATATAGGTAAGTAAATAAATTTTATGTTTGAAATGTCTAGAAGGATATCATGTGCATTGAATATTTGTGGGAGATATTAAAGAAATATTATGTAATATCATGGTTATGTTATTAATCTAGTAAGACACTAAATATTTATGATCTATGAGTGCATTTTAATTTGTGATATATAATATATAACTATGTGAAATGTCATGTATAATTATATCAAATGAAGTAATATATATGTATATTATTCTTGAGTCATCTCAATTGGTATCAGAGTGAGTTTTAGATATTGTTTTGATTAGTTTATACAGAATAATATGAAAAAACATAAAGTAAAATAGGTTTAATAGAAATTATCAAAGGATAATATGATAGTTTCATAGATTGAACAAATAATGCCATAGATTAAATGAAAGTTTCATTTGATGGAAATAATTTAAAATATGATAATACCTTCTTGAATTTAATTTTCATTTTCTTATGATGGTTGAGTCTAATTTTCTTAAAATAATATTATTTATCACATACATTTACCATTTTAGTTTTAATAAATGGATGGAACCAGGAGGAACAGGGAAAATAATTATTATTATGTTTAATATATTGATTTACCCAATGAACAACCAACTGAAACAAGAGATTGTGTAAAAATATCATGGACTTGTTATATTATTTTATAAGTAATAACATAAACCATGTCAAACCCTCAAATTCACCAAATAAGGAACAACACCCCATTCAATTCTTCATGTGACAAAAACCATCATCGTACAATTGATATTTTTATCAATTATTTTCTAAAAAATAGAAAAACATGAAATAAAAACTATTTTTTTTATAAAATCTTATAACATTGATAAATAGTTTTGACAAAACATTTTTTTGCAAAGATAAGTGGACCAATGGTGAAGTTTGATTAAAAATTCAATGAAAAAGGAAGTAATTGACTCTATTTAATGAATGGAGTTTAAGAAAATATATTTTAATAAATATTTTCCACATAATATTTGTTGACATGTGGAGATGGAATTCCTATAACACAAAAAAAGAATAATTGATTGGGTCTTATGAGAAAAAATCACAAGGCTTTCAAGTTTCTCCTTTGGAATTATATTTTATTTTGAAAGTAAATTTGATTGCACTTATGTGGATTAAATCCAATTCATTAAAAAAAATTATTGACAAAATATTTTTATTATTAATGATGTATTTTTAGATTTTCTATTAAAGTGAAGATATAAACTATAAATTTTCAATTGAATCATGGATTTTGTCGAAATGAAGAGGAAATGGATTATCATGGTATTTTGAAAGATAAATCTCATGGATGAAAGAATATTCAATTGCCTACATTCCAAAAATGTGGGAACAAAAACATGGGAAACCATATCAATGGAATAGTAACATGATTTCACTATGGTAAAAGTGGGCATAAAGAAAAAAACTATTAATGGGATATGAATAGGTTGATAAAAAATAGAAGAGAATAAAGTTATAACTAATATACATTCAATAGTTCAGTGTTTCAAATATAATTTATTTGGGAATTATGCTACCCAATGAACCAAACAAAGGGTTATTTAGGAAAATTGATTTCATAAACCAAGGTAAAAAAGAAAGTGATGTTAATAGAAATCATGTCAATATATGTTGATAAGAGATTCCGGGAAGAATTTTGGATTACTAAGAATAATTAATGATAATATTAAGTGAGGTACCCAATATATGTGTTGATATATATTGAGTTGTGAATATAATATGAAGATTGAGAAAATACCCTGGATATTAGAGTTTAAAGTTAGTTTTTGTGATCATTTATATTAATATTTTGGGGAGACATATTAGATTTTTATAATGGATATATTTTTTCATCTCCATTAATAGTTTGATAATATACTTCTTATGAAAAGAGTTCCATGGAGTAATTATATTTATGGATGTTATAACTCTATGAATATTCTAACAAAGTTGATTGTATTTTTATAAATGATTGTATTTATGTTTATCATTTATGATGTTTTCTATAATTTATGAAATTATTAGTTAATTGATGGTTAAGATTTAAGAGGATGATGTGAGACATGCACTACAAGGCTTTGTGATTATTCTCTAGGTGATTGAATATGATTAGATGGTATTTTTAATTTGTCATAGATTTTTTTAATAGTGTTCAAAATTTGGGAGACATGATCTATAAATTTTGGAGTTATAGGTTATTGAAAATCTCGAAAATCCTAAACATTTAAGAGTTAACATTATATCTCAGGAAAATAAATTAGAGTTGATCGGTATTTCTAAAGGGATACTTAAATGTTAATATAAATTTTCACTCCATATGAAATATTTTTTTAAAATATTGAAGGTTATTTAAAATTCATTTACGAATAAGTTAGATTCATTTAGAGTTATATATTTAGAATTTTTAAATTTTTGAGCTGTGTTGTAGTGTATAGGGGTTTATTTGAGTTTATAGTTAAGAATTTAGAAAATTACTAAGCTGAACTGTAGTATGTATGTCTTGATCAAATTTTAGAATTAATAAAAAAGGGTAAAAAACACCAAATACATAAAAGTCACGTGAGTTGTATAGTATATTATTATGTGTACAGAACATAAATATAAGGGTAAAAAACTTTTATGTAAGGGTTAATTTAATTTTATAGATGATATTTAAGAGTTAATTCCATAGTGAAGGGCATGCTCATGGTTTTATTAGAGATTCAAAACAATACATAATGTTTGATTAGAGGAAATATGTTATGAATTGTTCTATCAACTCTGAAATAAGGTAAAGTACATGAGCTTGAAGATGTAATATAGAAGATTTTTATTTCTTTTATAAGATGATATAGTTTAGAGAATGTAATATTTCAGATAATTTAAAGGTAGATATTTTTGGAAGACAAATATTTGGAATCCAGTGTGATGATGTTAAGTTTTTATTAAAATCTTAAACATCAAGATATAATTTTCATGTTTATATTTAACTGTAATATTTTATAGAATTAAAAGTGGAAGAATGTGGGGATCTTTTCACAATATTTCTAGGATTTTGAATACGATTATTTAAAGTCATTTATGAAGATCAAATATCTAATCCAATTATTATGAAATTTCATTTTACTAGATTAAATGATAAGATTATGAGGATTTGTGGAAAGTAAGTTGATGATTACTGGAGGTAAATTTGCATGAGTAGTTAAGAATTAATGGTTTCTTAGATCATTGGGGAAAGACTAACATGATTTGTCTTAAAATACTAAGACTATCATGGTCATTAAGGATATATAAATTTATTTATTATTAATATAAAAAATGTTAAAGAAAATAAATCGGGGGAAAATGACGGTGTTTTAATCCTATATATTGGGAGGGTCAAAGATTAAAAGATTAACCATATGATTATATAATAAAAGAGATCCTTTATGTTGAAGAAAAGTATTGTTCTAATTCTATTGTAAAATTTCTTGCTTGTGTATTAAAGAAGAAGATGATGATGATGATGTGAGTGATCAAATTTCATATTATATGATAAGGATCAAAAAAATTAAAAAATTATAGTGAGAAGACAATATTTAAATTCTTTATATCATATGGTTAGAATATTTGTTTGTTACATGTGGAAAATATTTTTGTACATAAAATAATAGAGGTATCCCTTAAATATTTTTTTCTGAACTATGATTGCCACATGATATTATTGTACCAGAGGTGGATATATTGGTTACTACATATATAAGAAAGGAAATCAGATTTATTTTATTCCACTCAAGATAATTAGGTTTACTACTGATAAAGTAACAAACTGAAAATTATTTCTCTAATTAATAAAATAATTTATTACCCACAATGACTATTTTAGTATGTTTTATAATAAAAGCGCATTGAAGGGATTTAAAATATATTTAATCTTCTTGAAATAATTTTGACTATAACAACGATAAATAATACATGATGATGAAAAAAGAAGAATAATGAACATGCTAATATAAACTCCATAGTATCAAATTTTCTCACGAAGATCACTCATTCAATGAAAATGGAAAAAAATAAAACTGTTTGGAATATGATTTACATTATAAGAGAAACTATATATCCATAATAAGTGAATTATAGAATAATTAAGTATGGTACTGATAGAGTATATATATATTGTGTCATTAGAATTGTGACCATTATATGACTGTCACATGATTTTTGGTCAATATAGTCATTGGTCAATATGATAGTTAGTCAATATGACTGTTGGAAATTATTAGTGTTGGGTATTATAACCATTTTGAATTATAACCATTAGTAATATTGTTATAATTATAAAAAGTGTATATAAATTGAAATTATGAGAGGTAATTTATATATAAGGTAGAAAAAATGGCCTCAACTAATTGGATCATGCCTTATGAAACCATGTTATAAGAGCTTATGAGGGAAATATCATCATTGGGGTTCACACTTAACCAAACCCAAGAAGTTATTAAATATGTAATTATTGAGAAAAATCAACTATGGGAGAAGTTCACATTAGTTTAGATTTCCAGTAGATCAATGTTTTTTGAAAAAAACTAAGAGAGTACCACCATCAAACATCTCACCCATAGGGATTATGCTGGTATTATAAGGGTTATATATATATATCACAATGCTATAAAGGAGTAAAATTTATAGTTATAAATGAAATATTGGAAAGTTTAATTACATTTTAATTGTTATTTAAAATGAAAATGAAAATAAAAAAATATGATCAATTAATGTTTTGGATAAAAATAAAACAATATTTTATTTTTGGAAAAGATGTGATTTCAATTAAAAACCACATATATGATAAATTCAATAATTTTAAATAAAATTTAATTACTTGAAATGGTCTTATAAAAAACAATTCATTTGAAAATAAATGATAACATAATTTTATGAAGTCCAACATAATTTTTAGTAGCGCCAAAAAATGGATTATTTTATAAAAACTAGTATTTTTAAAAAAATAAAAAATTATTTAAAATTATAATTTCTCAAAATTATAAAACTATTTTGTTAAAATGAATTTTATTTTTGAAATTGAAATTTCAAAATTTTCCAAAAGGGATTTCTTTTATACTTTTATGTGAGAGTAAATCTGTTGGTTAGAAAAATATGGTATAAATATTTGGTAATTATTAGACATAATGATAACTGAAAAGTTATATAATGAATGATATGAAAGAATTTTATGAAAAAAATAGTATTACTTATTAAAATAATAATTTCAATGTAAAAACATTACATTTATAGACATATAATGATCCATCCAAAATTGAAATCCTCTTTTGAAAGTTTTAAAAACAATACTTTATATAAAGGAATAACTTTCAATTCCACAGTATTACTAATTAAATAATTTTCGTCTATAATATATTAAAATATTATAAACCTCTCCTCCTTATAAAATACCATGGTTAAAAACTCTAGGAATCCTAATGGGTTTTTATTTTTTATTAACTATATGATGAAAAAATAGGTATAAAATTTAATAAATAATTCCCTTAATTTTTTCTATAAATAAGAAACCATTATCCAATTACTCTTCACTCCCATGAAACTGAGAATAAATTTCTCATCATTATCTATAACTATATCATCTACCATAATTTTAAAGTATCTAAAAGCTCTTCTAAAGAATTTGGATTCCACTTAGCAAGTAATGGTTCTCTTCCTCTGTTCTTTTATTTTCAAGTACATACTTATTATAAGTCTTTTGATTTACCAGTGATTTTGTTCTAAAGTATTTATCATCATTCCTTTACTTTATAATTCATGTCCAAATAATTATATACTTACACTCTCTCTCATTTTCCTCATACCAAAAACCACTTTTTATACCAGTTATGATACCAAAACAATTCATTTATTTTTCATCCACCCTTTTATGTTGTGAATACAAAAAAACTATTTACATTGATTTTTAATTTTTTATATGTAATTATAATTTATTTCTATGAAATTTATATATATAAAACCAATAATCATATCCCATGGGTTAAAAATAATGAAAATTCCATGTCTTTATGAAATTACAAACTCAATCACATTTATATGAACTTGTTTTTTTATTCCACATGGGTTATTGATGAAACTTTTTGTTTTTATATTTAATCATTGCAGAACACATGAATTTGAAAATATAAAAGGTGTTAAATGATTTCTATCTAATTAATTATGAAATGACTTATTATTTGAAGAAAACAAGTCTGTTATATCTTGGTATGTAACCTTAGTAATATGTTTTATGACCCCTTAGCGAGGAACCTTTGTGATATGCTTAAGAATGTATTTTTTCTGTTTTAGACACATTTACATGTTTTATATCATATATTTTATTCTATAATGGTATGATTCATGATTTATCCATGATTATTTCTCATGTTTAATTTGCATTGTGTATCACATACTAGTATTTATACTCAACCAATTTTATTGATAGATGTCCCTAGGAAATCATTTGTAGTGAGGTGACCTAGAACGAAATAGTAAAAGAGTCCTATGAGGGGATTAAATAAGTTTATTTTATTTTTTTATTTATTTAATTCATATATTATGTATCTATTTTCCATGAAATTAAACTTCAAAAGTTCATTAGAAGTTCTTAATGTAATATTTTGTTAAATATTTTAAAAAAACTTTCTCTGGAAAAACTTATATTCCATAGTTGATATCAATACAAGGATTGGTTATTTGTGGAAATTGGGACTAGAAATCCTTAGAAAGAAGCCTATGTATAAGTCTAAATATAGAGAAACCTCCAAATTTTTTGAAAATTTTAGAGTTCTTGTTTTTCTTGAAATTACATTTATGTTTAGATATTGAGATGTTTATATGGTCATAATATATATGCAACTAGAGGTAATCCACTTAGAAAGGGATAGTTGAGTATCAACTCATTATTTACTAGTGTATGATAAGTATTCCTAAGACTGAAAACCTAGTAAGATAGTTCCATAATATATTATTTATTTAGTCATATTCTATTTATAGACTACTATAAATGATATATAGATAGTATAATTATTTTTAATGATTAATGTATAATATCCTAGAACTTTGTTATTATAAAATTTTATAATTGAAATTTTCTTTAATATTACTATAATATGATTTATAATTGAAAAAATATAAAATATAATTATTCATCTTCTTGAAAATGGACAATAAATGGAAATAATTCTATAAATAATAGTTGTGATGAAAAACTATAGCAACCCTGACCCAAGTATCTCAAAGCTAGTGATTTATTTAATACATAAACATATGATATGCGAAATCACATCCTGAAATACTATACACTTTATTAATCTTGGTAAAATAGATACATACATGATTTTTAAATTACATTTTAATAAAAATATTACTAAATAATTTTTCATTGAGAATTATCATTATTACCTCTAGAATATTATTGCATATATTTTGTAGTACATTTCATGGATTCCAAGGAAAGGAGAAAAATAACAGTGATCTCAAATTCTCGATATAGGTTAAGTAAAGAGGAAGTTATAATGAATCAATGAGAATAATCAATATGGAAAGTTAGTTAACTTAACTATCATTTCATTTAATTATTTTGATTAGTATAATCAATATGACAAGGTAAATAAATAAAAACAAATTCCATTTAATCAAATATATTTCTATCATAACTAGAAAAGGATAGATCATTAAGGAGAGGTAAATAAATAAAAAATCATGTCATTTAACCTATAATTTGAGAATAAAATGATACCAGATATAATATCATTGTGAAAATTTTAAATCCAATAATAACTGAATTCTAAATGAAGTAAATTAATAATTCTTTGATTTCATTCCTTAGGAACATGATACCTATACCATCAAGATATATCCTCAATATAGTTTATAAATGATGGGTATAAGCCCATTTAATTAAGGATTTCTTACTAATTCATCTCATGAGACTACCGATGCATCGAGGGGCTATCTATAACCAGGACCCACCCATGAATTTCATTTCCAAATCATTCCTCATATATTGAATAAAATGTTTAATTTATAAACAATGTTCTTTATCAGAAAATATCTGTATTGAGTAAAGAATATGGATTTATCAATATTCCCCAAGATAAAAATGAATTCCATTGTTGAACACGATATTTATAAATGATATATGTTTTAAAAAATAAACTTATCTATGATAAATAATATAGATATTTAGGGGAAATTTAATTCAAAGTGATCATATAAAAGTGAACATTTGAAGGGAAAGATACTCACTGTAAAAATGAATCAAGTAAGTGGATGTCAATACTATCATTAGTTAAAACAATCATAAACCATATAGAGGAAGAATAATTATTTTATCCATTCAAAATATCCCTAGTAAATTATTTGTAAAATAAATGGTTTTTGTTATTGATAATATAAATATAATAAAATTATCATTAAACGCATCTTTGAAGAAAATTTCATTTTATTTTTGAAAATTACATTTTAAAACAAAAGGTTTACAAAAAATTTTGAAAATAATTTTCTTTCAAAATAGCATTTGAAACATATAAATTAATATGTAAAACATCTGGGTATACATGATGGCTATAAATTTGTTTCATTTCATACACATTAAAACAAAGATTCATTACACTTGTTTAGTAAAATCCAAATGGGAATTGTTTTGATAACAATATTATTATTCCTTTAAAAGAATTTGTAGAAAGAAAAAAGTGGTAACAAAATATTTAATAAATAATTTTTATAAGGGTAAAAACTTTTTTCATTATAGTTTTACAAAAAAACGGTTTTGGAGGAAACATTTTTTTAGCCAAAGGGAGAAATGAAGTCAGGTTTTATTAAAAACATATTCTCAACTATTTGAAGAACCAAATAGTAAAAATGGTTATATTACTTGAAAATATCATGAATAAATAGAGGATAATAAAATTAAATGGATTTATTAGAAAATTATCAAATAATTTCATTCAATTAAAATTTATTGATAGACAATTTCTATTATAGTGAGAATGTCAAATAAACCCTTATAATGATCATAAAATGGAAGTGAGAATTAATAAATTAAATATTATATGTATAAACTATAAATAAACATGAAACAAATGGAAATAAAACATAATATAGTTAAATTCATTATATAAATAGTCTTAGAATATCAAAGTTGTTGAATAAGTGGTATAATCCAATGAAAATAAATTGAGTTATGAAATTATTTAACACTTGATAACTCTCAGGTCAAATCTCCTGCGAGAAAATAATTAAAATTGAAACATAAAATACGATGACTTATTAATGAATCATGATATAATATGTAAAAGTGTTTTTATATATAGCATATAAGAAAATTAGTTCATAACATTGCAATATTCCTTAATGAATGGAAATTGAGACGAAATCCCTTACATTGAGTCAGACTCATCATGTATGTTCATTAAATCTCTGAATAATAAAAATATATTAATTATTTAATTTCTTAATAACCTTTTTTATTTTTATTATTCTTTCTATTTCACTCATTAATATTTTATATTGATCACTTAATCAATTAAGTTAACAACAGATGTTTTAGGGATATTTGGATTATGTGTCTGACATTGGTATGTTCATTCAGTTCAAAGTGGTCATTATTTAATCATACCTGGAATAATAATCAAGATATAATTATAATATTTATACATAAACTACAATTTTAAAAATAATCATTAAATAATTTCATGAAAAATGAATTATGTTGCAATCATGCAGATGGTAAGTGGTACATACACAAGAGTAATGTTTCCATTTATAAATCATCGTTATAAAGGTATGTATTTTTTTATCTTCAAATAATTATAATAATATCATAAATACCTTATTATTTCATTAAATAAAAATATATATATATATATATATATATATATATCATTTCTGTGGTGTGGTGACGAAAAGAGAGTCACATGACTTTATGATGGTAGTAGTCTACGCGTACATGAGCAACATTATCATATATTACTATGTGAAAGAAAATGATAAGTTATATTTTAATAAATATAATTATTTCATTAATATTATAAATATTTTATGTATATCACACATTTTAATTAACATTATCGTTATTAACTTCCATATACATCATAGTAAAAAATTAATCACATCACTTCATGAGGTGGCAGTCCACCGTATATAAGAGAAACATTATCATATCCCCTACGAAGTGGAATTTAAAAAATGTATATATATGATAAAATTAATACATTGGTATAATTAATTTATAAATATACATTATATCCATTATATCCATCATAATATCAAACTGTGAGAGGTGGTAATGAAAAAACGAATGACATCAGTTTCTGAGGCAGTAGTCCACCGTACACATAAACAATGATTTTGTAACCCATTTGATGAAACTGTAGGTGGTCATAAGTAATTAAAATAACATAAAAAATATCATTATATGGAATATATTTATTTTATTTTCTTTATGGTTTAAGTATAATTTTTGGAGGTGGATAAATAAATAAAATAATGACGCTTATTGAAGAACATTAACTTTTCTTCAGGTATCCTCCTTTGGTTTGCAACAAAATCTTTTCTAGGTTGAATTTTACCAACAATAATTCTTATTTATGATTATTTTTAAGTTTAGAATTGATTTGGGAAGGTTTTTTTCCAAAAAAATAAGTCTTAATGTTTGAATAAGAGAGAGTGGGTGGCCTTTTATACGTGAGGTGAGTTGCACACTTGTAATTTTTTTTTGAAATGATTCAATCACACTATGTTTTTATCATTCCAAAAGATTAAAAAATAATGACTTATAAAACCTAGAAGATAAAATGTATATATATTGCAATAAAATTTGTTTTTAAATGTTATTAGGTCAATTTTCACCCTCATATTCATAGTTTAAACACTCCGTAAATCCATTTTTTACTTAACCGTAGTAATTAATTTGTACTTTTTTCCTTATTCGTTATGGTCAAAAATTAAATTAAATTTACTATAAATTATAAATTGTTATTCTAAATTTTTAATCCATTTTTATAGATTCAATTCATTGATTTTGTAAAATTTAATTTAAAATTACACACAAAGACATGATAAGAAAGCTGATTTTTAAAGTGAAAAGGTTCAAAATATTATAATGTTTATATATATAAATTAAATTTGGAAATTAATAAAATAAAATAAATTATTTTAATTGATATATATTTGAATTAATTTTTATTTATAATTAATTTAATATATAATTTGTATATTTAAATAATTTAAACGAAAGGCAATTTTCTAGTATAATTCATTATTTTTAAGTATTTATCAAAAATTAAACCCTTAAAAAAATCCCAAAAATCACCCTAAGATAATTTTAATATTCATAATACAACAATAAATTTCATTTTTTCAATAAAAAAATTAAATTTTGTAAAATTTAATTTTAAATTATGCACTCAAATCATGATTAAACTGACTTTTCTAAAAAATACTATGTTTCAGAAAACATTTTTTTACTTTTAATTAGTTCTTATTTAATATATAATTAATAGAAAACCATAATTTTAATATTTTAGTTATTACTATTCATTCCATTTAATTTAATGGATAATGGTATACTATATATCATTTCATCATGACTCAGGATTGGGTTTTCTGTAAGCTATCGAAGAGGATATATTTGAAGTAATATTTTCATTAGTTATTTAAGCTCGATGTTTTATGTCTCATAAAATTTCGAATTAAATGTTATTATTTTAGAATTTATGGGTGTTATATTCTACCCATCATAAATAAATTTATTTAACTCATTTTAAACTGGATATCGATAATTGAGGGTTTGACATTTGGAAACAACATTCTTGAAAACCCACATAATAAAATGGTTAAAAAATATCCTCTTAATAAGAGAGAAATAGAAGTAAAAAATATCATATGGAATAAAACATAAATAGGTTTCTAGTTATAGGAACATTAGTTTAAATTGAATATGTGGAAATATAATAAAAAAATAAATAACTATATAGAGTAATTGAGGTAATTTCTCACAACTAAGTGAATGATCAATGGAAAGTTAAGGGCCTCAAAACCATATATTTGTAATTTTTTAAAATACTATCTAATTTAACAAATATGAATGTAATTAGTGGTTTCAAGTTCATTTTCTTAATGTTGAGGAATTATATTACTATATTATAATATACATACATGATATGTTCCAATTTCTTAATCATTATTTCCTCCTTGGGTTATGATTTGATCAATTTATAACTCATTACTTGCTCCAAGAAATAAATATCTAAAAATTAATTTTTTATACTTAAATAACTAAAATCCACTTTTAATGGATTGTAAGATCATTAAAGGAGTAGTAAGTTTTTTCATGTTTCCCTAACTATTTTTTTTAAAATATGGTTACCATAAGTCATTCAATATAATAAATTAATCTCAAAACCTCAAAAGTAACCCCACCAGTTCATTATTAATATTTATTTTTGAAATTATTTAACTAAAATCAAATAAATATTAACCCAGACATCAGGTAAGATAGTGGGAGGCACGAAACCTTTATCATACATCATTCATAGGTTCAAGACCAGTGTCCTTTATTGATGTGATAGGTTTTCACCGTATATATAAGTTGTCCTTTTTCTAGACTATATTAATATAATTCCTATTAAATTCCCATAAAATGTGATGGATATCATGGAAATAAAATTAATCAATAAATAACATTTTACTAAGATTTTCTATCCAACTTTGTTTAAAAAAAATCTAATAATCCTATTTTAATATTATTACAATGTCATTAATGATCATATTAAACATAAATTTTATCAATACCTTTAATCTTATGTCTATAAAAGGTAAATGAATTATTCCTTAAATAACTTTTCCCCTAAAACACATGCTTGTCATAAATACTTCCCAAAATATCCTTAATCTTGGTAGCCTCCCAACACATAAAACCAAAAAGGGGTGTTTATAAGTTTCAACATATGATAAATCTTAAACTCATAAACCCATGATGGTATCCATAACACTTAAGTCAATAAAGGCACATATGATTTTAAAATTTAACAAAATCCTTTGACGTTCCATGATTCTTATAACCAAAATACCATTGGAAAATGTTATTCTATAATATAATTCTAGAATCCCAACAAATACTTCAACCATATTTATTCAACATAGGTCCCACCTTGGTAAAGGGGTTAACCTAGGTCATTAATTATCCATATCTATTAAAATCATTCATAATTTCTATAAAGAAAATGTTAATTATTCTAAGAATATCCTCCATGAATTTCAAACTAGGTTTTGAGTAAGGATTATTGTCCTATACCAGGTGATGATCAAGTCAAGCCCAATGTTCCATTTTCAGAGTTAATACCAATAGGTACCCCTATTCAAGAACCAAATCCACTTTTATTATGTAAAATGGATGAATATCAAGTAAAACCATAATATCTTCTTTACCAAAACATTAGTTTGTTCCTCTATACTTATCCTCAAATTCTATCACTGATTTATATATGTTTTCCAAAATACATTTCCCAATGATTCTACTAAACTTCATCTCATAAAAACTATATTGAAACTTAACCTAGTAACATGGATTGGGTTCATGATTTAATACATTGGAATATTATGAGAGGGATCACATATCAAAGGAAGTAAAAGTTTAGTAGTCCTAGTAAAATAGATACAAACATGGTTCTTATATTATATTTAAAAACACAAATTACAACATATGTTTTTTGATAATTATAATTATTCCCTCTAGAATATTATTTCATATATTTTAGAGTACACTTCATATATTTATAGAAAATGAATATATAAATGGGTGAGATCAAATTTTCAATACGGGTTTAGTATAATAGAATATATCATGACTATACGAGAATAATAAACATGGAAAAGTAAATAACTGAATACACAAAATATTTTAATAATTTTACTAGAATATTTAATATAGAATGTTAAATGACTAAAAATACATATAACTTCATCAATAACATGATAATCATGACTAGATAAGTTCTGATCAATATGGAAGTGTAAATAAACAAAAAAACATTCCATTTAATCAATAACTAGGAATAAAACATTTCCATAGATAATATCATTGAAAAACACTCATGGATAATTGTAAATAAATTCTGATTGAAGGAAGTGATTAATTATTAGATTTAATGTATTAGGAACATGATACAGCTACCATTAAGATCTATCCTCATGGAAGTTAAATCTAATAGTTGGAAACCCATTTAACTAAGTTTATCCATCTGATTGGTCTCATAATACTACTGATACATCGAGGGACTATCTATAATGGGTCCCACCCATGTCTTGTATGCCCAATAATTCTTCATATATCTAATAATTGATTTATGGTATAAAAAATGTTTCATATCATCAAATATCTATATTGAGTAAATAATATAGATTTATCAATATTTTCCCAAATAATCAATTTCATTTCAATGTATAACACCTTATAAAAAAATTATTTTTAATTTAAACAATAACAATATCCATGATAAATAGTATGGACATTTAGGAGGAATTTAATATACAATGGTCACAAGAAATTGAATGTTTTAAGGGAAAGTCATTGAGAAAAAAATAAATCTTGTAAGTGAATTTAAATAATATCTTTGGTCCAAATAATTATAAACCATACATAAGAATAATAATTATGGTATCAATAAAATATATACCCAGTTGGAGTATATGTAAAATAAAGGGTTATTGTCATTGATGAACATAAATACAATAAAAAGATCTTTAAAACCATTTTTGAGGAAAATATCCTTTTTATTTTTAAAATAATCTTCGAAACCAAAAGTTAACCAAGGATTTTGAAAATAATTTTGTTTGAAAATAATATTTTAAACTTATAAAATTAATATTTGAAACATTTTATTGGTAATAACTGCTAGAAATTCCATTCATTTTGTATATGTTAAAATAATTATTCATTTCCCTTTATTAGTAAAATCCAAATAGGCATTAATTTTAAAAAGATGTAAATATTTCTTTCAAAAAAATTAAAAATAAAACAACATGAAATTTTATTTAATAAATTATTTTTAAATTATTAAAAAACATTTAGAAAACATTGTTATGGAAGAAAATGTATTTCAGACTGAAGAGAGAAATGATGTCATATTTTCTTAAGAGCAATTTTTAATTATTTTAAACACAAAATAGTGGGAAAATAGAACTATTACCTTAAATTATCATTAATAACCAGAGGATAATAAAATTAAATGGGTTTTTGTAAAATGATCAAATAATTTTCTTTCACTAAAATTAAAGAATAAACAATATCAAGTGGAATGAAATTTTGAAATAAACCCTTATAATGGTTGTAATATTGAAAAAAGAATTAATAACAGAATAAATTATGTGTATAAACTATAAATCCGAAAAAAATGTTTAAATACAATATAATATAATAAAAATAAATTATATACATAATCATAGAATTTCAAAGATGAGAAAGAAGTAATATAACCCAATGAAAATAAATTGATTTATAAAATTCGTTGCCACTTGGTAACTCTTGAGTCAAATACCGTTGGATGAAATAATTATAATTGAAACATAATAAACCAATAATTATTAATTATTGATGATATTACATTTAAAGGGGTGGTATTTACACCATATATAATATATTAGGTGTATAACATTAAAATATGCCTCAATGAAAAGAAATTGAGATGAAATATCTTACTTTGAGTTTGACTAATCATGTATATTCTTTATCTTCCTAAATAATAAACATATGTTAACTATTTAATTTATTAATAAAATTTTAAAATATTAATATTACATTGTTTCACTTCATTCCATTTTTTATAATATTACTTAATCAATTAGATTTACATCAGATGTTTTGATGATATTTGGATTATGTGTGAAAAATGAATTTTTTAGGTTGACAATGGTGAATGAGGTCATTATTTAAACATATACAGAATAATAATCGTGATATAATTATAATAAATATATATAAATTATACATGTAAAACCAATCATAAATTTTTTTCAAGAAAAAATTGACTACGTTACATTCATGGAGATGGTAGATCGTGCATAAGAATGAGTAACGTTTCAATTTTTTGAATGATCATTATTGAAACATGGAAAGTAATATGTTATAATTAAATAATGATCATAATATAATAAGTACAATTATATATATAGATATATATCATCTGTGAGGTGTGGTGATGAAAATATAGTCACATCGCTTCATGAAGGTGGTAGTCTACACATACACGAGCGACGTTATCATATTTCAGACTAATAATAAAAATGATATAATATATTTTCATAATGATACATATATATTTAATATAATAATTATTTAATTTATATCAAATATATTGATTAAATGTTTCCTTATCACCATCTATGTAAATCGTGTGTGAAAAATTAATTACATCGCTCCATGAGGTGGTAGTCCATTGTACACATGAGCAAAGTTATTGTATCTCTTACGTAATGGAATGTAAAAACAATATGTAATATAATGAATTATAAGGTATAATAATGTTATAAATTTCATATATATATATATTATCCATCATCATACCCAACTATAAAATGTTTTAATGGAAAAATGAATGACATCGGCTTAAGAGGAGATAGCCCGCCGTACACATGAATGATTGTTTCGTAACTCATTTGGTGTACTTGGATGTGGTTGAATGAACATTTAACATAAAAATTATTAAGGTATGGTAGATAATAATTTTTTTATATTATCATGGTTTAACAAAAATTAAAGGATGGAGAGAAAGAAATAAAATAAATAGGCTAATTGAAGAACATTTCATCTTCTTCGGGTATCCTCCTTTGGTTTTTACCAAAAGCCATCATCAGTTTCCTTTATAATGAAACTAAGTATTCTAGGATGAGAAGATGTAATTTTGGTAGTTATTATTAAGTTATTTTATAAACCAATGAGGTTTTAATGTGTAAATAATAAAGTATAAGGGTGGCCTTTTATATGTGATTTGAGTGGCATACTTATAATTTTTTGAAAGGATTCAATCTTAGCAACATTTTTATCATGAAAAGGCCGCAAAAATGGAAAATTATAGAACCCCAAAGAGATAAGTTATAAATATTTTTATCCATTGGTTGTTTTTCCAAGTTTTTATGTCATTTGTAACCTTTATATTCTTTGTTTAACCTATGGTAAATACATATTTACCTTCACTATGGTAATAAATTTTTATTATTATCACTATACATTTTGGTCAAAAATTAATTTAAAATTATTATAATTTATAATTTATTCTGATTCCAAATAAGGAATATATTTTTCCAAATTTAATTACCATGATTTAAAATTTTAAATTTATAAATTAATCATGCACATGTGATGAGAAAGCTGGTTTTTAACGAGAAAAGGTCAAAAAGTTTACAATGTTTTTATATCTAAAATCAATATAAAAATTAACCCAACGACCTTAATTGGATATGTTAATATATAATTTAATGAATTTTACATTAAATTTATTTTAATTTTATAAATAATTTAACCAAATGGCATTTTTCATTTAGAATTAAATCTTTTTTACAATTCATCAAAAAATGAAATATTCTTGAAACATTACAAAGATTCACCCATATATAATTTTGATATTTTTTTTAAAAAAAATTTAATTTTATAAATTTTTTTTTTAAAAATTAGAAAAAATTAATTTTATATTATATACGCAATGCATAACTAAACTATCCTTTAGAAAAATACATTTGTTTAGAAAACACTATTATTTATATTTTAACTGAGTATTATTCTATTTTTAATCGATATATAACCATAATTTAAAAAAATTTACTATTCATACCCAATGATTTAATGTCTAGGTTATAACAGTATACTATATCATAGTTCATCTCAACTCAAGGCCGCATGTTTCATAATATATAGAAGAGGTTATATTTAAAAGAATTTTTTCATGGATTATATAAGATCGATGTAGTGTGTAACACCCCAGGTAAATAAAGAATGTGACATTTTTATATTTATCCATATTTATGAATAAAATATTAATATTACTTTAAAGGGTACGCTATGCTCGATGGCGTACCCAATACGCAACAATGAGTTTCTTGGGAATCTTACGTTGCACTCTAATAATAAAAAAATATTATTTTAAATTTTGGTTAACGCCTAGCCGTTGTAATGGCAGGAGTGAACAGAACTAACTACAAAATGATTATATATGTTTTTCAAATATTTTTACTCTTTACAATAAATGTTATAGGATTAAAAATGAAAATGAATCCAGTTTTTAAGCGTAAACATTCTAATATTCTTTAAAAGGTCGATTAACAGCCTTTTGATGGCGATCCCATTTAAAATCCATGTTTGAAAATTTTATAAGCTCTATTTTTCAAAATAAACATATTATTCATGATTGAGACATTTAAATTTACCTTGGGTTAATTTTTTGTTTTTTTTCTGACAATGTTCATTTTTCAATGAATAGTGAAAAATAGTGCATTTCACAACAAAACTGCTTTTTCATATAATTTAATTATATGGTTATATTATCTTATTAATTTGATTTAAAGTGTAATTAGAATATATTTTTACCATGTAATTCAATGATGGTCTTTGGGATTAATTTCACTTTGGAATTAGGCATAAACAAGTGCCAAACTTTTCATAAATATTGTTTCTCAAAAACCCGCTATTTGTTTTGACAAAGGGAAGTTTTTTTAAATTAATTATTGAAATTTATGTGTTTGTAATTTGGTAAAATGAATTACATATTTGGAATCATAAGGTCCAAATTATGTAATTAAGATTATTTTGTTTTTGAACATTATGAATAGTAACGACGGTAATTATCTTTAATTATCTTGATTAATGAGTAATCGGGTAGTTAAAGATAATACGATAATATCATAATAATACAAAATGACCACAAAATGTGTCCTAAGGCTACTTTTTGTCTCATTTCCGACCATGGGATGCCTTGTGACAAACTTGGGGGCCCCATTGAATCACTTTTGTGAGAAAGTGACTTTTTATCTATTT
Source organism: Viscum album (assembly GCA_963277665.1). Lineage (NCBI taxonomy): Eukaryota > Viridiplantae > Streptophyta > Magnoliopsida > Santalales > Viscaceae > Viscum > Viscum album. Next base: position 394,929,439 of record OY728140.1, read on the forward strand.
ATTATTTTAAAAATGTTAAATGTGACAAAGAATGTATCACCTATGTAAAATATTTTTAGTTTTGTCTAAATAAATGATCTTTTGGACAATAAATATTCATTGGAAAGATAAAACGATTTTCTACATCATAGAAATTTTTTTATAATTTTTAGACATTAAATAAATTAAATTATTTCTGACATCATGATGATGCAGCGATGACCTCATTGTTTAAATATTTAAATAAAATTGAAAGATAATGTAATATCTAAGACCTAGACATGTCCAAAACCGATTGTATGGGTGGATTTAGAACCATTATCACCGTATCCACGAATTATATCAATTTGGGACCTTTTAAATCTGAAAATCATTTTCAAATAAAGTAACATTTTCTTACTTTCCAAGAGTGCCCCTCCTCTCCTCTTATAAAAGGCCCCCACCTCTACCTCCTTACCCACACTCCCAGAGCCTTTGGCTCGGCCAAACCCTACCCATTTTGTCTCTCCACATCCCTCTATAACTCCTTGAAGTCTCACATTGGGATAAACCCTTTCCATGGAAGCCTTTGAGCTCAAATCAAAGGAAGTTACCCGATTTTAAGGTAATTTCTTCACTTGAGTCTTTTTGTTTTATTTTACTTCTCCAACCCCCTAAACTCTTTTTATTATTTTATTTTGTAACAAATACAGTATCTTCAATATACTAGGATGTTTTTATAAGAAGTATTCGATCTAAACTTACACACACCTACATCTAATGGTTAAAGAACATACTGTTTCCGTGGATGGTGAATTTATGCCTCCCGAAATGATGATTGTTCAACATTCTTCTAACACCTTCAAAGGTGGCCATTAAGATGACAATATATTTATATATGATATATAATATATTTATGTTTTACTTAAGCTTATGAATTTTTCATTTATGGAATACCTTTATGGTTTCCATTATGGGTAAACACGATATCTTCATTTAAGGAAGTGCGGACTACCGCCCCCTCAAAGTGATATGATTTGTTAATACCATATGTGGTACGTATAAGGGATATATTTAAAGATATTATATATGATACCATAATGGAATTAAAATACTATTATGTATAATTATGTTTTAATTCCATTAAATATGAAATATAAATGGAAGTAGCGTTCATGCGTACGTACGTCTTACCGTCTCCATGAACAGTACATTTCATTTCTTATCTCAAAATGTTATGTACAATTATAAGTACATATATATATATAATGGATATATATGTAATATATTACATATAAATTATGGATATAATTATGGAATTATAACATATATATATATCTCTCATTTTGTTTTAATTCCATTAATATGACAAAAATGAAAGTAGCATTCATGCGTATGTACGACCTACTGTCTCCATGAATGGTGCTTTTAATTTTAATCTCCAAATGCTATGGAAAAGTATAAAATTAATATATACTGGATATATATGATATTTAAAACATAAATACTATTCTGGATATGTTGTACCTATAACTACATGGAAAATTATTTTCCAACAAGTTCAATTTTTGACTCATGTACCAAACATCGACAAAAACGTCTGATATGAACTCACTTCATTAACCAATTATTATAACATTAAAATATGTGATATGAACTGAACAATAATCTTTATAGGAGGTCCTTAAGAAATTATAAATTGACCAAAGTTTATTATTCCTGAATATAAAGAAACGAACAAGACAAGTTGGACTTGAGATAAGGGATCCTACTCCTCTCATTCTTTTTAAGTACACTCTTTTATGTCATTCCTTTTAAAGCTCATTTTTCTTGTTATTGGGATATTATTTTATATTAATCTTACTGTAACTTTTATGTTCATATTATGAGAGACCCTATTCTTTCTCATCAATCCATTTTGGAAATGTTGAGTGGCGATATTAGGCTGTCGAATTTTCATAAGGGATATAACCTCTCTCTCTCTTTTTAAGTACTCTCCTTTATGTCACTTCTTTTAAGCTCCTATTTGTTATGATGGGGGATGTTCTTTTATATTCCTGTCACTGTAAATTTTATGGTAATATGATGAGATACCCTATTTCCTCTCATCAATCCATTTTTGAAGATTTAAGTGGCGCCGTTAGGCTGCCATGTTTTCGTAAGGGATTTTTCATCTCACTTTATTCCCGTGAGATTTATGCTACATTTTCAACAATTTCTTTTGAGTGGTGTATGTACTGACCAATATTATACACTTTGTATATTATAATTTCATTTATGGGTATTCACATCTTCATTGTATGACCCTTCTTCCATGGGGTGTACTTTTCGAAAGTTACCCCACTCGGTAAGCGGACCTTTCACCCTCCTCTTTTTAAAAAGACTTCTTTTGTTATATCTTTTAATTCACATACTATTATGTTGGGATATGTTCTTTTATATCCTTATTGATGTAAATTTTATGTCCAAGTGATGAGATGCCCTTTTGATCTCTCATCAACTCATTTTTTGAATTTTGAAGTGATGCCTTTAGGATGTCGAATTTTACCAAGGGAACTTTTTAACCCAATTTCGATTTCTTTGGGTTCAACATGTAGTTATTGAATATGTAATCTTTTGAATATGCGTGAATGTCCTTTTATTGTTTTACACTTAATATACACTTATATTGGGTGTATTTATACTTTTCACACATAATTTTGATATTGAATTATCCTTAATTTAAGGATACCTTCTCTATAAGGGAATTCATCACATTTGACATTTCTACTGAGACTTCATTGTTGTTATGCACCAATTCACTATTATATGGTGTATATACTGTCCTTTGGAATATTATATCATGAGTCCATTTATTCTCATGATATTATAAAGTTCTGACTAAATGTTATTCCTCAATTATTGTATTCAAGTGTCTCTAATTTTGGTAGAACCGCTTTAACCAAAATAACGCTTTAAATGTTTTAATTATTTGTTATTATTAATATCCATGTTTTCAAAGTGGTTTTAAGGATTTATTTATATGGATATTAATGTTTTTAAATTTTAAAATATTCAAGGTGGTATGAGACACTTTGATTCAAAAATCACTTTATTAAATGTTTTATATGGTTTTGGAAATTTTTTCTTTTTGAATGGATTCATTATTTCAATATCCTAAAATGTTATATTGTGATTGAAATGTGGAGATGTTATGTTTACATTATGCATATTTTATGTGATACGTTTATGTTATAATTCTTGGGCATTGTTATGAAAACGGGTGTTTCCGTGATAAACTAAGCGCAGGTGAGCCCGATATATCTCTCCAATGCATTGGGTAACGCGAAGGAGCGAAAAGTTAAGCTTTCTCTGAAGAGATTTAGGGAATATACTGTGATGGGTATTCCAAAACGTAACCAAGAGGGTTACTCCCTACATAAGAATGTTATGAATGCCTCAAGTTATCTTTTATGTCTTATGATTTCTATGATTTATTCATGATTTAATGAGGTATGTTAAAGTGCCTATGTTATATGGTTAAAGTATGATTTCATTCTTATGTATATATGAACTCATGTTTCCTTTCCATATTTTTTTAACCCTTACTGAGATTTTTATGCTCATCCCAAGTTTTTGAAATGTTTTTCACAGGTCAAGGGAAAGGTACGTGATGTGATGATAGTGTCAAGGATGTGTCAAGAAAGAATCCATGTCTTATTTTAAATATGTTTCCATTGATGGGAAGAATGAATCCTGTCTTTTATGTAACCACTTTGTTTAAATGTGGAATGTAATGCAATTTTTATGATCTAATTCTCTAAAACTCTAAACCTGAAAAGATCCTCAATGTGAATTATTCATTTAATTCAATATTAAGTAAGGTTTAAGGCTGGGGCCTTATAGTTGGTATCAAAGGTCGGTTTAGATAACTTTAGAGGTTAAGGTATTCTCTAAGCATAAGTGGTAGTACCATAATGGATAGGATTTCTGAAAGAGTCCTAGTTTTATATAAAGTGAATGAGTAAGTATATGTTAGTGTTTATCTTCCTCATTAGTACATGATGGTTTTGTTGATATACTCACACTGACATTTCTGTTTTTAGCAAATGGATGGATCTAGCAGGCACCAAAGTGACAATGGGTTTAAAGGAAACTATGGTGGTTCTCTGATTAAGAGACTGGATGAAATGGGGGATTTAATGAGGAAACTCATGGTTGTTCTAAACCAACTATCCAGGTGTCATGAATCAACCACTTGATCCTTGGTATGATCTACAATGCATCATGTACAAAATGACCAATCGATGTGGAAGTTCAGGTAATAATTATAAAGGTAACCAATAGAGTTTATATGATCCTTAATTTTGAGGTAATTATGGGTTATTATATGTTATGATGGAAAATGAAAGGCATGAGATAAACATGAGGTTAAGATATGTTATGATTATTTTTCAAGATTTTATCTCGTTTTGGGGAATGTTTTAAGAATTATATAGTTTTGGAAAAAGGACAACACACAGACCGTGTGACAACTCGTCGCGTCAGACAAAGCTGCGGGAATCGAACTGACAACCAAAGTGCGACTGGTATTTATTGCCTACCACTGGACTACGTGAAGTCCCTGGTTAGTTTGACTAATTATTTTTAGTTAGATGATTTTAGGAATCAAGAGTAAGTTTATTTTGGGTTATCTATGGAAATGATTTACCTATCATCGAGGATATGTGATTAGGTTAATTACTTTTCAATATGAGAATTTAAGAGAAACTTATGTTATTTGGAGATAAAAGTTAATTTGTGCCTTGGAACACTATGTGATTAAATCCATCAAATATTTGGGTTTCAATCGTAGTTTGGTTTACTGTGATGAATTTTATGGACAATTTTTTATTGAATGGTCTTTGTTGAACTTTGGGTTTTAGTTTTGGTTAAGGTCTGAAGACATGGGAAGTATATAGTTCTCTTTTGTGGATTAGGTGATTCTCTAGAAGTTGATTATAGCTCTCTTAATGTGAACAAGTCATCTTAAATACTCATCTTTTGGAGAAAATATGAGTTTGATTAAGGAATCTAGTAAAAGTTGAAAGTATACGTGACAAGTAAGTATGTTTCATTATGATTTAGTTAAGCTCAAAAATAAATTCTTCAATGAAGAGTAACTTAAAACAAAAATGTTGTCTGTTAACTTTTCCTTCTTGGGAATCGAATACCGTTTAACCCATCACAAGTTTGTGATTTTCTTATGGTTAACTTTCTCCTAAACATGTTTTCTATCACTATCCATCAGAACATGACCCTATGTTTTCTCCTCCATGTCCATGTTTTCCTACATGGAATCCTAGTATGGGTTAACTTAGGTGACCTCTATACTTCACTTTCTATATTTTAAAGTGATTGTTATAACAACTCTTGTTCCGATGTGGGACTTTCAAGGATGTTTCCAAGGCCAATTTTAAAATTGAGAGGACGCAATTCCCAAAAGGGGGGAAGGATGTAACACCCCAGGTAAATAAATAATGTGACATTTTTTTACTTATCCATATTTATGAGTAAAATGTTAATATTACTTTAAAGGGGACGCTATGCTCGATGGCGTACCCAATATGCAACAATGAGTTTCTTGGGAATCTTACGTTGCACTCTAATAATAAAATAATATTATTTTAAATGGTAGTTAACGCCTAGCCGTTGTAATGTCGGGAATGAACATAACTAACTACAAAATTATTATATATGTTCGTCAAATATTTTTACTCTTTACAATAAATGTTATAGGATTAAAAATGCAAAGGAATCCTGTTTTTAAGCGTAAACATTCTAATATTCTTTAAAAGGTCGATTAACCGCTTTTTGATGGCGAACCCATTTTAAATCCACTTTTTGAAAATTTTATAAGCTCTATTTTTAAAAATAAACATATTATTCATTAATGGGACATTGAAATTTACCTTGGGTTAATTTTTGGTATTTTTCTGACAATGTTCATTTTTAACTGAATAGTGAAAAATACTGCATTTCACATCAAAACTGCTTTTTCAAATAATTTAATTATATGGTTATATTATATTTTTAATTTTTTTAAAGTTTAATTAGAATATATTTCTACCATGGAATTCAATGATGGTCGTTGGGAATAATTTCACTTTGGAATTAGGCATAAACAAGTGCCAAACTTTTCATAAATATTGTTTCTAAAAAACCCGCTATTTGTTTTGACAACGGGAAGTTTTTTTAAATTAATTATTGCAATTTATGTGTTTGGAATTTGGTAAAATGAATTACATATTTGGAATCAGAAGGACCAAATTATGTAATTAAGACTCTTTTCTTTTTGGACATTATGAATAGTAACGACAGTAATTATCTTTAATTATCTTGATTAATGAGTAATCGGGTAGTTAAAGATAATAAGATAATATCATAATAATAAAAAATTACCAAAAAATGTGTCCTAAGGCTACTGTTTGTCTCATGGCCGACCATGGGATGCCTTGTGCCAAACTTGGGGGCCCCATGGAATCACTTTTGTGAGAAAGTGACTTTTTATCTATTTATTTTTAAAAAAATGTTAAATGTGACAAAGAATGTATCACCTATGTAAAATATTTTTAATTTTGTCTAATTAAATGATAGTTTGGACTATAAATATTAATTGGAAATCTAAAAAGATTTACTACATCATAGTATTTTTTTTATAATTTTTAGACATTAAATAAATTAAATTAGTTATGACATCATGATGATGCAGCAATGGCCTCATTATTTAACGATTTAAATAAAATGGAAAGATAATGTAATATATAAGACCTACACATGTCCAAAACCTATTGGATGGGTGGATTTAGAACCCTTATCACCTTATCCACGAATTATATCAATTTGGGACCTTTTAAATACGAAACTCATTTTCAAATAAAGTAACATTTGCTTACAATCCAAGAGTGCCCCTCCTCTCCTGTTATAAATGGCCCCCACCTCTACCTCCTTACCCACACACCAAAAGCCTTTGGATCGGCCACACCCATCCCATTGTGTCTCTATACATCCCTCTCTAACTCCTTGAAGCCTCACTTTGGGCAGAATCCTTTCCAAGGAATCCATTGAGCTCAAATCAAAAGAATTTACCCGATTTTAAGGTAATGTCTTCACTTGAGTCCTTTTGTTTTATTTTACTTCTCCAACCCCCTAAATTTTTTTTATTCTTTTATTTTGTAAAAAATCCAGTATATTCATTATACTAGGTTGTTTTTATAAGAATTATTCGAGCTACACTTACACACACCTACATCTAATGGTTAAAAAACATATTGTTTCCATGGATGGCGAATTTCTGCATCCTGAAACGATGATTGTTCAACATTCTTCTAACACCTTCAAAGATTGCCATTAATATGACACTATATTTATATATGATATATAATATGTTTATGTTTTACTTAAGCATCTATATTTTTCATTTATGGAATACCTTTATTGTTTCCATTATGGGTAAACGCGATATCTTCATTTAAGGAAGTGCGGACTACCGCCCCCTCAAAATGATTTGATTCGTTAATATCATATGTGGTACATATAAGGGATATATATAATGATATTATATATTATACCATACTAGAATTAAAATAATATTATGTATAATTATGTTTTAATTCCATTAAATATGAAATATAAATGCAAATAGCATTCATGCGTACGTACGACTTACCGTCTCCATGAACGATACATTTCATTTCTTATCTCAAAATGTTATGTACTATTATAAGTACATATATATATAATGGATATATATGTAATATATTACATCTAAATTATGGATATCATTCTGGAATTATAACATATATATATCTCTCATTTTTTTAATTCCATTAATATGACAAAAATGAAAGTAGCGTTCAGGCGTACGTACGACCTACCGTCTCCATGAACGGTGCTTTTAATTTTTATCTCCAAATGATATGGAAAAGTATAAAATGAATATATACTGGATATATATTATATTTAAAACATCAATACTATTATGGATATGATGTACCTATAACTACATGGAAAATTATTTTCCAACAAGTTCAATTTTTGACTCATGTACCAAACATCGACAAAAACGTCTGATATGAACTCACTTCATTAACCAATTATTATAACATTAAAATATGTGATATGAACTGAATAATAATCTTTATAGGAGGTCCTTAAGAAATTATAAATTGACCAACGTTTATTATTCAGGAATATAATGAAACGAACAAGACAAGTTGGACTTGAGGTAAGGGATCCTACTCCTCTCTTTCTTTTTAAGTACACTCTTTTATGTCATTCCTTTTAAAGCTCATCTTTCTAATTATTGGGATATTATTTTATATTACTCTTACTGTAACTTTTAAGTTAATATTATGAGAGACCCTATTCTTTCTCATCAATCCATTTTGGATGTTTAGAGTGGCGCCGTTAGGCTGCCGAATTTTCATAAGAGATATAACCTCTCTCTTTCTTTTTAAGTACTCTCCTTTATGTCACTTCTTTTAAGCATTTCTTTGTTATGATGGGGGATGTTCTTTTATATTCCTCTCACTTTACATTTTATGGTAATATGATGAGATATCCTATTTCCTCTCATCAATCCATTTTGTAAGTTTTAAGTGGCACCATTAGGCTGCCGAGTTTTTGTAAGGGATTTTTCATCTCACTTTATTCCCGTGAGATTTATGCTACATTTGCCACAATTTACATTGAGTGGTGTATGTACTGAAAAATATTATACACTTTGAATAGTATAATTTCATTTATGGGTATTCAAATCTCTATTGTATGACCCTTCTTCCATGGGGTGTATGTTTCGAAAGTTACCCAACTCGGTAAGGGGACCTTTCACCCTCCTCTTTTTAAAAAGACTTCTTTTGTTATGTATTTTAATTCACATACTATTATGTTGGGATATGTTATTTTATATCCTTATTGATGTAAATTTTATGTCCAAGTGATGAGATTCCCGTTTGATCTCTCATCAACTCATTTTCTGAATTTTGAAGTGATGCCGTTAGGCTGTCGAATTTTACCAAGGGAACTTTTTAACCCAATTTCGATTTCTTTGGGTTCAACATGTAGTTATTGAATATGTCATCTTTTGAAAACGTGTGAATGACCATTTATTATTTTACACTTAATATCCACTAATATTGGGTGTATTTATACTTTTCACACAAAATTTTGAGATTGAATTATCCTTAATTTAAGGATACCTTTTTTATAAGGGAATTCTTCACATTTGACATTTCTACTGAGATTTCATTGTTGTTATGCACCAATTAACTCTTATATGGTGTATATACTGTCCTTTGGAATATAATATCATGAATCCATTTATTATCATGATATTATAAATATCTGACTAAATTATATTCCTCAATTATTGTATTCAAGTGTCTCTAATTTTGGTATAACCCCTTTAACCAAAATATCGCTTTAAATGTTTTAATTATTTGTTCTTATTAATATCCATGTATTCAAAGTGGGTTAAAGTATTTATTTATATGTATATTAATGGTTTAAAATTTTAAAAGCTTCAAGGTGGTATGGGACACTTTAAATCAAAAATCTCTTTATTAAATTTTTTAAATGGTTTTGGAAATGGTTTCTTTTTGAATGGATTCATTATTTCAATATCCTAAAATATTATATTGTGATTGAAATGTGGAGATGTTATGTTTAATTTATGCATGTTTTATGTGATACGATTATTTTATAATTCTTGGGCATTGTTATGAAAACGGGTGGTTTCGTGATAAACTAAGGGCGGGTGAGCCCGATATAGCTCTCCAATGCATTGGGTAACGCGAAGGAGTGAAACGTTAAGGTTTCTCCGAAGAGATTTAGGGAATATAATGTGATGGGTATTCCAAAACATAACCAATAGGGTTACTCCCTACGTAAAATGTTATTAATGCCTCAAGTTACCTTTTATGTCTTATGATTTCTATGAATTATTCATGATTTGATGAGGTATGTTAATGTTGCTATGTTTTATGGGTAAAGTATGATTTCATTCTTATGTATATATGATCTCATGCTTCCTTTCCATATTTTTTTTAACCCTTACTGAGCTTTTTATGCTCATCCCATGTTTTTGAAATGTTTTTCATAGTTCAAGGGAAAGGTACGTGATGTGATGATAAAGTCAAGGATGTGTCAAGAACGAATCCATGTCTTATTTCAAATATGTTTCCGTTGATGGGAAGAATGAATCATATCTTTTATGTAACCACTGTTTTTAAATGTGGAATGTAATGAATGTTTTATGATCTAATTCTCTAAAACTCTAAACCTAAAAAGATCCTCAATGTGTAATATTTTATTAACTCAATATTAAGTATGGTTTAAGGCTGGGGCCTTATATAGTGTGTCACAAATGTTATTGAATACAATATTGTATTTTTATAATTTCATGGTGTTACAATAATTCTCTAATGATCTCACTAATATGATAGAATCTGGATTTGAAAACATCACGATGTTGATGAATTAGTTAGCTTATTCCATGAATAACAACTTAAACCATGTGGTGTATCTAACCACACCAAGGAAGGAATAACTAATAGTTAAATCCTTCATGCATCAACATACACTTTTTTGGTGTAACTTTAAATATATTGATTTAATAATAATGGGTCAATGTTATAGAAAATATATTTTATATAACTCATTATTCTAAATAAGATAAAGATAATTTAGAAGTATATTTCTCAGAGAAAGAATCTAATTAGCAGTAGACACTAAACAAAAAACAAATGCAAAGGATGATGATGAATCTATGGAGATTAAATAATTTAAAAAATTCAACAAGAATTTCCCTTATTACCTTCAAACAACAAAAAAATAAATCATTGAATTAAATTAAAATAAAATTAATCAGTGGGAAGTTATGAGATAAAAGTTACATGTATTTCATGATACATTTCAATCATTTTCATTTATTATAATGGGATGGTCAGTTTATTATTTGGTGGACTATGACCTGATCGATAGAAAGATCTGTAAAGCTGACACATTGGAAGTCATGATGATATAGAGTTGTGTTTTTTCAAAATGGAATGTGATTTTTAATATTCACAATGGTCTCCTGGAATAAATTATAATAATGTGAGTATAGCCAAATTTTATGAGTAATTTTAACCTTCAAAGACAAGAGAAGGAAAAAACATCTACATGTGTCAAACAAGTGCATGAATAAGAATTTTTGGAATTCTATAAAAGGATTTATGATGTGATAAAAGTGTGAAAAATATTTCCATATTACTCAAAACTATAACAGATTTTTAATCCCTTAAAACTGAATAAAAATTAAAAGTGAATATGGGAAAATAACAAACTTTAGTGAAATTCTTCAAGTGTTAGAAGAATATAAATTTCACTAACCAATGTCCAAATTAGAATATAATGGAGGGAAAATATCATCAACCACAGTAGAGTCCATAGGATAAAGTTTTCATTTTTTCAATCATTAATGTTAAATTAAATGCTCTAAATTATGTATTAAAAGGTACACTCATAAAACACTCAATGATATAAAGTATGTTGATTGATTCTATATCTACACATCCTATATTTCATTCATGTTTTCAAAGAAAATAAAATTAAAACATGAACTTATAATAGATGTGTGATTAGTTAAAGCTTATAGAGGAACTATTCTAGCATCGAGTACATATTTAAAGTCCCCTATTAACTCTAGTGAGTTCAATCTCTCTGAAAACCCAGTGGTCATTCTAATTTTGGAATTTCACATAATAATAGGGATGAATTGGATATCAAAATATAATGTTAATATAAAATATAAAAAGAATATATTTTAAATTCTACCTTCCAAACAAATACAATTTTCTAGTTAAAATACGTATCATTATTGGGAGACATAATTACTAGAAAAGGAATATCGTTTGAACTGGCAATGAAAAAGTCCATATATGATTCACCTCATTCTACAACTGTAACTGAGATTGATGTTTCACTTGTCTAATAAGAAAAAATATATGTTTTGAAATAAAATCATTAATTTCTTATCCACAAACCATGTTTACTTGAAAGCGATTAAAGTTTATATGCACAATAGTGTGGATAATGTTTCAAAAAACTTATTAATTGGTTGTTTAGTGAACATGTTCTAACTTTATCCTCTAATAGGGAAGTATTTTTTATTTATAGTGATGTATCCATGTATATACTATGATTTTTACTCATAAAAAATGAAAACATGATTTCTTATGCATCTCAATAGTGGAATCCTCCTAATGAAAATTATTCTAATGATGGTTTAGAGTTTGTTGTAGTTAGAGGAAATATATTTATTGGGAGAACTGTGATATATACACTAACCACTAGAGTATAAATTATATATTCACACAAATGGAACTGAACATGAGAAAAGTGGGATGGTTGGATATTCTTAAGAACTATGATTGTTCTATTTATTATCACCCAATAAAACTAAAAAAATCTTTGATCTGTTGAGTTAGAAAGACCCCCTTTGTTCTAGAAATTATGTGGCATGAAGGGGATCCATTAATCAAGGATTTAGTAAATATTCACATGGAATTCAAAAGGGGCGGAAAATCATAAATCCTATCATAAATGATTTACCTACCACCATTATTAGAAATGATCAAGAAAGTACAAAAAGACAATCCTATGTTACAAAATAAGATAGATTCCATGAAAAATATGATGTTACATGAGTTAAAAGTTGATCAAGAGGGTTTTCTAAGCTTTCGTAAAAGTCTATGTATCTCATATATTATATAGTTAATAAAATAGGTTATTTATAAATCACATAGCCTTGAATTCATTATGCACCCTAGAAGAACCAAAATGCATAGAGATCTATGAGTTCATTATTTGTAGGATAACATGAAAACGAATTTTCATTATTATACTAAAAGTTTTTTGGTATATATGAAAATTAAGGTACTCAAAAACTACCTAAATAAGTTATTAAACCACTACCCATTCTTATATAGAAGTCAGAAAAAATCATTATGGACTTTTTCACTGGCCTTCTTGTGATATCTAAGGGGAAAAATTATATATAGGAAATCATTGATAGATTAAAAAGGAATTATTATTTAATTTCAATATGAGAGGATTTTTACCTTGAATCCAATTACAATTTATATGTTCAATATGTAGTGAGAATTTATGTGGAACTATAATCAATTGTTTCAAAATGTGATCCAAGAATAAATTCAATTTCTAGGAGTTGTAAAAAATATATAAATAAAAAATTTAACATAATCACAACCAATCATATACAACATTATGGGTAGTCTAAAAGGACTATTAAAACACTGGAAGATATGTTAATGGATATCTCACTTGATTTTCAAGGGATTTGGGACCAACATATTTGACCTGTTTAATTCTCTAAAACAATATTTTTCACTTGAGTATTTAAATGGCTCCTTATGATGCACTATATAGGAAAAGATGTAGAAATAATACATGTTTGGATAAACTTGGAGAAGAAAATTGGTTGGGATAATAAATAATGTAATACACTATAATGAATATAAAATTTATCCAGAAACATATCAATGTTTTTTAGTGAAAAAAAATATTTATGAAGACAACATATGGAAGGAATAAGAATTCAATTTTGGGGATTATGTATTCCTCAAAATATCACCATTGAAAGGAGTAATTGGATTTGGAATTAAAGGTAAACCATTTCCATCATACATTGAACCATTTTAGATTTTTTATCACATTTTATTAGTTTCATATCAGTTAGTACTCACCACTAAATATTTCTTAGCTCCATAAAAACTTACATATTTTTCCATTAAGAAATTATATGTTATACACCATTCATATATTAAACACACATGGTGTGGAATTGGAACTTACTCTATCATATAAATAATAACATATATAGATTCTTGATAAAAGTGATCAAGTGTTAAGCAATAAGGAAACCAAGCATGGGAATGTATTTTGGAAAAATCACTAGTTCTAATACAAAACCTCATATCCTGAGGAATATATAAAGAACAAATACACCCATTTATTTATAGGTAAGATATATATCTTGAGGAAAAAAACTATATTTTAAGATATCATTACATAAAATTTCATTTGCTTATTAATAAAATAAATTATTTCGTGTAATGAATATTTTATTATATTGAAGAATAAAATCACATAGAATAAATTTTACATTTATTTAAATATCATTAACTAATATTTATTATAAAAACTATGAATGATATGTGTAGATAAAAATGAACCCACTAATGTAAACTCTATAGTCTTTAATTCTACAATGAAGATAACTCCTTGAGTAAAACTAGTAAAAATAAATAAAAACATTAAGAATATTATTGAAATTATATTTGGAAGTGTATATCCTTTGTAATTGGAGTATATAATTATAATAGCTCAGGGCCCATACTCCCAGATAATTTGATGAATTCATTAACCATATAATTTTGGCTTTGATATTGATAATTATGACCCAATTTTTTCATCTAAAAATTACAAAATAAAAAATATAAATTGGATCACATAAAACATCTAGAAACACTTAGGGTTAGAGTTTTTGATAATTAGTAAAAACTCTTAACTAAAAAATTCACATGACTTTAAATGAGCATTTCACCCACTTCACCCACCATTTTTTCACATTAATAAATCACTATCATCTAAATGAGATTCCTTCCATAAATAATTTTTTCAACCTCATTCTTTTCATCCTAGGTAAAATGGAACATAAGAGGGGTGAGATTAAATTATTAGTATGGGAAAATGTAAGCATTATCAAATAAACGTCATCCTTGAGAATAAGAAGAGAATAAGATATGATGAAATAATAAAAGTGAATGAGAAAAACAGTTTAATATTTACACCCATCAATCCTTGGATCATCAAATATGAAAACATATTATAAGAAATTTTCAAACGAAGATTTATAAGAATCAATAATCTTTTTCCACATCATATAAATATTGATCAAATGAAACATCATAAACCTATATAAAGAATAGATAAAACATATTTTTATATTAGAACATCATCTAATGGACCCATTACAAAACCCATATAGAGCCCTTACAAATTGGAAGAACCCTACGACTGACTTCCAATAAAATTCTCAGGAGAACATAATCACTAACACAATGCATTGAAGCACTATCTGAGAGCACCCAATAATAGTCTATATTGGTCTCACCCGGAACTATTTTTGGACACCCATAATTTATAATTTACAATAACCAAATAATGGATAAAATATATAGATAATTATTTTAATCGTAAAACTCATAGAAACAATCATTATTCTTTTATGACTTGATCAAAAATGGAAAAGAAATGTGATTTATGCTAATATCTTAAATACACAATTAAACTATGTAAATAAAATGGGTTACCGAAAAATATATTTAAAACATGAATAAATCTTGGAAGATAAATGGGTTCTATAATAATCTCTTTGAAACCATTTTATCCTTTGGAAAAGAAATAGGTTCCATAATAATATCATTGAACAATATTAATCCATCCCAATAAGGACTGAGGTTAGTATCACTAAAAAAACCCCCAATTTAGAATAAGTAACGATAATATTTGTTTATCTTGATTAATGTAAATACCTTTAAAATATCATTAAATTTTTTTTGAATATAAGATTTTAATTTAAAAATTTTCTTTTAAAACATAACTTTTTTTATAAATCATTGTCTTTGAAAACAAATTTAGAAAAATATAAATGAATATTTAAAAATAATATAAAAAGTTTATTGAGGAAAATATCCTTTCATATTTACAAAAACTTTTTTAATTTTTTTTAAAAACAAATTTAAAAAACTTGGATTTGGAAGAAAAATATTTTTTGACAAAAAAATCAATTTTTCAAAAAAACATTATTTTAAAATATTGAGTACATAAAGAGAGTAAAATGAAGTAAAATAATTTAATATCATGAAATAAATATAAAATAATAAAATTCATGATAACTCTTTAGAGTTAGATCATAGTAACTCAATATTGGATAATCATAAACAATCCCGATAAACGATGGGATTGTAACACAAAGCTATGACCACTTTTATAACATTGAATTATAAGACCCAAGATAGAATAAAATTAACTAAATATTATAATATCATGAAAATAATTATATGCATGATATAAAATGTCAAATTTGACGTATATAAACCTCATAAATAAATATAGGTGTAGAACATAACAAATATCTCAAATAAGGAAAATTGAGACAAAAATCCCTTGTCGATTTGGCAACATTGAAACCACAATACCCACGAAAGAGAGATCATAAAATGGGTATTTAAATCCAAATAAATTTATGTATCATAAAAATATAATAAATTCATGGGAATTATATACCCCACACAATTAAAATAAGTGTTGAATATGGCATGTATCTCACAGAAATAAAAGTGAGATGAGAAAAATCCTTACCTCACGCATCATTTTGGTCAAATGTGATTTAACCTACTAAATAGGGATTTTTAATATGTTATTAACTTATTTAAGAACCATATTAATTTTTTTAATATTATATGGTATTCTTATGACCTTTTATTACCTGTTTGATACCAATTCGATATTGAAATTATGTTTTTGGTAATAACTACATTGTTTTTTGTATACATTTTGACTTGATATTTTTGTTCCGCTTACTTAAATAATTGTTTCAAAATCTATAGAATATAAAAATTGATATAACTATCATATATATTAATTATATATTTATTTATATTAATCCAAAGAAAATTAGTGATAGGAAATTAAATGTACCATTCATGGAGACAGTAGGTTGTACGTATGCATGAACGTTGTTACAAATTTATTATCATTTTTAAAAAAAGTAAATGATATATATATATAAACATATTATCATTACATTATAATATTTATTTAGTATATATCAGATATTTTTTAAAAATAATCCTTAATGCATTCCATGTAATGTGTGGATGAATCACATTGTTTCACAAGACGGTATTCTTTCATACAAACAAACGACGCTTTCATATTCCCAAAAAAATTGAAATTATGAAGTTATGAGTTATATAATTTTTTTAGAATCATAATTACATCATAAAAATCATATATATCAAATATAAATAGTATTTCCATCATTATTCCCAACCATGAAATGTGGTAATGTAAAAAAGAAAGACATTCATTTGTGAGGTGGTAGTGAGTCGTACACACGAATAAAGTTTTCATAACCCATTTGATGGATGTGTGTGTATTTTTAGGTCAATAACTTAACATAAAAATATCTATGTATATATAATATATTTATTATATTATATAATAATAATATAAAAATAATTAAATAAATTGGATAAGGAAATTAAATAAAAAATATTTTAGAAGAACATTTCCTCTTCCCCATGTATCCTACATAGGTATGAACTAAAACATTGAAAGGATTGATTTCATCCAAAAATATTACTTCTATAATGAGGTTAGGTAATTTTGAAAGTTATTTGGTCATATTTTGGATGATTAAATTTTTTTGAGAGGTGTGAAGAAGTGGGTATATTGAGTTCCTTTTTATTGTTGAGGAGGAGAGACATTCTTGTAAAAAATAAAAAAATATTTACTATTGAGAGGTCTCTCTTACCTCATGTTCCTAAAAATTGGAATAATAATGTATTGGAAGGATTATTTGTTTAGTAAAACCTCCAACACACAAAATAAATACATTTTATAGAAATTTTTTCCTTAACTCATAAGTTTCATTATTATTATTATTATTTTCATTTTCCATTTTGGTAACTAGTTTTTTAAACTATATAATTCATAAATTAAGATTAAATTAAAGTGAAAATTATTAGAAAATTTATACCTACTTATTTTAAATTTTAAATCCAAATTATAAAATAAAAAACCAATGTATCTTGAAATGTAAATTTAACAGAAGCACATGTAACACGCAAAAACATGATTTTAACCCAAATCATCCAAAAAATGTCTTTAATATTTAGAGATTAATGTGTTAATTATAAAAGATAAATTGTTCCATGAATGTACCATATTTGATATAAATTTAAAATTAAAAATAACTTTAAATAATATAATATTTTCTATAATTTTAAATAATTTAATAAAATAACATTTACTATTACCATTAAGTTAAATGTTGACATTATTTATTTAATTTGAATTTAGATAAATATATAAACAATAATGGAATTAAAATATATTAATTTCACATATTTATTTAATTATACAATCATTTGAAAAACAATGTACCATAAAAACTCATTCTCTTTACCTCACTTTTAATATTTTTATTATGATTTATTTTATTTAGTTATTAAATATATAATCCCTGTGTTGGTGCTTATTTATAATTTAACATAATTTTATCATATTCAGAAATTAGTGATACATTATTATGATAAAAAATTTATTTAAATTTTAAAAAAATATTTATAACTGAACCTATGTATTTTTTCCATATTCCCAAAGCTTTATAGAAATTAATGGGAAGAAAGATACTTTTTTGTCATTTTCATTTCTTAACTTTATATATCGGTCACATTAATTTAAAAGTGTCCCAAAAACACAAAACATTATATCATAAAGTCATAATATTTGAAATATTTCTATAAAATGTGTTTGGAAAAAATTTGGGGATATTTTTAAACCATATATATTAAGTTTAACCACTAAGTAAACTCATTTTTACCGTAATCACATTAATGGATTTAAACTGTATTCACTAATCTCTTTGGTAAAAAAAGTTTGGATAATTAGAAATTAGAAATTATTCTTATTAAAAATATTTAATCCATTTTTAAAAATTAAATTTAGAGTAGTGAAATAATTTAATTTAAAATTAGTCTTATAAAAGTTAAGAGAAAACGGGTTTTTAAAGCGAAAAGTTCAAAATATTGAATTTTTAATATCTAAATTAAAATTTATAATTACTCCAATAAACTAAATTATATTAATAAATATATAATTGATATAATTTTACTTTAAAAAATTAAAATACAATTTAACAATATATATTATTTAGATAAAAAGTTAGGTTTTAATTAAAATTAAATATTTTTAATTATTCGTTAAAAAGTGAAACTTATCCGAGAAATATAAAAATTTCACCATATGATACTTTTTAAATTAATTTTTCAAAAATAAATTTTATTCGAAATAAAATTTATAAAAGTTTCAAAATTTATTTTTAAAATAAGTACTCCATTAAAAGGCAGCAAAACTGCCTTTAGAAAAATACAGTCTTTTGTACATAAAATAGTGTTTTCTCTTCTATTATTTCTATAAAATATGTTGGATGAATATAAAAAAATTTGATGAATATATAATATATAAATTCCATTAATATTATTCATTAATATTAATTAATTTAATTGATTCTGATAAAATCCCTTTGGAGCATAAAAATAGTTTTCTAATAAATATATTTCATTTATATTAATTTTTTTTTTCATTTTCATTAATAATTAATTGGTAACCAATGGATTAAAGCATATATTTTCATAAATTATTTAATACCCTTTGCGACCTCCAATTCAAGGTTTAGGAGATAATTTTCATTTTAAATAATAGTATTAGTAGTATATTGTAGTTCGTTAAAACTGGGTCTTGCGTGTAACACAGACCATTGAAGAAAGTTGTTATTATGTGTATCATAATATAAATTGATTTATGTGTATAATTAAAGATAAAATCATCATTTCATGTACTTTATTCTGTTGAATACAGTTTTCTACTTTTAAAATTTTAGGATGTTACATCCCCCCCCCCCCATTTAAAAAATTGTGTCCTCACAATTTGAACTTTATCTCGGTAATCAAAGGTTGGACATTAAAAAAACTTTTGTGGTAAACCCACATCAATAAATGGGTTAATAATACATCATCTTAATAATAGAGAAAATTAATTATGAATTTCATCTTTAATAACACATAACTATGTGTCCAAATAGAATAACATAGGTAGTAAATGAGGAAAAGTCTAAATAGTCGTATAGGGTGATTGAGGTCATTGATCACACGAAATTGAATGATATATGGAATGTTAACTATATAAAAACCTTAAATTTTTTATGATTGAAAAGACTATCAGTTCATCAAAATTGAAGGTATTATGATAATTATTTTGTTTCACAATCCTTTTCCTTGAGTTGAGGAATTCTCTTATCATATAAACTAGTATAATAATGGATATATTCTTACTTTATTATTATAATATTATTCTTTTGTCAATTTCTACCATTTTCTAATCTTTTTCTCCAAATTATTTGTATTTAAGATTATTTTTATGCAAGATACACTAAAAGAAACTTTTAAATACCACATAACTATAAACGGGATAGCCAAGCTATTCCCCATACCTTTAGACATTAACAAAAACCAAAATGGTTATCACATGGAAAAAAAATCCCAAAAATGAGTAAACATTTATATGAGAAATTAATATTCAAATTTAATATCCAAAGGTCAACTCAAACCATTCCATAAATAAATATCCTTAAAATTCTCCAAAAATTACCTAACTAGGTTTTAAACCCAATGTTTTGAAGGATTTGATCATATTTTCCTCCGTGATAAATAAACTATTATTACATAAATAAATTATCATTTACTTTAATAAATTTAATATTTACCTGTAAAAATTAAATACTAATTAAGACATCACATGCACCAGTGGTAGGAGTTACACCCTTGTCTCCCTTTGTTTGTGGGTTCAATCCCCACAGTAATGTGGAATGCGATATAATGTCACCCGAACATCGGGATATCTTTTTTATTTAAACATGGAAAAATAATTCATCCATAAATAACACACTATGTTAATACTAGGGGTTAAAAATACCCCATCCGAGTAAAAAATCTCCCAAAATTTCATTAATAACATTAAAATGATTATTACATAAAATATCAAAGGGGTGTCTAATCCTTTGAACATATGATGATCCTTAAGCTCATAGACCTATTATGGTATCCATAACTATTATAATAACCTCACATGGAAACATAGTAATCTGTAAAGATATCTAAACCAACCTTTGATGCCAACTATAATATCCTAGGAACATACTACATGATCTTATTCTAAAATAAAAAAAATTAACAATTTTTTCATTGATATAGATAATTGTGGCCCAGTTTTTTTATTTTATACATTAAAATATCAAAAGGAAAAATTGGATAACATTAAACCTTGAGGAATATATATGTTTAAACATTAATATATTTATGAAAAACTATTATATAAACAATTCACATTACATTAAATGATAATTTTTTCCACTTAAGCTATCTTTTTATTTTCACATTAGGACATCATCATCATCCATATGAAATTCCTTCAAGAAATAATTCACCCATCCTTTTTATTTGTAGCATAGGGATAAGGAAACATAAGAGGTGTGAGCTGAAATTCATGGTAAGGTAAAATTTAAGAATTAAAAAATTAATTTCATCAGTGATCATAAGTATAGCATAAGTGTATGATGAAATAATCAATGTGCATGAATATAAATTATGAATATTCACACCCATAAATACATAGATCATTAGACAAGAAAACATGGAATAAGGCATGAACAAAAGAAAATGTAATAAGAATCAATAATCATGTGAAATTTGATTTCCATCTTGATCAAATTAAACATCATAAACCAATAAAATAAATAGATAAAAAATACTGGTATCTTGGAACATCATCTCATAGAACCCTTATAAAACCCTTGAATAACCCCTATATATCCCTTAAAAATTAGAATAATAATACAGATGAATTCAAATATAATTATCTGGATAACATGTCAAACTAGGGTTTGATTTTTTTCTTTGTTATGGCTCAGGTAGAGGTTCGTGGGAAGAACTTGTTTATATTTTAGAATTTTTATTCAAAGATAAGTGTTTTGGGGATTAACGACACTGGGCACATGGGTAGTGCATAGTAGGGAGACCAAGAGGTCACTAAATATTATCATTGAGAATATAACTATTGTTGATATATTATTATTATTATTGACATTGTAAATTTTATAATTAAAATCAACATTGTTATCAAAATTGGTCATTATCACTATTGAAATAATTATTATCATCGTTATTTTTATTGAAGTTGATTTTATTATTATTATCATTGTGAAAATTATTTAGATAATTATTATTACAAAAATTGTTAAAATATTATTAACATTAAAATGAAATGATCTTCATTATTATTTTCACCTTTATTATTATTGAATTTATTATTGGCCCTCTAACCATAAGAAAAAATTATTATTAAGAGTGTTATTATTAATATGAATGAAATAATTGTCATCGTATTTATTATTAAAACATTTTATGAGACGTGTAGGGCATCCACACGGTTTCTTGACACTTAAAATAAAATGGAGAAAATGTTTTAATAGAAATGATAATATTAATCTTATTGCGAATAATAATATTTTTATTATTAAACATGTTCTTCTTTCTGTTATTAAAATTATTATTATGTTTTAAATTTTTTATAATAGTTATTATTATTATAGCTATTATTATTAGGGGCTAAAAAAATTATTTACATTATTTATATTAATATTGTTATTTCTAATAATTTTTATTATCATCTTAATGTTATAATAATCAGTACTATTACAAGTTAATTTTTATTTTTAGTTTTCAGCTAGGGTTCGCCCTCTCATTTTTCACAAACCACATCCCCTCCTATTATAAGGCGTGACACCCTCACCTTGGCCAGCCCATCACGCCGCGCCTTTCCCCCTCACCATTCCCTGAGCCTGGCCTCCTCCTGTCGGCACTGCTCTGTCCAGCGAGCCTCCCTCTAACTGCCTTGCTTTCATTCACATGCCACCATGGTCCATCGAAACTTCCTTGTGCATGCCACCCCTTCAATAGAAAACCCCTGTCAGTGCCTCTTGCCGATGTGAACCCCCTGGTTGTATTGTTTCCTTCCATAGACCGAACCTCTTGGCCGAGCTTTTAGAGCACCACCGCACTATCACTCTCCAGGTTGGCTTCTACCTCTTTATTTTAGATTTTTCCCTCTTATTATTTGGGGTTTAAGGTTTCCAATGTGTATGGGTTATGATTTTATGGTCCTAAATTTGGTTTTTTGGGTTCAATACTCTTCATTGGGGTTGATTCTTCACTCCTAGTGGTGCTAATATGGTCCAAATGTGATACGAATGTGGTGAGAATGAGTTTTTACCACATTTTCTGAAATTTCACAATGTGAGGTAGGTGGTTCCATGATTTCAAATTATTATATGATTTAATTTGTTTATCAAATTAATTTTTGCATGCCCTATCGTTAAATTTAGTGGTGTGAAATGTGTTTGGGAAAAAGTTTGACGCGCATGTGTGATAGAATTGGGTCTTCTTTTAGAAATGGTCATTTTTTCAAATGGTTCATGTTGTGGGAATTCTTAAAGACATTCAATTAATTATTTTTGTGTGAAAATTATGTTTTGGTAATAGTTTAATATGTGTTTGTGATAGAAATGAATTTTTCTTGAAAATAAATGGCTGTGTCTTGTGTGTATCATATTGTACTATTACTCAAAAGGAGTTATATGACTTGTTTTAAAAGTGTGAAATGATTTATAAAGATATTAAGGTGAGGGTGTATTGAAAAATTATGGTTTAAAGGAAAAATGTGTTATTCTGTCACGTTAAAATTATTTATCACTTTTAAATTTAAATTCTAAATAGTTGAGTAATAAAAAATATGTTTTCCTCTAGTGGTGTGGTGCATTCCGTTTTAAAGTTGCCTTATTGTATGAGATCAAGTGAGTTTTCGGTGTAAACTCTTGTGTGATAATAGAAATTGTTTTATAAACTAATTATTTGGAATTATTTAATTAAAAGTGATGTGTAGATGTGGTGTTCAATAGGATTAAACATGTTTTAAACGTTAAAGTGGAATTTTTATGGAACAAAATTTGGCATTTTTCATGTAAAATCCCTTGATGTGCAATTTAGAAACATTCTTATAATTGTTTAAATTATTTGAAAATTCATTAATATGATGAGAATTATTATATGGAAAACTTTTTTTGTGTCTTTTAAAGGAGTTGTTGTGGGAGCTTTCAAATGATGTTCAGTTTCAGGTTACATAGGTTAAGTAGAGTAGCTGACCAAGGTCATCTCTCAAAGGAGGAAGTAAATTTAACAACATATTAAAGGTATTTTGAAAATATAATAAAATGAAATAATAATACTAAAAATTATTTGGGTTATTTATTGTTTCTAAATCATGGTGAAGTTTTTTGGAAGAAGATTTCATTTTTTTAAAATTTGAAATGAATGTTTATTAACAAACCACAACAAGAAGATGTTTTTTAGAAAACTATTTTTAGAAAGTGTAATAGATCAAAATATACCTATTAATTTAATTATTATTATTTTAAATTTAAATTAATATCCACTCAATTATTATCCCTTAATTTTTTAACCCTCGAACCATACGGGAGTTAACTTAACAACAAAGATGAAATTACTTAAACCCTAGGCTAACTTCGGAACATGAAATCGCAACACCCTGCTTTGATTAATTTTCTAAGGTTAGATTATGGTAAGTGGTTAATTATATCACATATACTCTATGGAAATGAGTATTAATTGAGTTTAGGGATTATATTTAAACTCTACAAAGTTATCCCATGTCATCTTGTATTACTGATTAAGTTTGCGCTCTCACAATTTACACAAAATCTCGACCGTGAGGGATTTGTGTTTATTGTTAAATTTCTTGCTTAGTTTATTTTAAATTGAAGACTAAAATAATAGATCATATTAATTGAATTACATTATATCATTTATTGAAAATAAATGAATGAATAAGGTAAGAGTTAGATCAATTACTAAGAAAACTACTCTTCCATGGGCGGTGTAGTCATCGTAGAAACGGTTTGCATGAGAAAAGGTTTAGAAAGGGTAGAACCCAATATAATTTATAATAAATAATTCCATCCCAAATAAGAAGATAAAAGAAGAATAAATTTTAACAATACAGAATAAAATATATGAAATAAAAGAAGAACAAAGAAGTTTATTATGAAAACACAAACATTACAACATTTGGAAAAAGAAGAGAGTTTGATGAAGGGATTATTTCTTCAAGAGCTACACATATTTAACTACTTGCATAATTTGAGTGTAACCTATTATCATCTTCCCTTAACATCATAATTCACGTCCCAGCCCCACAAAATTAGAAAAACACCAATTTATTGAGTGGTGGGGAGGATAGGTTTAATGTGGTTTCAAGTGTGAATGGGGAATCTCGGTCAAATATTTTACACCAAATTGCACTGCCCATCTGACCATCAAAACGCATGGATTGGCCGGCCTTCTAGTAGTATTATTTTTTCTTAATTATTTTCCCGAGATTCCTTTCAAATTTCGGCTCAATACATGTTCGGATGATAAAGCTAGAGTTTAAATAGTGAAGTGGTGTCCAATCTGGATGGTTCTATCCAACTTTGTTTTCATGGACCATTCACTCCACTCAAATCCATGATCCAACTCCCATGTATTAAATAGAATTTTTATCCCCTTAATTTAGAAACATAGTTACAATATTTTAAGTCAAAATATTTTTTCATAACAATATTTATTTTCGAAATACTACATGGAAATTTAAAAGTGTAAAACTGAAATTTTCATCAGATTTACAAATGAATAATCTAATCCCAAATATTTCATAATTGATCATATTTATCATAATGTAATGAAATTATATCATTTATTATCAACAAAATTGTGTTTTATCAACTCCCCCAAAATTACCCTTTTGCACTCCTAGTCTTAATCTCATATCAAGTTAACATCAATATCAAATCAAAACAAATTTTAAAACACATATCCTTGATATCCCACAATTCCACACCAAGAAAAAAAGATATCATGCCTCATAAAAAACATTAGTACAAGTTCTCTATTTATATCATTCTATATATTTCTACTTCATTTATCTTCCCATGAACAAAATTGTTTCCTCAATTGAATTTTCTCTTATCACACAAATTTTAATTTTTAGCAATGTCTTTCTCATCCAAACTCATACAAGGGTCACCACAGGCATGATAAATTATCACATCACCACCCGATGTAAGTTAAGGAAACATGTTTATCATGATGAATTTTTAGGTTTGTTCTATGGCTTTCGGTTGGTAAGATTAAGATGTGAAAAATTCTGAGGTTGAATGAGGAGGGCTTGACTCTTTTTGAAGAAAAATTGAAGTAATATTATTTTGACTTTAATATGGTCTCCTCTTCAATCCCCATAGCATTGATTCATGTTAATAATCATGAAAAATAAAGGAATGTTCACACCATTCAACATTTTAGCTCTAAAAATGTCAATCCTTTCAAACATGATGTTCTTTAAAACTCTAGATAGGCCCAACTTTCTCCCTCTATTAGAAGCTTTAGAAAGGTACAGTTTCACTTATCATGAAAGCTCTAGAAAAGGTATAGATTTTAATATGATGATTTTATTCAGTAGAAAATTAATCTCTAAATAATTTAATTTTACACCCAAATTATCAAATAATGTGGTAGCACACCACAAGACAGTTTCCCCCACACATAAGTTCAACTAGATTATGAAATTTCACTTCAAGAGTTGGTTGGACAGGGAAAAATTGGCTAGTAATGTGGCTAACCTAATAGGATATTCATGGAATTTAAGGGCTACAAGGATTAAATGTTCAAGGTAGGACATTATAAAAAATGATTCTTTGAAATAGGGTATTTAATACCAAACAAATTCCTCAATCATTTAAACATAATTACCTCAAACCCTCATGTTTTGACAATAATAAATGAAAGTCTAGTTAAATCAAGCATGGTTTGGTTCTCTCATGAAGTGAGGTAAGTGTAAATAATATAAAAATAATGGTTAAAAATCCTCAAAGGAAAGTGATTTCAAATATAAATACAGTGATATGTGTCATGGGATTCAAAATTCAGTGTACTTTTCATGAAATTTCTAAATATTTGAACTTGAAACAATGTCATTTTCATTATTCATTTAAGATCAGTTTCAAGGGATAAATTGTTTCACTTATTGATATGGATTTCAAAATGTTGATGATAACCATTTCATCTCAAAAATTTTAAAAACACATAAAAATTTTCAAAATAAACACTAAAAATTTGAAAAACACAATTTTTTTTAAATCATTGAAAAAAACAGGAAAACAATTGAAATTACTAAACAAAAAGATTCCCTCTCCCACACGTAAAATATTTCATTGTACTAAATGTAAACTTAGGAGATGATATATACACATGAAATGTATAATTTTAAATAAGAAAAATTATAAAGAAGTGAAATGGTTAGGAACATTATGATATGCTCAAGTGATGATGGGGTCCTGCAGTGTGTTGAAATCCACTGCATCAGTAGGAAGTCCTTTAATGTATCTCTTTAAATGTTTCCCATTGACTATAAAGCTCCTTCTTGTATCCTCTTGTGTGATCTCCACTAAACCATAAGGAATAACATTAATCAAAACATAAGGACCTAACCACCTTGCACGCAACTTACCAGGCGTCAGCATTAGTCATTAACTATAGAGCAATACTTTCTCTCCAACTTGAAATTCTATTTTATGGATATTTTTTTTTCATGAGATGATTTTGATATTTCTTTGTAGAGACTTAAGTTCTCATATAAAGACAATCGAATCTCCTCAATCTCGTGAATTTGCAGCTTCCTTTGGATTCTATCCTAGGCCAAATCTATGTTGCATTTATTTATAGCCCAATAAGGTTGATGCTCAACATTCACAGGGAGATGACACACTTTCCCGAAAACAATCTGAAATAGGGACATATCCATGGGTGTCTTGTATGCTATCCTATAAGCCCACAATGCATCATCCAGGCTCTTCAATCTTTCATATTTGGCTGCATGGTTTTCTCCAAAAAAAATTCAACTCGCGATTTGAAACCTCAGTCTGTCCATTTTTTTGGGGGTGGTAAGGTGTTGATGTTTTGGGGGTCACCCCATACTTTCGAAGCAGGGAAGGTAAATTTCGATTGCAGAAGTTTGTCCCTTTGTCCATGATGATGGACTTTGGTACTCCAAACCTAAAAAATATCTGCACTTTGACAAAGTCCACAACAATATGAGAATCATCATTCCTGATGGCCTTAGCCTCCACCCATTTACTCACATAATCAACAGCAACCATAATATAAAAAACCCAAATGAACTAGGAAAAGGGCCCATAAAATCAATGCCCCACGCATCAAAAATATCACAGAATAATATGGGTTGTTGAGGTATCTCATGTCTCCTAGAAATGTTTCCCGTGTGTTGGCAACGTGATCATGATTTACAATACACATGAGAATCATGGAATAATCTAGGATAATATAATCTAGAGTCTAAAACTTTCCTAGCTATTCGTTGGGTTCCGAATTGTCCACCATAAGAAAGTGTAAGACAGAATTGTAGAACATACTCAAACTCATGATCAGGAACACACCTCCTAATTACTTCGTCACTACACATGCTTCATAAGTATCGATCATCCCAAATATAAATTCTTGACTCACTCTTAAATTTTTGGACTTGATTTTTCTTTAAATGTGTAGGTATTTCAGAGTCAACAATGTAGTTAACTAAATCTGCATACCAAGGATGCGTACCTAAGATGGAATAATGATGCTCATCGAGGAAAGTGTCTTGAAGTGGTACCTGGTCGAATGTGTCATCCACTAATGTGTGAATAAGCCTACTCATGTGGTCTGCAACCATGTTTTCAGACCCCTTCTTTTCCTTCATCTCAATATCAAATTCTTGAAGAAAGAGAATCCATTGGATTAGCCTGGGCTTTGCATCTGGCTTCTTTAAGAGGTACCTCGGAGCTACCTGGTTAGAAAAAAAAACTACTTTAGAGACCAAAAAATATGAACAGAATTTATCTAAAGAAAATATAACAGCACGAAACTCTTTTCCCATGGTTTCTTACTTTGATTTGGCTGAAACTGGTGTCCTCGATTCATAGGCAATCACATGTGAATGTTTCTCCACCCACTGAGATAAGACAGCTCTCACTACGAAGTTGGAGGCATCACACATAAGCTCAAAAGTAATCTCCCACCATGGGGGTTGTATGATCAATGGAGTGGTCAGACGCTTCTTTAGCTCATCAAATAAATTCCAGCATGAATCATCAAATAAAAAATCATAATCCTTTTGATGATATTGTGACATAGGAAGAGAAATCTTACTAAAATATTGGATGAAGAGTCGACAAAATCCTGCATGCCCTAGGAAAGATCTAACATCACGCACACATGAACGATATGGTAAGGATGAAATAATATCTACCTTATATATATCATCCTCTATCCCATATTTTGACACTACATGCCATAAGACAATTCCATGCTCTACCATGATATGACACTTTTCAAAGTTCAAGACCAGATTCTTCTCAATAAAAAAATTCAACACCTTTCCCAATCTACTTATACATTCATCAAATGTGGATCCATACACTATATAATCATCCATACATACCTTCGTGCAGGTATCAATAATGTCTAATAAATACTCACCATACATCTTAGTAAGGTATGTGGGGAATTGATAAGTCCAAATGGCATCCTTCTGTAGGAAAACGTACTGAATGGACAAGTTAATGTTGACTTCCCTTAATCCTCCAGAGCAATAGGAACCTAGAAATATCCAGAAAATCCATCCAAAAACTAGTAGTGTGTTTTCTAAGCTGGTCTCTCAAGCATCTGATTAATAAATGGGAGGGGGAATGGTTTTTGTGAGTGGACTGATTTAGTTTCCTATAATCAATACACACATGCCAACTATTTTTCACCTTCATTGGAATTAACTCATCATTCTCATTTTTAACAACTACAACACCACTTTTCTTAGGCATAACCTGAATAGTACTCACCCACTGGGAATATAAAATGGTATAGGTTATACCTGACTCGACCAAATTTTCAACCTATTTTTTAACAACTTTTAGAAGGGTTGGATTGAGTCTCCTTTGTGGTTTCCTCACTGGTTTATCCCCATCCTCAAAAATAATTGTATTCATCGAAATATAGGGGCTAATAGCTGATATGTCAGCCAAGGTCCACCTGATTTCTCTGATGTTCTCCCTCAAAAGATTAAAAAGTTATTCTTCATGTTCAAAATCGATATTGTTATCAATGATAACAGGTAATTTTTCACCACTTAGGAAGTATGAGTATTTGAGATTAGGTGGAAATGGATTGAGTTCCAATGTAGGGGGTGATGTATGGATGGAGACATTGAAGGAACAGAAATATGTGCACAAAGAGCATCAATATCAGAATAGAAATCATCAAAATTAGAGAATAAATCATCAAATCCATCAGCATACACAATAGCCATGTCATAATCAAAGATCAAATGATCAAAATATGATTCTATTTCAAAATCAAATCTAAGAGAGTCTTGTTCATTAGAAATAGGTGTGAAAGTACTCTTAGACATCAAACTAGGACCAACAATCATAATCTCCCTAAGCATAAGACAATAAAATTCCATGGTGTATTTATTTAGTTGTTGAAAATGGGAGATAACAAATGAAGAATGGTCCTCTAAGGGGTACTTCATGGATTCAATAACATTAAATATCAAAACTTCATCCCCAAACACTATGTAAAGAGTAACCTAATTTACATTTATGATAGTTTTTATAGTTTTGAGGAACGATCTACCTAAGATAATGGGGGCATGAGAAATTACCTGATCATCCTCCATGTTAAGCATATAGAAATCTGTTGGAATGATCATGTCTCTTACCCAAACAAGTAAATCCTCAAGGACTCCCACTGGATATGTTGTAGCTCTATTTTATAATTGTACCACTACTCTCATCGGCTTCAACTCACCAACCTGCATAGAAGAGAATATAGAGTGAGGCATCATATTTATGGAAGATCCCAAATCATAAAGAGCATCAGAAAAGTGGAACTCCCCTATGGATCAGAGTATGGTGAAGGTACCTGGATCTTTTGTTGGCATTTATAGAGTTATTGTAATGAGTGTTGACACATTCCTTCCCATATTTATCCTCTCATTTCCCTTGATCCCAATCCGATTTGTACAAATTTCTTTTAAGAATTTTTTACACCTTTGGATTTTTTTGATGGCTTCAAGTAGAGGAATGTTGATTTCAACGCACTTGAACGTGTCCAAAACCTACTTTTGCATTGATTCTTCAGCCATATTTTTGGTCCGTACAAATCTATTTGGAAATGGAAGGGGTTTAGGAGGAACATCATCAATCTTTTTCTTACCTTTGTCATTCTCCTTGGACTGCTCATCAGTTGGTGTGGAATGGGTCTTTTCTGGGGTTGAGGTGAATCCCAGTGGAATGGTAGGTACAAATGTATCCTTTATTTTCTTCCCACTTCTCAATGTGATGGCACTGATAGGTTGGGAAGGTATATTTCCATTATTCTTACTTACTAGTTCACAGAGGGTAGTGGAAATCTGGATCATTTGAGTCTTCAACTCCCTCAATGCTGAACCTTGAATATTTAGCTCATTCTGTTGATTAAGAAAAAATTTCTTCAAAAGGTCATCAGTTTTAGAATCTACCATGGTTGGGGGATTCCATTGTTGTTTTTTTGTTGATTCATGGGATTCAAATAATTTTTGGGGTTTTTGAAAACCCTGTTGGTAAGGGGGAGGTTGATAGAAGTTCTGTTGAAAGGGGGGTCTTTGTTGTTGTCCAGAGCCATACCTCATGTCTGATTGATCCTTCCACCCTTGGTTATTTATTGAATCAAATGAATCAAACTTCTTCTGAGGGTATGTATGTTGTTGTTACTGATATCGTCTCTCTAGTAATAATGTTGCGCAATCCTTTGCCTCTTGTAATTATAGGCAATAGTCATTTGGGTGGCTTGTCTTAGTGAAAATGACACAAGGCCTTTAAGGATGGGGTTGAGATGTCTTTTGAGCCAAAGAAATTTGCTTCACCATAGTCGTAAATTCTTTTAACATGGTATTAATCAAATAACTCTCATGAGAAGAAATACTTATCTGATGTACTCACCTGACATGTGGTGTACCTTGATCTCCAAATTGTTGAGAGTTTTGGACATTTTTTCAATCAATGCATGTCCAGTTACTGGTGTCTTGTCCACCAATGCTCCTCTAGTCACAAAATCCACCATGCTCATCTCCATAGGTGTGAGTCCTTCATAGAAGGATTGGATGAAGAGTTTCTCGCTAATTTGGTGATGTGGGATGCTTTCACACAAATTTTTGAATTGCTCCTAATAATCATACAATTAATCCCTTTGGGCTTGCTTAATCCCCGATATCTCCTTACGAATTGAAGTGGTCCTTGAGGATGGAAAAAATATCCGCATGAAAAGACGTTTTAAATCGTTTGAACAAGTTACATAATCAGGTTCCAAATTATACATCCAGTCTTTTTTAACTCCATCAAGTGAAAATGAGAATTCCCATAGTTTGATTTGATCTTCAAAAACATTTCATGCTTTTAAGGATGAGTAAACCACATTAAATTCATGAAGGTGTTTATTGGGATCCTCACCAGAGAGGCCATGAAATTTTGGAATTATGGGAAATAATCCAGATTTCAGTTCAAAGTCTGATTTTAGATTTAATTATGCAATACAATTTGGTTGATAGTTAATATCAGGTGCAACCAATTATCGAATAGTTTTATTAAGATCATTTCCATTATTTTCAGCCATTGGTTCTTGTTTTATGTTATAATAATAATTGTTTCCAATTTCAATGTTCTTGGAGTGGAGAAATTCTCTAACTATTTGAATGTTAAAACTTCCCGTAGACTGAGAATGTCTGCATTGAGCCCTAAGGTTGAGTTCAATCTTAGGGTCAAGATCTAAGATATCATAGGGATTATTTCCTGTCATAAATAAAATAAAAATTAAAAGAATGAATGTGTACAATAGTAAAATAAAAACGAGAAGTTTGAGATGATGGTCCAAAAAGAAGTAGAAGAAAATAAAAGAAGAAGAAATAAATTCAGATTGGGTAAAGAAGGAAGGAAGAAGAGAATAAGTGAATAAAATTTAACATAAAATAAATACCTCTAATTGGTTGAAATAATTACTTTCCTACCTGGAAATGGTGCCAATTTTAAAGGCATTGTCATGTTTTCTTTCAAAGGATGTTCGGTTTTGGGTTACTTAGGTGTAGCAAAGTGGCTGACCAAGATCGTCTCTCAAAAGAAAAAAGTAAATTTAACAACATATTAAAGGTATTTTGAAAATATAATAAAATGAAATAAGAATACTAAAAAGTATGGGGGTTGTTTATTTTTTATAAATCATGAAGAAGTTTTCTAGAAGACGATTCCATTTTTTTTATTTTTTAATGAAAGTAGATTAACAAAGCACAATGAGAAGATGTATATTTAAAAAACTATTTTTAGAAAGTGTAATCGATCTAACTCTAAATCTTCATTTACATATCAATAATTATCATTTAAATTAATATAAACTTAATTATGATACTATAATTTGTTTACCCTCGAACCCTACAGGAGTTAACTTAACCACAAAGATGAAATTGCTTAAACCCTAGGCTAGCTTCGGAACACAAAATCACAACACCCTACTTTGATTGATGTTATAAGGTTATATTATGGTTGGTGGTTATTTAGAGAACATATACACTGAATAAATGAGGATTAATTGAGTTTAGGGATTATTTTTTAACTCTACAAACTTATCCTGTGTGGTCTTGTATTACCGATTAAATTCACGCCGTCACAATTTACACAAAATCATGACCGCACGTGATTTGTGTTTATTGTTCAATTACTTTCTTAGTATCATTTAAATTGAAAACTAAATTAATAGATCATATTAATTGAATTATAGTAGATCATTTATTCAAAATAAATGAATGAATAAGGTAAGAGGAAGATCAATTACTAAGAAAACTACTCTTCCATGGGTGGTGTAGTCATCATAGAATCGGTTTGAATGTGTAATGGTTTAGAAAGGGTAGAACCCAATCTCATTTCTAATCAAGAATTCTAGCCCAAATAGGGAGATAAAAAAATAATAAATTTCAACAACTCAAAAGAAAATATAATCAATAAAAGAAGAACAAATATGTTTATTATGAAAACACAAACATTACAACATGAGGTGGAAGAAGAGAGCTTCGACGAAGGGATCTTTACTTCAAGAGATACCCTTATTAAATTACTTGGCTATTTTTAGTGGAGCGTCTTCTCCTCTTCCCCCAACTTCATAATTCACGTCCCCACCCAAAAAAATGATAAAAACACCAATTTATAGAGTGGTGGGGAGGCTAGGTTCAATGTGGTTTCTGGTGTGAATGGGGAATCTCAGCCAAATATTTTATTCTAATTTCACCGCCCATTTGACTAACAAATCATGTTAATTGTCCGGCCTTCAAGTATTATTTGTTCCTAATTATTTAACCGATCTTCCCTCAATGTTTGGGCTCAATCCAAGTTATGATGAAGAATATACAGCTGAAATAGTGAAGTGGTGTGCAATCTGGATTGTTCTGTCCAAATTTGTTTTCATGGCCCATTTACTCCACTCACACGCATGATCCAGCTCTCATGACCTAAATAGAATTTTTATCCCATTAATTCGGGAACACAGTTACAAAATTTTATGTCAAAAATATTTTACATAAGAATATTTATGCCCGAAATACTATAGTGAATTTTAAAAGGGTAAAACTATAATTTTCATCTATTTTTTAAATGAATGATCTAATCCCAATTATATAATAATTGATCATATCTAGCATAATTTTAAGAAATTAAATCATTTATTATCAATAAAATTTTCAATAAAATTGTTTTTTATCGGTTTTTGGTCTAAAGAGGTGATTTTGATTATGTCTTTGGGTATACTGCTTTGCGGTTCCTTCTAATTTTATTTTGGAAACATTTTAAATGATCCATCAAATTTCATAAGAGTCGTGAGGCATATTTCTGAAATGGTTTGGTTTGTGTATGTTTTTCAAATGGATTTCGGGTGTGAATGGGTGGTGTTGGGTAAATTTAGTGCCTTGTTTTTCCTTTTTATTTTAATTTGATACATGACATGAACTTAAAATATCTTGATCAAAAATGGGAAGCATGGGGACTAGGAAGGAGGACTAGGACTAGTTTCATAGTGATATAGAAGTGGAATTGTTCCGGTTTTACTTATCTAGATTAACTATTACAACAAAAAATATAATTTGGGATGAGAATTGGAGACTAATTGGTTATGGGTGTGTTCCCTACTAGTGGCTCGTGCATGAGAACATGCGTTGATGTGGTTCCTCCACAACTTTTCACTGAGATGTGATTTTCTAGGGTCCCACTTTTTTCTAGTACCTATAGGGCCTCTCCAATTTTTGGAGATCCTTGTATACTTTACACTCACTTTTGGCATATGATGGACCTCTTGTGTGTGGATGTGTGCATATTTATGTGTACTTTTAGAACCTATTTATTTTAAGCAATTGTTTGTATTGTTTTTCTTTGTATGTAGTTTCATTTCTTCTCTTAAAAATGTTTACTCAAAAATTTCTTCTCAGAAATATTTTAAAAGATTTAATTTTAAATTATCATTTTTAATTGTCTTAAATTGTTCTATCATCGAATAATTTATCCATATTTCATCATACTGGGCTTTATCTCACACCCTGCATACACCTTTGGGTGAATGCATACTCTGTTTTCTTTTGTTTTAGGTTAAGGCAAGACGTCAATGTTGGAAGCTTTTGTTTATAATATCTCATGTTATCGATATTGATGGTGGTGGATTAAGGATGTGTTCATCACATTACATAAAGGTTAAGGGTGAAGTCCCACTTATCCCTTTTTGCCTTTGTCCCTTTTGGTTTATTTTAGTTTGTAAAGTTAAACTTTGGTAATTATTAAGCGCGTGTTTGGTAAAATTTCTCAGATCTTAATTCTTAGTTTTTTGTTAATTTTTATAAAATTAGATTCAAGTAAATCATTCCCTCTTGTCTTATTTGATACCTGAGTACTTTTTCCATCCCGTGGGGATTGGTAATGCCCTTCAGGCCTTGCCACAGACCGAGTCAGGCACTGTGTCAGATAGCACGACCCAGATTTGTTCGTGAAAAAATTATATCAAAGGCAATTTAAATCTTTTAGGTCTTGTTCTGAGGGGAAGAGTCAGTGAAGATCAGAGTTAAGGTTTTTGGAGCTCAATGTTCTGGTTACGAGTGAGTTCCCTGACTAGCACACCTTCTAAAAAGACTTGGGTTACCAGGGGAATTTGGGTTCTCATTAGGTCCTTGGTTTCTTTTGGTTCATTGATATTTGGGTAAATGAAAGGATAGTTTCTTCAATGGTCTCAGTGAGCTCACATATCCTGGAAAGTCACGTGGATCTAAAGACATTTTCCTCAAACACTCTCTGTGATGGTGGTGTGATTAGAGTATGGCCCCTAACCATATGTTCAAGAAACCTATCAACACTAATTTTCCCTGTCTTGGGTCTCCTTGTGTTCTAAAAATTAACTTGAAAACCATAGTTTAAATATTCAAGA
The DNA here is from genome assembly GCA_963277665.1 of Viscum album. NCBI lineage: Eukaryota > Viridiplantae > Streptophyta > Magnoliopsida > Santalales > Viscaceae > Viscum > Viscum album. The sequence continues at coordinate 394,965,966 of OY728140.1, forward strand.
ATCTAGATTTAAAAATTGAGATGATTAGATTTTCAAAAGGATGGAAAATGGGTTTTAGCGTGATGGAGTCTGAAAAAAATCATGATTGTTTTAAAGTTAAATGGAATGTGTAGAATTTACTGTGTAAGGTTTTAAAACTGAATTTTTGTTTGAATGATCAGTGTTTTATTGAAAAGTTTCAAATTATTCAAAGTTTGTTTTATTTAATGGTTTGATGATTTCTCGATGTAGTTTTTGTGAAATTTGAATTTGGGTTTTGTTTTGTGGATTGTGGTTTATGAATGGGGAAATTGGTTTTGACCACTAGTATTCCCATCGATGACCACATTAATGAGATATGTGTGGAAAATAGATGAGTTCTTGGGGTGGAATGGGAGCATGCATGCGTTAGACCCCTGAGGTACCATTGGAGAATATGCAACCCACAAATTCAGTTTTATTACCGAATGGGGTTCTAAAAAAAAGGTGTGGTGTGTCTTTTGTATTTCTAGAAATGTTTCAGTGGCATGTTTTGGGTTTGAAAACATTTTTTTTGATTGATGTTTCATATTTTTTTGGGTAGGTTGATTTGAGGTTTTGGTTAGTGGAATTCTTTCAGGAGTGTTTTGGGAGGCCTCTACAGTGGATTCCCCATATATTCTATGTTTTCTCATGGTATGTTTGTCATACATACCAGTTTGATTGGGTTTTTAGTTCTTATTCTTGTCTAATGTACTCCCCCATAAATATTTATCACATGGTTGAAGTGTGGATTTAGGTGATTCATCGTTGTATGACCCTCTAGTTGATCAAAGTACATTCTTTTCTAGTGTTAGTTCAATGTTTATCCTTTTTTTTCTTAGCTAAACAAATCATATCACTGAGGGAAAGCAGATACATGAGGGTTTGAATGAAATTATTTTCCTAGGTTATTTGATAGTTTAGGGTGATGTTTGAATGCATTATGTTTGAAGATTCTATGTAGAAGTGGTGAAAGGAATTTAAGTGGGGAAAAGTGGAATCAGTCGGCAGTCGTTAATGCAGACTACTGTTTTAAAGGGATTTTGGGTCTTTTGTTGGTTTCATATAAGAAAGGGTTTGTGTAGGGCTACAAATATTGAAGACCCAGTCACATGATGTTGTTATTGTCGTCTACAGGTATTGTGTGTCATTTGAGACTTGATTTAAAGACCCTTTCCTTGTAATGATTCTCTCTGAAGTAGTGGTCATGTTTTGTGACGATTTGTTGTGTAATTTTCTAATTTGGTTTCAAGGGTGAAGGTAGTGAAACTTTCTATGAGCCTTCGTCCTAACAGAAGTGCATTTTCCTTTGGGAAATTTTGAATTCCACCATTTTAGATAGAAGTATATTTTATGTGTCTATCCTTGTGATGTTTCTCATCTAGAGTAACAATGGGTGATGTGCATGCACCATCCAACCCCTATTTTGATGAATACGTTGTGTAGGAGTAGGTGGATGATAGAGTGGGTTGTGTCTATGGGTGTTGTCTCGATTGTAGTGTGGTTTATTACGAAACTAGAAAAAGAAGTTTTGTTTAAGGTTTTTAATACCTAACTATGAGGTATGAGAAGTTTCAATCATTAGTGCTCCAGTCGTAGGCCTCAGAGTGAATATGGCACGTGGTTAGGAACCTCGGGAGTGTATGGGACCCTGACCTTATTTCTATTGTCAGTGTTAAAGGTGAGGGATGTTTAAACTGTTTCATGTAGTTATTCTATTCATAATAACTTGTTTGGGGTGTGTGATATTTCTCGTGGCTATGAGGAGGAGTGGTTGTCTCGTTACCTTAATGTCTTGGTTGTTGTGTCCCACCAGATGTAATCACTTTTTTATCCTTATGGGGTCTAGTTGGGTAAATCGGTCTTAATTTTGATTAGTGCTCATCCAAGGATGTGAATATGTCAGTTTTTCTCTCCCTATAGTTTTTATTCCCCAATATATTTTCCCTTCCCTCCTCACCCATTGTGGTGAGGTGTTTGTTCAGTGTCGGGAAGTCCTTGAGTCATGTTTTTCCATTGGAACTAACGGTGGTGAGACAAATTGTGGGTATCACTAAAATTTTCCCAAAGAATAAATTGATTTTATGCTATTCTTAAGGGTGGGGAGTCTGTTCGGGCCTTCGGTGTTGGTTTTCTAGTCTTGTATCAGGGGTTGGTTGGATTCTGATGGTGGGGAGTCCATTCGGGCCTCCCTATGTTGATATTTTGGTTCTATTTTAAGAGATGGATCGGTGGAAGGTTATGGAAGTGTTCTTTGGGTGTGGTTTGGTCTTATTTTTTCATTTTGGACAAGTTTTGTGGTGTCTTTTTAATGGTGCTCGAGGTGTTTCGCGTTGTGAAGTTGGTTTCTGTGGGTGTGAGAGTTCCTTTCTTTAAAAATCAACTAGAAGTGTTTTAGCTCTTTGGGGTGGCTGACACATAGCGAAGAGTCCAGTTTGGTTTTTTGAGTTCACCTTGTAACTCTTCCCCTCATTGGTAGTTTTTTGGGACCTCTCCATTCATCATTCTTTGGTTGTGTCTATTAATTGTAAGGGGTAATTACTTTATATTTGGGGTTCCACCTTGTTATGGATTTCTGAGAGTGGAAGCATTATGGTGGGAGGAATTGTCACACTTGTGTTTGATTTTTTCCATGGTTTTGGCTCAGGGTGAGGTTCAGGGGAAGTCCTTGTTTAATTTTTTTAATTTTTATTGAGAGATAAGTGTTTTCGGGCTTAACGGCACTCGACACACAGGCATTGCAAAGTCAGGAAACCTTGAAGTCAATAAATATTATCCTTAAGAATATAACTATTTTAGTTATATTATTATTAATATTGAAATTATAAATATTATAATTAAAATCATCATTATTATCGAAATTGGTCCATGTTATTATCACATAAATTTTTATCATCATTATTTTTATTGATGTTTCTTTTATTATTATTATGATTGTTAAATTTATTTAGATAATTAGTATTACAAAAATTGTTAGGAATATTATTAATATTAAAATGAAATGAACTTAGTTATTATTTTCACCTTTATTGTTATTTATGTTATTATTAGCGCTCTCACCACAAAATTATTATTATTAAGAGTGTTATTATTATTAAGATTTAAAGAATTGCCATCATCTTCAATATTAAAATTTTTTAAGAGCCGCGTGGGGCAACCACGCATTTTCCCGACACTTAAAATTATTTAAAGCAACTATTTTCATCGAAATGATAATATTATAATTATCATGAATAATAATAATATTATTATTATTAAATATTTTCATATTGTTATTATTAAAATTATTATTATGTTTTAAATTTTTTATAATAATAATAATTATTATTGATTTTATTATTAGGTGTTAAAGTAATTATTAACATTATTATTATTAATATTGTTATCTTCTAATAATTGTTATTATCATCTTAATGTTATAATAATTATTACTATTAGAAGTTTATTTTTATTTTTATTTTTTAGATGGGGTTAGACCTCCCCTCTTTCATGAACCCCCTCCCTTTCTTTTACAATGTGTGACCCCCCCTCACTTTGGCTAGCCCATCGCGCTACACCTTTATCCCCTCTCCATTCCCTGAGTGTGACCTCCGCTTGCTGGTGTTGCGCTATCCAACTAGCCTCCCTCCAACCGCCTTTCTCCCCTTCGCGTTCCACCCCAGGTCACCAACCCTTATGCACTCCGCCACTTCCAACAAAAACCTCTTCCAGTTCCTCGAATCGGTGCGAACCCCCCTGTTGGCTCATTTATTTTCAACGATCGATCCTCCCATTCATGATTTTGGAGCATCGCTGCACTCTCTATCTCTCTGTAGTCTTCTCACGCTTTAGTTTGGAGTTTTCCATCATCTTCATTGGAGCATAGGGTTTCCAGTGGGTATGGGGTCTAATTTTTGTGTTCTTAATTTGGGTTATTGGGTTCAATCCTCTTGATTAGGGGGGATTCTTCCCGCCTCATGGTGTGAATAAGGTGAAAATGGATTTTTAACATATTTCCTGGAAGTTTAACAAAGTTAGGTAGGTGGTTCTATGATCTCACATTCTTATATGATTTAATTTTTTACCAAATTAATTTTTTAATGTCCTATAGTAAAATTGGGTTTTACACAATGTGTTCTGCAAATATTTTGACTTGCACGTGTGATGGAATTAGGTCTTCTATTATAAATGGTCATGTTTTTCATATGGGTATTGTTGTGGGAATTATACAAGATGTTGAATTAATAATTTTGGTGTGAAATATATTTTTTGGTAATAGTTTAAAACATTTTTGTGATGAATTTTTCTTCAAAATTAATGGTTGTTATTCATACGTATTGTATTGTAGTGTTACATGGATGGTGTTCTAGGCCTTGATTTAAAAGTGAAAAATGTTTTCTAAAAACATTTAGGTGCAGTTGTCTTAAAAAAATGTGGTTTGATGGAAAAATATGTTATTTTAGAATATTTAACTTATTACACACTTAAATTTAAATTGTAAATAGTTTGAGTAATGGAAAACAGGTTTTGTTATGTCGGTGTGTTGTATTCGGTTTTAAAGTGGCCTTTTTATATGTGATTAGGTGAGTTTTTGGTGTAAACTCTTGTGTGCTAATATGAAGTGTTTTATAAAATGATTACTTGGATTTATTTAATAATAATTGATATAAAAATGTGGTGTTTGATAGGGTTAAAATATGTGTTAAATTTTAAAGTATCATTTTTATGTGAAAAGTGGGAATTTTTCATGTGCAATCCATTGATGTGCTATTTATAAACGTTATTATAATTATTTAAATAATTTAAAAAGTCATGAATATGATGGAAATTATGGCGTGAAAACTTTTTTGTGTGTTTTTGGTCGGAAGAGGTGATTTTGAGTATGTCTTTAGGTGTAAAGATTTATGGGGCCTTCGGAAATTATTTTAGAAATTTTTTAAATGAGATATTAAATTTCTTAAGAGTTGCAAGGAATATTTATTAAATGGTTTGTTGTGCGCGCATTTTTAAAATGGGGTTTGGGTGTGTAAGGGTGGTGTTGGGTAAAGTTAGTGCCTTGTTTGTCCCGTTTATTTGAATTTTACACGTGACATGAACTTGAATCCTCTTGAGCACAAATGGCAAGCTAGGGGACTAGGTGGATAGACATGGACTAGTGTTCTAGTGATACGAAAGTTGAATTGGCCTGGTTTTACTTATCTAGATTGATGATTACAACACTAATAAACATTCGGGTGAGGATTGGATACCACTAGGTTATTAGTGTGTTCCCTACTAGCGACTCGTGCATGAGAACGCATGTTGTTGTGGCTCCTACATCACTTTTCATTGAGACACGGTGTTCTAGGGTCCCACTTTTCACTAGTACCTATAAGTCATATCCCAAATTTTGTGAACCTTTTTTAGTTTTTTATCACTATCGGCATACGGTGGAACTCTTGTGTGTGGATGTGTGCATACGTGTGTGTACATTTATAACCTCTTTCTTTTGAGAAATTGGATGCATTTTTTTTCTTTATAAGTAGTTTATTTTCATCTCTTAAAAATGTTTCATCACAAATGTTTTCCAGAAATATTTTATAATCATTAATTTTAAATGATCATATTAGATTGTCTTAAAATGATCTATCATGGAATCATTAATCTAGGTGTCATATTACAGGGATTTATCTCACACCCAGAGTACACGTTTGGGTGTATGCAGACTTCATTGTATTTTGTTTTAGGTTAATAAAAGATGTCAGTGTTGGAAGCTTGTGTTTCTTATAGTTCATGTTATGGATCATGGTGCTGGAAACTTGAGGATGTGTTCCTCGCATTTCAAGGAGGTTAGGGGTGAATTCATGGTTTTCCATTTTTTTCATTGTCCCTTTTTGATTGTTTTAATTTCTAAACATAAAATTAGTTAATTATTAAAGGCATGTTTGGTAAAACTTCTCAAATATTAATTCTTAGATTTTTTTCATTTTGAGAAAATTAAATTCAGTTAAATCATTCCCTCTTGTCTTATTTGATACTCGGTCACTTGGGCTAGCCCATGGGGATCGAGAACACCCTTTGGGCCCTACCACAGACTAGGTCGGGTGTCAAGTCAGATGGAGACCCCGCTTGATTTGTGATAAAAATGGTATCAAAGGCTGGTTGACTCTTTTGGGTCTTGTTCCTTGGTGAAGAGTTTGGAATGACCGGAGTTAAGGTTTGCAGAGCACAATGTTTTGGTTACGAGTAAGGTGCATAGACTGCACACCTCGTGACAGGACTTAGGTTACCAGGGGATGTTGGGTTCTAGTTTGGTCATTGGGTTCTCGTGGTGCATTGATGTTTGGGGAAATGAAAAGATAGTTTAGTCAATGGACTCAGTGAGTTCATAGGGGCTAGAAATTCATTTCCATCATGAGACATTTTCTTATAACACTCTATATGATGGTGGTGTGATTAGAGTATGGCCCCCAACCATACGTCCAATACACCCACCAATATAAATTTTCCCAGTCTTGGGTCTCAATTTATTCTAAAAATTAATTTAAAAACCTTGGTTTGAATATTGAAGAATCTAGACTTTAAAATGGAGATGATTTTATTTTTAAAAGGATGGAAAATTGGTTTTAACATGATGGAGTTTGATGCAAAATTGAGAGTGTTTTAATGTTAAATGGAATGTTTTGTAGTTGGTGTGTGGTTTGAAAATGTATTTTTTTTTGAATGATCTGTGTTTTCTGGAATAGTTTCAAATGATTCAAAATAAGTTTTATTTAGAGGTTTTATGCTTTTTTGATTTAGTTTTTGTGAAATTTGAATATGGGTTTGGTTTCGTAGCCAGTGGTTTTTGAAAAGCAAAATTGACGGATTTTAGAGATGGAAAGGTTTTGTTTTGAACATTGGAATTCTCATAGGTGACCACATACATGGGATATGTAAGTAAAAATGGATGAGTGCCTGGGATGGCACAAGATCTTGAATGTGTGAGACCCATGAGTTACCATTGGGGAATGTGAAACCCACCAATTCAGTTTCATTCTTTAAATTGGTTCTGATGAAAATGATGTGGTGTGTCATTTTTATTTCTGGAAATGTTGTCGTGAGATTTTTTGGGTTTGAAAACCTTTTTTTATTGATGTTCTATATTTGGGTTTTGTTGGTAGGTTGATTTGCAGTGTTGGTAAGTGGTCTTCTTCGAGGAGTGTTTTGGTAGGCATTCACGGTGGTTTCCCAATATATCCAGTGTTTGATCATGGTATGTTTGTCCTAAGGACTGATTTGATTGGGTCTGTAGTTTTCCTTCTGGGATAGTGTACGCCCCCATAAAGATTTAGCACACGATCAATGTGTGTCCACAGGTGATTCTGCAATGGATAACCATCCAGTTCATCAAATTAAAGACTTTCCTTTTTAGTGTTAGTGTTGTGTTTATCCCTTTTCTTTTTCAGTTAAGCAGATCATCTCTTAGTGGGAGAGAAGATGCAGGAGGGGTTGAATGAAATTTATTTTCCTTGGGTCATTTGATAGTATACGGTAAAGATTGACATTATTATGTTTTAAGATCCTTTATAGAAGCAGTGAAAGGAATTCTGGTGGGGAAAGGTGGAAGTAGTTGGGAGTCTTCGGTGCAGACTATGGTTTTAAAGTGACTTTGGGTATTTTTTTAGGTTCCATCTAAGAAAGGGTTTGTTTCAGGCTACGAATGTGTCAGACCAAGTCACATGAGGTTTTTATGGTCATTTTTAGGGATCATGTTCCATTTGAGACTCAGTTTAAAGTCCCTTTCCATGTAATGTTTCTCTTCACAGTAGTGGTCATGTTTGGTGATGTTGTTTGGTGTCGTGTACACATTTTATTTCAAGGGTGAAGGTTGTGAAACTTTCGCAGAGCCACTGTATTGACAAAAGTGTATTTTCCTTTGGGAAATTTTGAATTCCTCTGTTTGGAGAGAGGTATCTTCTATGTTTCATTCCTCAGGATTTTTCTTGTCCAAAGTAACAAGGGGTGATGTGCATGAATCATATAACCCTTGTTTTGATAAATGTGTTGTGTGGGAGTAGGTGGATGAAAAAATGTGTTGTTTCTGTGGATGTTGTCTCAGTTTTATTGTGGTTTCTTGCGGTATCGGAAAAAGAAGTTTTGTTTGGGGGTTTTAATGCCTCTCTATGAGGAAAGAGATACTTAAATAATCATAGATCTGGCCATAGGCCTCAGAGTGAAGTTGGTGCATGGTATGGAACCCCAGGAGTGTATGAGACTGTGACCATATTTCTGTTGTCAGTGTTGAAGGTGAACGCATTTTAAATCATTTCTTATAGCTGTTCTGTTCAAAATAACATGTTTAGGTGTGTGAGGTTTCCCATGGCTATGAGGAGGCATGTTTGTCTCATTACCTTAAATTACATGTGTTTGTTTCCCCTAGATGTACTCTCTTTTAGTGATACTTTTGGGTTTTTTTTAGGTACATCAATATCAATTTTGATTAGTAGTCATCCAAGGATGTGAAGATGTCAGTTTTTCTTCAACTATGGTTTTGACACCCTGTTAGATTTTCCCTCTCCTCCCCTCCCCTTGTGGTGACATATTTGGTCAGTTTCGGGAAGTCTCTATGTCATGTGTTTCCATTGGCTCTAATGGTGGTGAGACCCATTGTGGGCCTTGCAAAAATTTCCCCTAGGAATACACCGATGCTTGCCTATTCTTAATGGTGGGGATTCTGTTCGGGCCTCCCCATTTCTGTTTTTTAGAATTTTTTCTGGGGTCAGTTTGTTCTTAATGGTGGAGAGTCCATTCAAGACACCCCATGTCGATCTTTTGGTTCTATTTTTAGAGATGGCTTGGTGGAAGGTTATGTGGGTGTTACTTGGGTGTGGTTCGATCTTGTTCATTTTGGAAAAGTGTAGTGGTGTCTATTTAATGGTTCCTGAGGTGTTTTGGGTTGCGAAGTTTGTTGTTACGGGTATGAGAGTTCCTTTCCATGATAAATGAACTGAATTTTTTAGCTCTTTTCAGTAGGTGGCACTTAGCGGTGAGTCCAGTTTGATTTTCTGAGTGCAAATTTTTACTCTTCCTCTCATTGGTAGTGTTTCGAGACCTCTTCATTCATCTTTCTTTGGGGATATCCTTGAATTATAAGGGGAATCAGTTTCTGTTTGGGGTTTTCCCTTATTATGGATTTCTGTGGGTGGAAAGAATTATGGTGGGGAGAATCGCCACACCTAGGTTTGATTTTTTCCTTGGTTCTGGCTCGGGTCAAGGTTCGGGGGAAGCTCGTATTTAATTTTTTGAATTTTTATTGAATGATAAGTGTTTTGGGGCTTAACGACACTAGGCGCATGGGCAGTGCATAGTCAAGAGACCATGTGGTAAATAAATATTATCATTAAGAATCTAACTATTGTTATTAAATTATTATTATTGTTTACATTATAAATATTTTAATTAAAATAAAAATTATTATCGAAATTTGTCATTGTTACAATTACAAAAATTCTTATCATTTTTTTATTGAAGTTTCTTTTATTACTATTATCATTCTTAAAATTATTTAGATCAACAGTATTAAAAAAATGTTATGAATATTAGTAATATTAAAATAAAATGAACTTCATTATTATTTTCACCATTATTGTTATTCAAATTATTATTGGTTCCCTCACCAAAAAATTGTTATTATTAAGAGTGTTATTATTATTAAGAATGAAATAAATATCATCATCTTCATTATTATTATTTTTTAAGAGCTGTATGGGGAAACCATGTGGTTTCCCAGCACATAAATAAAATGAAACAAATGTTTTAACTAAAATGATAATATTATTATTATTGTGAATAATAAAAGTACTATTATTAAAATTATTTATATTTATATTATTAAAATAATTGTTATGCATTAAAATTGTTATTATTATTATTATTATTTTGTCTATTATTATTAGGTGTAAAAACAGTTATTAACATTATTATTATTATTATTTTTATCTTTTAATAATTTTTATTATCATGTAAATGTTATAATAATTATTACTATTAGATGTTTATTTTTATTTTTTACGCTAGGTTTATCCCTCCCCTCTTTCACGAACCCCCTCCCCTCCTCTTACCAGGCATGACCCCCCTCACCTTGGACAGCTCGTCGCATTGCACCTTTCCCCCCTCTCCATTCCCTAATCACGACCTCCTCCTATCGGTGCTGCTTCATCCAGCAAGCCTCCCTCCGACCACCTTTCTCCCTTTCGCACGCCACCTCGGGTCACCGACCCTTCCTTGTGTGTGTATCCCTTACCAGCGCAAACCCCTACTGGTGCCTCTTACTAGTGTGAACCCCCCAGGTTTTCATGTTTCTTTAGGAATATTGGACCTCCCAACTGAGCTTATGGAGGGCCACCACACAATCTCCCTCCAGTTAGGGTTCTCTCTCTTTAGTTTGGAGTTTTTCCTCTTCTCCTTTAGGTCTTAGGGTTTCTAGTGGGTATGGGGTCCAATTTTAGGGTTCTAATTTTGGGTTTTTGGGTTCAATCCTCTTGATTATGGGGGCTGCATCTGTCCTCATGGTGAAAATGTGGTGTGGATGTGTTTTTAACTCATTTAATGAAAGTTTCACCAAGTGAGGTAGGTGGTTCCAAGCGAGGTAGGTGGTTCCATTATCTCACATTCTTAGATGATTTAATTTGTTTATCTAATTGATTTTAACATGTCCTGTACTTAAATTGGGTGGTGTGAAATGTGTTCTATAAATATTTTTACATGCATGTGTGATGGAATTGGGTATTCTCCTAGAAATGGTCATGTTTTACATATGGGTCTTATTGTGGGAATTCTTAGAGACATTCAATTAATTATTTTTGGCGTAAAAAGTATGTTTTGGTAATATGTTAACACATTTTTTTGATAGACATGAATTTTTATTCAAAATAAATGGTTATGTCTCATGCATATTTTATTTTAGTTTTACTTGAAATAATTTTCATGCCATTTTTTAAAAGCACGAAATGTGTGCTAAATCAATTTAGGTGTGGGTGTATTAAAAAATGTGGTTTGAAGTAAAAATGTGTTATTCTGAAAACAAACATGTGTTAGTTTGGTGGTGTGGTGTATTCATTTTTAAAGTGGCATTTGTATATGAGATCAGTTAATTTTTTGGAATAAAATATTGTGTTCTAATATAAAGTGTTTTATTAAATGCTTATTTGGATTTATTTAATTAAAAGTGATGTGAAAATGTGGTGTTTGATAGGGTTAAAAATGTGTTAAATTTTAATGTGGCATTTTTATGTTAAAATTTGGCATTTTTCATGTGCAACTATTTGATGTTCAATTTAGAAAAAATCTTGTAATTGTTAAATTAATTTAACAAGTCATGAATATGATTCATATTATGATGTGAAAGATTATTTTTGTGTGTTTGGTCGAGAGATGTTATTTTGATTATGTCTTTGGGTGTAAAGCTTTGTGGTGCCTTTGGAAATTATGTTGGTAACTTTTTAAATGAACCATTAAATTGCATAAGAGGTGAGAGCCATATTAACGAAATTGTTTGGGTCTGTGTATGTTTTTAAAATGTTTTTTGGGTGTATGAAGGTTTTTTTGGTTAATTTTTGTGCCTTGTTTGTCTTATTTATTTTAATCTGACATGTGACATGAACTTGAAAACTCTTGGGCACAAATGGGATGCTTGGGGACTAAGCGGGCAGACTAGGACTAGTGTACTAGTGATATGGAAGTGGCATTATCTTAGTATAACTTAGATATATTGAATATTTCAATACTAACTAAACATAGGGATAAGGATTGGATACCATTAAGTTATAGGTGTGTTCTCCACTAGTGGATCATGCATGAGAATACATGTTATTGTGGTTCCTCCACTACTTTTCACTGATAAACAATGTTATAAGGTCCTACTTTTTTCTAGTACCTAAAGAGACTTCCTTGTATTTGGTTATTCTTATTTACTTTATGTTCACTGTCAACATGCGGTGGACCTATTATGTGTGGATGTATGCGTACGTGTGTCTACTTTTAGAACCTATTTCTTTTAAGCAATTGGTTGCATTTTTTTTCTTTGTAAGAAATGTATTTTCTTCTCTTAAAATTTTTTTCTCACAAATGTCATCCCTGAAATATTTTCAAGGATTTAATTTTAAACGGCCTTTTATATTGGCTTAAAATGTTCTAGAATGGAATCATTTATATGGGTGTCATTCTACAAGGCTTTATCTCACATCCTGCATACACCTTTGGGTGTGTGCAAACTATGTTGTCTTTTGTTTCAGGTTAAGGTAAGACATCAGTGTTATTAGCTTGTTTTTCTTATAGATCATGTTATGGATCTTGTTTGTGGTAGCTTAAGGATGTGTTACTCACTTTTCATGGAGGTCAGGGGTGAAGTATCAATTTTCCCTTTTGTTCATTATAATATTTGGTTTTTTTAGTTTTTAAACTTAATATTTGGTAATTATTAAGGGCATGTTTTTTAAAATTTCTCAAAACATAATTCATAGTTTTTTTGGTCATTTTGATAAAATTAAATTTGGGTAAATCATTCCCGCTTGTTTTATTTGATACCGAGGCACTTGTGCTAGCCCATGGGGATCAGTAACGCCCTTTGGGCCTTGCCATGGGCCGGTTCGAGCATCGGGTCAGATGGAAACCCAAGTTGGTTCGTGATAGAACATAATCACTACTCAATGCATTAAAGTGCTATCTAGGCCCACCCATTATATAAGTTATGTCAGGCTCAACAAGCGCTATCAGGTTTCACCCATAATTTTAATCTCCAAGATCTGAATGCTCGATAAAGAACATAAATAATTAATTTAATCATTAAACTCATAGAAAAAATCATTATTCCTTTATAACTTTATCATCCCATGGAAAATAAATGGGTCTCAAGTCAATATAATTAAAGCATGATTAACCAATGAAAATAAAATGGGTTGTAAGAACCTGGTTATTTTATGAGAAAAATATCCTTTTATTTCAACATATTTTCAGGTTAAATGTTCAAATATGTCCAAATGTAAATTCCAATTGAGGTCATGGAGGTGACGAGGGTGTTTAGGGTTGGTTTGGAGCTAAGAACATATATATTGGGTTAAAATTACCTTGTGCACATTTAGTAGAAACTGTGCGGGGTAGGCCTTATGGTTACTTCTAACTATGAAAGGTTTGACATTTGGAAGCTACATGTTTCATAGTTAGTTAAGCAATGTGATTTTAGGTGCACAGTTATTCATAAATGTTTTAAATTTTGGCATAGAATTTTTACATGGTGTTTTCACAATTATTCAAACTGTGTGTACAAACTGTGTTACGTGCTCATTTCTATACCAAAGGGAACATGGTTGGTAAATGGTTTTTTCAATCATGTGGCCAAACAGTGTGACCCTGAAATTTTAGTGAATTTACCAATTTTCCATTATTGAATTATATTTCTAACCTAATTAAATCTCAATTCTAATGTTCAATAGATTTATCATTTTGAGAGCTTTCATTTAACAAGTATTCTAGGATTTTCTGCTGACTTTTGTCTGAGTGTGGAATCAATGATAGTTTGTTTCATCAAAACCATATAATTAAGATGATAAACTCTTTTTTTCATTACTTGTTTGTTTAGGTATCAGTTGATCTATTTAGGTGTAATCTAATATTCCATATTTATAAGTTCTTCATCTATTCTTCAATATTCACTCGATCTGAGTTGAATCAGGAGCTGATAATGGATGAGTTATCCGTTATAGACCTACAATAGGTGATATCATGATTTTCCTTCCAATTTTAAGGGTTTATATACATTTCATTTTGATGCATTCTCAATTATCATAGAATCTCCCTTGGGATGAAGTTTAATACTTTAATTGAATTGATAGGTATAGCCAATATTCTTAATGAGGTCCATTGAAAAATATAAAATTGTTAATAACCTTGAATTAGAACCACCCCATATATTTTTATTTTGTATTTTAATGGAAAATTATGATGGAATATGAATTTGTATACCTTTTAGGTGTGTCTTTTTCCGCTTTTTCTTTGGGATATTCAATATTGAATTATCAATTGATAAATTGTATGAAAAATGGAATTGTAACATGAATTATGAATTGATATGTATGAGGAATTGTAATATCAATTATAAATTGTATTGATAGATAAAAAGTAATGGAATACAAGTCCCTAGAAAATTTCCATGTATTGGCTGATTATGAATGGTGTTCCCTTATAACGAGATTCTCACATGAGTGGTTAAGAGTAATGAATTCTAATATTATCCATGCCTTTGGCCTCCTTATAAGGTGAATTTAAATCAAAATAAATAAGTTGATCACATTTACATGATTAAGTGATACTGATTAAATGTTATTGAAATTTATTGAATGAGTATGCTTTGGGTGGAACAATGGTTCATATATGAATGTTGTGGATGGACTCATTTGGATTCTACCATTCTTATGCCAGTGTGATACTTGGACTCCTTATATATATTTCCAAGAACATACTCATAGGGGATAGTTGTTATATGTTGAGTGAAACTTGGACTCTTTATGGAATTAGAAGGATGAAATCGAAGGTTAGTTGATCATATATGCCATGGGATAAACTTAGGATCCCTTAGATGACCACCAAAGACAGACTCAAATAGAGGTGATGTTAAACCACACTCAAAGCGATACCATGATTCAAAATTAGGAATTCTTAGAAATGGATTGTGAGGTGATTGGTTCACGATATACCTAGAGAGATCCCTAGATTCCAAATAAGGGATATCAAGGAAGTTCTACGGTTTATAAATTAATAATAAATGAAATGATTTATATGAATTTTCTTCCCATCCAAAGCATAATCTTGGATTCATCTTTTTTCTTATGCCTTATAGATGTCTTGTTTAGGAATATCTTGGTTTCATATCTATATGGGGGACTTTGGGCTACATGATAGGTCCCAGGGTTTTTAATTAAATGATATTTACTTTATAAATTAATTTTATTAAATGAATTGATTAGAAAATGAGAACATGGATCTTATAAAATGTTTACTTTCAGTACGTCCTTGAATATTTTGTTGTTGCCTACACCTTATTATCATTACTATATATTCAATGACTGGATGGAACTAGAACTTGGGTGGTATCCTACTTGGATTATATCTCACACAACGTTCAGGAAACTAATGGAACTAAAATAGACTATATTATTGTAGGTATAGATAAGGGAAAGCTCCCTACTATTGGTTCTTGATTTCTTCTTCAGATAAAGGGAGCACAGTATCAAGTTAGGTTCATGATGCTAGAAGAATTATTTTTTTAATTTTGATACATGTATTGCATTGTAATATTGTGAACCTATTTTGGATACGTTATTATACACATGACATGTATCATCATCCTCTGTATATGATATTCCTTATGATATGATTTACATATTCATGTCTTGTTCATTAATCATCTGTCTATGTTGTTTATTATTTCTTCTAATTATATGATAATGTAATTCTGTTGTTCTATACATTGGTGATGAGGGAATAGTCTCCCTAATAACAAACCATGGCCCTCACTACTATTTAGTAGCCTATAGAATTTTGGTAGATGTGCTTGTAGCCATGTGGTGAACCAGTCTGAGGGCACCTTTTAGTGGAATCTAAGTCGAGGAAGTTATAAAGTCAAATCAAATGTGTTTTTTATAGTTTAACTTATTATATTGAGACAATATAATGGGATAACAATAAATAGAAATTTGGTAATGATCTGTGTTGGGGTGTATCTAACACCGATATAGGAAAAAATTTACCACAAATTAAATTGATGTTTTCTAGATTTTGACTATTATAGTTGATTCGATGGCACCGTTAGGAAATGCACTTGAATTATGATGATATTATTGATCCGATTAAGGATCTATTTTATTTCAACCCAATGAGATGATGGCATTTCATCTAATGAATCATTTTAGGAAATATATAGGAATAAAATCCCATGATTTATACCATTAAATTTAGGATTTATTAATTGTTTGAAGATGTTATGCTATGTTTTGTGGTAGATATGTATGTTGTTGTGATAGGTATTATTGAACATGTAATGGTGTGGATTACTTGGGCACCATATTTTGATTCATGAGGTGTATGGGCCCTTACGAATCAGTATTTGTTGAATCATTTGGTTCAACATTTTAAAATATATTGTGAGATAAATGGGAAATAAATTAAATGAATTGAAAAATAAAATTTCTTATATCAGAGAACTTCACCCAGAACCGGCCTTAGTAGTTGGAAGTAGGTAGTATATCTTTCTTTATTATGATATGTATTATGCCCAAACCTAACTCTAGGAGTAGGCAGAGGGGTGTGTTCTTATATGGGAAGGCTTGTATCTATCTTATTGAATATCTACACTTTTACATATGAACATTGAAAACATTATTATCTTAGTCATTTTAGAGGCATGCCACTATGGTGACCTCTGGTCATACACCAAGAGTTTGGTGATGACCACACTCCATACGTGGTAGGCCATGGGATACAGGTGTAATCTTCTTTAGTTCCAATAGTGAAACTAGTATTTTTACCAGATATAGGTGTTGGGTGGCAGTTATGGGAAGGATTTATCTAGTTAATGAACAAAATTCAAGGAGCACCGCGACCTAACCCAACTATGTCAGAGTTGGCGCATGAGTTCTAGCAGCAGCATCCACCCACATTTTTGGGGGTATGGAAGATCACAAGCTATGGGGTCATGGCTAGAGTCCATGTTATATATATTTAATCATCTAGAAACTCCTCCCGATAGGAGGTTAAATATCACTATGTATATGTTCTGTGATTCTTCCAAGAGATGGTGGGACTTTATTACATAGATAGATCATCATTGGGATATGGATTAGAGGGATTTTAATATAGTCTTACTTGAATACTTTTATCTCAAGATGTTTAGGGATGATAGAGCATGATAGGTCCAACACCTGGAGCTATTCTGGTTATCTTTTATGGATTGTTCATCTTGTTTTACAGGGCTCTAGAGCATCACACCTATTCTGATTGGTGATGGATTATCTAAGGCTAGACGATTTGAGGATGATCTTAGTTGTGACATCTAATCATATGCGAATGTCTTAAATTGTATACCACTTTCATAACAGTGAATCAAGTGCTTATCATAGAGCCTAACCGGATAGAGGATGGAGGTGTGAACCAGGGCTTTTCAACATCCAGATCATTTACTACATCAACCGGTAATAGGAATCATTTGCTAGATATTCCATGAAATTATATTATTATTTAGGCTGCATACTCAGGTAAATAGGGAAGGTGCTACTAGTTCAGTAGATAGGTACATAAGAGGCCATAATGTAGGATGTACCCAGTCAAGTTCTAATATTTTAGAAATATAGGGTTATATACAGCACTTCTACAGAACCTTTCCTCTAACATCTAGTGAGATAGGGTCTTTACCAACTCCATGTATAGAAGCAAGGAAAATATGTTATTGTTATCTAGTGATTTAGAGTACAAACAAATGGTTAAGATGATGTGGTGGTTGTGGCACTTGTAGTTGGACACCTAATTTATAGTGACAGCAGAGCATATCTGGTCACGGTATACAAGAAGTATAACAGAGATGTGAATCAGGCCAAATATACATATTGAATCCAACCCTTGAGGACGCGAATCCCAAACCTTCTATTGAGAGAGGTGTTATTCTAGTTGCCTCTAAATTTTCTTATGTACTTTTCAATATAGTATCTTCTCATAGTATTATATTTTTTCCAGTTGTAGAGAGTATTGGTCTCATTGTTCAGAATTCTGATGGTTTTATGGCACTGGATACTTTGCTGGAGATTATAATGGAGGATGTACATCAATGAAGGTAGTTTCATTTTTATATTACTCAGTGTCACATCGTATGTGACCTATTTTTCCTTGTGATGAATGTTTTTTACATCATTATCATGATGTACTGATGGGTTCCATTTTATGCTTTCATTGATTTATATCATCTTTGGGCGATATTCAAATCACAAGAGGTCTATGATTTTACTCACAAGGGTGAATGGGATGTTCATGTTATCCAATATAGACTCGATCATTGTGGACTGGGAGAAATGATATCCCATATTGTGAGTTTTTATTTGGATGATGAGGGAACACATTAGGAAGATTTCCATCTTTTTGTTGATTTTTTCAAGGATATTTTCCCAAATTTCTTCATAGGATTACTTATAGTGAGAGATGTGTAGTTATATATCGATATAGTTTTAGGAACTGCACCAGTACCCATTCCTCCTTATAGGATGGATACCACTACTATGCAAGAGCTCATATGGTAGTTAGAGGATTTAGAGGGAAATGGTTTTGTCCAACCAAGTACTTCTCTTTGGGATTATATTATCCTTTCTGTAAAAAAGGAAGACAGAACTCTTTGGTTACATGTGGTTTACTAAAAGTTGAGCCAACTAATGGTTAAGATTTGGTATCCTCTAACATGAATATATGATCTCTTCGACCAGCTCTGAGGATCTTGGGTTTTCTCAAAAATTGATTTGAGATATGTTTTAAATCAGGTGTCTGTTAGTCCATTAGACATGCCTTGCACATCCTTTCGTATCAGGTATGGTCTATAGAAGTATTTGTTTATATCATTATCTCTCACGAACGTGACATAAGCCTTCATGGAAATGATGAACATAGTCTTCCTTCCTTATCTGGATTCAATTATGATGTTTTTCATGAATAATATGTTGTTGAATTCTCATAGTTGGCACAAGAACCACTTCTAGATGTATCAAATTTACATAACTGGTAACATTATCTCAGATAAAGCACTATTAACTAACCTAGAGAAGGTGAGAGATATTTTTTCATGGGAAGAATCCAATAATGTCTTTTAGGGATAGAGATTCTATGGGTTATCTGGATATTATAGGTGTTTCATACATGACTTATCATGCATAGAAATTTAATTGATGGGATTGAATAAGAAGTTTGTAAAGTATATATGGTCATATTTCTGTGAGATGGACTTTCAAGAGCTGAAATAGAGTTTGATGTTAGCACCCATACCAGTTTTACCGGATCTCGGTAGGAGTTGAACTATTTACTAAGATCCATCAGATATCAGTCTAAGAGTATTTCTTACGTTGGGGGAAAGAGTCATAGCATATGGGTCTCAACAGTTGAGTCAAAACTATAGGAATCACCCAACTAATGATCTTGAGAAAGCTACAATAGTTCATTCTTTTCATTGTTGGAGACATTAATTACTTGGAGTGTGTTTTTTAGAGTACAGGGACCAAAAATGACTCAAGTACATATTTATATAATGAAATATGAATATGAGGTAGTGTAGGTGGTTTGAATACCTACATTCTTTTGATTTCTAGCATACCTAAATTCTTGGTAAAGGTAATTTAAGGGTTAATGTAATGATCAAGAGGACTTAAATATAGTTAGTTCAGCAGTATATTAGCAAGTGACAACTCATGTCTTTGTTATCTAAGATGCACATGGATTTGAAGTAATGTTAGGGGAAATCATATCATTCATCTTTAGTTATGGTCTATAAAAATATGGATAGAGCGAGGATGAGGTAGCTATCATATTCTGAGTTTCTATTCCTACGCGAGAACATGGAAGGTGAGGAAACTCCTCTGGGTTGGACCATAAGTGAGGATGAGATCTTGCATATACATGGTCACATGTGGGTTTCAACAGACATGCATGAGGAGCAAATGTGAGACTTTCATAGATCAATATGGCCAGTTGATCATGGTATCACAAATATGTATTTGGATTTACATCACCAATACTGGTGGTCGGTCATGAAAAGGGTTGTATCTATTTTTTTCATCATATGTTCCACATGTTAGTAGGTGGAGAGAAAACACCAATGACCAACCAAAATTTTATAGCATCTACCCATTCCTGAGTAGAAGTGGGTTGATATCACGATGGACTTCATGAATTGTTTTCCGAGATCTCCTCGATGTAATTATGTTGTATGGGTTGTTGTTGTTAGGATAAAAAAGGTTTCTCATTTCTTACTTATCATGTATAACTTTTTAGAAGATGATCTTGGAAGGTTGTATAGGAATGAGATAGTATGACCTCAAGGTGTCCCACGCACTATCATTTTAGTTAGGGATACTCATTTTATGTTTCATTCCTATAATATTTCTTGGAGTGAACTATGTATATAGGTTCTTATGGGAACAACATACCACTCTCAAACTAATGTCTTTTCAAACTATATGATACAGGTGCTTGAGGAAATGTTGTGGGCTTGTGTCCTAGTTTTTGGGGGAACATGGGAGATATATATACCCCTGGTTGAATTCTCCAATAAAAATATATTTCAGGATACAATTTATATAGAACATTATGATACATTGTATGGTAGGACATGTAGATCACCCTTGTGTTACATAGAGGCAGGAGAGGTTATTATGCTTGGAAATCGTCTCATTCATGAGACCATAGAGTAGGTTTAGCTGATTCAGAATGGATGGCTATTGCACAGTCTTGAAAAAAATCATACACCGATCACCAGAGGTTACCTCAAGAAAAATATGTTCCTCTAGTACAGGTGATGTAGTTTCAGAACCATGTACATGATGAGACCTAGGTGAAAGAGGATGATGTACGAGTATAGTGGCTAGAGTTATTCATTGGTGATTATTGACCACCATTAAGAAGGTAATTTGGGGAAAAATTACTGTATGGTGGGAATTTTGTATGATCCTGGTTCTTTCTTAAGGTACTGATCCTTTTAATTCAATTAATTTTTAGAATAAATGTTGAAATATTACCTAATGTGAATTATCATTGTATTCATGGAAGAAACTTGGGTGTTCGGGTCTAGATTGGAGACCATAACCCAACTTTTGGAATGCATGGATCAAAGTTAGTAGAAACCATGTGGTGAAGGTTTCACGATTACTTATAACCATTAAAATATGGGTAGTTGAAAGCTACGAGATTCATGTTTAATTAAAAAGTATGATATGAGGCACACAACCCTGAGGAAATTTCAACAGTTTTGATAGAGGAGTTTTGAATGGTTTGCACACGGTTAGTCAAATTGTGTGTATAAACCATGCGGTGTTCTACTTCCTACAACAAACAATTCAAGGTTGGTGCACATGTTTCCAAACCATGCATCCAAATACTGAGACCCAAGTATTTGGTTGAATTTATTGATTTTACCTTAATTAATTCCATTCATAACCCAATTCCTTCTCATTTCTCATGTTCTATATATTGATCATTTTGATAGTATTCCTTTAATGACTATTCAACGATTTTATAATGAATCCCCTTCTATGATCATAATCAATAAATAGTTTGTCTCATTGAATCCATATTGGTAAGATCTCAATTCCTTTTGTTTCATTTCTCATTTGGTTTGGTATCAACTTCACTATTTAGGTGAAAGATAATTTTCCATATTTATAGGTTCTTCGTATCTTCATCAATTTTATCAGGATCTGAGTCAAATCAAGAGATAATGTTGGCTGATCTATTCACTAAAATTCTATTGTAGTTGGTCTGGTGATTTTTATTCATAATCAATGTTTTTAAATATTTTTTTTCAGGTAACCAATTATTCCATGAAACCAATTTATTTCTTTTTAAATTATCATATGTTCGTGTTATTTAATGCTTCATATACTAATATAATATTTTATTTATTTTTTGATACATTATGGTGATGAGATCATTGTATCCTCACTGATGTACCTAGTCCCTTTTTGTTAGTCACCAACCTCTAGTGTTTGGGTAGATGCACATGATTCTATGTGGCCAGCTAGGCTCAGGGAACCATTCAGTGGCATTCAGGTGCAGGAACATACACGAGTTCCATAAAAATCTTTTCAAAACATGATTAACCCTTGTAAAGTAAACATGTTACATAAAAATTGCTATAATACATGTTTATCCTTTGGAAAAGAAATGGGTTCTAGCATAGTCGCATTAAAACAATATTAATCCATCTCGAGAAGGAATGAAATTGTATCATTAAAAAATATCCCTATTAACGAATAAGTATCAATAAGTTTTCTTGACATTTATTAATGGAAATACCTTTTAAATATCATTAAAATTTTTGAGGAAAATACCCTTTTCATTTTTAAAATCCCTTTTTAAAATATTAAATATTTTGAAAATTTTTTCTTTAAAAAACATAGAGTAAAATAAAAAATATTTAAAAAATCATTTAAAAAATTTATTGAGGTAATTATACTTTCATATTTTAAAAAATGTTTTAAAAAAAATTGAAGAAAAAATTAGAAAAAATGGTTCCAGAAGAAAAAGGTTTTCGATCAAAAATTATATTTCTCATAAAAACATTATTTTCAACTCTTAAGTAAATGAATAGAGGAAAATTAATGGAAGAAATGTAATATTGTGACATAAAAATAGTAGAATAAAATTCATTAGAGTTATTTTTAGGTATATCACATTATTTCAATATTTGATACTTAATCGCAAACAATCCCGATAAATGATGTGATTAAAACATTAAACTCTTACTACTCGGTAACATTAAATCATAAGCTCCATGAAATAATAACATTAAATAAAACTTATAATTTTAGTAAAATAATTATTTTCATTACATAACATTTAATGGGGAATTATATACACCTCATAAACAAATATAGGTGTATAACATAACAAACTCCTTGAAGAAGGATAATTTAAACAAAAATCCCTTACATCTTTGGTAACTTTGAAACCATAAACTGCATTAAAGAGAGATAATAAAATGAATATGTAAATAAAAACTATTTTAGTGATAATAATAATAAAATATATTCATGTATATTATATATACCACACAATTAAAATAATTTTTGAATATGGCATGTATCTCACAAAAATAATAGTGAAATGATAAAAACCCTTACCCCGTGGTTTCTTTTAGTCGAATGGGATTTAACCTTATGTATAGTGGTTTTAAATTTTTAATTAGTTTTTTAAACAAATATACTCATATTTTTAATATTTTATGAATTTATATGATCTTTAATAATCCATTTATTAACAATTCCATGTAAATGTTACGTTTTGGGAAATAACCGATAGGTTTTACATATCTGTTTTGACATGCAATTTTTTTCATCTTACATAAATAAATATTTTATAATCCTCAAAATGTAAACCCTAATATAATTATCATTAATATTAATTGATTATATATATATATATTTATATCAATCCATAAAATTTATTGATATGAAATGAAATACACTGTTAATGGACAGTGTAGGTCATACATACACATGAAAGCTATTTCCCTTTTATTTTAATTTTGAAAGAAATAAAAGTAAATTATATATATATATATATTATAAGTAATGTATAATTTTTATGTAATATATATCATATATGTTTTTTAAACTCATCCTTAACGTATTCCACGTAATTTTTGAATGAATCGCATCACTTCGCAAGGTGACGATCTTCTGTATACACGAACGACGTTATCATATTCTCACTAAATAGGAAGAATGAAGGAATATGTTATATAAAAATTCCATGATCATAATTAAATCTTATAAATAATATATATCATATAAAAATATCATGTGGAACATTTTTACCAACATTGAAATATGGTATTGGAAAAACAAACAACATCAGTTCGCGGGACTGTAGTCTGCCGTACATATGAATGAGGATTTTGCAACCAATTAGTCATTTTTTCATGTAGTTTTAGGTCATACCATTAATATACTGATTTTATTATATAATAATTATAAAATAATAATATAATGATGTGGTTAATAAAATAAAATTATAACACTTTTAGAAGAATGTTACCTCTTCTTCCAGTATTGTCCTTAGGTTTTCTCTAAAACCATTGAAGGATTTATTTCTGACAAAAATAAGGATTTTAGGATGAGTATAGGTTAAATGTTAAGTGACATAGGTAGGTTTTTTATGGTAAAATATTCTTGAGTGTTGTGAATAAGTTGGGAGAGTGAGTGCCATTTTATAGTTGAGGAGGAGTGGTATTCTTTTAAAAAAAATATTTAATATTGGTAGGTCTGACATGCCAAATGTTCCTAAAAATTTGAATAATAATGTATTGGAGGGATTATTTGTTCTAGAAACACCTCGACCACACAAAAAAATACAATTTTTAAACATTTTTTCATTAACTCTTATATATCATTATTTTTTAATTTTTGTTTTTTATTAAGGTAACTTGTTTTCTATCTCATGTATTTCATCCATTAATAATAAATTAAAGTGTAAATTATAATAAAATTTAAACCCACTTATTATAAATAATAAATATAAATTATAAAATAAAAATCACAGTTGTCTTAGAAATTAAATTTAACAAAAGCGCATGTAACATGTAAAAACATTGCTTTAACCCTAAAAGTTCCAACAATGTTATTAATGTTTAGGGGTAAATATGTTTATAATAAAAGATAAATTGTTCCATTAATAGACCATTTTTTATTTTTATTAAAATTTTAAAAATATTATAGAATATATTATTTTTAGTAATTTTAAATCATTTAATAAAATATCATTTATTATAAAATAACATTAATTTCAATGATGACATTATTTATTGAATTTGAAATTAAAAAAATCAAGACAATAATGTAATTTAAATATAATAATTTCATAACCTTGTATCTTTCTATATTCATATAAAAAATAAAAGAACCTAAAAACATAATTCTTTACGTAAATTTTAATATTTTTAGTATTATTTATTTTATTCAATTATTAACTAAATAATCAATATGTTGGTGTTTCTTAAGAATTTAATGTAATTATATCATCTCTAAAAAATAATTATATATTATTATGATAAAAAATCATTTATATATCAAAATAATATATATAATTGAAACTATTTTGTATTTTTCTATCCCAAAATCTTTATAGAAATTAACTGGAAGGAAGGTACATTTTTTCATTTGTCTTTTCTTAACTTATTATATAGGTCCAAATCATGGAAAAGTGTCCCAAAAATCATTAATTTCGATACTATGTACTTGAGGTCCTAAATATGTGCATAAAATATCATTTGGATAATTTTTGGGACATTTCTCCACTTATATTCTATGTTTAGCTAATAAATAAATTGATTTTGCCTCAATCATTTTAATTAATTTTAGATGTTTTAACTAATAAATTTGGTCAAAAGTCTTATAAAACTTGTTAGAAATTATTTATTAAGCTGATTAAAAATATAGATTCCATTTTTCTAAATTAATGTTACATAAATTTTGGAATATAATTTAAAATTATTTTCTTATAAGTGATAAGAATGTATATTTTTAAATTTAAAAAGTTAAAAGGTGGGAAATGTTTTTATATTCCAAATTCAATATTACAATAATTTTAATGAACTAAATTGTATTTATATATTTATAAGTAATATAATTTTAATTTTAACAAATTAAAATATTATTTAAAATTATAAATTATTTATATTAAAAGTCAATTTTCAATTAAAATTCAATATTTTTCACAATTTATAAAAAAAATGAAGCATATCCGAAAAATTAAAACAATTCACCCTTAGATGATTTTTACATTATTATTTTAAAAATGATTTTTATTTTTTCAAATAAATTTTTTAAAATTTTCATAATTTATTTTTTTAATATATCTTCAATTAAAAGGTGGAAAACTTCCTTAAAAAACTATTTTTTTAATGTATAAAATAAGATTTGTTCTTATCATATGACTATAAAATATATTTGATTAATGTAAAAACATTTTATTGAATATATAATATATAAATTTCATTAACATCATTCTCTAATGTTAAATAATTTAATTTATGAAGAAAAAATACCTTTGATACATAAAAATAGTTTTTTATAAAATCATGTCTTTTATATTCAATTGGTTATCGTATTTATTTATAATTAATTAGTAACTAATTAATTTAACTATATTTTTTCATAATCTAGTTAATCCTCTTCATAACCTCGAATTTAGAGGTTATGAGATAATTTTAATTTTAAATAATAATATTAATTGAATATTGTTGTTTGGTAAAACTAGGTCTTGGATGTAAAGAAAGCTATTTAAGAAACTCGTTGTTACGCGTGTTGTAAGATAAACTGACTGTTTCATGTGACATAAGATAAAATCAGTTTTTAGTGTCCATTAAGTTATCTAATATAGTTTTCTTATATTAAAATATCAAGGTATTACAATAATGTTGAATTATATGAATGGTGGACTATATATATTGTGTTTAATGTGAGAAGTGACAATTAGGGTCTAAATGATACATACTTGTTATATAACCAGTAGTCAACATGAACATTGAGAATTATGAACATTAGTAATAATGTTACAATTATAATTAGTGTATATTAAGTGTAATGACGAGAGATAATTTTTTTAGAAGAGAGAAATGATGTCCTCAATCAGTAGAATTATTCCTTATAATGCCCATTTGTCAGAACTTAAGAGGGAAGTAGCTTCATTAGGTTCATAAATTGACTATACCATAGACTATATTCAACAAGTGAGGATCATGTGGTATTTACTATAGGAGAAGTTCATGTCAGTGGTGATCACCACTTGATAAATGTAAGTTGAACCACCCCCTAAGAGTACAATCATTGCACAGCTTGCCTTGATGGTTTTTTCTGGCGGGATAAGGGGTTATTTATCTAGGTCATAATAGTATGAAGGTCTAAATTTTCTTACTAAAAATGAAATATCGGTATCTTCAATCTATTTTTTTATTAAAAATGAACAAGAATGTAAGAGATATATGATAACTTTAATATTCAGATACAAGGAATAAAATTGGGAAAAATGTGATCACAAATAAAATATATTTTTATTATAAACTCAATAATATTAAATAAAATTTATTTACTTGATATGTCCTTGTAAAAAGAATTATTTAATATAATGATAATATAATTTTATTATGACCCAAGTAATTTTTATAAGTTTTTAAAAGTTTATATGTCATAAAAACTAGTATTTTACCATAAATGAGACTTTTTATTTTACAGTTGAATTTATCATATTTAAAAAATGGTTTTAAAAAATAGATTTAATTTTCTAAATCGTCAGAATGAAATTACCGAAGAGTTATTTTTTAATAATTTTTAGAGATAGTAAAATTTTTAGACAAATTATGTATAAATATGCAGTAAGTATTTTGAAATAATTATGACATAAAAGTGATTAAATATAGGATATAAAGGTATTTATTGGCAAAAATAGTATTTCTTAAAAAACAAGGTATTTTAAAGTGATAAGATTAAATTTCCAAAGCTATATTGAATCTTCCAAAACCTAAATCATATTTTAAATGTTTTAAAAACTATTTACGGAATGAAATCCCTTCTACCTCCAAAAAATAATTAATTAAATAATTTAGGTCATTAAGCTACAAAAATATTAAAAAAAATCCATTGGAAAATACAAAGGGTATAAACCATGGTAATTCTAATTGTTTTTTTAATAAGATGCCCAAGGCAAATGTTTATAAATTAATAAATAATTCCACCTATTTTAATAAATTACCCACCCATTATCTAATTCCTATCCACTTCCAAGACTTTGAACTAGAATTTATCCTCATTTTCTCTCTATATATACATTCTGAGGAGTTTCTAAAGTTCCAAGAATCTCCTCTCAAAATTTAGTG
Organism: Viscum album; assembly: GCA_963277665.1. Taxonomy (NCBI): domain Eukaryota; kingdom Viridiplantae; phylum Streptophyta; class Magnoliopsida; order Santalales; family Viscaceae; genus Viscum; species Viscum album. The sequence continues at coordinate 394,993,576 of OY728140.1, forward strand.
AGCCTTTTAGAAAGTAAGGGTTATCTTCCTCTTTCTATTTTTTCACATACTGCCTTGTTATAAGTATTTTAATTTCCAAATGATTTTGTTGTCATATTTTTATCATAATTACATTAATATAAATTTTATAATCTAATAATTAGAGACCTCCCTTATCTCTCATTAAGCGCATTCAAAAAACTACTTCTCATACTTGTTATTCTGTATAAATATTTCCATGTATTTTTGTGACACCCTCTAAGGTTTTAAATACCAAACCTATTTTATTATAAGTTTATTTTAATAAATTTTATTATACTACAATTATTGGGTATCTCCATGTATGAAACTCACATTATCTTCTCATGGTTTTAAAATAATAAAATTTATTTTTATTTAAGGACTTATGAACTCAATGTATTTTACATGAAACCTACTTGTCATTTCACAGAGGTTATTGGTGAAATGATTTCTTATTACAATTGATATATATGGAACACATTAATAATATATATGAATCATATTTTCTATTAGTTCTATAATATTTTGGTAAAATAATTAATCTCAAAAGATAACATTTTTTGATTCTTTTGTGGATATCCTTGGTAATATTTCTACAAAACATTGGTTTTGAACAATAGCGATATTCTTAATAATGTCTAATTTCTAAGTCATATCCATATTTCCATGTGATTTATCATATAATTATGATCATACTCTCTTGTTATGACTCATGTTTTATCCATAATGATCACTAATGTTCCATTTCCTTTTTTAACATCTATAAGAATTCATGCTCACCATTTTCTATTAATGTATTTATCTAATAAAGAATTTGTACTAAGATAACCTATGATTGAATAATAAAGGAGTCTATTGAGAGGATTAAATTAATTTTATGATTATGTTTTTCTTTATGTACTTCATGTACTATATACCTTGATTCCAAGATACTAAACATTAGAATATCCTTAGAAGTTATTAACATAATTTTTTGTTAATAAATTATGGTAAAAATATTATATGAAAAAAGGGAAGTCTCAATAGGGAATACTTCAATAGGATTCATCCATATATGCACTAGTGCAGAAAACGTTTTTTATGTCGGTTATTTTTTATTATTTACGTCGGTTTTTAGGCGACGTTAATACGGACGACGTTATAAATAACGTTTTTTACGTCAGTTATTTAAAACCGACGTAATATCCCTAACATCACGGTGGTTATCACGTCGGTTCATATAATAACCGACGTGATAAATATGCGCGGGGGGCTTTATCACGTCGGTTATTACCTAAACCGACGTGATAAAACGCCTGGGATATCGTTTATCACGTCGGTTATGACATAACCGACGTGATAAACCCTTCCCCTGGCCTATTATAACGTCGGTTATTTAGGAAACCGACGTGATAAAAAGGCCTGGGAAACGTTTTAGCACGTCGGTTATTGAATAACCGACGTGGTAAATCGATTCCCAGGCCTTTTATCACGTCGGTTATATTAAGAACTGACGTGATAAAATCCCTGGGAACGGTTTATCACGTCGGTTCTAGAAAAAACCGACGTGATAAACCCCTACCGATTTATTTACCACGTCGGTTATAAAATAACCGACGTGAAAGAAATTATTATTTTTTTAAATAATTGCACTGCTCTCACCAAAAAGCAACCAGAAACCAAACAAAAATAGCCATGCCAGCCCTCCCCCAAGCCCCAACTGAACCCCACCCTCATCTATACCCACCTAACAACCTGGCCAGCCCTCCCCCACCACAACCCTTGGACACCCCTCCCATATCCCTTGGACAACCTCCACCCCTTGGACACCCCCCCCCCCCACCCTCATTTACACCCCCAAGACCCCTAGTACAACCTCAAACACCCATTGGACACCCCCCCACACCTTGACAGCCCTCCCAGACCCCTTGGACACCCCCCCCCCTCATTTACACCCAACCTGCCCCTTGGACACCCCCCCACCCCTTCGACAGCCCCCCCACCCTCATTTACACCCCCCGAACACTAGGACATCCCCAAACACCCCTTGGACACCCCTCCCATATCGCTTGGACACCCCCCCACCCCTTGGACACCCCCCACCCCTTGGACAGCCCCCCACCCCCTGGACACCCCCCGACCCCTTGGAAACCCCCCTACCCCTTGGAAACCCCCCCCATCCCCTTGGACAGCCCCAAACACCCCTTGGACACCCCTCCTATATCCCTTGGACACCCCCCACCACTTGGACACCCCCCCACCCCTTGGACATCCCCCCCCCCACCCTCATTTACACCCAACCGACTCCTTGGACAGCCCCAAACACACCTTGGACACCCCTCCCATATCCCTTGGACACCCCCCGCCCCTTGGACACCCCCCCACCCTCATTTACACCCCCCCGACCCCTAGGACAGCACCAAACACACCTTGGACACCCCTCCCATATCCCTTGGACACCCCCCAAACACCCACCCACCCCCTTGGAACCTCTCCCCCCATACCAAAATCCAGACCAGAAAAACCATCAACAGTAGACCAAAACAAGAAGTAGAGAAAAATTAAACATTCACTTATATAACATTCAAAACTTACAATGTCAACTTCAAAAAAAACTAAATCCAACCTAAACGACTACGAAATACACAATTACATTGACAATATTCAAAATTACATTTTACATTACAAACAACTAAAAGTCAATCAAACCTGTAAAATAATTTGACCACTCCACTTGTAAGTGTTTGATATCTTCAGCAGTAAAGGGTTGAGGGTCATCAAAAAGCTACAAAGGAAAAGGATAGTAGTCAACGTGTATAATGAATAAATCAAATTGAAATATTATTAGAAAAAGGAAATCTTACCAGGTCAAAACTCAGAACTGTCCCAGTTGTTATTATTTCATACATAAATCTTAACATGTAATATCCGCATTCGATGATGCCTTGTTGCTCATGACATTTCTTTTTGAATGAGTGTAAATTCAATATATTATTTTTATGTAATAAATCAAAATGTACAAATTATAAATGGATATTTACCTTCGCATGTACATATTTGATCTTGTAATTCCTTTTCTTTGCGCTTTTTCGAAAGTGGACCCATGCCCTGTTAGAAAATAATACGAATGGGGTAAATTTAAAATTCATTATAATATATAAAACTATTGTGAAATTGAAACTTACGTTTCCAATATATTCTTAAAACTTTCTCGCACATCATCATGGAGAGAGCATATCCAATAAAGTGTTTTCTCCCTAGGGAAAAAAACCCCTAACATCCAATGATCCCTGAGAAAAGGAAATTTAACGTTAGTGGTTTTTTATGTTAAAAGATAATTAACTCTTTGAGAGGGATGTGTTTCATACCTCTCACAAAAAGGCATCATCCAACACTGTGTGATTACATTCTTTTCAAATCTATCAGCAATATAAAGCATTCTTTGTTCCTCATCCAATGCACATGCTTCAGGGGAAATCAATTGTGGGTCCACGAATCCATATACATCTGTCAGCTCATTCCTCTCACAAATTTTATACATATACCTAATACAAAGCAGACATAAGTATACATTTTTAATAAATATAACGCAAGGAAAAGGAGTTAAGACTTACATGATAAAAATTTGCACCACGTTGATGCCCAACTTATCTCCAGTGACAAACTCCATGATATCAGTTTTCATAATCCCCACACATAGTTCACGTCCACAGACATGAGCTTCCATTGTAAAGTCATAATGATCCGCCAACAAATTTGAATATCTTGACAATTTGTCAAGACTGCTAGTATCTGCATCTGATGTCATAGCTATCTGTCTTTGTTGTTGTCTATACAGTATTTCTTTACCTTTGAAGTATTCCTGTAAAAATAAATTGAAAAATATATTAGTTTTCAAATGATAAAACATTAATAAAAATATAAAATAAAAGATATAACATCCATACCTCTATGGTAATGAGTCGAAGAAGTCTGGATGGCCAAAGTAAAAAATGGTCGATACTATGTCCAACTGTCGTCACCTCATCTGTAGGTAATGGTATCCGAGCTGATCTATCTATAATATCCTGTACAGTGACCCTCTGATTCTCTACCTCTAACTGTTGATGATGAACTGTATCTCCTATACAATATACCATCCCATATGCAACTATATGATGTTGAGGATCATCAACATACAACTCACAATAAGTAGGTAGCTGCGGCGGAGGAGGAGGATCAAAAATGGGGTCCGCAGGCTGAGGTGGGGGAGTGGGAGCTACTGGGAGAGGTGGAGTGGGAGCTGCACCCTGAAATTGTCTTTGCAAGTCTGCAAACATTAACTGCACCGATGCTCTAATCTTGTCCTCCATTGTCGCATTAATATTATGGACTTCAGCCTCCAACGATTCTATTTTTTTTTATAAACTCCTTCAACGTTAGAAGTTGAGGAACGTGGCAACACTTTTCTTACCGATACACCTGCCGGATATCCTCTTACACGGCCAGGATGTTCGGGCTTTCCCAATGCCACAGATAAAATATCTTCCCTCCCAGATGGTGTAAATGTCCCCTGTGAACTCTGCTCCTCAAGAGAGTCCTGTAATAAGTAATTGAACTTTTCTATAATGATTGGAAATATATGACGAAAATAGTAAACTTAAATAAATAAAATAGATATCTTACAATCCTCTCAACTACGAGTCTCGATTCTTCCGAAAGATATTGTCCTTTTTTGCCCTTCCGAGCTCTATTCCATTTCTCATGTCTAGATGGAGGGGATGGAGAGGCCACCTCTCCAGAGCTTGAAGACTCAGCTCTTAGTTGTTGAAATTTTTCTGCCATCATTTGTTCTTCCAATAATGCATACCCTCCCCGAGATAAACTATGAGGGTATACATTTTTAGATTGGATCTCTTGATGAGCTTTCCTTGTTTTACTGTAAATTAAGAATAAGTAATCATTAACAAAACAATAATAAGATCATTTATATAAGAAAGCTTATAAAAGTTTACATTGCCCTTACCAAAAATGATTCTTTTCTTCTACTTTCAAAAAATTCTCTCCATGTGTCTTCATCTATAAAAGGATATATACGACATGGATTCTCACGACTCCTATGACCATAAATGAAATCAGATGAGAGGGTAGATTTGAAATCCCTCCATCTCCTAGCAGCCAACGATAAGCATTTCTTCCTGACTCCTCCAGTGTCAGGAATATCAAATGTCATCTGATAAAAAAGAGGTTAAAAATATTATATATACTAGAAACATTTAAAGAACAGTCAAACAATAGCAAAATATCTTACCAAGATGGTCTCCCACAGCTGAGAAATTATCGCCTTATCCACACTTCTCCAATCATCATAGAGAATGCTTACTTTGTTCTTAGCCTGAGTTGCTACAAAACCCTTAAAATCTTTAGCATTTGGACCTCTAGGAAGATCATCCTCATCAAACTCCACGACTATCCTCTCCTCCTTCGTACGGGCAAGTGATAATTTTGGTAAACGTGTGCACCCACGCTTACCAACCTTTGAACTCTTTTTCGTAATAGGAGCATGTGAATGTTCCTCCCCAGATGTATGACCAATATGCTCATCTCCAGAATCATGTGGCTGATCAACTGATTGATCTGTCATTTTCCTTCAAATCAAAAAAACAAACATTAGTTCACAAATAGAAAAGTGTACTAAATTACATAATAGTAAACATCGGTAATATGGTAAGCATGTTAAAAAATGATAAACATGGTAAACACAGGCAAAATGTTGCCAAGGAGTTGGCATAAGAAAGCTAAAAAGTGGAATCACTGATGCCACCGGCCGGCCGCTGGCTCACCACCGGCCGGCCGGTGGACCAGACAGAGAGCCTTCCTCTCTGTCTAAACCACCGGCCGGCCGCTGGCTCCTCACCGGCCGGCCGCTGGTGATCCAGACAGAGAGGAAGGCTCTCTGTCTGGTCCACCGGGCGGCCGGTGGTGATCCAGCGGCCGGTCGGTGGACCAGACAGAGAGCCTTCCTCTCTGTCTGAACCACTGGCCGGCCGCTGGCTCAACACCGGCCGGCCGCTGGTGATCCAGACAGAGAGGCTCGGTCTCTGTCTGGACCACCGGCCGGCCGCTGGCTCAGCACCGGCCGGCCGGTGGACCAGACAGAGAGCCTTACTCTCTGTCTGAACCACCGGCCGGCCGCTGGCTCAACACCGGCCGGCCGCTGGTGATCCAGACAGAGAGGAAGGCTCTGTCTGGTCCACCGGCCGGCCGGTGGTGAGCCAGCGGCCGGCCGGTGGTGAGCCAGCGGCCGGCCGGTGGTTCAGACAGAGAGGACCGGTTGCCGGTGCGCCCAGGACTTCTCTTCTTTACGGTTTTTATTGTTTTATCGTTTTGGTTTGATACATATTTTAATAAGTAAAAAATTTACAGTATCTAACATTATATGAAAAAACTAAATGTAAACAAGAAATAAACTTGTGTTACCTGTAATTTTAGGAATGTACAGTTGGATTGTTTTCCCAAATTCCTTCGTCGTGATCGTTCCTTATGGCACAAACCATGTCTTCAACATACTCATCATTATGTTCTGTTAATCTTTCCATGGAAGTAGGGATCTCACATAAATCAGCATCTTCATCAAATTCATCCTCACCAACATATTGGTTTTTCCCTTGTAAAACAACAGCCCACTGCATATCTGATTGATCTACTACATAGAAAATTTGTTTGGCATGTGTTGCCATTATAAAAGAATCAGATGTGTCTTCCAATCTATTCAGATTAATAAGTGTCATTCCAAATTCATCGTGTCTGACACTGTTGTTACCGATAAACCATTTACAGTTAAAAACGGGAACTTTAATTTTAAAGTAATCAGCCTCCCATATGTCTTCAATCACTCCATAATATGCACTTGATGCCGAAATTGGGTTTCTGTCCTTAGCACTCGAAAAATGCATTGCTTCTGCAAACACCAATACACCACTATTCTGAACTGCACTTCTGTTGTCCTGAGCTTTCGTATGAAATGTATAGCCATTAATGTCATAAGCGGACCATGTTATCACATTTAATGATGGACCACCCACTATCCATTTTAATGTCTCTGATACATCTGATCTACCAAGCAAGGTCTTTTTAAACCATGGCAAAAAAGTTTTGTTATGCTCATTCAAAATCCACATTTCTTTCTTCTTTGGATGACATTGTTTCAACTCATTAATATGAAATGTGATATACGGTTGAACATCAGCTATGTTATTCAAGATGTATGATTCTAACTTCTTCATATGTTCAGCTGACAGTGATTTGACTTTCAAGCCACGAATCCCCTTTCCCTCATTATTAACCCGTTCATGGCGAGATGGAGGCAAACCTATATGTTGCGCCGTAGCCAAGTAACTCGTACAAAACTCTGCTACCTCCTCAGAAATATACTTTTCAATAATGGAGGCTTCAGGTCGATATGGATTTTTAACATATCCCTTTAATATTTTCATATACCTTTCAAAAGGATACATCCAACGAAGATATACAGGTCCACAAAGCCTTATTTCTCGAACCAGATGAATCAGTAAATGCACCATCATATCAAAAAAAGTTGGAGGAAAATACATTTCCAAATGACAAAGTATAATAATTGCATCCTTTTCCAAAATGTTCAAAGAATTCACATCAATCGCCTTGTTGCAAATTGAATTGAAAAAATAACACAACCTCATTATAGTCTTTCTGACACGGATGGGCAATATTCCACGCAGTGCAACTGGTAGAATTTGTTGCATCATGACATGACAATCATGTGATTTCATACCTATCAACTTCAAGTCTTTCAATGAGACAAAATTTTTTACATTTGAAGAATAACCTTGAGGCACTTTGATATCATGAAGACACTGACAGAAGCTACTTTTCTCCCTCTTCGATAATGTATGACAAGCCGGGGGAAGAAATGTTCGTCTTCCTTTAGGAGTGCGAGCTAACTCCAAACGTATTCCCATTGACAGTAGGTCTAACCTTGCATTCAACCCATCTTTTGTCTTTCCTTTAATATCTAGCAATGTTCCGATCAAAGAATCACAGATATTCTTCTCCACGCGCATGACATCAATATTATGTTTGACTTCATGATACCTCCAATATGGTAGCTCAAAAAATATTGACCTTTTCTTCCAAATATGTCTATCATTACCAGATTTCTGTGTCTTTCCCAATGTCACATCAAGGTTTTTCACCCTCTCAAAATACAATTCTGGGGATAAAGGTTGAGGAGCAGTATCAAATTCTTGTGAGCCATTGAATGCCTTTTTTAGTCTTCTATAAGGGTGATCCATAGGCAAAAACTTTCGATGACCCATGTACACTGTTTTCCTCCCATGATGCAATTGACAATATGACGTCTGTTGTTCGCAAATTGGACATGCTTTATGCCCTTTAACACTGTATCCAGACAAATTTCCATATGCTGGGAAGTCATTTATAGTGAATAGAAGCACTGCATGCAGTTGAAAATATTCCATTTTATAAGAATCATACACCCTAATACCATCAGCCCATAAAAGTTTCAAATCATCAATCAGCGGTGACAAGTATACATCAATATCATTGCCGGGTTGCTTTGGACCAGAGATCATGATACTCAACATGACATATTTGCGCTTCATACAAACTTCAGGAGAGAGGTTGTAAATTACCAATAAAACAGGCCATGAACTATGTGTGCTACTGAGGGTTCGGTATGGATTCATTCCATCTGTGCACAAGCCTAGTCTCAGATTTCTAATTTCATTTCCAAATGTAGGGTACTGGGCATCAATTTTCTTCCATTGTGGACAATCAGCTGGATGACGTATTTTTCCATCACATACCCGCTCATCAGCATGCCATCTTAACCTTTTTGCATCATGTGAATTAGCAAATAAACGTTTGAAACGAGGAATTATAGAAAGATACCAAAATACCTTTGAAGGGAGCTTTGTAATCTCTACATCAGCTTGTGATTTTTCTTTCACCTTATACCGTGATGTCCCACATTTGGGACACTCTTTCAGAAATTCATATTCCTTCCTATATATAATGCAGTCATTCGGACATGCATGTATTTTCCTGTATCCCAATCCCATCGGGCATAATATTTTTTTGGCCTTATAATGTGAATCTGGAAGATCGTTATCTTTTGGAAGAATGTCTTTCATCAATTGTAGCAGCTCTGTAAAACTTCTGTCACTCCATCCATGTTTCGCCTTCAGGTTAATCAATCTTAACACCGCCGACAAAACCGTAAAATCTGTACAACCAGGATATAATGGTTTTTCGGCATCACCATATAGACGTGCAACTCTCAGTTCTATCTCAATTTGTTCTGCTACAATATCGCGAATCATTTCTTCAATTCCATCTGAGTTACCATCTTGCGATTCATTATCATCAGTGACATTCTGTCCAGTTTCGCCATGCCAAATCCAAGGGTTGTAACTCGGATTGAAACCATGACAAATCAGATGATCTTTTATCTCTCTACTTTTCAACTTCTTCATATTCAGACATTTCAGGCATGGACAGAAAAAAATGTCACTACTTGGAACATTTCGTTTAGCAAATTCCAAAAAGGCATCAACACCTTCCTCATATTCATTGCTCATTCGATGTGCCGTAATCCAACTTCGACTCATTATTACCTATAACAAATAGAAAAAATATATATATTTTTTAGATAAGACAAATATATGTTTATATGAAAAAAATCATAATTTGAATATAACAATTTTGAAATATAAAACAAATCGATGTGTAAACCCCCCTGGACACCCCCCGACCCCTCTGGACAGCCCCCCACCCCTCCTGGACACAACCCCCCACCCCCGACCTGCTTGGACACCCCCCTGGACACCCCCAACCCTCTTGACAGCCCCCCACCCCTCCTAAACACCACCACCCACCCCCTACCCCCTTGGACACCCCCCTGGACACCCCCCAACACCCACCCACGCCCTTGGACAGCCCCCCACACCCACCCACCCCCTTGTAAACCCCCCTGGACACCCCCGACCCCTCTGGACAGCCCCCCGCCCCTCCTGGACACCACCCCCCACCCCCTACCCCCTTGGACACCCCCCTGGACATCCCCCAACCCTCTGGACAGCCCCCCCACCCACCCGGACAACCCCAAATACCCTCTGGAGAGGCCGCCACCCACGTGGACAGCCCCCCACACCCATCCACCCCCTTGGACACCCCCCTGGACACCCCACCGACCCCTCTGGACAGGCCGCCACCCCCTTGGACAGCCCCCCACACCCACCCATCCCCTTGGACACCACCCTGGACACCCCCCGACCCCTCTGGACAGCCCCCGACCCCTCTAGAAAGCACCCCCACCCCTCCTGGACACAACCCCCCCACCCCCGACCTGCTTGGACACCCCCCTGGACACCCCCCAACCCTCTGGACAGCCCCCCCCACCCATCTTGGACACCACCCCCCCCACCCCCTACCCCCTTGGACACCCCCCTGGACACCCCCCAACACCCACCCACACCCTTGGACAGCCCCCCACACCCACCCACCCCCTTGTAAACCCCCCTGGACACCCCCGACCCCAAATCCATGCACCTATGCCATGGTTGTGTGTGAATAAAGTAGTAACAACTGTAAAAGGGCAACCCATCCAAATGGACACGCCCCAACCCTCTCGGGGATTTATAGAAAACGATGAAAAATTAGTGAAATCATAAAATTACTCAATATTGCAAGTCGAACAAATAGATCTAGGGATGATAAATAATATTATGGTGCCAAAACGAGTTAAAAGGGTTCGCAATCGAAGAATCTTAGCTAGTTTCAACAAAAAAATCACAACACATATATATTTACTATCCGCGAAAAAAAACGAACGAGTGGGAGGATTACCTGAGTGCTGTGAGTTTAAATGATTGATCCGAGGAGATTAAATATGAGAAACGATGATCGCAAAACGAATCTAAACCAACGAAATGGACGAGCCGATTCGGGTTTACGCGCGAGAGAGACGAGTCGCGACTGTCGAAGGTAAACTCGCGAATGACAATCCACGGGTCTGGGTAAATTTTTAAATGAGTTATCACGTCGGTTATTCAATAACCGACGTGATAATTGTTTTAAAAACATTTATAACGTCGGTTATTTCAATAACCGACGTAAAAACCTTCCTCCGATTCATTTTTTACGTCGGTTATTATATAACCGACGTAACAAATGGCTCAAAATCCGCGTTTTTTTACGTCGGTTATGGAATAACCGACGTCAAAAACATCTGCGGATTCTTTTTTTACGTCGGTTATTTTATAACCGACGTAAAAAAGCCTTCAAAAAACGCGTTTGTTACGTCGGTTATTCAATAACCGACGTCAAAGGGCCTTCGAAAACCGTGTTTGTTACGTCGGTTATAAAAATAACCGACGTAAAAAACGAAGCCGCGCGATTAATAACGTCGGTTATAAAAAATAACCGACGTTAAATGTGTACCGAACACAGGGTTTTACGTCGGTTAAGAAATAACCGACGTAAAAAACCTCGTTTTACATATTATGACGTCGGTTTTATATAACCGACGTAAAAAATGGTGACGTAAAAAACGTTTTCTGCACTAGTGATGTTATTTTAGGTAGAACTAGTTGGTATAATATCCTTATAAGAGTACATGATGGTGCTTTCATGTAATTTGGTTGGTGTTAGATACAAAAGAGTTTGATTTTATCCCCTTAACCTTAGTTGATTCTTTTTAATAAAATATCAGCCATGTGTACATGGGATAAAAATAACTATACATCAATGCTAAGCTTAAACATTTTATGTGAACCTTTTAAATCCTTTTGTGACATGTCATATTTATTTCTAACTTAAAATACTTTCATAAAAATATAATTTGAGGAAATAGTGAGAGGTTTATTCACTGAATAAGTTCATAGGTAAATAGTTTAAAAAGGTTTTAATTGGTTATAAGTCACTCACAATGATTCCCCCCTCCCACCACCACTACCACCCTATCAATGTGGTTTCACTGATCCTCGTGGAATACAATTTGGTATCAGACCCATGGATCCACCTCTTATTGGGTTTTAACAATAAAAATATTTACAGATTTTACATTTTTGATTTTCTCTTCCAAATTAATCATGATTTATAGAATTAAAAAGATGAATCTCATATTGATAAGAAATATACCACTTCTAATAATATAATTAATAATATGAATAATATTATATGGAAATTTATGAAGGATTCCCTTTTATATAAGATGAAAAAAAAAATTTATATGTTGTAATCTTAGTGAACATAAATCTATAATAGAAGAAGAAATTAGGGTTATATCCACTATTGATAATCTATAAAACATTTCTACCTCATAATGTTTAAAGTATTCATGTGATGATATGGTAAAAAATCTTACCAGTCTATTTTTAAAAGAAGAAAACAAAATTGTGTTGTTCATTATTGGTGTTATAAGAAGTTATGTTATAAAGACCATGAATACTGGCATGTTTTTTCAACATTTGGAAGTCAAAGAATGCCTTCATAAAGGAGAAAAGGCTGAGATAAATAAAATTATTCAAAATAATTACTAGAATTTATTTACTTTTAATAGATTTAATGTATTGAAAAAATATATGGAATATGAAACAAAGGATGTCATAGGGAAAACGTGATATTAAAAAACCAAAAAATATAAATCTTTTATAATGGGAGAAGAACAAATTTTTCAAAGAAAATGAAAGTAAAATATGATTGTGATTCTACTTTGGGAATGAATAAAAGGAAATGTGTTGAACAGAATATTCCTGAAAGGATATGAATGGTGTTACACAAGAAAGGGGGAGCTATTTATTTTGTGGAATAAAAAGAAACACCATTGAATAAGATAATGAAAGACCCTTGGATACTCCCCTTATATATTTTTCATCCCACTAGGTGAATAAATTAGGGTATTAAACATAAATGGATTTATGTTGTCCTATTATCGCCCTTTTAAAATAGTATCCAAAGAAAAATATGATAGTAGGGATAGTTTCTTCATACATTTTTCTTTAGATTAGTATGGTTGAACTTCCATTTTTAACGTTAATATTTGAATTTCTTCCCTTCGAAATGGTTTGGTGAACACATGTACTATTTTCTCCATGGAAAAAATTACAACTTCAACACAACGTTCTCTAAAAGTTCTTTGATAAAGTGATATTAGATATTAAATTTATAGGACATTGAATACTGAAAAATATTCCTTGTAAAATTAATAGTACTTTGTTTATCATATTCAATAGTAGTGGAAAATATACTTCCACCATGATGTATTCTAATTGAGTATTATTCAATTTTATTTTTGGTTATGGCTAGAGTTATAGCCTCATATTCTACCTCAGTATTTCCTACGGTTACTGATCATTTCTTATTTGTGTTCCAACACCCACACCATTCACTTAGAGATAAAATTCCACAAGTTGGTGAACATTAGTCAAAATAAAAAAACTATCCAATAAATATTTGTATAAAAATATAGATCAAGCCTTCCTTTTCTATTATATTTCAACCTAAAATTGATAATTCCATTTATGTTAGTACTAATTCTCAACACAACCATCACATGATATTTTTTTTACTTCATCAATTTTCCAAAAGGGAAATAACATAGAAAATATTTGGTCTAGACCGTATAAAGTAAATAAAATACAATCATATTTCTTAACTCTTTGGGATCTATAACCTTTTTTCCATGATGTTTGATAATTTGGTTCACAATTATATATGTATTGAAACTAACTTTTAATCCTCCATTCCAAATGTATTTATAAGTTTCTAAGAATACATCTCCAAATAAAGAAAAATTACATCGTCCTCTTGAGAAATTTATAGACACCAATAATATCTCATCCCTCCCCTAATTTTTATTTCAAATAAATTCATCACCATGGAAATATCTACAAAACAATTTTATTTTTTATAGAAAAAGGATTTCATCTATATGAGTAAAGAAAATTATTAATACTTTACTGTCATCATTAATAAAAAAAATCCTTTGGGATATTCAGTCAGTAAGAAGGATTATAACTGGGAATACCAAGATCTTAGGTATTTTTTCAACCTATATGAATCTTTATTAAAAATGAAAACATACCTCTCATATTTTCTGATAAATAATCCACTAGTTTTATCAATGTAAACCTCTTCTTCTGCTCTCTATTGAATAAGTAATACTTAAAATCCATTTGGAATTTATTAAATTAACTTTTTACTAAACTTTAAGGAAATATATGAAAGGTTTCAAGTCTTATAACTATTGTAAAAGACATATCAATGTGATCTTGATTTGAACCATCTGTATTTGATCTTTAAAAATGTTTTAGACCTCCATATTTCTCCACATCCTTGGATGAGATGATCTAGGTTTCCCTTCATTTCTAGAGTTGGATGAATCATCATCTTCAACTTCTACTTCTTTTTAATTTTCATTTTTTCCTAAAAATTAACAATGATATTTAACAAAACTAGCTTCATCATCAACACTTTTGGAAGTTATTACTAAATTTTTATTCTTCTTTTAAAGAATTTTACAACACTTGAACATCATTAGTTTCAATGATTTTAATTTATCCTTATTTTAATATTTGTACCACTTTTTATTTAGAGGATAACATATGTAGATACCAGTATGAAAACATTTATCAATCTTTTAAAAATTTTAATATTTTAATTTTATAATGAAAGGGCTTCCAAATTCCGAAAATTAATTAAAATATAGGGTCTTCTTGTAATACCAATTTTATAATGACATTTTATATTTTCATCTATATAAAAATATATTCTGAATTTGAGTAATTTCTCTATGGAATTGTATCTGAAAGTATAGAGATTTATTATTTTATATGTTAACTATATAATCCATATCCATCAATATATTATTCTTCCATTTAGAGACACCATTTTTTATGGTCTATATGTTTCAATGAGTTCATGATTAATTCCATAATTCTAAGGATAATATTTAAATATCCCATTTTTTTATTCATCACCGTTATCTATCCTGATCATTTTCAAGGAGTAACCACACTCATTTTAAACACTTCTTATGAAACACTGGAGTATTTTAAGAGCCAATGATTTATGTTTCATAAAAACTTTGATTTTATGTTGATTAATGTAATCAATAAATGAAAATAAATTACATAACTTTATTTATTTATTTCATTCTCATGGGCCCATACATATCAAAATTTATAACCTCTATGTGATGCTATGTATGAATCTTAACTTTCTTGGGTGAATAATTTTTAATCTTCCCATTTTGGAATATAGAGATCATATAGTTCTTATATCTATTCATCTTATGAAAATATTTAATTCTTTACCTTTTGGTAATATTTATCATCTTCCTTTGGAGAATATGGTCAATCCTTTTATTATATAGTTTATTTTCTTCTTTCACACTTAGGTATAAATAATTCTAAGAATCTCTCAATTGAAATAGATTACCATTAGTTCACTATATTTATTTCACAATCCATCCAAATTCTTTCCTTAAACCAAGAAACCATATTTCAAAAAAAAACACCTAATGTTTTTATTTTAGAGTTTATAAACACTTAAATGGTTCTTTTTCAACCCATTTACATATAAGGTATTCTTGGATATCATATTATCCTTTCTAATCATAGAAGTACCAAAACCCTTTTATCTTGAGTGAACCATCATTTACAAAGGAATCCAATCATTCATTTCAGTTTACAACATTATTCAGTATATTTAATCCTCATTTAGTATGTGAAGAACCTCAACTATACATTTTATATGGTCATTCCCATTTTGAATCATTAAGGGAAACTTCAAAAACAATATATTTTTTTCCTTTAATTTATCATTATTTTTTTTAATTTATTATTACAGCAGTTCATACTTAGTTGGGATGGTATAGTGGTGAGGAAATATTCATAGTGGTGGCCAATTTGCCTATATATCCTATAAACATCATCAAAATGTTGAAATATATATTGAATCATTATTCTGGAATTTTCAACTTTTCTCTAATAAATTATTATTTGAGTGAGATAAATATCCCTAAAAATATTATTTATAAACCTCTTACATTTAATTTAATTTTCATAATTAAAAAATCATATTCTATTCTCAAATCCTCCACTGTTCCATCATTATCTAGTGATTGTATACTTCCCATTATAAATATATTTCTATCTAGAAGTTGTCACCTTTCTTTACACCTTATTTTGAAAAATAATTTTATATCCTTTTTGTGAAACACGAGTTATTATCTCTTGAAACAATATTTTTTGATATTTATCTATTTTCAATTTTTTTTGAATCAATAATTTTTGTAATTTCATTTTTCAAGTTTTGTTCCCATAATTTCATTATTTATAACAATATATTTTCTTATAATGAATATGTTTTTTACCTATTTATACAATTCAAACATACAAATAATAATTTTTGATTATTTATTACTATTTTTAAGTTATCTTTATTTGTTTTATTGATTATCATTATTCATAGATATTTCTCTACCTTCTTGAATTGAATTGTGAAAGATGAATTTGATTTTGTCGAATTGTTTTTCTGAATTGACTTGTTTCAATTGAACATGTTAAACAACCTTCTCCTTTTAATTAATTATATCACAGAACTTAATAGTTTGAGTCTTTTTGTCTTCCATTAGATTAATTAAACAATAAAACTCCCCCATAATCTTTTTTTTCGATAAAAATAGATTTTGTGCTATTTGATGACTAGTTATTGTTCTTCAATATTATTATCTCCTTATATAATTTCTTTATCTATAATATACACAAATATAAATTTCTTACCATTGTAAAATTAATTTTAGATTCTTTTTATTTACTATTAACTTCAGTAATTTTATCACTAGTGATATTTTTATTAATTCATTTTAGTAATAAGTATCTTCTAATCAATGTCATTGTGAGTTTCAACATCTTCTTCATCGTCACCACTTTCACTTTCTTCACATATAGATAAAAATTTTATAATTTTTTATTTGTATATGTTATTACCCTTTCATATAGAATAAATATTTAACTTGTTTTCTTTATTAATTTAGGATACTTTTGGTTATTCATCTTTTTAATTATTGGATTCTTCTTCTTTTAATTTTGGATATTTTGATGCAAGTTGTACAATATCTCTACACTTAAAACAATTTAGAATAAGATTCCCTTTGTAATTATCCTTACATATTTTCATTTTTTCAAATATAGGAGAAAATAATATCAATATTTTCATTAACTTAGTCTTTTATGTAAGAATAACCAGCTTTAAGATGTTTCACTTATTTATTTATTTCACATTCTTTGAGGCATTAAGGAAGATATCTATTTCTACATTACCATTATTTTTTGTAACGTTTCATTTAATCATATCATATAATATGATAATTCTATGTAAATAATATATATAAATTATTCATCTATAAATATCTCTAACGGTGGATACATTAGTATGAAACCTATCATGAAATATGTATAGTATCTTCTAAACCATAGTTGAATCCTCTAACTTCAAAAAATATATTTTTATAGTTATTCTTTTCTAATTGACCCTAATTAAAAATAGATATAAACATTAATTATCCTTTATCTTTCAGTATTCATATTTCAATCTATAAATCTAAAAAATATATTTATTAAACAATGGGATCTTATCTTTGATACAACCTGAAAATACATCCACAAGATTTTTGAGATTAATGATAATGGTGTAAATCAAAGTTCTACAGTTATTTTGTATCTTTTACTTTTTAAAAAACATTTGAAACTAGTCAGAGTGATTTGACATTATTATTAAAAACATTTAATAAAGAAACATGGAATAATAGATTTACAAGGTCAAACTCCCAAAAATAAAAGGATAGCCTTTAGTGTGATTTGGAATTACATATGATCTAACAACCAACATGTATCAAATTTTAGATTAAAATTGTAACGCCCTGAACCCATATAAGGCCCCAGCCTTAAACCTTACTTAATATTGAATTAAATGAATAATTCACATTGAGGATCTTTTTAGGATTAGAGTTTTAGAGAATTAGAACATAACTATTACATCTTAAAAGATTACAAAGTAGACACTTCTACTAAGTCTCCATAAAATAAAAACTCTTAAAAATAAAGATGTCTAGATTCCATGTTTTAGATAGCATGAAATTCCCTTGATACCATCCTTGACCTTATTCCACTTTAAGTCCTATGAAAAACATTTCGAAAAACTTGGGGTGAGCATAAAAAGCTCAGTAAGGGATACACAAAGAATGAAAACTGTTAGATTTTCAAAACGACAAGTAAACCATGAATACTTTATCAATGTAATACTTTTCACCTTCATGAAGTAGTAAAAACTTTTCACTGAAAAAAAAATATCATTACTTACCTTTTTGTAACCAAAGGATTACAATAAAACCCATATAAAGAACACGTAACATATATAAAGGTAACTTGGGACATAAACATACTTAAGTGGAATAACCATACGGTCGACTTCCACACATATCACTTAATGGAATAGCCATAAAGCCAATTTCCATACATACTTAATGAAATAGCCATACGGCCGAATTCCATACCCAATGCATTGGAGGTTATAACGTAACCACCCGTCCTGGTATTCACGGCACCACCTGTCATATGGTTTATAACATAACCACCCGTTAAAATGTCCAAGTACGAGTATAAAATCATAAAACATAAAACCAATATAAAGGAATGATAACATTTCCACATTTCAATCACAATATATCATAAATATATTGACATAATAGAATCCTTTTTCAAAAGCATTTTCAATACCAAAATACATAAAAGAGTATATGGTATTTATTTTATTCTAAAAACATTACGGCTTGTTGAGTAAGCCAAAGATCAAATAATACTCGCGGCGGCGGAAAAAGGTCGTTGTCACCACGTACGTTAAAAAAAACATTCCGTTTTGTCGTTTAGTAAAACGCTTCGTAGAAAAAATATTCCTTTTGTATAAAAGTAAAAGTCAAATGAGTTTATACACCGTATAAAAGAAAGTTGTGTATAAAACGAAATATGCCTCAATGAAAGGAGATTGAGACGAAGTCCCTTACCTTGGGTCCGACTTGACTCGATCCTTCTTTAACGTCCTGAATAATAAACTTGAGTTAATTTATACTTGATTAAGAACCTTTTTAAAGTTCATTATTCCTTTTATATCACTTATTTACATTTTATAAACATTATTTAACCATTTAAGTTAATAATGTTTGTTTTGTCAATATTTGGTTCTTAAGTCGAAAGTTGACTTCTTACAATTACATGTTGTTCATGTGGTCAAAAGTTCTTTATATCCAGAATAAAATTCCTGATTTGGATATCATATATATCATATAAATCCATCATATACATGTATTTATAATATTACATAATCATTTAGAGGTAAGAAATGAAATGCACCGTTCATGGAGACGGTAAGCCGTACGTACGCATGAACGCTACTTTCATTTCTTTGTCATATTAGTGGAATTAAAACTAAATGAGGGGTATGTATATTTTAATTCCAGAATTATATTCATCATTTAGATATATCATTAATTATATATATACATTATATACATGTAATTTTAAAAGTACATTACATTTGGGGATAAGAAATGAAATGCACCGTTCATGGAGACGGTAAGCCGTACGTACGCATGAACGCTACTTTCATTTATATCTAATACTTTAATGGAAATAAATAATAATGATATAGAGGTATATTATAATTCCAGTATAACATCATATATAATAACTTTAAATCCATCCTTTACACGTCCCACATATGGTATTAACGAATCACATCACTTTGAGGGGGCGGTAGTCCGCACTTCCTTAAATGAAGATATCGTGTTTACCCATAATGGAAACCATAAAGGTAAGACACAAATGAAAAATACAGAAGCATAAGTAAAACATAAACATATTATATATCATATATGAATATAGTGACATCACAATGGCCACCTTTGAAGGTGTTAAATGATTATTGAACAATCATCATTTCGGGAGGCAGAATTTCGCTATCCACGGAAACCGTATGTTCTTTAACCATTTGATGTAGTTGTGTGAGAGTGTAGCTCAAATAAATATTATAACAACATCCTAGTATATTGAATATACTGGTGTTGTTACAAAAGAAGTAAATAAAAAGAGTTTAGAGGGTTGGAGAAGCAAAATAAAACAAATGAACAAGAGAGAATGAATTACCTTTAAAAGTGTAACTCCCTTTTGATTTGAGCCTAAAGGCTTCCATTGAAAGGATTATGCCCAAAGGGAATCCTCTAGGATGAGGAGAGGGATGTGGAGAGAGTAATTGGGCAGGGGTTGGCCCAGCCAAAGGCTTGGGAAGTGTGTGAAATGAGGTAGAGGTGGGGGCCTTTTATAAGAGGAGAGGAGGGGCACTTTTGGAAAGTAAAGAAATATTACTTTATTTGAAAATGTGTATCTGTTTTAAAAGGTCCCACATTGAAATAATTCGTGGATAAGGTGATAAGGTTTCGAAATCCTCTCATCCAATTGGTTTTGTTCATGTGTAGGTTTTATATTTTTCATTATCTTTCCATTTTATTTAAATCATCAAGTGATGATGTCATCGCTGCATCATTATTATGTCATATAAAATTTAATTTATTTAATGTCTAAAAATTATAAAACAAATACAATGATGTAGGAAATATTTTTTTCTTTCCAATGACTATTTATAATCAAAAATATGACTTGTACAACCCCACTTAAAAATTATTTTAGTAAAACAATTTATGTCAGTGTAATTTTCACTTTAACATTAAATAAAAATATATTAATGTCATTTTCCAACTAAAGTGGCTCCATGGGGTCCCCAAGTTGGCCCATGGCTTGTCTTGGTCGGCCATGACTCACCCAATAGGTGTAGGACAAGTGTCATGGTGTTTTCACATTCTTATAATATCATTTTTACCTTAAACTACACTAATTACCTCTAATCGCGATTAATGAAAAAAATTACTATTCACCAAAAAATTATTTTAATCTCATTGAACCACATTTTACTTCTTAATGACAACCATGTATGTCGGATTTTAAAAATTTAATACACATTAGTAGTAAACTTTCATTTAACTGAAAAATCAGTTTGCTTGATTACCACTTAGTGGTTTCACTATTCATCAAAAAATTGAAGTTTTTCAGAAAATTACCAAAAATTCAACCTAAGCTATATTTGATATTCTGAATTCAAAAATGAAGTCCATTTTACAAAATTCAAAACATATAAGTCAAATTAATTAATTTAATAATTAATTCCCGCTGTCATGACAAATAGCGTGTTTTTGTGAAACAATAAGTATCAAAAGATTGACACCAGTTTAAGTCCAATTTCAAAGTGAAATTGATTCCAATGACCACCATTGGATTAACTGGTAAAAATATTTTCTAATTTCACTTTAAAACCTATTAAAATAATAATCTAATCATATAAATAATTTATATTAAAAGGAGGTTTTGAATTAAAATACAACATTTTACACTATTCAAAAAAAAAGAACTTTATCAGAAAGGTACCAAAAATTTACACAAAGTAAATTTTGATGTCCCGATTCTAAAGAAGAGTTATATTTGGTCCAAAATAAATTATAAGAGTGATCAAAACTATATTTAATGACGGTTCACCATTAAAAGGTGATAAGTGAACCTTTAGTGAAAATTAGAGTATATATGCCTTAAAATTGAACTCTTTCCGTATTTTAAGCCTTTATCTTTTATTGGGTAAATGTATAAACATTTAAAAACATATCTAATCATATTTTAGTTATTTCTATCCATTCCCGCCAGTACAACGGCTACCTGTTAACTAACATTTAAAATAATATTATTTTATTACTAGTGTGCTACGTAAGTTTCAAAGAAACTCATCGTTGCGTATCGGGTACGCTATCGAACATAGCAACCCCTTTAAAATAAAATTAATATTTAATTCGTAAATATTAATAATTATGAAAATTCTTTATTATTTATTTACCTGGGATGTTACATCCTTCCCCCCCTTTGGGAATTGCGTCCTCGCAATTTTATTCACTTATCAAAATAAGTGGGGGTATTTATCACTCATAGCATTTTCAGATTCCCACGTTGCCTCTTAAATCACATGGTTTTTCCACAAAACCTTTACCTGATGAATCACCTTATTCCATAACACTTGCTCCCTGTGGTCAAGAATCTGGACCGGTTGTTCCTCATAAGATAGGTTCTCTTCCAGCTAAACTACCTCTGGACTCAAAACATGAGATGGATCTGGCATATACTTTCTGAACATCGAAACGTGAAACACATTGTGTACCTGAGATAAACTCGGAGGTAAAGCCACTCGGTATGCAACTGATCCAACTCTTTCCAGAATTCCGTATGGTCCAATAAACCTTGGACTCATCTTTCCTTTCTTACTAAATCTCATCACACTTTTCCAAGGAGAAACCTTGAGAAAAACATGATCACCTACCTCGAAAGATAGATCCTTCCTCCGGTTATCCGCATAACTCTTCTGCCTGCTCTGAGCTGTTCTCATTTGTTTCTGAATCAACTGAACTTTTTCTGCCATCACTTCTACCAATTTTGGTCCCATCAGCTTCCTTTCACCCACTTCATTCCAAAGTGCTGGAGTTCGACACCGCTTCCCATATAATTCCTCAAATAGTGCCATCTGTATACTGGAATGAAAACTGTTATTATAAGAAAACTCAACCAAAGAAAGATGTTGGTCCCAAATTCCCTGATAATCTATCGAACAAGCTCGTAGCATATCCTCCAATGTCTGGATTGTTCGTTCTGACTGCCCATCTGATTGAGGATGAAAATCTGTACTAAAATTTAATTCAGTACCCAACGACTTCTGAAGGCCTTTCCAAAAGTTAGAAGTAAACCTGGGATCATGATCCGATACAATGGAGAGAGGAACTCCATGTAACCTGAATATCTCTTTAAGTTACAGACGGGAAAGTTGATCAAGAGAGAAAGTATCTCGTATAGAATGGAAATGAGCAGATTTGGTCAAGCGATCAACAATAACCCAGATTGCATTATTACCTCGAGATGTCCTCGGTAATCCCACAATAAAGTCCATGGATATGTTTTCCCATTTCCACTCTGGCACTGGTAAAGGCTGAAGCATCCCTTTCAGTAACTGCTGCTCTGCTTTGACCTGTTGACATGTCAAACACTTCACGGTAAAATCAGCAATGTCTCTTTTCATTCCATCCCACCAGTAATACTCTCGCAGATCTCTATACATCTTAGTACTGCCCAGATGAACTGAAAACGGGGAACTATGAGCCTCACATAACAACTCATTCTTCAACTGTGAATCACAAGGCACACATAACCTCTTCACAAACCTCAAAACACAAACACAAACTTATCCAAGAACTCATGGAAAATTTTATTCATAAGGTCCATGAATACAACAGGTGCATTGGTTAACCCAAAAGGCATAACTAAAAATTCATAATGGCCATATCTAATACGGAACGCAGTCTTCAGAACGACTGCTTCTTTTACTTTCAACTGATGGTACCCCGACCTCAAGTCAATCTTCAAAAAATACTAAGCTCCCTGGAGCTGATACCACTTCATTCGATGGCCCAACATCTGCTGATGTTGTTGCAAAGGATTTTACCACCCCTTTCTGCTTGTAGTCTAACTGCTTTTCCCCAGTTGAGTTCTTCGTTGGACACTCGTTTGCATAATGACCCATTTCATTACACTTAAAACATCTTACCATTGGCTTTTCATTTCCTGCTTGATCTTCTTCATTACAATTACGAGCAATATGACCAGACTAACCACACCGAAAGAACTTACCAGACTTGGATAAACATTCTCCAGGATGCATTTTACCACACTTCTCACAGGATGGATATTTGGTTTTCTTACCTCCTTGCTTCATTGATGAATTCTTCCCCTTTTCCTGCCAACTAGATCCCTTATTCTGTTGTTTATCATAGAACACCTGATCATCGGAAAACTCCATTTCCACCTTCTCCGTACATCGAACAAGTTTTTCATAACTTTTGAACTCACGAGAAGCTAAAGCCCTTCGATACTTTGGCTCAACCGTGAGTAAAAACGGTTTATTTTACTATCAAGATCTCGTATGAAGTTTGGAGCATACCTTGCCAATCGAGTGAACTTTTCTTCATAAGTAGCCACTGAATCATCCTCCAGCCTCAATTCTAGGAACTGTTTTTCCATCCTAAGACGAACCACCTTAGGAAAATATTTCTCAAGAAACATACCTTTGAATTCGTCCCAGTGAAGATACTCAATCTCATCACTATCCCTTATATTTTTCACCATCGACCACCACTGATCAGCTTCACCTTCAAAACGGTAAACAACAAGACTAAACTTTTGATGATCTGAACACCCCATGACATCAAAAATCTTCTCCAATGCTTTAATCCACCCTTCAGCTTGCACAGGGTCAGATGATCCTCTAAATGATGGGGGATGTTGCCTCATGAAATGTTCCACCACTGACATGTTCCTCTGCGGTTGATCCGGCTGATCTCGTGCATGGATACCACCACCATTTATAGCCTGAGTCAACTATGTCATCACTGCAACAAACTGTTCAGTTCTGATTCCGACCATCTCAGGTTGCTGATTTGGAAGGTTATCTTCCTCCTGATGTCGTCCCAACATAGCTGCTTTGTTTCCTCTGCGGAAAACCATTCTGAACACAGAAATATCTTAGGCGAAGCAACATGGTAATCCGTAAATGCTATATCATTTCAATCATATCATAAATTAACTTATAATTTAAAAATTTTCTAACTCATAAAGTTGTCTAAACCGACCTCTGATACCAACTATAAGGCCCCAGCCTTAAACCTTACTTAATATTGAATTAAATGAATAATTCACATTGAGGATCTTTTCAGGTTTAGATTTTTAGAGAATTAGAACATAACTATTACATCTTAAAAGATTACAAAGTAGACACTTCTACTAAGTCTCCATAAAATAAAAACTCTTAAAAAGAAAGATGTCTAGATTCCATGTTTTAGATAGCATGAAATTCCCTTGATCCCATCCTTGACCTTATTCCACTTTAAGTCCTATGAAAAACATTTCGAAAAACTTGGGGTGAGCATAAAAAGCTCAGTAAGGGATACACAAAGAATGAAAACTGTTAGATTTTCAAAAAGACAAGCAAACCATGAATACTTTATCAATGTAATACTTTTCACCTTCATGAAGTAGTAAAAACTTTTCACTGAAAAAAAATATCATTACTTACCTTTTTGTAACCAAAGGATTACCATAAAACCCATATAAAGAACACATAACATATATAAAGGTAACATGGGACATAAACATACTTAAGTGGAATAACCATACGGTCGACTTCCACACATATCACTTAATGGAATAGCCATACGGCCAATTTCCATACATACTTAATGGAATAGCCATACGGCCGACTTCTATACCCAATGCATTGGAGGTTATAATGCAACCATCCGTCCTGGTATTCACGGCACCACCCGTCATATGGTTTATAACGTAACCACCCGTTAAAATGTCCAAGTACCAGTATAAAATCATAAAACATAAAACCAATATAAAGGAATGATAACATTTCCACATTTCAATCACAATATATCATAAATATATTGACATAATAGAATCCTTTTTCAAAAGCATTTTCAATACCAAAATACATAAAAGAGTATATGGTATTTATTTTATTCTAAAAACATTACGGCTTGTTGAGGAAGCCAAAGATCAAATAATACTCGCGGCGGTGGAAAAAGGTCGTTGTCACCGCGTACGTTAAAAAAAACATTCCTTTTTGTCGTTTAGTAAAACGCTTCGTAGAAAAAAGATTCCTTTTGTATAAAAGTAAAAGTCAAATGAGTTTATACACCGTATAAAATAAAGTTGTGTATAAAATGAAATATGCCTCAATGAAAGGAGATTGAGACGAAGTCCCTTACCTTGGGTCCGACTTGACTCGATCGTTCTTTAACGTCCTGAATAATAAAATTGAGTTAATTTATACTTGATTAAGAACCTTTTTAAAGTTCATTATTCCTTTTATATCACTTATTTCCATGTTATAAACATTATGTAACCATTTAAGTTAATAATGTTTGTTTTGTCAATATTTGGTTCTTAAGTTGAAAGTTGACTTCTTACAATTTCATGTTGTTCATGTGGTCAAAAGTTCTTTATATCCAGAATGAAATTCCTGATTTGGATATCATATATATCATATATATCCAGAATATACATGTATTTATAATATTACATAATCATTTAAAGGTAATAAATTAAATGCACCGTTCATGGAGACGGTAAGCCGTACATACGCGTGAATGCTACTTTCATTTCTTTGTCATATTAGTGGAATTAAAACTAAATGAGAGGTATGTATATTTTAATTCCAGAATTATATTCATCATTTAGATATATCATTAATTATATATATACATTATATACATGTAATTTTAATAGTACATTACATTTGGGGATAAGAAATGAAATGCACCGTTCATGGAGACGGTAAGCCGTACGTACGCATGAACGCTACTTTCATTTCTATCTAATACTTTAATGGAAATAAATAATAATGATATAGAGGTATATTATAATTAAAGTATAAAATCATATATAATATCTTTAAATCCATCCTTTACACGTCCCACATATGGTATTAACGAATCACATCACTTTGATGGGGCGGTAGTCCGCACTTCCTTAAATGAAGATATCGTGTTTACCCATAATGGAAACCATAAAGGTAAGACACAAATGAAAAATACAGAAGCATAAGTAAAACATAAACATATTATATATCATATATGAATATAGTGACATCACAATGGCCACCTTTGAAGGTGTTAAATGAGTATTGAACAGTCATCGTTTCGGGAGGCAGAATTTCGCCATCCACGGAAACCGTATGTTCTTTAACCATTTGATGTAGTTGTGTGAGAGTGTAGCTCAAATAAATATTATAACAACATCCTAGTATATTGAAGATACTGGTGTTGTTACAAAAGAAGTAAATAAAAAGAGTTTAGAGGGTTGGAGAAGCAAAATAAAACAAATGAACAAGAGAGAATGAATTACCTTTAAAAGTGTAACTCCCTTTTTATTTGAGCCTAAAGGCTTCCTTTGAAAGGATTCTTCCCAAAGGGAATCCTCTAGGATGAGGAGAGGGATGTGGAGATAGTAATTGGGCAGGGTTTGGCCGATCCAAAGGCTTGGGAAGTGTGTGAAATGAGGTAGAGGTGGGGGCCTTTTATAAGAGGAGAGGAGGGTCACTTTTGGAAAGTAAAGAAATATTACTTTATTTGAAAACGTGTTTCGGTTTTAAAAGGTCCCACATTGAAATAATTCGTGGATAAGGTGATAAGGTTTCGAAATCCTCTCATCCAATTGGTTTTGGACATGTTTAGGTTTTAGATTTTTCATTATCTTTCCATTTTATTTAAATCGTCAAATAATGATGTCATCGCTGCATCATTATTATGTCATATATAATTTAATTTATTTAATGTCTAAAAATTATAAAACAAATACTATGATGTAGGAAATCTTTTTAGCTTTCCAATGACTATTTATAATCAAAACTATGACTTGTATAACCCCACTTAAAAATTATTTTAGTAAAACAATTTATGTTAGTGTAATTTTCACTTTAACATTAAATAAAAATATATTAATGTCATTTTCCAACTAAAGTGGCTCCATGGGGTCCCCAAGTTGGCTCATGGATTGTCTTGGTCGGCCATGACTCACCCAATAGGTGTAGGACAAGTGTCATGGTGTTTTCACATTCTTATAATATCATTTTTACCTTAAACTACACTAATTACCTCTAATCGCGATTAATGAAAAAAAATTACTATTCACCAAAAAATTATTTTAATCTCATTGAACCACATTTTACTTCTTAATGAAAACCATGTATGTCGGATTTTAAAAATTCAATACACATTAGTGGTAAACTTTCATTTAACTGAAAAATCAGTTTGCTTGATTACCACTTAGTGGTTTCACTATTCATCAAAAATTGAAGTTTTTCAGAAAATTACCAAAAATTCACCCTAAGCTATATTTGATATTCTGAATTCAAAAATGAAGTCCATTTTACAAAATTCAAAACATATAAGTCAAATTAATTAATTTAATAATTAATTCCCGCTGTCATGACAAATAGCGTGTTTTTGTGAAACAATAAGTATCAAAAGATTGACACCAGTTTAAGTCCAATTTCAAAGTGAAATTGATTCCAATGACCACCATTGGATTAACTGGTAAAAATATTTTCTAATTTCACTTTAAAACCAATTAAAATAATAATCTAATCATATAAATAATTTAGATTAAAAAGTGGTTTTGAATTAAAATACAACATTTTACACTATTCATAAAAAAAGAACTTTATCAGAAAGGTACCAAAAATTTACACAAAGTAAATTTTGATGTCCCGATTCTAAAGAAGAGTTATATTTGGTACAAAATAAAGTATAAGAGTGATCAAAACTATATTTAATGACGGTTCACCATTAAAAGGTGATAAGTGAACCTTTAGTGAAAATTAGAGTATATATGCCCTAAAATTGAACTCTTTCCGTATTTTAAGCCTTTATCTTTTATTGGGTAAATGTATAAACATTTAAAAACATATATAATCATATTTTAGTTATTTCTATCCATTCCCGCCAGTACAACGGCTACCTGTTAACTAACATTTAAAATAATATTATTTTATTACTAGTGTGCTACGTAAGTTTCAAAGAAACTCATCATTGCGTATCAGGTACGCTATCGAACATAGCAACCCCTTTAAAATAAAATTAATCTTTAATTCGTAAATATTAATAATTATGAAAATTCTTTATTCTTTATTTACCTGGGATGTTACATCCTTCCCCCCTTTTGGGAATTGCGTCCTCGCAATTTTATTCACTTATCAAAATAAGTGGGGTATTTATCCCTCATAGCATTTTCAGATTCCCACGTTGCCTCTTCAATCACATGGTTTTTCCAAAAAAACCATTACCTGATGAATCACCTTATTCCATAACACTTGCTCCCTGTGGTCAAGAATCTGGACCAGTTGTTCCTCATAAGATAGGTTCTCTTCCAGCTAAACTACCTCTGGACTCAAAACATGAGATGGATCTGGCATATATTGTCTCAACATCGAAACGTGAAAAACATTGTGTACCTGAGATAAACTCGGAGGTAAAGCCACTCGGTATGCAACTGATCCAACTCTTTCCAGAATTCCGTATGGTCCAATAAACCTTGGACTCAGCTTTCCTTTCTTACCAAATCTCATCACAATTTTCCAAGGAGAATCCTTGAGAAAAACATGATCACCTACCTCGAAAGATAGATCCTTCCTCTGGTTATCCGCATAACTCTTCTGCCTGCTCTGAGCTGTTCTCATGTGTTTCTGAATCAACTGAACTTTTTCTGCCATCTCTTCTACCAATTTTGGTCCCATCAGCTTCCTTTCACCCACTTCATTCCAAAGTGCTGGAGTTCGACACCGCTTCCCATATAATTCCTCAAATGGTGCCATCTGTATACTGGAATGAAAACTGTTATTATAAGAAAACTCAACCAAAGAAAGATGTTGGTCCCAAATTCCCTGATAATCCATCGAACAAGCTCGTAGCATATCCTCCAATGTCTGGATTGTTCGTTCTGACTGCCCATCTGATTGAGGATGAAAAGATGTACTAAAATTTAATTCAGTACCCAACGACTTCTGAAGGCCTTTCCAAAAGTTAGAAGTAAACCTGGGATCATGATCTGATACAATGGAGAGAGGAACTCCATGTAACCTGACTATCTCTTTAAGTTACAGACGGGAAAGTTGATCAAGAGAGAAAGTATCTCGTATAGAAAGGAAATGAGCAGATTTGGTCAAGCGATCAACAATAACCCAGATTGCATTATTACCTCGAGATGTCCTCAGTAATCCCACAACAAAGTCTATGGATATGTTTTCCCATTTCCACACTGGCACTGGTAAAGGCTGAAGCATCCCTTTCGGTAACTGCTGCTCTGCTTTAACGTGTTGACATGTCAAACACTTCACAGTAAAATCAGTAATGTCTCTTTTCATTCCATCCCACCAGTAATACTCTCGCAGATCTCTATACATCTTAGTACTGCCCAGATGAACTGAAAACGGGGAACTATGAGCCTCACATAACAACTCATTCTTCAACTGTGAATCACAAGGCACACATAACCTCTTCACAAACCTCAAAACACAAACACAAACTTATCCAAGAACTCATGGAAAATTTTATTCATAAGGTCCATGAATACAGCAGGTGCATTGGTTAACCCAAAAGGCATAACTAAAAATTCATAATGGCCATATCTAATACGGAACGCAGTCTTCGGAACATCTTCTTCTTTTACTTTCAACTGATGGTACCCCGACCTCAAGTCAATCTTCGAAAAATACTGAGCTCCCTGGAGCTGATACCACTTCATTCAATGGCCCAACATCTGCTGAAGTTGTTGCAAAAGATTTTACCACCCCTTTATGCTTGTAGTCTAACTGCTTTTCCCCAGATGAGTTCTTCGTTGGACACTCGTTTGCATAATGACCCATTTCATTACACTTAAAACATCTTACCATTGGCTTTTCATTTCCTGCTTGATCATCTTCCTTACAGTTACGAGCAATATGACCAGACTTACCACACCGAAAGCACTTACCAGACTTGGATAAACATTCTACATGATGCATTTTACCACACTTCTCACAGGATGGATATTTGGTTTTCTTACCTCCTTGCTACTTTGATGAATTCTCCCCCTTTTCCTGCCAACTAGATCTCTTATTCTGTTGTTTATCATAGAACACCTGATCATCGGCAAACTCCATTTCCACCTTCTCCGTACATCGAACAAGTTTTTCATAACTTTTGAACTCACGAGAATCTAAAGCCCTTCGATACTTTGGCTTCAACCCTGAGTAAAAACGGTTTATTTTACTATCAAGATCTCGTATGAAGTTTGGAGCATACCTTGCCAATCGAGTGAACATTTCTTCATAAGTAGCCACTGAATCATCCTTCTGCCTCAATTCTAGGAACTGTTTTTCCATCCTATGACGAACCACCTTAGGAAAATATTTCTCAAGAAACATACCTTTGAATTCGTCCCAGTGAAGATCCTCAATCTCATCACTATCCCTTATATTTTTCACCATCGACCACCACTGATCAGCTTCACCTTCAAAACGGTAAACAGCAAGACTAACCTTTTGATGTTCTGAACACCCCATGACATCAAAAATCTTCTCCAGTTCTTTAATCCACCCTTCAGCATGCACAGGGTCAGATGATCCTCTAAATGATGGGGGATGTTGCCTCATGAAATGTTCCACCACTGACATTTTCCTCTGCGGTTGATCCGGCTGATCTCGTGCATGGATACCACCACCATTTATATCCTGAGTCAACTGTGTCATCACTGCAACAAACTGTTCAGTTCCGATTCCGACCATCTCAGGTTGCTGATTTGGAAGGTTATCTTCCTCCTGATGTCGTCCCAACATAGCTGCTTTGTTTCCTCTGCGTAAAACCATTCTGAACACAGAAATATCTTTGGCGAAGCAACATGGTAATCCGTAAATGCTATATCATTTCAATCATATCATAAATTAACTTATAATTTAAAAATTTTCTAACTCCTAAAGTTGTCTAAAACGACCTCTGATACCAACTATAAGGCCCCAGCCTTAAACCTTACTTAATATTGAATTAAATGAATAATTCACATTGAGGATCTTTTCAGGTTTAGAGTTTTAGAGAATTAGAACATAACTATTACATCTTAAAATATTACAAAGTAGACACTTCTACTAAGTCTCCATAAAATAAAAACTCTTAAAAAGAAAGATGTCTAGATTCCATGTTTTAGATAGCATGAAATTCCCTTGATCCCATACTTGACTTTATTCCACTTTAAGTCCTGTGAAAAACATTTCGAAAAACTTGGGGTGAGCATAAAAAGCTCAGTAAGGGATACACAAAGAATGAAAACTGTTATATTTTCAAAACGACAAGTAAACCATGAATACTTTATCAATGTAATACTTTTCACCTTCATGAAGTAGTAAAAACTTTTCACTGAAAAAAAAATATCATTACTTACCTTTTTGTAACCAAAGGATTACCATAAAACCCATATAAAGAACACATAACATATATAAAGGTAACTTGGGACATAAACATACTTAAGTGGAATAACCATACGGTCGACTTCCACACATATCACTTAATGGAATAGCCATACGGCCAATTTCCATACATACTTAATGGAATAGCCATACGGCCGACTTCCATACCCAATGCATTGGAGGTTATAACGTAACCACCCGTCCTGGTATTCACGGCACCACCCGTCATATGGTTTATAACGTAACCACCCGTTAAAATGTCCAAGTACCAGTATAAAATCATAAAACATAAAACCAATATAAAGGAATGATAACATTTCCACATTTCAATCACAATATATCATAAATATATTGACATAATAGAATCCTTTTTCAAAAGCATTTTCAATACCAAAATACATAAAAGAGTATATGGTATTTATTTTATTCTAAAAACATTACGGCTTTTTGAGGAAGCCAAAGATCAAATAATACTCGCGGCAGCGGAAAAAGGTCGTTGTCACCGCGTACGTTAAAAAAACATTCCTTTTTGTCGTTTAGTAAAACGCTTCGTAGAAAAAAGATTTATTTTGTATAAAAGTAAAAGTCAAATGAGTTTATACACCGTATAAAAGAAAGTTGTGTATAAAACGAAATATGCCTCAATGAAAGGAGATTGAGACGAAGTCCCTTACCTTGGGTCCGACTTGACTCGATCGTTCTTTAACGTCCTGAATAATAAACTTGAGTTAATTTATACTTGATTAAGAACCTTTTTAAAGTTCATTATTCCTTTTATATCACTTATTGCCATGTTATAAACATTATGTAACCATTTAAGTTAATAATGTTTGTTTTGTCAATATTTGGTTCTTAAGTCGAATGTTGACTTCTTACAATTACATGTTGTTCATGTGGTCAAAAGTTCTTTATATCCAGAATGAAATTCCTGATTTTGATATCATATATATCATATATATCCAGCATATACATGTATTTATAATATTACATAATCATTTAGAGGTAAGAAATGAAATGCACCGTTCATGCAGACGGTAAGCCGTACGTACGCATGAACGCTACTTTCATTTCTTTGTCATATTAGTGGAATTAAAACTAAATGAGAGGTATGTATATTTTAATTCCAGAATTATATTCATCATTTAGATATATCATTAATTATATATATACATTATATACATGTAATTTTAATAGTACATTACATTTGGGGATAAGAAATGAAATGCACCGTTCATGGAGACGGTAAGCCGTACGTACGCATGAACGCTACTTTCATTTCTATCTAATACTTTAATGGAAATAAATAATAATGATATAGAGTTATATTATAATTCAAGTATAACATCATATATAATAACTTGAAATCCATCCTTTACACGTCCCACATATGGTATTAACGAATCACATCACTTTGAGGGGGCGGTAGTCCGCACTTCCTTAAATGAAGATATCGTGTTTACCCATAATGGAAACCATAAAGGTAAGACACAAATGAAAAATACAGAAGCATAAGTAAAACATAAACATATTATATATCATATATGAATATAGTGACATCACAATGGCCACCTTTGAAGGTGTTAAATGAGTATTGAACAATCATCGTTTCGGGAGGCAGAATTTCGCCATCCACGGAAACCGTATGTTCTTTAACCATTTGATGTAGTTGTGTGAGATTTTAGCTCAAATAAATATTATAACAAAATACTAGTATATTGAAGATACTGGTTTTGTTACAAAAGAAGTAAATAAAAAGATTTTAGAGGGTTGGAGAAGCAAAATAAAACAAATGAACAAGAGAGAATGAATTACCTTTAAAAGTGTAACTCCCTTTTGATTTGAGCCTAAAGGCTTCCTTTGAAAGGATTCTTCCCAAAGGGAATACTCTAGGATGAGGAGAGGGGTGTGGAGAGAGTAATTTGGCAGAGGTTGGCCGAGCCAAAGGCTTGGGAAGTGTGTGAAATGAGGTAGAGGTGGGGGCCTTTTATAAGAGGAGAGGAGGGGCACTTTTGGAAAGTAAAGAAATATTACTTTATTTGAAAATGTGTTTCGGTTTTAAAAGGTCCCACATTGAAATAATTCGTGGATAAGGTGATAAGGTTTCTAAATCCTCTCATCCAATTGGTTTTGGACATGTGTAGGTTTTAGATTTTTCATTATCTTTCCATTTTATTTAAATCGTCAAATAATGATGTCATCGCTGCATCATTAATATGTCATATATAATTTAATTTATTTAATGTCTAAAAATTATAAAACAAATACTATGATGTAGGAAATCTTTTTAGATTTCCAATGACTATTTATAATCAAAAATCTTACTTATATAACCCCACTTAAAAATTATTTTAGTAAAACAATTTATGTTAGTGTAATTTTCACTTTAACATTAAATAGAAATATATTAATGTCATTTTCCAACTAAAGTGGCTCCATGGGGTCCCCAAGTTGGCCCATGGCTTGTCTTGGTCGGCCATGACTCTCCCAATAGGTTTAGGACAAGTGTCATGGTGTTTTTACATTCTTATAATATCATTTTTACCTTAAACTACACTAATTACCTCTAATCGCGATTAATGAAAAAAATTACTATTCACCAAAAAATTATTTTAATCTCATTGAACCAAATTTTACTTCTTAATGACAACCATGTATGTTGGATTTTAAAAATTCAATACACATTAGTGGTAAACTTTCATTTAACTGAAAAATCAGTTTGCTTGATTACCACTTAGTGGTTTCACTATTCATCAAAAATTGAAGTTTTTCAGAAAATTACCAAAAATTCACCCTAAGCTATATTTGATATTCTGAATTCAAAAATGAAGTCCATTTTACAAAATTCAAAACATATAAGTCAAATTAATTAATTTAATAATTAATTCCCGCTTTCATGACAAATAGCGTGTTTTTGTGAAACAATAAGTATCAAAAGATTGACACCAGTTTAAGTCCAATTTCAAAGTGAAATTGATTCCAATGACCACCATTGGATTGACTGGTAAAAATATTTTCTAATTTCACTTTAAAACCAATTAAAATAATAATCTAATCATATAAATAATTTAGATTAAAAAGAGGTTTTGAATTAAAATACAACATTTTACACTATTCATAAAAAAGAACTTTATCAGAAAGGTACCAAAAATTTACACAAATTAAATTTTGATGTCCCGATTCTATAGAAGAGTTATATTTGGTCCAAAATAAAGTATAAGATTGATCAAAACTATATTTAATGACGGTTCACCATTAAAAGGTGATAAGTGAACCTTTAGTGAAAATTAGAGTATATATGCCCTAAAATTGAACTCTTTCCGTATTTTAAGACTTTATCTTTTATTGGGTAAATGTATAAACATTTAAAAACATATCTAATCATATTTTAGTTATTTCTATCCATTCCCTCCAGTACAACGACTACCTGTTAACTAACATTTAAAATAATATTATTTTATTACTAGTGTGCTACGTAAGTTTCAAAGAAACTCATCGTTGCGTATCGGGTACGCTATCGAACATAGCAACCCATTTAAAATAAAATTAATATTAAATTCGTAAATATTAATAATTATGAAAATTCTTTATTCTTTATTTACCTGGGATGTTACAACCCAGTTACCTAGAGTCGGTGCATTATTACATAACATTATCCGGATACAAGAAAATCATGTCCCGAAATACCGATCAGTTTAGTAGCCTTGGAAATAGTAGATACATTAATAAGGTAATCATTACAACTTGAAAAGAAAAAAAACACTAAATTATTCCATTGTAAACATCCTAGATTCCAAGATTATTCCTGCAAGTCACTCATAACTAACTTCTTCACATCCTGGGAACAATAAAACATAGAAAGGGGTGAGCTCAAATGCTCAGTAAGGATAAAAATATAGTGGAAACCTTCATAAATAAGCATAAACATTTAAGGCAATTCATAACTGAAACAAAGCCATTTTAAACTTGAACTTCAGTATAATATGGCCACAAAATGAAATAATTCCATTTACTTATTCACATGGATATTTTACTGGTCGAATAATCACATGTAATATCAATAACCACTTTCATAATGATGGAATTCATAATTCAAGACTATCATAACTACATTGTCAAGGCCTTGTGCCAAGACACTAGTTTGTCTCATGAGACCTACCGATGCATCGAGGAGCTATAGCGGGCTCCACCCATCACTTACTAAGTCCAATTAATTCCTCATATGAAATGTTTGAAACATAACATACACATTCATATTAAAACTACCATACAAAATGTCAAAACATTATCTATAAACCATGAATGGTATAAAAATAGCACATTCACAGCAAAACATAACTCATTCAATATAATATAGAAGATTATATTGTAACAGATTAACCTAAATCAAGAATAATTATTGATATTCACATATATTAAAATAATCATCAAAATTATTTGATAGAAATATCCCCCTTTTCTTGAAAACATATAAAAATCACACTATTTGCCAAGAATCTGTTTAAAAATAGATTTTTTAATCAAAGAGTCCCACACCAATTTGAAACTATTAAAAGGAATTTTAATTTTAAAACATTAATTTCCATATAAATAAATCCTTAAAACATTTTTAAAACATAGACATTAATGAGAATTATTTATAATAATAAATCATTAAAACATTTGAAATGATATTTTAGTTAAAGTTCCTAACCAAAAGAGAGAAACATGAATACAAATAATTGAGGTAACCAAAACATTATAATATCATGATAATAAAGGGATTCATGATATTCTATGTCAAAATACATTATATACACCATATAAAAGTAAATTGTTGTATAACAACAAAGAAGTCTCAATAGAATGTAAATTGAGATGAAATATCTTATAAAGACCGTATCCTTAGGATAAGGATAAATCAATGACATAATTATGTGTGACAAATATAAATACAATCAATATGATTGAATATTCTGTTTAAATCAATCAGAGGACATTCACACATATTCTTGTAAAAAAAACTCTAATGAATTGGATGTTTCACTCAATAAATAGAGATTAAGTTAAAATTACTCTTATCATGTTCATATCGATGACTTGAGAATCTATCAATGGAGTGATTACATGTATCAAAATTATATCCATAGAAATGGGAGTGGATATTATGACATAAAAAAATTAATATCAATTCTACACATAATCTTGGAGTAAAATAATCACTAATGTATGCGTAAAGCCAAATGAGTGGAAATTGAAATTTCAAATTCCTTTATCGATTTGGTAACATACGAAACAAACACCCATGAATGAAGGATAATACAATGATGATGTAAATATAAATAAATTAAAGTATATTATACAATTAATACAATCATGGTTAGTACATACACCACATGAAATAAATAAGTGGTGAATAATGGAAATCTCATGGAATTAAAAGTGAGATAAGAAACCCCTTACCTCAAGTCTGAATTGTCTTGTGTGTTCATTATTCTTCCTGAATAAAAAACATAAGTTAATTTATACTTGTTTAAGAACAATTTTAAGTTTTATTATTCATTTTATATCACTTATTACCTTTCTATAATAATTAGTTAATTATTTGAGTTCTTATTGGATATTTTATTGATGTTCGGAACATGAGTAAAAATGAACTTGTTATAATTAAAATTTGTCCATGTGGTCAAAATTACATTATCTCCATAATGATATAAATGATTTCGATATCATATAAATATTATATATCCATAATATATATGTATTTATAACAGTACATCACATTTGGAGATAAGAAATAAAATTCACCTTTCTTGGAGACGGTAAGTTGTACGTACGCATGAACGATAGTTTCATTTCTATTTTTTATTTTAATGGAATTAAAACATAATGATAGATAGGTATATTGTAATTACAGTATTATATAATATGATATATGTTTCACATAATTCAATTAACTCTATCAATTATATGTTCCATGAATGTTATGAACAAATCATATCACCATGAGGGGGCGGTAGTCCGCACTTCCTCACATGAAATTATCATGGTCACACATATTGGAAAGCATATTGGTGTGTTTTTAAATGAAAATTACAGAAGAATAGAGAAAACATAAACATAATAAACATAATATATATATATACTGTGCTTTTATAATGGCCACCATAAGAGGCGGTAGGAGATAATCGAACAATCATTGTTTTGTGAGGTGTTAGTTTGCCATCCACAAAAACATTATGTTCTTTAGCCATTAGATGGAGGTGTGTGTAATTGTAGCTCAAATACATCTTATAAAAACATCCTAGTATATTGAATATAATTGTGTTGTTACAAAATAAAGTAATAAAAAGAGTTTATGTCATTGTAGAAGTAAAATAAATGAAATGAATTTATGAAAAACTGTTACCTTTAATTTGGGTAACTCCCATTGGTTTGAACCAAATTGACTTATTGAAGTTCCTTATGCCTAAGGTAATGCTTCTAGGTGGAGGATAGGGATGTAGGTAGCTTAATCGGTCAGATTTTGGACGAGACAAAATGCTTGATAGGTGTGAATAATTGGCTATAAGTGGTCTCTTTTTATAAGGGAGAGGAGGGGCTCTTTAGGAAAGTGTTGTTGGGCGGAGAAAGAAAGGAGTGATGGCAAGAGGGGGGGTGAATTTCCTTTTAAAAAAAGATTAACAAATTAAAATCAAAGTGAAAGTGCAGCGGAAAAAAAAGAGGCAAGACAAGAGAATTGATAACGGAGTTCAGCCTAAAACTCGGCCTACGTCTCCGCTCCCAACTCAACCGTTGAGAGATTCTACTGCTTGCTTTTTAATGGTTGTAGCAAGAAACCCACTAGCCTTTTTACAGGTGAAGGCTAGCTCACCTATTACAGCTTGCTTTTTAATGGTTTGAGCAAGAAACCCACTAGCCTTTTTACGGGTGAAGGCTAGCTCACCTTTGACTCAAGCCTTTTAAAAGGAAAGGCTTGACTAACCTCTTCACACCTTAAAGGTGATGTGAAAACCCAAAAGAAAGGATGAGAGAAAGAGATGTGGTTTGTAGGCACAAACCCAAAATGATGCTCAAAATAAATAAAGCAATAAAAACCGTAATGGGGAAGTCTTGGGCGCCAATTGATTGATGGAGCTGATGAAGGGCGCTCCCATGCTTCTTTGGAGGTGCTCCTTGGATGTGGAAGTGTGTTGGAGCAAGTGGGGTTCCCTTGGAGGAATCCGCCGGAGGTTCGCCAAATGATGGGAAATGTGTCCGTTGGCTTCTCAATAGTTCCGGCTATGTTCCATAGGCTTCCGGGGGATCGAGGTCCTTTATTTATAGAGGGTGAACCCTCATATGGCCGTTGGAGGCCTTTGG
This sequence comes from Viscum album, assembly GCA_963277665.1. NCBI lineage: Eukaryota > Viridiplantae > Streptophyta > Magnoliopsida > Santalales > Viscaceae > Viscum > Viscum album. The sequence goes on from OY728140.1 coordinate 395,033,128, forward strand.
AGCCGTTGGAGAGGCTTTCGGAGCCGTTGGGAGGCAAGTGGACAGGTTGGTCAAAAGCCCAACGGCTAGTTTGACTGGCTCCACCGGCTGACCGGTACAGATCCACCGGTTGGCCGGTGTGTGCAAAATGGAGGAGGGCTCGGGCTCAGGCTCCACCGGCTGGCCAGTGAGCAGGCCACCGGTTGGCCGGTGCTGAGGCAGTAGCAACCACTGTGCTGGCTGGGTGCCACCGGCTGGCCGGTGATGAGGCCACCGGTTGGCCGGTGAGGAGGCAGTAGCAACCTCTTATTTCTGGGTGCCACCGGCTGGCCGCTGGTGTGACACCGGTTGGCCGGTGGTCTGGACAGAAGGATGCCTTCTGTCCAGGCCTCCATCGGCTGGCCGGTGCTGATCCACCGGTTGGCCGGTGCACATGAAAACAATGCACTTTGCTCCTTTCTTGGCTTCATCTTGCTTGGCCCAATTCCTTGGTAACCTGAAATGATTCCTATCATCCAAAAACACTTGAAAGAGGATTAGATAAAAATAAAAGTGATTGTGATCATGAAAATCAAACCACGAGGGGTACGAGAGGTACAACAATCTCCCCCTATTTTGATGATCACAATCACCAAAACAAGAAATGTAAAAAATGAAATGAAAAACATGCTTTAAAGAATTTTCCCCCCAATCAATCAAGAATTTCTCCCCCTTTGTGATTATCAAAATAGCACGGGGCATAAAACTTGATTGAGGGAAAGAGATTTTAAATCAATTGAAATTTTTGAAATTTGAATTGAAAGTTTTGAATCAAGAATTTGAAATGAAAGTTTTGAATGAAAAATTGAATAACAGTTTGAATTGAAAGTTTTTGAATGAAAAATTGAATAACAGTTTGAATTGAAAGGTTGAAATGAAAATATTGATACCAAGTGTTGAAATTGAAAGTTTGAAAAGAAAGTTTTGAATAAAACAAAAATACTTAAACAAACCTAACTCCCCCTAAATAAAAACAACAAATCACCGGGGAGAGGTTTTTGGAACCGAGACAAATTTTGGTCCGGTGAGACTCGCTAAGAGGGATTTTTCAATCCACACTTGTCTTGTGGAAGGTCTTCTACTATAAAATTCATCGTTAAAGAAAAAAGTTTTGGGCCTTCCATACCGGGTATTTTTGCAATCACATTCATAAATCATGTGCCCGGGTTTTTTACAATAATTGAAAAATTTATATTGGGAGATCCCCCTTACAAAAATAGTAGGTGCATGGGAAGAGGAAGCTTGCTTGGAATAGCCAAGCCCTTGGGTGGTTCTAGAAACACGTTGGGAACCTAGAAGTTTGGTCAAATTTTGTTCCCCTTGGGTGAACTTGGCTAGAGTCTCCCTTAGATCTTTGATGGTTGATTCCATGGAATCAACATCGGGAAGATTTTGGAATTTGAGGGACAACTCTTCCTTCTCTTTGAGAAGTTGTTCTTTTTCGGAAGAGAGTTTTTTGAAATTCTTTTTACAGAAACAAATTTGGAAGAAAGTTCGTGAAAACCTTCCTCCAATTGATCTCTAGCATGTTGGAGATCCTCATAAGACATGTGATTGAAAGAATTGGAAGAACTTGAGGATGAAGAATTGGAAGATGTTACCTCATGAAATGCCATTAGGAATTTGTTACCGTTGTCGCTCGAGGAGGAGGAGGGTGTGGAGCTATCACTCCATGTGGCCTTGAATGCCTTCTTCTTCTTTTGCTTGGCCTTTTTCTTTTTGAGAGGGCAATCGGGCTTGTCATCGCCTTTAGTACCTTCATGGGTTACTTCTAAAAGATTCCAGATATCATGAGAAGATGAGCAAGTAGAAATACGATAAAATTCATTACAGTCTAGACCACAATGAAGAGCATTCATGGCTTTGCCATCTAGCTCAAAATTTGCAATGTCTTCGGGGGTCCATTTGGATTCATCGGAAGAAGAAAGTGAATAACCATGCATGACAATTTTAAAAATAGGATAACCAATGCTTTTAAGAAATGTGGTCATGCGGGTTTTCCAAAAAGAATAGACGGTTCCATCAAAAAATGGAGCACGACCCAAAGAATATCCTTCGGGGGCGAAAGAGGTTGAAGCCATCAAAAAAATGATCTTGAATTTGAAACCGGTTAGGGTATTACTCAAATTTTGCCTCTGATACCAATTGTTGGGCGGAGAAAGAAAGGAGTGATGGAAAGAGGGGGGGTGAATTGCCTTTTAAAAAAAGATTAACAAATTAAAATCAAAGTGAAAGTGCAGCGGAAAAAAAAAAGAGGCAAGACACGAGAATTGATAACGGAGTTCAGCCTAAAACCCGGCCTACGTCTCCGGTCCCAACTCAACTGTTGAGAGATTCTACCGCTTTCTTTTTAATGGTTGTAGCAAGAAACCCACTAGCCTTTTTACAGGTGAAGGCTAGCTCACCTATTACAGCTTGCTTTTTAATGGTTTGAGCAAGAAACCCACTAGCCTTTTTACGGGTGAAGGCTAGCTCACCTTTGACTCAAGCCTTTTAAAAGGAAAGGCTTGACTAACCTCTTCACACCTTAAAGGTGATGTGAAAACCCAAAAGAAAGGATGAGAGAAAGAGATGGGGTTTGTAGGCACAAACCCAAAATGATGCTCAAAATAAATAAAGCAATAAAAACCGTAATGGGGAAGTCTTGGGCGCCAATGGATTGATGGAGCTGATGATGGGCGCTCCCAAGCTTCTTTGGAGGTGCTCCTTGGATGTGGAAGTGTGTTGGAGCAAGTGGGGTTCCCTTGGAGGAATCCGCCGGAGGTTCGCCAAATGATGGGAAATGTGTCCGTTGGCTTCTCAATAGTTCCGGCTATGTTCCTTAGGCTTCCGGGGGATCAAGGTCCTTTATTTATAGAGGGGGAACCCTCATATGGCCGTTGGAGGCCTTTGGAGCCATTGGAGAGGCTTTCGGAGCCGTTGGGAGGCAAGTGGACAGGCTGGTCAAAAGCCCAACGGCTAGTTTGACTGGATCCACCGGCTGACGGGTACAGATCCACCGGTTGGCCGGTGTGTGCACAATGGAGGAGGGCTCGGGCTCAGGCTCTACCGGCTGGCCGGTGAGCAGGCCACCGGTTGGCCGATGCTGAGGCAGTAGCAACCACTGTGCTGGCTGGGTGCCACCGGCTAGCCGGTGATGAGGCCACCGGTTGGCCGGTGAGGAGGCAGTAGCAACCTCTTCTTTCTGGGTGCCACCGGCTGGCCGCTGGTGTGACACCGGTTGGACGGTGGTCTGGACAGAAGGATGCCTTCTGTCCAGGCCTCCATCGGCTGGCCGGTGCTGATCCACCGGTTGGCCGGTGCACATGAAAACAGTGCACTTTGCTCCTTTCTTGGCTTCAGCTTGCTTGGCCCAATTCCTTGGTAACCTGAAATGATTCCTATCATCCAAAAACACTTGAAAGAGGATTAGATAAAAAGAAAAGTGATTGTGATCATGAAAATCAAACCACGAGGGGTACGAGATGTACAACAAGTGTGAAACTATTATTTTTTTATAAACATATATTTGGTTTTAAAAGGTCCAAACCACATTAAAGGAGAATATAATATGACTAATATTCTAAATAAATTCATCCAATCAGAATTGGACATGTATTAGATACTATTTTAATCATTGTAATCTTATTTATTTAAATCATTTATTAATGAGGTAAACACTGCATAATTATTGTGCCATAAATAATTTAATTTATATGATGTCAATAAATTATAAAAAACACTACCATTATTTATGAATGCTTTTTATATTTCCAATGAATATTAATAGTTGAAAATCTAACATATATAACCCCATGTAAAAATTAATTTTCTTAAAGATATTTGTTTGTGTCATTTTTGTCATTACTTTAAATTAATTAATATAAAGAGTCATTATCACTCTAAAGTGGCTTCATGAGGTCCCAAAATCGACCCAAGGATTCCCATGGTCGGCCATGACTCATCCAATAAGGTTAGAACAAGTGTTAAGGTAATTTTGTATTATTATAATATACTTTTTACCTTGAATTACCCTATTTACCTTTAACCGTGGTAAATAAAAGTCAACATATACTATTAACCAAAAATTATTTTCATCTTATTGAACCACATTTTAATTCTTGATATTAACCGTGTCTCTTGGATTTTTGAAATTCAACTCACATAAGCGGTAAAAATTAATTTAAATGGAAAACTAAATTTTTTAACTACAACTAAGTGGTTTCATTATTCATCAAAAATTGATGTTTTTCAGAAAAATACCCAAAAATCAGCCTAAGATTTATTTGATATTCCAAATTCAAAAGTGATGTCTATTTTTACAAATTCAAAACAAAAAAGTGGAATCATTTAAATTAAAATTAATTCTCATTGTTAAAACAAATAGCGTGTTTTTAAGAAATAATAAATATCAAAATATTGACACTTGTTTATGTCCAATTTCAAAGTGAAACTAATTCCAATGACAAAAATTGGATTAAATGCAAAAAATTTATTCTAATTAAACATTAAAACAAATTAAAAAGATATTCTAACCATATAAATAAATTATATTAAAACAGGGTTTTGAATTATAATACAGTATTTTCACTATTCATCAAAAAATGAATTTTATCAGAAAAATACCAAAATTTTACCCAAAGTAGATTTTGATGTCCCTATTCTAAAGAAGAATTTTATTTTGTCAATTATAACATATAAAAATGACCAAAACTATATTTAAAGATGGTTCTCCATCAAAAGGCGGTAAATCAGCCCTTTAATGAATATTAGAGTATTTATGCTTAAAATCGAAATCCTTTATTATTTTAAGCCTATAACTTTTATTGGATAAATGTAAAAATATGTAACAAAAATATATAATAATATTTTAGTTAGTTATATTCATTTCCACCAATTCAATGGCTTGGCGTTAAGTACCATTTAAAATAATAATATTATATTATTAGTGTGCAACGTAAGATTTCAAAGAAACCTGTTGTTGGGTATCAGGTAATCCATCGAACATAGAATCCCCTTTAAATTAAAATTAACATTTAATTCAAAAATATTAATAAACATGAGAATGTATTATTCTTTATTTACCTAGGATGTTACATCCTTCCCCCCTTTTGGGAATTGCGTCCTCGCAATTTTAAAATTGGTCTCACAAACTTCATTGAAAGCCCCACATCAGAACAAGAGTCACTAAAACTATCACTTTAAAATAAATTTAGAGAAGTAAAAAGGTTACCCTAGACAAAAGATACTTGGATTCCAGGAAAAATGGATATGGATGAGAAAACAAAGGGTCAAGTTCTGATGGAGAGGGATAGAAAACATGATTATAATAAAGTTAACAACAAGAAATTCACAAACATGTAATGGGATAAATGGTCAATAGTTTCCCAGTAGGAAAAGTAATCAGATATTGTTTTTGTTTTTGTTTTAAGTTCCATTTAATAAATTTGAGGAATTTATTTATGTGATTGACTAAGAAAATAATGACATATAATTACTTTTTAAGTAGAGTTTCATTCTTTAAAAAATTTCTTCCACCAACTCATCTATTTTTAACAATGATTATTCAGGATGACTTGGTCACACTGGAAGATATAGAATCAAATCCTAGATAATCACATGATCCGCAAAAGATAAACAATATATTTAACTTTTCTTTAGAGATTAACCACCACCAAAATGGTTAGTACAAGATCTGATGATCCCCAAAAAGGATAATCCTTTAGAGAAAGAAATAATAATATTAATTTATAAAATTAAACCATCAATACCCAACGTTCAATAAATACCATTCAATAAACAATTTTCATTAAAATCCATCAATATAATCTAATCTAATTTTTAAATAAAAAACATAGAAGAATTTGATTTCACAGGATTCCATGTTAAATTGTATCTCCAAATTACATCAACTACTCTTAATGTCACGTACTTAAAAGTAATTAAACTAATCACATATTCTCTATTATTGGTTAATCATTTCCATAAATAACCCAAATCACTATAAATACATAATAAAAACATAGATAAAAATCCAAAATTACGCTGCAAATTAAATCCCATAGTATTCTATTTTCCTTGGGCATATAGTGTTCCCAACAAAGTGAACGTCTTCCAAATAACATTTATCACTTAATCACAAAATCATTTTCCTATACTGAGGGTATTCCTTTGATAAGACATAAGATCCCAAACAAACTTAATATTGATCAATAAAATCATTTAACTAAAAATAATTAGTCACATTAACCAGGGAATTCACGTAGTCTAGCGGTAGTAGATAAATCCCAATCGCACCCTGGTTGTGGGTTCGATTCTCACAGATTTGTTTGATGCGATGGGTTGTCACATGGTCTTCCTGTTGTCCTTTTTCAAAAACTATATTTTATAACAATAACAAAAAAAGATAAATTCCTCAAAATAACCATAACATAATTTATCCATAAATGTTATCTCATACCTTGAATTTTCATCCAAAAATATAATAACTTATAATTGCCTCAAACCCAAAGATCATATAAAACCAAATGGATATTTATAACTATATCCCCAAGAGAAAAGATAATTATTCCTCAAATATCATTATCAGATGACAAAATCCAGGGTTACAAATACAAGATAAATTTATTCCAAAGTAATCACATCAATAAGGAGCACTAATACTTTTAAAATTTTCTCCAACCATTTATTTCCACATAGCTTCTTCTTTGACCAAGAAAATATCCTATAGAATAGGGCTTTCACTCGGGTAATGGCCAGGTCCCCTAAATTTACAGAAAATGACTATAAATAGATTCTTGGGACCATTTTTATTTTCTACCATAGTACTCTTCATTTTTTTCTAGGCAATTCTTCACTTTATGTCCTTCTTTCCCACACATAAAGCATTTCTTTGTTCCATTGAGAGACTTTCCTAGGTGTCTCTTTCCAAATTTCCTGCATGATGGAAATTGAGGATTCTTTTCTCCATGGTCTCCACTGCTGGAGCTCTTATCATTCATCACATTTCTCTTCTTTTTCGATTCCGGGAGTTGGTTAATATATATGTTGTTGATCATATGTTTTGAAAACTGATTTGGCATGGACACGATATCTTTTACACCTATCCACATTCTATTTTATTACTCATTTCCACCATCATTACCTCTTTGTACATCATTCTCAAAGTTACTATGACTTCCTTGGAATCCAGCCATTGACTAAAACCAGAAAACATTGTGTGAGTAAGAAAAGTCATAAAATTGTTTAGAAAATATCATCACACCTTATTTTCAAAAAAACATCCTAGTATTAACCAAGGTTATTTATTCTCATCTTATATTAAAATCCTTCAAATCGGTTTGTAAAGAAAATTTAAATTCTCCTAAGCATATCCCCCGGGAGTGTCATAACCAAGTGTGCAGCAAGACCTGTTGTCGTGCACCAGTTCCCATTCGAGTCTAGATCAAAGCGGTGTTTTCAGGTTTTACCCCTATGTACATCTGTGCCAGAGCCTCCTCTACCTGCTTGTATCCAAACATGGATTTATTTCTTGGAAAACTCACAAAATCTCTACAATACCAATATTTTAGGATGTTCTTCTATACGAATTCTCAAAGTCTAACTTAGGGTAATGTGCTCTAATCAGAGTCTATCTAAATCTAGTTTCCATGGTTTGTACTAAACTTCCTCTGATACCAACTATAACGCCCTGAACCTAGTTACCTAGAGTCGGAGCATTATTACATTACATTGGCATGATACAAGGAAATCATGTCCTGAAAGACCGATCAGTTTAGTAGCCTTGGAAATACTAGATACATTAATAAGGTCAACATTACTACTTGAAAAGAAAAACAACACTAAATTATTCCATTGGAAACATCCAAGCTTCCTAGATTATTCCTGGAAGTCACTCATAACTAACTTCTACACATCATGGGAACAATAAAACATAGAAAGGGGTGATCTCAAATGCTTAGTAAGGATAACAATATAGAAGAAACTTTCATAAATAAGCATAAACATTTAAGGCAATTCATAACTAAAACAATGACTTTTTAAACTTGAACTTCAGCATAATATGGAAAAAAATGAAATAATTCCATTTACTTATACACATTAATATTATACTAGTCAAATAATCACATGAAATATCAATAACCACTTTCATAATGATGTAATTCATAATTCCATACTATCATAACCACATAGTAAAGGCCTTGTGCCAAGACTACAAATAAGATTTTGTCAAGGCCTTCTGCCAAGACACTAGTTTGCCTCATGAGACCTACTGATTCATCGAGGAACTATAATGGGATCCACCCATCACTTACTAAGTCCAATTCATTCCAAATATTAAAAGTTTTAAACATAACAAAAACATTCGTATTACAACTAACATATGAAATTTCAATACATTATCCACAAACCATGAATGGTATAAAAATGGCACATCCACAGTCAAACATAACTCATTCAACACAATATAAAAGATTATATTGTAACAGATTAACATCAATCAAGAATAATTAATGATATTTACATAGATGAAAATAATTATCAAAATTATTTGAGAGAAATATCCCCATTTTTCTTGAAAACATATAAAAATCACACTATTTGTGAAGAAGCCATTTAAAAATGGATTATTGAATCAATGTGTCCCACAACACTTTGAAACTTTGAAAAAGAATTTTAATTTTATAACATTAATGTCCATATAAATAAATCCTTAAAAACATTTTTTAAACATGGACATTAATGAGAAATATTTAGAATAAAAAATCTTTAAAACATTTAAAATGATATTTTAGTTCAAGTTCATAACCAAAAGTGAGACACATGAGTACAAATAATTAAGGTAATCAAAACATTATAATATCTTGATAATAAAGGGATTCATGATATACTTTGTCAATGTACATTATATAAACCATATAAATGTGAATTGGTGTATAACAACAAAGAAGTCTCAATGTAATGTAAATTGAGATGAAATATCTTATAAAGACCGTATTCTTAGGTTAAGGATAAATCAACGACAAAATTATGTGTGAAAAATATAAATACACTCAATATGATTGAATATTCAGTCTAAATCAATTATAGGACATTCACACATATTCTTGTAAAAACAACACCAATGAATTGGATGTTTAACTCAATAAATGGAGATTGAGTTAAAATTACTCTTATCAAGTTCATATCGATGACTTGAGTATCTATCAATGGAGTGATTACATGTATCAAACTTATATCCACATAAAGGGGAGTGTAAATTATGACATAACCAAATGAATAGTAATTCTACACATAATCATGGAGTAAAATAATCACTAAAGTATTCGTAAAGCCAAATGGGTGGAAATTGAAATTTCAAATTCCCTTATTGATTTGGTAACTTACGAAACATACACCCATGAAAGAAGGATCATACAATGATGATGTAAATATCCATAAATTCAAGTATATTATACAATTAATACAGTCATGGTATGTACACACACCACATACAATAAATAAGTGGTGAACAATGGAAATCTCATGGAATTAAAAGTGAGATAAGAAAACCCTTACCTTAAGTCTAAATTGTCTTGTGTGTTCCTTGTTCTTACTGAATAATAAACTGAAGTTAATTTATAATTTATTAAGAGAACTTTTAAATTTTATTATTCCTTTTGTATCACTTATTACCTTTTTATAATAATTAGTTAATTATTTGAGTTCATATTGGATATTTTTTTGATGTTTGGAACTTGAGTCAAAAATGAACTTGTTATAATTAAAATTTGTCCACGTGGACAAAAGTCCATTATCTCCATAATGATATAAATGATTTAGATATCATATAAATATTATATATCCATAATATATATGTATTTATAATAGTACATAACATTTGGAGACAAGAAATGAGATTCACCTTTCATGGAGACGGTAAGTCGTACGTACGCATGAACGATACTTTCATTTATATTTTTTTATTTTAATGGAATTAAAACATAATTATACATAGGTATATTATTATTCAATTATAATATCATATGATATATGTTTCACGTAATTCAAATCTATCCTTTATATGTTCCATGAATGTTATGAACGAATCATATCACCTTGAGGGGCGGTAGTGCGCACATCCTCAAATGGAATTATCGTGGTCACACATATTGGAAAGCATATTGGTGTGTTTTTAAATGAAAATTACAGAATCATAGAGAAAAAATATACATAATAAACATAATATATAAATATAGTGCCATCATAATGACCACCATAAGAGGCGGTAGGAGATAATCGAACAATCGTTGTTTCGTGAGGTGTTAGTTTGCCATCCACATAAACATTATGTTCTTCAGCAATTAGATGGAGGTGTGTGTATGTGTAGCTCAAATACTTCTTATAACAAAATCCTAGTATATTGAAAATACTTGTGTTGTTACAATGGAAAGGAATAAATGGAGTTCATGGGGTTGGAGAAGTAAAATAATAGAAATGAATTTAAGAGAAACCGTTACATTTAATTTGGGTAACTCTCTTTGTTTTGAACCAAAAGGACTTATTTAAGTGCCTTATGCCTAAGGTAAGTATTATAGGTGGAGTATAGGGATGTATGGAGCTTAATTGGGTAGAGTTTGGATGATACAGAAGGCTTGAGAGGTGTGAATAATTGGTTGTAAGTGGTTTCTTTTTATAAGGGAGAGGAGGGGCTCTTTAGGAAAGTGTTAAACTATTATATTATTATAAACTTATATTTGGTTTTAAAAGGTCCAAAACACATTAAAGTAGAAGATAATATGACTAATATTCGAAATAAATTCATCCAATCATAATTGGACATGTTTGGTATAATAGTTTAATCATTATAATCTTATTTATTTAAATCATTTTTTATGAGGTAAACAATGCATAATTATTGTGTCATAAATAATTTAATTTATTTGATGTCTAAAAATTATAAAAAAACTACCATGATGTAGGAAATCGTTTTATATTTCCAATTAATATTTATAGTTGAAAATATAACTTTTATAACCCCATGTACAAATTAATTTACTAAAAGATATTTGTTTGTGTCATTTTTGTCTTTACTTTAAATTAATTAATCTAAAGAATCATTATCACCCTCAAGTGGCTTAATGATGTCCCAAAATCGGCCCAAGGATGCCCATGGTATTCCATGACTCATACAATTAGATTAGTACAAATGTTAAGGTAATCCGTTATTATTATAATATACTTTTTACCTTGAATTGCCCTATTAACCTTTAACCACGGTAAATTAAAGTCAAAAGTTACTATTCACCAAAAATTATTTTCATCTTAAAGACCCACATTATACTTCTTGATATTAACCATGCCTCTAGGATTTTTTAATTCCAACTCACATAAGTGGTAAAATTTCATTTAAATGTAAAATTCACTTTTTTAACTACTACTATGTGATTTCACTATTCATCTAAAATTTATTTTCTTTAGAAAAATACCCAAAATTCACCCTAAGATTTATTTAATATTCATAATTCAAAAGTGATGTCTATTTTTAGAAATTAAAAACATAAAAGTGGAATTAATTAATTTAAAATTAATTCCCGTTGTTAAAATAAATAGCGTTTTTTAAGAAATAATAACTATCAAATGATTGACACATGTTTATGTCAAATTTCAAGTGACATTAATTCTGATGACCAACATTGGATTAAATGGTAAAAATATATTCTAATTACACTTTAAATCAAATGAAAAAGATAATCTAACCATATAAATAAATAAGATTAAAACACAGTTTTGAATTAAAATACAGTATTTTTCACTATTCATCAAAAAAATGAATTTTATCAGAAAAATACCAAAATTATACCCAAAGTAGATTTTGATGTCCCGATTCTAAAGAAGAATTTTATTTTGTAAAATATAACATATAAAAACGACTAAAACTATATTTAAAGAGGGTTCTCCATCAAAAGGCGGAAAATCAACCATTTAATTAATATTAGAGTATTTATGATTAAAATAGAATTCCTTTATTATTTTAAGCCTCTAAATTTTATTGGATAAATTTAAAAACATTTAACAAACATATATAATAATATTTTAGTTAGTTCTATTCATTTCCACCAATACAATGGGTCGACGTTAAGTACTATTTAAAATAATAATATTATATTATTAGTGTGCAACGTAAGATTTCAAAGAAACATGTTGTTGTGTATCAGGTAAGCCATCAAACATAGCATCCACTTTAAATAAAAATTAACATTTAATTCAAAAATATTAATAAATATGATAATGTATTATTCTTTATTTACCCAGGATGTTACAAAAAAGTGAAATTTTTATCCATAAATAGCAACAAATATCTCTGAAGTATGTTTTTGTGCCCCTATATAGTGAAAATGATATATAATGGTTTTGTAACAATAATATATTCCTCCACCAATAGATATTTTAATTGATTGATCATTGTATTGATTCTATTTTCCTATTTTCACTCATATATGTGTATGTTCTTCTTTCCCATCTAGTCTATCTCTTTGATTAAAATGATATTAAATGTAGAATTTTATAAATTCTTCTCTAAATACTTCAATAAATAATCAAAACCAACATTATTCTTCTCATTTTAATTTTATATTCACTGAATTTTAGTGAATATTATTTCCATAAATGATTTTTGGAAATTCCAATAAATTTGTGGCTTAATTAATAATCCATTCAACTATTCTCAAATTACACTAGACTTTAATTAAAAAAATAAATTAAAAATATTTCAAATTTATAATTTCTCTAATTTTTTTCCATAATCTTATCCTATAGTTCTTCAATAAATTTCTGTATATTTTTCTCTTTAAATATATTTTATCAAAACCATTCTAGTTAATTCATTTTATTTTTCCTTAATGTATTCCTGGTATCATGGTAAGAATTTGTTGATTTCATCTTGTCGGTGTGAATCCTAAAAAACTATCTTGAATAAAAATATATTATTATGATTATTGTTTTAATAAATAATATATTATAATCAATTTCATGATTTAATTATTCAGAATATAATATTATGTGTTTTCGTCATTCAAGACTGAATTCAAAAAAATCTTGCAACGTTTTGAACACTATGTAGATATCAACTATATGATCTTAAACCTCATTATGATCAACTCTATAAATAACTAATTTAAAATATAAAATTTTTAGTTTTTATATGTTTTTTTAGTTTTCACACTGGTATGAACTCTGTATCAATTTCAGAAAACCCTATAAACATCATTACACTCTACAAAGACCTTATACCTTCTAAATTTATAAACTCTAAAACACTATAGAACACTATGAAGTCTTAGAACTCCAGTAACTTAAACCCATCAAATCCTTTGAAATCTATGATCTTAAATTCTATAAAGATTTTAATCTCAACAAATTTAACCTTCTAAGTTCGATAAACACTATGAATTATAAACTCTAAAAAGCGTAGAACTCTAGAAAGATTAACTAAATTAAAAAATAAAGAATGTATAAGTATCTATACATGATTGAAATTTTCCTTGTATCATGGTTAAAAAATGTCTTGGACAAAGGGATAATATAATTATTCATGCTTTTATATGATACAGTTGGTGGAAACATGTTTCAAGATGCATGTTTTTTATGGATATCACTCATGATCCACTTATTTCTTGAAAAACATTGATTCTTTTCTAGAAAATTTACCTTGATTAAAATTAAAAATTCATGAATTCATATTTATTCATTTCAATAATGTCTTATGGGATCATGATTTTTATTTGAATTAATGTGAATTATATTTTTCAAAACGTAGATAGCTACTCAAAAAGTTTTTTAGGGTTTATCCTAAATGTATTTTGGATATATATTCATAAACGTATTTCATATTATGTGATACATGGGGAAGATGATAATATATTTAAAAAATTTAGATTTGGTTTTATAAATTATTATATATTATATAATATTAGTTGAAGTTGAAAAAAGAATATATTTTTATGAAAGTGGGAGATTGATAATGATATAGCATAGTGGAATTATAAATCATGTGATGATTTTGTATTATATCATAGTGTGTGATATTGGAAAGTCGCGTTCTAAGATATCAATATTGCAAAATGACATATTATATACCTTTGGGTTATATCATTAATTATTATATGGTGATGTCATAGCACCACAACCTTGAACAATTGTAATGTACGTTATAGTTATATCATATTTTTGTATCATATGTTAATCATTCCTTATGTTTGACATGGAAGTATTATGATATGTTTAGGTAGACCAATGTTTAGGGAAAACATTTGCTTTCTCCTAACAAGAAGTTATCATTGATGATTAACATTTCAAATAAATGAATTATTGTGATACTTGATTATATATTTGAGTGTGAAATTCATGTATATATTGGTAAAGGGTTGAAAATGGTTTCAAAATACATTCATTACAAAGAAAATGTAACAGTATAATGAATTCCTAGAAGGATTCAGAAGGTTCCTTGAGGCCAATATAAATAGGTCAAAGTACCTGAAAATGAAATTTATAATTATGGTTGAATCGCAACAAATATCTCTTCTTATTACTTCTTTTACACATGATAAGTACTAGCATACCATGATTATAAGGAGGATACGTCCCAAATATTGGGAGATTCATTATCTCTTGGATACACTTAGGTGGAAGTAATAATTTAGATGATTCTTATCGATCTTCATCAAGAACAAGGTTTAAGATAGTATATTTGACTAACATTGGTGTTTGGTACACACATGTTGTTAATTTTATATAATCCATGGTTTTTATTTCAATTCTTGGAGATCTTGGTTAAATGTTTCTTTATGTCTTCAACTACATGAATAATTTTTATTCAATACTAAGAAAATCAACATCCACCTCATCATAGTTTGACTAACATGATCCCTCATCATCCCCACAATCTTTATTATCATGACCCTCCCACATGTGAGAAATATTCCACTCACACATGTTCTACTAATGTATAATTAAAAATTAAGAAGTTAAAAAAAATATAATTTTAATTTAAAAAACCAAAAAAGAAATACTAACCACAATTTATCCTTACCTCTATCTGTAATCTACATAGTAGTATGATCAGTTTGAATACTCATATACACATCATACATCATAACAAAAAGTTCAATTGAAAACTATATAATATTGAAATTTAAATTTAGTATTAATAGAATATAAAAATTAATAATCAAGGTTACATACCATCACCAGGAGATGTATACTAAATATATGACTCACATATCTATGTGTGATATCCTTCCTCCCTCAATTATATTTTTCGGAAGACGATATCCTCCTAAAATTCGCACACTTCTATTGTGTGAAAAATCCATCCCATGAATAGTTAGGAATGAATTTAGGTCAATGATGCACAAAATAAATCATCAAAATAGGAATAAATTATATCTCTATATATATATTTTGAATGATTTGTAAAAACTAACTAAAACACTCACAAATACAAGTCTCTTCTGCTATATATATGAAGGGATTAATTCCATCAGTAATAGGAGACCATAATCCCTAAAAATATTTATTGACATAGTATGTTATAAATTAAATAAATTTAAAATATTATATTTTGTTTATTTATATATCATTCAGTTCCTAAACTTGTGATAATACACATCGATGGGAACCTTGTACCATAACACCCTTGGAGATGAAAAATAATTTTTCAAAATAGAACCTACATAACCAATGAGTTTATGTGAAAAAAAATTTAAAAATAAGAATACAAAGTCAAAAAATTAAAATAAGAAATAAATTAATGAAACTATAAATATATATATATATATATATATATTAACATGCTTCATCCAAAAAGGATTTAAATCAAGGTATTGGTGATTATCAGAAATAACTTCATGAATCATTGATCTAGAAAGGTATATACCACACCTAGTCAACAATACACTGGAAGCATCCCCACTATATGAATTAAATAATGGAATATAAGGCTCATCACTAGGTATCTCCTCCTCATTCAAGCATTTCAATGGATCGTAAAACTCCTCTTAATACATATATAATATATGAATAATATTAACTACTAATAACATTAATAATGATATGAAAATTTAAAAAAATAGTAATTGAAAATAATCAATATACATTGATCATAATTGTATGTGAAATTTAACAACTCATTCATTATCTTGATATTTATTTTCTCTACCATAAGTATCATTATTTGATTCCTCAAAACAAATTCCATAAGATATTCGATTCCATAATATATAATTGATTAAAATATATTTATAGTTACATTATAAACAATATCAACACTATTATCCTTAAATTGAAAGTTCTCATAACTGATATATATGTATTAAATGACATAACATGAAAATATTCAATATTTTGTAACTCTAAAGAACCATTTTCATTTTCAACAAACTTATTCCCTTGAGATTTAATTTTCATTATAGTCCACAAATAATTTAAATCTCTCACAGAAGAATACTAATTTATATAATATACTTGAATTGATTAATGTATGATCATAAATGGATCACCTTCTATAAGATGAATTTTATACACAGGGTTAAGGACTCCATGGAATGGATGAATACATGTACCTAAATTAATTCAAACCAATAAAATTTGAAAATTATTATATAATTTTACCATTGAGAAGATAACTCAATAATTTCATCCATAATACAATGAAAATCAATTCCTTTTTTCCCATGAAAGATTTATTTTAAATAAACACCACTATTTATTGACTTTTTGACTCATTATATGTGCATGTGTGAAATAGAAATTAATTAACCAAAAATGAATTATAATATTTTACCAATGTTGTTGGTGTTGTACTCTATGAACATAATCAACTTTTAGTTTTACTTCCATGTTAGAATTCAAAAAAAATTTATTCATTGTTTTACTAAAATACATATAATGTCATATGGATGGACATAACTAAAATTCAATTACTGGTTTTAGGAAACTATAACATGAAATTATGTTATTATAGTTAATCAAGAGTATTCATGGTCTTTTATGTAATTTTTTTTTATCTAATCATCATATAATCTATATAAAAAATAATAAAAATTTAATTTTTAAAAAATTAAGAATGAAAAGAGTAAAAATATAACTTACTATTTGATCATGAAATTTCATCACAATTGATTGGAAAAAATATATCTCTTTATATTGTTTGACATATAAAAGTCATTGTTCATTTTTATGTATAAATGAAAGCCTGAGTTCATTAAATAATAATAATGAATCATATGTTTCAATATCAAAATTTTCCACATTATGAACTATTTGATTGTGTTTTGAGGAATACTTATACTAAAAGAAATAAGGGAAAATAATAAATTTATTTTGGAAAGTATGATTCTATAATTGAGCCTTCAATTGATGCTTTATTACATAATATTTTCTCTAATTTATACATACAAGTCCTAAATGGTCACATCCATTAGAAATATAATTGTACTATATTTTTTTCTTCAAATGGAAAATATAATATTAAATATTCAATTAAATTAAAGATGTTCAGTGAAAATATTTTATCCAATTTATATAAAGATTCAATAATATCATCTTTCATCTTAGTAAATGTATCATAGTTTGATGATCTAGTATAAATATCTTAGAAAAATTATTTTTTTTCAATTAAAAAATTAAATATTATTGAAATCAATAACCCTTTAAGACCAACAGATAGTTATATTTCCACAATGACAAAAAAATCATGAATTTTTAACTTGGTAATATAAGTAATGTTTACACTATCTGATAAACTAAAATAATTTCTATCCAATAAACTCAAATATATAATCCACTAATTGAATAATAAAAAAATCTTTATAAATCACATAAACATCTTTTGTCATCATTAGATTTTTGATCTATCATTTTCAAATAACTGAAGTCCACGAAACCTGTAAATTTTGGAAAGATAATCATGCCTTTTTTATATCTTTATTAATTCATGATGTGTATCATATAGTATATTATATGTTATAAAAATTGATTTTAAGATTATGCATTAAATTTATCATGTAATGAATCATTAAATCAGACTAATATGTTAAATCCAAAAATAATATTTTTTAATCTGATTATGATCTCTCTCAAAAAATCCATTTTTTATTTGTTCATGGTATTTTAAAATTAATAGAAGGTGATACATAAATTATAGTTTTCACCACAATACCTAGGAGCACTACTGGTGGTCTATCTTCTATAATTCTACATTACAAAAAATTATTTATATTCCTTCAAAAAGGATGGTTGGAAGGAATAAATATCTAATGATAATTAAAATAATAATTTCTATTCCATTGATAAATATAAAGACATTAATATCATCCATATAGTATATATAGGTATTAATACCTTGTATACTCTTAGATAACATATTTAATGTTGGAAAGACATTGATTTTAAGAAATAATGTTACTCATTGTTTTTTTGTAAAATTAATGTATATACAGTGATATAGTCACTCTATAATAAATATAAATCATAATTCAATAGTTTTAAATAAGTTTCTATATTATTATTTGGATGACCAGGAATTATTAACATAAAAATAAATATATGATTGTTTAATCAATATCCAAGAAGTCAAGTTGTATGGAGTTATGAAAATAGAGAAATAAGAAATTTAAATACCATAAGAATCAAAAGGAAAAAACCATATAGAGAGAGATTTATCCCTATGATATTTCATATAAAAAGAAGGATAAAACTAATCAAAGTATTTCTATAAATTACCATAAAAAGAGGACATCACCTTAAATTTATAGAAATATTGAATCAATGTAATTTCATGAATAATGTTGTGTTGTAAGATAGAAACAACTGTTATAATTTAGGTGTAATTAGAAAATACCTTTATAGTTTTACAAGAACAAATCTGAATTTTCCATGTTGAATGTCTTTGTACTTTAATTGTCAATGTGTTATATAATTAAATAAAGATTCATAATCACCATACTATAATATGAAACCATTTTATCATGCATTAATTTTATAATAAGTAAGATCCAAATTAAGGACTATATTTTTTTCATTAAAATTTCTTACAAGTGTATTTCCATCTATAAAAAAATATTTAATCTGAAATAATATTCTATCAAAACTATTATTAATAATTCCAAAATCTAATTTAGTAGCCATAAATTTCATAACATATTTTAATTTTCTTATTGTTTTATCCCGTATATAAGGCCCCCTTAACAAATTTCAATAACTCATAAAATTGAAATGATTTAGATTGATAATTTAAATAATCATCTTGAATTTCAATTCATGAAAAATGGGCCAGTAGTTTCATTTACTAATATTTCAAAATTTGATGGATTATGAACCAAAAAAAATTAATTTTACATTGAATTGAGTTTAACCATATTGATACCAAATAACACAATCTTTTTGAGAACCAAAATGTTATAGATGATCTTAAATAGTATAAAATGTATCAAATTTCCAAAGATCACATTTATTAAAAAGAAAATTAGCTCTCCCCTCCATTTTTTATCTAATAACAAAATTAAACAAATGGAACTCAACACAAGGAAAGAAAAAACATTTTATAAAAAAAATATGAAACATAAAAACTAATTAACTATAATGATGAAAAATAATATATAATAAGCATTATAATATATTATTATAAATAAAAATTCAACCCAATTATCTAAAATTAGTATAGTTATAAATACTAATATATTATTTATAAATTCGTAAAATAATTATTTTTTAAAACCTTCATTTAGTTAAAAAATATAAAATTTTAAGATAAACATTTATTTTAAAAAAATGTTCTAGTTTTATATTATGAACTATGTATTATTATTTTTTTACAAAATTATAGATTGGGAAAAAAGATAAAATATTTTATTATGATATTGGGATTGGAACATAGCCCAAGGAAATAAAACTATAAGAAACACACAAGCCCAGGGAATTGATCCCACAACATATCTCCCACACCCCTAAACTAAACCCACCCTACAACCAATGATGCGGCATTTATAATAATTTTTTATTTTATAATATTTATCTTATTTTATAAAAAATATCTAAATTGGTTTCAAAACTATTTCCATAAATATATTGAATATTGATTATTTTCTAATTTTTAAAATTATTTTTTATTAATTTTTTTACTTTACTAATTTTTATTAATTCAATATTTTTAATTATTTGTTATACATTATTATTTTAAAAAAAATTATAACATTTTCTAATTAATAAAAATATTTATTACTTATTTTTAATTGTTTTTATTTGAATATTTGTTAGTTTTTTTATTTATTTTTTTTCCAATTAAATTTTTATAATTAAATTTTTAATTTTTAATTATATTTTATTAATTATTATAATAATAATTATTTATTTTTTTAGTTTCTTTTGTAAATTTTTATAATTAATTTTTAATTTTTTATAAATATAAAAATTATTTTTAGAATTATTTTTAAATTTTGGGTATTATATTTTCATAGTTTTATTAATTTATTAACTATCCATTATTTATTCCAATTTTTTTATTTAATATATTATTTTTTTATTAATTTTAATAAACTTTTTGATAATTTTGCATAATATTACTATTTATTAAGTATTAATATTAATTTAATACTTTTTACTATTTAGATTTTTTTTTAGATTTTTTTATATTTTAAATTTTACGACAAACTACATAAGTAAATAAACAAAAAAATAATTTTTTTTTAAAAAATTAAGTAAATTATTTAAAGAAATTTTACTTAATAAAAAGAATCAAACAAATGATTTGAAAACAATTAAATGCTATTAAGTTATAAAAAAATTAAAATTACATTATGATTGAGTAGAAATGACTAAATTTAGATCTTCTATTTTAGATCAAGATCACAAGGAAATTTTATGAGAAAAAAGTAATAATTGAAATGATATTATGAGTAGAGAGGGTCGGGCATGCGACTATATATAATTGACTTTTCAGAAATACATTAGTGATAAAAATATTTTATCGATAATAGTTTAAAATTTAATGTGTATTTATCTGTGGAATTACTTGAAGTAGAAAGGGTTATTTAAGATAGTTTTTTGTGATCGATACAATATCCACTGTATAGAAACCCTAACCTTTTACAAAAAATATTACATGATTTTAAGAATATTTATCCGTCAAATACATACCAAGGATCATAGTGTATTGTTTCTTTGGAAGATTTGGTATATAATTAGATAAAAAATAAAAAACAAAAAAAAATATAATCTTTTATTGTATCTCTATAATTACCTCCTAAAATCCATTGAGGTCTTAAATATACATAGGATAACCTGGGGAATACATGAAAAAAGTTATGAGATAAAAATCCCAATAAGGGAATAAACATAGGAATATGTCAAAGAACATGGGTGAGAAGGAATATCAAGATGATATAAAAAGGAATGGAACATGAATAATTATATAGAAGAATAACACTTAGAACATGGAATCATATGATCATGGAAACATATGAATGTGGAAGAAACATACAACAACACATAAAACTAAGTCAAGGATAACATCCATGACTATATCACATGGTTGTCAATGTCCCATAATGAATTTGGTTTACTCCCTAATCCCATACATGATGTCTCATGAGACTAAGTGTTACCCATTGTATTGGTGTGCTCTATGGGAACACCCATCATAATATTTTCATTCATATGCGCACCACATGAAGAATGAAATATAAGGAATAAACATAAGGATAACCCATGGAAAGAAATGGGTATCATAATCATGTCATAAGGCATAACCAATGAGAATTTCATAATGGTTTCCATGAAAAAATGGATATAAATCATTCATGGACATTAAAATAGAAAATAAAAATAGATCATTATAAATTATGTCCAAATAAATTGAAATCATGTAAATAGAGTGTTTAATGAACTTTATAAATGTGTCACTTTATTGCAGTTTAAGAGAAAATATTTACGAGTCCTTATAAAGGGAAAAGGAATAATTGTTTGTATAAAACTCTAAATTATATTATATAGTTTTTCATGATAAAATGAGGTATTTAAAAAATTATTGGTGGATTAAAATAGAATATTGAGTGTACATAAAAATTGGTAAGAAATGTAGAAGTTCACTTTAATCGGGGTTTCTTATTAGGAAGAATTAAGCAGGGAACATTTTAAAAAATATATTTCCCCATAAAGTAAATATGTATTTATCTAGATAAATAAGTTTGGAACATATAATTAGATTTTATAGGAATTAAATAAGAATAATGAATGATTACATTGGTGTAAATAGAGAGAAATTGTAACCCAAAGGTAATTTGGATGTTCGGAGAGATCTGTTACCTTATGTCTAAAAGCATTATACACTTTTACTAAATGTCATAAATAACAAAATTAGATCCATTTATATATTAATTAATAACCTCTTGAAAATTTATTTGATTTATTATAATTGTATTATGTTCATTTATGGTCATTTTGATAAGTTATAATGTTTAATTTCATTATTTTGGTTGCATTTTTTAATGATTTTATGATCAGTTCCCTTGAGTTTAATTAATGGGGTTATTGTAAAATGGAATAAAAACTCTAAAAGTATAATTATATAATATTTATTCACATAAAAAATTTAAATGGTCTTATATATCATTTTTTTTATAATTGATAATGATTCATTAGACAAAATTTTAATGACGAACGTTGGATTATTTTGGTGATTTTTCAATCATTACGAACTAGTGTTATTTTATTACTTAATATTAGGTATATATGTTTGTTTCATAACATAAAAAAAGTTACAATATAATTTTTAAAGTCTTTCTTAACCATTATAATTGTTTTATTACCATCCATGAATGTGTTAAAAAAATCATCATCCATGAAGGTTGTGAAACAACACATCACATACGATGTTTTCATTTTTAAAATAAAAAGATAAGAGAAGATATTTTTTTATGTATATAACA
Source organism: Viscum album (assembly GCA_963277665.1). Lineage (NCBI taxonomy): Eukaryota > Viridiplantae > Streptophyta > Magnoliopsida > Santalales > Viscaceae > Viscum > Viscum album. The sequence continues at coordinate 395,056,089 of OY728140.1, forward strand.
CTAAGATAATAAAATTAAATTATATGTATGATACTGGAGTTATCATGTCACTTTGGATAGTGGTGGGAAGTATGAGGTAGAAGAAAGAAATAATTTAAAAGGGAAATTTGGAGGATTTTAACTCTTGAATGTCGTATCCATGTTAACCTCCATAATGAACTTGTAAATGGATTATTTGTGAGAATATCAAGACTAGTAAATATATAATAGTCTTGGAAAAGGAACTGGTTATAATATTATAAATCCATAAAGCGTAGAAGGTGTGAGAGGAATAGGTGATGAGGGGTGGTATTTATAAGGGGATGAGATGGTGTTTTTGATTATTTTATTCATTAATTTAGTATTTCGGATCAATACTATCAATAATGTTGATTCCTGAGTCAAATAATATTAAATAATGAATTTTTATTTGAAATAATGGGTAAATACATCATCCATGACTCAAAAATTCTTATATCTGGCTTAAAATGTCAAATACCATAAATTATCGTATTTCACTATTCACCAAAATATTCAACTATTTTAGAAAAATACAAAAACATCACCCTAAACATTTTTCAACTTGTGGATTTCATAAGTGGACGCCATTTTATGAAAATATTTCATTAAATATGAGAAAATTGATTTCTTATTAAAATCATCATTTATTCGAAAAATATTGATTTTAATATTATAAACAATTTTATGACACTTAAAAAAATAAATAAGGTATCTTAAAATTATCCTATAATTATAAGACAAAAAAATAATTAATTAATCTCTTTTATGAAAATAAATTATATTTTAAATGATTATATTAATTATAAAACTATAAATAAGCATTTATGTTTCACAAAAATTTAAACACTTAATTTATCATTTTTTTAAAATATTTACTTATTCCATGATATACATATATCATATTTTCATTTATAAGATACCAAAATTTTATTCATACTTTCATAGTGTAGGTTACTCTTATAATGTCCATATCACTATTCATAATGGCCGTATTAATATTCCAACGGTCTTGCAACTATTCTATTGGTATTGGTTCATTAATTTATATAAATACCACTTATTTCATTATTCATTTAGGAGAATAATATTTTAATTAAGCTATCTAAGTGATGTATGATATTTATACAATATGAGATAATTATTTTTGGGAAATTTACATTGATAAAATTAAGGGTTGTTACATTATTCCACCCTTATGAAAGTTTTCCCTTGAAATTTTGTTTTACATAATAAGGTGAAAAAAGGCGAGGTTACTTATCCTTCATCACTTCCTCTGGTTCCAATGTTGATTATTCATAATTATGGTTCTACCATAGTACTTTGACTAAGTGAGTGGTCTTTTGTATAGAACTTTATCTCTCTGGTCTAATATCTTCATCGAATGCTCCTCATAATAGAGATCATTTTCTAACTCTACCACCTCTGAATTCCATACATGTAAGGGATTTGGTATGTACTTTCTTAATAAGGATATGTGGAATAAATCATGTACATGAGACATGGTTAGTGTAAATTCTAGTCTATAGGCCACAACTATGATATGATGAAGAATATCAAAGGGGATGATGCACCTAGGACCTTTTCTTTCTTTTGTTCCCAAATCCTATGACCCTCCTCGATAGAGATATGTGGAGGAATACTGTGTATTGAACATTAAACTCTATGTATTATTGATGACTGTCTGTATGGATATTCTATCAACTTTTGGATACCTTGATGTGTTATTGGATTTTTTTCACCTTTTATACCATTTAATTGACCATTTCTGGACCTAGCATCTTACGTTCGCCTACTTCATCCTTGCATGCAGCTGTTCTGCATCTTAATTCATAAAGGGCTTCATATGGTTCCATTTAAACAGTTGTGTGGAATTTGTTGTTGTAAGAGAACTAGACTAGAGGTATATTTTGATAAAATCATCCTTTTAAGTCTATAGAACGTTTTCTTAACATGTCTTCAAGTGTCTAAATAATCCCCTCAGATTGGCCATAAGTTTGGGGATGATAAGCCATACTAAAGTTCAACTCAATGTTTAGAGCATGTTGAATACTTTTTCAGATTTTTTAGGTGAATATAGGATCTCGATCGAATACAATTTATTTTGGTACTCCATGAATACTTTCCACTTCTTTGATGATTGTTTGTGAAATTTAATCCTTTGAGAAGTCCTATCAAATTTTGATATAGTGAGTTATCTTTCTAGAATTATCCACAATAACCCATATAGCATTATTTACTCTAGAAGTCTTCAAGACTTTGGTAACAATGTTCATGGTGATGTTTTCTCATCTACATGTTGTTATGGGTAATTATTTAATCACATGCTTATTATTTTATTCTTTCATCCTTCACTTGATGGAATACCAGGTACTGTGATGTATATTATGCGATCTATTTATTTATATTTTTCCTCCAATAGTTATCTTGGAGATCTCAATATATATTTTTTCTCCCTAAGTGAATATAAAATCATAAATTTGTGCATCATTCAAAATCTCTTTCTTTATATATGTATTTAATAGGACACATATTCATGACCCAAATATTTTGACTCATTGATCATACATTTTGAACTCCGATGATTCATCTTTTCTAAGAGGTTCCATATTGTTCTTCATATCCACATCATTTTTTTGATCATACTTTGTTTTCACCATTAGGGATGGTTCATAAATCATTTCATAAAGGACTGATGATATTCCTTATATAATTATTCCTATGTTCATCCTTCAAAAATATATGAATATTTGATCCTTTTAATTATGATCATTGATAATGTTGCGAGATCATTTCTGCTTAGAGCATCTGCAACTTTATTTTCATTACTAAGATGGAAGTGGAATGATTAGTCATAATACTTGATGAGATATAACTATCTTTGTTGGAAAATATTATGCTCCTTTTATGTGAATATATTTTTTAGTCTCCTATTATAAATATATATCTCAAAATTATCCCTATAGAGATAATTTTTCCACATTTCCAACGAGAAGATAAGAGTCGCCAACTCCAGATCATGTGTGGGATAGTTTTTCTCATGAAATTTCAACTGCATTTCTAAATAGGCTACCACTTTATCTTTTTTAATCAATAAAAATCCTAATATTTTCTTTTAAGAATTATTTTATACTACAAAGAGTTACCCACTTGTCGGAAGTGTGAGTACTGGTGTAGTGATAAGCCTATTTTTCAGCTCTCGGTAGAGATATTTAAATTCACTGGCCCAGACAAACTTTAATCCATTCTAAGTAATTTTTTTATTGGGTTTTAAAATCATGAGAATTTATTCATAAATCATGGGTGATACCTATCTAGAACAAGGAAACTATGAATCTCTTTTAAATATGTCCGCCGGGTTTACTCTTTAATTGTCATAGTATTAGAAGGGTCCACATATATCTCTTTATTTGTGGAAACATTCCCCAAGAATGATACATTACTATCCAAAGATCACATTTACTATAAATTTCATAAATATTCTCCCTTCATAAATTTTTTAGATTAATATTCAAATTTTTCTTGTGTTCTTCCTTGCTCATGGAGTATATTGGAATAGAATCTATAAAGACTACCAAAACAATTTTGAGGTAATCGCTAGAGAACATATTCATTATATCCATGAAACGTTATTGAGAATTAGTTATTTATAAGAGAATAATGATAAACTCATAGTTTCCATACCAAATTTTAAGGGAATTCATGGAAATATCTTCTTTCTTCACCTTTAATTGGTGATATCTCAACCGAAGGTCCACCTTAGATAAATACATGAACCCACATAGTTGATCAAACAAGTCATCGATCTGAATAATGGGATACTTGTTCTTTATATTTATTTTTTTGGGATTTTTATAATCAATTAAGAGGTTCATTGATCCATCCTTATTCTCGAGGAAGAGGACAGGCACACCCCATGGAGAAGAAGTTGGGTTTAAAAAACCCTTGTCCAGATTCTCTTGTAACTACTTTTTATGTTCCTCTAACTCAATGATGGAAATTATATAAGGTGTATTTGATATAGTAAGAGATCCAGGAATGAGTTCAATTGATAAATCAATCTCTCAATCAATAGGGAGACCATGAAATACTCTGGGGGACACATTTTTTTAGTCTATCAGAGTGGGAATATATTAGAGCATGATTCTCCCCTTTGTGTCAATCATTTGAGCTAGAGATTTTTTCTCATAAAACAAATAATATCCACAATTGAGATGATAATTCTAAAGGATATTCATCATCTTACTTACACTTGTATATAATTGGAGGATGCCTTGGGATGTGAAGATTGGTCTCCCATTCCTTACAGTTGATGTTGGATTTGTATACAGATAAACAATCCATTCCCAATATAGCATCAAACTCTACCAAAATAGGTAAGAAAAGATTTTATGGGAGGTTCAGTCCAAAAACATTAACTAGGGAGGGTTTATATACTTTAGATGGAATAATTTCCCCATTTTTGGTTCTCACAAATAACTCAACCTCCATATTTTGATGTTGTGATAGAATAGTCCCACTAAACTTGAAATATATGATTGAATTTGTTGAACCAGAATCAAATAGTACATATTCATGAACGAATAACTAGTATACCTACCACCACAACATTTTTAGGTTCTAAATGAATAGTAATGATATCATATTCACTTTCTTGGTTCCATATATGTCTTTTTTATTGCCACCGACAACCCTTGTCTTGGGGAATTGGCTCGCATGATGTCCATGTTCCTTTTAGTTGAAACTCTGCACTACAGGTTCATTTTTTTCATCATAATATTACTTTATTCTTACTCATTTTTTGTAATTATTCATATCCCTTTTATAATAATTAGCCTAATCTCCCTCTCTTCCAAATTTTAAGCATCTCCTAGTTCTCCTTAGGCAGTTTCCAGGATGCTTGTTCCCACACTTATGACACATAAGATGTTCGGATTTCTTTCCATAATTTGATTTAATTTTTGATACTCCCATATTAAACACCATTTTATTATTTTTATCTTTGTTCCCAAGAGACCAATTTGAGTCTACAATCCCCATATCAACTTTTAGGTCACAACCCGAAATCTTATCATAGCTTTCAAAGTCACAAATCACAGAAATGTTTCATAGACTCGATTTTAGTCCACTAGAGAAGTGATAAACCTTGATTTCATTATTAATGATAAATCTAAAGGCATATCTTGAAATCCTTTTAATTTTTTCACCATACAACCTGATAGAATCATCTTCCTTTTTCTTTAGCTTGAGTGAATCCCTTTCCATCTTTAGATAGATAGTTTTTGTTAAATGTTAATTGAAAAATATTTTATTATATTCAACAAAATATTTAGAATCAATTTCCTCTATAGACATTGTGTTATTTATTTTTGGCCACCACTAATAAGATTCTCCATCAAAATGATATCCTACCAAAACATATTTATATTCTTTTGAAAAGGATACGGAATGTCCTCTCAATCTAGTTAATCCATTATTCTATGATGAGGGGATCATAAAATCCACTAAATATAGGAATAATTTTTTATAAAAAATATCCAACTGAAATGTCCCTATTATTTAGAGAAGGAGGTAGTTCCATAAGAATAAAATTATTATTCATAACTAGATAGAGTTGTTCTAGTAATGTCATGATGTTTTAAGCTCCCTTTCCCACCAGATATTGAATTTCATTAGGGTAATCATCACATTTCTTATCACATTAATTGTTGGAATGAGTTCTCTTATTTTCATCCATTAACTAAGAAAAAGAAAAAACAAATAGGGGGATTGAATAAATATCTAATAGGTATAAAAAATAAAACATTAAACATATAAAAATAAAATTTTAAATGAATATTATATCCTAACATGTGATTCTCTATGTTTCAATCTACGTTATCTATGGTGATATAATTATCCATATAGTTATTACTAAAATTTTATAGTCCTAATATAAAAAAATTACAATACTATGATCTAATACCAACTATAGATACCCTAGACATTACATATATTATTACACGAATTAAAAAAAAATTAACCATCACATACAAACCAATTATCATAGAGTCTAGTGTCGTTGGAAGATTAGGTATATAATTAAAAAACATGAATCCAAAATAAGATCATTATTTATTTAATATCCATAATCAACTCCTAACATTCTTTGAGATCTTACATCTACATAGGATAACATGGGGAATAAATGACCAAAGAGATGAGATAAAAAACACAGTAAGTGAATAAATAATAGAATACAGCATAACACAACGGTTAGAAGGAATAATAATAGGAAATAAAAAGGAATTGAAAATAAATAATAATATAGAATAATAACACTTACAACATGGAATAATATGATCATGGAAACATAAAAATGTGGAAGCAACATATAATATTACATAAACATGGGTCAAGGATAAATATAAAGACTATATCACATGGAAAAAAAAGTCTTATAATGGATTAGGTTTACTCTCTAATCCCATACAAGACATATCATGTGACTAAACATTACCTAATGCATTGAATTGATATCTAGGTGAAACCATAAAAAATGTTCATGTATATGTGTGTTAATCAGATAATCATACATAAATAATAATCATAAGGGTTTCCCATGGAAATAAATGGGTATCATAATCATGTCATAAGTCATAAACAATGAGATAATAATTATGGTGACAATGAGAGAATATATATAAATAATACATGGAAATTCAAAAGAGATAATAGGAATATATCATAATAAATTATATCCAACTAAATTGAAAACATGTAAAAATAGTGTTTAAGGAACTTTATAAATGAGTCACTTTAGGGCGTTTTAAGGGAAATTTTTAAAGAGTATTAATATAATATGGAGTACACTTGAAAATGGGTAAGATATTGGGAAGTTCCCATTAATCGGGGTCCTTATAGAGAAGATATTTTAAGTGAACCTTTTAAAATATGTATTTCCGCCTCAAAGGAGGATGAATTGATCTGGATACATGATTTTGGAACATATAAACATATTTTAGAATAATTAAATTCTAATAATGAAGAAATAAATTATTTTAAAGGGAGAGAAATTGAAACCCAAAGGTAATTTGGATGTTCGGAGAGATCCCTTACCTTATCTCTGAAAGCGTTCTTCACTTGAAATTAATGTAAGGATAATAAAAATAAATCCATTAACTAATTATTTAATTAATAACCACTTAAAAATTTATTTTATTTTTTATTATTTTATTATGTTCATATATGGTCATTTTGATGAGTTATAATGTTAAATTTTGTTGTTTAGAGTGTTTTTGTTTCATGATTTTATGATTGGTTCCCATCAGTTTAATTATGGGATTTCTATTCAAATAGAAGGAAAACTAAATAATTAGAATTATATGATATTTATTCATGAACATAATTTTAAATGGACCAATATATCATTTTTTAGATAAGTTAATGATTCATTAGATAAAATGTTAATGATGAACGTTAGTTTATTTTGGCAGTTTTTCGATCGTTACGAAGTAGTTTTGTTTTATTACTAAATATTATGTATTTATGTCAGCTCCAGAACATGAAAAACGTGATAATATAAATTTTAAAATATATTTTAACCATTATAATGGTTGTATGACTAGCCATGATGGCAGTAACATAAAATGAACAAATCATCATTCACGAAGGTGGTGAATCGACACATCAGGGAAGATGTTTTCATTTTTAAAATAAAAAGAGGAGAAAAGATATTTGATGATGGATATCCCATTATGTTGATTATTGTTATTAGGTTCAATAAATAGAGAATGTGAGTTCAAATTTAAGGTTTCTTACATCAGTTATGAAGCATAAATTCATGTATTTCTATAAAAATGATAAATACTATAAATTATTGTATATCGGTTTTCACAAAAAAGTCGACTATATTCGGAAAAACCAAAAAAAATACCCCTGACAGTTTCTTGATGGATAGATTTAAAAATTGATATCGATTTATAAAAATAATTTTTAAAATATGATAAATTTAATGTTTATATAAAATTATTTTTTATTATAAAAATACTGATATTGTTATTATAAATGATTTTATGACATTTTGAAAACATAATTAAGGTCTAATAAAATTTTATTATAATTTTAAGACAATAAAATGTTAATTTTTTAATATATTTTTTGAAAATAAATTTTCTTTTAAATAATTATTTTAGTTTTAAAATTGTAAATAAGCATTTATGTTTTACAAAAAATTAAACACTTAATTTACCATTTTTTAAAACCAATTAATTGATCCAGGAAATAAATATATCATATTTTAATTTATATGATACATTAAATTTAATTCAAATTTCATAGGGGTGGTTACTATTCTAATGGCCAAAGTATTATTCCTAATTGTTATATTAAGGTTCCAATGGACGGGTTACTATTCCATTGGTATAGGTTCCTTAATTTCTATAAAAACCACTTATTTCATTATTCATTTTTAAGAATAATGTTTTTAAGGGGTTCTCTATATGATGTATGAAATTTATACTATATAAAATAATTATAAGAAGGGGATTTTCAATGATAAAATTTTGGGTTGTTACACATAATAAACAATAGTAATTATTTTTAACTTTTCCCTTTTTATTCAGAAAGTGTTTACAAAGGATATAAGTTGTTGAAAATGAATTATCATATTTTTTTATTATGATATGATAAGTAATTATGATAGAACATTAATTCAATCATAATTACTAACATACATCAAAGAAACAATATAATTTCCTAGAAAATAAGGTTGGTGCACCATAGAGTACACAAGTACACTAAAACTACTTGGGATCGATTTTCATTCCATCCAAACAAATCATTATTATTATAATTATTATAAATTTATTTTCATTTCACCAAAATAATGTGTTTCCAAAAGTTTCTTTTGGAACGTAAAATAAATCAATTACAATTAATAACTTTTCATGTTGTGGTATAGCCTAATAATACCACTACTGTAAAATAAATTTTTTTTCAGTGCCTAAATGTAAAATCCCCGGTAAAAAATGAATAACAAATTGTCATATTATTTAATTAAATATTATTTTTTATTTAGATGGGATTATTTTTTTTATGGGGAACCTTACACGCAACAATGGGTTTCTCCAAAATCTAATGTTGCACACAAGGCCGAGTCATACTGAAAAATAATAATTTAATATTATTTTAAATGAAAGTTAACGTCTAGCCATTGTATTGGCGGGAAAGAATAGAAAAAACTACAATATGAATATAAATGTTTGTTAAATGTTTTTACATTTATCAAATAAATGTTATATGCTTAAAATGTGAATGAATCAAATTTTAAGCATAAGTACTCTAATATTTTTTAAAAGATCGATTTACCACCTTTTGATGGCGAAACCTATTTAAATATGGTTTTGGTAACTTTTAAAGGGTATATTTGACAAAAAAAATTCCTTTAGAATCAAGACATCAAAATTTACTTTGGGTAAATTTTTGGTATTTTTCTAATAAAATGAATTTTTTATGAATAGTGAAAAATATTGTATTTTAATTCAAAACTACTTTTTAATCTAATTTATTTATATGGTTGGATTATTATTTTTAATTAGTTTTAATGTTTAAATTGATTATATTTTTACCATTTAATCCAATTTTTTTCATTGGAAGTAATTTCACTTTTAAATTGGATATAAACAAGTGTCAATCTTTTGATAGTTATTATTTCTTAAAAACATGTTTTTTATTTAGATAACGGGAATTAAATTAAAATTAATCAATGAGATTTATATGTTTTTCATTTGGTAAAACAGACATAATTTTTGAATTATGAATATCAAATATATCTTAGGCTGAATTTTTGGTATTTTTCTGAAAAAACATCAATTTTTTATGAATAGTGAAAACACTGAGTAGTAGTTAAAAAACCAACTTTTTCATTTAAATGAAATTTTTTTGCTACTCTAAATTGAACTTTGAAAATCCTACATACTTTATTTGTTATTAATAATTAAAATTTTGTTCAATAAAATGAAAATAATTTATAGTGAGTAGTAATTTTTGAATTTTATTTTCCGCGGTTAAAGGTAAATAGGGTAATTCAAGGTAAAAATAAAATTATAATAATATTAAATTAACCTAACATGTTTTCTAATCCTATTGTTTGGTACATTTCTGATGATGGTCATTCTTTGGTCGATTTTGGGACCCCATGGATTTACTTAAGAGTGATAATGACAATTTATAGTAATTAATTTAAAGTAATGAAAAAAATAACATAAACATATATATTTTAGTAAATAAATTATTATATGTGGTTATATAAATTATCCTCTTGACTATAAATATTCATTGTAAAGATAAAAATATTTCCTACATCATGGTATTTTTTTATAATTTTTAAACAGAAAATAAATAAAATTATTTGACACAATATTTATGTAGTGTTTACCTTATTAATGAATTATTTAAATAAATAAGATTATAAAGATTAAAACAATATCCAAAACCTGTCTAATTTTTATTAAATGATTTTATTTTGAAAAATAGTAATCTTATCTTAGATTTTAATATGTTTTGGACTTTCGTAAACCGAAAATCATGATATAATAAAATAATATTTTCAAACTTCCTTAAAGAGCCTCTACTCTCCCTAATAAAAATTTCTCACCTCTAACCCATTACTCACACCTCCCAAGCCCCTTGTATCATCCAAACGCTACCCAAATAAGCTCTAAATATCCCTCTCTTCCACTTAGAAGTCTCACCTTAGGCATAAGGCACTTTTATAAATTTGTTCGGTTAAATCCAAAGGGGGTTACCCGAATTAAAGGTAACATCTTCTCTTAAATTATTTTCTTTTATTTTACTTCTCAAACCCCTAAAATATTTTTATTACTTTATTTTATAACAACACCAGTATTCTAAATATTCTATGTTTTTTTATGATAATAATTTTAACTAGACTTACAAACACCTTCATCTAATGGGTAAAGAACATACTGTTTCTGTGGACGGAAAACTACCGCCTCAAAAAATGATGATTGTTCAAAATTCTCAAACCACCTCTTATAGTGTCCATTACGATGGAACTGTATTTATATGTTATATATATTATATTTATATTGTGTCTATGCTTCGGTATTTTTCATTTATATCATACCTTTATGGTTTCCATAATGGTTAAACGTGATAATTTCAATTGAGGAAGTGCGGACTACCGCCCCTCAAAGTGATATGACTCGTCCATGCCATATGTGAAACGTATGAAAGAAGGAGTTACTAAAATTATACATATTATATTATAATAGAAATATGATATAACTATGTATCATTATGTTTTCATTCCATTAAATATGAAAAATAAGTGAACGTAGCGTTCATGGGTACATACGGCTTACCATCTCCATGAATGATGCATTTCATTTCTTACATCAAAATGTTATGTACTATTATAAATACATATTTATACTGGATATATATGATATATATGATATCTAGATCATGAATATCATTTTAGAGATATTGGACTTTTGACCACATGGACAACATGTAATTATAAAAAGTTCATTTTTGACTCAAGTACCATATATCGACAAAATGACCGTTATTAACTTAAATGATTAAATAATGTTTATAACCTGGTAAAAATTGATATAAAAGAAATAATAAACTTCAAAAAGGTTCTTAATAATGTGTAAATTATCTTTAGTTTATTATTTAGGAGATTAAATAATGAACGGGTCAAGTTGAACACGATGTAAGGGACTTCGTCTCAATCTCCTTTCATTGAGAAATATTTTGTTTTATAGCTAATTTTTTTTACACAGTGTATAAAACCCTTTTACATTTCATTTAATTCAAGGGAATCATTTTTATATGAGGTGTTTTATGAAAGTACATAAAATAATGTTTCTTTTAACATAATTGGTGACAATGACCTCCTCTTCCACCGTGAGTATTATTTGATCTATGACTTCTTTAATAAAGCTGTAATGTTTTTGAAATGAAAATAAATACCATATACTCTTTTACATATTTTTGTATTGAAAATGGTTTTTATAATGGATTTATTATGTCAATATATTTAAATAATGTGGAAATGTTATCTTTTCTTTATGTTTGTTTGGTGTGTTATGAATAAGTTATGGTTCTTGGAAATTGTTTACATATACTGGTGGTTCTGTGATAAACCTAGGGCAGGTGAGCCCAAGATAGATTTATAATTCATTGGGTAACATGATGGAGGTAAACATGAATGATTCTCCTAATAGATTTAGGGAATATATTGTGATGGGTATTCCAAATGTAACTCTCTACGTAGCTGTGAAATCTACAGCATAATTATGTTATGGATGACACAAGTTATCTTTATGATTTGTGATTACTATGTGTTATTCATAAATCTTATTATTTCATACGGTATGTTAAAAATATTATTTTTTGATGAACTAATGTTTTATTTCATTATTTTATAACCCTTACGGATATTTTTATGCTCATCCCAGGTTTTGAAATGTCTTTCAAAGGACATAAAGATGAATTGGTTCAAGGATGGGATCATGAAAAATTCATGCTATCTAAAACATGGAACAAGACATGAATCTTTTTTTCAAGAGTTTCTATTTTATGAAATAATGTAAACTGAGTATAAGTTCCTACTTTGTAATTTTTGAGAGTTATTGTAATAGTTATGGCCTAATTCTCTAAAACACTAAACCTGAAAATATCCTCACTGTGAATTATCTATTTAATTCAAAATTATGTAATATTTTAAGGTTAGGTCCTTATAGTTGGTATCATAGGTTGGTTTAGAAAACATTAAGAGTTATAATATTGTTTAATTAATGTTTATAAATTTATTTATGGTAATATTGAAATGATATAGCATTTATTGATTACCATGTTGATTCACCTATGATATTTATGTGTTTGGAATGGTGTTCCACAGAGGAAATCAGGGAACTATGATGGAATGACATCAGTAGGAAGACAACTATCCAAATCAAAAACCTGAGTTGGTCGGAATTGTAACTAAATAGCTTGTTTCAATGATAGGACAGTTGACTCGGGCTATAAATGGTGGTGATATCCATGCATGAGATCATCCAGATCAACCACAGAGGAACATTTCAGTAGTAGAGCATTTCTTGAGGCAACATCCCCCATCATTCAGATGATCATATGACCCTATTATAGCTTAATGGTAGATTTAAGCACTAGAAAATACTTTTGATGTCACGGGGTGTTCAGAACATCAAAATGTTAGTCTTTTTGTTTACCATTTTGAAGGAGAAGCTGGTTAGTAGTGGTCGATGGTGAAAAATATCAAGAATTGTGAGGAGATTTATGCTCTTTATTGAGATGAATTCAATGGTATGTTTCTTAAGAAATATTTTTCTAAGTTGGTTTTCCATAGGATGGAAAACTAATTCCTAGAATTGAGGCGGTGGGATGACTCATTGGCTGCTTATGAATAAAGATTCACTTGACTGGAGAAGTATGCTCCAAATTTCATATGAGATCTTGATAGTAAAATCAATCTTTTTTACTTGGGATTAAAGCCAAAGTATCAAAGGGATTTATCTTCTCATGAGTTTAAAAGTTATGAAAAACATTTTCGATTTGCGGAGAAGGTAGAAATGGAGTTTACCGATGATCATGTGTTCTTTGAAAAACAATAGAATAATAGGTTGAGGTGGAAAATGAGAGGGGTGAACTCTTCAACAAAGTCTGATGGTAAAAAACTTATGTTTAGAGTTTGTGAAAATTGTGCAAATAAGCATTCTGGGGAATGCCTTTCGAATTCTGGTAAGTGCTACCGATGTTGTAAAATGGGTCAGAAAGCTCATAATTGCACTGAAAAAGATCAGGTTAATGGTAATACAAAATTTGATTTGTAATCTGTAAAATGTTCAAAGTGAAATGAAATGGGTCGTTATGAAAATGAGTGTCTAATGAAGAACTCAACTGAGGGAAAGCCGCCGGACTAGAAGCAGAAAAGGGTGGAGAAATCCTTTGAAACTACTTCAGCAGATGTTGGGCCATCAAATGAAGTATTATCAGGTACATTATTTTTTATTCATATTATGCCAATGTGTTATTTGATTCAGTGTCTACACATTTTTTCATTTTTTGAAGCTCTCTAGTAAATTTGGAATTCCATCTCAAGATATGAATCCTAAACTTATGTAAAAAAACACTGGGGGAAGTGTTGATACAAAAAGAAATTATAAGAACCTTCTTTTCCTTGTGTGTGTAAAGAATCTATCTGCAACCATATTGTTTTGCCTCTAGTAGAGTTTTAGATTATTTTGGGTATGGATTGGCTTTCTGTTTATCATGATAAGATTTACTACATAGATAAAGAGGTTTCTATTTAGAAAGGTTTTTATTTTTTGTACAATAATGAACTATTACTTTTTATAACATATTAGGAAGCTGAGAAAATAGTAAAATATGGAAATGAATGTTACCTTGCACATATTGTTGAAAGTAAAGGAACTATTCAGATTAATGATGTGCCATTTGTAAATGAGTACCTTTATGTTTTTCCTGATGAGTTGTATTGTATTATTCATTATCAGGAAGTTGAATTTACTTTTAACTTAGTTCTTGATGCTATGCCAAATTCAAAACCCCCTTATCGAATGGATCAAATTGACCTTTTAGAATTAAAGAAGCAATTGCAGGAGTTATTAGATAAAGGTTTCATTTGACCTAGAGAATCACCATGGGATTCTCCTTTCTTGTTTGTTAAAAATAAATATGGTTCAATGAGACTTTGTATTTATTATAGAGCATTGAATAAAATCACTGTTAAGAACAAGTATCCTTTGCCTCATATTGATGATTTGTTTGATCATCTCCAGGGATCTCATTATTTTTCAAAGATTGACTTGAGGTCAGAGTACCATCATTTGAATGTAAAGGAAGCTAACATTATGAAGAATGTGTTTCAAACTAGATATATACGTTATAAATTTTTAGTTATTCCTTTTGGGTTAACCAATGCACCTTTCATATTCACGGGTCTTATGAATCGAATTTTACATGAGTTCTTGGATAAGTTTTTGGTTGTGTTCATTGATGATATTTTGGTTTATTCTAAAAGTAAAGAGGACCATGAAAGTTATTTAAGGGTTGTCTTGCAAACCTTAAAATAAAATAAACTGTTTGGTAAATTCCACAAGTGTGAGTTTTGGTTACAACAAGTTTCATTCCTTGGTCACATTTTTTAAAAAAATGGAATAAATTTTGATCCTGCTAAAAAACGTTGTTGAAGAATATCCAAGACCCACAAATATAACTGAGATCCATAGTTTTCTTGGTTTATAAGGTTATTTTTGGAGGTTTGTTGAAAATATTTCATGGTTATCTAGTCCAATGACTATGTTAACTCAAAAAGTTGTTATGTTCATTTGGATAAAAGAATGTGATGATTGTTTTTAGGAATTGAAAAGAATATTGGTGAATGCTCCAGTTTTGTTATTTCATTACAAAAATTGGGAGTTTTTTATCTATAGTGATGCTTCGTTGAAAGGAATTGGATGTTTCCATCTACAGAATGATTATGTAATTGTTTATGCTTCATGTCAGTTGAAACCTCATGAGTTAAATTACCCTACACGTGATTTGGAATTAGCTACTGCTGTTTTTGCTTTAAAAATTTTGAGGCTTCATTTGTATGAAGTAAAATGTGAAATATATATTGACCAAAAATGTTTAAAGTATATATTAGCTTAGAAATAATTTAACATGAGACCGAGGAGATTTATGGAATTAATCAAGGATTATGACTGCACAATTCATTACCATCCAGGAAATGAAAATAAAGTGGTTGATGCTTTGAGTCAAAAAAGTAATGCTACATTTACCTTGTTACATTTGGAACAATATACTTTTATTAAAGATTTGATGAACATTGGAATAGAAATTATTGGTGTAAGAAATTCCTCTATTTTGTTTCAGTTGTTATTGAAATCATCTCTATGAGACAGAATGAAGAAAGCATAGAAGGAATACAGTGAGTTGCCGAAAAAGGTAGAGTTGTTTTAGAAGGGTAAGTTTCCTAATTTTAACATTGATAATGATTGTATTTTGAGATTGGGAAAAAGATTATGTGTGTCTTGTGATTCACAGTTGAAGAATGAGTTATTATGTGAAGCTCATAGTTCTTTGTTTTTATTTCATCCTGGAAGTTCTAAGATGTATAGAAATCATCAGGAGTATTAATGGTGGGATGGAATGTAAAGCGATGTTGTTTATTTTAATGTGTAGTGTTTGAAATTTCAAGAGGTTAAAGTAGAGAGGTAGTTACCAAAAAGAATGATTCATCATTTACTGGTGCCATAGTGAGAATGGGAAAATAAATCCATGGACTTTGTTGTGGGATTACCAAATACATATCGAGGTAATAATGAAATATGATTTATTATTGATCAATTAGCTAAATCTTCTCATTTCCATCCTATTCAAGATAATTTGTCTCTAGATCAACATTCTTGGTTGTATGTTAAGTGATAGTCAGGTTGTATGAAGTTACACTCCCCATTTTATCTGATTGGTATCCCAGGTTAACTTCAAACTTTTGAAAAGGCCTTCAGAAGTCATTGGATACTGAATCAAATTTTAGTACATCTTTTCATCCACAATAATATGGGAAGTCAGAATGAACAATTCAGACCATGAAGGATATGCTATGTTTTTTTCACTAGATTACCAAGGAAGTTAGGACTAATATATTTCGTTGGTTACGATTTCTTATAATTATAGTTTTCATTATTGTATATAGATCTCTCCATTTGATAAATTATATGGGAAGTAGTGTCAAACTCCAGATTTTTGGGATAAAGTAGCTAAAATAATATTGATGGGACTAGAATTGGTAGAAGAGATGGCAAAAAAAGTTCAATTGATTCAGAAGCACATGAGAACAGCTCAGAGAAGTTAAAAAAGTTATGTTGATAACCAGAGGAAGGATATTTCATTTGAGGTAGGTGATCATGTCTTTATCATTGTTTCACCATATAAAAGTGTGATTTGTTTTGGTAAGAGGGGAAAGTCGAGTTTGAGGTTCATTGGACCTTATGAAATTCTATATAATGTTGGATCAGTTGCGTCCAGAGTGCATTTACCTCCATGTTTATCCTAGGTGCACAATATTTTACATGATTAAATGTTGAGAAAGTGTATGCTAGATCCATCTCATGTTTTGAGCCTAGAAGTAGTTTAGTTGGAAGAGAGTCTCTCTTACGAGGAACAACCAGTCTAGATTATTGACTGAAGAGATAAAGTGTTGTGGAATAAGGTAATTCATCAGGTAAGGGTTTTGTGGAAAACCATATGGATGAAGAGGCAACATGGGAATCTAAAAATGCTATGAGGGATAAATACCCCCACTTATTTGATAAGTGAATAGAATTACGGGGACACAATTTCCATAATGGGGGAAGGATGTAACATCCCAGGTAAATAAATAATAACAAATTTTCAAATTTTCAAATTAAATATTAATTTTACTTTAAAAGGGATTCTATGTTTGATGGCATACCAGACACACAACAATGTGTTTCTCCTAAATCTCATGTTTCACACAAGGTTGAGTCATACTGAAAAATAATAATATAATATTATTTTAAATGGAAGTTATCATCTAGACATTGTATTTATGGGAAATAACATAACTAACTACAATATGAATATACATGTTTGTAAAATGTTTTTACATTTATCCAATAAATGTTAGAGTCTTAAAATGTGAATGAATCTAATTTTAATCATAAATACTCTAATATTTTTAAAAAGGTTGGTTTACAACCTTTTGATGGAGAAACCAAATTAAATATAGTTTTGGTCAATTTTTTATGTTCTATTTGACAAAATAAAATTATTATTTAGAATCAGGATATCAAAATTTACATTGGGTAAATTTTTGGTATTTTTCTGATAAAATTCATTTTTTAATGAAGAGTAAAAAATAATGTATCTTAATTCAAAACTAATTTTTAATATAATTTCTTTATATGGTTATATTATCTTTTTAATTTGTTTTAAAGTTTAATTTGATTATATTTTTACAATTTAATTCAATTTTTTCCATTGGAAGTAATTTCACTTTGAAAATGGACGAAAACAAGTGTCAATCTTTTGATAGTTGTCATTTCTTAAAAACACACTTTTTGTTTTGGAAATGGGAATTAATTTTAAATTAATTAATGTAACTTATTTTTTTTAATTTGGTAAAATATACATCACTTTTTAATTAGGAATATAAAATATAGATTAGGATGAGTTTTTTATATTTTTCTGAAAAAACATCAATTTTTGATGATTAGTGAAAACACAAAGTAATAGTTAAAAAACCCACTTTTTCATTTAAATGAAAATTTTCCTCTTTTGTGGATTGAATTTCTAAAATCCAACATATATGTTTGTTATTAGTAAATAAAATTTGGTTTAACATGATGACAATAATTTTGGTGAATAGTAACTTTTGAACTTTATTTGCCGCTGTTAAAGGTAAATAGGGTAATTCAACGTAAAAATAATATTATAATAATATTAAATTATCCTAAAATGTGTCTTAATCCTATTTTTTGATACATTTCTAACCATGTGCATCCTTGGGACGATTTTGGGACCCTCTGGAACCATTTAAGAGTGATAATGACACTTTATATTAATTAATTTAAAGTAATGAAAACAATGACATAAACATATATCTTTTAGTAAATAAATTATTACATGTGGTTATATAAGGTATATATTTGACTATAAATATTCATTTGAAAGATAAAAGTATTTCCTACATCATGGTTTTTTTAATAATTTTTAAACATCAAATAAATAAAATTATTTATGACATAATAATGATGCAATGTTTACCTAATTAATGAATGATTTAAATAAATAAGATTATAAAGATTACAAAAATATCAAAAACCTATACAATTCTTATTGAATGGTTTTTTTCGAAAACTAGTAATCTTATATTTGACTTTAATAAGTTTTGGACCTTTAGAAACCGAAAATCATTATATAAAAAAATAATATTTTCAAACTTTCTTAAAGAGCCCCTCCTACCCCTTATAAAAAACCCTCACATATAACCCATTAATAACACCTCTAAATCCCCTTTTCTTGACCAAAAATTTCCAAAATAAACTCTCAATATCCCTCTCATCCACCTAAAAGCCACAAAGTAGGTAGAAGGAACTTCAAGAAATCCTTTTGGTTCAATCCAAAGTGAGTTACCCGAATTAAAGGTAACATCTTCAATTAAATTATTTTCTTTAATTTTACTTCTACAAACACTAAAATCTTTTTATTACTTTATTTTATAACAACACAAGTATCCTCAATATACTAGGATGTTTTTATGAGAATTATTCTAACTACACTTACACACACCTCCATCTAATTCGTAAAGAACATAATGTTTCTGTGGATGGTGAACTACTAACTAACGAAATGATGATTGTCCAAACTTCTACTACCACCTTTTATGGTGTCCATTATGAAGAAACTATATTTATATGTGATATATATTATATTTATATAGTCTCTATGCTTCTGTATTTTTCATTTATATCATACCATTATGGTTTCCATAATGGGTAAACGTGATAATTTAATTTGAGGATGTGCGAACTACCGTCTCTCAAAGTGATATGAATCATTCATTCCATATGTGGAACATATAAAGGATATAGTTAATGAAATTATATATATGATATTATACTAGAATTATAATATAACTATGTATTATTATTTTTTCATTCCATTAAATATGAAATAGAAATGAAAGTAGTGTTCATGCGTACGTATGGCTTACCAACTCCATGAACCGTGCATTTCATTTCTTACCACAAAATGTTATGTACTATTATAAATACATATATATACTAGATATATATGATATATATGATATCTAAATCATGAATATAATTATGGAGATAATATAATTTTGACCACATGGACAACTTGTAATTATAAGAAGTTCATTTTTGACTCAAGTACCAAATATCAACAAAGTGACTGTTATTAACTTAAATGATTATATAATATTAATATAATAGTAATAAGTGATATAAAAGGAATAATAAAATTCAAAAACATTCTTAATAAAGTATAAATTTACTTTAGTTTATTATTAAATAGATTAAATAATGAACGGGTCAAGTCGGACACTAGGTAAGGGACTTCGTCTCAGTCTCCTTTCATTGAGGAATATTTTGTTTTATACCAAACTTTCTTTTATATGGTGTATAAAATCCTATTACATTTCATTTCATTCAAAGAGAGTCATTTTTATATGAGGAGTTTTACTAAACTAAAAATAATAATGTTTCTTTTTACATAAAGATGACTCAACTAAAAATTATTACAGAAATAAGAAAAATATGTTGAAACATAGAAGGAATTTTTTGGATAAAATGAGAGGAATGGAAGTAATATTTTTAAAATGGAAAAATATGATCATGGTGATTAGTCATTATATATTTGATAAAGTTGTGGATAAGTGTATTTTTTATGATATACCTTAAAATAAGAGATAAGATATGATTAGGTATCTTGACCAAGTCAATTTTATGTTTTTTTATTATTCACTGAAGATATATTTTTTAAAATGTATATATGATTATTCCATGATAAAAAAGATCTAATATGGTCAGCAAGATAATAGTTAAACATTTAAGATTATTATTTTTAATTTATGAAAAAAATGTTTTATTTTAAGGACAGCTTGATTTAGAATTTTCATGTATTATTTAATTATAATATATTTTATAAGTGTAAATTTATGTATATTATATATATTTATATTGATAGTTATTTTTATGATAATTTTTGTAATAATTTCATTTAGGTAGTTTAGTATTTTTATTTTTATTTTTTAAAATATTATAGAATTGTTTAATAAATATTTTATTTAAATGTATATAATTTTTAATCTAGTTGAGGTGTTTTTATTTTGAAAATTATATTCTAAGATCTTTATATTTTAGTTTGAATAAATTTCACTAAAGTATAAAATCATAATAGAAACCCTTATGTAAAGAAATATTTTCAAAGGGAATAAATCATTTTTATACAATAGATTGTAATGAAAAATTTTCATATTGGATGTTTTGAAATTTTCACTATGTCTAGAACACTCAAGTTCATTGTAAATCTTAGGTTTACTCTTAATTATCATAGTAGGGCTTGGGTAATTTTTCAAATTTCTATAATTTTTGTAACTTTACATTTTCCATAGATGTTATGATAAACTATATGCTTTGAAGCGTTAATCCTTATATATCCTAGTTTGATTAAAAAATTTACTAAATTTCGGTCTTCCATGTTTGGATAACCTTTATACATTTCCTTTTCCAATTCACAAGGATATAAAAGTCACTTTTACATATCCATTACACTATTTTTATTTTTGATTTTATGTGATCTTCACTCATGGTGTGACATTTGTATCACATCATCGTTTGTTCCTATAACATCTCAAACCCTCTCCAACACTTCATTAGGGTGAGTTTTCATTCTTTAAAAAAATAAACCTTTAACTATTTAGAGATAAATGTTGGAAGACTATTATATATTCATTTTTTTACCTTTCCATATCATAATGTTCCCTAAAACATTTCAAATTTCTAGATTTAATCTCCACAAATGACTTCAAATGATTAAACCTAAAATTATATAAATTATTTTTCCAATATATTCAAAAATCCAAATATTTTTTCATGCAAATATCATTATGGTGAAATATAATTTTCATGATGAATTAAATCTCTCCTTTTATTGTGAAAAATATTGTCATGTTATGAATTTATTTTCATTGAATGGAAATGCTCATTACAAAATGACATTATTCAGTTCTCTCCTTGATTATTTTTGGATAGAATCATGTGTATATAAGAATCATGAAATTTTATCTTTGAATTCTTTCAAGGTATTAAAATATTTTAATCATCATAAAACTTGTATTTTCTCACACCAATGATATGGGAATGTCATTTGGTATGATTTGGAGTTAATGTATCATATGATACACATTTTTAAAACAATTAACATTTACATAAGAAATGTATACTCATACATATCAATAGTGACTCCATTCCTTCACTAATTTTTTCACTCTGAGTGCCATTATGTTTCTAGTGAGAAACCCTTATGATATGGTGGATATCATAACCAATTATTTTTCGTAATCTTATAATTTTATCAAATAGTGGTTGATATATAACCTTTTTAACCCTTATATATCATGTATGTTTTTTTATTTTCCATATTTATGTATTATCCTTGATAAATATATTTTAAATGAATATTTCTTATATATCAATAGAGGTTTATTTACTTTTCTAAATTTTAGTACTCACTTTAGTGGGGGGGATATTTGGTAACAATTTCAAAATTTTACGACCTCTAGAACTTTTTAAAAAACATGGAAGTCCATAATTCTTCTCTAAGATTATCAGTTATACTCCAGATAACCCTTAACCTCTAATAATCGTCAAATAAATTTTATGTATAGTGAAATATATGTAGAAAATGAGCCAAATATATTATAAAATATTTAAAGATAATTATGATTTGTAATTTTTTGGATGGCATAGTCAAATTAAAAGGATTTTAAAACATGATAATATTAGAACTAAGAAGTATTAAGGATTAGAATGAAAGTTAAACATTATTATATTTTAAATCACATTAAATGAAGTTGTATATTGTTGTTTCGATTTAATATAGAGACATAAGTCTATACGGGAAATGTGAACCTAATTACTTCTATTATCTATAACTAAATTTTTTATTTTGAAATCATATGTAATCTTTTAAAGGAAAAACATTGAAGTCACACCAATTTAGATAATGAGAGGATCATGATCTTTATGCCTTGAGATGGATGATAGATAATATACCTGAATGTAAATTGGTAATTTTAAAATCTAATAAAATATTTATTTATATCTATAAATTATCATTATCTCTTCACATTTCCAAAAAAACATATTTTGGTTTCTATATTTACTCTATCCATATCTCTTGTACTGGAACTATTATACATATTATTTATGTTTTGGCCACAATAAAAAGTCTTTAGGGATTATTTTGAAATTAGATCCTTAAGAGATTATTCAATTCATCTATGAGACTCATTGGAAGGGGTTTTCTTTAAAACCCATACTTTAAATGCTTTGATGTCTTTCTCTCAATTATCACTTAAATTTTTTTCGATGAATTTTATTTATCTTCTTTTTTTGGTATTTATAAGTATTTTTTGTTTCTATTTGATTTTCCTCTCAATAGAAATTTTGTTAACCCATTATTTTAAATTCACTTTTTTATGGGTTCACTAAAAAGGCTTACCTTGATTGGTTTAAATGTATGTTTTTATGATCTTTATTCATGTTATAGTGAAATGATAACATTGATGTGTTTTATCCATGTTAGGGTACTCATAAATTATATATAATGATAGGTTGGACTATGATATTTCCCCCCAATACATTGATAAATTCATTGTATCTAATGAGATCATAATGTGTGGACTATGTGAAGGTAACTTCATCTATATTGTAATGTCTGGTCCAGAAGTTGATTGAATTGTCCATAATGTAATGTGTGAAAATGATGCAAGATTGTTTCACAATCTATGTAATTGGTTTTGGAACGTAATGTGTGATAATAATGCTATATTTATTCACACTTAGTTTGAGTACTTTTACTTAATCTTTTGTGATTTCCCATGATTCCATCAATTGGTTTCTAAGATTCTTATGAGTTTTAATGGAAATCATTAATTTCATGAAATAAGAAGATGGTTTTAGGAATGAAGTAATGTTTTTAATTTTTATAAGGTTAAAATTTTTTGTTTGAGGGAAATTTTATTATCTTTTATGGGTTAAAAATTTTTAAGTTAAGAAATAACATTTTCACAAATATTAATGTTTTTATAGGGAATATTCCTAATCCATCTCTATCTAATCAAATAACTTACGCAAAACCACATGGCAATCAATAATGTATCTTGAACCCTATGAATCGCATCATATCATCATTAACATCTCCATATTCATATAATAACTAGGTAGTTTCCTAGGAGTTGTCGTTGCTTTTACAGTGTGTATTATACCTCAACCCATCACAGTCAATATGTACCATGCCTATTAATTATCTTTAGAATACTATATATATAGATACATGTGTGTGTGAAAACCATTTTCCATTACGTCCCCCTATAAACATATAGGGGAAAGGTATCCACCATGTATTATATAACATAATACTACCAAGAAAATAGAGTGGGAAAATAGAGGGTCTTCTGTAACACATTCCTCGCCAATATGGATGATGAGTACACACCCTTCTAGATTCCATTGGGTGTCGGTCTCTATACTAACATGGATGGGGTAGAATATGAAATTACATAACACAAAGAGAAATTATTTTACTCGAAACCACACTATAGGAAACATCCTTACCTTAATCTTAACTGCATCTATCACCTCTTGGAGTCATGGCTTCTAATTATAATGATTGTATTTCTTACAAGAACAAAAACATTTGAAGTGAATTTTAATTAATTTTTTATTTTAACATTTCACATTTACATTTATTATCAATTGAATCCCATACCATCACGTTATAATTCAACCTCATCAGAGGTTTCTCAATAATAATCATTATTTCATCATTTTTTCAATCATCCAACCCCATGGGACATAAAATTAAACAGACGTTAGATTTCCATGACTCCATGTACTCTAGGTCTCTTCCTTAAGATAAAATAAAACATGCATAAACCAAGAATAGCATGCTACATTAATAAGTGTGGAATGGAATGAAGAAAAAAATAAACTTTGTCATCAGTCCTTTAAAGAAGATTTATTAATGAGAAATAACCCATTTTTTCAACATAAAAACAATGGGATATCACATCTTCAACCCACTCCATCAATATCGGTGGTGTCCCCATCACCATCATGCATATCACCATGTATCCTACCATTATAGGAACCAACTATTGGCATAAACCTGGGCATCCCACCCATGTCACACCAAACCATCAGCCATATCAGGCTCACATAACATCACAGAAAAAGGTTCCTCATCTAGAAAAATTACACATGATTTTAAGAAAATAGTAAATAGTCAATAGGGAAACTAGGACTTAGAACCAATATATCAATAATTCAAAAGAAAATATGCTCATTCATCCCTAGGTGATTTTCTTTATCAAATGAAAAAAATTACAATCTTGAATTTAATAATTCAATTAGAACAAGTTACAACCTTATAAAACCTAAGGAATTAACTATATCCATCTAATAAATTATTTAATCATGCTTCAAGCATAAAATCAATTTTTCAATCAATTACAAGAAGAATAGTAACAATTAAACATGCCACTTTATTATTTATCAAGAAATACTTATAATATTTATGTTCTTTATACCATTTACAAATAGAACAATCATGTTAAATCATATCATAAAAAATATATAGCACTCTATCTAGAAAATTAAGTGGAAACCCATTAACACGGTATAACACATGTGATCTATATGAACCAAGGAAAATTATTTCAATAATTCTAATTTAATATTTATTTTGGTTAATTTGACCATTACCCAATGAGATAAAGTATGAAAACATTTTGATAGCACTTAAAAAGGTCAATAAATGAATACATACCTTGATTTAGAAGTTCAACATTATTTAGGAAAGAATGGATGATTGAAGATCAACAACTACCAAAGGTAACATCACTAATATGAAGGAAAAATATTCAATGCCCAAAATCTACAAGACACAAAAAAATTATTAGAATTCAAGGAAAAAATAGAAGGAAATAAGGTAAATGACAGGATTGATAGAGGAAATGGAGAGTAACTTGACCCAAATTTTTTGATTCCGATGAATCAAGGGTTTTTACCTAAATAGGAATAGTTAGATGGAGGTGTGAGGTCAAGGGTTGGATTAGTTTTAAGGGATAAAATTGGGAAATGAAACTAATATATCAAGAGATTAAGGTGTATGAATCCATGAGAATCAAGTACCATTGAAACAAAGATCATAGAATTTTATCAATCACAGTAACTTTCACCATGACATGGTGTAAATACAAAATTTTCCTTGACCCACCATGTATAAACCTATGGCATCGTTTCCATCACTATGCTTATTCCCAGTAGAAGTGATCACTAAGAACCATGTGCAGGAGACCTTCCACAAAAAAATCCTCCCAATAAATTTTCCTCATCCATATTTATCACTAGAGGAACTCCAAACTAAAATTTCTAACAAAACATCCAAACCATCCATTTCATTGTTCGTGGTGCACCCCGCACGACACAATAAGGCTCCAAAATGACCAATACTTCACCATTGACTATAAAACTCTTAAACAATCATAAAATTAATATTAATGTTTTTTGTAAGTCTAATGAATTAAAGTATAACCCTATATAAAAGTCAACCTCAAGAATCAAAACTAAACCTGGAGAAGAGAAAAAGAGAAGGGATTATTTGAACAACCACCCAACAATACATCCTTAATGAATCTCACTATTATCGGAGAAACCCCGTTCACTTAGAGGAACTGTACAAAAAATATGCAAAACTCTCTCATGAAAGATACCTCCCAAATAGAACAAATCCCATAATTAAGGCATCAAGGAAGAGATAGATATCCTATAATCCATATAAAGGCTAAAATAATCAAAACATCATTAAAAATTGTGAATCCAGAACAAAAAAACAATGGATAATTTGTGTGTATCTATGAATAATGTTCTTAGATGCTTCCATATATGTCACCATATCACCATAGGACATGAACTAAGGTAATATAATTCCCACACAACACCTTCTCTTAGCGGTTTGGGATCTTTATAAACTACTCTTTGAAGGGTTCATCATTGTCAACATTGATCTCACCATAATTGATGATGTGAGAATCATTAGGAAGATATCAAAAAATCTATGACAGATGAAATTAATCATTTATTTTACTCATCTATGAGGGAAGTTCTAATCAATTTATGATGGATCTAACATGTACAACACCTCAAAAGGACCCAAAAATATGGATAAATATTACTCTAACAACCAAACACTCACTGCCTATGATGATAAATGACCTTCAAGAACACATGATCTACAAAATTAAACTCTATAATTATCCTCCTTGGGTCGACATAAGAATTTTGAGGATCCTACACTGCTTTCATCCTCTTTTGAATCACCAAAACCATCATTGTTGTTCTTTACACTAGTGTTGACCTATGAATTTCTAACTCTATGACCCTATTCTATGATAATAAGGAACTTTAAGGATACCTATAAAAATATTCAAATGATTTCATACCAATGATGAAGTAAAAAAAATATATTGAAGGAAAACTCAACCAATGGTAGGTGCCTCACCCATGAACCTACAAAATCTAGCACACAATTATGAAATATGTATTCAAGGGTCTAGATTTTCCCCTCTATCTGATCATCTGTCTATATATAAAATGAAGTACTAAGGTACAATTGAGATAGAAAATCACTTTGAAGACTTCTCTACATCCTATAGGTGAAATGGGGATCCCGATTAGAGATAATCATATTTGGGGATCCATGAAGACTCACCACCTCCTTCATATATTATGACATCTTAAATTTTCATCATGGTACGTTTTCTTTTAATTTTGGTCAAATCCTCATTGATTTTTCTTTCTTGTCTTAGAACCTATTGATTGGACTCTAAGGATAGTCATGTTTTCTTCTGGAATGAAAGTTATAGGTGGGATGAAGGTTGTTTGTAGGAAAAATACATTGTGTTTATTAAACACATGATGTGAAATGAGTTGGCCACACCCATTTCACGTCATGAATAGGGTTTTCCCCATGATCGATAAAAACCCAAGAATTACACGGTGTGTAAAATTTACACATCATGTAAATGTCATGGGTCATTTTTTTTAAAGTGGTAGGGGTTATTTTTTCATAACCCCTTTCGTCTAAGCTTATTTTCTTCAATAATTGGTCACATTGGATCCAAAAAAGTAAATTTCTCTTTAATCTTCCTTAATCATTCGTTTATCTATCCATCATTTGTGTTATACTGGTAAAAACTCATATGCCCTATTTTTAGGTATTTATTTAATTATTCTAATTTATTCCATTCTAGATCAATTCAAAGGATGATAATAGATTATTAGTGTACTACATGCATAAGGTAGGTGGTCCAGTATATTTCCCTCATAGTCTCATTGTATTTAATTACGCATCATTTTTCAGCGCACCTGACTTCTCTAGTGTCACCTTTATAAAAGTTAATTAATTAAATTTAATGTTATTCCCATATGTAATTGAACCCAAGAAAATCGTGAATCAAGGCCATGGGGAATTAACCCTAACAAGATCCACCCCTATGGGTGTGCCTTCCATAAAGGATTAAAAGCCTTGCACCTTCGAACTGAATTAAATTTCTTTATATTAGGGTGTGTGACTCAACTTGTAATATGTATATATATTAGGATTGTGTTGAACTAAAAGAAATGATAGACCATATATTGGGACTTTTTACTTTATGTTCTAGCTTATATGACATAAATTATTTGAATTTACTAACTTAATTCAATTTTATGATTAAAAATAATTTTTAAATTATATGAGTTCTAAATAATTTAACAATGAATTTGTATCAAGTCAAGGGTGATACAGGGGTCCAATCTTAATGAAGTTATGGATGGGATTGTCATAACTTATAATTATTTTTTCAAATGAATCCTAATGTGTCAGGCATGATACTTGAATCCTTTATAAGATGTCTTAGACATGATCACTAGGTGGATCACATATCTACCCATGAGAGATACTGAATCCCTAGGGGGAGATACCTTGGATAGGATTGGAATTCAATATGTTCATACCACACCATGAGAGATACTTGGTCCACTATGTGGTTACCTGTGATGGGATGAGAGAGTCATACTTTACACCATATTGATAGTAATACTTGTGATACCTTATACGAATCACCTTGGATGGACTCTTACGATGATGGGTATTTATAGCTCCCATGGAGTGATACTCTGGTTTCACGTTATGAATTAATTTTAGACATTATAATGAATCCATTTATTAAGTTATAAGGATGTTATTTTATGAAAGACTATTAATGAAAAAACCGTTAAACTAACAACGTGTTTTTCAAGCCAAATAACATGTCTGGGTTCAGTCCATTTTTGATACCTGATTTTGACAACCATTTATACACCCATATAATACTCGTATCGGTTGATATTAGTTCAAATATATTTGGCTTAGACTGAAGAAGGTAGTGTCATTCAGGTATCGCATGAGGAATCAGGTCTGATGTGGTTTATTTATTTATTACCTCACATTTATTATTTACATGCAAACTTATCATTTTATATGCACAAACAATATTATTTTAGACACTATTGGTGGTGGCATACTCAGTATATCATACACCATGTTGGGGCCACCTTTGGTACCGAATGATAATTAATTAATATTGGTGTAGATAAAGGGAATCCCTCATCTTCTGATGATTTATTTTAAGTACTAGGGTGTAGTATGGGAGCAGAATGTCAAGCATATGCTTGAGATTATAGCAGTTAATGCATTTAGACTTTTTGTATTTTTGTATAGCAAGTTGTATATGTATTTTTTCCCACATCGCATGTAATTTCATTTTTTTTATATCATCATGAAAAGTTCATAATTTTTTTAGAATATACTGATTTAGATTCGCTTATTTATCTATCTAGATGATTTATTATTCCACTGTATGTTTTTCATTACTGTTTCTGTTTCTTATAATTATTACTTATTATTGTGTATTAATCTAATCATGAGGTTATATTATCCACAATGTATCATCATAACCCCTCACTGTTATATGTAATCATCTTGTGTACATGGAGGTTTTCTTGACATCATGTGGCCAACTAGCTCGGGGCACCGCTTAACGGATTCTGGGTCAGGACGCTACAATGATGTATCAGTGTGGATTTTTCCCTTTTGTATTACAATTTGGGTATTAGATAGGGGACTAAGAATTATTCAAAATTTGGTTATAATTTGTCCTATAGAGTAGTTAACTCATGTACAGTGTCAATCCAAATTACCTAGGATGGGTTATTGTTATTTTGGTTTGGGCCTATTACATTTTTTTCTGATTTCACCATTGAGTGACACACACATTTTGTGGCATTATTATTGTTGATTTTATAATTATATATTTATTTTCTCTTATCCTAGTAAAGAAATGAGGTATCATCTCATGAATCGTTATAGGAACTTGAGTATTCATGTTTCATTCATTATACCATGCCATATTTATATTACTTCAAGTATTGCATGTATTTCTAGTGTTTTTGTTAGTGCCTTGATTTTTATATGTGGATTTGTCCTAACTTTTCTTGTAGTGGTAACATAATTATATTAATTAATGTTCAGAAATTAATATACATAGATTTTTTATGTATATATTGATGATAGAACTTTAATTAACCAATTATGTCATGTTTGAGCCATAAACCACTGGTTCTATGGGCTGAAACATTGTTTTATTTTACTTATTTAATGCCAATTGTAATATATGAAGAATGTACTTCTATAAATTTCTAATTCTAGTTCATTTAATAACATCATTATATAAGACCAGTTAAATCTTAATACCAAACATAAAGGTTGGGTCACAATTACATGACGTTCCAATTTCAATTAATAAAGAGTGTGACCTTTATAAATTGGGAATGGTGATGCATCTAAGTGGACTATGATATCTATATGCATATAAATGAATATCAATCTAAATAAATTTTAAATTTTAAATTAAATGCTTAACACTAAATGGGGAATACACTTGAAAAGTAAAGGGGTTTTTCCTCTAAAACTTGAAATTGAAAATCCATATATCAGAACCACTGATGTGTGATATGATACCTTAACCCAGACTCAAAAATAGTAGTTTATAGTATTAAGTGCCTCTTATGATCCCTTATGATCTAACTTATCACCTAGAAATGGATTATAAATCTTGTAGAGAGCTGTGACAAGCCTATAAGAAGGTTGTGTACTAGTCATATTTTTGTTATCATTGGACCTATTTGTTGATAAATATTATCTAAGGTGTGAATTTAGAAATTGTAGAATTAGTTTTTCATAATGTACTCAATTTGTAATCTAGGAGGGTGGATGCGACCATGCTCTTGTGGTGGTAGGCCCTGAGCCACCAGTATTACCTTTTATAGTTCCAATAAAGGAACCTCATATTCTTCCTCCACTATTTATTGATGAGTAGTTTTTAGATAGATTTTTTCAACTCATGTTGTTTGTGATGGGGACTTCATGACCTTCCCCTACTATAGAATAGTTGATGTGAATGTTATAATAGCATCATCCCCACATCTTCATGGGCCATCATGGGGGTGGAGGACCTTAGGCTGTTGAGTCATGGATGGAGTCCATGTTATTGATCTTTGATCAAATGAAGACACCTCCAAAGTGGGGTGTAAATATTCCTACATATATTCCATATAAATCCTCTAGGTGTTGGAGGGATATCATCTCTCAGGTTGGAAATCACCCGGGTATGATCTGAACAGACATCCAGAGATCCTTCTATGATTACTTCATTCTGTAGATGCTTAGAGTAGACTATGCTATGGATTTTTTGTACCTAAAATATGGTTTTATGTTTTTTTATGGAGTATTTATATCATTTCAACAAGATTATATGTTTTATGTAGACACTGACAAATGACACATAGACAACACAAGATGGTTTGAGGGTAGTCTTGTGTATTTTATATGATCACCAAAAAATGTAATTAGATTTGAAAAAATTTCTAAGATAGTGAATCAATCCCTCACCAATGAGTGGAAAATTAGAGAAGATGAATGTTTGATTCAAGTTGGTTCAACTTCAAGATTGGGAGACGGTTATTCTAGTAGTAGGAAATGTCATTTTGAGACTACTCCTAGGGGAAACACAACCCATATAACACACATTTATAGTTATGTGGTATGTAACCAGTGTGGTAGGATAGTCCGTAATAATACCCATTGTTTAAGGAACCTAAGAGAGTTCCAAGATTGTTGTAATATGGGTCGCATTTAGCATTTCTGCCAAATTTTTCCTTCAATACAAGTGATAAGGGATATGTTCTGGCACCACACCTAGGTAAAGGATCAACTGATCCACATAAGAAAGTGAGTTTTTCTACTACCACTCAATTAGGACATAGTGGTGGTCATGGATGAGGTAGTCAGACTTCATTGTTACAACGTAAGAATGGTGGACCTCCCAGGTTAGTCTGGTTTCATATTAGGGTTGCAGATCTTGCCATGTATATGTAGTGCATCCAACACCTAAGGAACAGAGTCCCGAGACTTCTATAGTTTGATGTACTATTCTAGTATCCTTTACTTTAGTATCTTCCATATTTAATACATGTTCTTTAGTGTCCTTTATATCTGTAGAATGTTTTGTGAGACTTTGTCAAGAGATATAATATGTATGTGGCATAATGACTCTCGACACACCATTAGGGATTTGATCAGAGAGTATATTTCAATGCATGGTTTTCCATATTTAGTTGGGTGGATATATCTTCATATGGAATAATTTTCTTCCTCATTATGATATGATTCAACATAATACTCTGTATGGATTTGTTGGTTCCATACAATGCCCCTGTTGATTTCTATCATGGGACCCGAGGATAATGCATGTATTTATAAGGGTGAATGTGAAGTCCAAAAAATTCAAGTTGGACCCAAGCATCATCGGGTCGGTGGAGTAAAAGCTCAAATGTGTAGTATCATTAGGAGAGATCAAGGAATGTAGTGTATGGAATTCCCTTCTATGGTGGATCATTTCAGGTATGTATACCCTAATGATGTCTATAGATTACATCTTATTATAGAGGTGGAGTTCATAATTGGTCTAGTTCTAGGGGAGACACCAGTATCTATTACTCACTACATGATGGTATCTATAAAGATCTGAGAACTTAATAAGAAGTTGGAATACATAGAAATAAATGTTTTTGTACAACGTAGTACTTCTCCATGGGGTTCACTTATCGTTTTCACTAAGAAGTAGAATGATAACCTCAAGTTGTGTGGGGGTTATCGTTGGTTAAACTAGCTTATAGTAAAGAACTGGTATCCATTTCCACATATAAATGACTTCTTTGACCAAATTTGGGGAGAGATGGTTTTCTCCCAGATAAATTTTAGGTCAGGCTATCATTAAATTCATGT
The DNA here is from genome assembly GCA_963277665.1 of Viscum album. Classification (NCBI taxonomy): domain Eukaryota; kingdom Viridiplantae; phylum Streptophyta; class Magnoliopsida; order Santalales; family Viscaceae; genus Viscum; species Viscum album. The sequence continues at coordinate 395,089,350 of OY728140.1, forward strand.
GATATCTTCATACATACCTCACATGGCGTTTCATATCAAGTACAGTCTTTATGAATATTTGGTTATTTTGTTCGGACTTACGAATGTGCTATAATTTTTCATGGATTTGATGAATTTCATTTTCCACTCGTATCTTGATTCATTTATGGTAGTCTTCCTAAATGATATCATGTTGTATTCTCTTACTTGACATGACGGTGCTAAACATTTTGAGATAATTATGAATACACTAAGAGAGCATAAGATATATACCAATCTCAACAAAATCCAATTTTGAATAAATAAAGTTTAATTCTTGGGTTAAGTCATCTCAAATTCATGAGTGTTTATTGACCCAAAAAAGGTGAGTGTTGTAGTTTCCTTGAATAATCCCAAGAATTCCTTTGACATATATAGTTTATTGGGGTTGGATGGCTATTATAGGAGTTACATTAAGGACTTCTCGTGCCTAACAGTTCCTCTCCTTGTCTTGAATAACAAGTGTGTGAATTTATTATGCTCTAAATCCTGTAAAGTATCTTTTTAGGAGTTGAAAGGAAGACTGACTTCAGCATAGATCCTGATTCTTCTAGATCCAACAAGAATCTATAAGATCAATTGTGATGCTTCATGAATTGGGATAAGAGAGGTCCTGATATATGAATATTAGGTTGTGCTCTATGGGTCCCACCATCCGAGACTTTGTTACTGGAATTAACCTATGCACGGACTTGAGCTAGAAGTTTTGGTGTATGCATTACACTGTTTGAGGCATTATTAATTAGGTTAGTAGTTTCTTCTTTAAATGGATCATAAAATTCTAAAACATATTTCCACACATCATTATTTGAATTTTAGGAAATGCCGTTGGGTGTAATACTTACATTCATTCAAATTTAATCTTAATTATAAACCCAGAAATGGGAAATAATTAGCTGATTCCCTGAGCTTAATGACTCAAACATAGGTCATCCAAGAGACTAACCGTGAGTGACCTTTTATAGCCATATTTTTTAGATGAACCTTGAGGTTCAATAATATCATTGGAGGAATGTTTTGGAAACCTTCTTAGTGACATATTCCCTTTTGGAGAGGGTAAATCAAAGACACCTTTCTGATCCTGAATACATATTCTTAAGGGAAAATGTCTCAATTAATGACCCACTGCCTTGTTTGGTTATCAATGAGGATGATGTTTCTCACTTTCACAGAATTGTATGGGTTCCTTCAGACATATGAGAAAAATTCATGAAGGAATATCTTACCTATGATTGAGAAGTGATCCCTGGGATTACCAACATATATTGAGACATACGTCACTAGTATTAGTGTCCGAGTATGGAGAGGCAGATTGAAGGTTTTATGACTTGGTGATCCACCTGTTAGTAGATGAACGTTGAGAACCAATGAAATGATGGAATTTTACCGCCTTTGTTCATTCTTAAGAGGAAATGGGATGACACCACCATAGATTTTTTAGGGGTCTATTGAGATCCCCTCAAGGCATTGTTATAGTATGGGTGATTATCGATAGGTTGACTATGGTTTCACACATACAACCTATATAATATAACTTATTAGTTGATGAGGTAGGAAGTGTTTATATTTTGTAGATTTTATATCTTCTTGGTGTTCCCCATTATATTGTATCATATATAGATTCGTTATTTAAATCATGGTTCTAGTAGGTGTTGTAGGAAGCACTGGTTTCATAGGTTCTACTGAGTACAAAATATCACCCTTAGATCTATGGTTAGTTTGATCATACAATATGAGGGTTTGATAATATTTTATAAAAATTTCTCCTTGTTTTTAGAGATTTATGGGATAAATACATACCACTAACTGAGTTGACATATTTTAAAAGATTGTATGAAACTATTCAGATTTCTCATTATAAGGCCAATTACAATGGGCCTTGTCGTTTAAAATTTTAATGGTTATTGGTAGGTGAGGCAACACCATTGGGTCTTCATCTCATTTAGGAGACTCTAGATAAATTACAACTGATTCACAAGAATATGGCTACATCTTACTCCAGGAAGAATTCTTTTATAGATCATCATCTTCGGCCTATAGAGTTCGAGGTATGGCATAAAATATTTCTGTGAGTTTCTCCTAGATTGGTTCATCGATGGATTTAGGGATATAGATCATTATTGACTTGTTATATTGGGCCTTTTGAGATCTTTGAATGATTCGGGCTAGTATCCTATCAGTTGTAGTTACCTCAGAGGTATCATTCCATGCACAATGTATTATATATATCAAAGCTTCACCATTATCATTCCAACCCATCTCATTCAATTGTTCCTAAGTATATTTAGCTATAAGTTGATGCATCTTTTGAGGAGATTTTATTACGTATAATTTATCAAATCATGAAGGATATCCTAGGAAGATTAGATCCTATAGCCTAGGTTCTATATAAATACGGTTACGTATGAGGTGATACTTGAGAGAGATAATCTAATGTACGTGCTCAGTGACCGGAAATTTTCTTAGATGAAGTTTTACTAGCCTCTAAAGGGAAACTTGGGGACTACTTGTTTTAAGGATGGGAGGTTGTAACATACCGACATTTCAATGAGGTATGTTTTCATTTAATTTTGGTCAAATCCTTATTGAGTTTCCATTATTGGCTTAAAACCTAGTGGACAGACCCTTAGGTCGGTTAGGATTTCTTCTAAGAAGGAAGTATTAGGTGGGATGGAGGATGGTTGTAATCCAAATACATAGTGCGTATTAAATACATGGATTCTATTTGAGATACATAATGTGTATTAAATTCATGATGTGTAATGGGTTTACTCTACCCTTTGTACATCGTGAATTGGTTTTCCCAGGGAGGGAAAACCCCGAGATTTACACAGCGTGTCAACTTTACATGTCATGTAAATTTCATGGTTGTTTTTTAAGGGAAAATGGCTCATTGTTTTCAGAACCCTATTCTTCTCCTACACAAAATGCTAGTCGTATGAGAGAGATACTCCATGCATAATCTAGTTTCTTATGGTTCTTCTTCCAATCTCAACTTCCACCATCGTCAGTCATGTTGGATCCATAACAGTAAGCTTCTAATTCCTATTACATCCATCCATCATTTAACTCACCATATTTTGCAATATTTTTATACAATCTCATATTCCATATTTTTATTTATTTCATATATTCTTTTGATTTAATTCATTCTAGATTGATTCAAAGTTCGATACTGTATGGGGAGAGTATTGTATGAATATGTTAGGTGGTCTAGTATTTTTTTATCAAATTATCATTGTATTTTATTATACATGATTGTTCCACGCACCATAATTCTCCATTGTTACCTCCATAAAAGTTAATTAATGAAATTTAATGTTATTATTATTTATAAAATACAAATAGATACCTCCAAGTCAATTTCATGGGGTGTTTACCACAACATGATCCACCCCTAAGGGTGTTCCTTCTTTAATGTATCAAGAGGCTTATGCCTTGGAACCAAAATAAATTTCTTTACATCTGGGTGTGTGAATCACCCTATAATATATATATATATATATATATATATATATATATATATATATATTTGTATTTTGTTTTACTAAAAGAGATAATTAGCAGTATATTTGGACCTTTTTCTTTATGTTATAGCTTATTTTACTTGGATTATTAGAATTGCCCAACTTGATTAAAGTGTTACGATTGTGATTCGCTATTAAATGATGTGATTTATTGATGGTTAAACCACTCCTTCATATCAAGGCAAGGGTGATATAAGGGTCCTAACATAAGGACACCTTGTATGGGCTTATTTTTCTTAATAATTATTTTTGTAAATGGATCTTAATGTGTTGGGAATGATACTTGGATCTTTTAAATGATTCCTTCGACGGGCTCACCAAGAGAATATCTTATCTAACCATGAGTGGTAATAGTTCCCTAAGGGGGGATACCTTAGATGGGAATAGTAAAAAATATGATTATAGCATGCCATGGAAGATATGTGGTCCATAATTTGGTATACCTGAGATGGTCTTAGAGGGTCGTACTTTCAACCATGTCAAGAGTTATACTTGGGATACCTTATATGAATAACCTTGGAAGGACTCTTATGGTGATGTGTATTTATAATAATCATAGAGTGATACTCATGATCCTATTTACAAATTTACTTGTTTGCGATCAAGATTCCATTGATTAAATTTTAAGTATGCTTTTATGTTAAAAAATAAAAATGAAAAACTGTTAACTAAGGATGCATCCGCCAAGATAAATAATAAGCTTGGATTCAGTCCATTATTGATACTTGATTTTGACTACCATTTGTACACCAATATCATACTTGTATATGTTAATATTGGTTCTGAGATATCTATATTAAGCCTAAGTGGGTAGTGTCACTTGGGTATCCCATGAGGAACCAAGTTTGATATGTTTTGTTTATTAATTACCTCACATTTATTATTTAACTATACACTACTCACTTTATATGTACAGGCTGGATTATTCAAAACACTGTTGGTGGTGATTTATTGAGTATATATCACACTCTGTTTGGGGAACCTATGGTACCTGAATAGACTTCATGACTTTAGTTGTAAATAAAGGGAATATCCTAGAATCTAATGTTTTATTTTTGATACTATGATGAAGTATAGGGTAGATAACTGAGCCTATACTTGATATGCTAGTAGAGACATATTTTGGTCTTTTTAATTTTTTTAGCATGTTTTATATGAATTTTATCCTATATCATATGTAATTTACTTTTTATGGAGAATCATTAAATGGTCATAATTTTTATAGCATAAATAGATTTAGTTTCTTCTTTTTTTATCTATCGAGATGATTTATTATTCTACTGCTAGTTGATTATTACTATTTATATATCTTATCGTTATTATTTACTATTGTATCTTACTCTGATCATTAGGGTATAGTATCCAAAACATACCATCAATGACACTCAATATTAGTTGGTAGCCTCTGTTGTAAGGGGAGGTGTACTTGAGGTCATGTGGCCAACTAGATCGGGGAAACACTTAGTGGAATCTGAGTCAAGATTATACAGATACTGCCTAGATAAATCATCCACGATGATCATATCTTTGATCACTAAGAAGTGATAAAAAATTCAAATGGTCTAATACAAATCATATAGAATTATAGAAACCATGATTGAAAGAGTGTTTAATTTTCACCTATCAACCAGTCAAGGTTCTCTTGCTCTGCTAATGTGTATAGTAGCACTCAGGTCGAATCCTCAATGATGATAATTTTTAATAGTTGATTGTTTTTAGTTGATTGTATCTTGATTGGGGGGTTTGTTTATAGAGATTATGAAATGACTGATTGATATATATTGATTTAAAAATTTGATAAAGATTGGGGTGAGTTAATTATTATGGAGTTAAGCTTGTGATATCCTTGATCTTTGCTTTAAATTGAATTTAAATTAACACTCACTTCACAAGATAACGTTAATTGGAATTCCTAAGTGTTAATGATTTAATCCAAGCCTTAACTAATCTTAGGGTTCTAATATCAATCAGATTTTTTATGGTAGTGTATTTATGGTTCCAATAATCCATGGAAACTAGAAGTTAAACAAAATATGTCATTAATCCATGACATGTTAAGTCCAACATACACATTGTTAAATTAAAGAATACTCATCGAGAAAATACTATCAATAACTTAACATCCCTAAATTTTGACTCACCCCAATGGTAGATTTACGCATCCATTAAGATGATTAAGAATTTGGTTTATTATGTTTATAACGATGAGTTAATAAGAGAATAAAAAGAATGGGATAAGAAAAGAGTTGTGCACCGAACACAAACACACAAACAGAGATGAGAATTAAAAATAGAATTTTGATTGAATGAGGAAGAAAAATAAGTGATGGATTTTCATGTTGATATAAAATATTTTAAGAGAATTAATATTTAATAATAGATAGTGGATTATTAAAACATAATATGAATAAGAAACTTTCATTAAAAATAATTACAAAACAAAGACTTAAAACATTACAAATGATAAAAAACACCAAAGTAAATGAAATAAAAGAGAGGAGGAAGGGTCTCTCAAGTGAAAAACTAAGTATAGAAGGTCCTCCCAAGACTTTTTCAAGGATTTTTTTCATGCCAATTTATTATACTCTCTCCTAAAATTCCAAATATTTTGAAGTAGAGGAGGGGGATGTATTTATATCCCAAGGAAGTAGATTGATTGCATTCCTAATCTGTCTCTCCACTTTAATCGCCATTTTGATAATTCAAACAGCCTAATATCAAGATATATTCTTCTTAAAAGTTTTATATAATAATTTTTTATGACTACTATAAAAATGTGGATGAATTTAGATTTATATATCCAAAGTTATGGTTGTTTGACTAAACAATGTTAATCTCTCCATTTCAATCCATACTTTTTAGAATGCTAAAATGTGAATGGGTTTATCAATAGGAATATTCCTTCAAATATGAATGATTTATTGAAAAAGGTTGTCCATATATATCTTCTATTTTACACTACAAAATACCAGCTTGATTTGATGACTACATCAAGAGACATGTCATGAATACTATACTGAATTTAATTCCCATCCAAAATGGTGGGCTGAGTTTAAATGAATCAGTTGGGCCCCTTGTATTTGTATTTGGGCCCTGAAAGTTTTATCCAATACTTCTTACATTGTTCCCATAACATTGTAGAATAATAAATAAATTTTAAATTCTGGATTGAGCCCAGTAATTCAACATTTATAGTTGGTCCAGTTTCTTCACAGTTTCTTTAGGTCTTCTTGTGTGGACTATATGACCCTTAAAATGGAAGAATTGTCCCATGATTACTCATAATGAAATGTTTTGTATTAAAATAGGAATCATAAATAAACATAAACATTAAATATGGATCATTAGGGGGATATATATTATTAGAACATTAAATAAACATGAATCTGGATGAATTCAAATAGTGCTCAAAAATTTTATTTAATATTTATACATTAATATTTCACACAAATTATGCACATTTCCTATAAAATTAGTAAAGGGGGTATATAAAAAGTTATAAAAATATTCATAACATCAACTCCCCCACACATAGTCTTGTGCATGTCCTCATGTGCAACAAAAATAAAAATATAAAAAAATCGTTTTCACTAACAAAAAATATTTAAATTTTGTTTTTCCAAATTAGGGGAGGTTTAGAAAATTTCACTCATCCAAATTGAATTACACCACAAGTTTTTACAAAAACAATGTTCTAAAAACAAATCATTTTGTCATACTAAAATTTAGAAATGGAAAATGGTGTCACACAAAACTTACTCCTCTTAAGATGATAAAATTAATTTATGGAGTTTCACTCTTTCACCAACCAAAATTGGAAATCTTAGAGTTTGAAAGATCTCTCTGCTTCCACTCCCTATCCTAAAGTTATCAAAAATAAAGATGTCTTTTTAGGGGTTTTTCTATGGCTATAGGTTGTTAGGAAGATGATATCCAAAAGTTGGGCAAAAGGGGGTAAAATACCAACATGGAAAAAGCAATGTACATTTTTTAATAAGACATGAAAGGAAATGGAAAAACATATTTACAAGGGAATGATTTTGTGAAGAAAGACACAAGATAGGAAGAATGTTTGAAGGGGATGAGAAGATGAAATATTTAAAAAACACAAAACTTCTTCTAATGACATAAGTGTTCTCTTTCTTTTCTTTTCTTTTTGTTCTTTTCTTTTTTTTCTTTCATTTCTGAAAAGTTTAACTTACAAAAGATATCACACTCATATCCCAACCCATGATTGATCTCCTCGCGACACTAATTTTAATATTAATAACAAAATTAGAGGATGAAGAAGAGTTATTTTTGACCTATCCAAGACACAACCCATTTTTTTTATGTTCCTTTTTTTTATTTTTTTGAAAACTTATCAATAACATTTAAAAAATTACCTAAATTAAAGTACATTAAATTCCCCAAAATTCACTTATTGACAACCTATCCCCACACTAAAATGGATTCTTTCCTTCAAGAATATGATAACTCATTGAAAATCAATAAACGGGAACCCAAAAAATGAAATCCATTCCCCCCACACTTAAATTTAAAAAAATTATGCAATGAAAATACATGTTGATATTAGGTGGGATAGGGTATTGGGATTGTAATGTGAGAATCAAATAAAATTTTTTCATAGGCTCGAAGGGGATTTAAAAATGAGGATTAATGTATGGTTAATTGGAGGATATTTGCCTATTATAATTCTCATAGGGTTCAGAAATTCCTCTATCATATTAATGCACACCAAAGTTGTAAAAAACACACATTTTGAAAATATGGCCATAGGTAGCTTTGGAATGAAAGAAAATATTGTTCCTCATAGGTGGGAAAATCATTTTCTAAATCAATAACTGAGCATTCACAATTTATTATTCTTGTTAAAAAAATTCCTTATCCAAATCCATGATGAAAATACAAAAAAATTTAGATGAAAACATGTCTTTTTGACTCACCAAAATGGTTGGACAAAATTTAAATTTTTGAATGTGAGTAGTCCTGATTTTTATTTTTATATATTTTTTAAATTATTATATTGTGTTTCTTATTTTTTTAGGTTTTTTTGTTTTTTATAAAGACACACCTACAAAAAAATAGAATTATTAAATAAAAAATGTGATTAGGAAAGTGATAAAAAATGAGAATGAGGGAGGAAGGAAGAAGAGATAGAGAGAAAAGAGGAGTTAAAGGCAAAGAGGTTCCCCTACTTTGGATTTGGTGGGTTGCTATCTCCATCCATTGGTGGGTTAACTACAGAAGTTAGGGATCTGATGGAAGTTGATTTGGTTCCAAGATTATGTGTCCTCTAATGGTGATGCTTTAACTGATGTCCATTAACTATGATTGTTCTTTTTGAAGAGGGGTCTTGGACTTGTATTGAACCAAATGGGTAAACATTAGTAATAACAAAAGGACCATCCCAATGAGAATTAAGCTTACCTGGGTGAAGTCGAAATTGAGAGTTTAAAATAATTAACTTTTCACTTTCATGAAATACATTTCTTAGAATGTGTTTGTCATGGATTTGTTTATCCTCTTCTTTTTACATATTGGAATTCTCATACGAATTAATTCGGAGCTCCTCCAATTTAGCCAATTTCAACAGTCTTTCTTCACTAGATTTTTCAAAGTCAAAAATACATGGTTTCGCAATCCAAAATTACTTATGTTGGATTTCAAATGGTAGATGACATGATTTACCAAAAACTAGCCTAAAAGGAGGCATCTCAATAGGTGTTTTATAGGAAGTTTGATAAGCCCAAAGTACTTCACCAAGTCTTTCAGGAAAATCTTTTCTGGTGGGTTTTACAATTCTATCAAGCACTATTTTCACTTCTATATTAGAAAGTTCATCCATTCCATTTTTTTGGGGGGATATGAAATTGATTTTTTATGTACAATACCATCCTTTTTCAAAAGATATTCCATGGTTTTTCTTACAAAAAAGGGATTCTAAGTCACTTATAAAGGCACGAGGTGTGCCAAATCGGTGGAAGATCTGTGTCTTTAGGAACTCACTAATAGTATGTGAATCATCCTTTCTAGTGGTTTTATCCTAGACCCACCTAGAAACAAAATCAATAATTAGAAAGATGTATGATAATCCATTGGAAGGGGAAATGGTCCCATGAAATAGATTCTCCAAACATCGAGGATCTCACATAAAATTAAAGGCTTTTGGGTCATTTCATTTCTCTTTGAAATTGTGCCAAACTTTTAGCAAGTGGGACATGATTGAAAGAACTCATGTGAGTCCTTGAAGAGTGAAGGCCAGAAGAATCCAGAGTTTAGGACCTTTTGGGAAGCCCTTTGTGGTCCAAAGTTTCCAGATCTGATAAGTGAGTGACATAATTCTAAGATAGAGGTATGTTCATCTTCATCAACGCATCTCTTAATTACCATGTCTACCTAGTTTTCCAAATTTTATTTTCTTCCCAAAAATATTTTTTTGAATCAATTTTCAGCTTTATTTTTTATTCTTTCAAAAATATATCAGGAAAACACTAGAAACCAAGTAATTTACAATTGGGTCATACCACAGTAACTTTGGAGTGAGAGATGAAAGGTGCTTAGTGGGGAATTTAGGACCAATGGTTTTAGAATGAGAAGAATTACAAATTCTACTAAAGTGGTCAACCATATGGTTTTTTTCAAGTATATCTTTTATTTCAAGGTCAAACTATTGGAGCATTAGGATCCATCTTATTATCCTATGTTTGTTACCACTTTTCTTGAGTAATAAATTTATAGCAGAATGTTCTGTGAAGATGATGATTTTGGAACCTAAGAGATAGGGCTGGAATTTATCTAAGGCAAAAACCACTTCTAAAAGATCGTTTTCTTTCACAGTTTAGTGATATTGAGTTTCATCCATTGTTTTTTAGGCATAATAGATGACCTGAGAAATTCTGTCTATTCTTTAACCTAGATTTCCCCAACAGCTCTATCAGAAGCATCACACATCAACTCAATGGGTAATGACCAATCTGGGGGTTGGATTATTGGGGCATATGTAAGATCAGTTTTGAGTTCAATGAAGGCTCTCCTACAAACCTCATCGAAATGGAAAGCGACGCCATTTTGGAGCAACCGGGTGAGTAAAAGGGAAGTCCTACTGATGTTATGGATGAATCGTCGATAGAAACCAGCATGACAGAGGAATGAACGGATGTCTCGAATAGAAGTGGGTTCAGGAAATGATTGGACCACTTTAATTTTGGTAGGATCAACTTCAATACCATCTTTTAAAACTATGTGGCCTAGAAGAATCCCATCTGCAACCATGAAGTGTCATTTTTTAAAATTTAACACATAGTTACACTTGACACACATTTTAAGGACTAGATAGAGTTAATTTAAGAAAGATTCAAATGACTCTCCATAAATGGTAAAGTCATCCACGAAGACATCCATGTAGTGTTATAGGAATTTAGAAAAGATACTCATCATACACCTCTGAAATTTGGCAGGAGCATTGAAATGGCCAAAAGGCATTCTCCTAAATGCATATGTTCCATATGGGCATGTGAAAGTAGTCTTTTCATTGTCATGAGGTGCGATTGGGATTTAGAAGTAGCTCGTGTATCCATCAAGAAAGCAATATTGTGACTTTCCAGATAATCATTCTAGCATTTGAATAAAGAATGGAAGAGGGTAGTGATCATTTCGTGTTTCAACATTCAATTTTTGATAGTCTATGCACACACACCATTTTTTCTTCACTCGAGTTGTGACTATCTCACCATGTTCATTTGTGACGATAGTTATCCCACCCTTCTTAGGTACAACTTGAATTGAACTAACCCATTCACTATCAGAAATTGGGTACATAATACCATCTTGAAGAATCTTGGTGATCTCTTCCCTAACTACCTCATGGATGAGTGGATTTAGTCTTCTTTATGGTTGTTTCTATGAACAAAAGGGGCCTAAATACCCTAAGAAGGGGGTGAATCAGGGTACGGATATTCTATTTCAAAATTCATCCTACCCCATTGGATCTTGACCTTTTTATTATTAAGGTCACTTTGTTTTCACTTGTGTGTTTATGTTGATCACTTCTTTTTATCTTAATCTAATGATGATTCTTTAAATACAATGCAGGAAGGAGACCATCCAGACATAGAGATTTTTACTTGTTTCACCCTCACTGGGCTACATCCAAGGAGCATACAATAATGATGTTTCATGGTACCAAATCCTCTAAATCTCACTTCAAATTTACAATGTTCTGGATAGATCACTTCTATGCCTATGCTCACTACCTTTACAATGTTTACGGTTAGATCACTACTTTCCTAAGGGTCACTCCCTATTCCTCTCTCTCTCTGGCTCACTGCCAGAAGAAAGGATTGCCTTCTTCCTCTTCCATTGCTCACTACTCCGGAAAGGATCCACACACAGTTTATGGACTTGTAGGTTCATTCATTATCACTAATGAATGTATCCTCTGCTATATGTAGATGCTCTATTTACGTCCAAATTTTACCCATTGATGAATCTCACTTTTCACCGAGTGTACCATGTATTTGAAAATATTTCATGTAACCCTTACTGCATCTTGCGTGAAACTTTAATGCAATGTGAAAAATATTTCACTTTGTCGCAAAAACACCCATTGTGTGAAACATCAATCTTTCGCGCAACTCAAATCTTACACACAACTTTATTAGCTTTCACACAACTCAAAATCTTTTGCGCAACTCCCTTTGCGTGAAATTTTTACTCAATTTGGTGCTCAGATTTTCTCTAAGTATTGAGTTGTTCAGTGTGAGGGGCTCACCTCTTATTTATAGACCTCATTAACCCCTACACACAAAAACCCCAATGCATCGCGCAAGATCCTGACATGTCATGCAAAACCCCAGTCTACGTCGAATTGGCGCATAAGTCTATTTCGCGCCAACCTCCTCTTTCACACCCTTCTTAAATCTTTCACGTGCTTTCTTACCTTTCCATTTTTTTATTTTTGGACCGCGAATCATGTATGGTGTGCAAAACCCCATTTGACGTCGCCTTAGGTGCGCAATTATCTTCCACACAACCTCTTCGTTAGCACCAATGTTCAAATCTTTCGTGCATCCTCCTCTTTCACACCGATGATAAAATCTTTCACGCAACCTCCTCTTTCACACTAATTCTCTAATCTTTGACGCACCTCATGCCTTTTCTGTATTTCTACCTTCTTCTCCCGAATCCTGACTTGCGTGCAAGATTCCATCTTGCACGCAACAACCTTTTCCAAAAACAAGTTTCCCCATTTTCCAATTTTGAAGCCCAAAAATTTGGAAAACACTAAAAAATGGTGCCACATTAAATCTATTATTTTTGTACCACCTCCAGATCATCCATTCCTTTTCATCATTCTTTATCAACATAGGTTGTCAAAAATATCTATGTAGTTCGAAAAATCATCATCTAAACCCCCATTGTGAACATGATTTACATAGTGGTCTGCTCTGTCAACACGAAGGTCTGCTTTTTCAACGAACACAATTACCTAAACAATGCTTCAATGATACCTAGAGGGATTGTTCCCAACAATATCCCCCTTTTGTTATGTTGAAAACTATTCTCATAATAATTCTCTACGCTTTGATACCTCATTAATGCTCTTTCCAACCTCTACCACCATTCGCCTCTTGTGATTCTGATATCATTCAAGGATTCACTTAACATATACTCTAACCTCAAATGAGAAATGATCTCTGTGAGAAAAAAGAGTATATGAAAATACCATCAATGAATCACTTCATTTCTAATAGTAATTTTTGATACCACATAGATACCAATTTATAAAGCGATGATAATTGTGGATTGTTGGAAACATTATCATTCTATTCCAACATAACTTTTCTGCTTTTATCACGATCCTCAGCTATCGTGATATCTACTCTTTGATCGATCACTTCTAGAATCGTCAAATTTTAAAAACTCTCCCACTATCTCATTTCTCTCTCCCTATCTCATTGCTACATCAATTAGCTTCTCCCCATGTTTTTGAAGAAATTAAAAAACATTTTCTCTCTTCATTAGCCAGAGTTTCTCCTTCTCATGGAGTCACTATTTCTCCCCCCTTTGTCAACAAACCCAATGGCCACTCATTTGTGGTCTGCAACATTGAAAAAACACATATTAGCATAGTAGAGAAAAACATACCATTTCTGGGGAGAGAGGGGGTCCACATGAACACTTTTTCAAGTGTGGAGAGCTAACTGAACTCCCAGAGCCAGTCGATGCCCCTCAAAAGCTTCTTTGGATAAGGCCTTTGGAAAAATGTTTACAACATGGAGTTCTATAGGCACATACTCCAAATTCACAATTCCCTACTCAACCTTCTCATTAATAAAATAATACTTTATCTCAATGTTCTTTTTTCCTTGAGAGATAGGTGAGATTTTTTCTGATATTTATAGCACTTTAGTTATTGCACTGGATTCTGATTGAAGACTTCACGTCAGTGCCCATATCATCAAGCTGCTGCTTCATCCATAATAAGTTTGTGCATGCTTGTGTGGCTGTAATATACTCATATTTTTCGGTGCATAATAAAACGAAATCTTGCTTCTTGCTCAGCCAAGAAACACACAATCCTACAAGATAGAAAGCACATCCTGACGTTGATTTCCGGTCATCCGCTGAACCGTCCCAATCTGCAATTGTATATCCCATGGCTATTTTATCCAGGTAGAAACCATAATTCTCATTTCCTTGGAATTTTCCATTCGAAAACCTTCTCAACATCTCATTTTCACAATTCATAAAACTGCTGGCACATACATATTATAATCAATATCACCATTTCGAAAACTGAGAATCATCAAAAAACGGATCCTTCATTGAATACTATGCTCTTCTGGCTGCTCAATATCTAATTCTTGTTCCAAAACCCCATTCAAAAATGTAGACTTGACATGCATCTGGAACACACTGATTGTCTCCCACATTTTTGTAGGTGAAAATATCTCATCAATATTTATATCTTTTATATTAAAGTATCTTTTCACACTAAACAAGATATGTTTCGAATCATAGCACCATATTATTTATCGATCTCAAAACACTCTTAAATGTTTAATTCTTATCACCTTAGTCAGGCTCTTAATTTATAGCTTGAACCCAATTCTCATCATCAGTTTCTTCTTCGAAACATTTAGGCACTACCTCTGATAAGTATCATGCTTTTTGTAGAGTTCTCATCTTCTTTATTTGAACTGGAACCATCTGATCACCAATGACATTATGCATATCAACTTCATATTGACACATTGACATCTTTTCAAATATAGAATTGACTTTATCATGCCCATTATCTATATCTGCTTCTAAATCATTATTTTACACATCTTCTCCCCCTGAGTCTATTACCACTTCATCACTTTCAACAGTTATTTTTTCAATGTGTCATTGTATAGTGACAACATTTCTTTCATCTTATTTTCTTAGATTATTTTTGAAACAGTATTAATATTCACTCACATCTTTTTGGTTACCTAAAAAATTTCAGCTAATACTATAATGTTAGAATGATATAGATAATTTTTAAATGCATGAATGTTGCTTCTTCTCCTGCAATATGTATTTTCTTGATCTTCTCTCGATAGACACCACCTGAGTTGGGTCATCCAATTATTTCATTGATGGCTCTTACATCTGATTATGATATTTCATGCTCCCCAATGTTATGCAACACTTTCTGTGGTTGGGCCCACTATTTAGACCCATAATCATTCTTCTCCTCCTATATCATTTATTCTCATCTGACACTTGGTTTTGAGCCATGAACAATGTCTCTAAGCCTATTATGTCGAAACTCAATATAGAAAACAAGAGATAAAGATAATAACACATTCACTTTCTATTGTGCTTAGTTTCTCACTTTCCTATTTAAGTCTAGTGCCTGATTTGAATCAATTGAAACTCTAGAGCATATCACCTCATCACTTCACATCTTTAAATTCCACTTACCATTGGATTATATCTCCCTAAAACCTGAAACAATTGAATCATCAATTAACAACATTTATATACCTAGGGAAAGGGGACCTTTCTGGAATCCTCAAGGTGAGGATTGTGGTTGATCCGAATGGGTCAACCCTTTGATTCTTTTCCGGTCATTTACCTGAAATATTGTTTTCATCCAAATTAATTTCCCTCACTTGTACTAGTATAGAGAGCAAGTACGGGGTTGGTCCATAGGGAAGCAGTGGTAGCATTTTATGTTTCTTGAATTGAAGTCACTTACGTGAAGATGCTGAATTTAAATACATTTGTTTGGTTCATGGAATGGATCTCAAAAGGTAACTAGTTACTTTATATTTTCTAATTCACTACTGATTAAACATGAAACTGAAGATTACTTAAAACAAAATTTTAATGAATAATGATGAAAATGTGTCCGGGGTGGACATGTGTGGGACATTAAACCTTATTCCTTATTGTGTTGTATTGTTCATAATAACCTACATTTCTTGTTTTCATATTTTTTAGAACTCCCTTGGTCCGGTGAGTTCTGATCAAGTCATTAGAAATCAATTCCTTGGTCTGGAAATTGATTTATATTATCTCAAAATTTAGGAACCGCCCTCTAGAAATGACAAGGGTGTCTAATGGTCATGGATATTCTTGTCGTAATTCTACCAAATATCCCTGGAAACTCCATTCTTGGTCCGATATGGGGTTTCCAGTGAAACACGACACAAATGTGTTGGGGGAATTAGGTGAGAGATCATTAATAAATAAAAGAGTAGAGAAAATGGTTTCAGTGAACCGACATTTTTTCCAGCCCCAACACAAGGGGGGTTTAGGTACTCATGATCAATAGAGTAAGAGACATACTAAAATAAATCAGAGAATTCATTACAATAGAATAATAAGAAAAGTTAGAAGTACAATATTACCTTAAAACAAAAACAAGTGCCTAGAGAAAATTTTTTCCTTCTTCCTCCTCCACTCACTTTTTCCATCCTCCTTCTCCTCCTTCTTAGTTCCCTTATTTCTCCCCCTCCCCCCTTTTCCAGCATCTTCCAGGGTCTCCCCAGTCAAAAAGGGACTTTTCCCAATTGTCCAAAAGCAATCATTAAAGGAAATCCTAGGTCAAGGAGTTTTTGGAAAGTGGTAAAGAAAAAGAAGAATATTGCAGTGGTATGCACAGTTTGGGTTCACGGTTTGGTAGACCGTGCGCCAGCCATTCGGAAGCTTCTATCTCAAATCCTTTAGAAGAACTGTTTTGGTGCACGGTTTGGTAAACTATGCGCCAACCATGCTGAAGATTCTATTTTGAATCTTTGAACCGCATGGTTTTTTTGGATGGCCCGTATAGTTTGGTAAATCTGTGTCCCAACCACGCGGGCCTTTGGTCATGGTAATCTCCTCCAGCACGGTTTGCACATGGTTTGGATAACTCTGCGGCTATCATGCGGGTCATCTCTGCCTTTTATATTCCTAAAATTTTTATCCTTCATGTCAAGTGTTTGATTCGAGTGACTCCCTTTCAGCATAATTAGGGGGAAAATGGTCTTTACGCCTCAAATTCCCTTCTAAATCTCCAAACATCATAGAATCCATGCTTTTTTCCTTTGGTGGCAAAAACCTATCAAGATACATTAACATTGTGAAACTCATGTAAAAACTGTCCAAAAAACTATTTTATAGATATTAGAACAACTGGAAATTCCTTATGCACTGCAGTGCATCAAACTCCCCCACACTTGATTGGTTGTTTGTCCTCAAACAAAAGCATAGACAGTCATAACCAAGGGGTCACCAAAGAGATAGGTATAAATATCACAGATTATACCAATTAGGTGAATATGAATTTTGAACTAATTACCATGAAAAATTACATCATTCATACTTCATGGATTCCCCAGTGTATGAAGTTAGCAAACAAAGTAGACTTAATCCAAAACAGTTAACCATTAATTTATAAATCAAATTTTGCTTAAAAGTGTGTTTTCCCTTCTTCAATCAAAGAGAGTTCCTACCTACATTTTCATCTCATCATACACTCAGATTAGCTAAGCCCAGGTTTCATCGTCGCCAAATGGTGGGCTATCACTTTTATGGGTCACACACCCTCATTGACTTGCGTCATTTGGAAAATGATGAAAGGTCATGAAAAGTATTAGGCATGCCTTTGCATATCTCAAAATATGTTATTTTTATTTGTAGTGGTGTGAGATACTATCATAGAATTTATCCCAATATGCTCATTTCAACACATGATGAGAATGTTTGATCAAGTCAAGAGTTCATGAAATTAAGACTGCGTAATAGCCACTAGTGAGGAAACAACAATTCCCAAAACCTCACCTCTCCTTATGCACAATTCGACATCCATGTTAAAAGGTTTATCAATTCAAATTACTCCTTCACAATTTTTTTTAAATATAATGTTTTTCAAAATGATTGGCTAAATTCTCCTTTTCATGTATTACAATGTTTATTCACATCACAAACTAGGTTCGACGATCCGGACATATGATCTAATTTCAGATATAATTTCTAAAATTCAGTTTTAGCTAATTGGTATAAACCCATGACATCTATAATAGCCCTTTAGACACACCTAAGAAAATATTCTACCCTGAATAATTGGGAAATCAATCAATAAAAATGTGGTGCCAATTAAGTGTGCCCTCCCCAACACTTAAAACCGAGCACGGTCCCTCGTGAAGGTAATAATGTAGAGAAGGGTGGGAAAAGTAGCATGAAAAGGAAGGGCCAAAGAAAGAATGTAAAAAGTAAAAAGTGAAAATCTCCCCTAGATGATGGATAGTGTGAAACGAAGGTGGTGTGTAAGATCCTGACAAACAGAAAAGCGGTTGGCGTGGAACAGACGAAACGGCTGCTGGGAAGACAAGAGAACCATACAAGTGAAGCAGGAAAAAGTAGTACCAGCAGCAAGAAAAGAAAAGCACAGCACACAATCACACCAATGAAGTAAAAAACATCACTCCATTTACGAAATCCAGGTTTTATAAAAAATTAGGGTTTTAAGTTGCCACACGATTTGGGTGCACGGTTTGTCAAACTGTGTGCTAACCGTGCAGCAGCTACTGAAGTGAGGGGTTCAGGGCGCATGGGATATGCATGGTTTAACTTAACCGTGTGCCAACCATGCACAAGACACTATCTTAGGGGGGTCAAAGGAGCACGGTTAGTGCATGGTTAATTTAAATCGTGCTCCAACCGTCCGGTTGGTTCTATGTGAAGAAATTTTTGAAAGTTACCCACTTTTAAACTGAAAAAACACCCTTTTCATTAAAATCATTGTTCCCCTTTTTATGTTAAAAGACATTTTATAATTATCCATAGAAAGTGTAAGACTCACATTAATGACATTCCATATTATACCCCGAAATCATGTGATAATCATACACTATAACACATAGAATAGAAAATCACACTAGCATGCAGTCCTAAGCACACTCAAGAAAACAAAGCATTCGAATAGAAATTTTTTCAAAATGTCGGGTTACCTCCCTGTTAGTGATACATTTTAAGTCTCGATCCTGACTTACCTAGGCCTTGAGCTACCCCGATTTCATGGTGGAAACTGTTCCGACCATGTCTTCCATGCTAAAGTATGGTTTTAGGCTCTTCCCATTAACTTTAAATGTTTGACCATCCGCGCCAGCCACTTCCACCGCTCCATGGCGAAAAATAGTTATCACTGTGAAGGGTCCCAACCAACGAGACTTCAACTTTCCTAGGAAAAAAATCAATTGAGAGTTAAAAAGTAAGACTTTATCACCCAGTCGGAAGGAATTATGAGAGATCATTCAGTCATGGACCACCTTTTTATTCCTTATATAGTGTCACATTCTCATAGGCCTCCTGCCTTATCTCGTCAAGATCTGTTAATTGGAATAATATCTTTTCTTATGTAGCCTTGATATCATAGTTAAGGGCCTTGACAACCCAATAGGCTTTATGCTCTATCCCCACCAGTAAGTGACTGGGTTTTCCATAGATTAATCGAAAAGGTTACATACCCAAGGGTGTTTTGAAAGATGTATGGAATGACCATAACACATCATCCAATTTCTTTGACCAATCATTTATTAATGCGCCTACCATTTTCTCCAGTATTTGCTTCAACTCACGGTTTGAAACCTCCACCTAACCACTATATTGTGGGTGGTAGAGCATCCCTTGTTTGTACTTGACCCCATACTTTAAGAGCACATTTCTCATAAGTGTGTTGTCAAAATGAGTACCGTGGTCACTAATCAACACATTCAGGGTCCCAAACCAACTCAAAATAATTTTCTTGAGAAAATTAACGACGACCTAAGCCATATTATGAGTCGTTGCTATTACTTCCACCCACTTGGATACATAATCAACACATACCAGAATTTATGTGTGCCCAAAGGGTGGAGGAAACAGACCCATAAAGTCTATTCCCCACACATCAAAAATGTCAACTTCAAGTATCAGGTGTTGTGAAATCTCGGAACGATGGACTATATTTATCATCCGTTGGCATAAATCATAGTAGGAGACAAATTGGAGAGTGTCTTTATGTATGGTTGTCCAGAAGAATCCTGATTGTAAAACTTGTACAACTATTCGATCTGACCCATGATGTCCTCCTCTAGGAGAAGAGTGAGAGAATTCTAAAATACTTTGAATTTCTTCATCCGGGACGCAACGGCGGATTACCCCATCGCCACATGAAAGGAAGAGCAAGGGGTCTTTGGAGAAATACATCTTTACCTCTGACAAAAAATTCTTCCTCTGATGAAATTTTAAGTCCAAGTGGACAAATCCTGTGGCTAAGTAGTTTTCATGATCGATGAACCACGGTTGAGGTGGCACTCTGATGGAAAATAGTTGCTCATCGGGAAATTCATCCTTAATCTCTTGGTCATCTTCTCTCTATTAGTGTGGTTGGTCCAGTCAGGAGAGGTGATCAGCCACCACATTCTCGCTACACTTTTTGTACTTGATTTCCATATCAAACTCTTAGAAGAGAAACGCCCAACGGATGAACCATGGTTTGATGTCTTTCTTGTTCAAAAAATACTTTAGTGTATCATGGTATGTGTAGACCACAACTTTAGAAAGAACTAAGTATGAGCAGAATCTGTCGAATGCAAAAACCACAGCCAGCATCTCTTTCTCAGTGGTCGTGTAATTCAGTTGTCCCTCTTTTAATGCTCGGATGGCATAATATAATGGTCCAAAAATATGATCCAACTGATGTCCAAGCACTACCCTCATATCATAATCAATCACGTCGCACATAAGTTCAAACTAATCCTCCCAATTTGGAGTGATCATGATGGGTGCAGTGGACAACTTTTCCTTCAAAATTTGGAAGTCTGAGACGCATCTATCATGAAACTCAAAAATTGCATCTTTGGATCGTAGATTGGTTAATGCATGAGCAATCTTGGAGAAGTCACTGATGAATCTTCGATAAAAACCCACATGCCCCAAAAAGATATGAATCTCTGGGACTGATGTGGGAATGGGAAGCTGTGAGATAACTTCAATTTTAGCCAGATCCACCTGAATTCCTTGCATTGAGATCCTATGGCCTAAAATGATTCCTCTTTGCACCATAAAGTGGCACTTCTCCCAATTCAAAACCAGATTGGTATGCTCACATCGCTCAAGAACCAGCTCCCGATTCATCAAATAGGTGTTAAATGACTTCCTGTATACCGAGAAGTCGTCTGTGGAGATCTATAGAATCTGATCCTCCATATCATGGGTGATGGATAACAAGCACCTTTGAAAGGTGGCTGGTGCGTTGCACATTCCGAACGACATTTGGCGGTAGGCGAATGTCCCATAAGGACAAGTAAAGGTACTCTTTTCTTGATCCTCTAGAATGATAGAAATCTAGTTATATCCTGAATAACCATCTAAAAAATAGTAAAATCCTTGTCCTACCAATCATTCAAGCATCTGATCCGTACATGAGAGAGGGGAATGGTTCTTCTTAGTTGCATCATTTAACATCCGGTAATCGACACAAAACCCATCATCCCATAACTATCCGGGTCAGGATGAGCTCATTTATTTCATTGGTGACGACCGTGATGCCTCCCTTTTTAGGCACCACCTGGAGAGGGATCACCCACAGGCTACCGGAGATGGGGTATATAATACCATCATCGAGTAATTTGATCACCTCCATTTTGACCACCTCTTTCATGGGGCGTTTAGTCTTCATTTTGGTTGGTGAGATTATTTTTCCCATTCCTCTATAAGTACTTGTGGGTGTAGATACTTAGGATTATAAACTTAAGGTCAGCAATCGTCCAGTCGATGGCCTGTTTTCACCTTTGGAGGACTTGTAAAAGAGCCTCTTCTTGATCTTTTAAGAGTGATGCATTTAGGATCACGAGAAATGTATGTTCATCTCCAAAATAATCATACTTCAATGATGAAGGGAGAGGTTTCAAGTTGATCTGGGGAACCTTGAGAATGGACGGTACGACAGGCTCAACCTCAACTCACTCTAACAAATCTGGTACAATTTCCCTTTCCCAGTAATGGTCGCCTTAGCCTTCAATGAAGCTTACTTCTGCCTAGTATTCTTAAAGGTGGTCATCCTTCAGAAAGAATTCTTTGTTGAAATAATATGATTGCATATCATCTTCATCTAGGATGAAGTACTCAACAGTTGTTGTCAAAGCAAAAAAATCCTCTTTCTCCATCAGTGAAATTTGTTTTACAACCTTTAGGACATTGTAGGAAAACTTCTCATCACCAACACGAAAGATCAGCCCGCCTTATTGCACATCAATTAACACCTTCTCGGTTGCCAGAAAGGGTCTTCCAAGAATTAGGAATGCCTCTTGGCCTTCTTCCATATCGAGGATAATAAAATCTGTTGGCAGAATCAACTTCCCCACTTGAACCAATACGTCTTTCAATAGACCCGTGGGGTATTTAATAGAATGATCGGCTAGTTGGAGTGCCACTTGGGTTGGCTGGAGATCATTCATCCCTAGCTTCTTGAATACCCCAAAGGGAATTAGATTACCACTCGCCCCCAAATCACAAATAGCTTTTCCAAACTCACAAGGCCCGATAGTACATGGGATAGTAAAGCTTCTCTGATCTTGGAGATTAGGAAGTAGAGTATGTTGGACAATTTCCGATCATTCCTTGGTCAGGGGAATGGTGCCCATGTCTTTCATTTTAGTTTTATTTAAAAGAAATTATTTCATGAACTTCATCTAGGTGGGAATTTGACTTAATTCCTCGGCAAAAGGGATGCTCATATAAAGCTTCTAGAAGACTTCCATAAATTTAGTAAATTGATGGTCCAGCTTCTGTTGTTTCATTCTCACAGGAAATGGAAAGGGAAGTTCATATGCTTTGATAACTTCTTTTCCCTTATCATGTGGGACTTTCAGTTCTTTATCCTTCGCATGTCTTGGGGAATATTCCTTAGATGCACGTTCTACACCTGAGGATGTGGACTGCATTGATGTTGGGGCACCATGGCTTATAATGAACTTTGGCGTCAGCTCCTTCCTGCTTTGTAGAGTAACAACATTTGCCTCCTCCCATGGATTTTTCTCTGTGTTGCTCAGTAGTGTATCGGGATGTCTATGGGAATGTTGATTGGGAAGTTTCCCAATCTGGTTCTCGAGGCTTTGGATTGACTCCTCTTGGTTTTGAAATCTTGTCTCATTATTTGTTATGAATTTGGACATCATTTCCTCCAGCCTTGAGGGAGGTTCCTACTGAGTTTTTTGGGTGACTTGTGGGGGAGGTGGTTGTATAAATGGTTGAACGGGATGAGGTTTTTTGATACCCTTGTGGTTGATATGTGCCCTGCTGAAATTGGTAACTCTGTTGCTGCCTCGGGTACTGATTTTAGAACTGTTTTTTCTCGTAACCAGGTGTTCTTTGTGGTTGGGGCCGAGGATTTTGTTGTTGCTTCCCCCAGCCTGTATTTTTATTTTCTTGGCACCTGTGGTTCTAGTATTGAAGGTAGCTATTGGGTCTTCTATTCTATGCAACAAAATTGACCTCACTGGTTGAAGCTCCCTCATTGGCCCCTGGGGACTCACCCATGGAATGGTTGTCACCACAATTACCACATGCTGCTGGATTGACTGTTTGAACATGAGATGGATGCTTGAGATTCAATGTGTCAATATTATTTGAGGCAGCATCGAGTTGATCCGCAAGCATGGTGGTGGCATCAATAATATGCATGATCCTTTTCTGAGCACCTCTTTCAGAATGACACTAAAAGCTATTGGCTGACATGTCTTCTAACAATTCAAACAGCTCTTCAGTAGGCTTCCACATGATTGTCCCTCCAGCAGGTGCATCAACCATGGAATTTGTATTAGTAGTGAGACCACCGTAAAATTTTTGGACTTGCATCCACAATGGCATTCCATGGTGTGGGCACTTCCCCAACATATCCTCAAATCATTCCCACGACTGATACAATGACTTTGAGTCATGCTGCTGAAAGGTATGAATTTCATTTCTTAATGTGATTGTCTTTGAGGAAGGGAAATATTTGGATAAAAGGCCTGGACCAATGCCTCCCAAGTAAGAATGGATATCTGAGGGAGCCCCTTAATCCAGTCCATTTCCTTGTCCCATAATGAGAAGGGAAACAACCTTAGGTGGATTGCATCCTCAGAAACTCCATGATACTGGAGAGTGTCACAGATCTCCAAAAAGTTTGAGAGGTGAGCATTGGGGTCTTCGCTCAGCAAAAAACTAAACTCCATGGTATTTTGGATTAACTGCATTATCACCGGCTTGATTTAAAAATGTTGGGCCTACACCGGTGGTCTGACTATTCCAGTGTCCGCTCCCTGAATGGATGTCAGTCTATATTCCATAAGAGTCCAGTGTGGCGGCACCGGTTCCTGAGGTGCTAGGGTAATAAACTGTTGTTTCTCCCATGGATTGTAAACTTGCGGGTTCTAAGGCATATAGGGAGGTTGATCCCATGGAATATATTGTCTCTACAGGGGCTACACGAAGCCTGACACATATTGAGTTGGTGGCCGCTGTTGGTTCCTTGGTCGGTATTACATATAAGACCTCGGTGGATTCAGATGCTTCTCATCTTTTCCACCCAGTGGTGGATTACCTTCAATAACAAATGGCTGCCCAATGACTTGGACATCCCCCGGTTCTTCCTCCTGATGCGCCACAGGATCATTTGCGTTGTTTTCACCCATAAGTACATGACGTCGCCTGGAAAACGTTCTTTCGATTTCGGGGTCTATCGGGTGTAACTCTAATGACTTGGAAATCTGGGAACAAGTGACTTGGCCACTCATATACTACAGGCCTGCACAACATAGACAAAACACCCAGCATAAAAGGGAAAAAATAATGAAAAACAAAAATTAGATGAAGAAAATATTTTTTTTTAAAATTTTTAATTTTTAATTTCACTAAATAAGTTCAAATTAAATTGACAAAAATGACTACAGAATCCCCGGAAACAGTGGAACAATTTGGCCAGTAATTTACCTGAAATATTGTTTTCAGCCAAATTAATTTCCCTAACCTGTACTAGTATAGAGAGAAAGTACGAGGTAAGTCCACAGGGAAGTAGTGGTGGAATTTTGTGTTTCTTGAATTGAAGTCACTTATGTGAAGATGCTAAATTTAAAAACATTTGGTTGGTTCATGGAATGGATCTCAAAAGGTAACTAGTTACTTGATCTTTTCTAATTCACTACCGATTAAAGTTGAAACTGAAGATTACTTAAAACCAGATTTTAATGAATAATGATGAAAATGTGTCGGGGTTGGACATGTGTGGGACGTTAAACTATACTCCCTATTGTGTTTTGTTGTTCATAATAAACCACATTTCTTGGATTCATATGTGTCGGAACTCCCTTGGTCTGGTGAGTTCCGATCATGTCGTTAGAAATCAATTCCTTGGTATGGAAATTGATTTCTACTAACTCTAAATTTAAGAACCATCGCCTAGAAATGACAAGGGTATCCAATGGTCATAGATATTCTTATCGAAATTCTCCCAAAGATCCCTGTAAACTCCATTCTTGGTCCTATTTGGGGTTTCTAGTGAAATAAGACATGAAGGTGTTGGGAGAATTAGGTGAGAGATAATGAACAAATACAAGAGTAGAGAAAATGGTTTTAGTGAACCCACATATTTTTCAGCCCCAACACAAGGGGAGTTTAGCTAATCATGATCGAAAGAATTAGAAACATAATAAAACGTATCATGGAATTCATTGCAACATAATAAGAAGAAAAGTCAGAAGTACAATATTACCAAAAAACAAAAACAAGTTCCCAGAGATATTTTTTTCCTTCTTCCTCCTCCACTCCCTTTTTCCAGCCTCCTCCTCTTTCTTTGATCCCTTCTATCTACTCCTCCCCCCTTTTCCATCCTCTTCAAGGGTCTCCCCAGTCAAAACGGGCATTTTCCCAGTTTTTCAAAAGCAAGCATCAAAGGAAATCCCAGGTCAAGGAGTTGTTCGAAAGTAGTAAAGCAAAAGAAGAATACTGTAGTGGCCTGCACTGTTTGGGCGCACGGTTTGGTAGACCATGCGCTAGCCGTGCGGAATCTTCTCTCTCAAATCCTTCACCCGAACCGTTTGGGTGCACGGTTTGGTAAATTGTGCGCCAACCGTGCGGCAGCTTATGTTTTGAATCTTTGAACCCCACGGTTTTCTTGGATGGCCCACATGGTTTGGTAAAGCCGCGTGTCAACCATGCGGGCCTTTCTGTCATTGGAATCTCCTCCCGCACAGTTTGAGCACAGTTTGGATAATAGTGTGACTATCATGCAGGTCATATCTGCCTTTGATATTCCTCAAATTTATGTCCTTCATGTCAAGTGTTTGATCTGAGTGACTCCCTTCTATCATAATCAGGGGAAAAAGGGTCCTTACGCCTCCAATTCCCTTCTAATTCTCCAAACTTCATAGAATCAATGCTTTATCCTTTGGTGACCAAAAAACCTATCAAGATACATTGAAATTGTGAAAATCGTGTAAAAACAATCAAAAACCCATTTTATATATATTAGACCAAGTGGAAATTCCTTATGCACAGCAGTGCATCAATTATTTCTTGTAGAGCATCACACTCCTTCCTTGCTTCTTCTAGCTGCCAAGCCAACTTCAACTCCTCTGGCCATATGACTAAGCATTCATTACCCACATGCTGAGTCTTTTCATGATATGTTGATTCTAAAATCCCGGCCTTTCTCACTATTTTAGGTTTAAACCCACTACTACACATTTCCTTCTTTGATGTTCCACCAAAATTCAATTTCCCTTCACTACAGGAAAATGGGTGTTTCGCGGCGGTTTTAAAAACCGCCGCCAAAAAACCGCGGACAAATGTGTAAATTTTTTATTTTTTTTATTTTTTCGACGATTAGCATTAGTTTATTATAAAACCACCATGAAATAGCGGCAGTTTGGGTAAAACTGTCTAG
The DNA here is from genome assembly GCA_963277665.1 of Viscum album. Classification (NCBI taxonomy): domain Eukaryota; kingdom Viridiplantae; phylum Streptophyta; class Magnoliopsida; order Santalales; family Viscaceae; genus Viscum; species Viscum album. Next base: position 395,116,323 of record OY728140.1, read on the forward strand.
AAATGAAAAGAAAAAAATAAAAAAAAACATGAGAAACCCCGAAATTACTAAAACAACCATAACTTTTGATCTGGGCGTTGGTTGGATTGCCACGACTAGTCAAATCGAAGGTCATGAAGAGATATAGATTCATGTGTCATCAAAATTGTGAGACGGTCTAAGATGCGGATGATATGAGAGTTATAATAAATTTGAAAAAAGTTCTCCAACTTCAAATGTCCATAACTTTCGCTCCGGGTGTCCATTGGGGCTCTACCACATATCAAATCGAAGCCAGCAAAAAGAGCTACAATCTATTTCATCATAATCAAGCTTCTGTTGTGTATTTTGACCACAAAAACCCTCTGACGACTTTCGAAACCCCATTTCTGTCACAGGTGTCTCGTCGAACTTGTCTTAAAACGGACCTAACTTTCGATCCGCGGGTCAGTTCGGACTCCTCCACTTTCCAGATCGTAGTTCGTTCT